>CM034152.1:352216007-353539736 GCA_019776745.2 Taxus chinensis
GTGGTTTTTCAAAGACATACAACATGATCTAGAGTTTTTTTAAATCTGCATATTAGTTGGGAAGGGGAAATTTATCCAACGTTGTATGATTGGTGTGATTTTCATATTCAAACCCTAGTCGCTATTAGGGGATATTAATTGCAGCAGTATAATTTGATCTTGTATGGTCATATTTACCCTTACCCTCCTAAGGGCTGATTGGGAGTCTTAAAATCTGAAAATTCATGGTTGAGTTGATAGTGAAAGAATATTCACCTTGCTATATGAAATTTCCTAATCTATCCTAATCGCTTTCTCCTTCAATAAATCTGATATGTTGTTATAATTTCCGAGTTATCTTTTATTGAGTGGCAATTTGGTGTTAGATTTGGGCAAAAATCCAAGTGAGGTCAAAAATGTTCATTTGGGGACATTACAATGTACAATTAGATTTGGAGGCTTCGCCGCCATGGTTTTCAATATAGTGTGTAGCATACATCACCTTAGGTTTTTCTGTGTGAACAGCTCTATGCGTATCCCTATTGACATGGGAAGCTAAATTTGTCAATTGGCGACTAAGAGCTTGAAGTTGTTGCTGCACAGTGGCATATTCTTTTTGTGGTTCATGTTGGGGTTCTTCACCCTCTGTTCTGGTTTCACGATTGATTCTAACAAAAGGTATATGATTGCTAGTTTTAGTTTTGGATGTTTCTGCTTTCTCATTTTGACCTTCAGGTTGTGCCAACGTAGAGGCATGTTCATGGTGTAATATATCTTCGAGGTTATGTTTGTTCTTCTGCTCAAATCATGCTAGTGAGGAAGGTTGGATTGAAATTAGAGGGTAATTTAGCCCCTAATCCTACTAGGCGCAGCAAGACTTGGTCTTTGTTTTGAAAGAGGAAGTTGTCCAAGTGGGCGGGATCATTTTCAAAGATGTTACAAGGGATTTCTTTTTCGCCCCTACTATGATCAACAAGTTCCCGCTCCTCATCAAAGGATAATTCTAAGGGATTCCAGAAAGGGTTAGACCTACCTCTCCTATGTCCCAAAAACGTTATAGGTGCCATGATGGAATGTGTGTTGTGCAAAGGTTGTCCAAGTGTAACGGCTATAAACTGAATGTTTTGCAAAGATTTAGGATGTTTGTATAAATGTCACAAGGGATCTAGGCAAAAACGGGCAACATAACCACATAATTTTGACAATCAAGCAAGTTTTGGAAAACATGTTTCAAGTATGAGTGTCAAAATGGTTGATGAAATTTTGGTCGAGTGTCGGATTCTTCTCTTTGATAAACAAAGCCAAAATTATGAGAGAAGTATGGTTTGTGATGAAAAATACGCGACGCAGCTTGGATAGAGTTTCACCTTGTTCTATCACTAAAACAAGGTTTAAACTCGAACAAAGTTTTGTTTTGTAAAGTTTTGGTACACAAACAATATGGGATTAGTTGGCCCCAATGTGTTTAAGCTTCCTAGGGATTTGGACTATTCTCTCACCAACGCTTGTCTAAACGAGTACACGCACTAAAAAATTTCTATCTACAAACTATACACCTCAATCAATAAGAATGGGGCCATCACTTATGGACTACATTTGGATTTTCTCACGGGTGATACTAGTCAAGTAGGATGGGGCTCTACCAATTTCGTTGGTCGGTTCCCTCAATGTGTCAACTACTTTGGGGTTCCTATGGTACTCCTCACAATAAGTTTTAGGGCTTAAGCCCAAGTACTTCCCATAATTAAGTGGGCGGATTTTACCCTTATCTGAACTTGCAATGACAATGTGTTGTTTATTTTATTGAATTTAGTAAAGTTTTGATTTGTCTTTGGCCAAGGAAACCTGCATGAAAGGTATTAGTAGTTTGTTACTTGATATTGTTGAGAAGCCATATCCCATGAAATTTGTGTGGTTGAGTAGACTGGAACTTCACATTAATGACTTGAATCACGTTTTCCCATTTTCACCTACCAAATCCCGTCGAAATCTGATTTTAAAGGGTCAGGAATGTAGCCTGTATCAGTAGCTTTCCAATGAGACCAACTACGCATGTTTTCGAGCTATGTAGCTGAAGTTATGGCGATTTGAAGTTTCGCGATGCAAGAGGAAAACGCCAAACACGTTGCGCGATTTGATTGGTCGCAAGAGTTTGCAATTTGACTCCAAATCGTCTTCGCCAGATGCCGCACTTCCATTCGCTACAAGGATTCAGGTATAGTTGGCACTGTTCTATTAGTCCCTGTGAGTTGCACATTATTTGCTAAGTCCTGCGAGTTGGACACGTGGTAGCCTTGGATTGCGCGGAGGTTGCAACCTTAGGTGCACGCGCAAGAGCAGGTGGCAGAAGAACAAGTTTGCATATGGATACAAGGATGCAGAAGAAGTCTGTTGGCGCGTGCAAGAGGGCGCGTGGGGGGGTTGGGAAGAGGATGCATAGTTGCAATTGTATGCAAATATGCAAAGGTGACTCGGAGTTCCGCCAAAGGAAAGCACGGAAGTTCGGGAGAAGGCGACACACAAAGCATGCCAAGAGGAAAAGGGAAAGCATGCGGCATGAGGGAGCGCACGAGAGCGATGCGCAAGGGAAACACGCAAGGGGACAAGAGTGAGCGCAAAGGGTGCACGGGCCTTGGGAAGGAGATGACATGTGTGTAAGAGGCATGCCGAGAACTTGCAAAGATGCAAGGAAAACCGACGGGTGCACGCGAAAGGGTGTGCATCATTTGGGGTAGAAGAAGCAAATGCGCAAGGAGTGCACGTGAAAGAGAAAGGGAAAAGACTTGCAGTTATGCAATAGAGGAATGCAAGTGTGTGTAACATGCGTGGAGGAAAGCGTAGGAACAAGAAGAAGCCAAGAAGGCGCATAAGAGCACGGGAGAGAACTGCAACCAACCAAGGGAGAAAACCAGCAGCGCGCGTAACCTGAAAATAAGATTTCAGAGCCAAAATAGAACTGCAAGTTGCTAAAATAACAAAGGGGGTTATTTTGGGCAACAGGAAATATTAAAGCTATTGCTCTACTAGAAAGTGTCTTACTATTAATAATATGTTAGTTTCATTTGTCTATTATCAAGAGTAACAACTTTTAAGTCGAAGAGTTCGCACAATTTAGTCATGATATTTGAAAACTCGTGAAAAATTTTATAATCTGCAAATTATGGCACAAAGAATTATCTCAATAAGAACTAAATGCTTGGGAAAGTTATTGGCTTGTAGTGAAAGTTATTTGATCAGCTATATTGTTGTAACTTGGACTCTAGTCTAAATTTATAGACCCCTTGCACTTCGTGTTCAAAGAATTATCAAAGTCAATGTAATGTGTTTGATTGTGAGAAAAAAAACAGTATTGGTATGAGGGTACGGAGTTCTCATCAAAGTGCCTTATCACACTAGTCAAAATAATTCTTGACCCAAGTCAATAGTCAACATGGGTATAAATTGTTAATTGTCAAAAAAGGGTTTGTTTTGGTGAAGGGGAAGGGTAGGAGATAATTTTTTCATTTGTGTCAAAAAAATTAAATTTTTATATCGGATCATTATCGGTTGTGCCTAACTCGAATTGCAAATTGTGTTTGGTGCCTTTTGGCTGGTGTTGGTACTCACTTTTTCCTTTTTTTAAATTATGGGCTCCACAACATACTTGAGTTGCATATTATCTTTGCATATGAAAGTTAAAACCATTCATGAAGCTGATATTGCTGAATGTTGGAAGCGATTTCAGCTCACACTCAAGCAGTTTTGTCATCAATATTTGCTTTTGAGAAATGATATCAATTAACTTCAAACACAATTGATCTTTAGAAAGAAAAATTAAGAACCTACATCTATTACATAACCAATTGCCTCTACAAAAAGTTCAAAAACATTATGAGCGTGAAAAGTATAAGTATGTGTTGAAATTATGGGAAATGTTGACGGATAATAGGAAATGTGATTGGGTTGTAATTGGGTTGAACCCACATTGATAAGAATTGTGAGACAAGGGTGACTTGTACTTGGCATTAGATGCTCCAAATGCGCTGCCAATGGGGAGGGGTGCTCACTGGGTTGAGGTCTTCGGTTCAATTCCTGTAAGGCTTCCATTGAAGCCCCGGCAAGGTAAGATGGATTGGCTAGGACATTTCCTTGGAAACTGCACACAAATGCATGCACACACAATAGATCAATTGTCACATGGGTCGATAAATTTTCTATCACCAAACATTGAAAAAAGAAAAGATGCACTTCCAACATCAAATATTATGGCAAGAACAAGTTAGAATATGTCACATTGAATCAGTATCTGAGATGCTTAAAGGCTCAGAGACTCAGATATCATAATGAACTTTCAATTACAAAAAGGACATATCTGACATATATCCAAGGAGCCTTGTCAACGCAGAAGAAACTCTCAACAAACAAGGATCCAACAACTTCCAACAACTCCCTGGCAACCAGAAGAGTTAAATTGTCATTCAGGTGATTGATTTTTTCTATCAGCGGTAATTTACTGATTACTTTTCCAGTTTTTTACCTGGGGCCGGGATCCACTTACAAAACAGCCTGGAATGAAGCCCAATTACAACAAAGGTGAGGCCGAAACCTAAGGCCCGCTTGAAGCGAAAACCAAAGGCCTGCTCTTCAAAGTTGAATATTTGATTGTAGAGCTATCAAAACTATACATAACAGTGCTGAGTGTAGTTTGTTTTACTAAACATTAGTAATCAATTTATTTTATAAATAAAAACAAGAAACAAGGAAAATGCATTAAACACTGTCTCTAGCATATTCATGAGGGATAATGACAAGCCAGTACAAACATCCATGAACTCATTTAGGTCCGTTTACAGTGGGAAACAATTCTATAAGTTGTCGAGCACCATTTCACTAGCCCCCATATAAGTGCAGTTTCTAGGTCTTCTTTGTTTTAGTCTCACGTTGATATCAACCCCATGGTCAACAAGGGACTGGAGGACTACCATAAGTTTCCCTTCAAGTTTTTCTCCTGTTCTTGGTGTATATACTGCTGTATGAATATCATCTGCAAGTGCACGATGAGCAAGAAGTCCACCAACGGCTGCACATGCAGTCAAGTCCTTTTTCGATACCAGTTCGTGTTTCATGTCCTTAGAGATGGAATCTGCCACTACAACCACCTTGCTGGTAACTCGGTGAACAATACATGCACAAACAGAACTTTTTGAAATGAAAATATCCAAGCAAAAAGGGTGCATGTATGCATCAGTGATCTCCTTAAAGGACATCAATTTCTTCTTTCTTTCCAGGGCTGCTTCTTCACAAGACCAGAAGTCAGTGGCAGTAGACTCAGATACCTTTTGCATGTTGAATTTTTCCTCATTAGCTAGTTCATGCTTATGATCCAAAAGTTCGCTTTTAATCTTTGTAGAGTTAATTTTCTGTTCTCCATGTTTCTTGTTACATTCGGCAGATTTTTTGTTACCTTGATCCCCAGCATGTTGTTTCTTTGATTTCCTTTGATGAAAGTTGAAATTAATTTCCTCAGACTCATGTGAGTGACTATCCAACTTGTAAAACAAGTGTCCACGATCACGCATATCCTGGGTTGATAAAAATGAAGTCAGTTCCCAATTGGCAATAAGAGCAATCACGGAGAAGGCATTCAACCATCAAGTAGAGCTTTTAGGTGTGAAACAACAACATAATCAATTTCATATTCAAATGTGCATATTCCCCTCCCGAGGTCCACAATTGCATGGAAAGCCAACCATACAATTTGATGCTGCGAGATAATATATAGAATTTGATGCTGCCAGATAATATCTTTCAACAGAAAACTACAATCAGGGAAATAGATAATGATATAGGAAAAACTATGATCTTACATTAAGTGTACCAAATAAGCATGCAAAGAAGAGTTTTATCAGGTTTAAGGAGAAGGCAATATTCTACAAAATAACCCATTCTTAGATCATGGTTGATGTGAATTTCTGACTCCTGATTATAGATCATTTGTCAGACCAAAAAACAGAATATAAAAACATGTGATTTGACACTATTTTTAACCCTTAAACATAAAATAACTTGGAGTGATAACTATGATCCCAACTTGAGTTTCTAAACAGACAATCATCTTGTCAATGTATAAATTTTGCAACTAGTTTGTGTTAATGCAAATAGCCTTGTTCACACAGGAAACTGACCTTGCCCGATATCTGAGGAGATCTCTTGGAGAAAAGCATACTGACAAAATTCTATCCTTGCAAGGCATGCACAAAATTTTCATCATAAAAAACTGTACAGATTATTTTAAGATAAACTAAACTACAGAATCAAGTCTACAAATTCCTGAATACTAGAGGCAATACAATATATCCTTCTGACAGAGCTTGGAAGTGAGCTTTTCCCATTGATAGGTTGGCTATCAAGTCCCAATTATGTGTCATATTAGTTCCATGAATTTTCATGTTAGGGATCGCACCTCCATTACAGACTTGGGTTATTTGGACACCCTGGCATTTAGTGATCTGTTCCACTTTACAAACAGGGGCATCACTCTCCAACTTCAGCAGTTACTTCATTTGAGTTATGTTCACCCCATGACATACACCTCCATGGTTCAGCAGTATTCAGTATGGCCCTCTTTTTCCATTTGGAGCATCTTCAATTCAGCAGCTATGGGGCATCTACACCACAGGACATCACTCTCGAGTTTCGGCAGCTACATCATCTGGGGCATGTTCACCCCATGGCACTCTCCAACAAGTTCCAACAGTGATAGCATGGTTCGTGTACAACCAGGTTTATTCATTCCGTTTCTCTTTCGAATTCAAAATTCCAATTTTCAAAGTTTCAAGTGTTTAAATTGCTCGGCTTTATCAAGACATTGATCTACTTGCATTTGCATGTGTTTGCAAGTGTGTGCGTGGGATGGCATGACATTCCAGTTACAATAAATCCTATATCTATGCTGCTCAAATATGTTTTCCTTTTAATGTAATGCAAACACCACATAAAAAGAGGGGAAACCTATAGTACGTTAAATTTGGTTCGCGGCACTTTGCAATGTCAATTTTTTCACTCTTCAACACACTTGGACTATTGACACATATTTCACTCCTTTATCGCATCTTCCCCATTTGATTACCCTCACAACATCTTGGTCACCTCTATCTGCCAGTTCTATTCATTCATGATCATTCCCAATCTATACAGGAATATCACTAATCTTACAAAGATAGTTCTCCATTTCTGAAAATGCCAATGTAGACGAAATATTTTGGTTTGTATTTGTTGCATAGGGTTAGGTCCATCGCAATACCTAAAAACCTAAAGGAGAAAAGAAGCCAACATTATGGTTGTATTGTTAGGACCTCATTACATTGTGTCATGAAGATTGGACTATGTATGGCATATGGAGGTGTGGATTAGATCACCCATGAAAAAATTCAGATGTGGTTCGAGAGAAGAACCTTAGGTTTCATAGTTAAGGCGAAAGGTTCGCAGTTAAGGCAAAAGGAAGAAATGGAAGACGACCTTTGACGTAGTTGTAGGATGAGTTGTATAGTGATCTTCATGAAGTAGTTTTTGTAGAATTGTTGGAGCACATACATGCGTGGATAGCCGTGTATGCCATTGGAAAGAAGCGTCATTTTGGATGATTGCATGGTTGGATGGATGCAAGGTTAGAAAAGTTAAAGAAGACGAACAAGGTTTGTACTCGAGTTGATGATGTTTGATGGAAAGGAACACCAAATAGCTACATTCTGGAATTTTTCGTGGCTATATATTCATGTCCTTAGGAGGCCAAGTTTGAGTTTTTGGGGGAACCGAGGAAGCATTTCTCACAAAGATTTCTTTCTAGATCAAGATGTTTGTCGATCTTAGACTTGAGACCGTGACCATGGATAGCTAAAAAAAATTGTTGTACAAGGGTTACGATATTGGAGGTAAAAGTTAGGGTTTGGAATGTGTGAAGATGAAGCATGAGGAGAATAGATATAAGTGTGTCTGAGAGGGAGATGAGGCTGCATAGGTAGAGGAAAGGCCGACAAAGAGGTATTGTAGCCAAAGATCCTAGAAGTTTTGGAGGGGGCACAAATTGAAGAGGCCCCGACAAAAGGTTGGCACTTGCAAAATATAGTAAGGGCACGCAAATTGCTTGCATATGGAAGAATGTTCCGTTGTTACAATGACCTCTAAGATAGTGAATATCCATGAGTCGGTGGTGAGGATGCACTACTTGAGGAGGAAGAATATATAGATCCAACAGAATACCCAAGATGGAATCACCACCAATCCGATGTCTATGTGCGATTGTATCCTTCATAAAAAGTTTTTGAAGTTGTTGATGTGAGTCATATTGCAGGTTTTGGGCGGGTCAAACCGAATTTTTAGTGGAACAAGTGGTAGATTTTGTGCACTTGGTTAAGAGTGGAAGCGCACTATAGGTGGTTGTGGGACTTTCCATGCCATTTTTGTGGGATTCTTATGCAAAAGGTTATTGAACTATCTTCAATTATTGTGAGAGATATGACATTTGTAGTTGCACAAACAAGCAACCTAACTCTTGGTGTTTATATATCGAAGGTTGTGAATCCAACTGAGGTGATGCAAAGAGCTTTGATTTAGGCAGGTCAAGGCACGCCAATCACAGCTAGTGTGTTTGTTTCGAGTGGATTAGGCACTGGAGTTGTAATGGGAAGAAATATGTAGGCGGTCGTTCAGGCTGTGCTGCAGCAACAGGTGTTTTATGAGATGATAATGAAGTTACCCAAATATCAGGGTCTTGAATATGCCATCGATCACGTTCATAAGAGTGAGTTTTCTTTGAACACAGAACGTGTTACCTCATTAAAAGAAGAATAAAGTGTTTGCAACGACCTTGCTTGGTCGGGCACATATCTAGTATCGGAAGCTTAATTCAAACCAGATTATGGTTGATTATGACGAGATTAAGACCACTTTCTTGAAGGAGTTTTGTATCCTTGAGTTTGAGCAGTAGGGTATTTCTGCACTTCAAGAAATTAAACAAGAAATAAATAAGAGTGTGCAAGCTTACGACAAATGATTGAAGACATTGCTATCAAAAATTTTATAAGAGATCCATTCGCTGCGACATGTGTAGTGGTTCTTGGGGGATTTATTACCTCTGTTCAGAAGGTGATTGGGTATGAATACCTATGCAGAGCCACATGAAGCGTTGGATGTCATGATTCAGCTACAAGTTGCAAGAAGTTTTGATTTGAGGATCAGCCCATTTCGAGAAGCTTTGATTTTGACAAAGGCAACACAACTGTAGAAGTTAACTATTGTTGGTGCCGCACAAGAGGTGTAAAAGGGGTTGTGTATAGATTGTGAGACAAAAGGATACACCAAAAACAATTGCAATTGGAAGAAGGCAGAATCAGCAATGTGTTGCAAGGTGTGTATGGCATCACTCAAAACAAATTGTAGTGTGTTGGTGTAAGATTTGTGAAGAAAACACACATGACATTGTGGACACCCAGCAGCAGTCGATTCAGACCATGGAATGTATGGGCTCCACTCTTGACAGGTTGGCGTTGGATAGGCCAAGAGATAGGAGAGACAGTTTGAGGGCCAGACAGGATAGGAGGCCTAGATCATCATCACTTTCTATTCACAAAGCTCCAACACCACAGGACAAAGAAGCGGAAGTGATTAGCATATTTGAGGAGTATAGCATTCTTCCTCAAGATGTTAAGGCGAATTTTCCTTTCATGGACTACATGGACATGCACCCAAGTATTAGCTACAAGACTGAGTAGGCAAGGAAGGAATATCACACTATAGTTTCTAAATGGTTGATACGTGGAAGGAATATAGAGTCTTCACATATGGATGATACAACTCTTCATGAGAGTGCTTTGGGCTCTTCAAGTTCCCATGAGGTATGCAAAAAATTATATTATGAATTTGATAGACATGTTGATTTATTTACATCATCCTTACAAGAAGTGTCTCTAGAAGCTTCTACTTTAGAGGCTAGCATAGAGCATGTGAGTATTTTGGATAACAATGTCATGGATTCGTTGGGTGATGATTGCAATGAAAGCATGAAGAAGGAAAATTCAGAATTTTCAGTTGATGATCATGTCCTTCATGGAGTTGATGGTTTTGTGGATGACATTCATAGGGGACCAACCGCTCATGAGTTATCTTTGATGGGTGTTGAAGACATTCATAACTCATCTTTGGTTATGTCACCAATTTATGATATGGCAGCCCTTACACATGGAGAAACGAATGAAGAAGAGTCTACAAGCGTTGGCATTCAAAGTACAAGTGTGGGATATGAAAATTCCACGGATAGTGTAATTGTGAAGCTTGAAAACATAGCAAAAAAGGATGAAAGGTATTCTGATGTTTATGACAACATTCATGTTTCTTTACTCCATCATGAGAGGATGCCCATTTTACATGAGGATGACAATGCCATGGGGCCTTCTATAGGTGGCATTCAAGAATTGGGCGTTAAAAATGGGTTTTGTGTGATGACTTCAAGTCATAAGAATTTTGATTTTTTATGTCAAACTTGGGAGGATGTGGAAAAGACACAAATTTTGCATGATATATGGTCACAAAGGGCCAAGGAGGCTAAGCTAGTGGCTGCCCTTGCAAACCAGCATTTGCAACACGTCAAAGAACAAGTTCACCACATAGATCAGCAAGAAGAAAGGGGGAGAATATTGCAACAGTTGACTCATAATATTCAGCCCATTGTAGACACGAATGCTCAAATTTGATGCAACGAAGCCAAGTCATCATGGAGATACAGAATGATGGTATTCCAAGGTATGCAGTGAATGATAATATGTCTAATTTGTTGTTGCACATTCAGATTTCTTTCCCTCATGAGAAGCATGACAAATTCGAGGACAAAGTTTACATTATGGAGTATGCTGAACCATTGATCCATAGTTTATATATATGAGCATCTTGTGAGATCTATATATGGTGGCAATTTTTAGCTTCACTTAACAGGTAGAGGTGTCAGGCTTGCAGATCACTTCAGCATGTTTTGTCTCTTGTGCATGGCACTTGGACAAAACAAGATTTCAAAATTGCTGGAGAGAAAACAATTTTTGGGAAGGGAGGACTGTAATATCTCCTTTTCCCAATCAAAGACCTTTGGCCTATTTTGTAAACCCGACGGCCAAAGGAAAAATATAAGGGTGACTTAAGTTTTATTAATTTTATTATATTGTGCTATAAAAAATTAAAATACAACATTATTAAAGCACTCATCATTATTTATTTGGCTAAATTAATAGACGCACTTATACATTAAAATAGTAATATCTAGAAAAGTTCATAAAAAGAAAAGCGCTTATATTAATTTTGTATCCTTTCTAGGGAGAAATGGCGACTTGTCCTAGGATGGAAAAAAGGAGGGTAGAAATTGCTTAGGGAGAATCACTGCATCTTGATTGGCCCATTGTGGAGGTTGCTTTGGGTCTCTTCTCTCCTTAAAAGGAGAATTTGACTTGGAGGAGATGAGCAGTTCTCTGGGACTTATGATATTTGATAATAATTTTGATTTGTGTCTTAAGCTTGAAGCTTTTGCATTAAAAATTCGAAGGACGAAAACCATTGGGTCAATTTTCCCTCTTAAAAGTGGACAAAAACCCCAAGAGTTTGAGAGGACATTTCATATTCAAGAAATTTTATTGAGCTTACACAAATTGTTTGAGTCATTTCCAGCAGTGTATGAAGAGTATTTTGCAAGCTCTTGTTGACGAGAACCCCAAGAGATTGGAGCAGTGGATTTCACTTCATTATACATAGTGGAGCGACCCATTTAATGTAGCTGATTCTTGTTGAATAGATGACATTCCAGGTCTAAAATCTATTGTTGATCTTATTGGTACTGACATTTTGCAGGAATCGAAATAAATTAATTTGGGGTAATTTTTGGAGCTGATTTGATGCCCTAGAATGTGTTAAGCGACCTACTTTTTAGGGAAAAATTAGTGACAGATATCTCTGAATTTGTTGTGCGGAAACTAATTTTGTAGCTGCATTATTCTTCATAATTTGTGGCCCAAGCTCCACAATTTCAGGGCTCATTTAGACAGTCTCTAGCAAATAAATTATGAATTTTCTGAAGTTATGTTGCAGACAGGGTTTCTAAATAATTTATCTCAGTCATATTTACATCAGAAATCTGCATATTTTACCTGATCAGGGCCTTATAAAATACTAGTAATCATTTTGTTTTGAATAAGTAAAACTTAAGTGTAAGGGCTGATGTAGCATGGAGTTTCATACTCATACCCTAGTCGCATTTGGCTAGTAATAAAATCCATTTTTGCCCCAGTTCGATTCCCAAGGGTTTTCAAACAGTTTTATTTCATCATTTGCAGGTCAATTAAAAATTTGATTTAGGGCAATAAAATCATTTGGGGATATTTCATTGGTATCAGAGCAATGTTCCTCCCACATGGAGGGTTAATTTGAATGGTGGCATTCGGTTGATGTGAAATCAGCTACGCACAAATCAATTTGATTTGGTTTACAGTTAATCAGAATAGCTATTCCCAGAAAGCAATTAAATGTCATGATGAAAGAATTGGAGGAGCTTAATAAATTACTTTCACACCCGACAACCATAGACAGGTTAGCCCAGTATATGGAAACCATTTAGAAGAGGTGTACATCACAAAACAAAAAGGAGGAGAAACAAGAGATCTCTACGGGTGAAGTGTCTAGAAATCTTTACAGTGATTTTGCAGCAGTTAGTGACCATCATACAACTGATCCTATGAAGAACAAAAATCAGAATTGCATTGAAAAAGATATGGACCACATGACACTTCATGATGACTCCAAGATTGAAGGAAAGCAGGTGATGGTTGAAGAAGAATCAGTTACATTAGAGCAGCAACATGAAGATATGGTTTCTCGCGATGCTTCATCAGGTGAGTCTAGCATTGCTTCATCCTATCATGGTGAAGAATCAGATTGTGATTTGAAGGTCCAAGATATAGTGGTTGATCCTTCACTTAGTGGAGCAGCCACTAGTGTTTTGACTACACATATTAGAGGTGACATTTTACAATGGCATCATGTCATTACTGATTTGTTTGAGGAAAGCAGCATTATGTCTCTTCATTCTCATGAGATAGGAGCTTGTGATCATGAGAAAGCATATGAGATGATATCAACCATTGATGGCAGCCCTACACCCCTAGCTAGACATGAAAATATCAAGCATAGGAGGACTGATTTTGTATATTTTGGCATCAAAGAGGTAACAAGGTCCGAGAAGATGAATGAGGAATGGTTGCAAAAAGCCAAAGAGGCTAGATTAGTGGCTGCCAATGCAAGACAACATCTTCAAGAAGTCAAAGAAAATGTCAATCTCATCAACATAGCAAAGGCAAAAAAGGATTGAAGAATGTGTCGAAGAAGATATGCCATCTCATTTATCGCAGCAGCTGGTTCACAACAATATTCATCCCATTCCGGACAAGAATGAAGGGGAATTGGTGCAGCAAAGTCAAGCCATTGCGAAGTCCAAGATTGACGTGGATGTTGGTGATACTCCAAGGTATGATGAACATAATAATGCATCTTATTTATTGTTGCCTATTCCAATCTATTTTCATCATGAGATGCATGATATGGTAGAAGATGAAGTCTTCATTTTGGAGATTGTTGAACCATTGCTCCAAGTACATGTATGTGAGCATCTTGTGGAAGATATATGGGGGCAAGTCTTAGCTCACTTGACAAGTACACGTGCCAGGCTTGCGAATCATTTCAGCATGTTTTGTCTCTTGTGCATGACACTTGGACAAAACAAGATCAGAATTGCTTGAGGGCAAGCAATTTTTGGGAAAGGAGGATTGTAATGTCCCCTTTTCCATTTGAAGACCTTTGGCCCATTTTGTCAACCCGACGACCAAAGGAAAAATATAAGGGTGACTTAAGTCACAATAAATTATTATAAAGTGCTATATAAAAATAAAATAAAATTATTAAAGCACTTATATTAATTTATTTGGCTTAATAGAAATAAATTATAATCCCTATGGTAAATATGATTTGCCTTGAGGAGGCAAATATCATTGTAAAGGGATTTATTGTATTTTATTCTTCCTAGAGGGGATAATGGTGACTTGGGCCAAAAGTGAATAATGACATTTAGGAAGGATAAAAATATAATTAATTAATGTATTACCCCTAGGAAAATGCGACTTGCATTAGAGGGAACAAGTGGTTGGGAAAAGCATTTAATATTTTCCATATTAAATGCACAGGGAAAATCATGTGAGGTCATTGGCTGGTTTGGAGGTTGGTTTTGGCCCTTTTCCTTTAAAAGGGAAGTCGACTTGGCTCTTCCATCATCAAGAAATATTTTATGACATTTTCTCTTGCATGAAGCTTCAGCTTTTGCATTAAAAATTTCAAGGACGAAACCCCTTATGGATTTAATCTCTTGTGGACGAAAACCCCAAGAGTGGAGAGGGTTTTTCACTTAGAAATTCCCATTGATTGTAATCAGATTTTTAAGCATTTGCAGAATGTTTTCAAAGTATTTTGGAGAATAAAATTGCAGCAGTTTTTATTCTATTGGGTTGACTTTCCTTGGAGCTGTTTGGGCATTATTTTGGAGGTATTTTCATCTGAAAATCATGGTCAAATATCTCCCAAATTTGATGAATCAAAGTGTTGTAGTTTCATAATTTTCTGAGTGGTTTTTAGAGGGTTTCCAGGCAGTTTATTAATCAGATTTCATATCTGATTTTTGAGTTATTTTGGCTGCAATAAATTTTGATTTTTATATATCCCGGCTTCTGAAAATTGTGGCAATCAATTGTGATAAAGAAATTAATTTTTGAGTGTCATTTGCATGAGTTTCAGTTCCAAACCCTAGTCGCACTTCCTAGAATAAATTCATATTTGCCCTAGTTTGCTTGCCATGGTTTCCAAAATTCATATTTTATTATTTGCAAGTCATAAAAAATCAGATTTGGGCAAAAGATCTATTGGGGATCTTTCATGATGTTTGGATCAATAACTGTGAAATGACAAATATCCTTATTGATGTAAACGTCGAGATGAATATTTCGACAAAGGATGTGTGGGTTCATACAAAAAGGCATGTGTTATAAAACTCAAGAAGTTTTTTATACATGGCCGACAAAACAAAGTCAAGGCTTATCAAAGTTCTAAGGAATGTTGAATCGAAGATTATAGGGGCATCTTTTGCAAAAGATTTTGAAGTAATCGAGATGGCATAGACAAACAACTATCAAGTATTCTTGGGAAGGTCGTAGTGTTGTCGTAACAAAGCAGATACGAGGTTTAAACAAAGGTACACGAGTTTTGAAAAGGGGAAGTAGAGGATTGTAATCCCCCTTGATACCAAATGTGGTCCTACATATGTAAAGAGAGTGGATGCATATGAGGAAGATACCAACCTCTACAAGTTGTCCAGACATGAGGAAGAGTAGAAAGGACCATTAGAAGATAAGAAGATAAACTCGAATGAAGAGGAAGTTGAGTCATCCAACAAAAAGTGCAAGATGGTCCAGGAGTCCTACAATGTAAAACGTTGAGGTTGCAAAGGGGTTCAAAGAAGAAAACTACATATAAAGTCAACAATGAGAAAATTAGTGAGATATTTTGGTCAGCTGAAGAGATGGATCCCACGTTTTGCTAAAGAGAGGAAGTTCGAATAAGTGTATAAATAGCAGGATTGTGTGCTAGGAAAAGAAGAGAGTATGTAGCGCATAAGTGGAAGAAGCAGAGATGAGCATAGAAATACTTGTACATGTGGTCATGCAGGATTCATAGACTCCTCAAGTCACATCAAAAAGATGATTGGATTTTAATGTGGTGACAAACATGTTTGCATTGAAGGAAGCGATTGAGTAGGGTCATTGTTGACCTTAAACCTCAACGCGGTTGTGAGGTTAAGTAATTTGTTCCTTGGTAAGGAATGTAACCAGAGTTTGGGTAGAAACAGAGGTTAAATAACATATCATAATATAAAATGCAAATTGAGAATCCCCATTAGATACACATTGAACAAAACTTGATTATTATGGCAATCTTCATAATTCAATATAATTCATAATTCATTCTCACATATACTTGCTCATTCCTCGATCTTGTCTTTTCTACGCTCTATACTACCCTCCTTAACTCTATTCTCTAAATTCGCTACTTTCTCCACTCCCCTTTGTACCCTTATTACAATAATTACAATAAGTATAGAATTCTTGAAATATCCAATAGTCACCCCTTTTGGTAGTGACTCTGCAGCTTGGTTCCTGACCTGTCTGTGTTTTATACAGTTTCCCACTATTTTGTGGCTTTGATTTGTCTTCAACGGCTTCTTTTGGTGTTCGGAGGATTCTCAACAATCCACGACTTTATTCCTTTGTTGGGTGGCTTCTCATAGTGATTAACGGATTCTAGTAATCCGCATCTTTTATACTTATCTGTGAGTTCATGGCTCCCCTTTGTCAATGCATTAGTATACACAACTGATGAAGAACCCTGTCAACATCATCCCCAGACTTCAAAATGTTGTCTCATCTTCAAGACAACCCAGATGAAGAACCCGTCAAAAACCTTTTTATCTACAAAATTCTTCCAATTTCCTATACCATACCACCGCTAGTACCAACCTTCCAAAATGTTTATGTACTAGAGCTTTCTTCCTTTCCCCGGGAACACCAAGGCATCAACCTACCAAAACTTAAACATCTGACATAAGTATTCCTTCACTCGACTCGCACAACTGGATTTATGAGACGCAGGCCGTTCCACTAATACTTTTATACATGAAAATACTCATACAATGTGGTACACGTGGCTTTGTGTATTCTTCATGGTGCAGTTGTAGGTAAGTATATTTGGCAGTAATTTGACCTTCAAATATCTTCCATGTGGTTAGGTGCTCTTGTATGGTTGTTTTCCAAAGCTGCAACTTTTTATTTTCTTTTGAGTGATATGAGTTCTGATGGAGGTCACGTACCTTTGATCACATCATAGTGTTGCTTTGCGCAAGAAAGCTCATGTTACAGTCATGTCATGGCCCTATCCATTATTGTAGCCTTTTGTACCATTTATCTTATCAGTTCTTTCAAACTGCTTTGTGCGGTACATGTTTGTTAATGTGCTAGTTTCTGTCGTCCAGTTCCATCTGGATCTTTGGTGATATCATAGGCTGCCGATGATTTATTCAACTCATTTTCAAGTTTATCTAGCTTTGTTTTCTCTGATGTGTTACTCTTGGCCAGCCCATAGCATATGCCTAATATGCAGCAACATTTAAAATGGCAGATTCCAAGGATGCAATAGTTTTATCTAATTGATCTCTGCTCTCTTTGTTCTTGTTATATATTTGCTTACCTTTGCAGCTTGATAATTTGTGACTGCCTCCTCACGGATTTGTGAATCTCTAGTGTCATCCTAAACAAAGAGTTAAAGAAAACTATTTAGAATATCCTTCGTTCTCTTTTCAATTGTGTTGGTTGGATTTTATGTTGTTGTATATAGTCTTGATTTTCCCAATGGAAGCGCATAAAATCTACAACAGTTACGGAATGTCATGTATCGATAGGATGACGTTCCTCTGTGTTTGAGAGGGGTAGTTCCCTCGTTGATGGGGGTATTTATATTTTTGGTGCTTTTAACCAGAAAGCACAAAGGGAAACAAAATTGGGAAGGAAAAAGAAGGAGAAAGAAGGCAGAGGAGAGAAAGCTACAGCAGAATAAACACAGAAAACTATTGAGGTTGTCTCAAACATAAACACAAAACAAAACCCTCTCTCTCTCGCATGAAGGGCAGAATACAATGATGAATGCCAAGCTACAAAGCGCAAAGTCTTTATCACCCCTGAACTGCATTGATATGGCAGAAAGTCCACGTACACCAATATTCAGCACAAAGTCTGGTTTATCAGAGCATCAAATACGGCAAGGGAGAAAAGCAACATTAATGGCATCATTTAATCATAAATAGAAAGACAGAATTTATAATTAGAGAGCATCAATACTGTAGAAAACACATAGATGTTGCACTCATGAATTAAGGAGAAGTCACAGTTACTATTCTCCAGCATTCAGAAAATGAGAAGAAAGGAAGAGAGAGAGAGTCCACTTTTACAATTACATTTTTGTCCTTGTATAAGCACGTGCATTAGAAGCAGTTATAAAACTACTTTTAACCCAACCTATTTTTATCCTCAAGTTGACTCAACTTGAGTTTTATATAATGATTTTCGTGATCATAACTTGCGTAAGTACAATATTTAATAATTCAAAATCGAATTAATTAATTATCTTATGGTCCTTTCAGTGGTATGAAAATATGCTGAAACTTTTTATGATTATAACCATTGAAGATGAATCCCTTGGAATTTTCCAAGATGGTTAGCCTTGTGAATATATGAGAAACCAGAGTTCTCCCTTTCTTGAATCCGTGGATGATCAAAACTCCTTTCACCGAATAATCTTTTTGCAAATATTCCAACTTCTTCTGATTCTTCAAGATCCTCCATTTGGCAAGGCAGCTAAACCGAATGTCTTTTGTTCACTTGTCAAATTATACTCAGCCAGAGGATCTGTTGGTGAGAGGAACAATGATTAACAACAGAAGTATCACCAAATGTAAAATCTAAGGGATTTTCTTCTGGACCCTAGAGAAAAACATTATAAAGCACTTGTTATCATCTTCAGGAATTCAAGTTCCCTTCTCCGTTCTTCATGCAAAGAAATTTTCCTTCCTGAGCACAGCTTGAGCCTTTTTGACGGATGCAAAGTATGGAGAAGATCCCTTGTATATATCCACTCTTGCGCTATCATTGTCATCCACGGAACCTTGCTCTGCATTGACTAAGTACTATGGCCTTGGGTCAAATCCATGGTTTTCTCTTCCACTACTGCTAGCCTTTAGATTCTTATAGCTTGTCAGATTTAAATTGTGTGAACTACTTGCTTTGCACATCTCTTTTCTTCAATAATGCCAACCATTTTGTAGAAAGATTGGTCAGAATGAATATTCGACTTTCAAAAGCCTGTATCAAAGACACTGCAGGCAGCTCTTCGTATCCTTGAGGCTATTTCCTAAAATAATCAAAGCATCTTGGCTGCAATTATACCATCAACATATTAGATTCTGGTGTCAAGTCTTCATCCACAATTTTGGATCTGTTCTCAGCATCTTGAAGATCAACCATTAACCTCTGACACACCACATTAAGTGGCACACAGTAAAAACCAGCAATAATAGAAGAAACTAATCCAGCAGCAACATTAGCTATCCCAACACATGTTGCTTCTGGTAGTCTCCTGTTGATTTTTTAAACTGGTTCCTTTGTCATCTCTAATACGGTTGAAACATAGAACTCTGTCAAGTAGTGAAAGTCATTACTACTACTATCTTATGCAAAGATATGGCCATGTATATTCCGTTGACATAGGAATTACACACACCATTTCAATGTCAAACAGTTCACATGCTTCTGCGAACTACCATACATTTTATACATGTATATATATATTATCAACCATGATAATTCCCAAAACTGAGATTTTATAAGAATCTTGATTTCTCACAACCTTTCTTATACCATTGTTGAAGAGTACGTGCCTGAAGAAGTCCATCGAATAAAATGATGAAGCATCGTAGGCATCAGCTGGGAAGTCATGATGAAATTTATGTTCGTGCACTGACATTGTTTCCCGCATGCATGCGAACTATGGAACCAGATGTATTTACTCATGTAGCGTTCTAATCACCTTGAGACTGTGAGTTCTTCATTAGTGGCTCAACATCAAAAAGCTCAACTCAAATGCTCTGCAGTGGCTTAGAATGCACTCCAAATGTGGAGAATACATTTGGTTAACCTTGCTCCAACATAAAAGACAAAACACGGGTGGTTTATCCGGATTGACCTGGACGACTTTAAATAAAACCCTTGCTCAGATTTATAGAGCCGACATGGAACACAAAAACAATTCCTTAGTTCATGAAGGATCCTGATAATCCGATGAGGAGGATAGTTATATGGAGCACGTGTCGGACTTCTCACATCGTGGTGGAACACAAGGAACTAGGGAATGGTTCCTTTGTTTTATCTTATTTCCGACAGCATGACATTAAAAGCTTATTCAAAATTTCTTCATAACATATAGCGGAATGATAATAAGACAGGCACATTTATTTCTTACTTCAATGCATGTAAAATGATGAAACTTCTTTTTATGCCCACATCCATCAAGAAAGCGGAGAACTTATGGAACTTGATAATTGTTCCAATGGTTCCAAGTGAGTCCGATTTTAGCAATACAAAAAGATGGAACACTTTCCCCACAACATGATAATCAAGATTACGTGACACAGAAACATGGGTGTATAATGTAAAAAAATTTAAAATAATTGTACCGTGAGGGCCAATCTTAAAACATGGAGCTGACATAAAGAAATGAAGATCATATAAAATACTTAACAAAAGAAATGGAGATTATGGGAATTGATGATTGGCCAAGGTAATGAAAACCGGAGGTATAAAATTGTACCCAAGCCAAAACAAGACTCGTAAAAATAAATTCTTGACTATGAAATGTTTTTTTATTAATGTTCATTTCTTGGCCGATTTTGTCATAACGGGATCAAAATCGGAAAGTTTCAGACAGTCCGATTTTGAGTGACAACAAATTGGAACCACAGGGTCTGCCTCATACTACGGTCTATATCGTTGGATGGATTGTATCATTTTTTACATCGTGTCCAACACCACACCCATGTGCATCCAATGATTTTTAGAGTTTTCCTCCAATATAGTGTTGAATTTTGATTTTTGGGTGGGAATGAGCTTATTTAGATGCATTGTGCATCCATTCGTTGTTTGCTCTACCACTCCATGTTGTAGTTGGAAACTTTGATCCTGTTTCCTTTGTACCAAAAAAATTTTTATCACCGCCACAGAATCCCATGGTGGGCCAGAAGAGTCAAGGCCACGAGATACCGAGATTGTAATGTCTTGTATTGGGCTTGGTGGCATATTTCGATTTGGAGAAGAGGGTGGAGTTTTTAACTTAGCATTTTGAGGGTCCATGTTTAGGGATCCTACCTTATTTTCTCCTTTTGTATGCTTCTCTCCCGTGGATGTGCCCGGCGGAGTGTTAGGAAAAAATAGAATAAATAATAATGTAATAAATCAATTAAATATTCACTAAATAAATTGTCCAAGGATTATAGTCTTAAGTGTGCAAGTAAATAAATGAAATAACTTCACAAAATGTAAATGAGTAAAACTAAATGCACAGCGTCAAATTTACGTAGGGAAAACCTTGCGGTAAAAAACCCCACAAAATAACATTTTTCTTTATTGAAAATTTACACATTTTAACCCAGCACTTCCACTTCCTCCTCGGGTCCTACAATGCATATACAATCACAATAGCCAAAGTTTATAATATGAAAATATTATATTGTTGCACACCAATCTTGTGAGAGATCACCCTATTTATAGGTTGGGTGATTCGGTTGCACCCGAGTGCACCGTTTCACTCTAACTTTAATTTAATTACAACCTCCACGTTAAGTGGAGAGGGGAACCTGACAACCTATATTAAATAGGTTTAAACAATGTTTATGATAAAACATTTAAAGGGGTATAAAGTGGTGGCCTACCTAATGGCATCCCCACTTAATATTATCACCCCAACACTCCCCCTTAATATTAAGTGGAGAAACGTGTCAATACATTTTTATACAAAAGGATTTACAATCCATAAATCATCAATGACGATTTAGGATAACATGTAAACAAGAGAAATCATACAGATGTTCCCACACAAAAAATTCTCAAGAGAAGTGCTTTACATACGACTCACATAAGATTGTAGAGACTTTTATAAAACAAGGATCTCCCATAACTAATATTTTGTTGGGAATTATAAGAAAACTCACGTGTTGTGATCATTTACTTAAGACTCGCATATAGTAATCTTTTACAAAATGGAGGAAATATAGGAAGTTTACAAACGGTCATTACGAGATGGCATTGTCATGCACATTCCCCCTCAATGGTAACTCTGAAAGGCCTAATTTGGCATGTAACTTGCAAAACTTCACAGCACATAATGGCTTCGTGAAAATGTTTGCAACTTGATCTTCAATGGGACAGGACTTGAGATAAATATCGGCATTTAGGAATTTCTCTCGAATGAATTGCATATGAATCTCTCTATGCTTCATTCTCTGATGTTGACCTAGATTGTTCGTGAGAGCAATGCAATTTTGGTTTTCATAGAGAAGAAGAGTGCTTCCTTTGACACCCATATGGAGTTCATCCAACAATCTTTTCAGCCACATGTCTTCTTTCGCTCCTTCCATGACACTTCTATACTCAGCTTCAGTAGAAGAGATTGAAATTGTTGGTTGTTTCTTGCTCCTCCAAATGATGGCACCTGTACCAAACTTGAAAACATATCCAGTAGTAGAATTTTATCTATAATATCACCAACATGGTCAGAATCACAATAACCAAATAATTTTGCATCATTACTAGAAGAATAATACAAACCATAATTAATTGTTCCTTTAATATATTTTAAAATCCTTTTAGCCATTTTCCAATGATCCTCATAAAATCCTACATAAATCTAGAAACAACACCTATTGCATATGAAATAGCAGGCCTAACAATAGTCAAAAAAATCAAACTACCAACTAGTTGTCTATACAAAGTAGGGTTAGTTTTTGCACATGTAGGTTTAGGATCTAATTTGACACCAACTTCAATGGGAATGACAACATGTTTATAATCAATCATGTTAAATATTTTAAGCAAATTATTAGCATATTGTGATTGAGATGCAATAATCAAGTTTCAATCTTGAAAAATAACCATCCCTACAAAATGATTTAATAGACCTAGATCAAACATTTCAAAACGTTGTTTTAATTTAGATTTAATTTTCAAAATGCTAGTAATTAACAAATCATCCACATATAAAACAATAATAATAATCTTATCATTTTCAATTTTTACAAATAAATCATTATTAGAACGGTTACTGAAACCAAGATCCTGAAAGAAGCTGTTTATCTTAGCATGCCAAGCTCTAGGAGCTTGTTTAAGACCATACAAAGATTTTTTTAAGTCTATAACACAGTTCTTTGTCAAGTTCTACAAAACCTTTAGGCTATGGCATATAAATTTCTTCTTTCAAATCAACGTTTAGAAAAGCATTTTTCACATCCATTTTAGTGAATTTCCCAACGATATTGTGCAGCAAAAAAAATAACAATGCTCATTTTGGCTACGGGAGAACAGGTTTCAACATAGTCAATACCGGATTTTTGACTAAACCCACGAGCTACTAATCTTGCTTTAAATTTATCAATTTCTCCTATAGAATTATACTTAATTTTATACCACTTAGATCCTATAATATTTCTTTTTGAAGGAGGGGGTACTAATTCCCAAGTGTTATTTTTAATAAAAGCATTGTATTCAGCTTTCATAGCATCTTGCCATCTTTTGTCTTGACTAGCTTCCTCCAAAAATTGTGGTTCAACCTCGTACAAGGTCACCAAGACATGATAAGTATGTTGATTACGAGTCATCTTTCTAAGACTATCAGGATGTGAGTCCTTAATCAGGTTATGTGCCCATTTAGGTCTTTTAGTTTGTAATACAGGTTGTGATGGCTCCTCCTCAACCTCTACATCCATACTGTCCGGAAATGGATTTTCATCTTCTATGATTTCTTTTTCTCCTTCAGGAGAAACACAAGGCAATTCAGAAGAAACTTCACAAAATGGTTTTTCTAATGCATGAACATTCTTATTTTCTATAATCTCATGTTTAAAAGGATCATAAATTTCTTGTCTCTAGCATTTTTGATAAACTCGTTTGTTCTCACAAGACAATTTGATTCCTAATGACAAAATTTACCACATTTATTACATTTTCCATTAAACTTCACTTTAAAATTTTGAATATGCCTGTTGGGATTACTATTAGGATTAGCTTTTGATTTGAAGTTTGGTTTTTTGTTTGAAATGTTGTTGTTTTGATTTTGAAATGTTTTTCGATTCTGTGAGAACTATCCTTGAGAGGCACTCTTTTGAACCGAAATTGGCCATTACTTGTTCTTCTTGAATTAGGAGAGAGGACACAGTGTCAAGGTCAGGTAAGTTACACTCATTTTGATATTTTGAGTTCAAAATCGAGATATAGTTCCTAAATTTCTCATGTATGTTGATTTGAATTATGAAGTACAACAGTTTGTCTTGGAACAATTGGCAGTTAGAGCCATCTAACTAGGCTTTGATCTTCTTAATTTTGGCCAAATAGTTAACTTTTTCATCTCCCTTCATGGAAGTTGTGAAAAGTTTCATGATAAGTTTTATGATTTTCGAGAGGCAATTGCCCTTGTGCATCGTTTCTAATTGTTTCCAGGAGTCAGTGGGAGATTCCATGTGTCCTATGTCCAGTAAGAACTTGTCTTTTATACTTTGCAATAGGATTGACATGGCATCCTGGGATTTTTGGGAGAAGGCACTTAGGTTTTTGGGGTTTGTTTGCCTTCTAGTGAGTCTTTTCTCCACACCGGTGACGAGATCCCATAGTTTTCTTTCCATGAAAATGGCTTTCAATCTTACTTGTCAAATACTATAATTATTCTAGTTAAGTAGGAGAGATTTATCCATTGAAAATTTGGTCGTTCCGGCCATTTTCAACGATAAATACCAACTACGACAACAAATAATGCACGTGAAATTAACTAAAAAATTAAATGTCACAAAGTAGTATATTTCACTATTAAAATAATAATAATTTATCTAATTTTCTTGGAAAAAATTAAACTTAATTTTACACAATAAAACCTTAATTTTTGAAAGGCAAATAATTACTCTAAAAAAACTTAATGCCTTTTCTATTGATTTTCTATAACTTAATAAAAAACTAGAATTATAATAATATACTTTTTCGCTAAATTTCTCCTTCTCCCTTTCTTGATAAAAATTTTAAGTTTTATATTTAGAGTATAGGCTTAAAAAATTGGTAGGTAGGAGATGTATCAAACACTAGAACCCCTCTCCGATAAAACTTACCGTTGTCTTTGCTTTCTAGTCAAGCTACATGCCTCAACGGATAGAAAAAGGCTCTAAATTATATTTATGTTTTAACTTTACTAAAAAACCTAAAGGAAAAGTGAGGAGTGAGTGATCAATCCCTCGACCTCCAATAACTTTATAACATTAGAGACTTGCAACCCAATTGGTCAAGCCAATGATTGTTGCCAGTCCGATAGATAAGTGAGATCAAATGTAAGTTTTAAACTTTAAGTGCATTATATATAGAAAAGACTTACTTGGAATCCGAACGTCCAGTTGGCAAAGAAGGCAATATTGGGCATTGGCTTTAGGGTTGGCGTGAATTTAAGTTGTCAGGGGCTTCAAGCTTATGTTTATTTGTTTTTGCTGTTTTGATTGCAATGTCAAAAATGGAAGCAACTAAGAATGGCCATAAGGGCCAAGGCCTGCTATAAAGCCACGTAAAAGTGTGTGAGGGTGGAGGAAGCGGCACTTCTGAGAGGGGCAAGGAGTGGGCACAACAAGGCCACGGCAAAACAGAAGTCGAGCGGTAAGGGCGAGGCTGACCACAAGGACCACACGTTGAGGATAGGGGTGAGGCTATGAGTTCAAAGCCAAAAATAAAGTCAAGGCCATGACGGCCTTAGATATATCGGTATGTTGTCAATGTGGCCACGACAGGCTGTGAGGAATTTGATTGAAAGCACAATCCACAATGGACAGATTATGAGGCCAAATCAAATAATTGGGACCTTAAGGCCAAGACAACCAGAGACGTTGTGTAGTTTATTCATGTCGTTTTGAAGTGTTATGCAAGTTGTCTCAATTTATACAGGTTGTTTTGAGGAGTTTTCCAGGCGACCAGGATGTGAGGGGGTCAAGAGAAGACTTAGGCCATGCACAGGGGCAGAAGGCTCCAAGCCTACATGGAGGTGAGAGTAGGGTTATGAGAAGGAAGAGCCACCCAAGGCAGATACTTAAGTTTTAATGCACAAGTATGCCCATGACCGCACAAGTCAAAGGAAATGCATACAAAGCAAGGGCCGAGCCCAAAAGACACAAAGCTCCAACATATAAAAAAAATTATGTTAAAAAAAATTATACAAAGAATTTTTTAAGCTATACAAAGATCTTGAGTATGCAAATGTTCAGTTATAGATGTAGATCTTAGGTTTAGGGTATTGTAAACCAAGGAAATTACATTAATAGTGAAAATTAATACAAACAAAGCAATCGTTCCCTTGATAAGTTTCAAATCCACCTCAGATTGGATATGACTGTAGAAACAAGGTTGAGTAATGCTATTGTTGGATCCGATTGATTTGAAGAATTTTGTAGATTTGTGGATGCTCCAAGAAGTATTCCGAATGGAAGATTGATCAAGCTACGAGCATGAAGATGATTGATTTGACTTGATTGGATATTGGCAGAATAACGGTATGATTGATTGATTCACCGAGCAGTTAGACAAAATAACAGTATGAACTCTTAAGCTTGTTGGTGGATGATTTTTGAAGGAAAGGCAATTGATTTATAGCTGAGGAAGGAGAATCCTCAAGCCAAGATTAGATTGTATTGATCTGAAGCTAACTAAACATGACTGATTTGTTTAGTTGAGTTTCCAAATTGATTGAATTGAACTACTCTCCTGAGTTTGCATGGATGAGCTATTGTTGAGTTGGCAAAGGTTACACAAGTTTCTTTGACTTTTTAAGCTTAGGATTAAAGATTAATTCCATGTCCTTTATTTTATTCACCCAAAAAGTGACGTGAATGATTTGCTTTTGGACGGATGTGAATTAATTTTGGATTGCCATGACTTAGGAGATATCTTTACTTAACTCGAATATATGATTTAATTTAATTTAATTTAAACATATCCTCTTGATTTTAATAATGATTTTTAGCTTTAGTCAACTTGAGTTGAGGAGGTGGATAGGATGTGGATAAGAAATGAGGATATTTAATTTATCTAAATATGAAAGTGGATATGTGAGGATTTATTTAATCAATTTGATATTAAATTAGCTAAGGGGGTGGAATGGTGTAATAGAATTAATCAAATTAAATCTAGAGAAGGACAATGGGTTTAATAAGATTTTGAACTAGTGGTTATTTTGGGGTGTCTACATTTGCACCTCTTTAAAGTGTTATTATGGAGTAATAGCGCTTTAAAGATAATAAACACTTGTAAAATGGTGGACGAATGATAACAAAGTGGTTTAGACAGCCTGATTTGCCCCAGCAGGCATTGATTGTGCTAAGGGAATGCCCCCTCGAGTGGGTGGGTTATGCGACGAAGCGGTGGACAACCGCTTAATAAGAGGAAGAAAGGATTGCCCCAAGAAAGACAGGAAATAAACGGAATCAGTAGGACGTGTATATTAGGGTTCGAGAAGTAGGGTGGTTTGGGTGTGAAGGGTTTATATAGAAGGGTGGGTGCGTAACAAAAATCATTGGTCATTTTTGCTGCTAGAGCCTTTTTGTTCTGAGACTTGAGATTTTGGTCTGAGAGTGCAAGAGAGATGGCCCCATATCCTGCCCCTATGCACAGAGCGGATCAAGTATGAGAGTATGGTCAAGGACCTGAAGATAGCACGTCGATGAGTAAATAAACCCTTTTGATTTTTGAGTGCATTTATTGCGTTTTAGCCTAGGAAGAAAATGGAAAAGTAACGGAAGCGCAAGGAAGAAGGCGCACTAGCATGCCTACAAAATGCACTAGCATTCTCGAAAGATGCGCTAACATGAACAAAATGTGCATTTGTGTCAAACTAAGTGTGCATGCATCAATGTTAGTGCGCTTGCATGCAAGCAAAAGCTAAAGGGTGCGCTAGTGTGAATTAGATATACGCTAGTGTGTAATTTGAATGTGCTAGCGTGTGAACAAATGCGCTAGCGTGTCTAGGAGAATTAAAATGAGAGTTAGATAGACGAATAGCGAGAAGAAAGTTAGAAATTTAGTTTAAAGGCCTAATGAGTTTGTTTTGATGGTGTGTAGGCGAGACTTTACTCATTAGACGTGAGAGAGACACGCGCGGGTTAGGGCATTTGAGAAACGAATGACCCGATCAAAGAGGCGCGCATTATGGGTGGTATTAGAGGCAACCGGTTTGGCTCACATGGCGTGGATGCCCGAGATTCAATTGGATCATGCACTTCTGACTGCCTTGGTCGAGCGTTGGTTTAGCTAGTCACAGACATTACTTTATATAAACTATAGTTTATAATTAAATAAATTAGTAATATTATATATTTTAATTTATTTAATATAAACTCTATGTTTATGGATTAATTAGTTTTTATAAATCAATTATGAATAGTTAGGGTGCTTCGCGAGAAGTCATGCCCGGTTAAACTATTTAAATTGACCTACGGGGTCAGGTAAATATATATATGAAATTCACGTGGGTGAATTAGTTTTGGTGGAGAGGAGTGAGGTGAATGGAGATTATTTACTGGACTGTAAACTTTGTTTCTCATTAATGGAACCTTACCAAATTTTTGACTGTGATTTTTACCCAGTAGGGTTTTCATGTAAAATAATTGTCTCCCGTGTTATTGTTTACTATAGTTTAATATGCTTTATTTAATTATATCATGTAATATTTTATTTGTTTGGTTAAATTATCAATTAAGTGCTCAGACTTCACAATTTTGACAGGTGAGATGTTCGTGACGTTGGAGGATGTACACCGCATTCTATGGATACCTATGCAAAGGAGTCTGATTAAGTTGGACGGTTACTTGGGCCACATATGGACGCATATCCTAGATATCTTTGGGACAAAGGAGATACACGGTGAGGGGATGGCACTACGGTTATCAGCATGTATGGCAGATGCGAGGATAGAGCGAGTACCGATATATCTAATGGCTCTTATTAGCAACATTTTATAACCTGATAAGACCACTATGTGCTTTCAGTTGGGCTTGATTGGCATGGTTGCCAAGATGATGGAGTCAGCAAAGATCATTGTGTGAGGCCCTTATATACCAGCGCATCTATACAGAGATCTACATATGGTTGTGTATAGGGAGCAGAAGAGTTTGGGTTTGGCGACACTGTTGCAGATATGGGCTTGGGATCACATTGCAGTGGGCCGGCCGTTAGGGGTTTAGAGGAGCCCTTAGTTTTTGGTTGGGAGACTATGATAGATGGTTAGAGAGGGCACATGGGTGATAGTCATATTATAGATGAGCCTTGGACAATTTGCAGTTGCCATATATTACTTGGAGGCCTTATAGGACATATGTGTGGGCTTTAAATGTCGAGGAGTTGGGGACAGTGATGATACCACACTACATTATTTGCAATCAGTCGTATATCCTTGAGAGATATATGCCTAACAAGGTGATGTGGCGGCTTAGTGTACGATAGGGCATACTAGAAGAAGAGTTGTGGTATGTGTGCGTAGCGCCGAAGACAATGTCATTTGGAGAACGAGTCACATAGATTGTGGTTATGGCCAATTTTACAGGTGTTATAGCTCATCCATGGGTACCATATGTGGAGATTGCAAATCTGGGCATAGAAGCAGAATACGCAATGTGGTATGCAGTAGTAGTACCAAGGTGATTGACTTTCCCCCAGGAAGTTGTGGTGGCAGGGATGGCAACAGCTACAGGCATAGGATAGTAGTGAGAGTGGATGAGAGGGAGAGGGAGAGGGAGAGGTTGACAGAACCAAGATGACAGAGGTAGAGAGGAGGTACAGGGACAAGCACAGGCATATGGTCCGATTGTACAAGCTATTCCTATTTTACGGGGACAGGTACAAGGACATGATATTCTAGTGGCACAGGTACATATGCCAACATCACCTATGAGCGTACCGAGTCCAGTAGGAGGAAGAGACGGAGATGGAGATGATGGATGGGGGGATAGAGGAAAGGCAGATGTTTGGGCTCAAAGCAACCGTATCATAAGCCGGACCATCAGTTTCAGAGCTACGGGCAGAGACAGAGATGGATCTGATACAAAGGGATGTTGCCTTTATCACTATACAGACCATACATAGACAGTTGTATAAGATGATTGCGGAGAGAGATTCATGGAGAGGTCAGGTGCAACAGGGTGCAACAGAGAGATGGGTTGAGACATCAGTTATAGCAGGTGACAGTAGAAAGGGATGCTGCTTGCCGCGTGGCGAATGTAGGTGGGATGGGAGTTTTCACAATTTTCACCTTTTGATGATTTTTGCTTGTAGAGTACACGGATGCTGAGAATTTGTTTTTGGAAACTTACTATTTTTGGACATATGAAGCCTTGCACACTTACTATTCTTAGACGGAGGTCTTTTGGGAGTCGGATTGCAATGAAATTAGTCTCAAAAGTTTAGGTTTTGCTTCAAGACCTTCTACTCCAATTTTTGAGATTTTACTTTCACCAAAACTCCGTAGATCTAAAAAGGCAACTTCCTAGGCTGCAAATTTCAAATAGCTGCTATAAATTACATAGAGCATCAACGACAATGCTCTTATAATCAGTTTGAAGGCATTTTTGAAAGGAGTTTATGGGCAAAGTTTGATGGAAATCAGGTGCACGGTTTGTGAGTTACGAGCAATTCTCAGTTTTGGGAGCTTGATGTTCTAGGACAAATCAGCAGCATACCCGTACAACAATGGAGGTTTTGGAGGGAAGAACACAACATTTTGAAAGTTTGAAAATGACTAAGTGTTTGTGAAGGAGAGAGTCATCTCACTTGCAAATTTTAACCCACTACTTAACCCACCAACTTAACCAAGGTTGGAAGACGGTTGACATGGAGTTGCACCAGTGCAAGAGGTGCAAGGGGGGCACAAGGGACACAGAAGTGCGCTTTGCACCAAATGGTGACAAGTGGTAACTTCTAGTTTAGTGAGAATGAGATTTAGGGAGCTGAAAATGGTCACTGGGAGCTTAAAAATGGTTTTTGATGTGACCGAGAGCTAAGTGGTTGGATGGGGAGTGCACTTTCTTGTCCCCCTTGTCCCCTTTGCACCTGGTGCAATCCAAGGGGACAGCAAGGGTGAGAAAATGCGTTATAGGGGAGCAAATGATGAAGAGGGGCCAAGGAGATGAGTTGTTTGCAAAATGAGGTTGTTCCTAGGTGCAAAAGTTGTAAGTTGTAAGTTGCGAGGAAGGAACTAGCATATGGGGGCGCACTTTTGTGTCCCCCTTGTACCTTGGGGACAATCCAAGGGACAGTACATGCTTGAAAATGCGCCAAGGGGTCAATCCATCATGAGAAGGGGACCTAGTGGCAACTTAACTCCTCCATATGCTCCACATAACACCTCAACTCATGTTTTAAGTGACGAAAACTTTTGAAATGATGGGGGATCGCACTTTAGTGTCCCCCTTGTCCCCTTTGCACCTTAGGGACAATCCAAGGGGACAGCACATGCTTGAAAATGCGCTAAGGGGTCAATCCATCATGGGAAGGGGGCTTGACAACTTAACTCCTCCATATGCTCCAATAATGTCCCCTTTTCCAAGCTAGTCACTATGGACAACCTTATGCCCATTCCTCCTCCTGTAGGCATCAAGGAAGGAGCAAAGGAGGGGAACTCGCCATGGTTGTACGTGATGTACCTTCATGATTAATTATTTTATTTATTAATCATGGCATTGGAATGGTTCGACTAGGGGAAAGAAGACTTAGCAAGGACAATTTCTATTTCTTCATTATGAGGTCGGTCTTCTTAAGCGAAGATTAAAAAAAGTGCATTAAGAGGTCGGTCATGAAGTTGGGGCTTCTAATTCATCATTGGTGCCAAAAGAGGGGTACTTAAGGAAGTTCAAATGGAGAGGAGCATCATCATCTTTCATCTATTTTGACAATTACTTGGAGTTGGTGTATCCTCTCTTCTTGCCATTGAAGGACAAAAACCCTTCTTTGGTCACCTATTGAGGACAAAACCCTTCAATAGGATCACACTTTGGGACTGTAACCCTCATTTCTGCATTGGTGGCTTCATATGGAGGCCACAAGTGAGCTTTAAGGAGGATTTCATATTTATTTCTTCCCTTCCAACCCTAGGCGACTTGCTTGGGTGAAGGGTTTGATATCATCTAGGGTACTTTTGGATAATTTGAGTTGATATTATTGTTCTTCATATTTTATAAGGCTGGAATCTACAATTTGGTGATTTTTGGAGAGGTTAATGAGCTATTTTCAGCCCTTGTTTGAGGCTGCCTTGCTGCTATCATTAAATTAATTGCAATTCGGTGTAGTCTCTTATTTTCTCTATTATTTTGATGTAATTTGGATGGATAAATGTTGTCGTTCTTGAAATAATTATTTAGAAGCATTTACAGTTGTTATTGCATGGTTGTATGATGATTTGAAGTGCCTATACAGTTTACTGCCCTAAATGACTGATTATTTATTGCTCAAATAAGGTTAAAGTGTGTTTCTAGTCATTTTCAAATTGATGCTTGTTTGGTTGAAGGTGTATTTTCAGATTTGATTCATTTGGGATTTTGGCCAAACCCTTATTTTCAATTTTAGCCCTAGAAAGGGACATTACAGTGGTATCAGAGCTTCGGTCTTCCCAGTCTAAGGGTTTTCTTGCAAGAAGATCAAATGGCAGATAGAATTTTTAGGGATGCTAGATTTGAAAGGATTGTCTTAGGGCAAGAAAGATTGGCCAATAAAATGGAGCAACTGATCCATACCCTTCAAGATCCGAATGGTGGAGGGATATCTTCAAAGGAAGTCAATAATACTCAGCCATCCAAAGCGGACAACATTGCTACATGGTATGAGGAATATAGGGCTCTTCCAGAGAAGATATGTGATGCCATGTCATTTTCGGAATTCATGGGAGTAAACAAGGGAAGATCAAGGCCCAAGCCTAGGTCACAAGCTACATAAGAAGAAAAATTACGCTGGAAGTAATGGAGAAGAAATAGCCCATAAAGGAATCCACAGTGCAAGTTGAAGAGGGAGAAATCATGGAGCTTGGGCCAAAGAAGGAAGAAGAAGAACCGTAGTTTGACATTGAGAGGGAACAACCCATTGAAGCCCTAAAAGTATCCATCACTCTTTCCAAGGACGAGCCATTAATTGATTTTCAGAACAATAGTATGAAGGGTCAAGGGTTTGAAGAAATCTCAAAGCACGAGCCTAGGGAAGAGAGGGAAGTCATAAAGCACGAGTTGGAAGGTAAAAATCTTTTGGTACTTAATGATGATTCGTTGATTTCTAATGATGGCATGTCACAGAAAAAATAGAGAAGAAAAATAAAATTTGCATAAGGTATATGAGGATGACATTATGGAAAGGACACTTCCGGTTCTTCATGATTACTTTCAGTTCGCTGGAAATTCTCAAACAGGAGTCGATGATGTGCAGATTAAAGGAGTTTATAGCCTTGGAGAGAGCTCCAGAGATGTTCCAAATAAGTACCAACAAAATAAGGGTGGGATCCTTGTTGGCAGCCCAAGGTATGATAGAAATGATCACATTTTATCCTCCCCTATGTCGCTGCCATACTTGTGTCATTATGGGCAGCTTGTTGGTAAGATTGATCACATGTCATGTTTGATGCCTTGTAATGTGAAGAACTTGTTGAATAACATATGGCACATAGATTTTTTATGGCAAGCTTAAGGTTATGTGAACATAATTGTTTGGGTTTTGGATGATCCTTTGAGTCATAAGAAAAGAGGAAGAAGTTTGTGTTGAGAAGAGCTTGGTTGCAAAGATGGATTTGAAGGTGTAAGACCTCAAAGGCTTCACGGTCAAAAGTAGTGGATGGCTATTCCATGTCACGCACAAGGTGTCCCCAACTCCTTTTCAAATTGGGAGAGCATAAGGTATGTGATGATCTTTATATGATTGGCATAGTACAAATCTTGTGCTTGGGGTCCAATGGTTACATTCATTGGGAGAGCTCACTCTCAACTACCAAAGTATGGAGTTGAGCTTCATGGATAAAGGCAAGAAGGTGATACTTCAAGGTATGATTCCGGAAACCACTTAAATCAAATATTTGGTAGAAGATGTTTTGTCCAAATAATTATATTTTTGTTGTTTATCTAGGATAACGGCAGATTGGAAGTCTTTAGTTACAGCTGAGTGTAACAAAAATAAGTTTGTTAATGTTGTTTTTGAGGAAGAAATTGTGGATGAAATGTACAAAATAATGGATGGGCTTATTCTCTACAAGAATGGAGTCTATTTGGTTTCCAAATCAAGGGTGAAAAACAAGATATTGAGGATTATTCGCGAGGCCCCATTGGCTGGTCATCTGGGCTATCTCAAGACACACAAAAAGGTGAGAGGAAGGTTCTTTTGGAAAGGTCTTAAAGAGGAGGTGCTCCAATACATATGGGAATATTTGGCTTGTCAACAAAACAAGGTGGGGCATGAATTGCCAACTGGACTATTGTAACCCCTTCCTATTTCCACTTAAAAATGGGAAAACATTTCCATAGTCTTCATCACCAGGCTTCCCATGGTTCAAGGTAAGGGTTGTTTACATGTTATGATTAATAGACTTGCAAAATATTCCCAATTTTGTCCACTTCCAACCAAGTATAATGTCGCATATTGGTGCCCCCATGTCCCCTTTGTACTTCAGGGACACCAAGGGTGAAAAAGTGCGACCAAGCCATTTTGAAATGTTGATGTCATCTGCCAAGTGCAAATGAAGACATCAGGGGCATTTTTCTTGCCCCAAGAGCATGGAAAATGTTTTGGGGTCAAACCTAATATGATTTTGACTCCAAATCACATGTTGAGATCATCCCAGCGATTATCAAGAGCCAATTTTGCCTACAATTTGATTTTTATGGCCTATTTCATTCTTGACTCAAAGGGGCAGTTGTCGTGTCCTAGATTATCACAAAATATTTTTAGATCTTGCAACAAAAGTAATGTATCCATCATGTAGAAGCTTCCAATCGATTTCTATTGATTATTTGTTTGCCTCCCAATTCCTTCCAAAACTCCCAGAATTGTCTGGACAAGTCAGCTTTCACCGTTGGAGCCTTCATTCCTTGTACCCAAAATTACCCGATCTTGCTCAAATTGTTCCCAACATCAATTTCTTCCACAGATTTTCCCTAAAACTGCCATGGATCACTTCATTGCTCTCCGATGCAACTCCCAGATGCCTTGAGTCTTCCCTGTCTACTTTCGGAGGGTGTTCACCAGTTGCAAAATGACCAAAAATAGCCCTTTCTAAGCCTCTGAAGATAGTTGTTTCTCCTTAAAACTCAGTGACTTCTTCAATCACCTTAGGCATATATCCCTCCACATTAAACACACTTGAACATCTTGTTAGCATGTTCCTCTGAGCCAAAATGAGGGTGAAATTGAGGATAGGCTGGCTAGAGGAAGGGTTCACAGTGACCGGGAGAGAAACTTTTCGAGTGGGGGCTTGGTTGTCATGGCCAACATTTTCAATTTTGCATGCTAGACATTTAACATGACAGCAGCTAGCTCTAGCTAGGGGACATTAGACCCTAAGGGGTAATGAAGAAGCCTCAGGTATCTCGTGTGGTAGCAAACCAGTGCCTTGTCCATTGGGCCATGGAGTCACCATACTGAAAAACTACAAAGCTACAAACACAACCAAGAAATAAACGAAACAAACACACGACAGAGAAAGGAAACACACAACAAAATGGGAAACCGTGATACAACATCCTAAATCACCTATGGTACATGCGGGGGACAACCCACTTTCACTGTAGCACTGATTCTTCACTGAATGTTTACCCATGCACATGAGTATCACCAAATGCCTTTGTTCCACAAATCCATTGACTGGCTCACTGAAATATGACCCCTTTCTCAATTTCTTAAGAAATTTTGCATGATTATTCTTGTAAGAGAGGGTCCAATTAGATAGCTCATTGCCTTTGTTTCTTTGACATCTTGTTTCCATCTGCTCATTTATTTCCAAATTCATTCAAAGTGCTGATTTTTTATTACTGCTACACGAATGAGTCTTGATCATACAAAGCTTACTATTTTCATACCAAGGCTTATGATCTTTAATGGGCATCTGACCTTTACTTTTCATTTGCTTTGTGACCATTGTTTCCATGAGCTGGTTCTCGGAAGATGTTTTAAGAGTTTCAACACTATCACAAGCCTCTTGGTATTCTATGTTTACCAGTTGCTCCAAACGGTCTTCTTTCACACACACCAGCTCATTCTTGACTTGTTGCTTACTATGGTGTGACTAGCACAGTGCTTCATCATCTTGAAAAGAAAATGAGAAAAAGGTCGGGCACAAAAATATGCAAACCATCATTTACCCCATCTTGACCATTTTGAGCCTCAAAATCCATCTCCATGATGAAAATATATTTTCCTTGAGTAGAGTCAACTTGGAAAGATTCAAGCATCTTCTCATTCATACATTCCTCATTAAGGTCTTCATCTTGAATGGAATCAGCCTTGGGAGAATCAAGCACCTTTCCATCTATTTGTTCTTCACTAAGAAGGTCTTCATCTTCTCCCAATGGGAAAAAGAAGGTTTCAAATTCACAATCATTTTCGTACTCACTAAACAAGTCTTCATGTTGGACCTTGGGAAGATGATTCGAAATTTGAAACCTGCTAAAAGTCATTTGATGTCACTTTTCATGATTTACACCGCTCACCGCCTCGGGATTACTTTGTTGTAATTCAAGATTTCCATGACCATCATCACCACCAAGTAGAGAATATGCATTCGTGCTCAATGGGAAATACACACTGCCCAATTTCGGGTCCATCAAGTCATCATGTTGTACCTTAACTGGCTCTGCCACACCTGGCTACTCTTCTTTCAACATGGGCAGCTCAGCATCTTTCTCTTAAGCTATGAAAAAGTTGTCATACCTTGAATCTTGAAATAGTATGTTTGCCCTTGGGTCATTTGGTTTTTGAACCGTGTATTTCATTTTCCTCATGGGTTTTTTTCCTAGTTTTCTTGAATTGGAAGAGTTCCTTGCTCAAGTCGGTCAGGGGCAAGTAGAGTCTTCGGGAATCACCCCTCGACTTCAGATTCTACAAGTCTGAAATAATATGGGACCCAATCTGTGTCACTCCTCCCCACGAAAGATACCGAGCAACAAAAACCATCTGTTGTTTACATCTAGCGATACCGACCCCACCCAAAAAGGGTCAGAGTATCCAGGGAATGCTCCTAATGAAAACTGTTATTCTCCACCCAACCATAAGGAGGCCTCTTCATCTTATGGGAAGGAGATTCTTCATCTTACCATTGACAGAATGGTAGCATACGACCAATCCATCTGTATATCTCCGCCAACATCTCGAAAGAAACTTCGTCTCAACAATATACCATACGAAACCAACATGTCCACCACAAGTATTTTCATAATGATCTTCTTGTTAGGAAAATTCGCAAATGATACTTGAGCATCCTTCACTTGGCCAATGAGAGGTACTTCTTTGGTTTCCATGGAGTAACAATGGCCAGTAGCAGGAGTGAGAGAGAGACCAAGAGCTTTAGCAACTTTTGTGGGCATGACATTGTCAGAGGCACTAGAGTCAATAATGCAGTTATTCAATTTATATCCATTGACCAATAAGGCTACATAGAAAGGTTCTACCTTCCCAGAGGTGGAGGGTGTGGAAGCAAGAAGGTTCTGAGGAGTGGGAAGTGGTTCCTTAATGCTGGCATTTTTGGAACACAAATTTGCACTACTTCCTTTGATAAACTGGACAAGTCTATCAAATTGCTTGGAGTGAGTTTTCAAGTACTCAAATTCAAAAATCTGAATTTTGGCTTTCTTAACACGGTCAATGATGCCAAAAGGTGAAGAAGTGGTAGGCACATCAGGAACTATGGCATCCTTGTCATGAGTAGGATTTGCATTCTTAAGATCAATAAAAGTGAAAACTAATTTGACAAGAGGAGATTAAAGAGACTTCCTCAAGGGAGTAGATGGAGTCTTGACTATGGCAGTCTCGGGCTTCTTCTTGGCTGACCCCGTGGAAGTGGACAGCGATGATCCTCCTTTTGTTGTTATTTTTCGTAGAGTCATCATTTGAGGATTCAAATGCTTTTCTTAGGCAACAGAAGAAGAAGCTTCTTTCTCTGTTTGTGAGTGGCTGAACATTGCACAAGAGTAACTATTCATATCAACCATGGATTCTTCAGAATATTTCATCAAGTGAGTATTCAAAATACCCAATCCTTTCACATCCATCTTCTTCTTCTTCTTCAATTTTTAATTCAACAATTTTTTTCTCCTTCATCTTCACAGGTTCCACATATTGCATTAACTAGTGGGGCTTCCAAGGCAAGCCTTCAGGGTGCTCCCGAAATTTTATACTTGTTCCAGCTTTGATATGAGGCATGTTGAGCAATTTCCTTCTTCAATGTAGTCAAATCATTGACTAATTTTTACAGCAACGGATCAACACTTTCATATTTGAAACTTTGGACCTTATTCTTCGTTGAATAGTTCTTGATCTTCCCTGACATGACAAGGTCATCTTCCACTTCAATGGAAAGTTCTTGAGTGTTGTCCAAAGTGTTCAGTTGATCTCTCCACAATATGAAACCAACTTCAGGCAACTGAGCATTAATGAAGAACCTTTTTTATTATATGTAGTAGGACGAGCACCAGTAGGAATCTTGTTGATCAACTTATTGAATTTTGCTACAAATTCTCTCATGGGCTCTTGTGGTTCTTTCTTCATCTAAGCCAATTGAGCAAGGAGGGCATGTGCATCTTCCGCAGTCTTGAATCTTGCTTCAAACTTGGTTTTCATGTCATCCCAATTAGTAATGGAGCAAGGTGGCAAATAGTAAAACCATTTCCCAGCGGGATCTTGCAATGACTCCATGAATAGTCGAACAGCAACATCTTCATGTCCCACTCCAAGAATGCCACAGGCTGTGATAAAAGTTGTAATATGATCATCTGGATGTTTCTTTCCATCTCCATAGAATTTGGGAAAGTTCTTTCTTGATCCTTTTGGTAATTCATGAAGTGGAGGAGCCAATGCTAGTGAACCGGTGTTTTTTCCCCATGGCATAGGTACAGCCATTTCTTCTTCTTCTTCTTCTTCTTCTTCTTCTTCTTTCAGAGGAAGGATATCAAGTGGTTCTACAACTGCTTCTCCAATGGGATCTTCAAGTGGATTTTTAGGAACTTGTCTTGCTACCTGGATAATAGGAAGTCTGAAATCAACTTGTTGTTGTTCTTCGAATGTGGGATCAACAACACCACTTGCTTGATCAGCTCGAGTATATCTTTTTTCTGCAAGTTTGTACAGGATTTTTCAATATGTAAATGGAAATTTGCAGCATGTAAATGACAGGTTTATAGCATAAATCAGCAATGAATTTTCAGCAATGAGTTTCCAGGTTTCTGAATTTATATTTTTAAGTTTTTTTGTGATTTTCAAATATCTGATTTTTTTGTATTTTCAGAGATCTTTTAAGGGTGCACAAAGGGCGGATCTTCCCCAGTAGATTCGCCAAAAACTGTTCGTGAAATAATTTATCACCGTGCAGATTATTGGTTTTCACCAACGGTCAAGAGGTTAAGCCCCTCCTTGGGTATGGGGAGGCTCTCGTTATTGAATGTAAACTAACTAAAATTGTGGGGTGGTCGTTAGGTCAGGGATCACATAGGAATACTCCATTAAACTTGTGGCAAAGTGCTTGTACAATGTACAAGGGAGGAATTTACCTTTGAAGAGAGGTAAAGAGGAGTAGGAGAAATAGAGAGAGAGGGTTAATGTTGTGAGTAGGAACTAGCATATTCTCACCAACAATAACCAGAGTAGGTCCACATTCAATAGAAGAACACAACAATGTAAGCAACAAAAAGACTAATAAATCAAAGACACAAAGTTCTATAGATCCATTAATCAAGGACACAAAGTTCCTTTTTGGTTGTACAAGATTACAATGCTTGCAAAGTTGGAAAGTAGAGAGAGAGTAGAAGAACATAGGCAAGGAGATAGAAGAAATGTAGCTTTATTGCTTGCAGTAATAGTGATTCAAAGCCCAACAACTATCAACAATTTCCAACCCTTTGGAATGGAGAAACCATTCCAATTTATAGCTTACAAAATGTCTCTTCATCTCCCCCCATGTGACTTTTCATCTCACCACCATGTGACTTTTCAAATTCCCTAGGAATGAAACTAAGTCCTTTTCTTATTTTTGAAAGGGGACTTTTACAATGCAACATTAAGTCACTTAAGTGAATAAGACGAAAGAGTGAAAAAGTACATTCTCAATGAAGAAATAGAATGTTAGAGAGAGAGGGGGGAGAGAGAAGAAGAGTTAGAAGTGAAATCTGGAGATGGGAAAGCTCCTTGTTGACGAAGAACTTGCTTCTGATGGATCATGTATAAAGTTCCTCACACTCGACCACCCCTTAAATTGGAATACTGAGATTGCAAATGCTTCCTCCTGTGAGATGCAGGCACATTTCAATTTATTGAATGAGTGTTCAAAAACACTACTAAGGGAATTGCAACATGTGAACTTGAGATGGTTCCCCGATCATGGAAACATGATGATCCTTTTGAATACAAGGTTAAAGTCAAAACATGGAGATCATCGCCTTACTCTTCTTGGCTTCAAAATTCACCTCTGTGACAAAGATGTCTCCTGTTTGAATGGAATCATACTCAAGATGCTCGGACGCCTTTTTGCTCATTTGCTCCTCATTGAAATAGGTCTTCTCCTCTAGATACAAGGATTGCTCTCTGAATGAAACTTGGTGCCTTTAACCTCCTGTTGGACAAAAACATTGTGGTTACAATCTCCTTCAGAAACACTACTGCGAAACATTACACTGCGTGGACCTACAATAACTTCTTGATCCTGCAAAAATGATGGTCTTGGGTACCTCGGTAGCCTATGGTTCAAGTGACAATCTTTTACACACACTATGTCATGTCCCTTTTTAAAGGCTGATTTTTGAAGAACTTAGCCCATTCTTCTTCTTGTGGGTCTAAGCAAGAAAGCAAGGGGAAGATCTTGATTACTTTTTTTATTTTTGTTTAGGTAGTTATTTTTATTATTATCGTGTATCCTATTGGGAAGCCTAGCTCTCCAATAGAAGAACTTAAGTAGTTAGGAAATAAAAGTATTTTGAGCATGTAGGCTCCAAAGACTAATTAGATATTTAAAAGCACTTTATCAAGTGGTCGGCCATCATTTTTGAATTGTAAAGCACTCCTTGTGGTTTTAAAAGGAGGTCGCTTGGCCATTAATGAATCATGCTTTTGGTGAATTTTCATATCTTGCTAAATTAAGCATGTTAGAGTGTCCCCAAGCAAAAACTTCATTATTTTCACGAAGGACTTGACAATTTTTATCGTGGAGATGACGAAAACAGTCGCCTAACATAGCCAAATGGGACAGATCGTTGTCAATTTGGACATTAATGATGATTTAAGCAAGCATGGTGTTGTCGTCTTGAAAATGGTAAGGAGCTTCAGGAGTTTGGAAGCTTCATCACTCACAAGATCAGTTGTAACAACAAAGCTATCAAAAAGAGGTGGTCGATCGAAGAGATGCCCAAGTTTATGGTGTTGGCGAGGAAGATTATTTTCACATGCATGGAGGAGCTCAAGGATAGCTCATCATTGTCAAGGGTAGGGAGTGGTATGTTATATTCAACGTCTATGTCTAGAGCCACATACCGTTTTCCATCACGTTGTTGTTTAGAACTGATTTGTCTAACATTAACGACCTTAGCATCTAGAGTGATGTCAAGATGGAGTATTTTGCTTGATGGGATCGGCCATGCTAGTAGCATAGAGGCCAATGGCGTCGAGGGAGGGTGAAATAGTGCAGAAAGGATCAGCCATGTTGAATATAGACTAGCCGATTGCATCAACTAGAACTGTGTTATTCTAAGCAGGATCGGGTCCATGGGTAATAGGGTTGATCGTGTCAGGAGAAGGCATCTGTTGAGATGTATGCTTGGTTTCATAATTAAAAATTTGTTGGAGGATCCAAGGGGTATCTAGCAAAGAGGGATTAGAAAAAGGAAGATAAGGTAAAGTTTCCTCATCCTCATTGCCACGAGTATCGTAAGCAAGGTCCAAGTCGTATGTAGCGGAAATCATGTTGGTATCATGATTAAAGGCATGTATTCTTGCTAAACTGTGTTGATGATGAAGAACATATAAATGTCGAGATTCGGCATGGGATACGATATATTCTTCATTGATAATGGGTGATTTGGAATGAGTCACGAAATCGTCACAATCAGGCATATCGGAGTTGAAAGTATTGTCTTTGGCAACAACACCTATTTTATTGTAAGAACATGGGGACGATGGGTATGTAAAGAGGTGATCAATCCCAAGTTTGTTACACTCGAAGGGATTATCTTGTTGTGACTAGAAGAGGTAGCATTACAAGGAGGCTCTTCAGATTCTAAAACAGGAGGAAACTGGTCCGAGGTAGTAGAACTGAAGGAAGCCAGAATGTAACGGTATTAGGCAAGCAGTTCTTGTTGACCGTATTTTGTACCTCATTAGGTTCATCATCATCTGAGTCAGATAAAGTGACTTGGATGTTAGGTCTTTAGTCATAAAACTTAGGGTATGGAATGTTAGGTACCGTGTGAGCAATAGGGATGCGTAAGGGTCTGTGAACAAAAGGAATGGGTATGTCCCAAGGATTATGATCACTATCGTGTTTATACCGTTGGTTGTTATGAATGAATGTAATAAATTGATGCTCGGACGATGCATCCAAGGTCTGTCGAGTAAAAGATTGTAAGAGAGAGGTCGGTCCAGAACCACTATCTTGGCGCAAGTGGATTTGGGGCAATAGTGATAGGGAGTCAAATACAACCAAGTGGTTTTTGACAGGTCTTATCAAATCCACAACAAGTGAGTCAGGTATCTTTAAGATCATCAGTAGAGAAGCCGAGGTTTTTAATGAGGGAGAAAGAAGCGATATTGATTCCAGAGCCTTCTTATTTGGGCATCGTGAATCACGAAACTAATAAGAAGGGGAGGATTATCGATGCATAACGATACCTCATCCTTGATCATATCATCCTCGGGGAATTTTATAGTTGTAGATGTATAAGTGTGAGAAGTTGAGGGGATAGGGGTTTCTATATTGTGAATCTCTCGATTAGGGAAAGGTGGGATGGAGGGGGATTCCTCTATGTCATCAAAAGAATCCTCTAAAGGATAAAGTTGTTGCATGAGGATTTTTTTTTGTGGAGAAATACACATGAGCTCCATCAAAGGGATCTTACAAGTCATAGAATTGAGTTCGTCTAAGAAATTCCATTGTGGCCTAGGATAAGTTCCATAACGATACTTACGAGGATGCTACGTGGATGAAGGATCCATGGTGGGATGAGGTTTGTAAGATTGAGCAACCTTGTCCGAAGATGGAGGGATAAGCTCTTTAGAGGGGATTTATGATGGATCCTTGGGATGAGGCTCGACTGAGGGAGAAGGCTCGTCACTAGGTTGCTCCTGGGAAGTATCAGTAAGCTTTTGGTTGGCAAGTGAAGGCTTTTTCGGTTTGTGGGCGTGGTCTTTGTGCACAAGGTTTTGTTGGTAGTTAACCTTGTCTGCGTTGACATATTGTGAATTGAGGTAGTTATGATCATAGGACTCTTCAATAGTGCCTACAAAGTGATTTGTAGGTTCATTACTATTGTTGGTCCTAGACTGGCGGCTTTTTATGAGCTTGTAGAAAGGATTGATATTTCTCATAATGTTCTTGAATAATTGCATCAATGTTGAATTGGGGTCTACTAAAGAAATTGAGAACATCCTTTTTAAGATACTAACAATCTTCGTGGGAATGGTCGATAGTGGCATGCCACCAACAAAAGAGGTCGCAGTTAAAGGAGGCTAAAGGTTGTGTTATCCAAATAACTCTCCTAGTTATTTGGATAACTTATATTTTCATTCTGACTCTGATGTTTCACATTTTAGGTTACGCACACTCAAGATTATTCTTTTAACACATTGGCACAGTTACAGTTCCTCTGAGCGCCCTCGCATGCCTTCCTGTTTCTGCCTTTGCATTCTGCTATCTCCTTTTCATTTCCCTTTTCGCCTTCCTCCTGCGCGCCCGCTTTCTTTCCTATCCTGTCGCGCACTCCTTACGTGCACCTCTGCAGACTTGCCTTTCAAAATGGCTAAGTCCCTGACATTCCTCTTGCGCGCTTACATACACTAAGCTCCCTCGCGCGCCGCTTTTTCTTCTGCTGCTGCACACCCTTCCTCGGTTGAATGCTCGCGCCCTACTTCCATACTTGCCTTCTGCAAGTATGCCTTCTTTCCTGCCGCACGCATTACGCGTACACCTTCCCTCTATTTCCCTTCCGCGCACCTGCCTTTTGCTTCTGCGCCTTGTGCCTTCTTCTGCGCCAGTCACTGTGCCATGTCATCATCTTTCAGACTTGAGTGTTCAACACGCAGCCTATCAAAGCGCGCTAATAGGGCGCCGAACCTGGACAATCAACCAGTGCATGACACATGGCATAAAAGACAAAATAGATAAACAATTGGCCGATTTCTTCAGTTAATCCGCGCGCGCCACATGTCTTATGTGCCCAAACAACTCTAACAAATTCCAACAGTTGTATCTTCTACTACAGAGCCTCGATCGGTGCACGCCTGGACTTGTCAGAGAGCTACTGACACAAGCTACACCTTGGGCTATTCAAATTCAGATTTAGGTAGGATTTGGTAGGCAGAAGATAGGGAAACGTCTCTTAGCTCATCAATGCACACATCTAATCATCAACCACCAAATTTCAATCAGATCTTGCTTTCTTCCTTCTACACGCCAAACAGACATGGGGAAGCACATCTGACAGCCTTGCAGGCGGATTTGCAGGCATTTATCACTGGCTACTGGTGGTTGAAAATTTGAATCCGAGTTTCCCTCCTTTTCTCCTCTTCTCTCCTTCTATAAAGAGCAGAGTTCTACTTTGTAAAAAAGGATCCTCTCTGTTGTAACGGCACCATGCCAAAATGGTGGCCAACTTCCCACGGGTCTCAAAACCTTGGCATGGTCTCTACGATGTATTCTCGCCTCCTGCCGTGAATGTAGATGATTGTGCGTCCCTTAAGCAATAAAATTGTGTTCTGTGGAACTTTTGTCTTTCCTCCCTCGTTTTCATTGCATCTCGCCTCTCTATTTGCATTTTTTGGCATGTTGTGTGCATTCTTGTGCTTGCAGTGCCCATGTTCATGTGTCGCACGTGCTGGAAGGCTGAGCCCGCGTGTTGATCTGTGGCACGCGTCATCTGCTCTCTTCTCCCGCGCCCTCTTTGTTTCCTTCGCCACCCGTGGAGAACGATCGACCTTTCTTTCTGGCACTATCGCCTTCCTTAGCTTAGGATTTCCCCTTTCTGCACATCCTTCTATCCCTGGTCCCTTGGCATGTTTAGTCTAGGATTTGCTTTTAGCATTAGGAGTAGCAGTAGCGTTAGAGGTAGGTAGAGGAACCGGCCTTCTCCGGAGATCCGTCCCAAGCACGCAAGGTCCCACAACTTGGGGACAGTTCCATTGTTGACTCGGAATTCCAGATCCATCACGACCACATCCAGGGCGCAATTTCGAGCACCAACAGGTTGTTTGGTAGGAGGAAAAATGCGCGGAGTAGGAAGAAGTTGCAATACTTCAACCATGCGATAAAGGCGGGTGGTGTGGGTTATGAGAAATAACATTTTGATTAGTGTTGTTTAAAGAGGAATGTGTGATAGATTTTCCTTTAGAATGGGCTTGCAGGTTGATGGCATTAGAGATTAGGAACAAGGGCCTCTTCCAATGTGGTGGGAGAGAAGGATCAAACCTTATATTGGAGATTAGGAACAAGGGCTTTGAGGAATACTTGGCAAATATTTTGATTACCAAGATGATGATTGGCTTGATTAGATAACACCTTCCATCACTTGATGAAATCATGAACCGATATGTTAGGAGATTGCTTGAGAGTAATAAACTTTTGAAATGTATTTTCAGGAAGATCTTGTTGTTGATCTCCTTTACTAAGGCTTCAACTAGAGTCTCTAGATCGATGATAGAGTGTGAAGGAAGTTGGTTATACCATTCTAAGGCATCTCTTACAAAGGTCTTTGTGAGGAGTTTAATTGTAGCATAGTTATTGGTCTAAATCCACTCTGTATAGGTGTTTCCAAAGTTTTTGAGATAGATGGCTAGATCAATGGTTCCATCATAAGAAATGGTAGACGATATCCCCCCTACATCCATGTAAGCTACATAGGAAGCTAGGGGTTCGGACTATAATGTTTGAAAAACCTTTTGGGGATTGGATAGGATTCTCATTAGCATCCAAAGGAAAAGGAGTTGTTGAAGATTGGTTATGGCCTACAAAGACTTGTGTTGGTTGAGAAGCCATCTTTAGAATCTAATTTTGCATATTAAACATGCCAGAAGTAATGGAAGATTGCATAATGGTCATTTGATCCAACAACTTGATAATCATGAGATTAGGATCAAGTGGTTAGGGTCACTAGAGGAAAAAGCCTCAGGATGGCTGTTTTGCAAAGGGGTTTTTGGAGATTTGTTGGGGGTTGCTCCAATTGTAGGAGGCTTTGCATGATTAATGGGTTTTAAGTAGGGTTTCAAGACTGTTACCTTCATGGGATCCATGTAATGTGTCCTCAACACTAGTTCTTTTTGAAGACCTTGGGCCCATTCCACTTCCTGTGGGTTTAAAGGGAAAGAGCAAGGGAAGTATTTAGTGTCAAGATTTTCAGTTGCTTTTACAGCTTTGTATTATTTTTAAGTAATTTTCTAATTATAGCTTAGAGAAGTCAAGTTGGTTCAAAAAAGTGTAAAAGCCACTTGAAAAAAATAAAACAAAAGGGAACTCATATGTCACCAAGGAGGTCGGTCCTCTTTGGGAGGATTCTATTTTGGTTTTGGTGCCACCTATGGCAATAAACAGGGGTCACTTGGCTTGGAAAATTATATGTTTTCTTTTGGAACTCATTTTCTTGGAGTTGGAGCACGAAGTTGCTTTCTATCTCTTGCAACTGAGGATAGAAACCCTCTTTGCACTTATGTTGAGGACGAAACCCCTCATTTATTCATTGTTGATCTCATACAGAGGTCACACTTGGTGCTAAATTCAGATTTTCCTTGGGAACACACCATTTCCAGCTCATTGTAAACCCTCTCCTAGGGTGGTGAATTGCATAGTTAAAGGTTTTAGTGATATTTAGTTCACGGAACTCCTTTTTTTGTTGATATTTTGATTGTTCCTAATTTATAAGGCTGATTACATTTTACGGATTGAACTTTGAGTCTTCGAATCATTATTTCCATCCATTTTGTTAGTGCGTTAGTTATTGTTGCAAAATTAATTATTATACTTTGGCTAGGGTTCTAAAAACTCATTCCTTGGTTTGTGCTTACTCTAAAATAATTTTTATTGTTCCCTGCATGCTTTGAATGGTGTAAATGCAGTATTGGTGGTGAATAATTGCAATTTCCTTCTTGTTGTCATAAGTTTTCAGATTGTTGTAGCTTGCTGTTATAAATTTCAGTTTATTGTGGTTTGAGTTGGTGTCATTTCTCTTTTTTTTTTCAGCACAGCCCGAAAAGGGACATTACAGTGGTATCAAAGCATTGATCTTCCCAACCTGTACGGTCAAAAGCTAACATTTGAGGCAAATCTACGATGGAGACATGAGTGAAAGGGAACTTAGGAGAGAGAACATGGATTGGCGACCTAAGTTCTTATCAAAGAAAGAAAAGATAAATCCCATTCAATAGGTGGTGATACAATTAGAAAGGTTGAAAAGAAGGTTGAAGGAAGAAGAAGCATTTTTAAAGAGCCCAAATTTCAAGGATCAATTATAGAAACAGTTTGCTATCAATTTCCAAGCTCTAAATTCATTTAGAAATAAGGGACAAAAAGATCCTATTCAAAGAAGACAGAGGAGCGGTGTGATAGATCTGAGTACAAGCATCTTGCTTTTGATGATTATGATCAAAAGCCCATCAGTTACAAAGTCAATGTTACTTTTTAAGAACACTTGGAAATTTTCCAAGAAAACTGAGACAAAAGGCTTAATAAGAAGGAAGAGAAAGCAGAAAAAAATATGACTTGTGATAAAAGAAGGTGTTTGCATTAATAATATAAAGGAAGAACAGGCAGTACATGTTGAATGTCAAGTCTCCAAAATTGAATTTTTTTCATCCCTAAAAGCACCGATCAATCTTCCTAACATTGCAAAGTTTGAGTCATTACCTTTTGAGAGTGATTTAAAGAGTTCTCCCTTCGTGATGAGGAGAGAGAAGGAAATCATGGGGAATGAACCGAAGAAAGAAAAATCACATCTACAAGAAGGTTTTGGGGTTGAGTTCCAAGAAGACCGTTTGAGGGGCATGAACAAGAAAAAGGGATTTACCGGTTGCTAATCTTGATTTTCAGTTTGCTGGAATTTTCATAACAGCAACCTATGGGAAGCAAATTGACTGTGTTCGTGACTTTACCAAGAATCATGAAGATGTTTTATTGACTTCTAATGTTTGCATGCGTCAACAAGATTGACTTGTTGAATGTGAAGAGTTCAAGGTGAAAAAGAATGTTGATCCTAACCTAGAAGTTCCGAGTCACAAGGTTGGGTATGCTGAAGATATTTCAACCAAGCTTCATTCAGCAAAGGAAGGTGAGCAAGTTGAGGACAGCCAAAGACATGAAAGTGTTGTGGATTTGTTGCTTCCTACTAAGTCATTTCAAATGTGTGGTCATTATGGACAGCATAGAGGAAATGGTGATAGAGTGAAGAACACTTTGAGTGGCAAAGGGCACATAGATCCATTCATACAAGTTCCAAATTGGGTGAACATGAGAGTTTGGGATCTGAGTGATCTTTTCAGATACAAGAAGGGTAAGGTCTTTGAGGAGTTCAATGTCACTATTTTTAAGGAATTTTTTATCTCATGCATGTGGCTAGAAAAGAGGTTTCAAAGAAGCCCTAAAAAGTATGTCATGCATTCTAACAAAGATGTGGAGAATCAATGTTCACAATCCATAGACCATTCCTTGGAGCACAGTCCTAAACTTGAGGACAAAGCTATGAAGAAAGTCACCGTTGCCGGGGCAGCGAGATGCTTGATGTGGAAAATGGATAAGCCACATGAACTTTATGTTGATTTTCAAATGCTTCCCATATGACATAGTTTGGTGCTCAATAATACAACTCAAGGACAGCTACCGGATAGCGGGGTGCAACATGCCATGGAATTGAATGTGGATTGTCATTCCTCAAGGTCTGAATGGAGATCAAGCTACAATCAGAAATTTGTTGGTAAGCAGTTGTTTTCTATTTTAGGACTGTTATTCCTCTTTTTTTCAGCTTGCCCAACATTGTACTTGCAACCATACAAGCAGTCTCAGCCATACATTGGAGTAATCTTTAGTTTATTGAAGTTGTTGAAGCATTTTCAGTCACTATATGGCTGATTCCAACCCCTATATCACTGTTATTTCTGAATTTTGTGAAGAATTTGAAATATGACATCTGCTATCCTATTCTTTTTGTTGTTGTCCGTGTTGGAGATATTGTCATTGATGTCAAAGGAGTCATTGATGTCAATGGAGAATGCGTAGCAATCAAAAAAAATAACAGTGATCAGATTGATGTGTTAAAATGATCAGATTTAATAACAGTGAATATAATAATTTTGTATACCAAAATATGCAGCGAATTCATGAAGGGACTAATGGGCCAGCTGACCTCCATTAAGATTAAATGATTTGTTTTTATGTGGTCGACATCCCTTGAATAAGGCCGACCCTATTGGGTGAAGAGTCATGACCATTCGAAAGGGCGTTTTTGGGCTATAAAAGGAAGATTTGTTGGATGCAAGAAGGGCAGATTTTGAGCAAATATCATTCAGAAAAAGAGCAGAATTTTATAAGTGTGAAATAAGAGTTATATCTTGAGAAGTCAAACAGATTTGTTAAGAGGAAAGAAAAGTCTCCATCATTCATTGAAACAGCAACACTACGAAGGTGGTATCGTCATCGGTTTGGAGGTTGGTGCCTCATAAAACAAAGAGATTGGTGTCTCTTGCTGAGTTGGTGCTCGGCAGAAAAGATTGGTGTTTGAATTGCTAAGTTGGTGCTTGGCATTGGGGATCAATGTCTCCAGTAGGTCGGTGCCTACACGAATTGTAAAAGTGTTTTATATATATGAGCAAATATTTTGCCGCAGTTTTTTCCAGAAAGGATTTCCACATAAATATTGTGTTCCTCTTGTGTTGCATAATTTTTAGATCTTGTGAGATTGTTATTGTTCTGACTATTAAAGTTTTGAATTATTAAAAGTTTATCTTATACTGATTCACCCCCCTCTTAGTATAAGTATGTGTTTAACAATTAGTATCAAAGGCAGTTCCTTCAAGAACAGTCTAATCAACGGAAGATAGATCTTGGCAACACACATGGCCAGTAATCAAGTACCAGAGGGTTTCTCCACAAACAAGGCTCCGTTATTCGACGGAACAAATTATTCTTTCTGGAGCATACAAATGAAAACCTATCTAATGGCTCTAGGGTTCGATATTTGGCAATCGGTAGTAACGGGATATATAATTCCTTAGACTCCACTGACGGACCAAACCTGAAAGAGGGCCAGTGAAAACAATGCCAAAGCCTTAAACACAATATTATGTGGCTTGTCTGAATCTGAGTTTGTCAAAGTTATGCATTGTGACACGGCAAAGGAGACATGGGACAAATTGTAGAATATCTATGAGGGAGACACCAAAGTAAAGCAGGCTAAGCTCCAAACCCACAAAAGGCAGTTTGAGAGTCTAAAAATGAAAGAAGAAGAGAATGTTGTAGCCTATCTTCTTCATGTGGACGAAATTGTGAATACCATCAAAGGGCTTGGTGAAAAGATAGAAGAACCAATAATAGTACAAAAGGTGCTAAGGTCTCTCCCCTTAAGATTTGATCCTAAGGTTTCCGCAATTGAGGAAATAAAAGATCTAAACACGCTAAAGATGGATGAGTTGCATGGAATCCTCACAGCATATGAAATGAGGACAGAAACAAAAAAGCCGTCAAAGCGAGAAGCTGCCTTCAAAGCTTCAAAAAGGGTAAAAAATGCAAAACCTGAGTCAAGTGATGAATCAGAAGAAGAAGAAACTCTTTTTGTGAGAAATCTGAAAAAGGGATCTGACAAGTATAAAGGTAAGCTTCCTTTCAAATGTTTCAATTGTGGTGAGATAGGCATTTCGTTGCTAAGTGTCCTCATGCAAAATATGATAGTAGTGATGATGAAGAACATGCTAAGGTAGGAAAGAGAAAACATCCATACAAAAATAACTATAAGCCGGGCAAATATGAAAAGAAGAAAAGCTCTGACAGGCATAAGAAAAGCCTCTACACCAAGAAGGAGAGTAGCTCAAAAGAAGAGAGTGATAGAGAAGAAACTCTTTTCATGGCAATAGAAACAAATAACAATGAAGACCAAATGTTTTTGGAAGAGGAAGAAAAATTTGAGGATGAAGGAGAAGTGGATCTGAAAGAAGAACTTGTCTGTGCCTTGGGTGAAATAAAGAAGCTTAAGAAAAAGAACTTGAAGCAAAAATTACAGCTTCAAAAATATGAAGAAGAAGGCGGAAATTCACAATCAAACATATCTCAAAGCTTCGAAGAGTCTGAAAAATATTATTATCAATCTGAAAACTCAATTAGAAGAGGCTATAAGAATTGAGGAGGTAGTAAGAGATCAGCTGAAATCAAAAGAAGAAAATTGCACTAAGCTTGAATCTGTAATTGTTGATTTAAGAAAGGAATTGGAGAAGTCTAGTGATAAGCTAAAAAATAGCTTAAATTTTGAAAAGAGCACCGAGGTCTTGGATAACATTCTTAATAGCCAAAGGTCACCATGCATCAAGATGGGTCTTGGCTATGAAAAAAAACAAGAGGTTACTAAGAAGGATTTGAATTCAAAAATTGTTGAACCTCTGAAGAAAGAAGATAAGACTCCTCATAAGAACAACATTCCTCAAAAGGATAACAAAAATGAGAAAAAGTGGCATAAGGTTCCACAAGAAACTTCAAAAGATCCTCCTATCCAATCAGCCATACATGATCAAGTATCAAAACTCCTTTTATGGCTATTGTTTCTCATGCAACAATTTTGGTCATAAGGCAATAGATTGCAAGGTTCGGGCAATGAATAATGGTTGGAATAAAAGTGCTTATGGTTATTCAAGTAGAAATCATAACTCATTTGCTGCACTATCGGATTAGAAAGAATATGATATTGTGAGTTATAAGTGCAACAAAGTTGGTCATATAGCACGATATTGTAGAAGTGTTTCTGTAGAGAATCCAAAGCAAACCAGGAAAGTGGATACCCTAGCCAAACAGAAAACAAAATCTACAAAACTTGGAAGAAGAAACAAAAGGAAGAGAAAGAGAAAGCTATGCTTGTTCAAACTGCTTTTCATGTGCAAAATGAAGAGCAACATTGGTACATTGATAGTGGATGCTTGAGCCATATGATAGGAGATAAGAGCAAGTTCCATTCCTTGAAGAAAGTAAGCGGAGGAACAATAAAATTTGGAGACAACGCTACAACAAGGATAGCAGACAAAGGTAATCTCAGTCTCAATGATGGAAAGACAAAAATTGAGAATGTGTTGTACGTTGAAGGGATGAAGCATAACCTCCTAAGTGTTAGTCAAATGTGTGATCAAGGACACATCCTCACTTTCCATCCTCAAGGTTGTGAAGTAAGGAAAGCTGATTCAGGAAGATTAGTTGCAGATGCAAACAGAACCACGAATAACTTGTATGTGCTCAGTGAAGTTAAGAAAGAAAGATGCTATATGACACAATCAGATGAGAGTTGGTTATGGCACAAAAGAATGGGCCATATGAATTTTGACAATTTGGTGAAAATCAGCAATAAGCAGTGTGTGAGAGACATGCCAAAAATCACGAAGCCTTCAAACACCATTTGCAAGCAATGTCAACATGGAAAACAAACTAGAGGTAGATTCAAATCAAAGGAATATTCAACAACGAAGCCTTTGGAATTGATTCATACAGACTTGTGTGGGCCCACAAGAACTCAAAGTTTAAAAGGTGAGAGTTACTTTATGTTGTTAATTGATGACTATTCTAGAATGACATGGGTTGCTCTTCTAAAGGATAAATTTGAGGCATTTGAGAACTTTAAAATTTTTAAAGCATTAGTAGAAAATGAAACTGGGTTGAAAATTAAGTGCTTGAGATTAGATAGAGGAGGAGAATTTCTTTCAGACCAATTCGGAGAATTTTGTGAGGAACATGGAATAAGAAGACAACTCACAACTGCACGAACTCCGCAACAAAATGGAGTTACTGAAAGAAAGAACTGAACAGTTCAGGAGATGGCAAGGACTATGTTGAATGAGTCCAAATTGTCAGATAGGTATTGGGGAGAAGCAATTAAGACAACGGTTTACATCCTTAATAGAGGACAAATCAGAGTAAACAATACCAAAACACCTTACAAACTATGGAAGGGTAGACCAGCTACCGTTAAATACTTTAGGGTGTTCGGAAGCAAATGTTATATTAAAAGAAATGATGAAGATTTGGGAAAGTTTGACTCTAGATCTGATGAAGGTATTTTTCTTGGATACTCCTCAAGGAGTAAAGCTTATAGATGCTATAATAAAAGACTTCAAAAGATTGTGGAAAGTGCCGATGTAAGAGTGGATGAGCTTCAGAAAACATAAGGTGACCACACAAGTAAGTGATCACTCAGAAGAATCAGACCAAAATGAAGTTGAAGAAGAAATTGAAGAAGAGGAACGGGAAGATACTAAGGCACCATCGAGATTTGTTCAAAAGAATCATGGAGAAAATTTGATTCTCAGTGATAAAGATGTTGGGGTGCAAACTCAACAGAGGATAGTAAGTACATCTGAGCGAGTCAATTTCTCTTTGTTATAAAAAATAGAGCCTAAAAATGTTGTAGAAGCTAGTAAAGATGAACATTGGGTCAACGCCATGGAGGAAGAATTGAATCAAATAGAAAAGAATGAAACTTGGGAACTTGTTCCAAGACCAAAGGACAAAAATGTGATTGGCACCAAATGGGTCTTTAGAAATAAGTTGAATGAAGATGGGGAAGTAACCAGAAACAAGGCAAGGTTAGTATGCAAAGGGTATGCTCAAGTAGAAGGTATTGATTTTGAAGAAACCTTTGCTCCTGTTGCTCAATTAGAAGCCATTAGAATGTTTTTGGCATATGCTAGTTGTAAGAATTTTAAGGTTTTTCAAATGGATGTCAAATCTGCATTTCTAAATGGAAAATTAGAGGAAGAAGTTTTTCATTGAGCACCTAGAAGGTTTTCTATTGTCAAAAAACAAGGATTTTGTGTGCAAATTGAAAAAGGCACTATATGGGCTAAAACAAGCCCCACCGAGCATGGTACACAAGACTCGACACATATCTTCTTCAACAAGGATTCAAAACAAGGAGTAGCAAATAGTAATCTCTACATTAAGACAAAAGGTAATCATCAATTGATTATTGTTGTGTATGTAGATGATATTATTTTTGGAGGAGATGATAGAAAAATGTACCAAAAGTTTGCTAAAGCTATGCAAAATGAGTTTGAGATGTCAATGCTAGGAGAATTGTCTTTTTTCTTTGGTTTACAAAATTTCTCAATCTAAAAAGGGAATATTTATCTCTCAAACTAAGTATGTAAAGGAGATGTTAAAGAAATTTGAAATGGAAGATTGCAAACCGGTCAGCACACCTATGGTTACAGGATGCAAGTTGAGTAAGGATGATGAGTCTCCCGAAGCAAATCAGACTCTATACAGGTCAATGATTGGCAACTTATTGTACACAACAACCTCTAGGCCAGATATCATGCAAGCAGTTGGTTTAGTTGCACGTTTCCAAGCAGCCCCAAAAGAAACACATGTGCAAGCGGTTTCAAGAGAATATTCAGATATCTAAAAGGCACTTTAGATTATGGTTTGTGGTACCCAAGAGGTGCATATTTCACCTTAACAACATATACAGATGCAAATTGGGTAGGTGACATGGATGATAGGAAAAGCACAAATGGAGGCACATTTTTCCTTGGTGGAAATTTAGTGTCTTGGTTGAGCAAAAAACAACCTTCTGTTTCCTTGTCCACAGTGGAGGTAGAATACATAGCAGTTGTATCGTGTTGCACACAGGTTTTATGGATGAAGCAGACTCTACAAGATATTAAGGTAGAAAATGATGATCCCATTTCTATATTTTGTGATAATACTAGTGCAATTAACATAAGAATCCGGTTATGCACTCCAGAACTAAGCATATTTCGATCAAATATCATTACTTGAGAGAGCAAGTAGTTGAAAAGAATGTTAAGTTGGAATACGTTGCCATAGAGGAGCAGATACCGGACATTTTCACAAAGCCCCTCTCAAAAGGGACTTTTGAGTACCTTAGACACAAGTTAGGTGTGATACCCTTCTCATCGAGTCACTAAAGTCTCAAGGAGTAGCATCGGTTCAGGGGGAGCACCATGGACAACCCTTTGCCATTGATGTCAAAGGGGGAGAGAGTAAAAGAAAGGGGGAGTAGTACAAGCAAGAGGAAGAAGTACAGAAAGGGAGAACATTTTGTTTGGAAGATGATTATTTCTTTGTAGGGTTGCCATCAATGACAAAGGGGGAGATTGTTGGAGATATTGTCATTGAGTGATCAAAAGAAAAATAACAAGGATTGTCATTGATGGAGAATGCACTGGTTGTGTATCAAAAGAAAAATAACAATGATCAGATTGATGTGTTAGCAGTCCAATACATAGATTTAATAACAGTGAATGTAATAATTGTATACCAAAATGTGCAGGCGAATTCATGAAGGGACAACATTTATTTAATGGGCCTAGCCGAGCCTCCATTAAGATTAAATGATTTGTTTTTATGTGGTTGACCTCCCTTGATGAAGGCCGATCCCTATTGGGTGAATAGTCATGACTATTCGAAAGGGCATTTTTTTGGGCTATAAAAGGAAGATTTGTTGGATAGGGGAAGGGCAGATTTTGAGCGAATATCATTTGGAAGAAGAGCAGAATTTTATAAGTGTGAAATAAGAGTTATATCTTGAGAAGACAAGCAGATTTGTGAAGAGGAAATAAAAGTCTCCATCATTCATTGAAACAACAACACTACGAAGGTGGTATCATCATCGGTTTGGAGGTTGGTGCCTCATAAAACGAAGAGATTGGTCTCTTGCTGAGTTGGTGCTCGGCAGAAAAGATTGGTGTCTGAATTGCTAAGTTGGTGCTTGGCATTGGGGATCGGTGTCTCCAGTAGGTTGGTGACTACACGAATTGTAAAAGATTATATATATAAGCAAATATTTTGTGTGTGGTTTTCTCCCGAAAGGGTTTTTACGTAAATATTGTGTTCCTCTTGTGTTGCATAATTTTTAGATCTTGTGAGATTGTTGTTTTGACTATTAAAGTTTTGAATTATTAAAAGTTTATCTTATACTGATTCACCCCCCTCTTAGTATAAGCAGGGACGGGAATTATGAAAGAGATGCAAGCATGGGAAGAGAATTGAATAACATGCCTATGAGGCATGATGGAGAGGTTGTTGGAAGGTTGGTGGAAATTTTTGTTTTCTTGAATATGTTTGTTCTATGTGCAGGTCAAGGAATGGAGAAAAAAGAAAAGTGTAAACAGCTAAGCAGGGAGGTAGAAAGTATGAAGGAGAAAGAAGACAAGGATGTGATAGAGTAGTTGAGTTTGTTATCGACTCAAGCAAATGAGGAAGAGTACGAGGTTGCAACTGGTGATGGTGGGATGGAGGAGATGCTTCTCCAAGCATTAGAAGCACATGGCGACAAATATGGAAATACTGATTAGATGATATCATCATATGACAGCGGAAGCATACCCAAGACAGCTATGGACCTAATTTCTAGCACTACTGTTGTCGTCATCATAATTATCAGTCATCGCAACACTTCATGGGCACTCACACAAGTGATTTTGAAGGGGTTTCCAATCATGGGAAAGAGTATTTTCCAGTTGGCAACGATTAAAGGAGAGTTTTCAGTCCTTGGTAATGTTAGTGGAGGGGCTCCACTATTGAAGACAATCCTCCCACCCGTACTAGCGTTGATTTGGATGGAATTCCAAGTGACTTGCAGCTGTTATGACTTGTTTCCAGCTTACATGCAAGCTTTGTTGTGCCATGCTTTGGAGGGATCAGCCCATGGTAACATTATGGGACCCATTGGAGCTCAAGGCTATAGTCATGAAGCAAGTGTTTGGGATCCTTCATCATAAGAAAATAGAAAATGGGTACCTCAGGACCACAGTAGTGAGCACTTGGGGCAGCCTTTGGCCTTAAGGGAGTGTATGACAGATGTTCTCATGCTTTAGGTAGATGACTTCATTGAGGGAGAGCACATAGATGTAGCTGATGGATGGAGTAGACTCCATGATAATTGTTAGCAAAGGTTGTACCACTTGACAACTATGGGATTTAGATGTTTTGGTTATTATAGTATGACAGTATTGGTGCATGTGAGCATACATGGTGCTCTTGGGAAAAAGATTAAAGACAACAGGTATTGGGAGAATAATGAGCTCATCTCTCACATGGTTGGGGGGATGGCTTTGATGGAAGAATTTGGAAATCACTCCTATTGCAAGAGTGTTGTTTTATAGTTCAATTTCAAATTCTCTAAGGTAATAGTAAGGAAGAATTTATTCAGAATATAAGATTGCAAATTCCCAAGATTGTTTCGGGATCCTGCTATTTGCAGAAGGGACTTGCAATTGCTTGAGGGAAAACAATTTTGGGAAGGGAGGACTGTAATGTCCCCTTCTCAAAGCTAATTCTTTTTTAAGACCTTGGGCCCATTCCACTTACTATGGGCTTAAAGGGAAAGAGCAAGGGAAGTATTTAGTGTCATGATTTTTCAGTTGTTTTTGTAGCTTTGTATTATTTTTAAGTAATTTTCTAATTATAGCTTAGAGAAGGCAAGTCAGTTCAAAAAAGTGTAAAAGCCTCTTGAAGAAAATAAAATAAAAGGGAACTCATATATCACCAAGGAGGTCGGTCCTCTTTAGGAGGATTCTATTTTGGTTTTGACACCACCTATGGCTATAAAAAGAGGTTGCTTGGCTTGGAAAAATATATGCTTACTTTTGGAATTCATTTTCTTGGAGTTGGAGCACAAAATTGTTTACTTGTAATTGAGGACAAAAACCCTCTTTGCACTTGATTTGAGAACGAAACCCCTCATTTCTTCATTTGGTGATCTCATACGGAGGTCACACTCGGTGTTACATTCATATTTTCCTTGAGAACACGATATTTCCAGCTCATTGTAAACCCTCTCCTAGGGTGGCGACTTGCATGGTGGAGGATTTTGGTGATATCTTGTAATTTCCCTTTCTAAGACTGATTCTGAAAATAAGGGTTTGACTTCAAACCCAAATGCAAGATTTCTGATTTTTGGAACAGCAGTTATCAAGCCCTAGCAGCAAACTGAAATCACACCTTTAAGGCATCAAAAACCAGCTAGAAATTAGTAAACAAACCCTTTAGGGAAGTGAACTGTAACAGCACTAAGGGGAAGCAATTTTCATGCAATATCAAGTTAAAATGATAGAGGATGATTCTAAATATTTTAACCAATCATGTATAAATTATTCCAACCAATATACTTCATAAATTAAGGGGAAACAAGTGCTAACACATAGTTGGAATAAATTAAATAACCAGTAGAAGTACAACTCAAAAAACGCTGAAAATGAGGTTTCCAAACCCCAATAAATACCAATTGTAGACACAAAATCTATGCACTTGAGTACATTTCTAGGTTTAAAAGCATACAAATATATACATGATTCGTAAGCAAGAAAACTAATAATTGACAATGTCTTTCAGGTCTTTTGCTTTGTTTGTTACACTTTTATTGACCTTACACACCCTACATCCCTATCAGTATTTAACTGATTTACCTTTTATGGCCTCGGACACTAGCGCCCAAGCGCTACTGTCCCTCCTGGGCGCTTCTGGCCCTTTCTCCCCTTTTCTCACTCTTTTGGGTCTCTTTTACTTCTTGGGCATCTTTTATACTTTTGGGTCGGCCTTCCAGTTATCAATTACGAAATTCAAACAAGTGGATCATATATATACATAGTTATAGCTCTCAAATAAGGGGTCAAGCACTAAGCATTACATACTCTCACCTAAGTTTGCATCCAAAGGCACAAGAGAATTACACAGCATCCATCTAGCACATTCACTCAAGGGACAAGGGTTGCATCACTCTGCATACACAACATGTGAGGGGAAGTTTACTCTATTTCATCTCACACGTTCTATACATTTGCTACATTCTAAATTTAGCCCGCTATCATTGTGCAACTTGCACAAGGGCATCCTAGGGCATCATTACACACACTTTCACACAGAAATACATGGAGGTTGAGATGTAGTGCAGCGCTTGATACTAATTTCACTCTTCGGGTGACCATCAGGGTCAGACCAACTCCACATACTGCATCTTTATTTTTAGGATTTGCTGTGGTTTGTGGGTATGTATAGTTCAACATTTGTTTTGCAGGTTACAGGTACAACCGACAACATTGAAGTGAAACCAAAGCGACAAACAGGGATCAACAGTGAGGTCCATCCTTTACAAAAGAGATCAGAACCTGAGTATCTAGGAGGACACTAGCGCCCAGATCCAGTCATTAGCACCCGGGCACTCCCGTCTTCCTGTGAGTACTCCTATCTGGCACAATTCTGAGTTCCAGAACCTCCAGTGAGACCTGACGATACTCTTCCCATTCTGTTTCAGCAGTTCACCTGTCTAGATCACTCAGAAATCAGCTAAGTCATCTATCTCTCTCATTTGCTTAGGGTTTCATAATATTGTTTGCTTATTGCTTGTCCATTTACTGTATTTTATTACTTGTATATCATACACTACAGAAGTTACTTTGAAATTAGATTTAATCCAATTTATATTAAACCACCAATGACCTGCTGATCAGCCTTACAAATTAGGAGATATCTGAAGATCAACTCAAAACACCAAGATGTGCACTAGAAAGCACTTGAATCCTTCTCCACCCAAGTCACCACCCCAAAAGAGGGTGCCAAATTGATGTAGAAGGTCGTAATATCTCTTCTTCTTCAATGCCCTAGTTGCCCAACCAGCAAGATAGCCTTCTTAGAAGTCCTTAGAGCCACCAAATTGGAGAGTTTTTCATTCTCCAACCTTCAACAAGGAAGGGTTTTGTCTTCCTTGCTTGCCACACCAAAGAATTTTCACCCTCTAGTGGATTGAAATAGAGCAATCCAGCCCTAGAACCAAGCATAGATAAAATTATAATAGTTAATAACATGCCCAAAATGAGCCTATGCGACCCCTCTTATATCCTTATGGTGGCACCAAGAGTCTTTAAGGAAGAAATTCCCAAAGGGTGGCCAACCTTAATAAGAAGTTTACTTTCATCTTTTAAGCTTGTATTAAAATCTCTCCAACCCAACCGACCTGCTTCACAATGAAAATGCTAAAGAAAAATGTAAATGTTAATAAAAGAAAGATTAAAATATCAACCAAGGACTTCCCTTGTTCACCTACTTCTTGCCCACGAGGAAGTGGAATGGGAAAGAAGCCTTCAAATAGAATTAGTTTGAAAAAGGGGACATTACAGTCCTCCCTTCCTGAAATTGCTTGCCCTCAAGCAATTGCAAGTTTGGCTGATCTCAAACCTTTGTCTCCTTCATCTTCTCATTATATATAGCCACATCCTCAAGAGAGATAGGAGGTGGCATATCACAGGTACAAGCTTCCCTTCTAGGACCCAAAAATTTGACCTAGCATTTCAGATGTTCTTCTCTCCAAGGTTTGAAAATTTCCGAACAACCTTCAAGTTCACTTCTCTTACTTGACAAGTGAAGAAATTTGGCCCAACAAGTGTAGCTCTCAATCCTATTAACAACGATGTCTCTTGGTAGCTCAGAAATAACTTGTTTATCAAATATGCATAACCCACAGCACATACCTTCTCAAGATGATCTTCATTAATGATGTTGTAAATTGTTCCTTCCAAGAAATTACACAATTCATCTTGTGTGCAAGCTGGAAACAAATTATGGCATTCATGAATCACCTGATTTTCTATCCAAATCAGAGTTATGTTGACTAAAGTAGTCGTTTTCTTCATCTAAAACCATTTACCACTGATTTCCAATGATTTAATGACCTCAAAATGATCAATCTTACAACTATTCAAGTCTCAAAACAACTTATAATCTTATTTTATCAAAATTCGCAACTTAAAAATGGAACAGCTACGAAACTTAAACCTTCTTACAAAATTAGGAAATGTGAGCATTGCAATGACTAAAAATACTTTTGTAAAAGCTGAAAAATTTCTCCGAACAGTCACCAATCGGAAAATGCTCCAGCCCTTGACTGAAAATACTTGCCTACCCACTTGTATGTATGCAAATGAGATCATGTGGTGGCTGATATGAATAATGACAGCAGCACCATGCCTAAAATTTTGAGCTATAGCTCTCCAAGGTACATTCCTCCTGTCACCACTAACCACACCCTGTAATATCCCTTTCAAGGGCTGAAACTAAAAAGTGGTAAATTAGCACAAACCCCAATATTATCAAATCTGATTTCTAAACCGGCAAACTGAAAATAAAACCCAGATTTGAACAGCAATCAAATTTTTGGAGCAGTAGTACAAAAATGCATGCAAAACACTTGAAACTCTTCAAACAACTTTGCCAAAATAGATATAAGTATTTTGGGCATCCACCAAACCAATATTCAATAGGAAATATGATCCAAAACACTGCTGGAAATTAATTAAAAACCAACGAAGTATAGCTGCAATAACAATTATGAAATGAGGGTTTGGAGACCCCAAACTTCACAACGAATAGTAGATTCTGGCTTTATAAATTATGAGAAAGCCAACTATGAAAAAAAAATCTAATTTCCATGCCCTAGAAGGCACCAAACACCACACTAGGGTAATTCACTCCACCTAGGAGAGACCCAACAAAGCATGCAAAAAATTGAAATTGACTTCTCAAATCTGCAATATTTCCTTCAAGCCAAACAATGAGGGTTTCCGTCCTCCAACCAATCACAAGGGTTTTCATCCTTCTTGGAAGATGCCACACACTTGGATTTACGCCCAAGAGTGGAAGAACAATGAGATCCAAATGAAGTCCATAATCTCCTTTTATATCCTCATCTTGGCACCAAAGGCCAAAAGGGCAAGGTCATCCCCTTAAAAATCTTATTTAACCTTAAGTTGCTTTTAACAGCCACCAAACCCAACCAACCTACTAAAATGAATAAAACACTAAAAAGAAACATTAAAAATTAGAAAAGAAAGATGCAATGAGAACCCAATTCCTTTTCTAGCTCATCCAACTTTGATGCAATGAAAAGGGAATGGCAAGAAGTCCAAAATCGTACTCTCAAGTGCGAAAAGGGGTTATTACACACCCACATGCCTTGTTGGTGATCTCTTGCATGAATACTCGACCTTAAAGTAGCTCCACCATGCTTATGCCGCACTACTCTAACATTATACTTGGCTGGAAGTGGACAAAATTGGGCGTATTTTGTGAGTCTATCAACCACAACATATAAACAACTCTTACCTTGAACCATGGGCAACCTGGTGATGAAGTCCATGGAGATACTTTCCCATTTTTGAGTGGGAATAGGAAGGGGCTGCAATAGTCCAGCTGGAAATTCATGCTCCGCCTTGTTTTGTTGGCAAACCAAACATTCCCGTAAGTATTGAAGCACCTCCTCTTTCAAACCTTTCCAAAAGAATCTTTCTCTAGCCTGTTTGTATGGTTTGAAATAGCCCGGATGACCAGCCAATGGGGCATCATGAACAACCTTCAATATTTTGTTCTTTACCTTTGATTCGGGCACCGAATAGACTCCATTCGTATAGGGAATGAGCCCATCCATTATCTTATACCTTTCATCCACAATTTCTTCTTCAAAAGCAGCATTAGCAAACTTATTCTTGGCATACTCAGCTGTAATTAAAGACTTCCAGCCTATTGTTATCTTAGATAAAAAGCAAAGATATGATTATTTTAATAAGACTTCTACCAAATACTTGACTTGAGTGGTTTCCAAAAACATACCTTGTAGTATCACGTTCATGACTTTATCCATGAAGCTTAGCTCCAAACTTTAGTAGTTGAGAGTGAGTTCTCCCAAGGAATACAACCATTTGACTCCAAGCACAAGATGTATATCAGCTATGCCAATTATATAAAATTCATCACATAGCTCATGCTCTCCTAATGTGAAAAGGAGTTGGGGACTCCTTATGCATGGCATGGAATAGCCATCCACTATTTTGACCTTGAAGCTTTTAAAACATTTCACCTTCAAATCCATCCTTGTAACCAAGCTCTCATAAATGAAATTGTGAGTAGCTCCACTATCAATCAAAAACGTGACTCTTTGCCCTTGTAGGATACCTCTCACCCGGAATGGATGATATCGAGGGGCATCGGACAAGATGGCAAGAGTATTGTCCAAAGTTCATACTTTCCAATTTTTCTTCCGGTTCATGAACTATTAGCTCCGGATGATCCAATAGCTGATCCTTGGGGCTGCCATGAAATATTAGCTCCGGATGATCTACCCTCACCATTATGAATCCTTGGTTCATGAATTTTTTGTAGGGTTAGTGCCAACAAGTCCATGGTATCCGCCAATCTCACTTGCCCTTTAATTAGCTTGTCGATTTTGGCTTCCTATGCATCTTGGTGGGCCATGCTAACCTCTTCAACCAGCTAATCTGATTTCATCTTCTCTCTCCTTTGATAACAAATGTATCCTTTATCACCCTCTTGCATGAAACCCTCGGATTGGGAGGACCAAATCTCTGATACCACTGTAATGTCCCTTTCTAGGAATGAATCTGAAAATAAGGGTTTGGCTTCAAACCCAAATGCAAGCATTCTGATTTTTGGAACAGCAGTGATCAAACCCTAGCAGCAAACTGAAACCACACCTTTAGGGCATCAAAAAAAAGCTAGAAATCAGAACAAACCCTCTATGGCAAAGAACTGTAACAACACTTAGGGGCAGCAATTTTCATTCAATGTCAAGCTAAAAATGATAGAAAAAGATTCCAAATATTTTAACCAATCATGTAGAAATTATTCCAACCAATATACTTCATAAATTAAGGAGAAACAAGTGCTAACACACAACAGAAATTAATTAAATAACCGGTAGAAGTACAACTCACAAAAAATAGTTAAAAATGAGACTTCCAAACCTCAATAAATGCCAACGAAGTGATAGATCAGCCTTATAAATTAGGAGAAATTTAAATATCAACTCAAAACACCAAGATATGCCCTCGAAAGCACTTGAATCCTTCTCCACCCAAGTAACCACCCTACGAAAGGGTGTCAAATTGATGTAGAAGGTTGTGATATCTCTTCTTCTTCAATGCCCTAGCTGCCAACCAGCAAGATAGTCTTCTTGGAAGCCCTTGGAACCACTAAATTGGAGAGTTTTTGTTCTACAACCTTGAACAAGGAAGGATTTTGTCTGCCTTACTTGCCACACCAAAGAATTTTCGCCCTCTAGTGGAATGGAATAGTGCAATCAGCCTCAAAACCAAGTACATAAAATTATAATAGGAAAAACATGCCCAAAATGAGCCTAAGTGACTCCTTTTATATCCATGTGGTGGCGCCAAAGTTTTATGGAGGGAATTCCCCCAAGACCGACCTCAATAAGAAGCTTAGTTTATCTTTTAACTTGTCTTAAAAGCTCTCCAACCCAACCGACCTGCTTCATAAGGAAAATACTAAAGAAAAATGTAAATGTTAATAAAAGAAAGACTAAAACATCAACCAAAGACCTCCCTTGTTCAACTACTTCTTGTCCACGGGAAGTGGGATGGGCAAGAAGTCTTCAAATAAATTAATTCGAAAAAGAGGACATTGCATATCTAGTGCACGACACTCCTTTCTTTGATGATATTTGGATTGTTTCTAATTTATAAGGCTGATTACATTTTACGGATTGAACTTTGGACCTTGGAATCATTATTTCTAGCCATTTTTGTAAGTGGGTTTGTTGTTGCAAAAACTAATTATTATACTTCGGCTAGGGTTCTAATAACTCATTCCTCGGTTTGTACTTACTCTAAAATAATTATTATTGTTCCCTGTATGCTTTGGATGGTGTAAAAGTGGTATTGGTGGTGAGTAATTGCAATTTTCCTCTTGTTGTCATAAGATTTCAGACTGTTGTAGCTTGTTATAAATTTCAGTTTTTTGTGGTTTAGGTTGGTGTCATTTCTCTTTTTCTTTCAGCTCAACCGAAAAAGGGACATTACAATCCATGTCTTGAGAAACTTTGATTAAATGTTCTTCCTTATTGGGTGTGTGATATTCATTATCATTCAGATTTTTGATGATATGTTTGGGATTGATTGTTTCATTTTTTACTACATTGCATTCAGTTGTAAAGTTGATTCCTGAAAGGATCGGATGTCCTGGTGCACAAGGGCCAATGGAGTCAGGCTAGGAGCTGTTGGATCCAGACAGGATCAACCCTGGTGTGATACAAGGGGTGATGGCATCGATCTGGGTTGTTGCAGAAGAGCTGAGAGCATTGAGACTACCAAATGGAGATAAAGAAATGAAAGAACAACCCATACGGGTTCTGAAAGGGTTCAGACTAGCCAGAAAGATTCTGCGAGGAGACAAAATTAAGACCATAACGGATGATTCTCAGATTCTCAAGAGAAGATGGTTTTTCTCCAAAAATCTAATGGGATCGGTCATGCAGAGATGCACAATGACCGATGGCGTCGAGCAGGGCAAGATGCTAAAAACAACAAGAATATATTGGTCTTGCAAGTACTTACACAAGGCCAATGGCATTAAATCAAGAAGATTTTTGTGCAAGCGGGATCGACCGAGGGAGGCCGATCACATAAGGAAAGCAGGAAAAAATTAAAAAAAAAAGTGAATCTGACCTAACCTAGGACAAAGTAAGCTCCACGTCGGGTTCACTAGAATGTATGACGGGCTAAAATCAATCCCTACCTGGGTATTCAAATGTTGGGGATCAAATTTAGGCATGCACACAAGATGTAAATACCAAAGATGCTTAAGGAGGGCTAGTGTCATAATTTTAGAGGACAGTAGCCCTAACCCTAAGGTAGTTATAGGTTTACAAGGCTTATATCTAAGATAAAGATAGGCATCTGTTGGCTAGATTTTCTGCATAGCTGAAAACCTAGACAGTCATGAGATAAATCTTCCTCATTTACCGGTGAGGCTCCCGTGTCAGATTTGTCAATTAAAATATGCTAGTATCTATATGGGGTTTTACTTTAACTATGCAGCTCATGAACCATAGTTGTATAGTTCTGCAGCAAGCAGTAGTTTAAGAAAGGAAATATTTAAAGAAGAAGGGAATTATATAAACACAGGGAAGAAATAGGGAAGATGTGCATCTCAATCAATAGATAACAGAGGTGATTGCATGCACATAGAAGAAACCAATAGATATCAACGCACATAATTATAAGCGAAGGCAACTTCAGATCTAGATCTAAAATAACACAAATTTTATTAGAAGATCTAAGATAAAAAGCTAGAAACAAAATGCACCGTGACACAAAGTTCTCTGGAAATCTGCTCCTTTATATTCCTTTGCTTCAAGTGGCTCTCAGGGGTTTCAGCACAAAGTCTGGAACACACAAATGCTGCTTACAAATTTTGATCCTTAACCCGAAGGTTCTTCTTCTACTTATAGAATGTAGAAGGGAAAGTACAAATGGGAAACTCAACTGAACTGAAACATAAACAAGAAGTAACGATGACATTTGGCAATCATCCTCCTCTAACTTCTCCTGAAGTGACACATCTATCACTTAACTAATAGAATTATTCCACATAACTTAAAGCAATGGTTTCAAAACCAATAACTTTAAAGTTTTACAATTTCATCCGGGAACGTGGAAAATAGAAGAAGAAAGAATAGAAGAAGAAAGTTATGCCATCTGTAACATTTATATCTTCTTTTTGTTCTGATATTGAATATACTTGTCGAACATATAATTCAGCATCTTCCCATCTGTCTTAGCCATAGCTTCCTTTTCTGTCATGAACTGCAGCAAGCCTTTGTTCAATACCCTGATACATGCTTCCACATCCTCCAAGCTCGACCCGAACTTCGCAATATCCGACTACAGTGCCACTAGTCTACTGATGGAATTCATCGTGAAAGGCTTAGTAGCTCCATCAATTCTCCCTTGTACCATCAAAAGAGACCCTTCCAGGGAATTAAGCACTCTGCTAGGAATGATCCGTATGTATGAAGTAACATTTCCAACCACTTCCTCATGAGTGAAAGCAATGATATTGTCTGGTAAAGACGATGCCATACTCTCAAGTGTCTGCATCCTCTGCAGCATAATTCTACAGATCTCCAAACGGAAAGATACTGCAAACTCCAGCTGCTTCCCCTTCTCAACTGATCCGTCAAGTACAATCTGTTCTGCAATCAACACTTCTCCCAGCAGCTTATTGATTTCGGCCAAAGTACTCAGGTTACTCTCAGCAACTGTGTTCATATCTACTATGCTTGTCACCAGTTGCTTCAGCTGATCTGCTGCATCATTCATAACCTTCAAGCGGGCTAGCACCTCTCCGAGTTGTACAAAAGCTTGACGAATAATCAGACTTTTCCATTTGTCGATAACTTTCACCTGGTTACTTGCATCTTCCATCTCCTGCATCAGATGATCACTCACCTGCTTTTGAGCTGAAATGGGCTGAGTGGAAGATTTAGCAACCTTGGCAATGATCTCGCACAACTGAGATACCTGCTTCTGAAGTTCAACTTTCTCTGCCTTTTCTCTGTCAAGCCTAAGGAATAGAGCATCTATCAATGTCTGCGTGTCCTGCTTCAATCCTTTTGTGGTGGCTTGACCGATGGGTACTCTGGTTACTGTTATGTCTTCTGTCATGAGCTCATCCTCTTTCTTCCCTTCTGCCGGAACTGACATCTCAACAAACTTCTGTCCCAACTCCTCGATGATCAACCTTGAAGTTACCTTAGCAACTTTAGATTTTCTATCTTTTCCGCCTAGACTCAAGAGCAGCTGCAAGTCGTGTTCCTCCAAGCTCATTTCCACTCTAGCTTCTGGAACCAACTGTGAAGTCAACCATTCTAAGAAATTACTTCTCGGAGAATGAGAAGTTGTTGAGTGTACTACTATCTCCCACTCTGATTCCTCTCCATCAGAAACTACTACAGTGTTGTGGCTACTATCCTCTGAATCATCCAAAGACAAAGCTCTTTTAAACTCTGCCATCTACAGCTTCAACGTTTCTTCAGGAACAGGTGTTGAACGGAGCGGCTGAGGAGAGAAGATAAATGTTGCCGGATTCAACTAAGGAATGGCAGTGTCTTGCCGAGATGCAACAGTCGGTGAAGTATTGGATGCTGGAGAAGCCAGAACTAATGTCATAGCCGTGGAAGTGATCTTCTCCTTTGATTGAGACCTTCTGTGCACTTTCATCTTCTCAGGCCTTCTGTTGCTTTCTCCTCCGTGCTTCCTCTCGAGGGAATCTCCTGCGCTGAAGTTGTCCGTGACTTGATTCATCAATGTTTCATCAAGGCAGTATCCCTTCGTCAGCAACCAGTTTAAAATATTCACCAGAACAGTGGTAGACCTTTCCTCAATCGTATGGTAGCCCCCTACGTTCTCCTTAAGTACAGCTCTATCTCCTCCCATTTGATGGTATGTGTCAAGTAACACAATCCCATCATCTTTGAGATCTGGAGGTATCCATGCTAATCCAAAGTTGAACACTTGCCGTGCTGATAGCCTGCTGAAATATTTTTTTCTAACCTCGTACTCACTTTTGCACTTCATCCAGAAATACTCTAATGAAGGCACATGTGCGTTCTCCTGGGAGATCGTCTTCCTGGCTACTCAAAATGGATCGAAGTTCAACCGCTCTAGGAAGAACTCTTGCTCGTACTCAGAGCACATCTCCGCTTCCATTCCTAGAGCTCTATGAATGCTCTGGCAACTATAATGACCCACAGTGATCGGGAAGAAGCCCGTAGACTTGTGCCGTTTCGACTGAAGGTCGTGCATCTCCACAAGTTGTCTGCTCAACTCCATGGTGATCAATCTATCATTCGGATATTTGGGCAGCTTAACTGGTTCTCTAGAAAAGCTAGTGACCCTGAGGTATATGAAATTCGCAAACTAAATGAAGAGACTACCAATTCCGGACACAACTTCCCACACTTCCTTGCTCACCTTGTTGGCCTTCAGATCCCTGTCTAGCCAGCAAATGAATTCGTAGAAGAATCCATCGTTGACCACTTTAAAATCTTTCCTGCACACAGGTATAGTAAGCTATGGGTAGCACTCGAAAATGGGGTCCTTGGAAAGAACACCACATCTATCCAGCTTGGAGAAAATGCCTTGAGAGGCTGCTGCGTATACCAAGTAGGAAGTCATTTTAAAGCTGAAAGTGCGCTTCACGTTCTGGAGTTGCTCACCAATATTGTCGTTAATGATTTCTGACCAATTGATTATTGAATCCACTTTGTTGATTTCAATGGTCCTGATGATCAATGGTCCTGATGAAAGCATACATCCATGTGCGGAAGGTGTGAGCGTTTGCTTCGCCATTTATCCTGCATAACAATTTGGCAATATCATCTACCTCCTGTACCAAATTGGACTGCGGAAGAGTTCTTGGGAACTTGGAAGGAGATCTGGGCTTCCTCATGTATCTGTTGTTCATTATGTTCACGCAGTCAACTCTATGCTTCTCGCACCTGTTGCCGGCATCCTGAATGCTAATAGAAGTCACCATCTTTCGTGCCGGAATCTTCAAACAATAATTGATGAATTGTGCGTCCAACTGGATTATTATTTTCCCTGTAGCATCTCGGATTGATCTGGATGATGGATGGTAAGACCTAGCACACTTTAGAACGAACTATGACAACTGGGTTGTGTATGGAAACGCTGCAACTCGAATAATTCCATTGCTTTTAACTGTACGCATGAGGGAAGTCTTCCCTGCTCTGGATCTGTCAATCAATTTGGAAAGAGGTTCCAGACCTAGATCTATGTTTCCAATGTCTGTGAATTTGGAAATGATGCATGACTCCGTTGTGCTATCTTTTTCATCCCTCTTTGCCATGGTTGTGTTTATCTTTGTCTGAACAATTTTTTTTCTTCTTACTTAGTCGGAATTCTTCAAAACTAGTACAAATCTGGATAATTCTTCAGATTCGGAGGATATATTCAATGTATTGGACATTGATTTAAGCTCCCTTTCTCTTATAAAGCACCTGTAATGAATTCCTGCAATTAATTCAGAAAAAGATGGCAACCGGAACATGAACAGTGGATTTTAATCATAAAAATCTGCATAATTCAAGCCTGCTGCCCCAAAATTTGATGTTTTATTTACATGCAAAGCAAGCATGAATTTTACCAACTTCACCTAAGCACCTGTATCACCTATGCAAACAATTATCTAGACACAAATCAACCTCCTTCAACCTATGCGCCAAAATTGGAAGCTTTCAGCATTAATTACACCTTTTGAGCAAAAATCCTCTCCAAATGGGGCGCACTTTTTGTCTGGGCTGCACTTCTCTGCTTTAGAATTAATTAATTCATCCTTATGGCAACCCCTGCTTATATAATCCTCATGATTCTATAATTAATTAATGTTTTTCCTATTCCTGGCAATTAATTAATAAGCTTCACTCTTCAAATGGGGGCGCCTATTTTGTGCATACTCATGGCTGCCATTAAATAAATTAAATTTATTTAATTTTAAACTTCTACTTCCAGTTAACTCAAGTCTCACAATATGCTTTGACCTTAACCACTGAAAATAGGAATTAATTAAATCATTTAATACTTAAAAAAGTATTATTTCTCTCTCAAATGGGGCACACTTTTTGACATGAAGGGGCTGCATTAAATAAATAATATTTATTTAATTTTAGAACTGTCTATTTCCAAGTTCCCTTTGTCCACTTTCCTCTGTTGACTTTTCCACAAGCCTGGGCACCAAAATTAGAGAAGAAATTAATTTAATTAATTAATTTAAGGTTGCCTTTCTTTCCCTAAAGGGGTCGCACTTTTTGGCATAAGAGATTTCTATTTTTAAAAGTCAGTTGACAATGGGATTATTTACCCTACAAGGCAGCCCTGAAAATCCCATGATTCACTTAAGCTATTTGACTTTCATAATGGGATTATTTACCCTACCAGGCAGGCAATAAAATCCCATCAATGCCTTAAGTGATTTTTGTTCTTATTTCACAATGGGAATTTTTACCCTGCAAGGCAGGTAAGAAATTCCCGCCTGCCTGCTGCCTCTAATTTTTCCATTGTGACTTAAGTGACGTTGCTTCCATGGGAAAAAGTACCCTGCTAGGCAGGTACAAAATTCCCACCTACCTGCTACTTCCAAAAATCCCATGATCCACTTAAACCCCCTTATTCCAAAAATGCGGCCAGCCCAGAAGAAGCTTTTTGGGGCACGACTTCGTCTTTTCTAAGAGAACCAGACCTCCGATGGCAAAATCCTTCTGGCACAACGTGCATAGGTGATCTCCAGATACTCCAAGCCAAGAATCAGGCCAAACCGGCAAAGGAATTGATCCAGAGAAATTTCACAGAAAACGAAACGGGAAAACACAAAAAACACAAAAAGATTGTCAGAAGTCACAAATAAAGCCCAGGATTCATTCCTGGATAAAACCCTACTGATATATGGGAATAATGATATGTACAATCACAACAGAGTTAAACCGGAGCACAAATTGCCTCAAACGGGGCTTAAAATAATTAAATACAAATTTCCCGCAGGCAAACCCTAGCGACAGAATATAACAATTTTGAGCATCTGGGTATTTGGCAAAAATGGCTAATATGGCTCCTTGGGAATATCTTGACACAATACAAGAACTTTCTGGCAATAGAAACACAAAACGACCCATTATTTTAAAAGTACGAAAAATTTTCGAATAGGGTAGTCTCAAATTTTAGGGTGAAATCTGGGGACACCAATATCCTTCTAGGATTCAGAATAAGAGTAAGCCAAGAGGAATAGATAAAGCCAGGGGTGTAATATAATAAGGCAAAGCAATAGATCAATGCAAACGTGCATTTACTCTAATCTATAGTAGTGAATGACCAATCATCTATATAAATAACAACAAACAAGCAACAAAGGACAAGGAAAATTTAGAAATAGTTACCTGCAGTGTGGTTGATGCATGATCCTCCCCAGAGACAACAACACCAAGAGAGAATCGTTATGGGTGGAGAAGGGGAAAGCTCAAGTGGAAAACCTTCAGTCCTAGCTTACTATGGTAACACAAATGCAAAATAACAAAGCTCAAAAACTTCAAGTCTAGCAACTAGGTGCAAAAATATACACAAGTGTCCAATGTGCGAGCAAGTTGAAAATTTTGGGATGATTTAAAGATTAATTAATTGAGACAACAAATGTGGTCAAGCATATATACCCGATGCGATCGTCTATGGGCGATGGCGTCGACCCTAGTAGAAATCAAACCCAACACCATTGCCCATGGGTAGTGGCGTCGGCTTTGAGGGAGCCCTAAGGTCATAATGTGAAAAATAATGTAAGGTGGAAGCCATAGCATAAAAGGATGTGATGACAAATGCCCAAGATGACCAAAAGCAGGGATAATATAATGCATGAAGATAAACAAGCGGACATAATGGGTATAATGTGTGAACCATAGTTCGCATACTCGTATTTGGCAAATATTCAACAAACCCCAAAACTGATGATAAATCTCTAGATTTGCATAAATAAATTAAGCAATAATTAATTAAAATCAACACATGAAATGAAAACTACAGAAGATAGAAACCAAATGTAAATAGAATGGAGCAATTTCTATTGAATATCAGAGGGCATTTTATACAATTGCTTGCTCCCAAAATCATGGAGTCAAGTCTTATCATTTTATCCCCATATCTCTCCTAGAGAATCTCTCCTATGATCACTCACCACTATTCTCTCATATATCCCACCAATATCTCCGCATATTTCTATCTCTATGATTTGTGCATGACAATTAATTGTGCACACTCATATATTATTTTATAAATATTAAAAACTATTACTACTAAATAACCCAAACCACTCCTAAGTGTTCACACTATGAACAATATTTTGGTAACAGTCACCCCCTTAGTGTGAACACGGGGAAAGCTATCTCCTGTACCTGCTCATGATCTACAAAGAAATGAAGGTTTTCAATGAGTACCAACAACTCAAACAATATGAGGTTTTCAAAGAAAACCTCCAACTCAGAAAAAGGCTTTCTAGTGGAACCAACCACTACATAGCAGTGTACATTATTTTGCTCACATCATTGTTTCTAACTTAGAAGGATTACAAAACAGAAATTATGCTCATGCAGGAGCTTTAAATAGGAATGTTACTTCTGTTCATTATTACAACATAAAGTAAACACCACACAACAAAAATAAGAGGTCACCAATACCATGAAGCAATCTCTTTGTTAGTGACTAACAAGAGATGCCAATTTGTCTCCATCCTCCTATGCCTCCATCCTCCATCGTGATGATGCTAAATTAGCTGAATTTGTCTTTGAGGCTCATTTTACAATTCTATTAGGTGTCGGTTTCTACCGATAATGCACCCTTACAAGAATAATTAGCTTTATATTTATTCAAAATAATAAAGCATATCAAATTTTAATTGCTGGAAATCAGTCACTTTTTTTTTTACAGAATAATTAGAAACATCAAAATTGTTTCCACGATTTCTCTTAAAATACGAAATGGGTTTCTGTAATTTTTTGACAGAAGTTTCCCATAATACAGATAAACAAACCCAAAAAATTTCAAAAAAATTTGAATCTGGGTTTTTGAGAAAAATACTTATTACCAGTTGTTTTTTTTTAAGATCAGAATCCAGAAAATGGCGATGGAAGCTTTAAAACTCTCAGATCTGTATCTTAGAGGCTGCGGTTTTGTCCTGCAATGAATCTCATAAATCTTCCTAACCTGCTCTGATACCAGATGATAAATCTCTAGATTTGCGTAAATAAATTAAGCAATAATTAATTAAAATCAACAAATGAAATGAAAACTACAGAAGATAGACACCAAATGTAAATAGAATGGAGCAATTTCTATTGAATATGAGAAGGCATTTTATACAATTGCTTGCTCCCAAAATCATGGAGTCAAGTCTTATCATTTTATCCCCATATCTTTCCTAGAGAATCTCTCTTATGATCACTCACCACTATTCTCTCATATATCCCACCAATATCTCCACACATTTCTATCTCTATGAGTTGTGCATGACAACTAATTGTGCACACTCATTTATTATTTTATAAATATTAAAAACTATTACTACCAAATAACCCAAACCACTCCTAAGTGTTCACATTGTCATGCATTTTTGTTAGCCCAAAAATTCAAAATTTGAAACATGACAACTAAGCCAAATGTGAAAATTTGCTTCAAAGCCTTTCCAAATCCCTCTCCTGGTCAGTTTGTCTCCTGCGTATGACCATATTGACCTTGCAAGTTCTCCTAATGCATTGAATAAACATGTGCAAGATTGAAAAATGATGTGATGAAGTCCATGGTTCCATTCAGCAGAGTACAGAAGAAGACTAGTTCTCAGGCAGGCTCAGGAAGGCCAATTTTTGCCATTTCAAGGCATCTGTGCATCTTCTGGGAAGGTTCTAAAAAGCTCATAATCATCCAGAGGTGTTATTGGAGAGCATTGAATGTGTTAGAAGTGGTTTAGAGAAATTTAGGGAAGATTTGGTGGTTTAGGGACAGACTGTGCAAAAGCGGGTTTTTCAGGTGTAAGGAATGAATGGTCAAAATATGAACCTGAACTTCTCCAGATGATTTTGGGAGCTCCATAAGGAGTTAGAATGCAAACAAATAGGCAATGGAAATATTAAAGAATCCTCTTCATGGTGGAAGAATCATATTTTATACAAGACCTAAGGATTTCTCAAAACAGTTCAACTTTTGCAGGTGCACCTCGTTGTCCTGATCAAAACAGGCCATTTTTGGAGTTTCAAAAGAATTAGGTTCTAAAACCTATCCAATTATTAGAAGGTCTCTTGGGGTCATAATCATATAAAATTCCACCTCAAAATACCTTTCTAAGCTCCGGGAACATGGTTTTCAAGTCTTCACTAGTGTAGAGTGTGTTGATCCCATACTTAGCCAAAATTTTGACTGCAACATGTCATGATTTTGTCCTCTTTTCCCTCTTGTCCATTTCCCAAGGGAACAGAGGGGACAAAAATGAGTTCCCCCATGCAATCCCCCTCTTTGGTCCCCCATGTGACCCTCTTCAGCTCCGCAAGGTGCTTAACTAGCTAAACTCATCTTCCTCACACTGCACCAGATCTTGCCACTTGTCTGCATCTTGCTCAAAGCACCCATTTTTGTCCCTCTTGTCCCTTTCACCAAGAGGACAGAGGGCACAAAAATGGGCGCCCAGGTGCAAGCCCCCTTTGTGGTTTTCCATATGACCTATTTTCAACCCCCCGGTGCTTGCCTAGCTTTCTTATCTCCCTCCACATTGCACCAGATTGTGACACTTGTCACAATCTCTCCCAAAGCGCTCATTTGTGACCCTCTTGTCCTTTTTCCAAGGGAACAAAGGGGAAAAAAATAGGCTTCCCATCATGCAAACCTGGCTTTTAACTGGCTACACTCAAATTCATTCAACCAAGGGTTAAACTACTAGTTACCAGTAAGACATGAAAATGAATTGATAATAAACTCATTTTTAAGTTATTTTCTTGCACAGTAAAAGTCGACCTATCCACCATTGTTGATGTTGATTAAACCTTCAAATAACATAAAATATAACATACATGCTGCCCAACATCTTCCAGAACAGCCATGACTTCAAAAACAAGATTTCTTCATAACTCTTCAACCAGAAATTTGATTGTACTAAGATTTTAACAGATTTCTCTACTCCCAGACCGTTTTTTTATCACTATTGCTGCATACCAGAGGATGCCCTAGTTTTCTACAGCTGCAAATCTGAAACCCTCCCCCTGACAGTTGTTTTTTGATTTGCAAGAGTTCGGGTGGAAGGATCACTATGAAAATTGGAGCACAGGACCTGGTACAGAGCCGAATCCAACATTGGTGATTTCATTGCAAACAACACTGGTAAGACCAATTTCTAAAAATAGCATATGCTTTGTATAGTGACTTACTAAAAATAGTAATCCTCCTAAAACAACAAGCTCCCATCACTCAGAACATCCAGAAACAGTGCAAAACAACAAACAAGGTAAAACGGGCAATTTTCCCAAAATAGCAGTTTCTGAAAAAACAACTTGCTAAAAATAGAAACTTTTTAAAAATAGTAAAACATCATCAATGGAGGTAATCTAAGTGTGTTAGGAGCTTCAGAGAATAGAGTTGACAAAAATTCCCAAAATAGCAGCTCCTGATCCCACCTGCCAAAAATAGAAAGTTTTAGTTTTCAGTGCAGAAAGTTGTTGTTGGCTCCATTTTCACTCATCTCACTGCTTTTTTCCATCCTCACATGGTTGTAAAGTTTTTCCATAGCTCAAACAAGAAAATTAACCCTCCACAAGGATCCTAAAGCATCATTTGATCACATTTGTGTCAAGGAGCATGACAGAGCATATCGAGGCATAGCAGGTGAAAGTCAAGGACATTGTGCGGTTGGAAAAGAATTTGAAAAGAGTCAAGAGCCCCATTGGAATTAAAATTCATCAAAGGATGTCATCATGATCATAAGTGAAATGAGAAACTCATCAGGAAAGTTGAGAAACATCATGTCTTGAATCCATCGTCATCTCTCTGAGAAGCAAGTCAAAGTGAGCTAGTCAAGTCATCAGAGTATTCAAGCCATCCTGTGTGAAGAATCAATATCTCATCCTTTTCCATGGGAAACATATGAAAATAAGGTACGTGAGCTTTCCCAAATCTGATTTCATCCAGGAAGTGATTTGGAGTCATGAAAGGTAAATAAGTGATCTTCATGTGCAGCACCTTGTATGTAAGAACGAGAAACCATCCAGGCTTCATTTGATGACATTTGCATAACAGTGTTCTTAAACACTCAATCAAACACTTGGTAGTGTGGTCAATCCTCAAAGGATGAAACATTGCAAGTGTAACCAAGATCCATTGAACATGAACCTTCAAAAAGGAAGATAATGAAAAGAGGGTGCACAATGGTTCCATATTCTAGGAGGATTCATAAGAAGGTAAGGTTCATCGTAGATCCCATAGAGCCTCTTGAGTTAAGCAAGAGTGATCCATCACAACCTCCTCTTCAAGGGCATCCAAGTATGTCTTCCCCAGTGGCGAGACTTTCCCATAATGAACAAGATGTGATCCTACATCAAGCTCCTGAAATTGCTCTCATGACCAACATCATGTCCACTCCTGAAGAGCCATTCCCATGGATTCAAGAATTGCTCGAAAGTGAACCAAGAACAACACAGCAAGCTGCAATGCCTGACCTTGGAGCTATCACAAAAATCTTGAGATCCAAGCGGAGGAAGAAGGCGCAAGTGGCTTCCCATCTCTTCAATGGAATTTAGGTGACTAGTGTGTAGAAATTGCCCAACCTAAGAATGCAAATCCCGTTGAGGAAATGACTCCATCGAACTATGAATTGACCCACATCTCATTGGACCAGCAACACATGAGGGTGACTCTCATTTGTTCAAGGAATCCTCTACCCACCTTCTTGCTCGAAATGAAGAGTACAAACGAACAATTGAGCAATTGGAGGAACATGTGAAAGCTCTCAGTGCCTACATTCAACCTTTCTTGGAGCCCAATTCAATACCTCCACTCCCTGTGGAAGACATTCCTCCAATCAGTAGCTTTGACCCTGAGGTGATCAAGAAGGCACAAAGGCATATGATGCAAGGGAAGGCTAATGAGAGATGGATTGAGAAGATCATCGAGAAAGGAAAGACATTGTTCCCAGAGGTTCTCTCTCTGCTCAAGTATATTCTTGCCACTTTGTCAGAAGTGAAGAAAGCAAGGGAAAAGATTGAAAAAGAGAAGATCCACTTGGATGAGGTGTTCCCACTTGTGTTCAAGATGAGCTGCCTCGACTCTCACACCCTTGTGAGTAAAAATGTGTTCGTATCAGTTGCTGACAATTTGTCCCCAGTTTGGGTCCGCATCATGGATGTTAGATATGGTATGATAGAAGATGCCATCTCTAAACTTGACTCTAGTGGAAAAAATGCTTTTGATATTTTGAATGAGGTTTGCAACTATGTTCAAAGACTTGGGTTCCCTCCACTCACCGAGAATTCATCATCAGAAGAACTCATTAATTCCTTCCAGGAGTTGGTCAAGAAAGAGGCAGGTGATCCCCTTTCCTTCAATGAAGATACCTTAGAGTCCCTTGCCAACATCAAAAACTCCATTTCTGACATTGCAAGAGATCACAAAAGATGGCTCAGTCAGTGCAAGAATATCAATGATGTTCCCTGTGGATCAAAGTGTTGAGCTGCGTTTGCATTCTAGAGGCAGATAAGGTGGCACCCGCGGCAGCTCAGGTCAGTAGAGAATTCAAAGGATAAGAACCCGTTCCGAAAACTCTCCCCTGAGGATCATGATCAACAAATTCTCTATCAGCAAAGCTTCTCTTCATCAGATCAGTCAACCCTTCCTTCTCTCTCTCTCTCTTCCTTCTCTCTCCATGTTCTAATTTCTCATTAAGAATGTACTTTTTTCTATTTCATCCTATTCACTTAAGTGACCCTTAGTTAAACATTGTAAGAGTCCTTTTTCCAATAATAAGAAAAAGACTCACTTCCTAGGAATATGAAAGGTCACAAGTGATGAGGATAGGTGAAAGGTCATGTGGGGGGTAGATGAAAGGACAATTTGTAATTCTATAAATTGGAATGGCTTCTCCATTCCAAGGGTTGGCAATTGTTGATTGAATGTATGTTGTTGAGATTACCACTTCTACATCAAGCAATAAAAGTTGCAATTCTTCTATTTCTTGTCTTATGTTCCTCTACTCTCTCTTTCCAACTTTGCATACATGATAATCTTGTAAAACCAAGAAAGGTGTCTGCGCCTTTGATAAATGAGTCAATGGAATTCTGTTTCTATGATTTGTTGGTCTTATCGCCGTTTGCAGTGTTGTGTTCTTCTAATTGAATGTGGACCTACTCTGGTTATTGTATGTGAACTCTGCTAGTGCCTACTCACAACAGTAACCCTCTCTCTCCTTATTTCCCCAACTCCCCTTTACCTCTCTTCACTACAAATTCCTCCCTTGTACCTTGTACAAGCATTTGCCACAGGTTCAGTGGAGTGTTCCTGTGTGATCCCCGACCTATTGGCCACCCACAACTTTAGGTTAGTTTACATTCAATAATGGGAGCCTCCCCATACACAAGGAGGGGCTTAGCCCCGTACCATTGGTGAAAACTCAATAATTTGCAACACAACAAATTATATATTAATCTTGGATGGCGCATTTGTCAGATTGGGCTCAGATGACATATCTGTTGATGCATTAGTCTTAGACGGCATATCCTTGAAGGCCACCCATCTCTCACTCGTTAGTTGGGGGGAAGGGGGCTATGGGGGGAGGGGTTTCCCCTCTTGCCTCTCACCTCCCTCTCTCACTCTCACTACTAGCCTCTCGTTGTTGTTGAGAGGTAGGGGGGTTACACACCCCCTCGACCCCCCCATAGCCTTGTTAGGGGGAGGGGGAACTATGGGTGGAGGGGTTCCCCCTCCCCCACTTACCTGGGTGGCTATTTGTTGCTAGGAGGCAGGGGAAAAGTGCAGGTATGGTTTTTTAGGATGGAATGTGTGGCATCAACCTATAAATTGAATACCTGTGCAAGTTATAATTTTCTCTTCAAATTCGCTATAAAATCTCTTCAACTCATGCAAAGCATGCTCAATAGCCGTGTGATTACAAGTGAAGGTGTGTTATGCATTTATAAGACAAAAACCAACTTTTTTTAAGCGTAAAATCCATGTTTTTTCTTGTTTTTTGCATCCCTATCGTGTATGGTGAGTTTTTTGGCTAAACTCGCTGAGTTTTGGCGAATATCCCCGCAGAAATATGGTAAGTACTCGAATAGGAAAACTATGGTGTGAACAAAGGAAGAAACAAGGCAAACATAAGGTAATTATGGCATAGTAGCAACATTTCTCGAATGTTGTGGTCTAGCCCACATGACCAAGTCCGATCACACCCCAATCTCGGCAGGCCCCTCGAGGCACCGACTCAGGAGGAAAATGCATCAGCACCCCTGCACAAGAGAAACTGTTAGCAAGCGTAAAAAATGAGGTGTATAGACTCTCCAATATGGTTACTAGTTTGAATGATGACTTCTCTAATTATCAACCTAATCGGACACATTGGACACAAATTATGACTGAACAAGGCGATGAGAGAGTTCAACAAAGGTTGATAGATTCTAGGTGAACCAAAGAAGAAAGGGGGTGCCTTAAGAAGAGTGGGAGTGAGAGTTGACACCAGAGTAGAGGGGAGTTGAGTGGAAAGTGAGATGAGCCAAGGTAAAAACCAATCAAGGGTAGGTCCATTGGGATACACCAAGTTTAGGAAGCTCAAAGGAAGAGTTTGTAAGCTCCATAGTAGAGCATTTGTGAATGTTGATGTAGTAAGGCCTCTTACCAATACGAAATCAGTTGCTATTTCAGTATAAGTCCGTTGTGTACTCTGAAGCAAGTGTGGCTAGGCTTTCTGTGATAGGAACCCTGACCCCATGCCCTTGTGTCACAAGTATGGCATGAGTTTTCTTAGGTGGTGGTCCTCCCTAGCCAAGATGCTGAGCACCTACATCCTATTGCCATTAAAATATTGTCACAAAAACATTTTGTAATTCTAAAGACTAAAAATAAAATCAAATTTGTATCCTAAACTTTAATTTTATGCCTTCTAAATTTCTTTTTCAAATTTACATTTAAATCAATTGAAATTTCCGAGAAACGTTTTCTATATAGGTGGCTAGTTCCTCTTCACCTACGTGGAACTAGAATACGTACTCCATTATCCACAAAGCTATATGCAACAGGTTAGCAATGTAGAAGGCAGAAGCATGTGGACTATAGAAAAGGGTCAAGCAGGATTTGATATATTCACCAAAGAAGCCTAACTTAGATTCTGCTGCATCTACTATTGTCAATCTTTCATAAATTTATGATGGCAGGCAAGTGACTTCAACACAAGAGCTGAAGAGAAGAGCTAATGCGACAAGCATTGTTGTTTGTAAACATAGATTTAGTGATCATGAGGATGATTAGGTGCTCTCAGAGGTCAGCCATATGATTGTCATGATTTGTTCTAGTCGACAACTCTCTAGATTGTGAAGCGATTTCCGATTTTAATTTGTATCGTGATAATGTAAACTATGCTTTAATTTTGAAAGTCTTAAAATATTTATATGAATAACATTCTTGGAGGAATATTGTTTTTGGGTTAAACTATGTAGAATTTTCAGTTCGACTCATTTCGAATCACTATCTGTGATTCATCATCAGGAAAAAACATTCTTGTTATGTGTTTGATCCTTTTATGCAAATATATATATATATATATATATATATATATATATATTATGTGTAGTTTTTTGTTTATACACATACACTTATGTATATGTGTGTGTGTGTGTATTTAATGTGTATATATGTATAGTTATATATATGTACATATACGTGTATGTGTATGTACATATATATGTATGTATGTATGTATACACACATATGTATATGTATATATATGCATATGTATATGTATAATTGAACCGACTTTTTCATGTCATGTTGTTTCGTTTCCTAGGATTCTTGGAAAATTGATGTTTACCATTACTGTATTGATACTTATATCCGGTTTTGTTTCCCAGTAACTAGTGTCCCCTCCCCTTTGCAGTATAAGGAGGATCTTTTATGTTCATGTCGATAGTTTCGCTGCATCTGTGATGTAAGGGGCAGCTTTTTCTCCCAGACGAATGCTATTGCCTGCAGTATAAGAGGGACCATTTGTGCCCATGGATAGATTAACCATTACTAAAATGTTACCCGTACTCGGTTTTGTTTCCTGGTGACTATTGTCCACTCCCCTTCACGGTATATGGAAGGCCATTTATATTCCTGCGAATAGTACTGTTGCCTCTGTAATGTAAGGGGCAGTTTTGCTCCCACAGAAAGATGCTCTTGTCTGCGGCATAAGAGGGACCATTTTGTGCCCATGAATAAATGATACTTTGAATCCTAAGTACAAGAAGATCCATTTGTGAACCCATAGAGAAGTGATCACAATATAAGAAGGTTCATTGGTGATCCTGATCTCCTGATCGTTTTGATGGGCCATCTTATTATTCAGATTTGGTTGGATGGATACGGCAACTTTGTTGGAGTCAAAAATTAGTAAGTCAAATCCCTGTGAGGAACTAATGACAGATTTCAAATCACAATTATTCACAATAGGTATGGTAATGACCATAGTACACTCCTCACCCTCAGGGTTTTCTAGAGATCTTCATACATGTAATCTCATAAGAACTGAGTAGGACGCATCATTGTGCTAACAATTCATTTTATACTTACACAATCATACACATGCACGTGCACACACATTGTCTGCAAATAAAAAGGTGGCCAAAAATGTTATTTCACAATATTCTTGCAAATGAAAGAAATAATATTCCAAGAAGGCCCCTGAATCATGAATAAAGCACAAGTCTTCAGAAAATACTGGAAAAATGGGTTCAATCCCACGGAAGAGCTATCTACAGTGGCTCCATTCTGGGTTAAGATTTTTGCTCTACTATTACAGCTCTGGAATGACACATTCATCAGAGCCATAGGCACTAAACTGAGAATACATTTGTGCTTATGAGATAACAAAGGATGGAACACCGGGCTCCAATGCAATAATTTCCATTGAAATATGTGTGAATAAGCCTCTCCCGTAGAAGTTGAGTCTTCAATGTTGGGCCACACATTGGAGTAGTATTATATGACAACATTCCGTACAAGCGCCACAATATCCATGAATACCACATTTGGTAAGAAGCCACAATATTCCATAAAAAACAGTTAACACTCAACACCACTGCTAATTCAGCATTTCCCAGAGGAAAGGAACAACTTGCACAGACATCTAAGAAGAGAAGCCACCCAGTCCACTTCTGTTATTGCAACAACTTGTGGGGAATAAATACAGACCACATAGCCTTCTTTCAATGCTAAATCAACAACAGACACAGAGAAGCAATGAAATATATAATGCGGAAAGGCATAAAACGATATATACCTCAAACCTATTCTAGATACTATTAACACAGAAAGAAATTGAAGAAATCCCAGTCAATACACCTCGGCAGCTACTGCAGCCACCTCAACAAACAACTATCTGTTTCACGTCTCTCCCTAGTCAACCTACTAAGACAATGCAGTTAGTCCATAAGAAAGATCAACTGAATCCTCGATCCTTTGGATTAGGGCTAAATTGTATTTGTCTTTACACACAAAATGTTTGGAAAGATGCAGGTTTGGTTCAATCCTGTGAGTTTATCTTAGACTAGTACATATTCTCAGATTATTTTCTGCCACTTTTACTTGCTGATATTGTTTGTCAGAGAGATTTTACTCAATGGAAGGATGCAACAGAAACCCCGTCTAAGTATGTGATTGGATATTAATGCACTTCTACTTCCATGGCAGAAGGGTTGTACGTCTTATTCTGAACATACAGCAGAGTTATTTATGAAAATTCATTTAGTAGCTGAAAAATTAGAAACATATTTTATAACGAAACACTGGAAGATTGGTGACGAGCGATGAGTATCATACAATAGTCTCAAACCATTGGCTTCTGCTGCTACGAGTTAACCAAGATACCCATCAACCTAGTAATCCTTTTTAGTTTCAAGACGTGACTTAATGATCCTATTGGATCCTAGCTAATAACCAATCATGTTTACCAGTTACCATATGTATAGGTTTGTTAGGTAGTTGGTAGAAGTTGGAGGTGAAACGGCACTAGAATTGGATCAGTTGCAAGATAGCTCACACACATCATTTATTGCCAAAGTAACGTACTCAAAATTTTATGCTTGATGACTTGGTACTGTAATAGGCAATTCAAACTCTGCATTCAATGAAAAGGAAAGCCTATGATGGGTGACAGATTTAGCAAATCCTCTTGCAGAATATGCACATGTGAGACTATTGGAATTTTACCATTTGCAGGGATACGGGGGTTCCTCGTGAGATTAGGTTACATGTATTGTTTGGCCTTGGACGACAGGTGCGTACCCCCTGCAGGAGAATTTCTCTGCAGCCAAGGTTAGAAGTCTGGTGTCATAATAAGTGTAGATTAGCTTTTAAGCCCTGAGCCTCATCAGCTTAAAATCAAAAGTTAGAAAGAAAAATCAATTTGGAAAAGAGTGAGCCTCATTTGGTAAAAGGTGCAGGTTCAGTTCCATTGGCCACCAACTGCAAGTGGACAGTTTATACAAAAAAAAATATGGGAGGTGATGATAGCAATGGTTTCAGTTGTTGGTAATTGAGATTAAGGAACAGCATAACAGGAAATAAGTGATACTGACTAGCTTCTAAATTCAACAACTTTCATAATTTGACAAACGAAAGAATAAATAAAAAAGAAAAAGTGTAGAGAAAAACCTGTAGTTGGTCAATATCATGGTCTTCATTCAATATGTGCAATTGAAGTCCTTTATGATTGGTAGTGGTAGTGGGAGAATCAGATGGGGTTTTGGAGAGGTGGGAAAATGCAGATGGAGCCCATAAAAGGTCTGTATCCATAAGCTCCATCTTTACTCCGTCCACACCATCATTGTTATTCGAAAACTGGGATGCCACCAAATAATCGTTTTCGCTGCACAGATGTGATGCAAGGGCATTTTGCTTGTGAATTGAGGACTCTGAATGAATAGCTGCAAATGATTTGATAGCCTTCTTTAAATTGAAACTTCTTCGTATAAGTGGTATAGCCATTACAACTAAAACAATTATCCTCTATTCCTCCTAGAATAGGCCTCCTCAAAAATGTTGGGAGCACTCTACCGAGTTCTCTCAATCCGGTGTTGCCATTAATTGCTATAAATTGTGAGATGTTTTCTAAATCAGATCAAGCAAAGGTCATACGCGACGGCAACTTGTTTCATATGCAATATGGAATTAACCACATCTACTTACGAGACCGTATGTTTATGGGACCAAAACTCCATTTCCTTAAAAGGTTTGTGGATTTACAATGTGGTCTCATATTGGGGCTTATGGCTCTTGTTTATTTGGGAAATGTTGTCTCATATAAAAAATATTAGTGTTGTTCTTGAAATCTAATTAAGCTCCTAAAATTTATGAGGAGTTTTAATTTAGGAAAAGGGTTTCCAACCTTATAAAGCAATGGGGGCACCCAAAAAAAACATCCATTTAAAAAATTAAGGCAATTTTTCTGACACTTGATGTCTTTGTTTCAGCCTCTCCCTCAATTTTTCTTTCTAATAATTTGTTCAAGAATCATGGCAATGTGCTTCTATTATTGCTAAAGTCTCATATTTTGTCTTTGCGGAGGAAAACAAAAATTCATGGGACCCTATTAATGTTAAAATATTATATTTTTCTCTCTCGCACATACTCAAAAAGTTGCTTTCCCCCTACATGGAACCACAACCTTAGTGATGTCTTTAAGAAAGTTGTTCCACCTCTTGTTGAATTGAGTTAACATCTCCCCTAACCCTTTTATTTTGTTTTCCTCGAATAGCTCTATTATGGGATCGACTCTTAAAATCTCCTCATGCTTGTCTCTGATGTCCATGTACCTTGGGCATTCAAGGATAAAATGTTCCTTTGTTTCAACTACCCATGTATTGTATAGAACACAAGTCCTCTCTTCCCACGGTTCTTTAGGCGTTGTCTATCATCATGTCTCGCATCCGAGCCTATAAGAGCTAGTCCTTAGCTAAGCAATGATGATCTTTTCCATCCATTTAATTTCAATCCCTGTATAGGCTTTTTCACGTTGTTCATATGTCAGGTGTTGAGGCTTCCCACTTGTTTTCTTCCTCCACATCCTCATTCTACACTTTTCATTTACATAAATTTTTGTCTTTGTTAAGATTTGGGCATTTATATAGGTTGATATCTCATTTGTTCATCCATTTGTGGTTTTGTTTCATCCGCGTGTTATATCATCTATGCAACTCTTTGCCTTTTGTAGCATTAGGCCACATGTAAGCCTTCGTGTTTTATGTTTTTTAAGTAGCATATAAGCCTCATCATAGTGAGCAAATATGAAAGGCTCAGCATAGTTTAATATGAATATCTAACTTAGCTATGTCCATTGTTCTCTCTCTTTAACTTGAAGGGTTCGCTAGAGTTATATACTAGCAATTGCACTAGGAGGTGTGATGGTCATGTTGATAGAGGCAAACTAATAAAATTGGGAAATAGAAAAGAGATGTGAATGCCATCTTACTTTCATATCTATTTGCAAATATCTTCTATCAGGCTTGTGTTTTGAATTCCCTGATTTATGAAATATCCCTTATAGGATACCCCTTTAAAATATGCAAAATACAGACAAATTGCAGCCAAACAGAAATCTGATTTTTGCAGAAAATTAAACCTAGGGCAGCGAACAGAAAATAATGAATAACTCCAAAAATACTTGCTCAAATCTCTTGAAATTTTAAAAGGAGTTTACTAATACAATAACAGATATTATAGAACTATTTTTGGGATTTTTCGAATAACAGAAAGCTACCAGAAAATTACAGCGTGCCCTAAACAGCTGAAAACTTCTAAAATTAATATCTCTTGGAATATAGATGCAAAAATTATGAAACCTAGAAATATTATCTATAAATATAGAATATGATATCCCAACCTTCAAATCAAAATTTGAGGAAGTGGAAACCCTCCAAAACAGACCTGCAATCTTCAAAACAAGTCGGCCCACCTAGGAGATGGTTGGAAACCCTTGCAAATGCCCTCAAACTGACGCTAGACCTTTCCGAAGAGGTTGTCGTAGATCTGCCCTAAAAACCCTAGAAATCTCTCCTCTAAAAGTGCCCAAAATCTTCCAAAACCCTTCATTGAAACCCTCTGAAAATACCTCTTAAGAACAACCCTGATTTCAGCTCCAAAATAATAAACTAGGGTGGATCTCTCACCACCAAAGAGTGCCCTACTAGCTAGGAATGGATCTTTCACCACCGAAGCTAGGGTTCCCGTGGGATCTTACTCCACAAGCTAGATATTTACAAACAACAGTTGCACATGAAAAGAAATATAAGTGTATGCATGAATGATCTTCCTTTCACCCCTCTTCTCCTTTTATAACTTTTCCCATGCCAAGGAACCCTAAACAGCCCAAGTCGCATTTTCCCTTAGGGAAGACCAAAATAATAAAGTAACTTAAAGTTACTTTTTCCTTTTCAAGTCGCCATGGTCCAAAAAGGTGACCCCAACACAAAATTAGAACATTAGGAGTTAAGTGGCCCCTTCCAACGATAAAACATAACATATAGTCCCTTTGAAAGCACTTTATAACCATGTCAATGGAAAATTATAACAACTAGACTAGATATTCATACCCAATAGCTCACAACGTCTGTAACCCCTTGGGCATGACTAGGGTTAGGACCCGTACTGGCCCTCAGGCCTGTGGCGAGGGAAAGGGGACATTACAGTCCTCCCTTCTCAAAATTTGTTTTTCCCCAAGCAAATGCAAACTAGGATGCTGTAGAATCTACTCTCCTTCCCAAGTAGCATCCTCAAGAGGCAAACCCTTCCATCGTACCAAGTATTCTGTAATATCTCTACTCTTGAGCTTCCTCTATCTGACCTCAATAATAGAGTCTGGTTCTAAAACCAGCTTCCCCTCCTTGTCCAATGGTGGCAACTATGTAGAAGGTACAATATGATGTACTAGTGCCTTCTTAAGGCATGACACATGGAAGACATTATGTATCTTACTGTTCTCTGGAAGATCCAACTCATATGCAACTGCACCCACTCGTCGGACTACCCTGTATGGACCATAAAACCATGGTTTCAGCTTTTCTACCCCCTTCTGCTTGAGTGACGATTGCCTATAGGGCTACAGACGTAGGAACACCAAATTTCCTACCTCGAAGGACCTCTCTATCTTGTGCCGATCTGCATAAACCTTCTATTGATTTTGCACCTTTTGGAGGTTCTCCTTAAGAGCTCGTAGGATATTATGGTTCTCCTATAACCAATCCCGAGCTTTGGGAGCCCGACTATCTGATATTACCAAATCAACAAATGACATGGCATTGTATCCATACAAAGCTCTGAAAGGAGTCATGTCGATGCTCATTTGATATGTGGTATTATAGCAATACTCACCCATATGCAACCATCTGATCCATGCCTGCTGATGTTCAGTCACATAACTCTGTAAATAGCCCTCTATCCATTTGTTAACAATCTCCATTTTCTCGTCAGTCTAAGGGTGGTAGCTCGTGCTGGGAGTCAACTTAGTATCGGCAAGTCTGAATATCTCCTACCAAAAGGTGCTCATGAAGATCTTATCCCTGTCACTGATAATTTTTTTAGGCAAACCATGAAGCCTAAAAATCCCTGTATAAAATACCTGAGCCACGTCAGCTACCTCATGCTTCTTAGGTAGAGAAAAGAAATGCGCATACTTGGTCAATCGATCAACTACCACATAAATGCAATTGTGCCCATGCACCATAGGGAGTCCTGTGATGAAATCCATCGATATTCTCTCCCACTTCTGCTCAGGGATGGGAAGAGGCTGGAGTAACCCTGCAGGAAAAGAATGCTCCGATTTGGTTTGCTAGCAAACCATACACTCTCTAACATGATTAAGGACATCGTCCTTCATCCCCTTCCAAGTGAATCTCTCTCTGATGTACCTGTATGTTTTGAAATATCTGGGATGTCCAGCTAATGGCGTATCATGTACTGCACGAAGGATCTTGTCCTTCATCTTAGACCCCGGTACAAGGAAAATCTTATCCTTGTAAAAAATGAGATCATCTACCACCCTGTATCAGTCATCCTTGATAATACCATCCATGATCTCGCATGAAACTAATTCTTTGAGTACTCAACAATTATGTGAGCCTTCCAATCTGCTGAAATCTCAGACATAGAACTCAGCATAGTAGTAAGGTAAGGCCTCCTAGATAAAGCATCAGCAACAACATTATTCTTACCTCTAGTGTATTCTATGTCAAAGTCATACGTTTGTAACTTGTTCACCCATCTCTGCTAGCTGTCATTGAGATCCTTCTGCCCCAAAAAGAACCTCAAACTATTGTGATTTATACATATCATGAATCTGCTACCCACAAGGTATTGTCTAAATTTGGCCAAGGCATGCATGATGGCCAACATCTCCTTGTCGTAAATTGAATACCCTCTCTGCAATGGGCTCAATTTCTAACTCTCATAAGCAATGGGATGCCTATCATGCATAAGCACTGATCCAACCCCCTCACCTGATGAATCACACTCTAGAACAAATGGCCGAGAAAAATTTGGTAATGCGAGGACAAGACATGAACTCATCACCTCTTTGAGATGATCAAAAATCTGTTGTGCTGCTTCTGACTAAGCGAAAGCTCCCTTCTTTGTCAAATCTATCAATGGGGCCGTCAACCGTGAAAATTTCTTCACGAACCTCCTGTAATATGTGCACAGTCCCAAGAATCCCCTCAAATGTGTCAATGTCCTGGGTGGCGGCCAATCCAAAATTACCTGTATTTTCTCTCTGTCCACCTTTACTCCCCCTCCAGCAATCACATATCCCAAATACAACAACTTTGTCATGCTAAAATCACATTTAGAAGCTTTTGTATATAGAAAATTAGCTTCTAATATTCCCAATATCTCCCAAGTCCTGTTGTAGATCAATATATCATCAAAGAAAACCAATACAAACTTCTGCAAATGGTGGTTGAACACGTGGTTCATGCAAGACTAGAATGTAGCTGGTGCATTAGACAGTCTGAATGGCATCACTAGAAACTCAAAATGTCCATAATGGCATCTAAAAGCGGTCTTATGCACATCCTCCTCCCTAACCTTGATCTAGTGATATCCAGATCGCAAATCTATTTTAGAAAAATAGATTGCCCCCTGTAGCTCATCTAGTAGCTCATCAATACGTGGCACTAGATATTTTTTCTTGATTGTCTTCTTGTTCAATGCCCAATAGTCGATGCACATCCACGTGGTCCCATCCTTCTTCTTCACCAATACCACTGAAGAAGCAAAAGGATTGGAACTCGACCTAATGTGTCTCATGTCAATAAGCTCATTAATAGTCCTCTCAATCTCATCCTTAAACCATTTGGGGTGACGCTAAGGAGTAGTAACTACTGGTCTAATGTCCTCAAGCTCAATCACATGCTCAAATCCCCTATGTGGAGGTACATCTGGTGGTATGTCACTAAAAACTGCACTGTGCTTATCCCATAGCCCCTGTATATCAACATGATACTCTGGTTGTCCTTCCTCTGATTTCTTAGTAGAAACCAAGCACTGTACTGCCCAATCAACCCCATTGTGCCTGTGAATCCTCTCGATCCTCTTTTCTGAAACAACCCTGGGTGCATCTGAAGATAAACCCCTCAAGGTTACATTCTTCCCCTCAGACTTGAACTTGAGTTCCATTGTCTGAAAGTTAGTCTAAAATTCTCCAAGATAATGGAGCCATTATGCACCAAGCACAAGGCTGGTCTCTCCAATACCAACCACATAGAAGTCATCGGTAACTATATGGTTACCCATGGTGATACTCAACTACGGAACTCACTGCATGCATCTCATGGAGTCACCATTGGCTACCACTACATTGAAGCCCTCAAAGTCTTCTGCCTGTAATCCCCACTTCTCTACCAAAGATGCATCAATGAAGTTATGGGTTGCCCCACTATCAATGAGTACTACTACTCTCTAACCCTGTAATACTCCCCTAACCCTGAATGCCTTGTACCTCGGGGTACTCGACAAGGTAGCAATAGTCTCATGGGGAAAAGTCTCCTCCTCCTGTTCAACCCCTGCACTATCCAATGTCTCTCCATCTTCATCCTCCAACTCTTGAGCATCTCGCTCCTCCTCGCTCTCACTCTCCTCGAAGAGCTCTATGAATTGGGCCTTTCCTTTTCCTCTACAATCATGTCCTGGAACCCATGGTGTGCAGTAATCGAAACATAGTTTCTTTCACCTCAACTCCTCTTTATCCTCTCTCGATACAAATGGTCTCCTTGTTGTATCTTGCCTAGGTGGAGGGCCCTTTGGCTGTGAACCATCCACTCTTGAAGGAAATACCTTAGGCTGAATTCGAGGGGGAAACGTCAATTTTGGAGTAGACAAATCCAAATCACGTGCTCTCCTAATAGCCTCATGTAAGGAGGAAGGCTCAAATGCCTTCACAAATCCTGCTAAAGCGTCAGTCAACCCTGCCATGAAGAGTGAAGTCAACCTCACCTCTGAAACATCAAATACCATAACTGATAATCTCTAAAAATCTACAATGTACTGATCTAGAGAACCTGTCTGCCTCAAGTGAGTCAACTCTCTAAAGTGCCTATCTAGGTCCCTCCTGTCGAACCTGCTCATCAACCTCTGTGTAAAATCTGCATAAGTAGTGATATGCATGTACCCCTATGTGATCAATCCATGATGCCACCAGCCATGAGCATCTCCCTCGAGGTGTAGGATAGAAAACTTAATTCCATCCTCTTCGTGCATGGGATTCAAGTCAAAGTAAGTCTTCAACTTCTAAATCCAAGACTGTGTGGTACACTTCTTAGAGCCATCAAAGTGTGGAATATAGATTTGTCCCAATCTCCTATGAAACTCAGGTACCTGTGTCTGGTAATCTCTCCTGGGCCTGCTACCAATCTTCATTTTACAATACTCCTGAAATGGCATGTTGTCCCAGAAACCCTCACTCAATGTCCGGTACTTCTCCTAATAAGATTCCTCATCCATAATGTTTGTGGGCTGTCGTGTCTGCGAAACTTCTGAATCCTTCAAAAAAGAAGGCTCGTGGAGTCCCATGGGCCTGGTAGAAGCATGAGGGAACCCTTTCCTGAATGTCCACTCTCACCTCTATTACCACGTTGTCCCATATTGCTAGCTTCTCCTTTATTCGTATGATCCTCAATCCTGCCCTGTGCTAACCTCTCAGTGAGCCGACTCAAATAGAGATTGGTAGTCTCCTGTTGCTTCACCATATTGGTGAACAATTGTTTCATCAGATCTACTCCCATCTCTTCACTGTATCTGTCTTTGTCTCCCATCTTTCAACCCCAACAGGCTGGAGAAACAACCTCGCTCTGATACCACTGAAATATCCCTTATAGGATACCCCTTTAAAATATGCAAAATACAGACAAATTGCAGCCAAACAGAAATCTAATTTTTGTAGAAAATTAAATCTAGGGCAGCGAATAGAAAATAATGAATAACTCCAAAAATACTTGCTCGAATCTCTTGAAATTTTAAAAGGAGTTTGCTAATACAATAACAGATATTATAGAACTATTTTTGGGATTTTTTGAATAACAGAAAGCTGCCAGAAAATTACAGTGTGCCCTAAACAACTGAAAACTTCTAAAATTAATATCTCCCGGAATATAGATGCAAAAATTATGAAACCTTAGAAATATTATCTATAAATATAGAAGATGATATCCCAACCTTCAAATCAAAATTTGAGGAAGTGGAAACCCTCCAAAACAGACCTACAATCTTCAAAACAAGTCGCCCCACCTAGGAGATGGTTGGAAACCCTTGCAAATGCCCTCAAACTGACGATAGACCTTGCCGAAGAGGTTGCCATAGATATTCCCTGAAAAACCCAGAAATCTCTCCTCCAAAAGTGCCCAAAATCTTCCAAAACCCTTCATTGAAACCCTCTAAAAATACCTCTTAAGAACAACCCTGATTTCAGCTCCAAAATAACAAACTAGGGTGGATCTCTCACCACCGAAGAGTGCCCTACTAGCTAGGAATGGATCTTTCACCACCGAAGCTAGGGTTCCCGTGGGATCTTACTCCACAAGCTAGATATTTACAAACAACAGTTGCACATGAAAAGAAATATAAGTGTATACATGAATGATCTTCCTTTCACCCCTCTTCTCCTTTTATAACTTTTCCCATGCCAAGGAACCCTAAATAGCCCAAGTCGTATTTTCCCCTAGGGAAGACCAAAATAATAAAGTAACTTAAAGTTACTTTTTTCTTTTCAAGTCGCCATGGTCCAAAAAGGTGACCCCAATGCAAAATTAGAACATTAGGAGTTAAGTGGCCCCTTCCAACGATAAAACATAACATCTAGTTCCTTCGAAAGCACTTTATAACCATGTCAATGGAAAATTATAACAATTGGACTAGATATTCATACCCAATAGCTCATAGCATCCGTAACCCCTTAGGCATGACTAGGGTTAGGACCCGTACTAGCCCTCAGGCCTGTGGCGAGGGAAAGGGGACATTACAATTTAATATTTGGAATTTTTAGAAGGGGGCATTGAAGAGATAAAACAATGTTAGTTAATGCCATAATTTTCTTAAGAACTTTAAAAATATACAAATCTAAAAAAATTTAACAAACCCAAAATTCAAAATTTAAAACCTAAAGCTATCTAGAAAACCCCAAATCCATGATCACCTAAAAATTTAAAACCCACAAGTATTTAGCAAACCTCATATACATAATTCCCTTAAATTTTAAAATCCACAATTACGTCAAAATACTGCGAGAACTCATGAATGAGTGAGTGAGTTAATGTAACAATAATAAATGTGCATTTTCCTTTTCATAGGGAGTAGGAGGAACAAATAAAAGCCAACTAATTGTGCAAATGGATTCAATTATCCCCAAAACTTGATGGTATATAGGTTGTACTTCAAGTTTTCAGCCATCAATTAGTTTAAATTTTGGATCGTATGTAGACATCTATAAGTTATTGTTATCAGCTAGAAAAATTAATAAACATGGAAATTTTGAAAATTTTCAAAAGTATTACTTTACACGATTTATCGCCCTCATCGTGATTGTCTCATTTTTATGATTGTTCTAGTCTTTGTTTCGTCCATTTCTGGCGAGAACTCCTCCCTCCAGGTCATAAACTACCTTTAATATTAATTAATTTATTACCCTTTGTTTGATAAAATTAATTTTATTAAAATTTGGGGTTTTTAATTAAATAAATATTAATATAATAATTATAAAAATTCAATCAATTTTTTTTATTTTGATTGTCGAGGGGAAAGTAAGCTTCCATTTCCCATTGCTGGGGATGCCAAATTGACTTCCCATACCCGGATTTCCCCTTTCTTGGCAAATTTATTTTAATTCCCTGCTTGTGGGATTTCTTCCACTAATTGCCAATTCAATGGATTGTTAAATGGGCAAAAATCTCTTGATTTCACACATGGGGAAATAAAATGGGGATTGTCAGCCCGCCTTGCCATTTCCACTAGAAAATGGTTGTTTATTTCCCACTTTTCTGTGGCAATTAATGCCACTACCCAAAGGAAGAGGAGCCGATTATTTCAACGGGAAGGGGAAATGGTTACGGGGAAGCTTCTTTAATTCCCATAACCATTTTCCCATGAGAGTAATTGAATTTTCAGTGAAAGGAAAATTCTCACGCTAAGACAAAGCCAAAGTATCCTTCACACAAGGAGAGGGGAAATAACAAATGAAGTATAAAGGATACCAGTAAGAAGATTAACAATCTATGCATTGGTTTGCTTAGAACAAATTTTGAGCAGGCAAAGGTGTTTTCCAACGCATGAGGTAGAAAGAAGTCTCCACGCCTGAGGTAAAGAAAAACACAGTTCATGCAAGAGCATTCCACATGTGCCATGCAGGTTAAGAAATAAAAAATAAAACAATAGAATAAGAACTCTTTCCATGCACAGCCAGAAGGGGATGGAAGTAATAAGTTAAATGTCTTAAAGAGTAACCACACAGGGTAAAGAAGTCCATAGCATTCCATAGAAGTTTCCACGTAGCAGGGGTGTGTAGAAGACAATTTTAACCACACACCAATCCAGAAACACCATGCAGAGGTAAAGGAAGACCACATGTTGTTTTATGCATCAAAGAAAAGCTAAATAACAAAGAAGCCATGTTGGAAAATAAAATTCAAACAGTAAACAAAGCATCTCCACGCATTCCTCAAGGATCTCCACACTTTCCTCGAGGATCATCACATATTCACCCAGGAATAAAATATTGAAAATGCACTTTAGAGGAGAAACCAGTCTAGAAGTCTTCACACATGCATCAAGTGAAACAACAAACAAGAAAGAAAGAAGGTGAATGAAACCAGTTTCAATGTATGCACTTGATTTCTCCACACATTTGCAGAAGGATTAAACAAGTATACCCACGCATCGATCAGAGGATCGCACAAAAGAAGTAAATATCAAAATATGCATTCATTAAAATTAGGAGATTTTCACGCAAATAAGAAGTTAAAATTCACGCATACCAAGGAGAATTTACTCCGAAAAATTAAATAATTTTTTTTTAATATTAAAATCAGGTGATTTTGTTTATTTTAAAAAAATAAATAAATAAATTAGTGTCACCATAATCGAAAATTGTAACTGGGACTGGGTATTATTATTATTATTATTATGATTATTATTAATAATATTAAATCGAGTCATATTTTTCTTGCATTGACGAGGGTTTCAAAAACTGAGACTTGGCCCTGTTTGCATTGTTTTGTGTGACTGAGTCATTTTTCTGTAAAATTCATAATGGACGAAAAATCTAATAAATCTGTAGGAAGATCGAGGAAGCTAGTAGAGAATGTAGACACAAAATTGGGTCACACTCCCCTTGGTCCCCTTTTGAACAACTAACTTAAACACTCTTACCTAACTATGACCCTTACATCACACATTAATATTAATTTAATCACTTTAATTAAATTAATACTCATCCTCACTTTATTCATTATTTAATTATCTTAATTAAACCAATTTCCACCTCACCCAACCACCTCACCTAGACACCTCATTATAAACCTATTTTTAGTATCTAGCCACTCACCATAACTAAGACTTAGTTCACCCCTAAAAATCAATGTTTATTATTCCTCTAGCCACATTCCCGCTCATTAAAAGATAACATCTATTTTGATCTACGATAAATGGATAGACTTGACCGAAATGATTGCAAGATCTATCATTTTTAGTAAACCTAGGGAATCCCGCCTTAACCAATGCTGGTCATCCCGAAACCGACGCTGGTCAACCAGAAACTGTTGTCAGTTACCATATAACCATTTTGGTAACCTTGTTTGAGAGGTTGAACACATTCTTAAATTTGGGAGTAAAAAGGAGATCTCCATGCAAGCAAGAACCAAAGTTCTTTCGCACATTCAAGCAACCATAGCTAGCATCAAGACAGATCCAAAGATATCAATTTCACGGTAGCATTCCGGGAAGCACCACTGTGGCACCAAGCTCCATCCTACCAATCAATCATTACCACCACCCAACCATTGGACCTGCAACATCGGTAAGTGCATTTATTACCTGTGTCATTCCATCCTTGTTCTATTTTAAAGGTTTTTGTCATCTTTGTTATCATTTTTCTATTAGTATCTCCATTCCTCCACCATTCACTTTCCTACAAATTCAACCCTTCACCACCATACCATTAGATCATCTATACATGACCTTTATACATCTCTGAGTGTTCCTAAGATCCCCACATACCTCACCATTCCCCTTTTCATCTCTGTCTAACCCCATACCAATTTCCATAATCAGATCTTATTGATTTCTTATTATCCTGATTGTATCGACGCCAACTACCCATGACCGTCGTCGGTTCCCTCTAAACCGTCATCGGTTACATCTGACCAATACTGGTCTCTGTGTTTGGCCATCCTACCAATAACAAAACCTAAGAATCTTCACCCAAGAAACCTAAGTGACATAGAATCTGACCCTTATCAATACCATAACCCTAACCAACTACCCCACCTCCAGATCCGATTATAACCTAGCCTGTTATATTAGGTTTGCTTATTGTATTTGAATGCGATACCTAAATCATATCGTCTACAGTAGGATTTTATTTACTTACATTATTTATCGCATTAAGTTGTATTAAACAGTGGATTGAAAACCATCTAGGAAGTATCGTACTTCTCAGATCTAGCAAATGCTAGGTAGTCCATTGCCATATATTGTTTAACTCTCTTTTTGTGGTCTTGTTTTCTATTCCAGGTAGTTCCTCCTAGCCAAAAGGAAGCTCCCACAGTCAGCATTGGATTGAGAATTCAGAACCTGCACACAACCTTCAAACTAACCACCACAATAGGTATTCCTCCTTGGCCCACACCCTTATCTGTTTCGTCACATTCAAAACTGAAAGAAAATGGTGAAACATTTTAGCACGCCCAGTGGGACCCTCTCTTGGGTTCATTGCATTTTCTTCATATAGGGAAAACATTTTCGTGTGTTTCTTTATTTTTGAAAATTACACATTTAATCTTCTCCTTGGTAATATTTCTTTCTTCTAATTATCTAAACGAAATTTGTCATTTGGGGCTTAAAATGAACCACTTCTTCTTTCTTGCATTGCATTAGTGAAAAATCATCCCTCTTCCTATTCATCATTTTCTACATCGAATATCATATTTCGATTTGGGTATTAAAACACTTGCATTACATTCTGATTTCGTGCATCATAACTCACATTAAAAACAAGGGCAACCTATATGCTAGAAGTCATGCCCAGCTGATGGTTGACACAACAGAACCGTAGAAAGCACTTCCTTCTCTCTCTTTCTCTTGCCAAACTGCACAAAAATTTGAATATACACACCTTCTTAAATGACATCTTACCCAGGAATGCTTGTCAACGATCACATGATTAGAGGATTGACAGGTAATCCCCAGCTGGTTATCTCTGTCAAGTACCCCATCAGAGGAAGGACTGCCCCCACCATAACATGACCTGAAACCTCACCCTCTAGATTTCCTTTTTTATAGGACGTCTTCCCAATCAAAAACTTTGTTTTGAATTCACGTGTCAGTCATAAATAACATAAGATACAAAAAATATAAAATTCACTTTTAGGACTGCGTGTTTTCATAGCTTCATGCTTGAATTGCATTTTGAGGTGAGAGGATACATTTTCTTCATTTTTCTTTTTCCTTTCACACTCTGCCATCATAGTTAGAATATTCTAAATTTCTTTGAGTGTGTCAGGGTATCATCTTATCATACCCAGGCTTCTAGGTTGATTCTTCATACAATACAAATTCACAACTTCTCATTTTTCTTCATTTTTCAGATTTCACAATAACCGGTATCAGTTTACATTTGACTGGCATCGGTGTACCAAACCGGCATCGGTTCTTTGTTTTGTTGGATCAATTTACCCAAAGAACATTCATCTCACCTTATTTTCTATCTGAGAGTTTCTTTGTGTCACCATACTCTCAGTATTCTGATCATAGTCCTCCAATACCATCTCCCTGTCTAATAATCATCCATTTCTGCTTTATTTGCTGAAACTGTTATTCTTCACAGTAACTATCATCAATCATCTTGTGACCAGCATCGGTCACACCTTAACCGGCATCGGTTCTTGCAACCGGCGTCTGTCCCCTGTTTTGATTTTTATTAGAATATTTACCCAATTCTCCTCTAGAAATCTATTTGGTCCCATCTCTGTTGTCCCTTATGTCATTTACAGAGTACATTTCACTTGATTTATGTTGATTCACATGGTGTTGACTTGTAGCCAAACTAATGCCCTCGTGTTTCACGCTAGCCGTCAGCCACTCCCACCTAGTCCATCACTGTTGTCCATTCTATCACCTATGGATCCGACTCAGCTTATCCCCATCACTACCGGTGATGAGGAGTTTGCGAGACTCCTCGACCAGAATCCCACTATCCTCCAGTACTACCTTTCTCATTCTTCCACCCAGGATTCCTCAGGATAATTAATATACGACATGAATGTATCTATCCCTCCTACTTTAGCCCCTACCTCTGCATCAGCTAGCACCAATTCGGTGATACCGTCATCCACTTTATCACATGTGGTATCTCAGCTAAATCCCATAGTCTATATAACTGCAGTGTCTACGTCATTAATCGCACCCAAGACATTAGTTGTCCCTTCGATAGTTGCTATGAGTATAGATTCATCTGCACTCGCCATTTCACATATACCCATTGCATTGTAACCACCTCTGGTGTCGGTAACTTACACCCCTTTCCATAACATCTTCCTCTCTATCCCACAATCCTTAACCCTGATCACCACTAGAGTTGTTATGACCACCCCACCCGCTTACACATACTACCAAGAACCCCCGACCTCATTTATTGCTTATATTGGCTATGCGCCACCCACATCTATTCCTCCCGCGTAGTTCTCATACTCAGCACTACCATACACCAACATACCACCCGCCTCATACATTCAACATCAACCCCCTTTTTCTACAGGGGACCCCATTCATCCCAACCTACTAATGACCTCATTAAAATGATGATGGAGAAAATGCAGACCTTAGAAGCATCTGTTTCTGGCTCCCATAATTCTTTAACATATGATGAAATCTATAATGAGCATATCCCTCCATAAATTCCCATTCGTCCTTACCCAGTGCATTTGGAAATGCCTAAATTCAATCACTTTAATAGTAAAGAAGACCTAGAGAAACACTTGTGGTCATTCAAACATGGTTGTTACCTAATCACCCACGATGACGCTTTACTCCTACAAAATTTCCCCATGTCCCTGACAGGACCACCATTAGATTGGTACAATGGACTACCTCGACATTCTATCTATTCCTTTAGTCAAGTAGCCCAAGCTTTCCTAGATCATTTTTCAATCAATGTTACCAAGAAAGTCACCATGACCAATATCTATTCAACCTGGCAGTACGAAGATGAATCTATCACAGATTTCGTTACCCGCTGGTGGAGTTTCATCAACTAATTGACATTCCAACTACCTCAGATTGAACTTATCGAGTTGTTCACTAGAGCTTGTGCCAAACACATCTCACCAATTCTACAAGTCCAAACCTTCCAAACCTTTGATGAAGCATTCACCATGGCCTGAAAAGTGGAAATTCGTGCTATTGAAGAAAAGAAGATCCAATTACGAAACAAGAACACCCCATTCAAATCCAATGATTCTTCTTCATCTTCAAAACCCCAAAATAACTATTCAAATCTGAAAGGATCGTCCAACATGGTAGTCCTCAAGGTAGGTCCACCTCATCCTTCTAATCAAACTCAACCTTCTTCCAATATTTCTCATGTTCAGGTTTTTCAGCTCCGACTGGAGCAACGGAAGTACACTTAGATTGGAGAAACCTATTCTTTGGTCTTGGAAAAACTTCTTAAAGCTGGATCCATTACACTTCCTCCCATAAAACCTCATACAGGTTTTTACCCCTATCATCCTATGTTCGCATGGTATAAAGAGAACAACTACTATAATTACCATCGTGTTAAAGGACATAGTGATGGTAATTGCATAAATTTTAAAAACATTGTGCAAGAGATGATAGATAATGGAGACCTTGTCATAGACAACCCAAATGTGGTAGCAAATCAGAATTTACACATATTCAAAAATCCATTCCCTAATCATAAACCCTCATCTACTCAAAATAGAGAGCTTTCATCCAGTGATAACACCATCCATGAGGTTCACGCAGTTGTTGATATTATGCCAACTGTTTCCCAAAACCGACCTACTTCATCTATTGAGGAAATCTTGGCATGAGATCTTCCACCCATAGAGGAGCATACCTATTCTTCTCCACCCACAGAGGAGTTCCCCTCTTCTACCCTTGCTCTCACAGAGAAATCCACACTTTCTATCGATGTCATGCTATCGTATGCTTCCCAACCTTCTGAATCGTCAACACTTGTTATTCTCCCATCTAAAAGAGAATCATCATCACCTTCTCCTCCACTGAGAGAGAAGTCTATCTCACCCAACCTATTATCTCTCCTACTTATGGGAGATGCTTCAGACATGTCACTACCTTTCGGGGATAGTTCTCCCCTAGCATTTTAGAACCCTATTGACATGATCTCATCTCTTTTACCTATAGAATCTGAGGCCAGCCAATTCCCTGTCTCACAGACATATTTTATAGGGATTGCTACCCAACCCACTCCATCATCTTCTTCAGTAATCTTATTTTCATGGTTGGTCGATTGTTTTGGATTACGTTGATCATTGCATGCTCTGGGGACGTCTTCGGCTCCCCGTTTCGACCCAAATGCAAATTTTTCCCGAAGATACTTCCACGATCTACCCAAAGGTATTTTCAGTAACCAAAACTACACTAGCCATGCCAATTGAAACAAATTCCTCCTCATCATCCCTACTTCCATCCAAACTTCTACCCATCACTACAAATATTCCTGAACCTAAAAAAATACCCACACTTATCTCCCCACCCGTATCTAGACCCATCACTACTTTGGGTGTTATGCCGACATCAAGCCTTACTCACCCACCTGTTAGATTGGACTTAGCCGCATCTTCCAAAGTTCATAGTAGAATTACCCTCCTACCTAAAAATAAAACCCAACCTTCTAGGCCACGTACACCGGTCTCGCCTATGACACCCTTGTCACCATCCCCCCTTCCATCCATCCTGGGACCTCACCCGTCAACCTTGACCAAAAAATCTTACACCCAAAGCCAGTCAAAAGCTAAACAGCCCACTACTGCATCACGAGCCTTTGTTACACCTCATTCAACCAAAAACCAGGCTCCCTCACCCTCACCCGTGCACTTCTTTCCACCTATACCTCCACCAATTATTATAACCTCAACCTTGCCTATACAAATCCAACCAATACCACCTACCCCACCTCTACCAACCACCACCACCATAACTTGGTTGCCCCTATGGATAACCCGTCCTCTTCCACACTTTATTTTTCCTTCTTCATCCCATACTCCAGTCTCACCTTTACCCAAGAAGGTATAACTCAAAGCTAAGAATCTGCTACCCTCCACTAAGGTTGTCAAACCAACAAAAAATTCCATCGCTAGCTCTTCTACCCCCCAAACAGATGCCAATAAGACCTAAGACCACTTCACATACCAAACTAGTAGACCAACCCATTCCCCCTCCTGTAAAGCCTCTTCCTTCACAATTAGCCACACCTATACCCAAACCCACACCAGGGTTCATTTTAAGAGACCTCCTGGAAATCGGAGATGGAGAATACCTGGCGAATATCCTCGGAACCGGTTTCACGGGAAGGCGAATTTTTTGGGGGTTGTATGAAAAAATTTCACCTGATTATCAAGCACTGTGACAGAAGGCTGCAGACACGCAACGAGAGATTTTGCTGTCATGCGTCAAAAAAATGCAGTGACGTGAAACAAAAGACCTTAGTGATGCGCGTCACTAAGGTCTTTGACGCGCGTCACTGTATTTTTTTTGACGCGCGACAGCAAAATCTCCTGTCGTGCGTCTGCAGCCTCCGACCTCTGCTTTCTCATCAAAAAATCTCCATGTTGCGCATCAACAAACTCTTTGTCGTGCGTCTGCTATGCATCAATATCTGTTGTACCTCCTTGTCGCGCATTAAAAAAATGCAGTGACGCGCGTCAACAGATCTTAGTGACGTGCATCAACAGACCTTAGTGATGCGCATCACTAAGGTCTGTTGACGTGTGTCACTAAGGTCTGTTGATGCGCATCACTAAGGTCTGTTGACGAGTGTCACTAAGGCCTGTTGACGCGCGTCACTACATTTTTTTGACGCGTGACAGTAAATATCCTGTCGCGCGTCTACAACCTCTGCCCTCTTCTTGCTCATCAAAAAAAAAATCCATGTCGCTCGTCAACAAAATCTTTGTCATGCGTCTACTATGCATCAATATCTATAGTATCTCCTTGTCTGCAAACCCTCCTTGTCGCGCGTCAATAACTTACCCCCTTGTCGCTGTCTATAATACGGGATATATCATATTGTTGAAAAATGTGAAGTAGAAGTGTTCTACCTGGCAAATAATCTAGGTTTATATAGGGGATATTTTCCAAGGGTAAGCGAAGCCGACCCCTAAAAAAAATTAAAGTGTAATTTTTAGGCGAACAGGTCACTAACCCGTGCCAAAAAATTTGCCTTTTCAAAATTTTCAAAAATGGAATATTTGCCATATTACGAATATTCGCCACTAAAATTTTCCTTGACCCACACTCACCTCCCATTGCAATCCATGAGCAGGGTCCTACGCCAACATTTTAACCAATCTCTTAGAGACTTTCGTCATCACCTTACCACCACTTTGACCTTACGATCCTCTCGAACCCAAACCAAAAGGATTTTGTGAAACCAATATTTGAGCCTATCATCGTGTGCCAGGACATGATGTTTAAAATTGTAAGGCTCTAAAGACCGTTGTTCTTCAAATTTGTCCTCGTGAAATTTTTTTTGACGATGACGACCTTTTTGATGAGGATCATGCTCCACTGTCACTGTCACCATACATCATCACCCTTTACTCATTCAACGATCAATATCTCCACCCCACAACCATTTTTCCCACCTCCAAAATTTGAGATCAACATGGTTCGTATTAGAGAGTTGGCAAAACCACCACCCAAATTTCAATGCACCCTACTCATTTCACAAGGATCTTATCCACCACTAGGATTTTTCCCCTCATGCCATTATACCTTTCATGACACACCCTCTCCATCCACCTCCCCTCAGATTAACATGGTTCACGTTGTTACCCATGCTCAAAAAGACAAAGGCAACGAAAAATAAACTAGCCCATCAACCGACCCTATACCCAATATACCATCTGCACCCACTCCCAAAATCACCATCCGTGGACCTACATACCCTATCTCTGATGGGGTCACCCATCACGTAATGATAAAACAATTACATCAATCTCCTCTAAAGATGTCTTTATATGATCTCGTCTAGACTTTTGAATCCCATAGACTATTCCTTATCGAGGTTTTACAATCCATTAAATTTATACCCAATGACCCCACACTAGTGGCCTTGATTATCACCCCTCACCATGTGGCCTCTCTAACCAAATAAGCTCCTCCTTCTAGCCCCATGACCACTCCTCATGTCACTAACCTCAGCTTTTTTGATGAGGAGATTGTACCTCTCTCAATCAGATGACCATGATCCCTGCCCTATTCATTTCTATCTATATCGATAACATACATGATGATGCGTCATGATCAATGGTGGTGCTAGCATTAACATCATCTCCTCCCTCGCATACAATCAAATGCATATTCCTTCTATATGTATGCATAATAACCCAATTATGCTACACTCCTTTAATGACGACATCACCTCTACCCCTGGCATTATTATCCTTCATGTTTCATGTAGGCCCTCGCACTATCTCATGGAACTATTCTACATCTTAGAGGGAGAATTCCAGTATAACCTATTGCTCGACAGACCCTGGATTCACGTCATGGGTTGTGTCCCTTCAAATTTACACTGCATTGTGTAAAAATCAAGCATGAGGGACATAACTACACCATCCCCATTGACCTGTCACCATTCACGACCTGTAACATGTTGTACCAACCCAACGATGTGATTGTACTAGGCATCTGTCACTACCACACTTTACCTTCATCCACAAACCCACCCACCAATGCTGCCACTACCTCTCCCACTTCTAACCCAGTTATTCCTACTGCCATTACAGCCTCTACAACTAACTCATCTGACTTCCCAATCATCTAGCGAGTCATCTATCCCCGCTACCCACATATCAACTATTGATCCCTTAGAAGGTCTTTTTCAATGCCTTCTGGGAGAGTATCTGCCTATACTATATTGAAACATTCCTCATTCCTTGCAAGAGTACATGGGAACCTATGCCAGCACCCTAGCTATGAATACCACATAGGTGAGGTTTTTCCTTATGGTCCTCCCCACCTTCACACTAATCTAACATATGGGCGACTTGATATTGCCACATATTCACTCAAACCTCCATCCCAAACATGATCATTTTCATCTAACTTACACTCCCTTACTAACTGCCGCTTCACTCACACTTTCCTTCACCGTTGCACATGGAAAGGCTTTGGCTTTGATTTTTATGAAAATTCCCGCCATACTGTCATCTCCTGTACCACCCATAAACACAATGACCATAGTGGCATTGGATTTGACGCACCACCTCCCAAGAAGGCTCGTGTCGACCTCATTGAGGAAGATAAACCTTCTCCACCTCATTCACCCACATCACCATCTTCACCCACAGAGTCCATAGATCCTGAATCTATTCCTCCTAACTTTTTTTTTCATAAACATAATTTCCCTGGGACCTCTAACCTATCAACACGATGACGAGGCTCCCTCTTCTCTCCCATTCTTGTATCCTGACATGATCGATGACGACACACCTTCTATTAATGTCATTCAATTTCAGGAATGTTAGTATGAAAATCATCACCGGGGTCACTCTAAGACACAAACCATGTTATATTGCCAATCAACATTTAGATGCGAATTTACTAAAATAGGCAAGCTTTTGCTTAGCCTTTTCTTTTACTTCAAGACCATAGTAATCGCTTTTGCCTGGTCCTATGTCTGATATGCCTAGTATTGACCCTAAAATCATGGTCCAAAATATCATAACCATTTATAATGCCAAACCCATCAAACAAAAGCTACGAAAAATGCATCCATGCATTGCTCTTCTGGTCAAAGAAACTTCAATGCCTTCTCTCATTTTCCTTCATCGTACCCATTGACTATACCCAATGGATTTCTAACATCATTCCTGTCACAAAGGAGAAAGGGGGACTCCACATTTGCATAGACTTCCATGAACTCAACCTATCATGTCCCAAAGAATGAATTTCCTCTACCAGGTATTGACCAACTAGTTGATCTCACCACCAGCCATGAGATGTTATCACTCATGGATGGTTTCTCAGGTTATAATCAAATAATACTTACTCTAGAAGATCAACACAATACTTGTTAGGTTAAAAACATTGGAGCCTATTTTCATGTGAGAAAATTGTTGAATACTATACACAAAGAGTAATGTATCTTTGACTTTCCATGTTTTCATGTGTGAAATTGAAGACTGGAGTACCTATTTTTGGCCTTTGTTGGGGTTTGGGGCCGGGCCAGGGGCGGAAAAGCATGCAACCTTAATTTTGATATACCGATATAGGAAACATGTTTTTATCATATGGGTAGGATTTTGACCCATAGGTTTATGGGACGGTTTTGGCCCATGGTTTTGATACCCATGGTTTTGTAAAACTACTTAAGTAGTTGTCTATTTATATGGTTTTATGCATATGGTAGGTATTATGTAACATTGCAGATGTGTTTTGAATTTGGGTGTGAATTCTGTAGAGTTTGTTGAGCATAACTCCAAATAGATCTGGGTATTTTATTGAGAGAGTGGTGGCTTGTAATAAAATTTGAGCAAGTGATTCTTGGTGGACGTAGCCCAAATTGGGTGAACCATGTTAAATATTATCTCTTTGTGTTGTGTTATTTTATTCTGCACTTTTATTTGAGATCTGTAATATTTTTTGCATATTAGTTTCTACTGTTGTGATTCTGTGAGGGATTATTCCACATATTTTATCCCTTATTTCCTAACAATTGGTATCAGATCCTGGTTTGGTTTGTTGAAGTGTTGAATCATAGGGAAAGTTTTATCTTGAGTGGGAGCTATGAAAGATGATGGAAGATCTAGGGTTGATAAATTCAATGGGTAGAATTTCAGTCTTTGGAAGATGCAGATGGAAGATTACCTTTATCAGAAGGATCTTTATATTCTGTTGTCTGAGAAGGTGAACAAACCCTCAAGCATGACAGATGCGGAATGGGATTTGCTAGATAGGAAGGCACTTGGGACAATCTAGCTGTGTCTTGCATCTTTGGTATTATTTAATGTTTCAAAGGAAAAGACTACAAAAGAACTGATGGATGCATTAGGGAAGTTGTATGAAAAACCCTCTACCTCTAATAAGATATTTTTAATGAAAAATTTGTTTAATATGAAGATGTCTGAGAATGGTTCAGTAGTAGATCATTTAAATGATTTTAATATGGTTGTAAATATGCTAGCTTTGGTTACAATAGAATTTGATGAAGAAGTTAGGGCTTTATTAGTTCTGTGCTCTTTACCTGAGAGTTGGAATAGCCTGGTAATGGTGGTAAGCAACTCAGTTCCATCTAACTCAAAGTTGAAGTTTGAGGATGTTGTAGGGGTGATTCTAAGTGAGGAAATGTGAAGGAAAAGCTCTGGTGAATCTTCTACTTCAGGGAATGCTTTGACAGTGGAAACTAGAGGGAGACAGAAGAATAGAGGAAGCCGTGGAAAATCAAAGGATCGGGCAAGGTCAAAATCCAAAAGAAAGATAGTATGTTGGCACTGTGGAAAGTCTGGGCATGTAAAGAAGGACTGTTGGGAGCTTCGGGATAAGAAGAAACAACATGAAGAAAACAAGGAGGTAAATGTGGCAATGGGTAATGTATGTCAGGATGCTTTGATTCTTTCTTTGCACAATATTACTGAATCTTGGGTTTTAGATTCGGGGGCTTCTTTCCATGCTACTCCACATAGGCATTATTTTGTTGATTATGTTCAAGGAGATTTTGGGCATGTTTTTCTTGGTGATGATGAGCCTTGCAGCATAGTTGGAAAAGGTTATGTTCAGGTTAAGATGTAGAATGGGAATACTTGGCTATTGAAGGATGTCAGACATGTGCCTACATTAAGATGAAATTTGATATCGGTGGGGTAGTTGGGAAGTGATGGTTATACTGTGATATTTACAACGGACTCTTGGAAGGTTACCAAGGGTGCTCTTGTGGTGGCAAGAGGTAAGAAGGTTGGAACCTTGTATTTAACCACTTATAGCACTAATGTTTGTAATCTTGTGGCTTTAGAAGTAGATACAACATTGTGGCACTATAGGCTCGGTCATATGAGCCATAAGGGCATGGAGATCATAAAGAAGGATTTTCCTAGATATACAGAAACAAGTTTGGAGTTCTGTGAGGACTGCATATATGGGAAACAAAAGTGAGTAAGGTTTCTCAAGGTTAGACCTACAAAGAAAGAGAGTAAGTTAGAGCTGGTGCATTCTGATGTGTGGGGGCCGGCTCAGGTATCATCTCTTGGGGGTTCAAGTTATTATGTTACTTTTATTGATGATGCAACAAGGAAAGTTTGGGTTTATTGTATTAGAAACAAATCTGATGTATTTGACACTTTTGTTAAATGGAAAGCCTTGGTAGAGAATGAAACAGGTCTTAAGCTAAAATGTCTCAGGTCAGATAATGGAGGGGAGTATTGCAGTAATGAATTTGATGATTATTATTCTAAGAATGGAATCCACAGGAAAAAGATGGTTCCAGGAACTCCGCAATAGAATGGGGTGTTAGAAAGGATGAATAGAACAATAATGGAATGTGCTAGGAGCATGAGGTTACATGCAGGACTACCTCTTTCTTTTTGGGTAGAAGCGGTGAGCACAGCTGTGTACTTGATAAACAGAGGACCCTCAAGTGCCTTGGATGGAGGCATACCTGAGGAGGCTTGGTATGGTAAGAAATTTGATTATTCATTTCTTAGAGTCTTTGGATGTGAGGTGTTTTTCCATATAGACAAGGATGATAGGACCAAGCTAGAGGCTAAATCAGAAAAATGTACTTTCATTGGTTATGGTGGTGATGACTTTGGATATAAATGTTGGAGTATTAAGGACAAGAAAATCATTTGATCTAGGGATGTGGTCTTTAATGAGAAAGTCATGTATAAGCAGCAGTTGCAAGAAAATAGGGAAGAATCCAAGAAAGAATATGCAGTGGTAGAGGATCTTCTGGATGGAAAAGTGACACATGAATCAGTTCAGGAACCTCCTCAACAGGAACCCCAAACTCCTATATTGAGGAGGTCTTCTAGGGTAAGAAGAGAACCTGAACATTTTTCTCCTTCTCTTTATTATTTATTACTCACTGATAGTGGAGAGCCAGAGAGATTTGATGAAGCAATGTAGGTAGATGTCAGGAAGAAGTGGGAGCAAGCCATGGATGAGGAGCATCAGGCTCTCATGGAGAACCAGACATGGGATTTGGTGAAGCTACCTGAAGGTAAAAGAGCATTACAGAACAAGTGGGTGTTCAGAGTCAAAGAGGAAGAAGGAGGAAAGAAAAGATACAAGGCTCGGTTGGTGGTCAAGGGGTTTGCACAGAAAAAAGGTATAGATTTTGATGATATTTTTTCTCCTGTAGTAAAAATGACTTCTATTAGAACTGTTCTTGGAATAGTTCTAGTAGAAGACTTGCACTTAGAAAGCTTGATGTAAAGACTACATTTCTCCATGGTGATTTGGAGGAGGAACTATATATGCAGCAACCAGAGGGCTATGAGGTCAAAGGTAAAGAGGAGATGGTGTGCAAACTAAAGAAGAGCTTGTATGGCTTGAAACAAGCTCCACGTCAATGGTATAAGAAATTTGATAGCTTCATGATGGAGCAAGGTTATATTAGATTTCATTCTGACCATTGCATGTATACAAAGAAATTTGAGGATGGCAGTTATATTATCCTGTGTCTGTATGTGGATGACATGTTGGTTGCAGGTAAAAACATGCAGGAAATAAAAGTACTCAAGAAGCAGCTAAGTGAATCCTTTGCTATGAAGGATTTGGGGGCAGCCAAAAAAATCCTTGGTATGAGGATATCTCAGGATAGGAAGGAATGGAAGCTGACTTTATCTCAGGAAGAGTACATTAAGAAAGTCTTGGAGAGGTTTAATATGCAGGATGCTAAACCGGTTGGGACTCCTTTGGCAGGCCATTTCAAGTTATCAAAGGAGCAGTGTCCCAAGAGAGAGTAGGAGAGAAACCAGATGTCCAAGGTACCTTACTCATCAACAGTTGGTAGTTTGATGTATGCCATGGTGTGCACCAGGCCTGATATTTCCCATGCAGTGGGAGCAGTGAGTAGATTTATGAGTGATCCAGGTAGAGATCATTTGGTAGGATAGTAAAGTGGATCCTTTGGTATTTGAGAGGGACCATGGGGATAGTTTTGTGCTACAGTGGATCAGACACCACTTTGTGTGGTTATGTAGATTCAGATATGGCTGGAGATGTAGACAACAGGAGGAGCACAACAGGTTATGTTTACACTATAGGTGGGACAACAGTGAGCTGGATTTCATGACTACAGAAGCTGGTGGCTTTGTCAACCACGGAGGTTGAGTATGTTGCTGCCATAGAGGCAAGCAAAGAAATGATTTGGTTACAACAATTGCTTGAGGAGTTGGGGCATAAGCAGGAGGAAGGAAATCTGCATAGTGATAGTCAGAGTGCTATACACCTAGCTAAGAACTCTGCTTTCCACTCTAGGATGAAGCATATATAGTTAAGGTACCATTTCATCAGGACAACTTTGGAGGAAGAGAAGTTGAAGCTAGAGAAGATTCATACCAGTCAGAATCCTGCAGACATGATGACCAAGGTGGTCACAAGGGAAAAAATGAAGCTTGTGTTCAACTTTGGTTGGTCTTCACGGAAAATAGTGAAGGATTGAGAATCTGGCTCAGAAGAAAACTAGTCTCCAAGTGGGATATTGTTAGGTTTTCGAGCATGTTTTCATTTGTAAAATTATTGAATACTATACACTAAGAGTACTATACAGGATATCCATAGGTTTTTAAAGCTGGAGGTTCAGGGGTGCAGCCCCTGTAAACAATTTTAAGGTGGCCTAAGGGAAAAATGTGCATCTTTGATGGTATCGGGAAATGTGAAGGGTTGAGAAGCTTCTCATATGGGAAGGATTTTGACCCATAGGTTTTATGGGAGCCTTTTTACCCATGGTTTTGATACCCATGTTTTTGTAAAACTACTTAATAGTTGTCTATTTATATGGTTTTGTGCATATGGTAGTATTATGTAACATTGCATATGTGATTTGAATTCGGGTGTGAATTCTGTAGAGTTTGTTGAGCATAGCTCCAAACAGATCTGGGTATTGTATTGAGAGAGTGGTGGCTTGTAATAAAATATGAGCAAGTGATTCTTGGTGGACGTAGCCCAAATTGGGTGAACCACGTTAAATATTGTCTCTTTGTTGTTGTGTTTTTTATTCTACACTTTTATTTGAGATCTGTAATATTATTTCCTGCATATTAGTTTCTACTATTGTGATTCTATGAGGGATTATTCCATGCATATTTTATCCCTTATAAATGATCTTCTTGCCTAACATGTTGAACACCTGACCATCCTCAAGGTCATCTTTGACCATCTCATTAAGTATTGTGTTCATCTTCAACCAAAGAAGTGTGTCTTTGTGGTATTTTCAGGAAAACTCCTTGGTTTCATCATTTCTTTGTCTATCTGGCATAGAAGTCGATCTACTAAAGTAAAGTGCTATTTAGAAATGTTCTCCCCCTACTAATCTACATCAAATTTAAAAAAGCATTACAAGGTAAGTTTCAATCCATTCATCATTTTATCTCACAACTTTCAAAGCCACTTTCAACCATTTCATCATCTTCTCAAGGAAGGATGTTTGATTCAAATGGGATCTGGTGAATTCCATAAAGCCTTTGAAGCCTTAAAACAATACATTCTTCAACAACTCAGTTCTAATTCCTCCTAAGGATAACCAACCCTTTTACCTATATTTTGGGTGGTTTTGGCCCATGGTTCTTGGTACCCACAATAGGTACCATGCCACACTATTGTAAGGAAATCACAAAGAGCAAGTTTGATTTATTGATTTCTAGATCCTTACCGTGTAAATGGGACTAGGAAAACAGATACTAATCCTCATGCTTCGAGTTCAATGAAGTTAGCCTTAAGTTTTTTTCATAGTGACCAAACTCGCTCATTACCTATTGAGAGAAACATGCTTGTAATAAAATCTAAGCAAGTGATTCTTGATGGACATACAGCCTAAATAATGGGTGAACCATGGTTATAAGTATTGTCTCTATGACTTTTTTATCGACAAGTTTTTTTCAAATCTTTTATTTATTCCTTGTGAGTACTTTTTCCTTAATATTCTACATTGACTATTGTGATTATGTGTGGGATTCTCTATGCATAGTTTATATGTTTTTCCTAATAATTGCATCACGCAATGGCTCATATATTTATGATTGAATTTGACCTAGAATATCATGATTGAATTGGTCATGTTTCAATCTCACCATGTTTGTTCAAAAAAAAAATCAGTCTATGTGGTTTGATCTATTTTTTGTCTCACAATGTGGATGACTGAAGTTGGTATTTATCAAGTTTTTTTCATTGAAATCACTCTATTTGAAAACACGTTCATGTAATTGTTTACTTTCCATGTGGACCAGTTTATTATTTCGTGAATGATGGTGAACGTGTAATTTTGGTAGTGTAACTTGATAGATTTACTTGTCCAAAATTAAATGGTTGTAGGAATCAAGTAATCTCCTTCTCTTTTATCTTTTGGTCATGTATTTCCCTATCAAATATTTATCCCAAGGTCCCACAGATATGTGGTCTTCTTTGATTGGACATGGCATGTCGGGTCTATTTGGTAAATTTGTCACTTTTTCTCAATTTGTAAAAAATAGCAAATTGGTAAAATGAGCTTCAATGAATTCTGATTTGTCTACTCAACAACTATGAATAGTTGAGCAATTTCATGTTTGGCCCCGAAAGTTATTAAAAAAACATGTGTCATAAATCAAGTGGTTGTGGGAAGGTGGGTCACCGGAGGTGTTTGGAACTTTTAGCTTTATTATGAAAAAGGAATAAAGTATAAAAGTGAAGCATGGCCCTGCTAATGCCCACATCAAAAGTTAAAAGTGGGGAGGTGGGTCACCGGGGCATTTTGAGATTCTTGAGATTTGTTTTGAAAAAGTTGAAAGTCATAAAGTAATCCAGAGCCTCGTCGATGCCCATGAAAGCCATGTGTAAATCCTATATCAAAAGCGGATGGGCGGGCCAAATTGTCCAAAAAATGCACAATTGAATATTTAAGTGATACAAAATGTGAAAAGCAAAGCCCACTTCAACTCAAATATTTTCCACGTGGAGGGCTTGTTTGGGGTCTCCGCATTTGGGCACCATATCAAAACTGCACCCAAGAGACACATGATAGGCTTCCGTTGGCTTTACACTGAGACTTTTTCAAAGGCCAAGGTAACTTTCTTAGGCCCAAGGCAAGTGAGGGGCCACACCTGTTTGGGGACCTGCCCCTGAATTTTACTTTTGAAAGAGCACCGAAGAGACACATGGAGGTTTCTAATGGATCTTCCGATACTTAGAATTTTCAAGCGTTTGATGAAACTTTCTTGAACCCTAGGAATAATGGCACCTTCCACTAGTTCTTAAACTTTTTCAATGATTGGTCACAAATTTTTCTTTAAGACACGTGGAGAGCCCGTGCTTAGTTTGGGGTCTCCGCTTTTGAGAACCATATCACAACTGTGCTGAAAAGACATGTGGAGGCTTCTGCTAGCTCAAACACTTTATACTGAGACTTTTGAGGAAAATTTCTTAGGCCTAGGACATGTGGAGAGCCTACGCTCATTTGAGGTCCCACCTCTAGACTTCATCTTTGAAGTTAGCCGAACAACACAAGTGGAAGATTCCTCTAGACTTTCCCACACTCATAATTTTCAGTGACTGGTGCAACTCTCTTGGGTTCATGGCATGTGGAGGGCACATGCTCATTTGAGGAACCTACCTCTGGACTTCACCTTTGTAATTGTGCCAAGGAGACATGTGGAGGCTTCTATTGGCTCCTCTTTACACTTGGCTGAGTCGGAATCGCATACGCATATATGTGGTATAATCCATGTGAGGACACTCATTTTGTAGAGGCATAAATGTAGGTATATATTCCTCCAATGTGTATTCTCAAAGGTGAAAAGGATTTTTTATCAAATAAAGCCATATGGAGCCAGTTGAGAATTATTAAAAAGGGTAATTGCTTACACAAAAAAATAAAAGAACGATTAAAAATACTGTCAAAAGTTATGTACATGACATTCCTCAAGTCATAGTTGAGGAACTAATGAAACATGATCAATTCATGATTTATCCACCTGGAAATAGAAAGTAAGATATTTTCAAGGGAATAAACATGATTAACATGGTATGTTGTAAAGAGGAATATCCTCTTGAAGATTTAGAATTACTGGGGGGAAAATTTGGGATGAGTGAGCGAGTGAAATTGTATAAATGCAATGAGAATACTCTTGCATAAGGGGGATTAATTTTTCTAAGAAAGTTTGAGAAGAACCATTTTCCCGAGAGACCATTTGAGAAACCTTTTTATTTTCCTATGTTTTAGATTTAATCACGTCAAGATGGTTACAAGTGTACAGCCATTCAACAAGCTCTAAGATTGTTAAAAGAAACTATCCCCTGCTGATGAATCTAATGAACCTTGAAATGAATTTGTGTTGATCATGAGCACAATTGTGTTTTCTCTTATTTCAGAATGTTTTCAAATATTTTTTCTTGTTCCTGTTGCAATCTTATGTTGAAATCTCCTGAAGTCTGAATCACACAAGATATAATCCCTATGTGTAGTATTCTGGTCATTTGCAATTTCATTGTGAGAAAATTCATTTTTGAGTAAATATTATATATGAAGTTTTAAAAAATCATTTGTACTTAGAATTATGGTACCATTTTTTGTCCACAGTCACTAATTTCACAAATTAGGGTTTGATACATTTTTTGGTGTTTCAACTGTTCTAAAAGGAACGATAACCAAATCATACCAAGCCAAGAACATCAGATGCTAATCAAACACCATGATCAATAAGATGAAAGCAATTCACCAAAATAACTTTACATAAAACCTTTGCAAACAAATGAGAAGCAATATCATATATTATTATGGAACTCAATGAAATACAATGAGAATGGGCCTTGCTTATATAGGCAAGAATAACAATCTAAGAACCAGTCAAGGTCGTAGATCAAGCCATAAATCAAGGAAATAACTAGTCATCAAAGAACTAGTCAAGTCCATAGATTTAGGAAAGAACTAGACATCAAGGATCTAGTCAATACCATAGATCAAGGAAAGAACTATACCATAGATCAAGGATAGAACTATACCTAACAACTAGATAATATCTCCTAATATCTAAATAAATAAAAAGAAATATCCACACACATAAGTGGGTGAGGATAAATACAATAAAGGTAAATAAATTACCTAGGTGAACATGAGCTAAGGTAAATACCTACTCTAACACCCCCCTCAAGTGAAGCTAGGGGCCAAAATAGAAGTGGCATGTCCACAGTATGAGTCTCTGAAAACTAGGCCTGATGAGGTACTCATGTACAATATATCCATGAAGAAATATCGAACCAAAAGAAGGAAAGAATCCTGCTAGAAGGAAAGAGAAAGAAGAAGAAGAAGGAATATGTTCTCACGAACACCCCCCAAGAACAACTTCCAAAAATGCAAGAATTCCATGTAACTCAAGGTAGTGAGGTGATGCAAAAGGATTCGTAAAGATGTCTGCAACATACTGTTGAGTTGGAATGTACTCCAAGCAAACAACTCCATCTTGAATGTGCTGATGAATGAAGTGGATGTGTATCTCAATATGCTTGGTCTGCTAGTGCTCAACTAGGTTATGAGAAATGTGAATTGCACTTTGGTTGTCACACCAAAGTACAGTCGGTGAATCTTGTGGGAATCCAAACTATGTCAATAACTAGCAAAGCCAAATAATCTATTGACTCGCTTGTAACTGCTGCCCTATACTCTACCTCTGAAGATGAAAGTGCAATAGCCTATTACTTTTTGCATGCCCAAGCAACTGGAGAAGAACCAAGACCAAAAAGATAGCCAAAATTGGAACGTCTGTCATCAATAGAACCTACCCAATTTGAATATGTATATCCAACCAACTGAGTAGAACCCCTAGTGTAGTGTAGGCCAAAGTGGGAAGTTCCATGCAAATAACACAAAATCCTTTTAACATCCTGTCAGTGACTACTATGAGGAGAATGTGCAAACTGAGATACAAGCCCTACTGCAAATGAAATATCAAGGTGAGTATGGGTCAAGTACATGAGACTCCCAACCAACTACCTATACAATGTAGGATCACAAAGTGGTGTGGTACATGTGGAAGTAAGAGTAACTCCATAACTGAAAAGGAGATGGACTTGGCTTGCAATCATCCATATCAAAGTGCCTAAGAAGATCATGGGTGTACTTTTTCTAACTCAAATGAATCCCTGAATCTATCTGAGAAATCTACAAACCAAGGAAATAATGCAATAACCCAAGATATGTCATGTCAAACTGTGTAGAAAGAGCCCTCTGAATACTCTGAATGTGGGAAGAAGAGCTGTCAGTAAGTAACAGATCATCAACATACAAGACAAGTATCATAATATCCTCACCAACATGCTGGAGATACACTGTATGATTAGAGCTAGTGACAACAAACAAATCCAGTATGATAGAAGAAAATAATCCATCTTCTCATACCAAGCCCGAGGGGCTTGTTTGAGACCGTTAGAGAGACCTTCAGAGGCCGATAAACACGAGAAGAATCCTGAAAAAATATTGTCAGGTTAATCCATGATATATTTCTTCTTGTAAATATCCGTGTAAGAAGGAACTCTTCATGTCCATTTGGTATACCCGCCCACCCCTATGAGTGCAGCAATAACAAGTACAAGGCATACAAAATCCATCTTTGCAATGCGTGCAAAAGTCTCAGAGTAATCAATACCTTTAACTTGTGAAAAACCCTTTACAACAAGACGAGCCTTATGCTTGTTAATGAACCCATCAGCTGTGTATTTTGTTCATTATACCCACTTACACCTAGCCATATTTCTTCCTTTAGGTAGAGATACCAAATCCCAGGTATGATTATTCATTAAAGAATAATACTCAGCTGTCATCACATTATCCCACTCTTGTATCCCATGTGCCTTTGAAAAATACTGTGGATCCTCAGAAACTACCTTAACAAAAAAGATCCAAAACCTGTAGAATGTGCGTGATGATGCCTAGTGGGTGGAAGATCCTGTATGAAACGTGTTGCCTCAAAAATTGTAGTACAAGGCCCACTTAGGCATAGTGAAACCATCAATGGGAATAGTATCCTTCAATGACATCTATAACCTCCTCATCAATATCCTCAAAGAAAGGATCCTCAAGATGAGATGAAGAAGAAGGAATGGAAGAAGATGAAGAATCATGAGGAATGAAACGCTCGTCAAACTGAACATGTGTTTGAAAAACAACATCATTTGTATCAGGATCTAAAAGATGATAAGCTCTCATGTCCTCACAATACCCTACAAAGATCAAGGGTTTACTCTTCTTATCCAATTCTTTCCTTTTCTTCTTTGGCAAAAAGGCTCAAGCATGGCTCCTAAAGACTCGAAAAAAAAGAGACATTTGGCTTAGTGTTGGACCAAGATTCCTCTAGAGTCAAAATGCTCAAGTTCTCTGTGTGGTGTGTGATTCTGAATATAGTTAGCACAATTAACTGCTTCTTGCCCAATAGATAGGAGGTATATCTGTAGAATGCATCATACAGTTAATCCTATTTCCTTCAAAATTTCTATTCTTCCATTCTGCTAAGCCATTCTATTGTGGAGTATGAGAAACAAAATGCTGGCCACGAAATAATGCATTGAGTTGTCCAAAAATTTATAAAACTCATTGATGAAGTACTCCCCCCTTTATCAGTGCAAATGTTCTTTATGAAACTATAAGATTATTTCTTGACCAAAGCCTTAAAGAATTTGACGTGTAAAAAAACATCACTTTTGTACTTGAGGAAATAAACCCAAGTATGCCTCGAGAAATTATCAATAAAGGTAAGTGCATGCTTAGCTCCATTGAAAGAGGGGGTAGGAAAAACCATCAAGTCACCATGTACAAGCTCAAGTGGTGAAGAATACTCTCTTAGACAAATTCTTAGGAAATGAATCTTGGTTTTGTTTTCCCTAATACACAGCCATGAAAGTAAAATCCCTCAAGACAAGAAACTCTAGGAGGACCACCTACCATACCATGAGCGCTCAACTCCTTCAAATATTTGTAAATGAGATGTCCAAATCTTTCATGCCAAAGCTTAATCTTTGAATTATTGCATGAGAAACCAATGTTTTACCTATAGATGAAAGTGTCATCAAAACCCTCAAAGTGATATAGTCTAGAACTATGATCAACAATACCTTGAGAAACAAGTGAATGAGGCTCCAAAAAAGTTCATACTTCTGCCCCATGTGGTGTAAAAGTCATTGTTTTTCCTTGACCAAAATGAAAAATTTGATATACAGAAAGTATAATTCCTAGTAATCTTAGGATCATACAATGCATTTTGGATACTGCCACCATCAAGGTGTATAATCACCTTTTCCCTCAACAGAAAGAAAGGAATAATCTCCAACCTCAATTTTGGAAGTATAACTCAAACCTAGAGAAACAAAAGACTCCATGGAAGAATTCATGTGATGAGAAGCACTATAATCTATAACTCAACTGTCTGTAAGTGGTGACTGAGATCTCCTAACAACATTAAGTGATTTTCCATGATGATTAGAAGGAGGTGGATTAGAGATATATATTTTTTTGTTTTGTGACTACATCCTCTAAGGCTTACATTCTCTTATAATACCTATGTTCTTCATGATTACTACCCCCACAAAAAGAGCATGAACGGCTAGACTTATTCTTGGATTTAGAAGACTCCTTGGGTTTTGAGTTGTTTTCTTTGGGTTCAGGAGCATTTTTAGATGGAGAAGGTGTGGATTTGGTTTTACTGTTTGGTTTTACCTTGCCCTTAGGATTAGATGCAACTAATGCCTTTTGAGAGGTGGAAGACTCAAGGTGAGACGATTTGGATTCTTCCCTAGTAAGTCTTTCACAAAATGTATCAAAGTTAGGCATTTTGAATGTGTCACCTAAAGCATCCATGCTAGAGAAAAAGGTAGAAGCAAAAATTTGGAATAGTCCTCTCAACTTGGATAGAATCAAGTAAACACACTCTTCATATTTCTTATCTCTTCCACTCCCCTTCAACTGTGTCAACAAATGATTTAACTTGGTAAGATAGTCTATAATTGTTGGAAAATTTTCAGGATTAAGAGAGGTGATCTCAATGTCAAGTTGCATGGCTCTCATATGATCCACCTTACCAAATAAATCCTCCAATTTCTCCCATATTTTGAAAGGAGAGTCACACTTTTCCAAATGAAACAAAATATTGTCACTTACATAAGTTCCTATCAAACCCATACACTCATCAAATTTGCACTGGCACTGAAATGTCTCATATTCTCTAGTGAAAACTAGTTGTTCTTTAGAAGTAAAAGCCCATAATTTTTTCCGCTTAGTTATTGTTTCCATTCTTGGTTTATATGTGTGGTAATTTTGTGTTGTTAATGGCTCAACATGATCTAATGCATAAGTAGATGTCATCCTTAAAAAATCACCAAAAAAATGCAAGAACCCCCAGATTTTGGCACTATAATGAGTGCGTGTTACAATATGACACTTTATAATTGTAGTGCAATTTTTAAAATAAATATTTCCAGTGGAAAGAGCATGGAAAACAAGAACTTTTGCAAAAAATGGTACTCAAAACCGAGTTACCGATCAAAAGTTACAAGCTTTTCAATATTATGCTCTGCTATTTATTTTAGTTGCCACTAAAACAAAATAAAATGCTCTTGCCTTCACCACACACAAATAAAATGAAAGGGGGCTGGAGTTAAGCACCTACTAGTAGGAATCACAAGCTTTAAGCCCTCATATGACCAGGGGCTAAGAATTTCAATGGGTTATATGAATATATAAAAAAATTATTTGTAAAATAAAAGTGTGTCATTACCTCCTAATGCTATTGGGCCTGATTGGGTGTATACCTGGCTCTATCGTGTAGGAGGGTATTGTCGTAGCAACTAATTAACATGATGAGATCCCTCTCCACCATCAGTTTGAGCTTTTGGTGTGACTGTAAGCCATGCAACTCTGATACAATGAAAGGAACGATGAATAGATCATACCAAGCCAAGAACACAGATGCTAATCAAACACCACGATCAATAAGATGAAAGTAATTCACTAGAATAACTTTACATAAACCTTTGCAAACAAATAAGCAGCAATATCATATATTATTATGGAACTCAATGAAATACAATGAGAATGGGCCTTGCTTATATAGGTAAGGAATAACAATCTAAGAACCAGTCAAGGTTGTAGATCAAGCCATAAATCATGGAAAGAACAAGTCATCAAAGAACTAGTCAAGTCCATAGATTTATGAGAGAGCTAGACATCAAGAATCTAGTCAATACCATAGATCTAGGAAAGAACTAGTCAATAGCATAGATCAAGGAAATAACTATACCTAACAGCTAGATAATATATCCTAATATCTAAATAAATAAAAAGAAATATCCACACACATAAGTGGGTGAGGATAAATACAATAATGTATCTAGGTGAACATGAGCTAAGGTAAATACCTAATCTAACATAATTGATTTTTTAGCACGAGCCTTTATGTTGAATGCTTGAAGAGTGTATGAAACTGTGCATCTCTGGGCCTCCATTGATACAAACCTTCTGGTTGAAGGAATATTTTGGATATTTTGAAGCATTTTGTCTATGAGTGTTCTAATATTTGTAAAGGCTCTCAAAGATCTTGTATAATCAACTTTATCTTGCTTAATTTCCCACCAAAAATTTCTCAAATGATAAATCCTACATGAACTACCCTTGTTTGTACTGTGTATCCACAAAGGTTTAACAATTTCCACTACCAAAATATGCAGAGACAATCAGGATTCAATTATTGTCTTTAGTAACCCGAACCTTGTTGAAACATCTCCACTCTCTAGTGTGACAATTTGGCTTGTGCTAAAGACTTAATTAAACATTGAAAGTCCCTGATTCATCATGCCTAAGATACACTCATAGAATTACAAACAATATTTATCAACATAATGAAATAAACAACCCTGAAGTGGTGCCGTTTCCGGGGAATTATTTCTGCGGCAACAATACCCAAGTGGTACCATTTCCGAGGAGTATTTAAACACAAGGACCTATTTTTGTGGCAACAACACCATGGTGTTATAGGTGTTTATTACCACACTCCCCATGTGATGTAGATCAAGAAGTTGAGGAAGTAGATGCTGATGAGATGTATGATGATGTGTGCATGATGGAATACCCTACAAACTCACGACAGGGGGCAACCTCAACTGAATTGATAAGTGCCAGAACTATTGGAAACTTTTGGGATTGTGTTCATCAGGTATTACCTCTTCCTCCTATTAATACTTTTGAAATTGATATGGTGGAAGCATTTGATCTGAATAATCATGATTTTGAATACTTAAGGGCCTTGATGATTAAAAAGTATGATGGAGGGATTCCTTCTGAAGAGGATAGGAAACTGTTGATGAATGCAGTAGTTGCTTAGGAGAAATGATATAACACCAGAAGTAAGGTTCTCAAAGGGGGAGGGGCACAAACCAAGCCAAAAGTTCCAGTTCTTACCAATATCCCGAGGGAAACCCCTAAGAAAGATACACCTGGAAAAAGGCCTAATTACCCCAAATAAAACCTGTATTTCTCCCCATGCCCAGACTGTGAAGACTCACATATTATTAGATGAGGTGGTGAATCTCCCTCCTAATACTATCCTACCCAAATATGTTCCTTGTGACATAGCCCAAATCTTGAGTCGGATCAAGGTCACTGTTCCCATTGTTGAATTACTTAGGATCCCTGAGCATAGGAAAAGGGCATTTGAATATTTGGGATTTAAGGAAGAAAAGATTACTCAGGGCAAAAGTGTTAATAATGTAGAGATTCCTCCTATTATTGCAGAATTAGAAATACCACAAGCATTGGAGGAATTGGGTGAATCATTTGAGGTATATTTGGAAACTTCTCTGGTTGAATCTCAGTTGGATTTTGATCCATTTTTTACCACTTTGATTATTAAATATAGGCTGGTACATAACTGCATGTTTGATTCAGGAGCCTCATGTAATGTAATGTCTCTTGAGGTAATGAATGAGTTAAATATCAAGGTAATAACAACTTTTGGGAAATGTACTGCCATGGATTCAAGAGAAGTGCCAATAATTAGATATGTCAAAGGATTAGTAGTGCAACTGATAACTTATCTAGGAAAATGCTTAACCTTGAATGTAGTTATTGTGGATTGTCCTGCTAAATGGGGGATGTCATTATCTAGAAAATGGGAAGCTAGTGTGGGTGGAAGTGTGCAAATGGACATGTCTTATGCAACCATGCCAATCGAGGGCAGCCTTGTGAAGTTATATGGTGAGAAGAAAATGTTGCATATCATTGAGGACGCTAATAATGCTTCTTATGAAGTATTATACACAAATGTCAATGTCAGTAACTTTGTGGGCTATGATGATTTTTAGGAGCATAACATTGATGAGTGCAAGTATCCTGAGTAGATTGGTTCTCTTTGGAATTTGATGTTTGATGGGGTTTGTTCTAGATCTGGTAAAGGCACAAAAGATAAACCTCATAAATTATGGCTAGGTAACAACTTGGATAAAGAAGAAAAACAAGCATATGTCCAATTGTTATAAAAGTATCAAGACTTCTTGGATTGGTCATACTCAGAATGGCAGGCACTTGAAACATTACCTTGACTAATTTCTTAGAATCAAGGCACACATCATTGTGCAATGTATAGTCTTTTGTTTTTGTTCTATTTTTCATGTTTTTCTATTTTGGTTTCTCCTGGTCCCTGGTGACTAGTTCTTGTTGATTTCTCGGTTCAATCTTGGGAGGATTGGTTATTATTTTTCTACTTTACTAGACTGTTCTTGACTCTGTTGCCCAATGGATTTTTGGCACATGGTCTGTTATATTGTTCTTGTGGCATTCATTGGGAGTGCCCATCCCTGAGTCAGAGCCGATGTTGGTGCTCAATTTAATCTCACCCGGTTTGTTCAAAATTTCTCATCCTGCATGGTTAGAAGTATTTTCTGTCTCCCTGTATGGATGTGTGAAATTATTTGCCTTCACTAGGATGTTGTTGTCAGTCCTTTCCTTGGGTTGTGGATCACTTTGAGTCTTGGTTTTATTTACAGTCTTCTCTCTGCGTGGAAATTTTTTGTAGTTGGGCATCTTCCATGATTGTGTCTCCTTTGTAAATCCTATCCCAACATCCATGGATACATGGTCATCTTTAATTGGATGCGGCACGATGGGTCATTTGGTGAACTTATCACTTTTTTCATAATTGTAAAAAATGCCAAATTGGTCCCATGGTCCCGATAGTTTCTAATTGGCTATTCAACAATGTGAATCAGTGAAGCAAAATTTTTACTTTGACTTTGAAGATGTACACCTGTCATAAATCAAGCAGTTGTGGGAAAGCAGACCCTTTTTGTGTTTTGAGGCATTATGGTGAAAGGAATGAAAATATAAAAGTAATGCCTAAGGCCAACAAAAGGACATGTGGTGGTTTGAAAAGTCAAAGGTAGAGAGGTGGGTCACCGGAGGTATTTTGGAAATTTTGGATTTTTTGTGAAAAGGAGAAAAGTTATAAAATGAGCTACGATTCCACCGGGGACCAAATAATGTCACATGTTTGAGTCAGCATTTAAAAGTCAAAGTGGTAAGGTGGGTCACTGGAGGTGTTTGGAGCTTTTAGCTTTATTATGAAAAAAGAATAAAGTATAAAAGTGAAGCGTGGCCCCGCTAATGCCCACATCGAAAGTTAAAAGTAAGGAGGCGGGTCGCTGGGGCATTTTGAGATTCTCGGCTTTGTTTTGAAAAAGAATGAAAGATTTAAAGTAAGCCACAGCCCCGTCGACGCCCATGAAATCCATGTGTAAAGCCTATATTAAAAACAGATGGGCGGGCCAAATTGTCCAAAAATGCACAATTTCTTTAAGTGATACGAAATGTGAAAAGCACCCCTTAGCCCACTTCAACTCAAATCTTGTCCACGTGGAGGGCCTGCGCCTATTTGGGGACCTACCCCTGAATTTTACTTTTGAAAGAGTGCCAGAGAGACACGTGGAGGTTTCCATTGGATCTTCCCATAGTTAGACTTTTCAAGCATCCAATGCAACTTTCTCAGACCCTAGGCACGTGGCACCTTCTGCTGCTTCTTAAAAAATTTCAACAACTTTTTTGGGACAAGACATGTGGAGAGCCCACACTTGTTTGGGGTCTCTGCTTTTGGGAACCATATCAAAAGTGTGCCAAAGAGACACATGGAGGCTTCTGCTAGCTCCTATTTATACTGAGACTTTTTCAATGGCTGAGGGAATGTGGAGAGCCTACGCTCATTTGAGGTCCTGCCTCTAGACTTCATCTTTGAAGTTATGCCGAACAGACACATGGAAGCTTCCGATGGACCTTCCCATGTTCAGAATTTTTAGAGACCAATGCAACTATTAGGTTCTGAACATGTGGAGGGATCGCGGTCGTTTGGGAACCTACCTTTGGATTTCACCTTTGCAGTTGTGCTAATGAGACATGTGGAGGCTTCCGTTGGCTCCACTTTACACTTGGCTGACTTAGAATTACAACACAGATATGTGGTATAATCCATGCGAGGATGCTCATTTCTGAGAGGCACAAATGCAAGTATCTATTCCAAAAGGTGTATTCTCGAAGGTGAAAAGGATTGCTTGTTAGATCAAGCCATATGGAGCCACCTGAGAATTATTAAAAAGGGGATTTCTTACATGACAAAATACAAGAATGATTAAAAATACTGTCAAAAGTTATGACATGGCATCCTAATCATAGTTGAGGAACTGAGAAATGTGATCAGTTCATGATTCATCCACCTAGCAACAAAAAGTAAGATATTTTCAAGGGAGTAAACATGATTAAATGGTATGTTGTAAAGAGGAATATTATCTTGAAGATTTAGAATTTTGGGGGGAAAATTTGGGATGAGTGAGTGAGTGAAATTGTATAAATGCAATGAGAATACTCTTGCAAAGGTCAGGGGGTTAATTTTTCTAAGAAAGTTTGAGAAAAAACCATTTTCTTGAGAGACCGTCTGAGAAACCTATTTATTTTCCTGTGTTTTAGATTTAATCACGTCAAGATGGTTACAAGTGTACAACCATTGACAAGCTCTGAGGTTTTTCAAGAAACTCTCCCTTGCTGATGAATCTAATGAACCTTGAAATGAATCTAGGTTGATCATGAGCATAATTGTGTTTGCTTTTATTTTAGAATGTTTTCAAATAGTTTTTCTTGTTCTTGTTGCAATCTTATGTTGAAATCCCTTTGAATCACACAAGATCTTATCCCTATGGTAGTATTCTGGCATTTGGAATTTCATTGTGAGAAGAGATTTCATCTTATAATGAAATAAAAAATTTAAAATCACTCTACTTTCACTAGGTTGACAAAGATTGTTTGTAAGTCTATGAGTGTATCTTAGGCATGACGAATAAGGGATTTTCAATCTTTAATTGAGTCTTTAGCACAAGCCTTTTTTTGTTGAATTCTTAAAGAGTGTATGAAACTGTGCATCTCTGGGCCTCCATTGATACACACCTTCTGGTTGAAGGAATATTTTAGCTATTTTGAAGCATTTTATCTGTGAGTGTTCCAATATTTGTAAAGGTTCTCAAATATTTGGTATAATTAACTTTATCTTGCTTAAATTCCCACCAAAAATTTCTCAAATGATAAATCCTACATTAACTACCCCTGTTTGTACTGTGTATCCACAAAGGTTTAACAATTTCCACTACCAAAATATGCAGAGACAATCAGGATTCAATTATTGTCTTTAGTAACCCAAACCTTGTCAAGGAAATATCTCCACTCTCTAGTGTGACAACTTGTGAGAGTTAGATTGTGGTGTATTAATCATATTTTCTCAAGGTTCTCATTAACATTGTGCAGAGAAGGATATCTTGATATCCTTCACCAACATGGGTTACAGAACGGGCCCTCTCACCCAGGTTTAAGGCACAACTTAAAGTAGTTAGGGTAGATATAACCCTTAGTGAGGTGCTATCCAGTTTTCCAATGCTTGAGTGACAAAGAGTTAGCTGAATCCCCTCCCCGGCTACAAAATGACTCATATCATGATTGGTTTGTCTCTATGCATCCTTCTAGTTTTGTGATGCTACTTATCCCTCACAGGGGAATAAATTTGGATACCAACACCTACTCAACCACAAAACCTTCATTGTTACCAATACTGACCCCCTACACTACATGTACACCAAACCCTATTGACATCAACATACCGCACATTGGTTTATGCTTCTTACCAACCTCGACCTCAAATTTATTCATCAAAAGTCCATTAAGGGCCAAGCTATCGCTGTCTAACTAACAGACACACCTCTTTCTAGGAATCACCCCTCTAACTTTGATTTCCCAGATGAATACATAGCTACCCTCTCCTTAGACGAACTCGCTAACCAAATGACACTCTTCTTCGATGGCTCCAAGTGTCAACGTGGAGGTGGGGCTGGTGTTATCCTCATCCCTCTTGATGGCGAACCTATACATTTTTCTTTTAAATTATATTTTGATTGTACCAATGATATTGCTGAATATGAAGCACTTGTATTGGGTCTCTAGGCTGATTATGCCTTAGATATCAAGTCAATCAATATCTTTGGTGATTCCCAGTTGTTCGTAAACCAAGTCAATGGTATATACAAGTTTTGTAATGAGATACTTCAAAAGTTTAAACATCATGTAGATATACTTTTGACCACCTTTAATCATTATGAACTTCAAACCACCCCATGTTCTACCAATAAGTTTGCGGATACCATGGCATGCTTGGCTTCTCAGATACCCAATTCACCCACTGACTCTAAAATATTTGTCACAATACAAAGGCTATAATAACCCTCTTATTTACCTTATGATGTCTACTCCATTGGAACCATTGCACCTGACCCAAGTGACCTTTGGTATAAGTAGTTTGTAGACTATCTTTCCCTTTCCATTCTACCCAATGATCTCACTCGTAATGGGAAATGTGCCTTTTTGAAAAGTGTGTCTCGTTATGTCATCATGGGTGGTCTCCTTTATAAATGTGGCTTTGATGGTATTCTCTTGCGATGCCTTACAAGTTTTGAAATTCCTTATACCATCAAGGAAGTCCACAATGGAATTTGAGGAGGACACTTTAGTGGTCTAGCTATTGCAAAATGCATTCTTCGCCTTGGATATTATTGGCCAACCTTAAACCATGATTTTTGTGACTATGTAAAATGTTGTGTGAAATTCCAGCAACATGCTAATCTTCATCACACACCTAGTCATGTCTTGTAGGTCACACAAGACATTTGGTGTTTCTCTCAAAGGGGCTTGGATCTTATAGGTGAGATCAATTCCCATTCTTCACAACACTACCAATGGATTATAACTGCTACTGAATTTATACTAATTTGGTAGAGGCCATCCCCTTCATTTCTACAAATGCAGAGAAAATATGTGAATTCATCAACCATCACATCATTTGTCACTTTGGTGTTCCTCACCGACTCATCACGGATAATAGAAAACAATTTAAAAACAAAACCCTACGTAAGCTATGAGATGCTTTTGGCATCCAACTCAGTTTCTCATCACCTTATTACCCGTAAACATATGGCCAAGTAGAATCGACCAATAAAACCTTGAACAAAATTCTTATGAAAGTAGTTGATGATATTGACAAGGATTGGCATTCACAAATTCCTTTCACCTTGTGGGCTTATCGCATTAGTATTCACACTTCGACTGCTGCCTCACCTTTTTCTCTGATCTACGGTACTAAGGTTGTCTTACCTCTCGAAGTCTAGATTCCATCTCTCCGCATTCACTACAAGACATGCTCAATGACGATGAATTTCGCCTGGACCATTTGGTGCAACTTCAATTATTAGATGAACACCGTATTAATGCTCTTAACCATCTCCAAATCTACCAAAAATGTATCAAACGTGCCTATGAAAAACGTGTCCGCAAACAAACCTTTGAGGTCGGTGACCTCATCCTGAAGGAAAATCAACATGTAACCAAAGAAGAGAAAAGTAAACAATGAAAATTTGTTCCTAATTGACTTGGACCCTATATCGTTACCCATGCCTATGGATCAAGTGCTTATAGTTTTTCTTCACTTGAAGGAAAACCCAAACCGGAGGCTCTTAATGCCTTACATCTTCAACCATTTTATTGTTAACATGAAGTCATATACCACTTTTTGTTAGTTGATTGCTCATCCCTTGAGTGTCGTTCACCTTCCATATTACCTATTTTGAGGATCCACGACTAAACGAGAATCATGTGATTACCCGTCACCTTTCAACATCCTCTTCAATATGAGTACCATGACTCTACTCATAACATGATTCTCATGGATACTTTTTGTCTTCTTAAAGAAGGAATCCCATAGTCATTCACCACTCAAAACCACCTCTTTCATAATTAACCTCTCTGTGCTATGGTCTTGTCTTCTAAACAAGAACCTAATCTTTTGATATAGTCTTGTCCATGACTTAAACGTCCAAAAAAATGGGATTCAAATCATTGAGTCAAACTTCCATCAAAAGATGACTCCCTAAAAAAGGGACATCTCTTCTCTCTATCTAGTTATTATAAATAGTCTACTCCCTCAAAGGAAAACTATATAAAGTCATTGAAAACGTACAATAAAAATATCTAGAAGCTTCCCGCATTGATTAGCTTCGCGAAGACCTCAAGGATATAATACACTCATCCCATATAGACTTCCCACATCGATCAATCTATTAAAAGCAAAAAATGATAAATTTTTTGTCATAGACTTTCCTATTTTTGATCCTGGGTTTCTTGCTAAGGAAAACATGCTATCGTACACTACGTTATGCTAAACCACCCACTCTCACGTCATTTCCTTTTCATCCTAATTTCCTCTCTACTCATGGGACTTGCCGCAACCATGACAATTCGTGATCTTGTGACTTTCTTCACCCTTAGAATAGTCCATTATGCAAGGCCTTTAGGGTCTTACATTCATAAGGCCATCGAGGGTATGGTAGACTCATGAGGGTTCTTATCAATTAAGCAGTTCTTTTGCCACCTCTTACCATTTTCCTTCCTCATTAATTATTGATTATCCTATACATGACCATATCATCGATGCCTAAATTTTAAACAACTCAACTATGCTAATGAAATAAACTCAACCATGCCTAAGATCTACCAACCCATTCCTCATATTCTTCCCTAGCTTATGGGATAACTATATCAGCCTGAGGCCCCTTTTTTCCGGGGCTATGTAGGAAACACTTCGAGGGCATGGGGCCCTTGAAGGTTATCTCGACCACTCTTCACCCTAGCCTATTTTCCCCTTTATTTATCTATTCACATCCTACCTTAGTTCGTTTCCATTTTATATCAATAATTGGAAATTAAACCACACAAGCAACAATTGATGAACATTTTCACCACATCCTCACATCGTTCATTTATCATTTTCACATTTCCACTATAGCAAATATTGGGGAAACTTAAACCATAACATGCATATACATCATTATTTATCTCCATCATGCCTATGACCTGATTACACCATGCCTATAACCTGATTCCATCATGCTTATGACCTGATTCCATCATGCCTATAACCTGACTCCATCATGCCTATGACCTGACTCAACCATGCCTACGACCTGACTCAATCACACCTACACCAACCTATCTCCACCATTCCTAATACACTTAGTTTCTATCCATCTACAAATAACAATCAAATTCTACCAACACAAGTACATCATCACAACCACCAATACAACATCATATCATAAATATAACCATCATCCATACATATACAAATGTCTCAAAATATTCAGCACATAGGCCAGTAGAATATACAAAAACTCAAAATATCTCATATACAAATGTCTCAAAATCTTCGGCCCGCAGGCCGGTATATGATCAAAAATATCAAACTCTCGTATACAACCTCACTCTCTTCAACATGCAGGTCGATATATACTAAAAATTCACAAAAAATATAAGTATGCGTAACTATCAGGCATCCCCCCATCGGATATACTCCATGCTTGTCTTACCTGTCTCCTCCTCCTCTGCTCCCATGTGGCATCCCGCTAGCATCTCACTGCCCTCTATGAGCCTTGGCCTAACCTTTGTTGGTGCCTCACATGGAGATGACCTCCGTACACCGGTGGCCTCTCCCTAACCCTATCTCAGGGCTCGCTAGCCCCTAGTACTCTCCACATTATGAGTGCAAGACCTGGTCCTCTCACTTGAGGCCTGTTGTGCTCTATACTATGCATATGTACGAACATCTATCCGTATGACCATCAAATTATCTTGATAATATCTCACCTCACCTAGGGCATCCCTGAACCTAGCTTTGAGTACTGTCTGTGGTGGTTCCATCAGCCTCTGACCCTGTACCTATACCGTGGGACCTTGTCCTACCCTTTCCTGTAAAATGGGACCCTGTTCCTAAGCCTGTGTAGGTGCCTATGCCTGTGCCTAGGCCTGAAGGGCCATAATTTACACTTGTGGAGTAGCTAACTGACCTTGAAAACCTGTTACATGCACTTGTAGGGTGGCCACCTATACCCCATCTCCATCCCCACCCTGTGCAAGCACCTATCCCTATTCTACCTGAGCCAGTAAGGCTAGTACTTGTGCCTATAGTGTGGCCACCTATGCCTCTGACCCTGCCAGCTGCCCCTATACTATCCCTAACTATGTCACTAGGGTAGTCACCTACCCTTGTAGGGCGTCCCTTTGAACCGTAATAATGGCTAAGTCGGGCTGCACTAGCCTCGGTGGTACTGCCCGTAGCTGTGCCGCCCACCATTGTATGTACCTATTTGTAACCCTGACATCATCAATCCGTTGGTCTACCACTTGCTCCTCCCACCCTATAGGCACCGTCAGTTGTGGTAGAGGCATAGGCCTCTCCACGTCATCTCTCATGTACTATGGAAATGGTGGAGGTACATCTTGCGACAACCCAAACTGTCATCTGACCTTGTCAACATGTATCATCTCGTGCTCTCCTACATGACACCCCTCTATCCATCGAAGCAACTATAGCTCTTGTAGCTCCTTGGCCATCTGTCTATATGATGGGAAGCCCACATACGACCTCCAAATGATGTCTACATAAGATAACCCCTCTAGTGCACACGTGTAATATGCTACATCATGTATAGCCCTGGAAGCTTGGCACTCTCTAATAGCATGTACCCATCACCTGTAGCCCACCCAAACCATGCCCACCTCAAATGCATTAATTTTGGGCATGCCCACTCGATGCACATGCACGATGTGCTCATATACCCATCAGTGTAGTAGGAACATGCAGCATAGGCTGAACCACTGTAACTGCCCATAGGCCCATAACTCTCTGTATAGCTACACCAAGAATGCTGGTGCCCATGCAAACCAGGTCCTATCCTCCACCATGTCATGAAGAACCCCCATGAATGCCCATGGTAATCTCCCACCCTCCACATTTGGTAGCTCAAAGCAAAATACTTCATCCATCATCAGCACCCCTAACCTCATCTCCTCTGGATGGGCCCAATACATATCTCCATAACTCATGCTGGCGTTATGGAAACTTGACTCTACCAGCCACTCATCGAACACTATCAACATCAAATCCTCAGATGCCTGTGAGGAAATGGAATACACCTGCATCCCTACTATCAGAAATCACAGGATCCTATAAACATCCTCCAAGGTGATAGCCATCTCACCTGTCGACAAACGAAATGTGTTGGTCACCAAATCCCATATGTCAATGAGGGTGACCGTCAAAATTGGTTCTTGGACTACGTGTCGGTAACCTCTAACCCTAATCAAGCCAACCTCTACCACATGACACCACTCCTTAGCTGTCATGCTCTCCCGTACCACTAATAACAGGGGTGGCACCCTATTACACATCCGTAACTGGTCCCTTGCCTGCATCTAAAAACCCTTAACATTATTAAACCTCAACCATATTCCGCTTCACCCTTGAGCCCAAACCTATTCCCCAGATCTCGCTACTTGTGACCTATCTCCCCACCCCAACCCTGACAACTACCTTTCCTCCCACCTCAATTTCCCACCCCTCGATGCTTTCCTATTTATACCTCTTACCCATGGTTATCTCCCCAACCCACCTTATCTCATCTCTTGGCCTATTTTTCCCTCATACTAAACCATCATCGGTTCCTATTAACCAACAGTGATTTCCCAAAATTGGCATCGATCACCTCATTCGTGACCAATGCCAGCTCACTCCCACCGATGTCAGCCAACCCTTGACCGACGTCAGTCATTGTCGTGCCGATAAAATCCGCAATACCCTATCCATTTTCTCTAAACATTCACCATTCCTCCCTAACTACCCACACATTCCTACCCAAATCCCCCCTCCACCCACCACCCCGCCTTAACCTACATCAGCCTTCCTACCCTTCCTATTTCACCCATTTACTTCCAAATTTCCATTTAATTTTCCCCCAAAAAACCCATTTTACCCTAACCCAATTTCTACAAATCAATCTACGTAACCAACGTAGAATGGGATCAAATATTCCTCGTCACGATGCCATCTCCATGGGGGCACGTCAGGCCACTACACTGGTGGTCCACCGGACCCCTCTCCTGCCTCTTCCATCACCAAATGCCCTCCTCACCTCCACCCAATAAAATCAATCCCACCTATCTTGTGGACCTGCCTATCAATTGCTGATTACCTACTCCGACGCTGACCAAATCAACTCTCCACCTTAGCTAGGTACAATGCCCTGTCCTTTTCTCTTAGAAAAATTACAAAAAATTCAAATGGCTCTGTCTTTTTCTCTAAAGTCACAACACAACAATGATTTTGTAATATATAGAATTTTTGTTTTATAAACCCAACCCGATCTAACCAACACCAATCCTAATTATGCCCTAGCCAACCGACATTAGTCATCCTATAACTGACATCAGTCAACCCTTATAACTATTTTTCCTTTCTAAGCTTCCTTTTGCTTGCAACCTCTAGTGCCAACGCACCTTTTATCATTTTGGCCACCCATTGAAACATACCTACAAACTCAACCTACCCCTACACTCCCTTTGCTGCATCTTTGGAGTTGTTATTTTACCTATACCTTAGCCTTACCCATGCCATGACCTATATGCCTGAACCTAACCAACTTGGTATGAACATTGACCTTATGTACTCTCTATACTTTGCGATGCTATTACCTATGTTGTTTTAGCCTCACAACCATACCTTGCTTATTGTCGTGCCGTTTATCCCAACCAAACCTTTGGTGTATTGGAGCATACCTAAACGTTCATGCACCTAACCTATGTTGTGTTTCCAAACCATATCCTATACCTTGAATACTTGAATCACTTCACCCTTGTTTGGATAAACCTATTGACCTTGGATGATGTAGAGTTTACAAGCTCTTCAACTTGGTACCATGTTGCAATCCATACGTGTGCGTGCGTTTGATTACTGTTACCCATGACCCGATTTTGATCATGACCTACTACCCCTTACCCGAGTTGACCATCACCCTTCCCCTCAATACTCAAACCTTCCCCCACCTATCTTCCCCACCTAAACCTTTATCAAACCACTCTCTGATTCCATCTTACACCTCATCAATGCCTGATTTAAGGGGGATCACCTCCACCCACACATGGGGCAATCACTTCTTGGTTTTTTCTGTGTCACTTACCAATACACGCTATGCAAAAAAGGGGAAAAATGTAGACACCAAAATTGGCTCACACTCCCCTTGGTCCCCTTTCGAATAACTAACTTAAACACTCTTACCTAACCATGACCCTTACATCACACATTAATATTAATTTAATCACTTTAATTAAATCAATACTCATCGTCACTTTATTCATTATTTAATTATCTTAATTAAACCAATTTCCACCTCACCTAGACACCTCACCCCACCACCTCACCTAGACACCTCATTATAAACCTATTTTTAGTATCTATCTACTCACCATAACTAACTAAGACTTAGTTCAACCCTAAACATCAATGCCTATTATTCCTCTAGCCACACTCCCGCTCATTAAAAGATAATGTCCATTTTGATCCATGATAAATGGACAAACTTGGCCTAAATGATTACAAGATCTGTCATTTTTAGTAAACCTAGGTAATCTCACCTTAACCGATGCCGGTCATCCTGAAACCGATGCCGATCAACCAGAAATAGTTGTCGGTTACCATATAACCATTTTGGTAACCTTGTTTGAGAGGTTGGCCACATTCTCAAAATTGGGAGAAAAAAGGAGATTATATGCAAGAAAGAACTAGAGCTCTTTCACACATTCAATCAGCCATAACCAGTATCAAGATAGATCTAGAGATATCACTCTCACAGTAGCATTCTGGGAAGCACCACCACGGCACCAAGCTCCATCTCACCGATCAATCATCACCACCACCCAACCATTGGACCTACAACATTGGTAAGTGTGTTTATCACCTGTTTCATTCCATCCTTTTTCTATTTTAAAGGTTTTTTTCATCTATGTTATCATTTTTCTATTAGCATCTCCATTCCTACACCATTCACTTTCATGCAAATTCAACCCTTCACCACCATACCATTAGATCATCTATACATGACATTTATACATATCTGAGTGTTTCTAAGATCCCCATAGACCTCACCATTCCCCTTTTCATCTTTTTCTAACCCCAAACCAATTTCCATAATCAAATCTTATTGAGTTCTTATTATCCCGACCGTACTCACGCCAGCTACCCATGACCATCGTCGGTTCCCTCTAAACCGTCATCGGTTACATTTGACCGATACTGGTCTCTATGTTTGGCCATCCTACTAATAATAGAACCTAATAATATTCACCCAAGCAACCTAAGTGACATAGAATTTGACCCTAATAAGTACTAGAACCCTGACAAACTACCCCACCTATAGATTTGATTATAACCTAACCTGTTATATTAGATTTGCTTATTGTATTTGAATGAGATACCTAAATCATATCAAATACAATAGGACTTTGTTTACTTACATTATTTCTCACATTAAGATATAATAAATAGTGGATTGACAACCATCTAGGAAGTATCGTACTTCCCAGATCTAGCAAATGGTAGGAAGTCCTCTGCCATATATTGTTTAACTCTCTTTTTGTGGTCTTGTTTTTTATTCCAAGTAGTTCTTCCTAGCAAAAAGGAAGCTCCCATAGTCAACAATGGATCGAGAAGTCAGAACATGCGCACAACCTTCAAACTAACCACCGCAACAAGTATTCCACCTTGGCCCACATCCTTATCTGTTTCATCACATTCAAAACGTAAAGAAAAAAGTGAAACAGATAAATCAAATAAGTTCACGTTCAAGTGAGAATTCTAAGGAATCATCCCTCCGAGTTCCATCAAGTTGGCATATGACAATATGACTAATACAAATGTGGGTCACATCAATGTGCAACAATTCTGTGATCGTGTGAAAGCTAAAGGTAAAACCATATTCTCGGATAGGCTTTATGATAGTGGTCTACCCTAAGCAACAACATTTCCTATCTCAGTGTAATGTCTAGAGCTGGTTATCACTTGTGTGTAGCATTATGATCCTAAGAAATGAGGAATTTTTAAAGATAATCATGAGCCTTTCCTCTTAATCACACCAGAGCACATTAAGGAGTTGATCAACATACCAGAATTCCATGAGAATGCAGATATCACTCAAAAGTCAGCACCCAAATTTTGGGATGAAGAGTCCTTCAGATGGATCAAGATGATTAATAATAACTGGTTAGTGACCAAGAGGCCTCGAGTTGACCGACTTCCAAAAGAGTTGTACCACGTTGAGTTCATCAAATAAATTAGGGACATGATTACTCTCTTGAGTAGAGTCTTCGGTTTAACTTCTGCTAGGATTTTCCACCAATGGATGTATCAGTTTATCTGTATCATCCTTGCCAAGAGAGAGTTTGTGGATTGGGCCACCACCATCAGTGATACCCTTCAAAAACAATTGATTGAAGTGAAGATGACTGTATGTTTATGTTAGTGCAAAATCACAACACCCTTGAATGGCTAGATGGTGAAATTTTTAAAATAGGGAATTCATTGTGATTGCATGACATTGGATCATCTCTCAAGCTATGGGACTTGCAAAACTTGAGATGGATCCTCCATAGAAAGCTTGTTCCTTGTTCCTAATCTACCTACGACAAGTTACACTAAGTGAAAGCAGAATCTGAAACTAATCCTAAACTAACCACTTCCAATGAGACCAAGGAGAGGAATAGAGAGAGTGAAAGAAAGCCTAAACTAAAGTGGTGATAAACTAGAAAAGGAAAGTGGTGAGATAATATATTGAGGGAGAGATGAAAAAGAGAAAAAAGGGAGACTTAGGGAAGGTAATAGACGGAAATGAAACAAACCTAGATCCAAATCCATGCATTGAAACTCCACGAAGCATGACATCTTACACCTATAAACATGAAATACATACACAACGAGAAAAGTTTGAGATAGGGAGAGACACAAAGAAACAACAAAACAATGCCAAGGGTTGAAGAGACGCCACAAAACACACATTCTATTGCTCTACATGAGTGCACAGACCATTACAATCTTTCTCAGAGGAACAAATCCAACTTCTAAGCATAGGAGAAGGGTTTTTAACTCAAATGGAGTTGGGAAACAAATTTTGACAGAGTTTCCCTGCTCCCAAAATGCCTCTTCTTCTAATGAGAAGTGTTACAATATATAGAAGTTTAGAACGATGAAAAAATTGATAGAAAGGAGGAAAATGGAGCCTGTGCTCTTGAGAAGCTCAACCAACAACCATTAATGTCCATTGTGGATCCACCCACAATATTTAAAGTCTGCCTCTCCATGTCTATGTTTGGCATGTTAAAGAAGAAAGAATGGTGGATCAAATCAAATATGATCTGTGTAACTTAAAGCAATTAGATTCTCGTATTAATGGCCTGAAATATGTTTTCCCATTTTTCACCCACCAACACCTCACTCAAAATTAAAGTTTCAGGTTTCTATGGCGTAGATGAGGTCGAGATCTTTCCAATTGTGACAAATTTATAGGATTTCAGGCATTGGGTCAAAAGATATGTCCATTTGAATGTTTGAGTTAGGTCTATACAAAAATGGTGAAAACTAGTCAGCAGAACAGGTCCACGGGCCCAAAACTCATTTTGTGCCTTTTGACACCAAAAATACAAAATGCAAAAATTGCCCCACAACCCCATAATTCACTTTTTTCAAAAAACCTTCTTCGGGCCCGACCAGCCCGACATTTTCCATTTGGGTGAAAATTCACTCCCCAGGCCCGCCGACCCGCATGTAATTTATACCTGACACGTGGTTCGTCTGGGCGTTAGCGGAGGTGTGGCTCACTTTTATCACTTTACGCCTTTTCGAGCCAAAAAGTTAAAATTGCCGTCTGATGACCCGCATTCCTTGTTTTAACTTAAAGCATGACCACATGTAGAGATGACGCATGTTTGGGGACTTCTTTTGTATTTTGTCTTTGCAGTTGCACCGAAGAGACACGTGGCACCCTCCACAGCTTTTCTCCTTTTCTTTATGTTTTGGCTAAGTCTTTTTGTTTGGCGGGGCCATATATCATACTTGGGACACATGGAGACTTGGTGCTTGTCTGAGTCTAACCCTTGGGTTTCCCCTTTTGAAGTTACATGGAGGTGACATGTGGCAAAAACTACCCACGTTAATTACCTGCGCCATCTCGACTTTTGGCATTTGTCGAAAATTTACCCTCTTTGGGCATGCCAACTTGACCTGGGTCCTGTGGAAGCTTTGCGGTTGTCTGGGAGACCTGCTTTTAGATTTACCTTTAAAGATGCATCGAACTTACATGTGACAACCTTCCGTTAGTTCTTTATTGTTAACTGATTTGGGCCCACTTCCATTTTACTTCTATTTGACCCTAACCATGTGGAGGGCTGGCACTAATCTGGGTCTCCGCCTTGGGCTCCTACTTTTGAAATTCCACTGAGTTGACACATGGAAGCTTCCTCCGTCTCCTCCATACTTAGAAATTTTAATCCTACTCTGAATCATTTTTGAAGCCCGAAGCCTTGAGCCTCTCCCCATTTTCCTCCTTTAAGCCTCTAGTTTCTTTGACACTATTTTCCTCCTTAACCGACCCTGCTCCTCCATTTTCGAGTCCTCCTGTAACCAAATTATTAGATTTGAAACATGGGCTTGCAGTGATGGAAGCGACCCTTACATTTCTTCCTACGTAGGGTCATGTTTGCTCAATTTTCTTGGGGACAAAATTGAGATAATGATTGACGACTCATAGGGGACATATGCTTGCTAGATGTAGACATTAGCTGGCCTTGAAGAATCCATTAGGCATGGAGTCATAATCCTCGATAAGCACAAATATTGATCCTTTTTTCTTTGAAACTTCTCCCCGATTTCTTGCATCCCGCTGAACCTGAACTCACCCCACTAGGGCTTTATCTATTCCCAATAATGGGCTATCTCGAATCTGATTTTAGTTGCTTTGTATTTTTGTTTTATTTGAAACTAGCAAATGTTACAGGAACATTATGGGTCTGTCTGTAAAATGAATATTAGAAATGGTCATGGTCTCTGCACCTCTAGAGAAATATGAACAAAACTTATTTACAAAGACAAAAATCATACATGCCTCTACACTTCTTCTAGTTTAAATACAAATCTAAACCTACTCCTATCACTAATTAGAGATAAAAGAGAGCTCAAATAAATCCTGTAACTGGCAGGGAGAAGTAGCTTCCCTTTCTCAAAAGGGATAGCCATGTAAATGATTTGACACTAAATATGGTTGCTTGCATGAGTGAAAAACTAACTATAAGCTAGTTCTCTACCCAAATCATCAAGGTGTCACATGGAAACATGACAAATACCTCCTCAAGATGATCTGGTATTTGGAATCCTGAAGAGGTATTGCATGGTGAGCCTTGGTATTTTGATACTCACCCCTCATGCCTTAAAAGTAAGCATGACTTGTTTTGGCTTCTCCCTTAGCTCTAATGAAGCCAAGTACTTAATAGGGCATGCTTTGGCCCTTTGAATTTGCCCACTGTGCTATGATATTTAACTCCAAAAATGGAGTCTTTTGGTATATTTTCCTAGATGGGTGATGTGAGAGAGATGATGAGCCTCATACTCTTGCTCTTTCTTTTCCTCTATAGCAGGTGAAGATTTTTGGAATATTCATGTATTCCGATTTTTATTCCAGGAGGGCTATTGTGACAGACTGTAGGCTATTGTGCTTTCATGTTCTCCTTCCATGGCAACAAGATTCTTGTGGTTGGAAGAATGAATGATGGGGGAGAAAATGATGTGCAATTTCAACTGGACTCCTTCTCCATCAAATTACATTCTTTTAAGTATCAGACAGGATAATCGAACTCTTTATTGTCCTGTTGTAGCAAAGTGCTCACCCTCTTGTATGGTGATCCTCCTAAAATTCTTAATTATTGCTCACCATATGAAGCTTCCCATCATCTTCTAACATGAAGCTAGTGAAAGCTCATGGCTCTTCTTCAAAAAATCATAGGGTTTAGAAGAGGATGAAGTGGGAGAGAAGGTCTGTAAGGTTCTTCTGTGCAACATGCTCATGACTTCAGTAGCCTCTTAAATTTTTCTTGGTTCACCTCCATTATGGATTCCTCAATTTAATCAGGGACTTGGAGCTGATTGCAAAAAGTCTTCAAAAATTCCTTCTTGACTCAAGTTGCTGTAGCTTTGGATAAGATCTCTTCCAGTTTCATCCTCTTCAAGAAGGACTTGTGCCATTATAGTTCACTACATTCCATGATGGATGGTTGTGTAGCATTGGGCTGGATCAACATTCTCCTCCAAATAAAGTGCCATCATGGGCACTACATTCTGCTACAAAAATATTGTTGATCATCTCCTTCTTGTTCTTGTTCTTGTTCTGCTGTAAACTCAGCCTTAGCCACCACTAGCTCTTCAACCTTGACCCCCTATGTTGGTGTAACCATCAAGGGTATCTTTGTAATCCCAAATCTAAGTAGCCCAACTATTCAGATCTTCTTTCATTTCTTCTCTGTTGGGTTCTCCTCTTGCTGTTCTCTTTGAATGGTTATTTGGAATATCTTCCCCACATGGAATTGAGAAGGAAAGAGGAGGGGTGGATGGGGTTTCAACCAGATTTACAATTGTTTGTGGTGGTGAGGGAACTGGAACTTCATGTTTATTTAGAGGGAACGACTACTTGGAAGGGAAAAGGGTAGAAGAAATGTGATAGGATAGAAGATCAAGAGATGAAGAAGAGAAATCAACACTTGGGGAAACAACTAAGGAGCTCGACTCTTGACACTGGTGAAATGATAAAGATTGAGAAAGAGAAAATGGAGGACAGGGAGCTATATATTGACTTACCCATGGAAAAGGTTGTCTTGCACTTTTCTCATATGCATCAATATCCTCAATCCATTGTGTAAGTTGATGCAACACTTCAACCATGAAGACAAGATTCTCTTGAGGGCTGTAATTTATTTGAAAAGGGCCTCCCCATGGACAAGGTGCCTTGAAACCAATCTTGAATGCCTTAATTTGTGTTTTAGCCTTGGACTACACCACGCTAGCCTCCATCACTTGAATCTTCCCCAGCATATCACCACTTTCAGGCGTGTAGCTATTATCCAAAATCATATGCATCCCCTTGTAATCTTGATATAGTTTGGAATATGACCAAACTGGTTTTGACCCTACGGTCACTATGGGTAGGCATAATGGTCTTTTTCATGGTCATAATGTTTTTCTAGAGGTGTATGTGATAGTACACTTAGAGATGGAGGTAAATTCACTGCTGCTGCAAGTGTGAATTCCATGAGGGGAATGAAGTCATGATTGCACAAACCTGATTGCATAACATTGGATCATCTCTCAAGCTGTGGGACTTGCAAACCTGAGATGATCCTCCAGAGAAAGTTGGTTCTTGTTCCTAAACTACCTGCCACAAGCTACTCTAATGCAGGCAAAGCTAAACTATCCTAACCTAACCATTCCAAGGAACCAGAGAGAAAGAGAGAGTGAAAGAAAGCCTACACTAAAGTGGTGATACACCAGAGAAGGAAAGGGGTGAGATACTCTGTTGAGGGAGGATGAAACAGAGGAAAAAGGAAGATGGGAAGGTCAGACAGAAGTGACACAAACCCAGATCCAAATCCATGATCAAAACTCCATGAAACACAACACCCTGCACCTGCAAATGTGAAATACATGCATAAAAAAAGTTTGAAAGGGAGAGGCATAGGGAAACAACAAAACAATGCAAAGGGTTGAAGAAACACCACAAAAACACGTCTATTGCTCTATATGGGTGCACAGACCATTACATTCTTGCTTAGAGGCACAAATCCATGCTTGCCAAGCATAGGAGAAGGATTTTTTTAACTCAAATGGAGTTTGGAATTTTTTTTGACAGAGTTTCCCTATGCCCAGAATGTCTCTCCTTCTCAAATGAGAAGTGTTACAATATATAGAAGTTTAGAATGATGAAAAAATAGAGAGAAAGGAGGAAAATGGACCCTGTTTTGAGAATTCAACCACCCACCATTAATGCCCTACAAATCCACCTATAATCTATCAAATTTGCCTCTCCATGTCTACTTTGGCATGTTGGAGAAGGAAGAATAGCGAATCAAATCAAATCTGGGTTGTTGAAACAATTAGATCTCGTATTGATGGCTTGAAAGATGTTTTCCCATTTTTCACCCACCAACACCTGCTAAAAATGATATTTTATGCTTCCATGGTATAGAGGAGGTCGAGATCTTTCCAAAGGTGCCAAATTTATTGAATTTCAGGCATTGGGTCGAAAGATATGTCATTTGAATTTTTGAGTTGGGTCTGTACAAAAATGGTGAAAACCAGTTAGCAGAAAAGGTACACGGGCCCAAAACTCACTTTGTGCCTTTTGGCACCAAAAATACAAAATGCAAAAATTTCCCCACAGCCCTGCAATTCACTTTTGGAAAAAAATCATCTTTCAGGCCCATCGGCCCACATTTTCCATTTGGGAAGAAAGTCACTCCCAAGCCCACTGGCCCGCATGCAATTGAGGCTTGACACGTGGCTCCTTAGGCATCGGCGGAGGTGCGGCTCATTTTTTCACTTTACGCCTTCTTGGGCAAAAAGTTCAAATTACCTCCGACAGCCCGCCATCCTGCTTTAACTTTTCAACATGACCATGTGTCCCTTTGCGGGCCTTAAATTTTTCTTCATTTGGCTTTAAGATCCCCTGCGGGCTTGCGGGCCCAAAATTCACTTTGCACCCTATTTGCAAAAAGCACAAAAGTTCCAAAACTCCTCGTAGACCACCAGCCTGAAATTCACTTGGGAAATTTTCCATTTTCCTTTGGTGAAAATTTCTCAAATATCTCTCCTGCCCCATGCCTCTCCGCATTGGTAAAAACCCTTAAAAACTCCCGTCGGTCCGCTTTTGGGCAAAAATACCTTCCAAGGCCCGCCGGCCCGTAACTTGCAAAATATGAGGAGTTAGAAGGACTTCTTTATATTTTTGGAAAGGGGAAGAAATTTCCTATCTGATGGAAATGTTTTCAGGAAACCTTAAGTGCTTAGAATATCTAAAAAATTGGATTGAAGCACTAAAGGAGGGAAAATGGGTGTAGTTAACCAAAAATAAGCATGAGCTTATTTTGGATAACAATTTGGCGACTCATAGGGGACATCTGCCTACTAGATGAAAAGATCAGTGGCCTTGAAGCATCCATTGGGCATGGAGTCTACCTGGTAAACACAAATCTGATCTGAACTTTGAAAATATGATCCCTGAGCCACTTGGAAACCACTGAAATGGGGGCTGATCTCTCCAAATGCCATTTTTAATGTACTATGCAAGAGAAACAAAACACCACAACACACTATGTACAAAATTGGAAATCATACACACCCCAAGTGGGATATGTAGAGTGTGCAAAAGCACTTCTTCTGCTGAAAGAAAACCTACCTACTCTATTTTAACGAGAGAGAAAGAGGGCTCAAACAAATCCTGCAACTAGCAGGGAGAAGTAGCTTCCTTTTCTCAAGAAGGGCAGCCATGCAAATGATTTGACACTGAATATGGCTGCTTGCATGAGTGAAAAAATACTATAAGCTGGTCCTCCACCCAAATCATCAAGGTGTCAACTGGAAACAAGACAAATACCTCTTTTAGTTGCTCTTCATTCAGATTGAAGAGGCATTACAACTGATCCTTGGTACTTTGAAACTCATCCTCATGCTTAAAAGTAAGCATGACTAATTTTGGCTTCTCCCTTGGCTCCAATGAAGCCAAGTACCTGATTGGGAAAGGTCTGATCCTTTGAATTTTCCCATTGTTCTGATATTTAACTCCAAGAATGGAGTCTTCTGGCAGATCTTCTTGGATGGATGGTGTGGAAGAGATGATGACATCCTCTTGCTCTTTCCTTTCCTCCTCTTGTGAAGAACATGGAAGATTCTTGTCTTCCAACCTTGGTTCCAGAGGGCTGTTGTGAAATGTAGGTTGTTGTCCTTGAATGCTCTCCTTCATGGCAACATGGCTCATGTTCTTGGAAGGTGGATGATGGAGGAGAAAATGATGTGATCTCCATGGGCTCCTCTCCATCAAAGCAATCCTCCAAGTCAGACAGATAATCTACCTCCTTGTTGTCCTGCTGCATGTGCTTAACCTCCTCCATGGTGTCCTCCTGATTTGAAACTTGCTCACCATGGTTCCCCTCATCTTCAAACATGAAGTTTGAAAGCTCAAACTCTTCTTCAACATTAGGGTTTGAAGGGGATGAAGTGGGAGGAAGAACTGAAGGTTCTTCTGTGGCCTACTTTGTACTTGAAGCCTCTTGAACTGTATGGTTCTCCTCCATTATGGATTCATCAATCAAATCAGGCCCTTCAAATGAAAGAAAAAAGTCTTCAACAATGCTTTCTTCATCAAGTGGCTTTAACTCTGATTTGATCTCTTCTAGTTGCTCCTTTTCAATAGGACTTGGAGCTGATTGTTCCTCTTCCTTGATGGATGGTTGTGTAGCTTGGGTTGGATCAGCATTCTCTTCAAATAAAGTGCCATCATGGGCACTGCATTCAGGGAAAAATGATTGTTGATCATCTCCTTCTTGTTCTTGTTCTTGTTCTGCTGCAAACTCAGCCTTAGCCACCACTAGCTCTTCAACCTTGACCTCCTCTGTTGGCTTAACCATCAAGGGGATCTTTGTAATCCCAAATTTGAGAGCCCAACTCTTCATATTTTCTATCATTTCTTCTCTGTTGGGTTCCTCTTCTTGCTTCCCTTGGTTGGTTATTTGATTTTCATCTCCCCAACATGGATTTGGGGATGCAAGAGGAGGGGTAGGTTGGGATTCAACCAGTTTTCTGTTGTTTGTGGTGGAGAGGGAAGTGGAACTTCTTGTTTCTTTGGAGGGAATGACTGCTTGGAAGGGAAAAGGGTAGAAGAATTAAGATGAGATGGAAGACTAGGAGATGGAGAAGGGAAATCAACACTTGGGGTAGACAATGGGAAGCTTGAAATTGTACCATGGGTTGAGATGGTGTTACTTGAGAAAGAGAAAATGAAAGACTATGAGTTGGTGGTGGACTTACCCATTGACAAGGTTGTCTTGTATCCAACTCATAAGCCTCAATCTCCTCAGCCCATTGTGCAAGTTGGGGCAACATTTCAACCATGAAGTCAAGCTTCTCCCAAGGGCTTAAATGTCTTGGAATAGGGCCTTCCCATGGACAAGGTTCCCTGCAACCAATTCTGAATGCCTTCATTTGTATTATAGCCCTTGATTGAACCATGCCGGCCTCCATTTTTTTGAATCTTCTCTAGCAGATTAACTTCTTCAGGTGTGGAACTACCTCCAAAATATGTATATCCATGCTCTGTAATAACTGTATAGTTTGGAAAATGACCAAACTGATTTGAATCTGGGTCACCTGGATATCCATAGTGCTGATTTTCATTGTGAAACCTTTCTGGAGGTGTGTTGAAGTAACTTGGAGATGGATCTAAATAACATATGCTGCTGCAAGTGTGAATTCCAAGATGGAAATGAAGTCATGATTGCACAACCTCATGGAATGGAAGAAAATGAAAGATGTGGAGGAAAATAAATGAAAATGGATGGAAAAAGGTCTACAACTTTAGAGATTGGGTTGTTGACTAGATGGAGTCACCAGATGTGCTTTGCATGTGCCTCCAAAGGCTGAATCTCACCAAGAACACATCAACTTGATGAAATGAAGTGGTAAGGTGCTTCAAACCTGTCCCACCAGGCATGCCAAAACTGTTAGTGCAGAATCACAACACCCCCGAATGGCCTGTGAAATGGTAAAATGGGGAATTCGGTGTGATTGCATAACATTGGACCATCTCTCAAGCTGTGGGACTTGCAAACCTAAGATGATCCTCTAGAGAAAGTTGGTTCATGTTCCTAAACTACCTGCCACAAACTACTCTAATGTAGGCAAAGCTAAACTATCCTAACCTAACCATTCCAAGGAAACCAGAGAGAAAGAGAGAGTGAAAGAAAGCCTACACTAAAGCGGTGATACACCAGAGAAGGAAAGGGGTGAGATACTCTGTTGAGGGAGGATGAAACAGAGGAAAAAGGAAGATGGGAAGGTCAGACAGAAGTGACACAAACCCAGATCCAAATCCATGATCAAAACTCCATGAAACACAACACCTGCAACTAAAATGTGAAATACATGCACAAAAAATAGATTTGAAAGGGAGAGGCATGGGGAGACAACAAAACAATGCAAAGGGTTGAAGAAACACCACAAAAACACATTTTATTGCTCTATATGGGTGCACAGACCATTACATTCTTGCTCAGAGGCACAAATCCACTTTCCAGGCATAGGAGAAGGTTTTTAACTCAAAATGGAGTTGGGAAACAAGTTTGACAGAGTTTCCCTACACCCAGAATGTCTCTCCTTCTCAAATGAGAAGTGTTACAATATATAGAAGTTTAGAATGATGAAAACCAGAGAGAAAGGAGGAAAATGGACCCTGCTTTTGAGAATTCAACCACCCACCATTAATGCCTTGCAAATCCACCTATAATCTATCAAATCTTCCTCTCCATGTCTACTTTGGCATGTTGGAGAAGGAAGAATGAGTGAATCAAATCAAATTTGGGTTGTTGAAACAATTAGATCCTGTATTGATGGCTTGAAAGATGTTTTCCCATTTTCACCCACCAACACCTACTAAAAATGATATTTTATGCTTCCATAGCATAGAGGAGGTTGAGATCTTTCCAATGGTGCAAAATTTGTCAGATTTTGACCACTGGATCAGAAGATATGATCATTTGAATTTTTCAATCAGGTCTGTACAAAAATGGTGAAAACCAGTTAGCAAAATGGGTCCGCGGGCCCAAAACTCACTTTGTGCCTTTTGGCACCAAAAATACAAAATGCAAAAATTTCCCCTCAGCCCCACAATTTACTTTTGGCAAAATATCATCTTTGGGCCCGACGGTCCGTTTGCATTTTCCATTTGGGAAAAAGTCTCTCCCAAGGCCCGTCGGCCCATATGCAATTGAGGCTTGACACGTGGCTCCTCTAGGCATCAATGGAGGTGTGGCTCATTTTTTCACTTTACACCTTCTCAGGGAAAAAAGTTCAAATTTCCACCAATGACCCGCTGGCCTGCTTTGACTTTTCAACATGGCCACGTGTCCCTTTGCAGGCCTTAGGCATTTTCTTCATTTGGCTTTAAGATCCCCCAGCGGGCTTGCGGGCCCAAAATTCACTTTGTGGTAGGTTATATGCAAAAAGTGCACAAAAGTTCCAAAACTCCTACCAGACCCGCTGAAGTGGAAATTCACTTGGGAAAATTTCCCTCTTCGGGCCGCTCACATTTTCGATTTGGGCAAAAAGTCTCAAAATCTCCCACCCGGCCCGCTTTTGGCAAAAAAAATATAGCCGGTCCACTTTTGGGCCTTCCAAGGCCCGTCGTCCTCGTAACTTACAAAATATCAGCAGTTAGAGGGACTTATTTATATTTTTGGAAAGGGGAAGAAATTTCCTATCTAATGGAAATGTTTTCAGGAAACCTTAAGTGCTTAGAATATCTGAAAATTGGATTGAAGCACTAAAGGAGGGAAAATGGGTGCAGTTAACCAAAAATAAGCATGAGCTTATTTTGGACCATTGTGCAAGTTGAGGCAGTACTCCAACCATGAAGTCAGCGGCTTCTCCATTGAGGGTTGTAATGTCTTAGCAAAGGGCCTTCCTATGGACAAGGTTCTCTACAACCAATTCATAACTTCCCATTGTAGCCCTTGACTGAACCATGCAGAACTCCATTTTTTGAATCTTCTCCAGTAGATTAACTTCTTCAAGTGTGGAACTACCTCCAAAATCTGTATATCCATGCTCTGTAATAGCTGTATGGTTTGGAAAATGACCAAACTGATTTGAATCTGGGTCACCTGGATATCCATAGTGCTGATTTTCATTGTGAAATGTTTTTGGAGGTGTATTGAAGTAACCTGGAGATGGATCTGAATAGCACTACTACTGCAAGTGTGAATTCCAAGATGGAAATGAAGTCATGATTGCACAACCTCATGGAATGGAAGAAAATGAAAGATGTGGAAGAAAATGAATGAAAATGGATGGAAAAAAGGTCTGCAACTTTAGAGATTGGGTTGTTGAATAGATGGAGTCACTAGATGTGCTTTGCATGTGCCTTCAAAGGTTGAATCTCACCAAGAACACATCAACTTGATGAAATGAAGTGGTAAGGTGCTTCAAACCTGTCCCACCGGGCATGCCAAAACTGTTAGTCCAGAATCACAACACCCCTAAATGGCCTGATTGTGAAATGGGGAATTCAATGTGATTGCACAACATTGGACCATCTCTCAAGCTGTGGGACTTGCAAAAATTGAGATGGACCTCTAGAGAAAGTTGGTTCTTTCCTCCTAAACTACCTGCCACAAGCTACTCTAATGAAAGAAAAGTGAAACTATCCTAAACTAACCACTTCAAGGAACCAGGGAGAAAGAGAGAGTGAAAGAAAGCCTAAACTAAAGTGGTGATACAACAGAGAAGGAAAGGGGTGAGATACTCTATTGAGGGAGGATGAAACAAAGGAAAAGGGAGATGGGAAGGTAATACAGAAGTGACAAAAACCCAGATCGAAATCCATGATCAAAACTCCATGAAACACAACACCTTGCACTTGCAAATGTGAAATACATGCACAAGGAAAAATTTGAAAGGGAGACGCATGGGGAAACAACAAAAAAATGCGAAGGGTTGAAGAAACACCAAATTTTTTTTTTCAATTGCTCTACATGAGTTTACAGACCATTACATTCTTTCTTAGAGGCACAAATATACTTGCCAAGCATAGGAGAATATTTTTGTAACTCAAATGGAGCCGAGAAACAAATTTTGATAGAGTTTCCCTACTCCTAGAATGTCTCTCTCTACTTCTCAAATGAGAAGTGTTACAATATATAGAAGTTTAGAACGATGAAAAAACAGAGAGAAAGGAGGAAAATAGACCCTGTTTTGAGAATTCAACCACCCACCATTAATGCCCTACAAATCCACCTATAATATGTCAAATCTACCTCTCCATGTCTACTTTGGTGTGTTGGAGAAGGAAGAATATCGAATCAAATCAAATATGGGTTATTGAAACAATCAGATCTCATATTGATGGCTTGAAAGACGTTTTCCCATTTTCACCCACCAACACCTACTAAAAATGATATTTTATGCTTCCATGGCATAGAGGAGGTTGAGATCTTTCCAATGGTGCTAAATGTATTGAATTTAGGGCACTGGTTTGAAAGGTATGTCCATTTGAATGTTTGAGTTAGGTCTGTACAAAAATGGCAAAAACTAGTCAGCAGAACGGGTCCACGGGCCTGAAACTCACTTTGTGCCTTTTGGCACTAAAAATACAAAATGCAAAAATTACCCCGTAGCTCTGCAATTCATTTAGGAAAATTCCCTCTTCTGGCCCGCCAGCCCCCATTTTCCATTCAGGTGAAAAGTTACTCCAAGGCCCGCTGGCCCACATGCAATTGAGGCTTGACATGTGGCTCCTCTGGGCGTCAGCGGATGTGCGGATATTTTTTTCACTTTACGCCTTCTCGGGGAAATTTTTTTAAATTTCCTCCGATGACCTACCTTCCTGCTTTGACTTTTCAATGTGGACACGTGTCCCTTTGTGGAATTTAGGCATTTTTCTTCGTTTGGCTTTAAGATCCCCCGCGGGCTTGCGGGCCTGAAATTCACTTTGCGCCCTATTTGTAAAAAGTGCAAAAATTCCAAAACTCCCCACAGAGTCACCGATCGCTTTTGGCATTCAAGAAAATTTCCCTCTTTGGGCCCACCGGCCCGCATTTTCCATTTGGGTGAAAAGTCTCAAAATCTCCTGCCACCCTACATTGGCAAAAATCGTTAAAAACTGCCGCTGGCCCGTAACTTGTGAAATATGAGGAGTTAGAAGGACTTCTTTATATTTTTGGAAATGGGAAGAAATTTCCTATCTGATGGAAATGTTTTTAGGGAACCTTAAGTGCTTATAAATCTAGAAAATTAGATTGAAACACTAAAGGAGGGAAAATGGGTGCAATTAACCAAAAAATAACGATGAGCTTATTTTGGAGAACAATTTTTATAGACATCATATTTGACTTATGCAGTGGATAGAAGAAAGCTATTTTTAGGACTTGAAACAAGAGGAGTCATGGGTCCATGAAATAATGTCTTCCATTACTATCCATAACTAATTTTCAAAAATAGCTCTCACCATTTCAGAAGAGTCAATGATGCATTCATCTTCCGCGTGATTCAAAAACTGAATCAGAATACAGAGGAAATTTTTTCTAAAGAAGCCATGGATGTCATTTCTCCATGGGGAACTTGGTTTATTCAATTTTGATCCTTTTTCTACATTCGCGTAAGTGGCTTTGTGGGTACTCCATGGAAACTTCCTAAGTACGTCAGTGAAAAATGGGCATTGATGGAGCTTGCACGACAACTATTCCAAGTTCACTATCTTCTCAGTGACAAGCATCACTCAGGAATTCATTTCCTGATTCAAATTGGGGAATACAAAGTTCCAAATCTCTTCACTACACAACTCATTGAAAAAGAGTTTCCCTCATCACTATTCATCCATACGCGAAGAGATATTAGTTTGATATCAATGGATATATGTAGAATATTCTTGGAGAAAAGTATCAACATAACCCTACCATTGAAAATTTCTAGGTTACATTTTTAGACGAACATGAAGTAAGGAGACGAGAGGTTTCCCATCTAACCCTTTCTTAGATCAAGGCCTTTCACATCAGAAACCCTCCAGATTCATTTGTAAATGATGATGAACATGTTATGGATCCTTCATATGATGCAGTTTCTTTTACCCCATTGCCACGAATTGATTGGACTAAAAGAGATGAATTTTATCTTGATAGCAAGAATCAACCGATTCTTAAAAGAAGCATATCTTGATATGAAAGAAAACTTTCCAAATTACAATCAACTCAAGATCATAGTTCAAGATCACAAAAATTGCCAACTCGAGGAGGTCTTCAGTCAACCATATCCCCTTCTCAATCAACCTCCATTCCATCCAGTCATATGCAACAATCAAGAAAGGAGTGGTTTCCAAAATCCACTTCACCGAAGAATATGTCATAATGTTAAGAATCTAAGGGTCCTATCCCCTACGAAGGAAGAGAGCGTGTATCAGGATTTTCCACTTCAAGTAGAGATTCTTCTACTCACATTACTGACAGTTCTCAGAATCTCATTATAAACAATCCTCAGCCATGCCCTGCACAAGATTTCACTCAAGTGTAGGTAGACCATATATCGAATGCTTCAGAACCTACAGTTAACAAAGAGATTTCCCAAAATATCCCAGATGATCAAGGGGTGGATATCGATATTATTTCTCTTGAGATTGAGGTTGTGGAAAGGATTCTTATAGAATCTCATGATGTTGGGAACAATGAGAATGTTGCTTTAGGCTCCAAGATTCTGTATGTGGAAGTAGTGAATGATACTCCTTTTTGGGTTGATTGTGAAATCAAGAAAAGGAAGAAGGTTGTTAAGGCAATTGACATTGATTTTTATGCCCTTTTCAAACTTATGAATGACATAATTCCCAAGAATCCTAAATTTCTCTCTTGAATAATGGTGGACCATGACGAAAATAGATTTGTGGATCTTGCCATCCCATAGGTTGACAAGGAGTGTAATGCCATGAAATCTGTTGATTATGAAGTTTCCAGACTTGGAATAGGGAATTTCACATTATAAAGTGACATGGAGATGGCCTGAGATTTAATTGACATTGTGTTGAAGAAACTTGAGAAATATAAGTCTCAAAACTCTCAGCTCAAGGCTAGAAATAATTAATTGGTGGAATATGTTCAACATCTGATAAATCCCATATCATCCACTTTCCTAGTACCTAATGCAGTGGCTGCCCCTAATGAAGAAACTCTCAATTTATCAAAATAAATAAACACATTGGGCTATGTCACTAAAAATTAGCTTTCAGAGATTCTCGTTTTAGGCCAAGAGACGATCAAAACAACGGTTAAGCTCCATGAAGATGTTAGTGCATATCTTGATCCAATTCTTTCTTTCATTAAATTTTTTTTTTTAACATATCAAATTTGGACGAGATATTGCCTAGTGACGAGTAAAAAATCCTTAGTTTTAGCCATTGAAGGAATTATCGAATTTGAACATTGAGGGACACATTTTCTTTGGTGTCTGCATGTCAAATCAAGGAAGACGTTTCTCAAGGATTATATGATCCATTATGAGAGCGTATGCAATGAAGCTTTCACTTCACTTGCCTTGATTCAAGAATTCATAGCTGAGATCCCTTGCGACCTTGTAAATGAGAAAAATCAAAGGTGTTCATCGGAACATGTGAAAGGAATTTTCACAATTTTTTAGGAACATGTATACTCCTGCCATCAATTTCTCTTCAGCTTTAATGGAGCGTTGCATCAAATTCAAGAACTTGTTTTAGAATTCCCAATAAAAGATGGTAAATTTGAATGATATGCCAAGTAGGATTTTGGAATTCCAGGTATTTTTTGAGGCTATTCTTCGACCAAATTAATTGATGAAAGAGGTAGATCCTAATTTCATCGATGGTTCAAGGAACCGGTTTTCTTGGTATCTAACGAAGTGGGAGAGTCCATTTCTCATACGTTTGAGATAGGCGGACCCCATTTCAATGGATAAGGCACTCGTTATGGTCATATGTTTTAAAAGTGGAATTTAAAAAAAAGGATGTTGTTATTAATTTTACCTTTGGAAAAATGTGGATAACTTAAGTGGTTTTTATTTTTGGTAGCTTTTAATAAAGTTAGTTGAAAAAATCAAAGTCACTAAAGTGCCCTATTTAATGTTCATGTAGACCCTAACTACTTTGTAACCAACTTTTGGGTTATAAAAGGAAGTCAAGTGCTCATTTGTAAAGGGGAATTTGAGAGAGGAGAAGAAAATACTTTTGTGTGCAAGATTTTTTTTAGGAAGAAACTTTGTGTTCTTTTGTGAAGACATTTTGGAGTTAATGAAATACGAACTTTGTGTCTCATTCATTGTCTCTTGTAACATTTGATGTTCTTATGTTCATTATATGTTAGATGTTTAAATCTTGCATGAAAATATTGTCTTTGATCTTATTTTCAATGTAATTAAGATGTTATTCTTGTTCACAGTGATCAAGCTCTGCTATTTACTTGCTCATGTGTGTTCCATTTACTTATTCTCATTTAACTGATGCAAAATCCATTTTATTTGTGTTAGTTAGTTATTGTTATTGTCCATGCAATCTTAGGCTCTGCTTTTACCTGAAATTTTCATGTTCCTTCCTTTATTTCATTCCATCCCCCTCATTCAATTTTCTTTCCATTGATGTTCCAAAACACCCCCCACATATGATTTTTAATGTACAGGTGTAAATAAAAATTTGGTTTTCAATAAAGGCTGTCTCACCTTCATTGAGGAGGGACTTTGTTCCCACACTGTTGCATGTCATTTACATGCATGCAAATCCATATGATAAAAGTTATAAATACCATAAATCCTAAACATGGATAATTTTAGTAGCGAATATTCGAGATTTGATGAATATTCTGTATTTAGAAAATTTGAAAAGGTAATTTTTTTGGAGTAGGACAGTGTACTATTCACCTAAATTTTCTAGTATAATTTTTTTAGGAGTCGACTTCTCCTATTATTGAAAACTAATCCTGTATAAACATACGTAATTCATCGGGTAGTATACTAGTAACTTATTAGTAAGGTACTCGTCTAAAGTATAAATCAAGTACCATGTGAACTTTCGAAGTATAATCATCATGCACGATAAGAAGTGAAGGTCAGATTGTAGACATGTGATAAGTAAGGTTTATACGCATGAAAAGGAGTGAACATGAGTGAAAAGTAAGGTTTTGTAGACGCATGACAAGTAAAGTTTGCTAATGCACAACAAGTAAGGTTTAGAAGAAACGTGAAAAATAAGGTTTGAAGACACACGATAGGAGTGCACAGGCACACGATAAGGGTGAAGACACATGAAAATAGTCTAAACATCCAACAAGGGTGTAGAAAGGTGACCAGTTCCCAAATCAAGTACTCAATGGAGGCTGCTAGTGCTCAAAAGAGAAAAAACATAACCAAAATATCTCAAAAATCAACATTGTTTAAGTATTTTGGAAACTCTGTAGCTTCTCATATAGCTACCACTAGCACCCATACAACTACCACTAGAATCAATCAAGAATAAAAATTGTGTGGAAGGTATTATTGAAGTGGACATGAATTCATCAGAATATCAACCAAATAATATCTACGATGACAACATGCCATAGCTTGAATATATTCATGTTGAGATGTAACCAGGAGAGGATCAAGATGATCTCAAATACTCAACAAACTGTAACACCAAAATCAAATGAAATATTCTAGTTCACAAAAGAGGAAACAAGAAGATCGACATATTCCTAAAACTTCTTGCTCACAAAAGTAAAAATTTGAAAGTAAATAAGAATATATGGACACTTGGTAGGAGATATAAATTTGAGTGGGCTACAAAATTTCCTGTTTATTGAACTTATAGAGCTAGCTAATTTCTGAAGATATCCCAACTAGAATGTACATGTATAATATGTACTCTGGAAACTGGGAAAGTAAACAAAAATGCAAATAAAGTTAGACACAATTAGAAAACCATTGTGGAAAACAATATGTGACTGTACACCAGTTTGATGGCCATGATAATAAAACCACACAGATGGAAAAACGAAAAATAATGTATGAATGTTCAATACATAACAATAGATTATGAAGATGAGTAGGAAATACACAAAAATATTGTGGAAAAGGGTGAAACAATCACATCATAAAATTGGAAAGGTGATTCAATAAAATTTGTCATGCTAAAAACATATAGTTTTCTACCATATTCTACATCCTTAAGAAGGGAAGACCTAGTTTTTGATTTTGTTGATTTAAAAATTTTGTATCAACAAAATGGACTGCACAACGTTTCTCAAACACATTAGTCAGACAATAGTGCATGGGAAATGGATAAATGCCCTGCAATGATTGAAAAGGAATATTTGAAAGAGAGTGTAAAAATGCAAAGTTTACATCTATATCAATTGATGAAGTAACAACACTTGACAACACCTCATGGGTATGCATCTATGTTTATAATTTTGAAAATCATATAAGGCAACCGAATCTGTTGGCTGTACAGAAAATGGTTGAAAATTACAATGCTAAAAACCTATATTAAATAGTTGTTTCCATTTTGAAAGATATTGCTGACATGAATGAATATAAAATTGATATGAAGTTGGTATGTTTTGGTGTAGATGGTATGTCAGTTATGTAGGGTCATCAAATTGGGTTGTGTGTTTGATTGCAAACAACAGTAGCCCCTTATATGCTTGCAATTCATTGCATAGATCGCATAATGAATCTAGTATATAAAATAGTTAGAAACTTTGAAAATGTTGCAAGAGTAGAAGACCTTATCAGAGAGCTGCATTCCTATATGTCAAATAGTCCAAAGATGATTTCTTGAGTTTCAAAAAATTTACAATTGGAATTACAGATGGTAAAAATCTCCTAAAGGATGTTGATACAAGGTGGATTTCTTTGTATGAGCCTGCATGCATAATTAGAGTATCCATCGTTGATTGGTTTCATGCAAAAATATCACAATGAAGTTGACAAATCTAAGGATTTGTTGTTATGATTAATGGATCTGGAAACATTAGTTACATTGGTTGGCATTCTACCAATGTTGAAGGAGATCAATATATTGATGAAGCATGAACAAGAGAGATCCATCTATATTGTTGATTTTATATGACTTAGAAAGTGGGTATGTCAATCTCTTGATATCTTGTACTTGTTAGAACAAAGTTTTGATACACCTATTTTTGTTAGATGGAAATTTTTATTGGATATTAAGAATCCTAATAGTTATTTGAGATTTAATATCCATGATCACCTCTGTATCAATGTTAATGGGAAGGAGATACCACTACACAGTTTACAAAAATGATAAGATATTCTAGGATTAGAAAGATAAGAAGTTCATGTGACTCGTGTTCTGTTTGATACTATTATATATGATACACGAATAAATATTAAAAAAAATACACAATCCTTAGCTTCCAAAATCAGAGAGTATTTCAGTAAAGATAACATTCTTAAAGCTATGGAACTATGAGTGAAGCTATATGGGAATCCAATTTTTTAGAATACTACATGTGATCATGCATATTTTGTCAGTAAGATATTTTATAAATCCATATATGCTATAATGGATCATTTCATAAAGACATCAGAGGTCAATGGTGTTGAAATCAAAGGTATTATGAACAAGGACTTAATAAATTCTCAATCAACTCATTTTGCAATGAAAGTGGTTGACCAATATCATTGATTAACTGAACCTCAAGAGAATGGTGCAATTACAAGGCTCTGGAGAAAAATTATCTAACAAAGCAGTGTGTTACAGGAAGGCATCAGTGAATATTTTTGATTATATGAGTTGTGCCAAACATTTATTTTGGGATATGTGGAGGACGAAATGGTTTTCAATGCTTTATCTTTTGTAAAATCAAAACTACGAAACAAGTTAGATAATAATCTAGAAATTTGTAAGTTTGTATGTTTTAGGCTACTCATTTATTCAAATACATTTCCTTTTGATAGAGCAATTTCATTTAATTGGAATTCCCTTTTCAAATTGCTAAGAGGTGTTAATAGTACAATTGCAAATATGGAAATTATTTCCAATAGATGAGACATTTTATGATTTGGTGTGTCCAGTCTCATCGACTGGGCCCTGTAGATTCAAGTTGCCATCGACTATGAGGAGGCCATTGAAAATGGATTTTTTAGATCAAATCTATCATTTTACACCATCTTCACAGTGTTCACCTTTAATTTATCTTATCTAAGATATTTCTACATCCACATCTATTAATATTTTATCTTATCTGTATCAATTTCATAGGTTACATTCCTAGGAAGCTCTCACTTATTATTTATAATAATCCCATTTTATTTATTCAGTAGTTTTGGTATTTTCAAATTTTTGATGTTATGTTTGTGACATGCATTTTTGGAACACTATTTTTTAAATATCGTAATTAGACGTAATACAATAATATTTTAAATTTACATAATGAATCAAACACAGTTTGAGTTATCCATCTTACATATTTTGCATTGTAAATAATTAAACATTCAACATTAAAGAAAATGCATTCCATACATATTTTGATATCATTGTAATTCACAATCTATATATATATATATATATATAAATATAAATTCCATATTGCAAGATAATACGTGTAAAAAAATAAGATTCCATGAAAACCATTGCAACGTGTAAGCATATCTTGTTGAAAAACTGTATGAAATTCTTATAGACAATAGAAGTAGATAATGACAATATTCTTTAATTTAAACAAAGATTCAAATTTCAAGTTTTGAACTTAATTTTTTTTCAAGTTTAAAGTTTTGTAAACATTTTTTCAACAACTACAATTACACATGCAGTATATGCTAAAAAAACTTCCCCACTCCCAATTTCCTTTTCCGTTTATTTTACAACTTTTGTGTCATTTTTCCCAATTGCTGCTTTATTCCCTACTTCAAGAATTCCAGAATTTACAAGATCCTCCACAATAATATTTAAGCTATTAACAATTGCTTCATATTCCTTTGAAGAATCTATAAGGGATAGCAAAGAAGGATCTCCAACTACCCTCGTCTTGGAAGAAAATATATGCATCCATGTCATTCTCTTTGATAATCTGCTTCAGAAGCAAAACAATAGTTTGCTTATTGCCGCGGATAAAATTTTCTGAGCTGTTTCTAAGTGAACTTAGAGCATCTTTGCTTCAATTTTAAAATTTTCATATTTCAACTGCAACAAAAAAATTGAGCTCAATTAAAACATATTACTAAAAATTGAAAGTAATAAAAACTATGATTTAAAATTAAATCTTGTAACTTGTAATTCATAATACTTATAAGAGCTTTATCTCTTTATGTTATAGTCTCGCCTTGTGCTTGGTTAAATAAGATATCTATCTTATCTGGATGATTTTGAACTGCAACATATAAACTATACCTTTGATTATGATTATCAGAACAATTATTTAACTCCTTAATTTATACTCTAGCCCTTAGATCCCATTGTTTGAGCTGACTTATACTAGGCATAACAACCTCTTTGACATGGACTTCATAGTCATTAACAATCAAGTTATCCAAAGAAAAACTAATATGTTGGTCACTTTCTGGAGAGGATGGGGGGTTGAAGGATCAAAATTTGAGGCTTCATGTATATATGTCACCTATTGTTGTCACTGTGTGCCCTGATCCTATTTATGTGTTAAAATCAATTTAATTATTAAAACTAGAAGTAATTTACAAATTAAAAATTGAAAATAAATTGATTTAGAACAATGCTCAAATAAATACATCGAAATGGAAACATACATGCGTTCCCTGAATCATATCACTTGTATCAATTTTTTTTAGGTCATTATTATCAATGCCCAAATAATCTTCATCCAAACAAATTTTATTTAAAATTTATTAGCCTATTGTACTAGGCACACCAATGAAATAAAGATTGGAAAATTCAAAAGCAATTTTTAGTCTCCCGCTGGGGGCCAGAAGTATCATGCATTTACCAGTGGTATTTCTTCCTTTGGTTAGAAATCAGAGTCAGAAAGGTGGTACTGGTGGAGGATGTGGCATCATTTGAATAGATGGTGATGAACACACTATTAATAACAAAAAAATTACTGGCTTGTATACAAATTGTTAAAAATTATGAAAAATTAACAGTTTTATACCTTTCTAAATGGGAACCTGTAACGGCCGCGTCTAAAAATATTGTGTGGGTGATTGGAGTGGTGGTGCAAGAGGTTTCAATTTTAGAGATTGAATAGATACATGTGACTAAACTGATTGTGTGGCTGATGATTGTAGTTGTAAATGTGAAATATGATAATCCAATGTCCCTACAAAATGTTAAATGGTAAATAATAAAATGTAAAAAAACCAATAATGAAAGTTATGGGTATTACGTCTAAGTTGTTTTACTAATTGAAACACTTGAGGCTGAGGGGATGAGTGAGCATCCGTGTCAGACTGTTGTTCTTCAATTAAAATGGACAATTTATTCATCTGGTTGTTCATGCAAGTAGGAGTGGGTTCACCTTGTAAATTATGAAATGCCTTGAAATAAAGAAAAATGATATAGTTTGTGGAACAAAAAGTTGGTTTTTCAAAAACTTGAGCATTGAATATATCAAATTTTATCCTATTCGATAAGTATGTACACCAATCAAATCTTTCCTTTTGGATCACTGTGACAATGCAGGCAATAGCCCAATGGGCAATATCTTCCTTCCTCCCCTAAAAAACAATTATTGTTTGTTAAAATGTTATCATGGCTCAAAGAAAACTATGTGCAGATCCTTGCACATCGACTCCTCATCTTGATTTGTTGAGATTTACTGCACAAAAAGTCATTAAATAAAAATCAAGCACAATTTATATGAAAATTAAAATGTTAAATAAAACTAAAATTCAGAAAAACTAAAACATGTACCTTCAACTTGGAAATTATAATAGGATTTGAGGAAAATATTATCATCTTCTGTCAAAGCGGATTTGGTTGTAACAATGCTGCAATTTTTGAAAGGAAGACTTGTCAATCGATGAATATCTGTAGGATAAAAATTGAATATAAATGTGCGTTCATCTGGAAAAGTCATAATGAAATGTTTTTCTACTAGATTGAATGACAAAAGTAGGTAGTTCAGAACAAAGACATCTATCCCAAACTATGACACGTTAACAAGTCCTTCGAACTCACAATCATGTACCCATTCCTTGTATATTTCATTCAATTACAAGACTACATTAATCTATGGGCACATTAAGTTCTTATATTGGATCTTAGATAGGGCAGTTTCCTGGATAGTTTGATCTACCATGACATAGTTATGAAGACTACACATGAGAATCGAGACTTGAATCAGTTGAATTAAGACCTAAAATAGATGAATTGAGACATGGATTTTTTTAAAAAATTTGGAAAGTTAACTTGTGAGCATTGAGAATTACATAGGAAAATTGTAGGTTGTGAATTTTGAGCACTGAGAGTTGAATAGGAAAATTATATGGCCTAGGTTGTAGCCTGTGTGACTTGCGAGAACTGAGTTAAATAGGAAACTTGCAAGCCCCAAGTTGAAAAAGTAACTTGTGACCAATGAGTGGAAAAAGAAAGCTGATCTGAGCACTAAGTTGAAAAGGAGAACCATCAGCACTCTGAGCATGCAAAAATAAGTTGTGAGAAGTGTGAGAAATGAGGGCTGAAGGGGGTATTTATAAGGTCAAGATTATGGTTTTGGTATTGGTATGTGTGACCAGAAGAGGAAAGGAAAAGGGAAATCAAGGATTTAGAGATATAGAACATGGAAATTGAAATACGCATGACAACAAAAAATAAGAATGCGTGATAACAAACTTAATAGACACATGACAACAAATGCTACAGACACATGAAATGGAAATCAAGAGACGCGTGATAGCAAAAGGTAAGGTCACACAAAATCAATTTTTCTTTCATGTGACAAGAAATTTGTTGCGCGATAGGAAATCAGTTTTCATGTGATGCTTTAGATTCTATCAGGAGAAAAATTTAATTGAAAAACCTGGAAAAGTCACATGTGTCGTGAAAGTGGTTCCAGGGATATTTTTCAGGGATATTCCACCTCTAATTTCCCAGAGGCCTCTTAAAATGAACCTTGGTGCAATCTTGAGATTCAAATATTTTTGTCATACCAAACTTGCACAATCACCACTATGCTCGCACTTCAAACATTCTTAGTCCTTTGGTTTCATTCGCCATACACATGTCACCATCTGATTTGTCTTAAAATATTGCCAACACTTGCATAGTTAGCCATGTCACCTTCTCCAGGTGTCACCTTGTGATAAGTTGTGGACCCAAAAATATATCAACCTTAGCTCATTCTGGGGTGTTCACGTCCGTTTGGAGCCATCTCTCAAAACTATGGAGAAATTCTACCATGTGTCCACCTTCATCCATCATATCATTGCCAAGTGGCACCCTATGCTTGGTCCACTTGTGTCTACCTTCTTCTGACGTATCTTCTATATCAGGAGTGTATCATTTGCGAAATTATATCTAATAATAAATCTCTATGCACCTTATTACTGTCATTATTTTCATCGTGTAAAGTATAAACCAATCAGACAGGTCCACGCACCTCTTTGGTGTCAGTATTTTCTGACTGCAAATCTTGAAACAATAAAATAGCTCCACCCACCTTTTGTGGTGACGACCTTGTTAGAATGTAAAGCTTGAACCAATAAACTATCTCCACTTGCCTTTATGGTGTCATACTTGTTAGATTGCGACACTTGACCCAATCAGATAGCCCCATGTGGCTTTGTGGTGTTAGGATTGTCAGATTGCGAAGCTTAAACCAATAGGAAGACTCCACATTTTTGAACTTGTCAGGATTATATTATTGTGAAGTTCAAACCAATCAAAAACTCCGTGTACCACTTTGATGTCATTATTTTTTTGAACCTCCACTGGCCATTGTGACACATAATGCAATAAGGATGCTCCATGGTCCTTCAAAAATATTGCAATGTATGAAAAATGCAACACATGCTCCAATAGGGAAGCTCCATGTACCTTTGGGATATAAGACTTCTCAGAATGCAAAATTTGAACCAATCGGATAGCTCCAAGTACCTTTTGTGGTTTCAAACTTGTTAGATTGCAAACCTTGAACCAATCGGATAGCTCTAAATACCTTTTTGGCTTTGGAATTTTTAGATTACAAACCTTGAACCAATCAAGAGGCTCCACGTATCTTATCTTTTTCTTTTCATTTTCTGGGAAAACCCCAAGTGCCTTCATCTTACCCAAAATTCTGACACGTAGCATCTACCTTCACTGTTGAGATTTCGTCGCTTGTCCTTTTGACTTTTCAACCTTTCATGGACCTAAAAATTAATGACATTTAGTTATTTCCACAAACCTTGCATCCATTAGGAATATCTTCCTAAGATCTTTTTGTAAAGCCAACATGTGTTCATTATTGTTTCCTTTGATATTCACCACATGTCTTATCTATCTTCGGTCACGTGTCCCTTATTTCCACCATGTTTTCTTGTTGTTGTTCGACATGACCTGCAAAACTTTGAATGGCCATAGCTTCCTCCATAGAGCTCCAAATTGCACAAACTTGGACTCGTTGGAAAGGTATTCTTGATTTCTCAATGACCCATACCTTTAAAATCTCCAAAATCTCTTAGATAAGATGGAATAAGAATTTTAAACCTTCAATGTACATTACTCTCACTACTCGAGCCTATAACACTCTAGACCACTGTGAAACCATCCTGAAAGCTCAATAAACCATTGAACATCACTTGACACCATGACTTCATGATTTAACATGACTTGACACTTCATATAACCACTTAGATACCTTGGACACATTTTACATTCATACCAAGCATTACCATTCACACCTGATGAGCTCCAACTATCACTGAGAAGACACTACCAATCAACCTTCATGCCTCTTACAGAGCTTCACTTCACCATTAACACTTTTTCCATCAATGACACTTAACATCAATGACAACACCGATGACTAGGGTTAAAAAATTTCCCCCTTTGTCATTGATGGAAACAAACTCAGAAACTTTGATGGAAATCACTTTCATACTTAGTTTTGAATAGCACACTCTCCCCCCTTTGAAATCCATGACAAAGGGACACATATTCAACAACATGAAAAATCATACAAATAAGCATTTATAAAGCACAAGCTTACTTTAAGGAACTCCCCTTGGATGATGCTCCTCTTTTGACTGATAGGATACAATCAACTGAATAACTTTCTTCACACCTTTTTCCTTGGACTACCAACTAGATCTCCTTGTCCAATATCTCCCCCTAGGATACCAGTATTGAATGATCTCTACTTGAATAATCCAAGATCCCCCTAGACACATGAAATATTCCTTTGAAGGAAATTCACCTATCTCACCATGTTTAGACATCTCACTTCACCCTGCTCAAAAATATTATACTACTCCCCTGAGATACTATCATCATTTTTTCTGAAGTTACATGACATCAATCACTTACCTTGCACTCAAACCATAGGAATGAATCAACATTATTTTAAGGTATTCAACCCTTGTCCATGCTATCCTAATCTTCCTTCAAGACTTACATCCTCCATAAGCCAATTTTCTAAGCCAACACTCCTTACTCTACCTTACAATCCTACAACACATCTTAAACACCTTGTTAATCATCAAAAATAGATTCTCATTGTAATTTCATCATTTTGAAACACTCTAACCTTAGCTTTATATTTAACTAAACCTTTGAACAACTAATTGTAATTTTTTTTGCTTTTCAAACATTTTACTCCTTCATCACTCGATCGACTCTTTCTCTACGAGCCACTCCCCCTTGGAGGTTGTTGTAATTTTTCAATAATAACACAAGAACCAGTGACTGACATAAAAAAACCTTGATTGAAACACTTAGTTGTCATACTTGATCCTTCTCATGATGCAAACCCCAACTCAGAATACTTATACACATCACTTTAACTTCACACTCTTTGCTTATAACATCATATTTTCTCATATTGATGGACTGTGAGACCGACATATATCAATTCTTGAACATACACTCACACCATGGACACTCTTAACATTCTTTTCGTTAAATGAACTTTGACAAAAAACTTTGACACTTGACATCATTTAACAATTCTTGACAGACTTAGTTTTTTTCTCCCTAAAAAATTGCATTTTACTAGAACAAAGACACACTAGATCCTATGTCATTTACAACCACACATTATTATCTCAGTAGTAATTCACATTAGAGCTTTGAAATAACCTGATTCAGATTATAATAAAACAATCAACTTGATCATTGGACCCAAGATACTCTCTCTCAATTTTGTACTCTTTAGGAAACTTTTCTTGCTTGAAACCAATGTTGAAAACATGGAAAAGAAAAAATCATATTTTGAGACTTCTTGACTACACATTCTTGGCATGAACACTCAATAAGAACACTGAACAACTTGAATGGGAATTATAAATTCAAAACACACATTCCTTGAACCTTACATACCTTGACAACATGATAAAGAATTCAATCAACAACTACTGGTGTCAACCTTCATTTAGGAGCAACTTTGACCAACTCACTCAACTTAATTTTTAAGAACACTTGATTAGTAGACAAATAAATAGTAGACCATGATTCTATCAACTAGTGTATACCTTCTAAAATCCTAGAGAAGACATTTCATACTTCTGAGAACACTAAAATATCATTAAATCCTCAGAGGACTCCACCTTCCTTTCTTTTTTGCACATTTGCTTTGTGCTTCCCTTGAAAGGTTGTCTTTGTATGATGGTATCCTGTGTTTATCTCGTAAAGCACATATGTTCCTCCTTATGCATGAAATTGTTCTCAACTAGGGAAAACATACCTCTTATAAGATTTAATGACTGATTGATCTTTATGGACTTGACTGATCCAACTATCTCCTTCTTAGCTTTTTCTATGCATTCTAACACCTTAGTTAAGTTTGGCTCTTCATTGGATAATTTTCACTTTCCCTTGACTTTCATTGATAACTTCTTGTCATCCTGTCTCTTTAGGATTAGAATTGGTTTCCTTGACTCTGTAAATTTAGTTGAGTTCCTTATTTCTAGTGTTTCTTCCAACCATGGCTGAATTGACTTTATCATTAGCACTCGACTTCATCTTAAACACCTTTTTTCCTTTCCTTTTAGTTGTATGAGGCTTTCTGTTGTGTCTAGGTGACTCATAACAATGTCTATCATAATTCCCCTACCTTTGACAATTGAAACACACAACATAGTTCTTGCCTCTAGGACCTTCACATTTATAATTTTGACTGAATGGCTCACAAAAACAAAATGGAACAATATGACCCTTCTCTTGACAATTGAAACATACTATATTTTTCTCATATTCAGTCCTAAAATCTCTCCATGGATGTTCATCTAATTTTCTTCTACAATATCTAGTTTTATGCCCAAACACGTTGCATGAAAATAAAATTCCATAAAACTTACATGAGAGTCTCCTTGAATTTGGTTTCCTACTAGTCTTCTTGTGTTCTTTGTTTTCCTTCTTGGTCTCATAACATCCTTGACAAGATATATGAATTGACTCAGTTCTCAATTCCCTTTTCCTTGTTTGTTCTGTTTCATATTTTAGAATCTTTAATTTTGTACTTAGTCTCTCACATTCTTCACTCTTGGTTTGGATAGTTGTTTGACATGGCTCATGACTAAGTTCATGCTCTAATTCACACTGAGTTACTTCCTTTTTAAAAATCAGTCCTGATATGTCATTAGGATGTTTTTGTTTTCTTAGTAGGTTCTCAGGATTGCTTGTTCTTTCCTTACTTTTCTAATACATAATTATTTTGTTTGTGGCCTATTATAGCTCATTACTTAGAGTCTTTAATTATTATTCATATTTGGCATAGGCTTGTTCTTTGTCTTTCAATGCATTCGACACATTTTAAACATATGAAGTCAATTCATTCATTTTTTGGCCATGATTATCTTCCATGAGCTTGATTTCAGTATTTAATTCTTTTATAAGGGCTTGAGAAATATCACAATTCTTTTTCAAAATTGATTCTGGTAAAGAACCCACGATTGTGCCTTCAAGATCACCTCTAAGATGTTAGACTTGATTCAAGAGTACTGGGATCTGATAGAAACTGTTAGAAATATAGGCACTGAGAGGGGGGTGAATCAGTTCTAATTAAAAATTTTACAATCAACTTACACTTCTTCAATTTGTTATAATTAAAATATATGAACTGTGATGAAGTATAACCATTCAACCATGAGAGATAAAGAGAGAATTAAACACATATGAACACATGAGGAGACAATATTTAATGTGGAAAACCCATATTGGGAAAAAAACCCACTAAAACAAGAAAACTAGCTTGGAAATTTTTCCTATAAAGTTACAATGATTTGATGGTTGAGCTTTAACTCAACCTGGAGCTATAACTCCAAAATGTAATGGAGCTGTTACTTAATATTTGACAAGATCCAACTTGTTTGGAAGCTTCAACTCCCAACTTTGTTACATCAACAACTAACCTTTAGTAAGCTTCAACTTATAAGGAGGCTTCAACCCCTTATAATTTAACCAACTACAAATGATCTTATATAAGCTATTACTTACAAGGAGGTTTCAACCCCCTATATGCTAAGTTACAACTTAGAATTTTAATAAAATTTTGATCACTTTAATGTGTTGTCTTCCATAACTTCTTTTGACCAATTCTTCATATCACTTGTCTTCTCATCTCCTTTCTTAATTTTCCATGGATTCAATCCATTCACACCCTTCTCACTTACTCAAAGTGAGCACTCAACTCTGTACTCTTTTCAACAACCACCATGTATTTGAATACAACATTCTCCCAGCTTCAATGAGCACTCAAACATCATCTTTCAGCACACAACTCTCTATCGAATGACAAAAACACCGAGCCCAATAAAAACATTTACATGATAAAAAATTGAGCATAAATAAACAAACACAAATCCTAAACATGACTCTTGACTATTCATGTTCAATAAGTCATCACATGAATCATTCTTCCTATGTACATGTGCATAGAGAAGGAATTTTCAAAACTACCTCATAAATTTATCTTCTTGTATTTGATATCTTCAATTACACCATCTAAAATTTTCTAAAATTCTTCCTTGACTCTTGATCTTCTTCTTGAGCTCCTTAAATTTGAATAGGGATGCTTCATGTTTCATGTCTTTTGAGTTTCATCACAGAGATCCTTCACTTTGAATTATTTCACTGATTGTTCTTTAAGGACTTGCCTGAATGAGAAAAAATTCTGTCACAAATATTTCCTTTGTTTCGAGATGAAACAACCTCATTTCTTTTGCAACACATCCATGACCCTTAGATAAGGTTACACTTAAAACTTTAGACAATTTCATATGTGAATTATTAAGATTCGAGGATTTTTTTCATACCAAAATTACACAGTCACCACCATGCTCGCACTTCAAACATTCTTAGTCCTTTGGTTTCATTCGCCATACATGTGTCACCATTTGATTTGTCTTTGAAGATTACCAACATTCCTACAGTTAGCCATGTCACTTTATCCATGTGTCACCTTGTGATAAGCTACGGACCTGATAGTCTATCAACCTTAGCTCATTTTGGGGTGTTCATGTCTATCCAGAGCCATCTCTCAAAACTATGGAAAAATTCTTCCATGTGTCCACCTTTGGCCGCCAGCTCATATCCAAGTAATGCCTTCTGTTTGGTCTACCTATGTCTACCTTCTGCTGACGTATCTTTTATCTCAAGAGTGTATCATTTGTGAAATTATATCCAGTAATAAAGCTCCACGCACCTTTTTGGCATCATTATTTTCTGTGTGTGAAGTACAAACCAATCAAATAGCTCCATGTACCTCTTTAGTGTCAGTATTTTTAGACTCCAAAGCTTGAACCAATAAAATAGATCCATGCACCTTTTTGGTGTTAGCCTTGTTAGAATGTGAAGATTGAACCAATAAACTAGCTCCAGTTTCCTTTGTGGTGTCAAACTTGTTAGATTGCGACACTTGACCGAATAAGACAACCCCATGTGGCTTTATGGTGTCAGGCTTGTTAGATTGCGAATCTCAAACCAATAGGAAGAATCCATGCCTTCACACTTGTTAGGATTCTCTTATTACAAAGTTCAAACCAATAAAACAACTCCACAAACCTCTTTGATGTCAGTCTTTTCTGAACCTCCACTAACCACTGTGACACATAATCTAAAAGGGACACTCCACATTCTTTCACAAATATTGCAATGTATGGCCAATGTGACACATTCTACAATAGGGAAGCTCCACGTATCTTCGTGATATAATACTTTTCAGAATGTGAACCTTGAACTAATCAGATAGCTCTAAGTACCTTTGTTGTTTTGGACTTGTTAGATTACGAACCTTGAACCAATCGGATGGTTCCAAGTAACTTTATGGTTTCAGACTTGTCATATTGTGAACCTTGAACCAATCAAGAGGCTCCATGTATCTTAGCTTTTTCTTTGCATTTGCTGGACATAACCCAAGTTCCTTCATATTACCCAGAATTCTGACACATAGTATCTCCCTTCACCATTGATATTTTGACACATGTCCTCTTGAATGTTCAACCTTAAATGAACCTGAAAAGTTATGCATTTAGTTAATTATGTGAACCTTATGTCTTCCAGGTGCATCTGCTTAAGATATTTCTAGAAATCTGACACATGTTCATTATTGTTTCCTTTGATCTTTGCTACGTGTATTATCTATCTTTAGCCACGTGTCCCTGATTTTGACTATGTCTACTTGTTGTCATTCGACACGACCTACAAAACTTTGAATGGCCATAACTTCCTCCATAGAGCTCCAAATTACATAAAATTAGACTTGTTGGAAAGATATTCTTGATTTCTCAATGACCTATACCTTTATAACCTCAAAAATCTCTTGCACAAGTTAGAATAAATGTTTTAAACCTTCAGTGTATCTTAATCTCACTGCTCAAGCTTGTAACACTCTAGACCACTATGAAACCATCCTGAAAGGTTAATAAACCACTGAATGTCACTTGACACCATGAATTCATGATTTAACATGACTTGACACTTTATGGAACCACTTGGATACCTTGGAAAGATTTTGCATTCATATCAGACATTACCATTCACAACTCATGAGCTCCAACTATCACTAAGAAGGCACTACCAATCAACCTTCATACCTCTTATAGAGATTCAATTCACCATTCACACCTTTTCCATCAATGATAACATCAATGACCAAGGTTCAACATGGACATGGGTGCTAGAGACTGCCATTAGGTGCCCATGACTATGTAAATGGTCAGAATATAATTTTTTTAGTGTCACACAAGTGTCACAAATTTTCCCTGTTGATCACCTACGTGTCGCTATTTGATCGATGAGGGTACCTTTAACCTACAAAATATATATCAACTGTAAAACCCATAATACCACGTCAAAACCAAAAAATAAAGATGCAATATGGGGAGTCATTCTTACTCCATCGGTCACCCCAAGAGTGAACTTACAACCGAGCATTGTACTACATCTCAGAGTCCATGTAGTTGTGTGTGTGTGTGTGTGTGTGTGTGTGTGTGTGTGTGTGTGTAAGAATCATTCCCTAGGAGGCCCTTGTGCAATTGCACTTGATAGTGGGATGTAGATAGATGTAGCCATTTAAATAGATGTGTTAATGGAATAAAGAAACTTCCCTTTACTATGCTATGTATGCAAAAAATGTAGTCCCTTGTCCCTTGAATGGATGCTAGATGGATGATTTGATGTGATTTAGGTTCCTTTTGATGTAATATTAGGTGATGATAGCATAACACGTAACTATGTATTTATATGAATCCTTTGGTTGATTTTCGTAATTGAAAATTGGAAGGCCGACCCATAAGAAAATAAGATGCCCAAAAGATAAAAGATGCCCAACAAGAGTAAGGTGGAAAGAGGTTAGGGGTTCCTAGAGAGAACGAGGGTGCCTAGGCACTGGTGTCCTGGTTGGGCACTAGTGTCTGAAGCCATAAATGATAAATAAGTAAAATACTGAATAGGATATGGGGTGTAAAAGACAAAGTAGAAAACAAAAAGCAAAGGAAAAAGGCCCAAGACGGTCGTTAATTACTATTTTTCTTGCTTAGGAAGCATATGAATGCTAGTATGTATTTAGTACTTAGAAATGTACCCAATTGCATTGTTTTGTATCTACACTTGGGAACACCTCTTACCATATCCTTTGTGTCAAGAATATGTAAACTTTTGAAACTAATATGACCATAGCTTGAATGCCACAACATGTTAACATAATCAATGGTAGAGAGATAAGTAAATCCATTAATAAAATTAATAATTATTGGAAACATACTATTATTTTCCATGTAGGATTTTTCTAATCAATCTGTTTCTAGATTTCTTATCAAAAATTGAAAAAAAACGCCATCTTCAAAAAGTAATTTAAAACCCCTTTCAACTAGTTGTCCAACACCGATCTAATTAGGATTCAAACTTTGAGAAAATACACATAATTAATTTAAATCTTACCTCTACTTGAGGTGATTTTCATGTTGCCCTTACCTTCAATTTGAATTGTTTTTCCATCCCCCAAATGCATTTTAATTTTGAATGTGTCATCTAACATGCTAAAACCCTCTTATTGACTTGTCATATGATTTGAGTAACCTAAATCAAGAAACCACATATTATTGACATCCTTTTTTCCCAAATTGCATCTAAGACAATAATTCGAGTCATCTTTCATCTCACTTTATTCAGCTTGGAACACCTTCTTCTCACCTTATTGATTAAATTGATTCTTTGCTACTAATTTCTTGCATTCTTTTATAAAGTTTCCAAGTGTTTTTTACAATAATGACAAATAAAGAATTTCTCACTCTTTCCCCAAGAAATTTTCTCGTTCTTTCCCCTTTGAATTATATTTATTTGATTTTTTGATTGTTTTCGGTGTATTTTTCCCTTGGATTTAAAAATCTTGCACTGGTTTCACGTACATGCTTTGGATTTCTTGAATATATTCTCATTGTATTCTCATGGGACAAAAGAGAACCTACTAATTCATCAACACTTATAGTGTTCATGTCCATACACTCTTCAAGAGTGATCATAATATACAACCATATTGGTGTTAAAGATCTCAAAATATTTGTAACAATCATTTTACATTCAATGGTTTCTCCATAAACTCTCATTCTATGAACCATATCATTTACCCTTAGGCAAAAATATCCTACACCTTCAATTTCTGACTTTCTTAAATTTTCAAAATTCATTTTGAGGGTTTAGATTTTTTCTTGTCTTACCTTAATAGAGCCTTGATATAAGTCTCCATAAATCCCATGATTCATGAGAATTTTTACAAATAACAATTCTTGGGTAGATGGTAGGATTTATAGCACTTTGAAGATAAGATAAAGCTTGAACATATTCCTTCTCTTCATCATTTTTCACTCTCTTATGATCTTGAGAAAGAATAATTCCATCAATAAGTGGTTGATACTCATTGATAATATTGTTCCAAACTTTATTCTAAACAATAATTCTCTTCAATTGATCCCTCTAATACTCAAAGTTGTCTCCTTTGAAAATAGGGATATTCATAGAAGCAAAATTGATGGAAGTCATTGCTTATAGAACTAATCTATGATACCAAATGAAAGGGACATAAATGGATACAAAATAATAAAATAACCAACAAATTGAAGTTTTGATCAACCTTTGAAATAACCCAAAAATAATCTCTATATCATCCAAACAAGGCACAATAAAACTAGTTATTAAATAAGTGAAATTACTTATGTACTTGATGATCAAACTCTGCACTGTATACACTTATAAAATTCAAAATAAGATTTATATGTTTTTTGGTTATTAAATATGAATTCTTGTAATATAAAATAGTTAAAAAACACTTACACAAATTGTTATAATGGAGCACTTTGGCACCTTCCATTTGGCCATGATTTTTTTATTATAGCTAAATGGTTTTGAGGGGACCATACCCTACAGTACAATAAAAAAGGCTCAACAACCAAGATAAACATGAAAGTACATTGTTGTTTTTTGAAACAGGGGGGCCACACCCCAACCAAAAGCCAAAAATCTAGATAAAAATATAAGAGTACTAAGGCAGGGGCCAACAACTTACAAGAAGCCCGACAACAGACTAACAACAACAAAACAACAGCTTGAAAACAATAGAACAATAGATGCATTGAGAACCTAGAGGCACAAAAGGCACTAATTCACAGATTTTCTATACACATTAAGTGTGACTTTAAGTGCCTTATATATATTCATGGCTGCCCCGACATTAGGGTCTAGATTGGTCTCTTCGAAGAACTTCTTAGTGATCCTCCCATTTTTCCAAGCTGATGTAGGAATCCCACTAACATCACAAATCTGGTTAATATGAACTTGGAGGAGGTCAAGAACTACTATGTGAATGACAAGTTTATTATTATATTTATCCTCAAGTACTTTGATTTGACTAGAGAGTGAGTTTAATTCTTGTTGGCTAGATTTTATGCACGGTTAGATACACAAACCGAGGAATTCATGGGATGAATCCCCTTCTTTTAACAATGAAGCTCCCATATGATTTATTCATTTATTCTATGGCCTATTTAAACTAAATTCTGGGTATTACTTTAATCAAATATCTCATGAACCATAACTAAATAACTTGGCAGCAAGTAAGTAGGTGTACGGTAATGAGAAGAGGTAGAAATGGAAAGTGGAAACTGGAAGCAGATATGCAAAGGGAATGTGTGTTGTAACAAATAGTTATCAAAGAAAGTTAGGGCCACACAAAATAAACAAATATTAAATAAGTCTTACAACTTTAGGAAAATAACATAATCGTACTCATATGAAATTTAAGGATAATACAAATTTTACCATTATCTTCCACAGTTTGCACAGTAAGACTTCAGAAGACACAAAGTTTAACCAAAATCCTGCTTTCTTCTTATTCAAAATTTTAACCGTTTACATTATGCACATCTAATTATTTCAACACAAAGTTTGAAATAACCATGTACAATGTAAAACAACAGATTTTCCAAAAGTTCTAATATCCCCAACCTCGTAGGTCTCTTCCTCTATTTAGAGTCATAATAAGTAAAGTACAAGGAAGAAATATCCATTATACTTCAATAAATGAATAACTGCAAAATAGTTAGTAGTTGAGTGCTTTTCTCCTTAAATTCTTCGTTTCATGCTACATAGAAATTTGGAATGTTCCATCTTTTAAAACTAGAGTAATTACCTCTTAACTACCACCAAGTATTTGAATTTATCAAATAACTTGAAGTAAAAGTGATTAACCACCAAATTACTTAATTCTTACAATGAATATAATTGAGGAGTAAAAAAGAGAAGAAGAAGAAGAAGTCTACCAATACTGCTTTAAATTGTGGTGGTTAGATGTTATTGTACCTAGGCGTGTAATAGAATTAATATAATTTTTAACCCCCTTACACTTCCAAATTTGAAATATGATGTTGTTGGTATCTAGAGGGCTATGAGAAATTTTTGAAAATCCCAAGAACGCATGAAACGTATCTCCGAGTGAAAAGTTATTGCCATTTGAAAATATGTAATTTCTCCTTACCTGCGAGAATCCAACCCCCATTTACTTCTCCTTCTCTGTGTACTTCTCCATTTACTTTACTTTTCTCATTTTTAGAGAAGTAGTTTAAATTTATCACATTAATTTACTTTTTATTTTCTTTGTTAAGTGGTTTTTCCACATTATTTTACTACTTTTACTTAAAATAAGAAAAGTAGTTCCAATTCACCACTTAACACTGCTTTTCCATTCCTTTGTTATGCGGTGATTTCACATTACTTTACTGCTTTTACTTAAAATAAGTAAAGTGGTTTTAATTCACCACTTAATACTACTTTTCCATTTCTTTGTTATGCGATGATTTTAGATTACTTTACTGTTTTTACTTAAAATAAGTAAAGCAGTTTCAATTCACCACTTAACACAAGGAAGCAATAATGGGTCATAACGTTTGACTAGATGCTCCATTTTTTGAGATCTTGAACTTTTTGGAAAGTTATTGACCTCCTCTACACAATGGAATCATGAATACTAGTTTTTGGTGGGATTAGTTGAGAGGATAAAATAATAAAAAAACACATTCAATATGAAGTAAATAGTTTAGGAAGCAATGCTACGACAATGTGGGTAGATTTCTTCTTTAGAAAAAGGGAAAAAACATGAAGTAAATAGGTTTAGGGATTTTCAGGCATTTTAGGCAAATGTGTATTTCTCCAATTACTTCTTGTCAACATTTTGCAACATTCTAGAGAATACTAGATTAAATATGTAAATATTTAAAAGGGGTATCCCAAGATTTCTAAGTGAAATATTTGGGAACACCACTTCCTTTTGCAGGATGGTAATGGAGGTAGGGTATGTGGTGATTTTGCTACCAGTATTTAGGAGAAAATTAACATTATCTTTAATAGATTTCAAAGCATCAGCTTGTTGTTTAAACTTTTCAAGTATAGGAGTGACTTGAGCACTAGGAGTATCATGGCTGATCACCATAAGGCTTTCCACTCCAATTATCTCCAATTATCTCCGTATATTCCTTTTTACTTCTGAGAATCCCCTTAGCAGGTGGAGGTTCAAAAATAGGGTCATGAAAGCTGGGATTCGTAGTTCTAATACAGGGATGTTGGGGAGGAGGAGGAGCTAAAGGAGGGCTGGGGTCATTTACAATTACATTTAGGATGAATAGATGAATAAGGAAGATGACTCCTTGATGGAGTGTTATCACTCACATATTCCCTTAAACCTCTAATTTTTGTTTTCAAAGAATGCAAAATTTAATAAGGAAAACTGACCTTTACTTCTCTCTTGAAGTGATTAAGCAAAACCAAAAGGTGCAAGGGAAGAGTGGAGAACCTTACTTCTAGCATTATGTAACAAACCACCATGTGGGAAACTTCATCAAAAGGTTGTGGAATGGAAGAGAAGATGATGCCAACATTTTTTATTTGGATTTCTTCCCCATTGTCCAAGAAAAGCCTTTCCTTTACATCCTTGTCAAAATTATTGTGAAAGAACTTGTTGCCCTCCATACTCAAACCTGTGATGAAGGAAATGAAGTATTATAAAATGTTGAAGTCTCTGCCCTTGAAATTGATATTTATGTCTTTCCAAATAGCTACAAATTACAAAGAGATATGTTGATCATGGCCCCTGATCCTTGTATGAAGTCTATGAAACCTTTAATATTAAGGGATTCCCAAAGTTCAACATTATTTTTCCATTGGGGGTTGAAAATTGGTTCTACTTTGCATTGTGGCCCTCCCATCATGGATGGAATTGGTGGTAGAGCTATTGCACACTGGTGGAAACAAAAAATAAGATTTTGACAACAATTCAACAACCTAGATAGTGGAATTCTACCAAGATAAAACTCGTCTCCTTCCTCCAACCATGTTCCTTAATAGAGATGTCCTCAATATTTGAGGGGAGGATTAAATAAAAATTAATAAATCTGATCTGTTGTAAGTACCAAGGAGTTAATTTCCACACGTGTGTAGGCCACTGTGTAAGTTGTAATGATGGGTTGGGTGGTAGCTTCATTAATGATGATAAAATGAGATGTGTAGGGGAGGTCTTTGTCATCATGCCACTCACTATAGTTATTCATGTGAACACCTACATTAACAAGTGCATCTGTGACACTATTACCCTCCATGTACACATGTTGAATAATAATATTAAGACCATTACATAGCTTATTAACTTCCTTAATGAAATCACTAATGGTCCTATTGGGTGTTTGGGTTACAGAAAGGTTGCTAATGATATTCAAAGAATCCCCCTCCATAATGAGATTGTTTACATTGAGAATCCTAGCCATTCTGATTCCCTAGAGAGCAGCAAGGGCCTTAACAAAGTGACTGGATTGCTTGCCCATGGGGCCTGCATAAGCAACAATTAGTTGACCCTGTTGGTTTCTGATGAAGTATCCTCCATTTGCTGCCCTTTGGCCATGATTTTATTAACACAAAATAACTAAATATAAGAATTACAACTCAACTTGTAAAACAAGTCAAAATCAAAATAGAAACAATAATAATAGAAACACAATTATAAACTATTTTTGGAATTTCCGTTAACTTAAAAATAGGATCATGCAATCCATGGACAAATTCAACATGTAAGAATCTTTTCCAGGAATAGAATTATGCAAAGCAAGCATGTTTTCAAGGCTAATTATAGCCCTCTTTAAGAAAATTCTCCCCAAGGTCCCTAAAATATATGGATGGTCATAAAATTATCATATTTACACTTATCTTAAATTAATTTTTTCCCACCTCTTTAGGGACAACTACACTAGAATTTATACTTATTTGGAAATTGACATTTGACAACCCATTTTTAGCTTTTTTCAAGTATTTTTAGGAAATCACTAAAAATAAATTATTTGGTCCTACTTGAGTAAAAAATATATGAATTAAATAAATAAGTCCTAAAAAATCCTAAAATACAATTTTTAGAGTTTTTCTAAAAATATAAATTATCTAAATTTACTAGAGTTTCAATTTCAAAAATTGGCATCATTCCCAACAAGTGGTCTTATAGTGGTGATATGTGCTACAGGAGACGAAGGAGATAAAGTGAGTTTAGAATTAGAAATGGAATAATTTTTCCAATGTAATGGGCTATAAGAATAGGTGTGTAGGGTACTATGATGCAATAGAGAACCTATGCATATAGTATGTATACTAGAAGACCGACGCAGTGATCCATAAACCGTGTTAAACAATTTTACGCAATGGATACTGAAGTAATCAATTCCTTTAAAAAACATAGAATTGGAAACGAATTCTCAACTTTCCTTTAGTATTGAATAGAAAATTGAATTCTTTTATTGTTCTAGGAATATAAAAAAATTCTCACTTAGAAACCTCTAATGAATTCATTCTTGCATAAATCTTTCATGTGTCATTTTAAGAATATTCACAAGTTTGTTTACTGATTCATTCAAATCCATTTGCAACTGCATTTAAGTGAACAATGAACAAACTAAAAATGAAAGACACAGAAGATGATAACGGAGTTCATCCCATTTGGGACTACATCTCCAGGTTCGGAATAATGAACCATTTCCATTAAAAACCAATGTAAAGATTTCTTTTACAATTTACATTAGTATGGATATTTAAAAGAAACTGAAATAGTACTTCACCAAGTGTGGAATTCATTGATCTCAAGACAAAGTTTCCGTTCCCAAAAACTCCAAGTACCAGCAACTTTCTCCACCTTGTGGGTATTAAAAAACCCCCTGATATGGGTATGCAAATCAACTATAAACTACATAGAAACCCATTAGAGTTATAAATCAAATGTGTAGAGGCCTTGGATCATTCCTGTAAACTGTAATTTTACTTCCATAGCTACTTAGCTTTATACAACCGAAGATTACAGATGTATGTACAGGATAAACTGATCAATATATCTCTCTAAATATGTTGTAATAATAGTTAAATTATGTAAATACAACATAAAATAGATGAACCTACAAATATAACTCAAAATGAACTTTAAGAACCTTTGAAACCATTCAGAGAAGCATCTCCACAAGTTTGTAGCACCAATTCATCATCTCTCTGTTCCTTTCCTTGATTTCTCCATTAAAACCCTCACATTTTGCTTCCAAAAATAGGACAAACGAACTCAAAATAGGAAAAGAATCACATCACTTGAATATGCTCTGAATTCTTGACAAAAGTCTAGAAGACATCAAGTCTCCATTTGGCCTCCAAGACCCTCAAATATGGCCTTGAATCAAAACTGCCGAAGACAGTCAAATAATAATACACTTGTGTGTATTCTTCTTCTTCTTCTTTTTTTAACCTCACAAATACCCATATATATATACACACACTTAAGTGTATATTTATTAAATTTAATCCCATTTAAATCTCCCAATAATCCTCCAAAAGCCCATGATTTTCTCTTATCCATATGAGTGGATTTTAGCATAAAAAAATGGAGGAATAATCCCATGTATAATGGGATATTACCAATTTTAGACCTTATCAAAGCCTTCAAATCCTCCATTTAATGTGCATACCAAGTCCACATAATTCTAACCACCATCCTCCTTCTCTCATGGAGATTTTATTGGCTGGAAAAATGGCTTGCCTTGAAAAATGTGCCAAAACTTGGGAGAGAATATTTGGTCAAAAATTGAGAAATTTAAGGTGCTTAATTAGGATTAATCCAACAAATATCTTAGGATTAATTTATGAATTAATAAAATATGTTAACTAAGGGTATCTTGTAGTTGGAATATTATCCATATGTTCCACCTACCTAATATCACTAGTTAGCATAAATAATTCGAAAATTTGAAGATTTAAAATAATTATGGCAGTCCAAAATCAACTTCTGAAATGCATAACTTTTGCATATGAACTCAGATTTGGTACGTTCAAAATGTGTCAGAAAGCTTATCACAAGCTATATACCATGGAAATTATTTTGAAACATTACAATACCATAAATATTTCCTTTTCGACAATTGCCACATGTCACCTTGCCATTGGTCTACTTGTTGACATGTTGACCAAGGTTGACATGTTTACAACCTTAACTTTGACCAGCGATCGAATTTGCATACAAACTCTGATTATGAAGTTCAATATACCATTAGAAAGGTATCAAGAATCCATTCATCATGGTATAGGTTTAGGGTAGTTTAGGGAAGATATTCATATTGAAAAATCCTCTAGATCACGCAGGAACCTAGGGCAGTGAGGATGGTGAGAAGTTTGGCATGAGACCAAGAGCCTATGAGAGTACTTAGAGATGTGACATGTAGTGTGTGTAATTAGAGGCCTATTATGATACATAGGTGTATGAGGGTTACCAGGTGTATGATGAAGGAGTATGGGCCTATGAATGAGCCTAGGACTGCTAAAACTATGAGAGGCAACATGTAAAACCGAAGACCTATCTGTAGATGTATTAGGAATAGGTAAGACATGAGGAGGATCCTTAAGGGGAACACCTATAAAAGTGATAATCTATTGATTATGAATGGACTTAACACATTGATGAATTATCGAAATATCCCTAAGAGAACATAACTAATGGAGACCTAACCACAAGGCACAAAAACTAAGATTAAAAGTAACCCATAATGAAATAGATGTAGTGATAACACCAACAATGATAGGTAAAGTGATGTGCTGGTATCGAGGATTAATATCAAGTGTAATTTTTTGAATGGAAATGCCAAGAGATTGGAGTAACTTGAGGGAGAAGACATTATCATTATTATGTGGTTTAACCAAAACAGTATATATAGGTACTTGATTATTAGAGATATGGATGGAAAACATGTCTAAAAAAGTGTGTCATATATATCAGAGTCATCAAAGGTAATAAGTGGTCTAGAATATGGTATGTGAGTAACATTACCAATAATTGCATCCAATAAGTGATATCAATAGGGTGGTGGAGGTATTACATGATAAGTTTTGTGAACTTCATAATTAGATTTGTTAATTTCATTCTTAGGAAGGGGATTATTGAAGACTTTTATCTTAACATTGTTATTGATTGATTTTGAATACTCAACGGGTTCATCCCATTCAATATCTTGAGAATCAATAAGATCTTGGATAACATGACATACCTGTGATAATCATAATAGGCATTGATAATGAAACACTTAATTTGAGGCTTACTCATATCAACCTTGGATGGCGGAGGGAGAGATATGCGATAACATTTAAGCGATTGTTTCAATACAAGGTGAGGAGGTCTTGGTGAATGAGTAAGTTAGTGTCTTGTGGGAAAAAGTTCCAACTTAATAGGTTGAGAAATAACATTGATGGTATCTTTAGAAGAAACCTTAACATCATTAGTATTGATTTTTAATGTTGGGTTGCTGGAAAACTTGGCATTAGATGCGGGGTAGTATTAACAATGCATTTGATTTTGTTCATATGTAACAACTTAGCTTTGTGTTCTTTAAAATTATGGCATAGATGATCAAAGGATCAAAACTTGTAAAAAATTATTGAGTCTTTTAAAGTAGAAAGAAAAAGATGTGTAAATAAGTCTTACAACTCACAATTAGTTAAAACATTGTTCATTTGCTAAGTGCAGTCTTGTAGTGCAACACATAATTGTTGATAGGTTCATTAGACCCTTATCATAGTTTATCCATATGTGCATAATATATTTTATCCCCAACTTTGATATAAAATTGTGCCAAAATAGACTTTCCAAAGCATTAAATGAGCATATAGAGTGAGTAGGGAGAGCATAAAACCATTATACTATGAAGTATTTAAGGTTGTGATGGAAAATGTTCATGAGTAATACATGATTAGAAGAATAATCAAAACATGACACATGAAGTGAGTGAAGATGATTAGTGTGATCCCCTTTTCCATCATAGACAATAAGATTAGGAGTAACAAAACCAATAGGAAAATGATAAGAAACTGCTTAAGGTGTGAGCAAATTGTGAAGCAACTACGTAGAATCCATGGTGTTAGAAAAAATAGTTGCAACTTGTTGTAATTGTAAGATTTGTGCTTGTAAAGTATGATCAAGGGATTCAAGGGCATACATGTTAGAAAATGATACATGAGAACCATGAGGAGTAGATGTGGGTTGTGTGGTGACCACTATAGTTGTAGGAATTCTTATAAAAAATGATGCACCCCCCATATTTCCAGCTATGAGAACGGGGCATTTGGTGCATTTGGGTAACATGGGTACCACTGTACAAGCTATGGGACTTGCAGCTTGAGGTGCAACTCCAGAGAGAGATAATTTCTCCTTCCTTATTTAGAACTAAAACTACTCCTACTACAGGGAAACAAATTAACTAAGGCAAAACTAATACTTCTAAGGGGATAAAGTAAGGAAAGTATCATGAAATGAAACTACACCTACACTGAGAGAGGTGATACACCAAAAAAAGGAGATGTTGGAAAAACTTGATATTTGGAAACAAAGGAAGGTGAGCATGGAGAGGATGGAAATGCATCATAGACCAAGATAATACACACAACACACCATTTTGAGCTAAGCACAAAATAATCTAAGCATGTAAATGAGAACAAAATATACACAGTCACCTGTAAGCATAGAGAAAGGTAAGAAAAGACAACAAAACCAGCAGAAGGACAAGGAGATAGTCATAACAAACTAATTTTACTACTCCAAAGAATACACAATATACCCTTACAGAAAAGAGAGGAAGGATTCATCACTTCATAGCTTATAAATGGGAGGTTTTATCTACAAAACATTGTTGTAGAGAAGAAGAATGGAGGGAAGCACCAAAAAATGTTCAACCTTTACAAAATGTGCCCCCCTTACAATTTATAGAATTTGGGAGAGAAGAGAGAGAAGATGAGAAACCCAAATACATGCTCCCATTTTCAAAAAAAATCAATTACTAATGTGGAGGTAGTATGGGTGATTTTTAAATCCCATTCCATCTTGTACTCTTGCTTGTGGGAGAAGAAATTGGCCCCCATGCTTCATTAATGGTGGTGGTTAACTGTAACTGTGTCATGAAGTGCAGAAGAAATAATTCAATTTTTTCCACTTTATCTTCACCAAATTAAAAATTTAAAGATTCTATTGCGTAGATGGCTCCGATACCTTTTTGAAAAGAGAAAGAATGCTTGAAATGGAATTCTGACCAAAAATTTATGGCCGTTTGAATTTTTGCAAATTTTCCCATTCATTGTAGTGATTTGACCCCCAACTACTGCCTTTGTCATCACTCATTTCCAACTGTTTTGCTTTTATTATTTTTAGAGAAGTAAAGTAGTTTCTATTTTTTGTACATTTCTTTACTTCTCATTTTCTTCTCTTTGTGTTGATCTTTTCCCATCTAGTTCTGTGGTGATTTCAATTTGCCACATTACTCTACTTTTCCATTCCTTTTTATTGTGGTGATTTCAACCTGCTTTACTTCTTTTGTCCATTCCTTTGTTAGGCGACATTCTTAATATGCTTTACTACTTTTTCCATTCCTTTGTTAAGTGGTGATTTCACTTTACTTTATTGCTTTTACTTAAAATAAGTAAATCAGTTCTAATTCACCAATTTACTCAATTTTACATTTCCTTTGTTAAGTGTTGATTTCACTTTACTTTATTGATTTTACTTAAAATAAGTAAAGCGGTTCCAATTCACCACTTTAATCTATTTTCCATTTCGTTTGTTAATTGGTGATTTCACTTTAATTTACTGCTTTTACTTAAAATAAGTAAAGCAGTTCCAATTCACCAATTTACTCTATTTTCCATTTCTTTCTTTTAAGTGGTGATTTGACTTTACTTTACTTATTTTATTTGAAATAAGTAATGCAGTTTCAATTCACCACTTTACAAAGGAAAGCAATAATGGGCCATAACTTTTGACCAGATGCTTCATTTTTCAAGATCTTAGAATTTCTGGAAATATCTCGACCTCCTCTTCATGTTGGAATAATGAAAATAATATTTTGATGGGGGTAAGTAGGATAACAATATCATAACACTTACAAGCATAGGGAGTTAGAAAAAATTACAGTAAAGTGCCTCCAAGCCAGTTTCACCATTTTTAACCATTTTTGCATTTTTTGGGCTGAATATGGATTTTTGAAAGCCATAGGGAGGATAAATCTATAAAATTACTATAAGTGCTAAAAAACATGAAATTTATGTACCTTATTCACAATTCATCACTGAAAGTCCATCCACTGCCCAAGTCCATTTTTCTTAAGTTGTCCATTTTTACGAGGGGCAAAAAATGGATAACAATTTGGTGACACACGAGGAAATATACCTACTAGATGGAGTAGACCAGCTTCCTTGAAGAATCAATTGGGCATGGACTCCTCTGAAGAAAATCAAAACTAATCTATACTTGAAATCTACATTCTGAGCCATTTGAAGCACTACCATTTACTATTGATTTCCTGATTTCTATGAGTCACTAGAAGTGAGTAGCATCTTTTCTTGAAGGAAAAATTAGATGAAACCATTAAAATTCATTACTCAACTGATTTTAGTTGCTCTACATTTGAATTTCCATGAAAATTTCAACTATTCCATGCAACTATGAGATTCTGCTACAACAACTTTCAATGAACATGATGCACTGCACATCTTGGAACAACAATGAAAAAAGCTATATACAAAAGAGAATCAAACATGCCTCAAGTAAGACATAAAAAGTGTGTAAAAGTACTCTTTTTTCTACAAAATAAACCTACTCCTACCCTACTCTAGCTAGAGAAATAAGAAACTCACACAAAACTTGACACTGGAAATGCAAAGTAGCTTCCCTTTCTCACAATTTGTAGCCATGCAGATGATTTTGGATTAGACATAACTATTATTTGGAGTTAAAAACTAACTGAAAGTTTATTTTCCACTCCATTCATCAAGGTATAAACAAAAAACAAGACAAATGCATCTTCTATTTGTTCTCATTTGGTTCTAAAAGGCATTACAATTGATCCTCAGGACTGTGTGGCTCATCCTCATACTTAGAAGTAAGCATGACTAGTTGTGGTTCCTCCCTTGGATCCAATGAAGAAAAATACCTGATTGGGAAAGGTATGATCCATTAGATTTTCTCGATTTTGTGAATTCCAAATTCAATAAGGAAGTCTTCTTGCAAGCCTTCCTAGAAAAGGTGATTATATGTGAGCTCATAGTCTTCTTGTTTCTCATCTACTGATAACTGATATTCTACATTGATGATTATTATGAAAGAGATGTCATCCTTTCTTTTCTTTCCCTCTTCGACCACATAAAACTCATCCTCAACATGCAACTCACTGTGACTTCTTACATCATCTAATGGAGTTATTTGTATATCATTGCAATCATCTACAACCTATTTCTCACTTGGGAGTTCCTCCTCCTTCACCTAAAGAAAAAACTTCTCCTCAATGATATCCTCTTCTAACATGAAGTTTGATAAATCAAATGCTTCAATCTATTTCTCTAGAGGACTATTTTGGGAAAAAAGGTCTTCTTGGGTGTTCTCCGTCATGGACTCATCAACCAAATCAAATTCTCTTAATGAAATAAAAAATCTCTCAATGATATCATTTTCATTTAGTGTCTCCAAATATGATTTGTTCTCCTCCATATGATCCTTTTCAATGGGAATTGGAGCTCGTTCTTTCTCTTCCTTTTTTTTAACTGATTCTATAGTTGGTGGATGATCAATAACTTCTGCAAGGATAGTGCCATCATGTACACTACATTTGGAGCACATGATTTGTTGGTAATCACTTTCTTCTTCTTGTTCTACTGTTGTTACAAAATCAGCCTTGACCTCTTTTTCTTGGATCTTAACCTTCACTAGAGGCTTAACCATTAAGGGAATTTTCTTAATATAAAACTTTGTATCCCAATCCTTCAAGTTTCTTGCCAATTATTCTTTACTAATCTCTTCCAAATTCTTCTCTCCTTTACTAATTTTCTGATTTTTCTCTTCCTAGAATAGATTTGGGACTACAAGAGAAGGGGTGGGTTGGGATTAAAATGGGTTTGCTACTATTTTGGGTAGTGGGAGAGACACACCTTATTACTTATGAGAAGGGGATGGTTTCCTAGAAGGTAAAAAGGCATAAAATTCAAGGTGGGATGGAAGATTTGAAGATGGAGAAGGGAGCTCCACACTAGAAGCAGCATGTGAGAAGATAAGACTATGAAATTCAAGATGAAATGATGAAATTGGGAAGGAAAAAAGGAAAAACAAGGAGCTGGTGGTTGACTTACCTATTGGCAAGGTTGTATTACATCAAGCTCATAAGCCTCTATCTCCTTAGTCTAGTTTGCAAGTAGTGGAAAAATTTCAACCATGAAGTCAAGCTATTGCTGAAGGTTGTAATGTCTTGGAAAAGGGCCCACCCATAGACAAGGTGCCCTAAAACTGATCCTGAATGATTTTATTTGAGTTGTATCCCTTGAATGCACCATACATGCCTCCATGCTTAGAATTTTATTCTACAAATCAAATTTCTCCACATAACTTATGTCACCATATGCATATCCCCCTTCTTGATAGGCTCCATAACTAGATTGATTCTGATACTACTCATAGGGATATGCATAGAGATTCAAAAATTGATCACAAAATTGATATGGAGGAATTGATACATGCATTAGAGGTGGATTGTATTTTTACTACAAATGTGAATTTCATGCAGGGAATGAAATCATGACTGCACAACTTTATGGAATGAAAGAAACTAGAAAGATATGGAAAGAAAAATGGATGGAAATGGGTGGAAAGAAGGTATGCAACTCAGAGAGTGGGTTTATTTGATCAATGGAGTCTTCAAATATATTTGGGTTTTGGAGCCTTGATTGCTTAAACTTTCAATTTGCTGCAGCTTGAAATAAGTCTTATACTTGAAATAATCAGCTTGCTTGAAGTATTGGATAAGCTTAAAGTAATACAACTTACCTCTTGCTTTTCTTATCATTGTTCTTGACCTGCATTACTTCTCTTTATTCATTGTTGATTTGAACTTACTTTACTTCCCTTTGTTCATTGCTAATTTGAACTTTCTTTACTTCCATAGATTTATGATGATTTGAACCTACTCTACTTCCCTTACTTCATTACGGTGTTCTTAAATTTATTTTCTTCACTCCTTTGACTTGGAGAAACTTATTTACTTAAGTAATAACACCTTGGAGTGACAAAACTTAAAGTAATTGCACAACTGGAAGTAGTGGAGTTTTGGGGTATAATTACTTAAGTCTTCCCTTTTGAAGAAATTAATTTACACAAGTAGTGAAAATTGGGGGTGCAACTACTTAATTATCTCAATTTGAAGTAAAGTTAAGCATTTCCTTTTGAAGTAACGAATATACTTGAAGTAAGTCTTTTCACCTTTTGACTTGACTTAAAGTAATGTAACTCAACAATGCAATTACTTAAGTCTTTCCCTTTGAGTAACTTGAATAACTTACCTTCTCACCTTGAAGTAAAGACTTTCACTCTGGAGTAATGCAACAACTTAAAATCACACACCTTACTTTCCCCTTCTTACAATTATTGAGGATACAATTACTTTAGCAAAGAAAATTGAAATCACCGATTACTTCTCCTTTTCTGTAGAGCTTCCAAAAGTACAACTTCTTGCCAAGAACACATCAACTCATCCAGAATGAAGTTTTTTCCATGAAACACTTGATAAGCACTTGATATTTTACCTCTTGTCCCATCAAACATACCATAACTATTATCACAAAATTATAGCACCCCCCAAATGGCCAGCATGTGAATGGGGCATTCGATGTAATCTGAATAACATGGAGCTATCCTAAAGTGTGGAAATTTGTGAAATGGGATAGATCTCCAGAGAAGGTTGGTTCCTCTTCCTAATCCTACATGCCACAACTACTCCTAATGTAAGTAAATACCTATCTAAAACTATCCTAACATTCTAAAGAGACAAGCAGATAGATTTCCTGAAATAAAACCTACACTAGACATGGCGATACACCAAAAAAGGATGTTATTTGACAAGCTTGATGCCTAAAAAGAGAGGAAGGTGGGCATGGAGAGGATGGATATGCATCACAAACAAAGATAATGCACATAACACACCATTTTTAGCTAAGAAAAAACAAATCTAAGTATATAATTAGAACAAAAGATGCATAGTCACCTACAAGCATAAAGCAAGGCAAGAAAAGACAAAAAAATCAGTAGAAGGACAAAGAGATAGTCAAAAAACATGAATTTCATTGCTCCAAAGTAGGCACAATAAACCATTCTAGTAGAGAGAGGTAGGATTCATCACTACATAGCTTAAAAATGGGAGGATTTATCTCCACAACATTCTCGCATAGAAGAAGAAGGGAGGGTAGCACAAAAACTGTCCAACCTTTAAAAAATATGCCACCCTTAGAATTTATAGAATTTGGGAGAGAAGAGAGAGAAGCTGAGAAACCTGAATACATGCTCCCATTTTCCAAAAAATGTAATATCTGATGTGGAGGTAGTATGGGTAACCTGCAAATCCCATTCCATCTTGTACTCTTTCTTGTGGGAGAAGAAATTTACCCCCCCATGTTTCATTAATGGCGCTGGTTGACTGTAACTATGCCATAAAGTGTAGAATAAGTAATGCAATTTTTCTCCACTTTATATTCACCAAATTTAAAGTTTAAATATTCTTATGTGTAGAGGGCTCTGATACCTTTATGAAAAGTCCAAGAATGCATGAAATGTAGCTCTGAGTAGAAAGTTATGGATGTTTGAAATTCTATACTTTTCCCCATTCATTGCAGTGATCCGACCCCCAACTACTGCCTTTGTCATCACTCATTTCCAACTGCTTTACTTTTCTTAGTTTTAGAAAAGTGAAGTAGTTTTTCTTTTCTACATTGCTTTACTTCTCATTTTCTTCTCTTTGCATTGATATTTTCCCTTCTAGTTATGCAGTGATTTCAACCCGCTTTATTGTTTTATATGTTTGGGGAAGTAAAGTAGTTTCAATTTTCCGCATTACCCTACTTTTCCATTCCTTTGTATTGTGGATATTTCATTTTACTTTACTGCTTTATATGATTGGGGAAGTAAAGTAGTTTCACTTTTCCACATTACTCCACTTTTCCATTCCTTTGTATTATGATGATTTCAACCTATTTTACTGCTTTTATCCATTCCTTTTTTAGGAGGAATTCTCAATGTGATTTATTTCCTTTTCAATTCCATTGTTAAGTGGTGATTTCACTTTACTTTATTGATTTTACATAAAATAAGTAAAGCATTTCTAATTCACCACTTTACTTTGTTTTCAATTCACCACTTTACTAAAATAAGTAAAGCAATTTTCTTAAATCCATTTCCTTTGTTAAGTGGTGATTTCACTTTACTTTACTAATTTTACTTAAAATAAGTAAAGCAGTTCCAATTCACCACTTTAATTTATTTTCCATTTCCTTTGTTAAGTGGTGATTTCACTTTACTTTACTGCTTTTACTTAAAATAAGTAAAGTAGTTCCAATTCACCACTTTACAAAAGAAAGCAGTAATGGGCCATAACTTTTGACCAAATGCTCCATTTTTCGATATCTTGGAATTTCTAGAAATATCTTGACCTCCTCTTCATGTTAAAATCATGAAAATCAGATTTTGAGGGGGTCAATTGGGAGAAAAATGGAAAAATACTTTTAAACAAAAGTACTTAGAAAAATTTGCACTAAAGTGCCCCCAAGTCCATTTTTCTCAAGTTGTCCTTTTGTACCAAGGAGTAAAAATGGATAACAGTAATGACATAAAAACATTGGATAATTATTTATGAGGAGCCCCGAGGATGTATCCACCACCAATGAATGAACAATAGACATTTATGTATGTGATATTGAAACCCGATTAAACTAATATTGAGTGCTATATAGTAAAAGATCTATGTTAGAAGGGTTCTCTTACAAGTACTGGCTAAATTGTTGGGCATAATCATCAGGAAGAACTTGATTATGGTGATTAGGTTGAGAATTAGAGCCTTTTCCTTAGACATGGTTAGTGTAAAGAGTACAAACAACATTATAGAGCACATAAATACCAATAATAGATGGAAGAACGAGAACCATACTAATGATATGTTGGGGTGAGGGGGAAAAAGGAGGATCAATGAGATTGGGATTAGTTGTTGGGATGATAGATTGAAGATAAACAATAGAAGGGTTAGGATTAAATTAAAACAAGGTAATGACAATAAAATTTCACTTAGGATGACACTCATCATATTTAAGGAAAGATATGGGTTTAACATGAGGAGATGCAATTATAAAAAGTAGTAGGAGAAGATAAGATCAACACACATAATGCACAAGGAACTAAGAAGATCCTAGATTAGGTGAAGGTTTCGATCAAAAGTGGGTTCAATTTTTTTTTTTACATCCTTTTTAGATTAAGTCGTATCTATGGTTTTCTAATCCAAATAAATTTATAAATCTTACAATACAAGCTATGAACTTGAAAACACAAAGGAACGAGTGTACTTATCTTGATACAGGGAATTCTAGGAAGTTTTGGGGATTGTGTAATGCTAGAATAGGGATATCCAAACCTATAAGTTCTTCATAATTGATACTATAACTGTAAACCACCATGTGTCAGAATTGTACAATTCTACCAAGATCGTACCATATGGTCTAGCCCCCTTCTATATGGTCTTGGACCTAATTTTCTTATATTTGTTGTGGTTTCTTACATGGATTTATTTTTTACTATCAAATCTTAGTTGTTGATCATGTAATAAATCTCTCTAATAATATTGATCATCATCTCAAACCATATCCATGAATGAAGGGTGTTATAACACAAACATTAGTTGGGTTATGGGAAACCTCGTACATTGCTAAAATTGGCACTACTATGAAGAGGCCTCAAACCATATTTCATTCTCCACTTAGAATCTGATATCTAGATTGGTCAAGAAAATTTGGAAACTTATTTTACAATGCTTTCTTTAGATTTAGCTCTTGCTAAAATACTTGTAGGCGGGATGCTTGAGTGCTTGCAAATGAGATAGAATGTTTTATTGACCTAGTAAGAAGCTTTAGACATGATGGGTGCTTCCCTAATGAATATGGATGTGCTATTGTGAGATTTAGGGAGATGTAAGTGCCTTTTATAGGTATAGGAAGTGAGTTTATCTATGCATTGCCATATAATTTTCAAGTTAGTAAATGAGGTAATGTTTACTTGTTTATGTAGGGTTCCATAGGTGATTTATCTAAGAAGGACTGACCTAAATGAAGTATAAGACCCAATAAAATATATCAATTTGAAATTAAAGTTGGAGGACATATCAGTACAAGAATGTATGTGTTGTCTAAGACCTGGTACAAATTATTGACAAAACTATATGACCCTCATTGGAGATAGAAAAAATTTAAAATGAAGTTTTGAGCTTGTCAACTGATCTTTGTCTATGGATTTTATACATTGTATTCTCAAATTTTGTTGACATGTTAGTGTGGATGGATAAAAAAGATAAAAAATAAACCTTTGAAAGTGGTAAGTCGGAGTGTAGATATGGTATTTATCATAGCAAGAGTGCATAGGAAAATCAAGTTTCATTAAAGTGTGAATTGTCAAATTCGAGTGTTCACAATTACAAGGAAAATCTATAGATAATCATTATTTGAATACATGTATTATTAAGAATTTTTTAGCGCATTAATTTTTCAAGCGTTAGTATATGCACTAACCCAATTTAGTTGTAGATTTTTTTGATTTAACAAGCACAATTACTTTAAAATTTTATCCAAGGATCTAATTCATGTGATAAGGTTGTTAATATTATGGAGAAGGTACAAGTAAAACCCTATTTCCAAAAAGGCAAAAATGCATGTTAGAGATTAAAAATATCTTGAAATGATTATGCATAGGTGAACTTAATGTTTTTAGTTTTTTCATCACATAAGAGATCCTCCCAAAATTGAAAAACCCCTAATTCCCATTATTACAATATGATCCATATGTAATCCTCAAATTCATGCATGCACAGGTAGCCTGTTTTACAAATAATAATAAGATAAGAAACCATGTTCTTTCCATGATTGGTACTTGTATAAAAATTTACTATCATATGTTTTTATATGGAAATGTAGAAACAAAATCACACACTTGGGTACATTTGTAGATCCTAAAAGCATACCTACATCCATATGATTCCTAAGCAAGAAAACTAGTAATTGAATACTATCTTTGGCCTCTTTTTTGTCTTTCTTACTTTCTGTTTGGTATTACACACCCTAAAGCCCAGTAAAAATTTCACTTTATTATCTTTTATGACTCTAGACACCAGTGTCCAAATTCCCTCGTCCTTATGGGTTCCTCCAACCTCTTTCTATCTTACTTTCTCTTTTTGGGCATATTATTTTCTTATGGGTTGGCCTTCTATTTGTCAAGTACAAAATTCAATCAAGGGAATCATATAAATACAAAGTTATGTGACCAAAATAAAGGAACAAACTCTAAAAATCTATTATCATCACCTAAGGTTACATCAAAATGAATTTAAGAGCATCAAAGACATCCATATAACACTCATACAAGGGACAAGGGACTATATTTTTTGTATACACTTCATAGGAAGGGGAAGTTCATTTTTCCATCCACACATATATTTACATTGGTACATCTAGCTATCACCCAGTATCAAGTGCAACTTCCACAAGGGCATCCTAGGGAATGAATGTTACACACACTTACTAGATCCATATGGATTCTGAGATGTAGTGTAGTGCTAGGTTGTATGTTCACTCGATTGGGTCACCGCCGGGGTCATTCTGAAGCCCCATATTACATCTTGTATTTTTGGGATTTAATGTACTTTGAGGGTTTTGTAGGTTATCATCTCTTTTTAGGTTATAGGTGAATTTTGTGATCATAGTGTGATATATAAGTGACCAACAACAACTATCTGCGACCATCTTACGACACTAGATAAACCAAGTTCAGAGCTCCTGTGTAGACACAAGTTCCTAGAAGTAGACTCTAATGCCCTAGGTGCCCCTGAACAAGTCTAGGAACCTTGGTCACACCTATCTAGCATTTCTAGATTTTACTAAGCACAGTTTTGAATGTCTACCATCCTTGTTCATTAGTTTGTCCAGTCTACACAGTCCCGACATCAGGCATAAATCAACTAAGTTATTTATTATCTATTACACCTAGGGTTTCATATTTATTAGCTTATTTTATCATGTAAACTTCTATCTAACAGCTTCTTATTATAGTTTACCTTTTTTACTCTACAATATTAGGGTTTAACACAAAAAATCTATTTTTTAAAAATCATTTGGTGAACCCATTTCTCTAATTCCACCTTCTTTCTAGGATTTTCTTCTTATGCATGTTACCCATTGTTTCACCAATAAGAAGTGTATGTATAAGAAAAATGGTTAAGGTATAAGGTTGAGTATGTGAGGAATACCTAGAGGTCATGAAGAGGTTGCACACCATTAAAGACCAAGCCGATCGAGAGCACTCCTTTTTGTCTGGGAAAGACTACTTGAAAAGAAAACATGACCACAAGATATAATTAAAAAATCGGTTGGTGGATTTCCTAGTGAGGAGCTAGATCTTGGAAGTAGGGTAACTTCCTAGAAGGTTGTCAATCCATTATTAAAAACAAATTAAATGCTGATAAGAACATGAAATAAAGAGTCCTATTGTAGTTGTATAATTTAGGTATCTCACACAAGCACAATAAATTAAATCTAATCTAAATAATTAATACAAGATTAAATCTAAAGTAGGTGGTTGGTTGTTAAGGTTTGTAGGTGTAGAACAGAGGGTATTAGGAAGGTCTGGGTGAAGTTGTGGGAGGTTTTGGGTAGGTAAATTAGCTTGTCTGGTTTGAGGGAAAATATCTAGACATAGAGATGATGTCGGTTGGGGAACTGATGTCAGTAACTAGTTTTAGCTAGTATCGGTTGGCTAACCAATCACGGTAGGGGAAATTTGGTGCCAAAGTGAAAAGGGGTTGTTTTTGGTTCTCTGTGATTGACACCAGAGTGTTGAAAAGGCTTAGGCTAGGGTGTTAGGATTTAGGTGAAGGCTCAACAAGGGTGAAAAGAGGTGATTGGAAAGGAAGAGAGGTTCAAGTTGGTAGGGTATCGGGTAGATGGGTGATGGATGGTATTCGGGTGATAAAGAAGAAATATAAACAATAAGAGATCTAAGACCAAAATAAGAACTAATAAACAAATGGTTAAGATACTTATCTGAAGACATTGGAGATTGAGTAGATGGTGGTGATTGGTGGGTTTTGTAGGAGAAATGGTCTGGATCTAGTTCAGTGGAAACGAAATCCTGAGTGCTTCCTTGTGAATGATCTGAGGCTCTGGAGCAAGAGGTTGGTTGCTGGTGAAGAACTTAGATGCTTAGGTGTTGTGTTTTATCATTGGAGATGTTCTCAATCGAATGCAATAATGTGAATTGAAATCCAAAATCCAACCAAAAGGAAGAACCCGGGGAAAGATTTGGAAATCCTTATTTAAAGGAACCAATGGCGGTTTCTTGACTGACATTGAGCCGAGGAATAACTGGTGTTGGTTAGGGAGAAATAGTCCAATTTTCTTAAAATATCATGTTTCTCTCCCTTTTTGGCATGGGTCAAGATTGGAAATGGGTTAGGAGTCTTGGGTTGGTGTTTAAACATGGGAAATTGATGGAAGAGGGAGTTGGATAATAAATAATTAATGTTAGGTTTAGAAGAGAGTCTTAGTTAGTTAAGTGAAGTGATGACTCAATTCTAGGAGTAATGAAATAGTATTGAGTTAGTTAAATGGGTACCCTTATTGGTGAGGTGGAAGGGTGAGGTTGTAATAAACCTAATTTTGATAACTAGATTAATAAACATGTGTGAAAGGGGTCATGGTAAGGTGGTATGTTAATTAAAAGGGGCTTAAAGGGTTGGGACCCAAATTTGGGTGTCTACATTTTCCCATTTTTTTCATGTATCTTGTATTAATAAGTGACGATGAAAAAAACAAGAAGTAGGTTGCCCAAAATAAGTTTTGAGGTGATCCCCCTCAAACCAGGAATAGATGTAGTGGAAGGTTGAATCGGTGATGGGTTTGATAAGGTGGAGGTGATGTAGAATGGGGTAAGGTGTAGGTGTAGGGCAGGTGTGATAATGGGTGACAAGGTGGAAAATTCAAAAACACACGCATGCATGCTCAGAATGCAACAAGGTACAAGGGTTGAAGAGCACAAAAACTCTAACATTGTCAAAGGTTGATAGTTTATCCAAAACAAGGGTGATGTGGTCTAGGTATCCAAGGTATAGGATGTGATCCTAGAAACATAATGGGTCTAGGTGTAGGAACGGGCATATGTGTGTTCTAGAACACCAAAAATTTTGGTTTGGTCGAGATAAACATCATGAAATAAGGAAAGGTAAGGTCGGTAGGAAAAACAACACGGGTAGCATTATTACATGGTAGAGCAAGTAAGTGAGTTCAATTATCATATAGGAATGGATCGTTTGGTAAAAGGTATTCTAGGTAGGTCATGGGTAAGGTCTAACGTAAAGGAAAATTGTCCCTAGAGTATCCTTAGGGAGTTGGTCAAGGTGATGAGGCTAGGTGGGTTATGTGGAGGTTGTAGGGATGTGAGCAGTGAAAAAAGGACCACCCTGCAAGAAAAAATTAGGTTAAATGAGTTATGGTTTAATTTCCAATGTATTGATATTATGGAAACTAGATGGGTATGCATGGTTGCAAGGTTGTTATTTCCAATTTATTGATTACTATGGAAACTAGATGTTATGGTTATGGTTTGGTTTAATTTCCAATGTATTGATATTATGGAAACTAGATGTATAGGCGTGGTTGGTTTGGTTTGGTTTAATTTCCAAGTTATTGATATTATGGAAACTAGATGTATAGGCATGGTTTGATGTTATGGTTTTGTTTTGGTTTAATTTCCAAGTTATTGATGTTATGGAAACATGATAGGTCAAGGCTTAGTTAGTTTCAAAGTTATTCAATTAGTGGAAAATAGATATTATGGTAAATGTATGGTTTGTTTGGGTATTTCCAAGTTATTGACATTTGGAAATGTATTAGGGATGGTTTGAGTTTAATTTCCTGGTACTGATAATGGAAACTATGTAGGTATTGATGATGTTTTGGTGTTTAATTTCCTATTCATAGCCCTTGAAAAAGGGGCCTCAAGGTTGATGTAGTTCTCCCATAGGATATGGAAGAATATTATCAGAAAGGTGAGAAATATTAGGTAGTAGGGACAAATAGTGGTCCTTGATAAGGACAAGGTAGAAGATATTCTAGGAAAATGGTAGGCCAATCTAACCTCCAAAGGTCCCATGTCTTAGAAGTGCTACCTATATAGCCCTTGACAAAATAGGCCTCATAGGAAAATGTAGTTCTCCCATAGGATAGGGAAAAATAAGGAGTCTCTAATAGGTAAGTTGGGTAAGGAAAATGGTCCTAGAAAGGAAAAAGAAAAGTAGGCAAGGTTAAATGTTGAGGGAAAGGGGCAACTGGTTAACTTATGTGATTGGTATGGGTATGGTTTGTTTTGGGTTTTGATTTGATTTTGATAAGTATGTATGATATTTTTGGGGATGATGATTAGTATGGGTGTGGGTGAAATGAGAAGCGGACCAAGATATTTAATTTTGATGGTCTTGTCCTGCTGAAGAAGCAACAAGTAGGAAGAGGTGAACCAAAAATAAGTGAAATGTTCCATAGTTGGAAAGGACCATAAGGGCCATACAAATAGGCTTATGAACATAAGTCCCAAGAGACGTTGCATGATTGATAGGTCTATAGTTGAAAGAAGTTGTATGATCACAAAGTGTCACATGAGCGGCCACGTCCCTTAAGTAGATAGGAGAAATAAAGAGGGTAGGGTGGAGTGGTTTGTTTAGTGTAACCTTGTTGTGGGACAACATGCCCCTTCTGCAAGATACCCAAAATCATAATAGGCAAGTCCATGACCAAAAGTTTGTATTTTTCTTGACTTTTTTTCTTTTGCATTTTTTCTTTTTTGCATGTCATAGACTGATCGATGCGGGAAGTCTATATGGGGATGAATAATAGAGTGTCCTTGAGGTCTTCATGGAGCTAATCGATGTGGGAAGCTCCAAGATAAATTTTGTTTTTAGAAAATATAGATTAGTATTCTTTTTTTGGATAGACTAAGTACAACATTTGGCTAGATTTTTATAGTTTTTCTTCGAGGGAGCAGTCTACTTATAGCAGCAATAGAGAGACATAGATATTAATTTGAGGGAATCATCTATTTGCAAGAAGTTTGACTCAAGGAGTAGAATTTTTATTATCCCAAATTTTTTGCATTGTTTTGGACTTGTAGTCATGGACAAGACTATAAAGGAGTATAAGATTCTTTTATGAAGGAAAAACCATAGCACGATAAAGGTTAGCTATGAAAGAGGGGTTTTAAGTGATGAATGACCATGGGATTCCATCCTGAAAAGGATGAAAAGTATCCATGAGAATCATGCCATGAGTAGAGACGTGGTACTCATATTTAAGAAAAAGATGAATGGTGATGGATAATCACACAATTTTGTTTGAGTCGTTTGTCCTTAAAAGAGGTAGGTTGAGGTAGAGGTTTGATGAAAGGATGAGCATATAAGAGACAAAAAGTGATGTAGTCATTCATTCAACAATAGAATGGTTAAAGATGCAAGCAATTAAGGGGCTCAGGTTCAGGTTTACCCTCGAGAGAAGATAAATGATAAGTTCTTGATCCATAGGTATGGGTGACAATATAAGGCCCAAGCCAATTAGGAGCAAACTTGCCTCATTTACTTTTCTCCATTTTGGTTACATGTTGATTTTCCTTCAGGACAAGATCACCAATCTTGAATGTTCATCTCTTGAACAATTTTTTCATATGCACGCTTAATGCACTTTTGGTAGATTTGGAGGTGGTCTAGAGCGTTTAGATGACATTCGTCTAGTAGCTCAAGTTGTGCCAAACGTTCTTGGTGAAAATCGTCATCAAAGATCATATCTTTAAGTGAGATATGAAGAGATGGAATTTTTACTTTGAGATGTAAGACGGTTTTTGTACCGTAGACCAAAGAGAAAGGTGTGGCATTGGTAGAGGTGTGAATGCTGGTGTGATAAGCCCATAAGGCAAAAGGAATGTGCATGTTCCAATCCTTACCAGTGTCATCAACCACTTTCATAAGAATTTTGTTGAGGGTTTTGTTAGAAGATTCGGCTTGACCATTTTATTTTGGGTAATATGGTGAAGAGAAACTGAGTTGAATGCCAAATTGGTCACACAAGTTTGCTTAGGTTTTTTTTTGAATTGTTTTCCATTTTCAGTGATAAGGTGATGAGGAACACCAAAGTGAAAAATGATATGGTGGTTGATAAATTCAGTTATTTTTTTGGCTTTGGTAGAAATGAGAGGGATGGATTCCACCCATTTAGTGTAATATTCAGTCATTGTGATGATCCAGTGATGACATTGTGAGGAATGAGGGTTAATCTCTCCAACAAGATCCAAACCCCATTGAGAAAAGGGCCAAAAGTCTCTAGTGACTTATAAGGCATGACTAGGAGTATGATGAAGGTTAGCATGTTGTTGATACTTCACACGGAACATTTGAAATAGTCACAAAATTCTTGGTTAAGGGTTGGCCAGTAATAGCCAAGTTGAAGGATATGTTTTGTGACAACGAGGCCACTAAAATGTCCCCCACAAATCCCATCATGAATTTCTTTGATGGTGTACGGGATTTCAGAACTGGTGAGGCACCGCAAGAGGATACCATCAAAGCCACATTTGTAGAGAAGACCCCCCATGATGATGTAATGAGAGACAATTTTTAGGAAGGCTCATCATCCATTGTGAGTGAGATCTGGAGGTAGGATTAAAAGGGAAAGGTAGTCAGTGAACTTCTTATACCAAATGTCGCGTGGGTCAGTATCAATGTTACCCATGAAATTAACGCCAGGAATAATATAAGAAGGTGACTGTAATCATTGTATTGTGACAAATATTTTTGAGTCTGAAGGTGAGGAAGGTATTTGAGAGGTAAGACAAGCCATGGTATCTGTGAATTTGTTAGTGGATCGCAGAGTGTCTTGAATGAGGTAGTGATCAAACGTGGTCAAAAGTAGGTGGACATGATGTCTATACATTTTAAGATCATCATTATGCCACTGGTATGAACCATTGATTTGGTTCACAACCAGTTGAGAGTCACCAAAGATGTTAATGGATTTAACACCTAGGGAAATGGCAGTTTGAAGACCTAACACAAGTGCTTCGTACTCAGCTATGTTATTTGTGTAGTCAAAGTATAGTTTAAAGGAGAGTGGTATGGGCTCACCATCAAGAGGAATTAGGATGAACCCCACACTTCCCCCACAGTGAAATTTGGATCTATCAAAGAATAATGTCATTTGATAAAAAATATCATCAAGGGAGAGGGTGGTGATAGATTTGTCGGGGAAATCAAAATTTGAGGATTGATTTCTAGGAAGAGGAGCATCTATGCAAGTTGATCCGTAATGGTTTTTCCTTTGACATACTTTTGATGAATGAATTCCAACTCTATGTCTGTAAGAATCATGAGCCAACGCATGGTGCATTGATGTTGGTAAGGCTTGGCATATATGTAATGAATAGGGTCAATGTTGGTAATGAAAAATGTTTTTTTATTAAGAAGGTAGTGGCTAAGTTTGGTGGGCACAAAGACTAGGTCTAAGAAAATATTTTCAGCGTGAGTGTATCATAATCTAGAAGAGTATGAATTATGTAATAAACCACTTGTTCCCTATGTTTCTCATCACGATGAGTGAGCATGGCACCCAAGGAATGGTCAGTAGTAGAAATGTAAAGGTAAAAAGGTTGATCATCTTTAGGAGGAATGAGCACAGGTGGCTGAAGAAGGTAGTTCTTCAATGCTTCAAAGGATTTGTGACACTCATCATTCCAATGGAAAGAAACTTCCTTTTTAAGGAGGTGATGAAATGGTTGGCAAAATTGGTCTGAAAGTTGAGAGATGAAGCATCAGATGGATTGAAATTTTCCTTGTAAGCTACGAAGCTACCGAAGGTTAGTAGGTGGAGGCATGTCAAGAATTTCCTTGATCTTAGTGGGATCAACTTCGATACCCCACAAAGAGATGATGAAACCAAGGAGCTTACTTGAGAGAAATGTAAAAATGCACTTCTTTGGTTGAAGGTGAACAAAATATTGGATAAGGTGGTCAAATATAATTTTGAGAATGGCTAGGTGTTTCGCGCGATGCTTGGACTTACCAAGAAGGTCATCAACATAGTCTTCCAAAATTTCATGCATGATGTCATGGAAGATGTAATTCATAGCGTGTTGATAGGTAGCACCAGTGTTTTTCAAGCTAAAGGGCATGGTGTGATAGCAGAAGGTCCCCCAAGGGGTTATGAAGGAGGTTTTGTGTTGATCTTCTGGAGTGACTAATATCTGATTATAACCTGAAAACCCATCCATAAGAGATAACATCTCATGGCCGGCTGTAAGATCAACTAATTGGTCAATACTTGGTAGAGGAAAGTCATCTTTTGGGTAGGAAAGGTTAAGATTGTGAAATTCAGTGTAGATACAAAGTCCCCCAGTTTCTTTCATGATAGGAACAATGTTAGAGATCCATTGTGGATAGTCAATGGGTAGGATGAAGGAAACAAAGAGAAGGTGATGAAGTTCTTCTTTCACAAGAAGAGCAATGCGAGGATGTATTTTACACAACTTCTGTTTCACTGGTTTGGCATCAGGGATAGTTATGATATTATGAAGCATGATATTAGGGTCAATACCTGACATATCACTATAGGACCAAGAAAATTCTTTGCTATGATCGCAAAGAAAAGTGGTGAAATATTATTATTCCACGGAGTCTAAAGATTGGCCTATCTTTAGAATTTGTGGGTCATCCTAAGTGTGAATGTTGATTTATATGGTAGATTCATTCAACATGGTTTACGTTCCAGAGGGTAACGACATTTGAATATAATAATCATTTGCACCTAAATAGTCAGAATAGAATCATCATCCTAACATTGAACAATGTTTATAGAAGGTGTATCATCATCCAACATGTCAGGATAAAGAAGAAGAAGGGAAGAGGGAACCTCACTATCACGTTGATAGGTCAAAGGTCCCAAGGAGATGGTGTTCATAAAAAAAATTTAGGCGGAATGGATTCAGGATCCATAGACTTGGTGGGAGAAGGTGGCATGATAGGTGATGAAGGGGGGCAAGATTTTTCGTCTTCGAAAAGGGTGATGCGGGCCTTCTTAAGGGGAGACTGGGAAGGAAAACCAAGACCACAATGATATTTTTTTTCTTAGTGGTGCATGATATGACAGTGTGATGACCTTGTTCATAATGACCAAAGTTGAAGCCTTTCTAGGGGCAATGATGAAGAAAAGTGAGTGGGAAGCTATGTTTGGTGAGATAGGAGAAATTAGATGGAAAAGAATTGGTTTGGAAGGGAGGTTCAATAGAATAAGAGGCCATGTCGATCCCCCCATAGGTTAGGTTAGTGTGAAGGTGGGAGGACCGTATGGTATGACCTCTCCTATATGATGGTTGTAATGTGGGTGTTGGTGTAGTTTTCCATACTCCTGAGGAGTAAGGAATGCATCAATGCTAAGGAGGTGGTATTATCCAAGTGAAAGGTGTTGAAAAATTCCTACCAAGGGGTCTGTGGTTGGTACTTGGGTAGTAGGTATTGATGAGCTATCTGAAGCCTGAGAATATGGGGCATTAGTAGAAGGTGGAATAGTAGTATCGATAGGTGGGATAGATGAGGAAGGTGAAGCGGTAGATATGGTAGATGTGGTTGATGTGGTAGGTGCCTTAATTGGGATTAAGACATTATTTGGCCGGTAAAGCATATAACAAGTTTTGAAGGGGGAGGGATCTACTAGGATAGTGTAAGTTTCCCCTTCATATTCAAATTTGAGGTAACGGTGAAGGGTGGAAGGTACACAAGCCATGCGGTGAATTCAAGGATGACCTAAAAAATATTGTATTAGAACTCTTCTTAAAAATGTAGAATAGTTTAGGAATGGTTTAGGAACCCACACAGATGTGGAGGAAAATGGTGCTAAGGGTAGTGGTCATGGCATTGTTGAAATATCGAAGCATAACAGGGTCGCTAGAAATGTAATTAATAGGTATGCCCATATATTTATAGGTATGAGAGGAGATGATGTTGATGCTAGCGCCCCCATCAATCATAATGTGTTTAATTCAATTATCATTAATGTAATAGGAGATGAAAAGAGAAAGATTTGGATCATCAGGTTGTAAAGGGGGAATATTTGATTTAGAGAAATTAATGGAAGAAATTTGATGAGGATCAATGAGGGTGGCGATAGGTGAAGTGTCATTGGGTGGTACCTTGATGGATTACAGGACCTCAATGAGGGTCTGACGATGAGAATCAGAGGTTCTGGATTAACTTGAATAAGGACATATTCAATGGGGATTGGTGAAGTTGTTTGATCATTGAGTGATGGGTAACCCCAGAAGAAGTAGGGGGTGTCATCCCAAGGATGGTTATCTTGGGGGGAGGTGCAAGTGAAATGGTAGGTGAAGGTGAACTAGAAGGGTTACCAGTATTTTCCTTTCCTTTGTATTTCACGTGGTGTGACTGAGTGGCTACACACACCATGTTAATTTCAAAGATTGGAGGAGGAAAAGAAGATTGTGTGGCGATAGGTGAAGAAAGCATGAATTCCTCCTGTAACAGATCAACTTGTTCAAAGAGACCATTGGAATAACAAAGCTGAAGGAAAATGTTTTTAAGAGCCTTACAACTCTTGACATCATGCCCTAGTGAGTGATGATAAGCAAAAATATTTGTGTCATCAAACCCTACTGGTTTAGGTTTGAGAGGGTCATAAGGCTTGATGGGTGGAAGAGATATGGCCAATGTCTCTAACAACTGAGTGAGGATGTTAGAATAAGATACTGCCAAAGGATCATAATGAGAATTCATGGTCATCTTGGGAAAAGGTGTAGGTGATCTTCACAAGGAGGGTGAGGTGAGTGGTCATGCTAGTGTAACTACCTTTTTGGTAGGTAGTGAAGGTTGGGGTTTAGGCTGCACCTTCTTGGGTAAAGGCAGAGGAACAACACGGTAGGATGAAGGAGACTTAGAAGGTGTAGATATTGGAGTAAGCCAAGGTGAAAGTGGGGGTGTTGGCAAGAGTGAGGGTAAAGGTATTGAAGCAGGTGTGGGTAGAATGGGAGGTGAAGGCAGGGGTCTAGGTTGTCACACTTTAGATTTTCCTTGGTGAAGGGGAAAGTTAACCAAGGTTGAAGGATGTGGGCCTAAAATCAATGGAAGAGGTGAAGGTGAGTGAGAAGGCATGGGAGATACCAAGGTGTGAGCCCTAAAAGGTTGAGTCTTCCTTTTAGGTGCTTGAATATATTTTGTGATGGGTGGGGATGAAGTTGACAAATCTAGCTTCACAATGGGATGTGCTAGACTTGGCACTGGTAAGATCCCTAAGGTGGTATTAGGATTTGGTGTAGACAAAGGCCTGAGTGAAAGGGGTGCTGATGAAGAAGGGGCTAGAATTACAGGCTTAGGTGCAATAGTCTTAGTCACTTTGAATACCTTGGGGTAAATGGTCAAGGTATCTAGGGATAACATTTGCATTTAGGTGGAAATTGGGAGTCTAAGGCACCCCTAGAGGGTAGAGTAATCTACATAATCCATGCGATCAACTAAACGAAATAATGGTTTTTGTTTAGGTGAAGAGGATGACGCACAAGTGCTAATCCCATGATGATATCTGAGGTTTTGTGAGACAGGGAAGGTCCTAGCCTCAGATTCAGTAGGTAAGAGTGAGGTAAGAAGAGTAATGGGATCTGTGAGGTCTTTTGATGAGGTATCACAAATAGAGTGGGTAGGTAAGATTGACTCCTCTATGGGTAGAGGAGGAGGAAAAGTGGGTGAAGTAGACAAGGTTAGCTCCTCTATGGGTTGAGGAGAAGGAAAGGTGGGTGATGTAGGTAAGGTTGACTCCTCTACAGGTTGAGGAGAAGGCAAGGTGAGTGGTGTAGGATCTTATGTGGGTAGAGAAGTTGATAATGAGGGTTCCTTTATGGCTAAACAAACAAGTGAGATGGGTTCCTCTATGGGTAAAGGAAATAGAAAGGTGGGATCCTCTATTGGTTGGGGAGTCCACACAATAATTTCCTTAATAGATGCTATAGGAGGATGCTCGATAGAAGGAGTAGACGTTGTAGTGAAGATTGCATGAACCACATGGACATTGGTTTCTTCTTTAGATGTCTCACCAACATGATTTGATGAGGGGGCATGGTTAGGAAATAGTTTCCTAAAAACATCCAAGTTTGCATTAGCAGGCGCATTAGGGTTTTCAAGGATGAGATCACCATTATCTAACATTCCTTGGACAATATTTTTGAAGGTTTTTAAGTTTCCATCACTATGGCCTCTCACGCAGTGGTAATTACAAAAATCATTCTCTTTATACCAAGCCGGTGTGGGGTGAGAAGGGTCAAAACCAGTTTGTGGTTTGATAGGAGGAAGAGTGATGGCTCCAGCCTTCAACAACTTGTCCAACATAGAAGAATAGGGCTCCTCAATGGGAGTGTAAATCCTCTGTTCATATTTGTATTGAAAATTTTTAACGGAAGAGAGATTGGTAGGAGGTTTGGGTTGATTAGATGGATGAGAAGGGACAAACTTTTAGAACCACCGCATTGGCAAATCCTTTGGACTTGGAATAGTTGTTAGGTGGTTTGGAAGAAAAGTCGTTGGATTTGAAGGCAACGTTCTTGTTATGTAGTTTAAGTTTCTCTTCTTCAAGGGCACAAATTTCAAGCTTCCTAGCCATAGTGAAATCCTCATCAAACATACAAAATGTTTGAAATTGAAGAGTTGGGGAAATGTCTCTGGAACATGCCCTGGTAAACAAATCTATAAGTTCAAAATGTGGTTGAGAGAAGGAGAGTTGATTGATTAGGCCCTCGCCAACATGTGACGAAATCAACGATAGACTTGTCATCATATTGGCGAATAGAATATAGGTCTATCATAGAGACCTTCTTAGAGATATTGATTGAAAAGTGATCAAGGAAGGTCTAGACCAATTGGTTGAAGGAAAATATCGAGTGCCTGCGCAAAGCACTGTACAAGTCTAAGGCAGGTTTGAAAGGGACATGGGAAACATTCGAAGGAGTAAGCCATCTTCATAGCCTATCAAATAACAAACGTGTCTGAATGAACTCAAGTGTTGTTGGGGGTCCTCCTTACTATTAAAATAGTTGAATTTGGGAAACTCCCATTTTTTGGGATAGGGATGAATAGGTATGGAGGGGTGAATGGGTTCATTACAAATCTCATCATAGGTTAAGATGTTATGAGATCTGGAAATAGAGGCCTTGAGCTTTTGCATTTTTTTCATCATCATTTTAATAAGATATATAGTGGGATTTGATTTAGGAATGCCCCTTGAGGTATAAGGGGTTTGATAAAATGGGTGGGTTGTAAAAGGAATACCAGTGTGTGATGGTATCGAGTATGAAAATTGAGATGCAGGTATGTAGGAAGTGGTAGAAGAGGAGGGAAAATACCCTGAGTATGAAGTGGAGGTGATAGGTTGTGTCTGAGGTAAGGTGTAGGTGGGAGGATCTTGTGGAAAGATCCTCATAGTGATGGTGGAAGAGTTTGGGGAATGGAGACTACCAAACTCTGAAATGGGGTGGAAGAGATCGACACAACTGGTGGCTGTGTAGACATAGGTACATAAGGTATGGATGATGAAGGGACCCCTATATGAGGGGCCATGGATAAGGGTATGATAAATGTCAAAGGGATGGTAGATGTCAGGGGATGGCATTGTCAAAGGTGTTGAGGTCACTTGTGAAGTAGGTAGTTGTGAGACAGGGTTGGTCGATGCTAGAGTAGTTTGGGTAGCTACACTAGTGTTTTCTGATATGGCAGAGGTGGTAGAAATGGGGGGCATGGAAGTGGGCATTCCATAAAGAGGTTGACTTGAGGAGTCACGGGTGGAAGATTTAGCAAGGTAATGTTGTAAGGCCTTAGTGTTATGATCAAGGAATCTAGTGAATTCCTCATCACCCTTTGGTATAATCGCAGGTGCATTAGGATCCATTGGTGAAGAAATAGAAGGTGGAAAGGGGGTAGTAGGTAATGGTATACAAATCACGTGAAAAGTAAGAGCTTGAGCCTGTTGGTCAGTCCAAACCATATGAAAGGTGGAAAATAGGTACTCTGGGTTCTGCAGAAGTGACAAAAACTCAAATTTTTTTTTGAAAGAGTTTGGTAGGTGAAAATAACTTGTTTTTGATAGAAAATAAAAAACACAGAGACTGATACTGGTAAGTGAAATGGTGCCAGTTAGATGAAAAAACTGATATCGTTTGCTAAACTGATGTTGGTAGGAAGGTAACTGATGTCGGTTACTATGAAAATGAAGAAATTTGAAATTCCTGAGTTAGATTTGGTCAAAAGAAGTCCAGAAAGAGGTTGTGTATAGAAAATCTAATCTAACACACTCAGAGAACCAGAATTAACTGGTTGTGATGACTGAGTGTGAAAAATAAATAAAATTGATGAAGTATGAACTCACACCTCAAATAGCAGAAGACAAGAAAGAAAGTCAAAAATCCACAAGAAAAAACTAACAAACACGTTATCCTAGGAATCAAATTTTAGTGTTGTAATGGCTTAAGCCTTAAGACTGATTGTGAATATATAGAAGGGAATGGATGCAAGGTACCTAAAAGCCAACTATGGATGGTTTCAAGATTGTTTTGGTGGGGGAGTCCTTGATATACCTTTCATTATGTGAGGTCTGAGCTCTGATATGACAATCCAGCCAGAACACCGGTCGGGGCCCACTATCAACAGGTTTTTAAATCCTTGATAGCTTCTTCCTGGGATTTGGGGAATGTTTAAGAAGTGTGTTATTTGTTTGAGTGATTTGGAAAAGAAGTGTGTGCAATAGTGAACTATGTTTAATTACCCAATCCTCAACCGGTCATGACCTCTGTTATATTGGATTGCTATTTAGACTATGTGAGCTAAATGGAAGAATATAAGGATGCAATGCAATATTTTTAAGCCCAAATCAAAAAATGAAGTTAGATGAGAGAAATAATGAATAGGAAGAGGGTATGTCTTTCACTAATGCAAGAAAGAGGAAATGAAGAAGGGTTTATTTTAATTTTCACTAAATGAAGTGTTTCCTTTAGAGAAAATAGAAGAAAGAGAATATTACAAAAGAGATATTTAGTGAATATTTAGAAAGGAAACAAGGAAAAAATGCAATCCTATATGAATAAAAGAACCCATAAATAATGAGGGTCCCACTAGGCATGCCAAAATGTTTCACCAATAAGAAGTGTACGTATAAGAAAAATGTTTAAGGTAGAAGGTTGGGTACGTGAGGAATACCTAGAGGTCGTGAAGAGGTTGCACACCATTGAAGACCATGTTGATCGAGAGCACTCCTTTTTGTCTGGGAAGGACTACCTGAAAAGAACACAAGACCACAAGATAGAATTAAAAGTATCAGTTGGTGGATTGCCTAGCAGGAGCTAGATCCAGGAAGTAGGGAACTTCCTAGAAGGCTGTCAATCCACGTTTAAAAACAAGTTCAATGCTGATAAGAACATGAAATAAAGAGTCCTATTGTAGTTGTATAATTTAGGTATCTCACACAAGCACAATAATCTAAATCTAGTCTAAATAATGAATACAAGACTAAATATAAATAGGTGGTGGGTTGTTAAGGTCTGTAGGTGTAATAGAGGGTGTTATAGAGGTCTGGGTGAGGTTGTGGGAGGTTTTGAGAGATTTTGGGTAGGTAAATTAGCTCATTGGTTTAAGGGAGAATGTCAGACACAGAGACTGATGTCGGTTGGGGAACCGATTCCAGTCACTAGTTTTAGCCGGTATCGGTTGGCTAACTGATCATAGTAGGGGAAATTGGGTGCCAAAGGTGAAAAGGGGTTGGTTCTGGCTCTTTGTGATTACATAGAGTGTTGAAAAGGCTTAGGCTAGGTGTTAGGATTTGGGTGAAGACTCAGCAAGGGTGAAAGAGGTGATTGGGAAGGCAGAGAGGTACATGTTGGTAGGGTATCAGGTAGATGGGGATGGATGGTATTCGGGTGAGAAAGAAGCAGTACAATAGAAGACAAATAAGAGATCTAAGACCAAAGTTAAGAACTAAAATCCTGGTTAAGATACTTATCTGAAGACCTGGAGATTGGTAGATGTGGTGGTTGTTGGGTGTTCATAGGAGAAATGGGTCTGGATTCAGTGCCATGGAAGTGAAGCCTATGTGCTTCCCTATGAATGATCTGAGGCTATGGAGCAAGAGATTGATTACTGGTGAAGAACTTAGATGCTCTGGTGCTGTGTTTGATCATGTTAGATGCTCAATCAAATGCAAGAATGTGAATGAAATCCAAAATCCAACCAAAAGAAGAACCTGGGGAAAGAGTTGGAAATCCTTATTTAAAGGAACCGATGGTGGTTCCTTGACCGGCGCCGACCAAGGAATAACCAATATTGGTTAGGGAGAAATAGTCCAATTTTCTTAAAATAGGCCATGTTTCTTCCCTTTTGGCATGGGTCAAGATTTGATTGTGGGCTAGGAGTCTTGGTTCATGTTTAAAAATGTAGGGAATTAATGGAAGAAGTGGTTAATAATAAGTATTAGGTTCTTAAAGAGTCTTAGTTAGTTAAGTGAAGTGATGACTCAATGCTAGGAGTGATGACCTAGTCTTAGTTAATTAAATGCCCCTGGAATGGGTCCAAGGTGAGGTGGAGAGGTGAGATGGAGGGGTGAGGTGGTAATTAACCTATTATTGATAATTAGATTAATTAATTAATTAAAATGTGTGAAAGGGGTTATGGTAAGGGGGTATGTTATAACCCCTTTTCCAACTCTAAAAATGTTCCTCTTGAAAACATTGAAACATATGATAGTGAGAAATCCTATGATGAGAACACTAACGTTGACCAAAAATAATTAGAAAAGGTTACCAACTTTTTTCAAGCTTTGCGTGACAATCCTACACATCTTCCACATATTCTCGATACTTTAATGGCTGCTAAAAATTCTCGAGATGCTGCTTCTGTACCCCTTGTAGGTTCTTCTTTGGCTATCATGGTCTCCACTCAACCTCTTCATACTCCTACTTCCATTCCAACTGCTACTGCTCCAATCATTCAAACTAATGCTTCTATTACACAACCCAGATCTTTGTCAAACACTCCTGATTTAAATTCTTTATATCAGGATTTACAATTTTCTTGTGCATCTCACTATGTTGATTCAATTTTACTCCTTCAAAATCCTTTTGCACCCACCATTTCCATTTATGCACTTCCTCGAAACTTCGTCACCCCTAAGCTACCTACCTTCAATGACCATGGTGACCCTCAAGAGCATCTATGAGATTTTCATGTTGCATTTCTATATTATGCAGATGATCATACATTATTAGCTAATTTATTTCCATGGAGTCTCCAAGAATATGATATGCGTTGGTTCTATGATCTACTTGTTCATTTGGTAACATCATTTATGCATTTAGCTGATGATTTTATTGAACACTTTTCAATCAATATTAGTTTTAAGATATCCTATGCTCAAATTAAAAAAATCAAACAAGGATCTAATGAGCATCTATCGTACTATGTCTTATGCTATAAGAAGAAACCAACTAGGATGACCAATGTGCTCACTAATTCATAACTTAAATATCTATTTCTCCAAAGTCTCTTACCCCCTCTACAAGAGAGTGTTATCTTTGAAACATCTCTTTCATTTGATCATCTGTGTCATACTCTTAAATTACGTGAAGGAAAACTTATTTTATGGAAAAAATAAAGTACCATGATCAAGATTCATCATCTTCTAATCAGTTTCAAAACAAATCTACTTTAAAACCATCTCCTAAGCCCACTGAAGAAAAAAATAATATTAACATTTTTTTTGCTCCTGAAAAGCTTCAATTGCAACCTCCAAAATGTACATTTACAAAATTACCTTGTGCTTTGCACCTTCTATTGCCACAACTTGTTGAGATTAATCTTATTACAATTCCACCAGTGCTAAATATTGATCCATCTTGTTCTAAAGACCACAATTATAACAAAAATTATAGATGTGACTATTATCAATGTGTTGGGAATTCCATTGATCGATGCTTCAAACTCTGATATCTCATTCAAGATCTCATTGAAAATGACACAATCAATCTCTATGATCCTTTAGCATCTAAGCCGGTCAATGACAAAAAAAATATCAAAATATTTAATGATCTATTTCCCAAGAATGAAAAGCAAGTTGCTGATTCTTGAGCTAATCATACATATTGTGTTGTTTCTCCTCCTTCATTGGGGGCTATTTATTTTCTAGTTTCTCATACTGATGCATCTCCATCACTCATTACATTCTCTGATCATGATTATCATGATACATTTTCTTTTAATATACTACACATCAATGCTTTTATCAGATTTTATATTGTCAATAACACCATGATCGATCCATTGGATCCTATTGGTGTGTGCTCTATTGCACTCCTTATTGCTATCAACTATCCACTATCGTAAATTTCATATCTAATTCCATAATCTTATGGCTTCATTAAACATCAATTTATAGTTGGGAATCTCACCATGCTTATGCCATTCATTATGAAACCTTTAGTAAAAGGCTATGACATGCTCTTAGGCATTCCTTGGCTCTATGCCACTAAGGATATATTTTATATGATCCACTTATGTCTCAAAATTTTTCACAATAAGCAAGTTGTCACTCTCAAAGTTATTCTATCATCCATTACGTTACTTCATCCTCCTCTTGAGGATGTCCTTTCACTAGTTGCAACATCTAGGTCCCCTGGGCCTCTCAAATATAAGGAACATTCATCACTTAGTTATGTCATTCACACACAACCTACTCATTTTCATCGTTCCACTAGTCCATCTTGTCAGCCTAAGTCCCCTACTCGGGAAGCCTCTTTGCATAGGTGCTCATCACCTCGTATGTCTACTTCACATAGGTACTCATCACCTGCTAGGTATACTTTGTATATGTGCTCATCACCTCCTAGAGCTACTTCACATATGTGTTCATCACCTACTAGGTCTACTTTGCATAGGTGTTCAACACCTCTTTCAACACATATGTCACATTCACCGATACATTTTCACTCTCATACACCACTGATCTTAGATCATGGCCACACACCTTTATCTCCTCAATCATTGGGTGGAGGACCCTTTTCCTTCACTTTTTTTGGATATCTTACTCATCATCATATAATTAGGGGGCATTATGCTTACTTCACCCCTCTTTGCATCATTAGGTGTCTAACATTTCTACTCTTATGCTACATGCTCTATACTTTCTATTTATAAGCAATCTTACACAACTTGTATTATCACCACCCTATGACACACTTTTGTGCTAAGGTTCACACATGACTATTGAGGGCATACTACATCTATGAACCTCACACACTACACATTTCATGATACATATTTCTAGCACTCCATTCTCACACGTCATACTATCCTATTATTCAATCTATGATTTATGCTTCATTGATCTATCTATCTAGTTCACATTATCAAACCATTTCCTGACAAAAAAATCTTGTTCTATGGTTCATTATTGATTTTGAGGGGTATTTTATAAATTAACCTCATCTCATATTCATCACATCCACTGGGGGCATGCTGCTCCTGTGAGAAGAAGGATTTATTATTGATTGGAGCTTTTTTAACCTCAAAACTGCAAGCCCTACACATGGCCAGATAGATCTATAGGGGAGGTTGAAGGGGAGCACCAAATCACTAAAATTAGAGGCCCTTGTTCCCCAAACTGGGCATTGTTAATCACATTCACTTTGTATTCCATTTAATTCACACTCATAGCATGTTGCATATCTTGGTTGCACTTATTCTTACTTGCTTAGAATCACATGTTACACTTTTCTTACTATGTTAGATGAATATCCCGTATGTCATTATATTTTATATATACATATGCACATTCACTTGTTCTTTAGTTGTGGATGCATACTTGCTATAGATATTTACATGTAAAAATGATTCTTGGCTCTGTACCTCTTACTAGTCCCACCAAGGCTCTTGGGGCATCTACATTTATACTCTTACACATCACAAGTTCTATTATTTCATTACTTACTACTTCTTATTCTTATTAGCATGTTATTTGCAGATTGATCTATACATGCTTTGACATACTCTTTATCTTTCTAACATGCTAATGGGTGTTTCATGTGCAACATTTTTCTTGAAGGAACTATTTGCCACCATGGTTGTCTAATACTTTTCTTGTTACTATTTTCCATTGTATGCTATTATTTACGGGCCATGCCCTCTATCTTGCGTGCACATTGTATGTTTTTGGTTACTTTGGCCCTGATTGTCTTGTGATATTGTGAGAAATGTCCCATGTATGAAACCCAATTTTCAAGGTCTCTCTTTTGTATGCACATTTTCTTGTAAAACTATTTTTCTATTACATGCTTCCTTTATTTTCTAATAGCACATGTATCTAACCACTTTGTCTTCATGTACCTTTATTTCATCCATGCACATCCCCTTCCCGTATAGAGATATAATTTTATATCAACATCAGGTCCTCTTCTTAGGCTACATTCTCCTAGCGATGTCGGATGTACCCCAAACTAGAGGGGAATTCACTGGGTCAATTAGTCACCCCATACAATAACTCAGAGCTAAAGTACAATATAATTCATCACAAGAACATAACAAACTATAGTTACAAAAATGGACTAGATTCTAACTTGGGTCCTCATTTTAGCACATACACCAAAACCCATCTACAGACACCAGTGCCTGGGAACTCTTGACATCTCTTATGCACCTCTGTCCCGAGGGAAGATACAATTACTTTCTCAGATCAGTACAGTCTACATCAGTTCATAGAGTAGTTTCATAGGATCAGGTACTAGTTTCATAATACATAATGCATGTAATATCCTACAATCTCCTTCAATTAGGACAATCAATATATTTAGAACAATACAAAACTAAACACGGGATGTACCATTTGAAGTGGTGCTTATTCAGGAAGCTGTTATTGAAGGAGAGTAACACTAGACCTCTCTCCCTAACACTCTTCTGTCGTGGCACGAGATCACAAAAAAAACTCATACTTGACGTGAGATTTCCCAAAAACACGCTCTTAAATTACATTTGAGTAAATTTTATACCCTTTTCAATCTTCATAGATCAGGTGCACACTTTCCTTTTTACACATTTTTACACACTTTTACATACTTATGCAATTTTTTTCATATACACTTATTTGACTAATTTTTTTGCTCTTCTTTTGCAGGTCCATTTTTAATACACAAAAAGAAATATCCTTACATCAAGCACAAAAATAGGTAAAACATGGTACAACACAATACGCTTCACCCCTAAGGTCACTTCCTCTTTCTTAGCTTCCATGCTTCATTTTTATCACTTCACGCTTTCACTTGTCTCCTCGGCATCATGTCATAATCACATTATACATGGTTATTTGGCACACATATCTTATATACTTTATGTTATTGAGTATTCACTCAACAAAATAATGTGGGGGAAAATGAAAACACCAAATCAAACACTTGAGTACATTTCTAGGTCCTACAAAAAGGGGCATGAATGCAAGGGAAGTTTCCAAATCTACCGAGAATCATTTAGATATTTAGATTCATTTAAGGTTAGAGGATAAACAACTATTGTGTAGTTATTTTTATGATCTAGAGTAAAGAATGGTGAGATCCTATCTTGAAAGCTATGGTATGAAGGTCTCAGGATATGATTGGATCCGTGGAGGTGTATTTTGGTGTGGGTTTATCAAAAGTATAGCTTATTGTACTACATATCAACAAGTTTCATTATCTTTTTTGTGTTGTTTTCCTACATCTGAAATAATTTTTCTATGTGTTATTCTTGTTTCAATATTTTTGTTATTTCTTTTGAGGCTTGTTTGGGTCTAAAAGATATATGTTTTGATGTGTTTAACTCAGTCTAAAAATTGTTTCTCATCTTGGTTTTATTTATTTTTATTTATGAGTTGTTTGAACACAGTTTAAACATGATAACAATAATCAAAATGACTATTGGAAATGATATGTAAATACTAATTTTCAAAGTACATACAATGAAATATTAATGGTTAATTCTGTCTCTTTCATTACTCTAATTGACAAAAATATGAATTGCTATGTTTTTGGTATTTTGTGGGTTTATGAAATGTAATGATAATGAAAAATGAAAGTGAATATAAAACAGTAAATTAAAGTTTGTTTCACTACCTTGAACTATCAAAAACTAAGAAATGATAATAACAATTACTTTTGGATGTTTATGTTGTTTAAGTGCAATATCCTAAGCTAGTTACTAATTTTTGAAGATGAACACCTTGTAAGATAAGATCTACAAATTAAGGTAAATTTAATCTATCTAAAATTGATTTTAATTTAATCTATGAGTGAATTTGAAAAAAATTTAATGACTTAAACTATGGTTTTGGGGTTTTCAATCTTTAAAGTACCAATTCCAAACTTAAATTATCTTAGATATCAAATTTAACAAATTATATTTATAATTTAAAGCTAGGATCTAATCCCAAATATGGGAGAAGCCTAATGTAATGAGGTTCTACTCTACTAAACTACAATGCATGAATCCAATCAAACAAATCTAATCTTACACTTTTTTGTTGACTTTTTTTATGGTTTTTTTTCAAATTAAAATTAAAAAAAATAAAGCTAAATCTCAGATAATGATGAAAATAATTTTTTTATTAATATCCAACCTCTTTCTACAATCATAATAGAGATGATCTAAACTTTGTGTTTATAACCTCAATAGACTAGTCTATCATGAAGGGCAATGTTGTGGTGTATTCAGCCAGGGAGAAGAAGAGGCTTGATGTACTTTGGAAGAGGAACACATAGTTTATCTGTGGTTAGTTCAATAAGAGAAAAAGGATGGTCTAGAGGCCCTTGAGTTATCTTTTAAGTAGCAACAATAATACACAATACTCAGGATTCTTGGTACTGGAAGTAGTCTCCTTTGGGCTTGGTTTCTCTCTAGATAAATAATACTGTAGTAGTAATTTTCTCTGGAAAATATAGATTCAAAAATATGGAGAGGGGAAAACAAATGATCCCTTAATTTTTCTTAATTGCAAACCTCTAAGTGATATCAACCTCAACTAAAGACCCCTAGATGATGAAATCATGTGCTAGGGGGTAATATTGTAGAAACGGGTATTAAAAATGAGGTTAAATGCGTATATGATGAATAGAAGGATAAAAAATCATGAACGGGAACTTTGAGTTTGAACTGGAGTTTCATAGTATATGAAACCATCGGTTCTTACAGGAAGTAGTTATGCAATTTTCAGTAGGAAGAACAAAACGTCCATAGATAGTTATGCAACCATCACGACATGGGATAGAACCACCAAGGTGGTTGACGGTACCACCACAATAGGGGACAAAATCACGAAGGAAGTTGCATATCCACCATGGTCGTATCATCCTAGGTGGGAAAAAGGGGATAGGAGGAGAATAAAAGAAGAAAAAAAGGATTTATGAGGGGCTCACAAGGGCCAAAACAATATTCAAAGGAGTTTGAAGGATTAAAAGGGGGATAGGAGGTGGTTTTGAGCATTTTGATAAATATTGTAAAGTTTTTGGATATCCTCTTCATCATCATAGAGTATTTTTACTTTGGGATTGTGAAAAACGAGGTGCATATAAATTTCCCCTTAGGTGAATAACAGTGTCATGAATTGGCTAGGGTGTGATGCTCGAGAATAAAGCACTGAAATCAAATAATCACTAAAAACTTACCTTACCTACCTATCTTACCTTATAACACAATGAATCCATGTGTGCTCTATGTCCTCTTGCAAGACAAAATAAAACATAATCAAGTGTAATATTGCAAAGCAAGGTAGAAATAGATACGTAATCAAAATCAAATGAGAGGACTTGTCTTTTAAGTGGGGTTAGAAATACTACCTTTTCTTCCTGTGCGCCTACAACCTACAAAACCATATGAAAAAAAACTGTAAAATAATCAAATGTAACAAGAAATGAATATTAGAGTAACTTTATGATCTTTACAGGATCCATAATAACTTATATCACATGAAATAACTAAAAAATAGCAATTTTTTCAAATTTTGATTGAAATAAACCCTTATATAAATATTTTCCAATTTTTGATATCATTTGCATAAGGGAGAATATAAATTTTTGAGCTCTAGAGCTATGATTAGCATTCAATGAATTGAGATAGAAAATAAGATAGAGAAAACGATATGATAGTAGTAATACCAATGGCCATGAGAAGGCCTGGAGGATAGGCGAGTTCTGCACATTTAAGTATTTTTGGGGGGGAAATGTTTGTTTTCCCTGATCTAATGTTTGAGTGTTAGGAATATCTTGGTTAGTGCTCACATTAATGATCATATATTATTTGTATGGATTATTTGGATATTTGGATGTATTCACATATATGGGCAAGTTGTTAATTGTGTTAGAATAACCCACTTAAATAGGGATTGGAGTAATTGTAGGATTTCTTATAGACCTACTAAATAATAGGAAATAATAATCCTATATATAAGGAGTGCTTCCTATTGTGATTGGGCCCCGTATGAATTTAGTTTGAGTGTTGTGAACAATCAAATATATTGAGTTTTCTATAAGTTTCTTTATCAAAACTTTGACCAAATTCACGTTTGGTATTAAAGAAGGATTTCTTATGAAAACCAATGAGAGGTACCTCAAATATGAAGTAGATTTTATTATAGTGTTGGGTCATTATTTGGGCATTATATCTATCAAAAATATTTTGAAAAAATATAGTAAAACCTGTAAAAAGAATTGATCACAATTATGTGTTTATGATATAGGTTACTTTGAAATTTAATGGTTTTGTAGGAAGATGTATTCACTAAACCCTTTAGAAATTACATAAAACTCAAATCATGTTTGAGGAGAAATATGGAATGCAAAAGAACATTATGGGTTGTTCATATCTCACGTTGGCACACAAAATAAAAACATGGCCTAACATTTATTTATTTTGAGGCACTGGATATGCATCTGGTTTGAATCTTGGTAGCTGTAATAACATCTTTGCATTTTTATTATTATCACACTAAGATTTTGGATAATATCACCTATGGTTTGAGAATTGGTCAAGCATATACATCTGTCCAAGATAATTGTGATATGTAGTGGAAGGTTCACCATGTCACGCCCATGCATCACTCACATTACATGATGGATCAATAAAATTTGAGAAGTGAAAAACAAGAAAAATTAACATGAGCTATATTATTCTTCATACACCTGTTCTTCAAGTCATGACCCGTATTCAAGTCTTTTCCATATTGATATATAGTATTAGTATTTGTTGTGAGTTGTTCAAATCAAGTTATAAAGTAATATTTAGTGCTTTTTAAATTATATGTGTCAACTCTTTTTTCGAGTGTCATAAAACTTTGTTTTATTATTTATTTTAATTTATGGGTGGTATTTTAGTCTTTTTAGGAACTTTTGATGTGTAATCATAGCACCCTTGATTGTTTGAAACTCGATAGATTGAAACTGTCAGTGTGATTGCATAACATGGATCTTTCCCCAAACTGTGGGAGTTTGCAATCAGAAAATCTCTCTGGATGAAGGCTAGTTCCTATTCCTCTATTATGATACATACATCCAAATTATAGAGGATATAATATAAAATCTACTCTAACATTCCAAAGAGACATGGTTAAGAAGAGTGTAAGAAATTAAACCTAATATTCTAGAGGTGATGTGCCAATAAGTAATGTTGAATATCTACCTTACATGGAGATGAAAACAAACAATTTTTAAGAGGATGAATACACACCACATATCAACCAACTACTATGAATCCATTCAATGGTAAACACCAACCACTAAAACATGTAACACAATCTAACATGCGTAAATAACCAGAGATTTGTAATGAGAGATCAGATAGATGCAATGAACACAAAAGAGGGTTAAAATTTATCCACACATTTGTATTATTTCTCCAGAAGTTGATATAGTACATCATAATGTCCAAGAAGCACTAATTTGTATTAAAATTTTAATGGGAGGTTTGAAACTCCACAAAATTCCTTACAGATTAATAAAATAAGGGAGGGGAAATAATATCTAACATTAGAATTGAGACCTTGTTTACAATTTATAGAAAAAGATTTGTAAAGGAGGACAGAGAGAAGAGAATCCTAAATTTGCTCCAAAACCCATAGAAAATTGTTTTTTAATCTACAATGAGTGCTTGAAAATTTGTAAAATCTCTTTTTTCATTAATGGTGTGCCTTTTTCTTCAAGAAAACTATTTTGATTGCACCTCTAGTCTAGTATAGCTCCCTGTAGCCAAATCATGATCTTACTTTTCACAAACCCCATTAATGACCTTCACCTACAAGGATAAATGTTTTATGTTCCATAATTTTGAAGGTATATAACTTCTAAAATCCACAAAATTGTTCTCCTTTGATGTAGATCATGCTCCCACGAATCCAATGACTAATCTTTTGTAAGAATTAGACATTGGGGGAAAAAGATATTCAATTTTGGAGTCTAGTGAACCTTTTGATTTTGGGTTTTGAAAAACCTCAAAAAATCCATTTTTTATGATTCCATCAGGATGGTCTCCTTCTTCTCCTTCCAACAACTGTAAGTTTGCGACATTTTGACACTCCTAGCTCTAGATATGAGTGTTTCAAATCAAGGGTTTGAGTGGCCCATTTGGGCTTTGCAACTTCAATGGTGAGTTGGTTCTCCGAGTACCTCACCAAGCTAATTAGTGAGTTAGGTGTTATTTTTTTGCATTGGTTCATCAATCCCTCATCTCCATCACCGATCGACCACAAACTCTTCTTTCCACCTCCCTCATTTGACTCAGCTTATGCTACTTTATCGCTCGATGGAGTTGCTTTTGTGTTAGGTGGGAAAATGGTTTTTGGATTTGCATTATCAAACCCCCAAAAACCTCATAGGCTTATCTTGAGCTTTCAATATTACACATTTCAGACACTATCATGAATGATTTTTGGGAATCACCTCACTAAAAATCCTAAAATGAACCTCTAAAACTGAGCTCACACTCATCCTGAAATGACATGTTGACTTTGAAACGATGTCGGACTGCCACATCACCCAAATCCCTTTTGGAATTCAGTTTTTCGTTACTTCAAGGATTTGAGAGGGTTTTTTGTGATTTTCCACTAAGTTTCTTGAACCCATGAAACTGTGAAATCCCAAATTTTTGAGATTTTAGGTTTTAGCAAACCCGTTGACTCCCAAACTTGGAATCATTGTGGCGAGCTAAACCAAATTGCCAGCTTCTTCAACTCGTCATCCTTCTTCATTTTTTAGCTTGACTAAGCTCCAGATGACCCAAATTTGTACCAATTTGTTGATGCCTAGTGCTAAATTTCCCTGTCAAGCCATCTTCCAACCCTAAACTGATCTCACCTTTTCTCACTTTGTTGAGCTCTATAATGCGTTCCTCCACTATCGACCCACTCCCATTGAATGGACATCGCTTCCAGCCTTGAATGCTTCACCGAAATTCATTGAGCCTGATTTTCTTCATGTTATGAAATTGATGAGCTTGTCAGGTAGGTCGTCGTGTTGCTCACTGAGCTATCTTTAGCTTGACCTCCTCCCAAGCTATTATAGGGCATTTAATGCTAATTTTTTCACTGTTGGGGAAATTTTTGAATTTATTGACTGAGAAGAAGGGGGAAAATGTCCAAAACACTGAAAATTTTAAATTTCTCTGTGATGAGATATTTCAAAAAAAAATTGGGGTCGGCGGTCATTTTTCCACTCTAATGGGACTATGAGCCCATTATGGCCCCGAATGGTCTGATTAAAGCCTCAATGATTCCTAAATTCCTAGAAATACATGATGCGGGAGAAAGCTATGATTTGGAAGAGGCACTCGAAGTTCAACTATGATCCGCCTTAAAGGGCTCAAAAAATGGAAAATCATTAAAATCATTCCTTAACCTACTTTTAGTTGTTATGCATTTGTTTTCTTTTAAAATTGTAACTATTTTCCACAAGTATGAACCCTTTCCTATTACAACATTTAATTTGGGAGGCACACTAAACTGCACAACAATACAACTTAGGAGCAAAAAAACCTAAGTCGAATAACTTAGGGAAATTGAAACCTACGCTACAACAAGACAATGTGCATATGCACTTAGAGGAATTCAAAATCCTAATCTAATATTTACAAGGGTGAACCCTTTCCTTTTAGTAGCAATGTTTGAGATACATTTCATTAACTGGAATCGTAATTCCTTCTCCTTACAAGGTAGAGAATTTGAAGGCAATGTTGTTCTTACATCCGGTGACCATGTAGAGGCCACTCCAAATAGCATCGAACTTGGAATGTCTACCCATTTTTTCCTTATCTGCATCCCATTTCAGAACTAGGACCCCTTCTTGGAAGGTCCTTGATTTTTATTTCTTATAAGACCATATCTTAACTAAGGAATTATCTTTCTCCATCATTTGCTTTGTATGTTCTATGGTTTCCTCCAATTCTATCAACTCTGCATACCTAGCTTCCATTGGTTTAAATTCTTACAACTCTAATTGTTTCATGAGCTCCAACGCGGGTAGCTCCAATGATATAGGCAACACTACTTCTTTATTATATAACAAATTATATGGAGAACTAACTATTGACCTCTTTGGCATTATCCTATCAACCCACAATGCTGATTTGAGCTTGGGATGCCATGTCCTTTGATTCTCTTCCAGATTCCTCCTAATGATCTTTAACAAGTTCTAGTTTGTGGACTCTTCCTATCCATTACCCTGGGGTTAATAGTTAGAAGAGGTGCTCAAATAGATTCCATTCCTAACAACCCATTCTATGATTTTGGAACCCAAGAACACCAATGTGTTGTCTAAAATGATAGTGGTTGGCACCACCAAACCTTGTGACTATTCCTTTGTAGAAGTCTAGTAGACTAGACTCATTGGCTTCCTTGAGTGCTACCCGCCTCGGTCCACTTGGTAAAATAGTTTGTTTTTGTCAGTATTCACTTGTGTCCTTAGCTTGAATTTGGATTATTGACTCCAATGAAGTCTAATCCCCACTACATAAATGGCTGATCGACTTAAATTAGTTACAAGGGAAGTGCTTCTAGCTTATCCTTGCCTGTGAAGAAGGCACATTTTTTACACTTTTTGATCCATGTGTAGCAGTCACTAAACACTATGGACCAATAATAACCCACCTTCATTATTTTGAGAGCTATCATCTGTGGATTGAAATGACCTCTTGCTTATCCATCATGAAACTCCTACAACACCCTATCAATTTGACATGTTCTAATGCATCTCAATAGAACTCCGTTGATGTCTTTCTTGAACAAGAACACCATTAACAAGCACATATGGAATGGCTTGTAATATGAAGTATATCCTCTTTTCTTTACTCTTTTCTGGAGGGCATAGGCCATGTTTATAGGAATTTTATCATGTGTTGAGTCCAACAAGGGATAGTCACATTATCATCTACTTGTTCTAGTTATCATGTAGTACCAAAACATCTTCTTTCCCATCACCTGCTTCAACCTGTCGACTCAAGGCTAGTTGTTCACATAATCCTTTCCCACTAGACAAGTTTGGTTACTTTAATCTCAATGTCCATACTCCATGACATGATTGATCCAGCCTACACACTTGTCATTCAAATCCTTGTTCAATAGGAATGTCCTTGATTCCCATATGCGACACCAACAATTGGATTTTTTTATTCAAGACTAGGTGCTTGAATTTCTGTAAGCTCCTGATTATTGTGAAAACATGCTTCTCAATGAAGGAGTACCAAATTTCATAGTCTTCCAAACCTTAACTAAAGAAGGAAATTGGTTTCTCAAATCCCACTCTTTGTTTTTCTACACTAGGATTGTGGAAATTGTATCTGAACCACCAAAATCATAGAGCATGAAAAGTCCTCAGAAAATTCTGGGTTGACATGAGAGTTGGGGCTTGGGATATAGCCTATTTTATAGCCTTCAAAAATTACTTTACCTTATGCTGTCCACTTGAATGCGAGACTCTTCTTCAACATTTACATTATTGGCCTCACAAGAACAAAAAAATTTGGTACAAACTTACGGATAAAATTAACTCTTCCTAATCATATATGAAGATCCTTCTTATGGCTTAGCAAGGGAAATTCTTGAATTGTTTCAACTCTTTTCGGGTCAGTAGTCAACCCTTCCTTTGACACAATATTGCCTAGAATATTTCCTTTGTGAGCTAGGAACATGCACTTATTTAGGATTTAGATGAAACTCTGAACCTTCTACACCTTATAAACACATGTCTTAGATGAAAGAGATGATCTGTTGCAATTTTGGAGATCACAATGATATCGTCAAGATAAAACAGTACTATTTTGTTGATCAACCCCTTGAATTCCATGTCCATTTCCCTTTGGAAAGTCAACTTCCGGCATTTGACAATCCAAATGGCATCTTCCTGTAGGCATAGGTATCCCACTTGGTGGTGAAATATTGTTTTGAACTGATCATCTTCTTTCACTCATTATCTAATTATACCCCGAGTAGCCATCGAGGAGGGAGAATCATTTCCAATTTAGCTACAACTTGTAAGATTTGCTCCATTGAAGGGAGTGGATAGTGGTCTTTGAGAGATGCCCTATTCAGATTCTCTGAAAAGTCCACGCACAACCTGATTTCTCTATTCTTCTTCCTTACCAGCACCAAGTTTGCAACCCATCTTGAATGCTTGATTGGAAATATAATACTTTCCCTCTATCAGCTTGTTTAGCTCTTTCTTCATAAGAGGCTCAATGTGTGGGTTGACTGGTCTTTGCTTTTTCCTGATCAGGCTTAGCATCTAGATCCAGTTCTATTGTATGTTGTGCCAACTTAGGATTAAATCCTTCAAAATCCTTATAGCTCCAAGTGAAGACATCTGGGAACTCTTGGAAAAGTTGTATGAAATATGATTTCTCCTGCTCAATGGCCACTTTTCCAATTTGGAGTGTTTTACCTTCTCCTAACCTGAAATAGGTTATGAATCCTCTCCCTTTGACCTGAATGTTGGCCTTTTCCTTCAGAAATTGATAATTAGGATTGAATATGGACTCCAATTTCAGAAAACCTTTTGGAAGCTTGTTTTTCCATAGTTGTACTACCTAATCCCCATACTACTGCTCCAATTTATCTTGATTCCTAGCTGAGAATTCAACCTCTTCTTGCAATAAATTGATGATCTGCTGATCATTCTCAAACACCTACTAGCTTATGTTGTTATCTAGAACTTCTACCCTTACAATCACATGGATACATGGTTATGTTTTGTCTCTTTTGATATTGTCAACCACATCCAAAGTTTCTCCAACTTTTGTAAGCCTATCAGCGAGCTTCATTCGCCTTCCTGGGTATAGAATCAATGTTGAATGCTTCAAAGTCTTCAATTAGGTCCCACACCCTACTTTTGTATCTCTTGAGTAGGTCATTATTTTCAGCATGTTGTCCCTTGACTTGATTGAACAATTAACTCAGCTATCCCCTAAACACCTACAAGTTCTTTATGCCTCTTTTTCGTTGCCCAATGAAGTCCATGAATCAAAGCCTCATATTTAGTCTGTGTTGTTTGAACATGGAAAATTGCAAACATATGAAAGTCTGAAAAATACGTGATGTTCTGTGGTAAAACCAACATTACACCCCCCTTTAGCACCTTTTTTTCTTCTTGAGACATCAAAAAAAAACTGCCACACTTCGTTGTCATCCTTGATTTTCTAGCTTAGTGATATGAGGAAATGGTGTGAATTTTCTTCTGTGTACACAATATACACCCAATTCATGATTCTTATATTTCCTTGTATAAGGGTCAAAAACATCTCTCTTGTTTTCCCATTCATCTATAGTCAAATTTGGAACACCATTAACCTCCATACCCATGTTCCTAAATCATTTGAACCCTCTTCCTTATCAAAGGATGAGAAATTTATCATTGATTGGGCTTAGCACATATAAGGTTCAATGTGAAAATTGGCAGTTGGTTATGACCTAATTGTGGACTTAGCTCCATATCTCATCCTGAAAAAGCATGTATGACCAATCTACTAGATAGATATCCACCAATTTTGGTATGTGAAGTCTCTTGACAAACACAACGCAAAGAGTGGTGGTGAGTCAGTTATGGAAACATCTTACAAGGAAGGTGACATTGCGACATGCATGTAGTGTTAGGCTTAACACTTTGATCACCCCAACTTGTCCCAACTTCTTTCCTCGTATAATTGCACAACTCCTCTTAGCATTGGCTCATACTTTAGACCCAATTGATCTACTATTTGTTTTAGACAGCACTGAGATACTTTCCCCTGAATAGATCATGCAAGTTGTGTACCATGTGGTTTTTAACAATTAATGATACATAGAATAGTGGAGACTTAAAATTCGTTTCTGTGGTTGAGCCCCATCATGTTGCACTGCATAGTAGTGAGAACTTTCTCATGTCTTTGGTTTGATCCATTTATGACAAACCTATTGGCCATTACAACTTGCAACGAATCATGTTGTCCTAGGATTGTCCAGTAACTCCCACATGGAAATGTTCACATGTGTTTTCTTCATATTATTTATGATGTTGAAAGGATGTAGACCAATCCTTTTACTGTCCTTTAGTAGGCATAACCTTTTCAGAAGCATGACTAGGCACATGTGATACTGCAATAAATGCCTTAGGTTGATTTGATACATTTGGAGCTATATTTTGCTTATTAGCACATTGTAGTGCATGAGATTGGTTTGAGAAACTACAAGGTTTAGACGATTGTCCTTCCTTAATGTTCCTCTTCTTTGATTGTGTATTGGCATGCCACACCATAGAAAGGAGGTTGATTAATTCCACATAAGTATCTTCTGTTTGTCCAATTGACCAATGTGGTTTCCATTGGAGGTGCCTCTTGATGGGTTCCTTGCTGGTGAATTCCCTCCCCACTTGGTTTCTTGGGACACGCTGATGGTCTATACCATTAGATCCTAATTCAGTTCACCATTGAAACATGTTTATTGATTTTAAGGTAGATTGACAGGGGTAACACCTACTTGTACTCTTGTGACTATGTTGTTTTTGAGTTCAAATTCAAGGGTCTTGATGTTGAAGTTATATTTGGATCATATGGTTGGAATGGCCTGACATCTTGAGGTTGTCCTTGGTTCAGTATTTTGATTGGCAGTATGAGTTGGTGGTCTATTTTTTTGATATGGGGGCCTAACTTGATACTGAGTTGGAAGGCTGATACGGTCTTGAAACTCTAGAGCTTGCTATCTCTTGATAGTCACTAGCTCATTTCTTAGGTTTTTGTAGTTGTCTTCATAACCTCTTGCATTTCTTTATGAAGTTCTTAAAGAAGTTGACGCCTCACTATTGATTTTATTCCTAGGAGCTGGTATGAGATTCAACTTTCAGGTGTTGGACTCAGTTGTAGGATTTCCCATATCTAGATAGAGAGGCATTGGTTACCTTGGTGTCTAGCCTACCATATTGAATCAAATAGTGTCTTCGCTCTGATCGCTATGTCGTAGGACCCTGACAAAATGTTGTTCCTCCCATTGATTGGATCATCATAGGGTATGTCTAGAATTCATAGCCTTTATGAAGTAAAGGAATGTTCCCTCCATTATTGGATCTCACAACTATCAGAATCCTATCCAATGTCCATTGGAAATGGAAATTAAAATCTACCATTTGCTCATTAGGATCCCTTTTGATTGTTGTCAATTGTTCCAATAAAGACAAATTATCTTCCCTCTCTCCAAAATGCTTGCAAAGAGCTGAACCCAACTGATTCCAATTCTAAATAGACTCTTATTGTTAGGATCCTAAACCTTTGTAAGGCCTTACCTTTTAAATATGAAGGACAATAATTTTACCGTAACATTCATTTCATTAATTTCGTGAATTGCGTACAGACATTGGCGATGTCCTAGATGTGGTCAATAGGAGTAGTATGATTTTCTCCTTTGGAAACTGGGACCTGATTTTGAGCATTTAGGAAAAGTGGACTACTACCTGTGAAGTTGATAAAGGGATTTAGTGGTTGTTGTTGTAGATGTGCTATTATGATTGTCCTAAGAACCTTGGTTGATTGGAGAAAAGGTCTACCGGGTGGAGGTGTAGACAAGGTCCTATTGGAGATGGTAATCTTTGCAGTCTTCTTCCTCTCCTTCCTCTACCTAGTGATAATTGTAAGTAGATAAATAGTCCCTATTCTCTAGTATCAGAACTAGTTTGAAATCTTATCATATACTTGAAAAACCAATACTACTACATCACTAAATTATATCCCTTCGAAATTACTAGATGTGTTGGGGAATGAGCTCTAAAATGCTAGATTTTTCTAAGTTACACACCAAAATCGATAAAATTAAAATTAAAACTTTGAACGAAATTTATATTTGTTATTTTGGAGGTTGAAATGTGTTTTGGAATGTCATTCTTGAAAATCAGAAAATGTAAGACTGCCGAATGTCCGAAACCCCAAAATATGAAGTTTGGAGAACTCCAAAATCGTGAAACCTAAAATTCTGAAATCTTGAGATGTCCGGAATCCTGAAATCTTGAAACCTAAAATTCAAAAACTCTGAAATTTCAAAAATGAAAATTTCAAAAAACTAAAAATAATCTTTTGAAGATTATCCTCTAATCTATCAACTGGTGAAATTTGGACTTGTTTTCAACAAGTTAAGCCCTTGAAAAATGATTTTGAAGTTCAGTCAGAGAGGTGAAAGGTCTAAAATTGGAAATCTACAACTTTGTAAGTTTGAATTTCTTGAAAATGACTTTAAAGATTATGGAATGACTTTTATCCCACTAGGCATACCAAAACTTTTGATGCGTAATCACAACACCCATGATTGTTTGAAAATTGATAGATTGAAAGTATCAGTGTGATTGTATAATGTGGAGATTTTCCCAAAGTGTGGGACTTTGAAATTGGGAAATATCTCCAGATGAAGGCCAGTTCCTATTCCTCTATTCTGATACACACATCCAAATTATAGAGGATTTAATCTAAAATCTACTCTAACTTGCTAAGGAGATAGGGTTAAGAAGACTGCAAGAAATTAAACCTAAAATATAGAGGTGATGCACCAAAAGGAATGATGAATACCTAATTTACATAGAGATGGAAACCAAAATCATATTAAGAAGGGTGAAACTACACCACACATCAATCTACTAATAATAATACACTAACCATTAAACAATAACCATGCATCAATAACCAAGATTGCAATGAGATATTAGGGGAATGGAATGAACACAAGAGAGGGTTAAGATCATCCAAAAACTTATAATATTACTCCACATATTTGATACAATACATTATAATATCCAAGAGGCAAAAAATTGCATTAAAAATTGAATGGGAGGTTTGAACTCCAGAAATTAACTTATAGACAAGGAAGAAGGGAGGGTGCAAAGAAAAATTACTCAACCTTAGAACAATGCCCCTTATTACAATTTATAGAAGAGAATTTACAAAAGAGGTGAGAAAAAATTACATCTTAATTTGCCCAAAATCCTATAAAAAATCATTGTTTAATCCTGCAATGAGTACATTTTAATTCTTAAAATCTCCCTTTTCATTAATGGTTTCCTTGTGCTTGAAGAAATTGATTGTGATTACACCTCCTGTCTAGTCTAGGCATTATAGACTCATGATGACTCCTACTCCTCACCAAAATTCATTAATGGCCTCACCTACCATTTCATTTCTACCATTTCAAAGGTATAGAAACCCTAAAATCCAAAATTTGATGATCCTAAACTATGGATCCAAAAATCACCTTTATAATGACTGTAATTTTTCAAGAATTGGTTAAGTACATTGGAAGATATGTCTGTTTTTCCTTTCTTGTTGATTGAGATATTACCTTCAACTATTTCATTCAATGGAAGATTGTATTTCTCATTTTGAATAACTTAGTCTCACTTAAATTAAGATAACCATTTCTATTTGTGTGGAGGACACTGAGAGATTTTGAAAATGTCCTATTTTGTGCAAATCTGAGCTCCTAGTAAGAAGTTATGGTCATCTGAAGGTGGGGATGTCATTCTGCGCAAGTTGTTGAACTTCTCTTTTCGGAGTCCGAAATTGCCTCACAACCTATAAAATATGAAATTTCAGCCTTCTAGAATTCAGAACTTTAGACCTTTCCATTTTAGAGATTGGGCTACTATTCATTCACTTGAGTCAACAAAACCTGTGAAACTCTGAAGTCTAAAATTTAGACTTTAAGAAATTTTGACTTTGGAGGTTTATGCTAATGTTCATCTACTTGAGTGCGTGAAACCTTTGAAAATCCAAAACCCCAAAGTCCAAAAGTTAGACTTTGGGTTTTAGAATTTGAGTTGTAATTTTCATGTTTTGAGGCTTTAAATTTTTGAAACTCTGAAACCTCGAAGTATGAAATTCAGACTTCGAGTTTCAGACCTTACTCCTTTCAAAATTCTCACTGTCTCAAGCCCAAAACAAACCCCCAAAATCAGGACCTATGAAAGTCTGAAATTTCCCACCGCCTTGACCCTGAAACACTGAACCCTTTCAGACTTCAGAATTTTGGGCTTTGGCTTGTATTTTTACATTTTTCTTAGTGAAGACCTCGAACCTACAAACCTCCAAAACCATGAAGTCTAAAATTTAGACTTCAGGTTTCATACTCTGCCAGTGTCGTTGACCCTGAAAACCCCAAGCCTTTTCAGACATCGGGGTTTCAGGCCTTTTTTCTTGTTTTTTCCCTACTTGGCCGTCGAAACTCCAAAATATAAAACCTCCAAAGTCTAAAAAATTCAGACATTGGAGTTTCTATTTTTTCTTAGCTCGATTTTAGGCCTGTGTTCTGTCTTCACCGAGTCCGTCATGACTGAGTTGAATCCAATTTTATTGACTTCATTAAACTTGGCTCATTTTTTGATCTTCACACCGACCTTGTGGCTCAACTTCCACAAACTCATGGGATCCCGATATGCAGGCTCGACCGATGAGCTATTATTCCATTTCTTTCCTCCCACATCATTTTTCTATTTGAGCTCATTCTGCTCACCATGCATTTGGCCTGACCGAGTTCCTTTTCTATGTCAACCGAGTTGAGCCTTCATTCCATCTACAAACTGACACTTTGCACTCCTCTGATGCCAATCTTCCACTGAGGATCCTATTAGGAAATTTTGCCTATGGGGTAGAAATTTTCAATAGGAACATGAGTTATTTTTTCTTTATTCATTTTTTTAAAAAATCGTGTTATGTTATTGTAAAAGCCACAATATTCATTTAAAGTCTTCATAGTTAAATTACCACTATCATATTTCTTATAAGTTGTTTTATAAAGAATAAAAAATTAAATAAAAATTTCAAGTTGTGTTTAATGACTAAATAATCATTAAAGTACATCCATCAAGTGTCAAAATTGATTATATTGTTTTTGTTTTCAATGTAAAAAAAGTCAAAAATATATAAGTCATCTAATGAGTCATTATAAAATAGTCAGAAAATAAAAAAACATCATGGATGCATTGTCGGGCATCCCCGACTTCTTGAAAATAAATAATTTCACATTTTGGGGGTGATAATAAACAATGTTGAAATAATTGAGTGTTATGATAACAATTTTTAAGTAAAAAACACATCACTGGAGGAGGGAGGAACAAGAGGCTAGAGGACAATCAATGTTCTCTCATTACACTAACAACGGGGCCACACAATAGATTTGGTGGCAAATTTTTTTATTTGTATGATTTTAGATGGTTTTTTGTGGTGTGTTTATAATAAGAATAAAAAATTATTCCTGTTCAGATTCATAAAAGTGAGCATAATTTTCTATGTAATCCCCTAATGTGAATTTGTAGTGGATAGATAAATATCACAAGGGTCAGTAACATCATGATATTTAGGTTGTTGGCTGTCTTATAAAACCATCCTTTTTTGTAGTTATTGGTATGCCATTGGAAAACCATCCTTTGTTATGGTTGTTGGTAAACCATTGAAAACCATCCTTTACTTTGGTTGTCAGTTAGCCACTTGTAAAACCATCCTGTTTGGTTGTCGGTAAACCACTTGTAAAATCATCATGTTTGGTTGTTGGTAAACCACTTGTAAAACCATCCTATTTGGTTAGTAAACCACTTTCAAAACCATCTTTGAGGTTGTTGGATGTCCTAAAAAACCATCCATATCATGAGTAGACAGAGGTAGCATGCTGCATAAGAAGTGCGACTATAGTTTTCCCATCTTCGCATTAAGGGGGAACATTAGAAAAATCTTGGTTAATGCTCACCTTAATGAGCATATATTATTTGTATGGATTATTTGGATAGTTGGATGTATTCACACATGTGGGTAATTTGTTAATGGTGTTATAATAACCCACTTAAATTAGGACTGGAGTAGTTCTAGGAATAGTTTTAGATATCCTAAATAACATGAGAAAATGCTCCTATATATATGGAGTGCTTCCTATTGTAATTGGGTTTTATATGAATTTAGTTTGAGTGCTATGAATAATCAATTTTTTTGAGTTTTTTGTGAGTTTATTTATCAAAACTTTGACAAAATTTACGTTGAGGGCATCATTTGTCATGAAATAGTGTAGAAATGTCAAGTAGGAGGGGTAGGTTAGGAATGTGTAGGAAATGATTTTCACTGGGGTTTGGGGTAGTTTTAGTTAATTTGTAAATTTTTGGTTGTGGTGGAATAGAACCACTACTCATGGGATGAAACCGTTGGTTTGTGCAGACTGACGGTTACGTAACCACCATGATGAGGAACATAACCACCACTAACTATTGTGTTTTTGATAGTACCAAACACATAACTGTTGTGGAATGGTCGTAACCACCATCAATAGTTATGTGTTCAATAGTGTTGAACACGTAATTGCCACGATAGGGTCAAAACCACTGGTGGTGAATCCACAACCATCGCATGCAGGAAGCAGCGGTTGTATAATAGATAGTTATAAAGTTTTTTTTGTTATGGAAGTAAAATTTTCTACTTTTTTTGGATTATAAATTCCAATATCTATTGTTTTGGGTGTTTTACAAGGTATATATGTCATACGGAGTAGAGCTAGAGAGATCGACTGGTTGTAGGAAACGATAGGATATACGACTTCACAAGAGACTATTTTGTTAGCTATCTTAGGGCTCCTAAAGTTAGTTGAGACCCCATTGGCTGATCCTATAGGAAATATACTATGTGATTTTATTACTTACTAAAATGTGGACCAGAACACCTTCCAGTTTCTACTAGTGGTAGAAGAGTGGAATATCACTTTAGGGAGGATGTTTATAAGATTACAAGTCTCTTGATCATAGGGAGAGAGGATAAAATATCAGATAATATAGGGGATAATTAGACCTTAGAGTGGGATAAATATTTTGGTGCTGCCCAAGTGCCCGACGGTGGTGCCAAGCAGGTGGTTAGACTTGGGATGGTTCAAAATGCTCTCATTCCAAAGTTTTTCAACGTTTTCATTGACATTTTGTTCTCCAGAGTAGTTAGGGAAAAGGGTACATACACTCTTCTCTACTATTGGGATCCCATCGTTAGGCATATTGAGAAAAATGTCCATAGGTATAGTTGGGCCCATGATATGCTATCCCACACATATAAGGATTTATACAGAGTGAAAAGGTTGGCAGTAAGGTCTTGAACTACTCAACACTAGTTATGAGTTGGTTATATGAGTAGTTAAGACCATATGTAAGGATAGTTCCAGTGGGCATGTCTAGAGAGGTCAGAGAATGTCCTTAGGGGAACATGGCCCCTTTCATAGATATTCCTATAGAGGTTACAACTTTGACAGACATGGGATTTATTATAGAACCATACTTGGTGATTAGACATTCTTGTCCTAGAGAGGCCACTTCACTGATGGCCACTTCCATCATAGGACATGTCAAAGATAGAATGGGATATGTTGAGTTCCATTTAGTCAACAAGCTACCACAACATTTTAGGTAGCCACTTACTATTACACTCCTCGATATACCAATCATGTATCATGGATCACATGAGCAATAATATGCTCAAATGGGTAGATTAGAGTGGAATCCCTTGACACTAGGAGTCCCTATTGTTACAGATGTAGGTGGAGTAGTTTCTAATCATAGGAAATGTGAAGGAGGGAGAGGAATAATACCATTGTAGCAACCACCACTAGGGAAACCACAACCACATGAGAAGTAACCAGTAGAAGAAAAGCATGGTCAGGGACCAGTGCCCATACAGGTTATGCACTTCATTGGTTAGGGAGTGGAAGGGGATGGAAAATGAGGTGTTGGTGAGGGATAAGGTATACTTGGAGAGGAGGAGGATCGATATGATACTTCTGATGTTTTATCATGCTAAATGTATATAATGCAAAATTTAAAATTTTTGGTCATGACAACCCAACCCCCACTTGAAAACCTTTTTTCCCAGTGATTGTAAACCCTTCCTCCAACCAACATATTAACTATGGAATCCTTATTCGGGATAATAAGAATGTTCTAAAATGGGTTTTAAGTGTGTTTCATTTCCAGGGAAGTATATCTAAATGGATTCATGAAGTTATTCAACTCCAAGGTGGAATAGTTTTTCCAAGAGGCATAAAAAAAGTGAGTTTTAGTCATTTTGCAAAAAAGAAATACCCTCCAGAGGATAATGGAAAAATATAAACCCATCTAAAGGTTGTGAAAATTAGAATTGAAGAAATCCATGGGATTTTCAAATAATTATGTGAAAGCATGTGGTGTCGGGATCCATTCAAGAGAAACCAAGTCATTGTGGATATAGGGAATGTGAGCTTAAATGGAGAAAGTGAACTTGTTATAGAGATTATGGGAGTTATGAGAAGAGTAAGAAGTCAAACAAATAATAAATGGAAAAATCTTGGAGTCAACTACATGGTGGGTACATCAGTTTTGGTCCAAGTCTTCACCACTCTCCATGATAATCTAAGTCACTGTTGCTACTCCTTTGTGCTAAAAGAGTGAATGAGATTGAAAATATAATTTCAAGGAGAGTTATCTCTTGGAAATGGTTTTAATTAACATATTAGGTGTTTTTAAGTCAAAATAATATAAGGTTTTGCCTTTGAACTCCAAGATCTTCTCCCGGGGCCAAAAAAGCACTCTTCGTGTTCTATCTCACATTGATAGGATGAAATAATGATAGTTTATAAGCTTGACCACACATTTCAACCTCTTTATATCTTGTCACTTATCCCTTGGTACAAGGGGATAATAAATACACAATTTTTTACCCCTATTAATGAGTTAATTTACGTTGCTTAAAACATTGCAACTTAGCTTCTAGGTTAGTTTCATAAGTCAAAATCATGACCCCTTGGTGCAATTTTTCAATAAATATATCCCTTGTCCCTTAGTGCAAGGGGATAGAGGGGACAAAAAAGTGTTCCCCCTTGTAATGGATTGAGTTTTATCACTTAAAACAACTCAACTTGGACACTACGTAGGTTAATAATTCACTTTCACACTCACTTGTCCCCTCCTTATGATAAGTAGACCCATGACACACTTTTCAAGGATTTCTATCAATTATCTCATTGTACCAACAATAAAGGGGACAAAAAGCACAAAAAAAGTGCCTCACCTCCTATTCAGACCCCTAGTCACATGTAGGACATCCCATAAGCTCGTGAAAGCTTATTTTTAACCCCTCCATCTCCCTCACATGCTCTCACATGGTGACACTCATCACAATATGGTGTAAAGTGAAAATTAGTGTCCCTATTATCGCCTCACCTAAAATTTCTCCTATTTTTATGGGTGCAACTCAACTTATAATCTTTGAATGACCCAAGTTAAGCATGTGTGGTTAAATGTGAGTTAAAGTGCTAAAGAAGAGAAGGATTCAAATAATTTCTGAAACTTGTTTTTCCTCCAAAAGAGAACCTCAACATCATGGTTCATTTTAAGACCCCCATCCAAAAAAGTATTATAGAATGGGTGGCTGATCTCCAAAATGGAATTTACAAAAAAATGGTAAATATCCAAAAAATGATTCGCGAAAAAGGATATGTGAAAGACCACAATTTTATATGTTTTCACTAAGTTGGACATCCATCCATCTACCATTAGATGGATTGAGTTAGATGACCGTCCATATGGCATCATGTGGCATAAGATAGACTAGGTTGGGTGATCATATCTTATCTATTAGATGGAATGTATTCAACGGTTGTCTCTTCTCTATCATATGACCATATCTACAACTTAGAAGCTTGTCCAATAGAGAAGAAAAAATCGTCGAATCTAGTCCAATTTGAGCATATATAGATGTGCATCTATTAACATACACGTGTCTTAAATTACCATCTCTTTGGTAATAGAATACCATCTCTCCTAGAAATATATGGTGGTCTCTCTTGGAAATAGACAATCATCCCTCCTAGAAACAAAAAATCGTCTCTTTATCAATCAGATGGTCACTGTGTGTCCTAAACCATCCCTTTACTTGATCATAGTGGTCATCAACTAATCACCCATCTCTAGACACATGTTTCCTAAAAAATATTCTCCTATCATTTTCTGTCACATGTTCTCGCCATGAACCTGAGCCCTATATATAGCCTTACGAGGTTCATCTTTGTACTTTTTGCCATAAAATTTTACAATTCTACAACGTTTTGACTCCAATTTTATATAGAACCATCCAAACACTTCTAGTGAACCATACCAATGTTGCTACCCATAATTAACATGTAGCTTCAGTCTTATCCCTCCATCTCGTGTAACTTTACACTAAAGATTTCAACAATGACTAGTTCCACAGTTACTCCTGCCTCCAAATTACAATACAAAAATATCATGTGCCCTCAAATTATGACACTGATGAAACTGAAAGATACACCTAAATAATGAATGTATAAAAAAATTCATGGGGCTTGTCAATATGCCTTAATTCAAAACATATACTTCCGTCTGTGATTACCTAATCAATTCTTACAACTAGGAAGATAGAATTTTTTCTATCCCCCTAATGGATTGTACATTTTATTTCGGCGTGGAGTCCACAGACATTCATCGATTAACTGGCCTACTATTTCAAAACTAGATGGTCGTGACTACAAAGGATTTCTTAACAGATGCAGACAAAAAATATTTAGAATCTCATTACAATGTGTAGGTTGATGGTAAGTTCAATTTTATTTCTCAATTATTTTCTTTCTTAATATCAGTTGACTACCCAAGCATCTAACTTTTCTTGTATGTTGTTGCACTTATAGTTAATCGTTCCAAAAGAGGCCTTATTATACAAAGTGTTATACATAATTTATTGTAATAATGATATCACTCTTTCAATCCAGGATTGTGTTGTAGGGTAGATCTGATGAAATTTCACTTTAGGTAGTTCAATATTTATTACAGACACTAGTAGGGAAATAATACGATTAGTGCATGTATTTGTCCAATCGAATGAAAACAAATGTAAACAATGCCCTTGACAATATCAATTCATCTGATAAATTGAAGACTCTATTTTCTTATACCAATTATCTTCTTGCTTTCTATCAAGAAGATTTCCACCAATTGAAGAACAAACAAATAATGAGTGCAATAAATGACAAATTGCTATTGATAGGTCTTTTAGTTGAAGAAAAATAGGTAACGATTAATTTTAACATTATAAAAATTAATTATTTTTGAATGTAATAATAAAAACACTTTATATTCATTAGAGAAGAATTGTAGCTACAATATCTCATAAGTAGGTTATTTCTTGTGGTAAAACCCCTCCAAAGGCCTCTGATGATTTTGATATGGATTCAGTGGAATTGAACCCGGTTCGATTTCCTTGACATAAAATACCTAGGGGGTCGATACCTCCACCACCACCTTTCCCTCCACAATATTCTACAAGTATTTATATTTTTATTTATAAATAAGCTATTAACAGGAATCAACAACAAGATATATATTATGTAAGTGTTGCAGTGTTTTAATATTTGTACATTTTTTATTCTCAGAAACTTCCGATTGTGATGGTGTAGATCAAACTTAGTCTCAGTCATAAATTCTTATGGTCACATCTATGACCGTGTGAGGTAATTTATAATGTTTAATTTCTTTTGTTTACTTGCAAATATTTTATATAGTATTTACAAGGGTATAATGTTTAATTTTGTAATATTTTTATTCTTGCAGTTAACAAATGACCACAATAGATTGCAAGCAAGCCTCCGATACTGCCACCACGGGGGGTACAAACAAAAAGAAAATTTGTAGGGAAGAATATTACATTTCCTAATGACTCCATAGGAACAGTTCACCCTGTAACCTTATAATTTTTAGGTTTTTCACTAGGTGGTATCTTGAGTGCAATTGGTACCCAGATTTTGAACTAGATCGAACTCGACGATGAGTTTTTGGGGTTTGATAGTGGTGACGCCGAGACATGTAATTATTTTGATACCCATGATATGATACAAAGTACTCCACTTAATCAACCAAAAAAAAACTAAATATACATGAAATCAAAGATTCCCCTCCTCCACCAAGTCAAATTCTACTCGTGCGTGATAAAAAATAGATTTTTCTGTCAAAAATCTGGGATCAGATAGTATGGGGGCCATAATTAAGGAAGTGGTTATCCTAGATGTGGAATTAGTGTGCACTTGAGAGTACATGGCCAAATTTTTTATCAAAGAAATATTACCCATTACCGTAATCATGCTCAAAGGCATACATTGTTCACTGCTGTAGAGAACCAACCATCAAGGCTTGGCATTTTTCTAAATAAAGCTCATTCTGGCACAATTTTTTATAATAATGATTATGATGATGAAGTTTTAGATATAATGATAAATAGGTTAGAGAATATTAATGTTGAAGCCTAGATATACTACAACAAATAGGCTAGAGAGAAAAATAATATTTTAATTGAAAATACAGAAAAAAGAAATAGTTGTGGTAAGTCATTTTTCACACATGATTTTTTTTTTTGTGAAATTATGAGTATTGTAATAAATTATTTATAACTTGTCAAATACATTTCTGTTTTATAGGTAGAATATGAAAATTTAAAGAAAAAAGTAGATGTATTTGATGCACATTTGAAGAATGCCCACAAAAAATTTAATGTATTTATACAGTTGAAAGAAAAACTTTTATTATTAAATAAACAAAATAATACATTGAGAAAGATAATCAAGGAACATAAGATGAATCTAGAAATATTATTGAAAGAAAATACAGATGTTGATCCATTAATATTGTCATCAAGATATGTTGCGAGGGAGGAGTAGAATATTATTAAAAATATCAATAGTGCTACACAAGATTTATAGGTATCAGGAGTTTAGTAGAAAGCAATATACAAAGTGAGAAAACTTTTCCTCCATTATAAGAAGAAGTTAAAGTTGCCCCCGTAACAAAAAATTGAAAAAAATTTACTTTCAACATGTGAAAGGTGTGTTGTCACAATTCCAACACTAACATAGGAATTAAAAGATAGTGACCAGCCAATTCTTTAATTTTTTATTCTGTGTGGAAGACGTAAGGAAAACTATGATTCATAATCATAAGAAGATAAGAGGATTCATTTTCAATGTGTTCTTATATGATTTTTTTTTCCTAGAAGCTTTGAGAAGAAATTTATAACCCATACTTTTGTAATTGTACTGGACGAAAATGCTTTATAAAAAACATGTATGTCTTCATAAAGTAATCCACCTCTTGTTAGTATGTATATAAATCTAATTATGAATTGGAACTCTATTTACATTTGTGACACATTTTTTGAATGTTTTGAACAATTTAATATGCACTCTTGTATTCATATTTATGTTTTCTTGTGAATGTTTTTATGTTACTATTTGGAGTTGTAAAACATGGTTTTAGATTTTGGCGTGTGTTTGTTTGAGTACAAAAATGTTGTTTCATGTAGATATAAATTATTAATCACATAGAGATGGATCCAAATAAATCACTATCCTTATTAAAATAATAAAACAAAATATAAAAAATGTTTTTTTACAAGTAAAACAAAATATCGTCTAGTAATACAGTTGATTCTTAATTGATATGAAATATATAAATAATCAAATCATTTTATCAATAGTGTCGAGAATGTAGACAAGAAATTAGGACTTTGGAAATTGAAACAACACTGGAGCAACTCATTATTTATAAGTTTCCTCAAATTCTATTGAATTGGAAGCATGTTTGGATCCCCCGCATTAGTGACAATGTTACATATTCCTCTTCTTTCTACGAGTTAATTCCATAATGCAAGTTGTCTCTCATAAGGAAAAGTTTCCATAGAATAACTAGATACATACAATCTCATACAACTTTCTAAATTTCTATCCAATTTTCTACAAACTTTTGATTTTACGAAGGATAATGCACTGAATAATCTCTCATATTCAACAAATCCCAACACCATAGTTTGACATAGTTCATATAGTAAAATTTTTTCACTAAAATTGTCTCGCAAAATACTTCTTGAATAAATATTCTTCCAAAGCCTTCTAATGGAACCATTTTTTGTTGGCTCATCTAGAAAATGAAATTTCTCTAACATAGTAATGAAAAAATGCTATTACTGATAACTTAGTAACTTATTTTTAAAAAAACCTTCAACTATAACACCTTTTATCTCTGCATGCTTACAAAAATGTTCCATTAGACTATTTATGTATCTTATAATTAAATTACTGATGGATATTTCAGTAACACCACCATATGTATTCCAAAATAGTGGATTGAAAAATCCCATTACTTCAAGTAATTTATCTTTTTTAAATCATTCTCGGATATCCATAGATAAATATTTTTCAATTTATTTCGTGTGTCACATAATAATGTTTCATATAAATTCCATGTCACTCAAGTACTTCTTCCAACTCTGACCTAACCAATTTTTCTCTTCTCTGAAAAGTGTGAAGTGGTATCTCTTTCCCATGCATTGTTATACATAGATGATCATTTATATTAAATTTTAAGTAACAACTTAGATTCTTAAGGTTGGTTAATGTATTCTATCTTTAAAAAATAGGTCCTCGAAGACTTCCATATGACAAATATAAATGATCTAAAGTCATGTATACATGTTTTCTCAGTCGTATGAAGTCAGTAATGTAGATGGAATGCTTTTGTGCATGCTTCGTCAAAACATTGAGCTCATTCAACATTGGAAAAAAAAACACATAATGTAAGTAAGGTTTCAATATCTGTTAGACAATACAACAAATATTTATATTTTTCTACTTCTTTATGATATTTATATATAAAACCTGTCAATGAAGGATATTATTTAAATATTATATAAGAAGGATCATACATGGAAATCCATCTGATATCTACATCTTTAAGAAGATTTTTCCCATCTCTCAATCCAATTAAAATTTTTTGAAATTCTAAAAATATTTTTGGACTACTTGAATAACATGTATACAATTCATGGATGAACTCCTCCACTCTAGTAACACTTTTAAATGTGCTCACAATTTTATACGTTAGATTCATTCTGCAAGCCATGCAATGAATTGCAATAATATATGGTGCAATTGTTGTTTGTAGTCTGTCATAGAGACCATTTCTATCCCCCTACATGACTACTGAACTGTAAATTCCAAAAGAAACTAACTTCGTGGAAAATCATCCAGAGTTTCTATAACCTTGAAACTTGACACCACCAATTTATAAAGGTTTTCAGAATTGCAATTTTAACCCATTTTATGAATAGCTAAGAGATGAGGATTTATTACTTCATTTTCAAAAGTATATACATGAATACAAACCCATGACGTATTGTCCACCATTGTGACCTCATCAATTGAAAGAAAAATAAACTTTTCATTTTTAATAGCCTCTTTCAAATCCTCATTTTCCACCAGAGTAAGACATTTTGTAATTTCCCAGCCACTGTTATCTAACCAATTTGATTGTGGAACGTTCTGTAATCCAATAACCTGATACAAAGTTTATTATCCGAGAAATTTGAAATGGGTCTTCCCTTTTTCAATATATGGAATACCATAGAAAATTAAATAATTTTGGAAAGCATTTCAGTTTGCATAGCTTAGCCTAATTTTTCTGTAATTGTGCCACCTTTTTCATTTAGATTTTTCAATTTTTTTGTCCTTTTTCAGAGTCTTCTGCATACTTTACATGCAAGGAGTCTTTTGAATTTTTCCATTTACGAGTCCTTACTATGTGCCCATCCTTCTGATTTTGTGAAATATATATTTTCCCATAGTGTTTTTCAATGGTGTCTAATTTGAGTTGCATTGTATGATCATTCCCTTATTTCTAACTACATATTTTACATCGACATTGAGTATTAATATCATTACCATTTTTTGGCTCCACACGTTCAATAAAAGGATATTTGACTACCTAGTTGAGCTTGAAATTCCTTCCTATTTTCCAGTTAGTCCTCTTTCTTCTCACAATTTTTTTATTACTTTCTTCAACTTGTGCCTCTAGGTCTTATGTATGTCTGTTCTCATCAGGAATATCCTGATCGTCATCTCTCCTTTTAATGGAAATAGAGATCAGAGTAGAAGCCTCCTCTGAGGTTTGTGTTGGATGAGAATTTAATGTGTCTTCTCCTAGTTTGATGTCATCTAGGGAACAAATTTTTTTTATTAATAGGATCATATCGAAATACATTAATTTATAAAGTTGTTTGAGAAATGTTTGCATAAATAAGTGTTACAGAAATATAATATTAATTAATTATACGATTAATACAACTAAATAAACAAGATTGCAAAGAGTAAAGAGTCAATTTAATAAACCGGAGTACAAAAATATAGTATGGAAAATATATTTTTAAAATTATACAAATTAGTAGATAGTACATACCTATATTTTTTACAAATCGGGATCCCAACACCAATTTCATTTTTTGTGATTGGCCAAAATAGCTAAATAATATTGTGTTATTCTTTTTTGAACCAGAAGTAACCTTCTTACCATGTTTTTTAGAATCCATGGATATTGACTATTAACATATGTTTAGAGGGTTAGATGCAACATACCTTCATGGTAGAGGGTTGGGTGTTAAAGGGCCACATGACAGGGGTAGTACGGGCTAGGGGTTGGATGAATAGGGGTAGGAAAGGCTAGGGGTTGGATGAATATGGGTAGGATGAACTAGGGGTTGGATGAATAGGGATGGGATGGATTGTAGTTGGACGGATGGGATTTGGATGGTAGAGGTTTGATGGAATATGTTAGATGAAAAATGTTAGACAATAGAGGTTGGATGACTGTAGACACCTATAATTACGCCTAAGTAATTTAAATACTTAAATTGTGCTAATTATCCCCTTTCTCGCAAATCGATGACATATCGTCAAAAGCATTCATTTTCCCTCATATCATCATTAATTAATTACACTAAGCTAATTAATTAAGTTGCCTATCCAAAAATTACCCTAATTAATGACCTTACGTTAATAAATCACCCCTTCTACCTAGACTAATTAATTATTATTAATTAAATAGATTTCCCTTCTATTTAACCAATAAATCAATATTTAATTGATTTAATCCCCTTATAATAGCCTAAATTGTACTAATATTCCTCTAATTATCTTCTATAGGATTACATCTACCTATTAGTTAATCAAATTTGATTAATTAAAACACCCCCAACTCCCATGACTTACTAAGCATAAATTAAACCCTTCTAAAGTAAGGTTAACTTTAATAAAGCAACCTTATCCATTCCTAATCATGTTTTACCTTTATCCCACATTCATGAGAATGTGTTGAATCCTTTATCCTTTGGGCTATATAAAGAGACCTCCACCTACATTTTTACTTACACCTAAACTCCTAAGAGAGCAAATGAAAAGCATATAGCAAAGAGACTAAGAGCTCGCCTTTTGTTTTCTTGAGAGGTCACCATTGTTAAGAGCTAAAGCTTCCTATTCTTGCATTCTTTAAGGATCAAACAAAGCAATTTTTGATTGCCATTGGAGCTAAATAGGTAAATTCATTCTTATTGGTAATCTAGGAGAGTAGAGATGTTAAAATAGAATGCATAGTTTTGATCTCATGTTTTCAAAGTTATAATGTTAGTTTAGATCTTGCTTAGTTCTCTATCTTGATGGTGTTTATGATTTGTTTTAGCTAAATTGTAGAACTATTTTAGGTAGTAGTTCTTACTTCATTTGATTTAACATTAAGAAAAGTATACATGCACACATTTGGCACACCTAGTGGGACTTACTCCATTGTCCTTTGCACTTAATTTCAAGTTTTTGTAGTTAAGTTTCATTTTTGGTTACTAACCCTCTTTTACACATGTTGATCTAACTTGTTTTTCTTAACTTGTTTTGTTGAGTTTGCATGTGTTGAGTCTTCTTTATAGGTATAAAGGAGGTGAAGTGCTGTAAAAATTGGAATTGATGGGAAAATTTCAAGATTTCTCCATGTTTTCATTTTTAGAGCTTACTTTTTCAACATTCTACATGCTAGTTTTGTCAATTTCTTGAAAATTTTAAATTCTTGAGCATGTAGGTTAGTGTTTGATAGCACTGAGTCTTCTATTTACATATTAATGTCATGGGTTTCTTTAAAAATTTAATCTTGGTGAGAAAATTTCAATATTTCATCATGTTTTCATTTTTAGAGCTTACTTTTTCATCATTCTACATGCTAGTTTTGTCAATTTCTTGAAAATTTTAAATTCTTGAGCATGTATGTTAATGTTTGATAGCGTTGAGTCTTCTATTAATATATTGATGTGATGGGTTGTCAAAATTAAATCTTGGTTGGAAAAATTTGCCCATTTTGTAGATTAAGAGATGTTTTTTTTGACATTTTTTGAGTGCATGTCAAGTGCATACCCACGAGCATAAGAGCATATGCGTAACCCATCTTACGAAGGCCATAACGTTTGCTCCCGAACTCGAAATGACTCCATTTCTTTTTCCGTTGGAAAGGTATTGAAGTTAAATATGTAATAAAAACATAAATTTGAGATTTATACATACAAAATTGTAAGTTTTCTATTAGTTTAAAACTGGTCATTTTCTAACATGCCTAATGTTTTGATGAATGTTGTATTTCCATGCTTCCTCGATTTAGACCAAAGCATGTGTATGATCTTCTCTTGAACCTTTTGGTGATCTTGAGACTCAAAAAAAAAATTGATCTATATCTTTTTAACATTGGGATTAAACTTAGAAATTTAATTATTCATTTTGCTTAAGGGAATGAACCTTTTACAAAGCATATTTCAATGGTCCTTTGATTTGAAGTTTTCCATTTCTATATAGTTGGGATAAAGTTTGTGTATTCTCTTCTCTTGCACCTTAGGGTGATCTTGAGAATCAAAAGTAACTTAAGTCTTCATTTTATAACATTTGGTAAATTGGAAACTTCATCTTTCACTTTTGGTTTAAGGGAATGAACCTTTTACAAAGCATTTTTCAATAGTCCTTTGATTTGAAGTTTTTAATTTCTATATGGTTGGGATAAAGTTTGTGTATGCTCTTCTCTTACACCTTAGGGTGATCTTGAGAATAAAAAACAACTTTAGTCTTTATTTTATAACATTTGGTAAATTGAAAACTTCATCTTTCACTTTTGGTTTAGGGAAATGAACATTTATCAAGAATTTTGTATGGTTCATTGATTGAAAAGATTTTCTTTACTTTATAGTTGGTTTATTTGTTGTGTATGCTCTTCTCTTGCATTCTTGGATGATCTTGAGAATCAAAATCAAATCTTAATCCTCTTTCAAATAATGTGATTTTCTTGGAAAACTACTAACGCTTGAGTGCAGGACCAAAAAACGCTTGTCAAAGAAAGGAGGAATCAAAACGAAATCAAAAACTACTAATAAAGTTATTATACAGGTTGCCAAAAGGTTTTTAAGTAAACAATGTATTTCAGGTTTTGGAAAAGGGTACACCCCTCTCCGCTCAATTGGAACATAACCCCTTTGGCATAACACCTTAAGCTACAACAATGGGGGTGGTTCTAGGAACCCCAAAGTAGTCCACACAAGAGGGAACCTTGTGGACGAAATGGGAAGTACTCTGCACTACCTACTTGACTAGTGATTCCTTTATGAGATAGCATTACAGGTTGTCCATTATGGCGACCCTAGTGATAGTACACATAGATGCACTAGTTGCCTACTATTCTTAAAGGGGGTAAAGTAAAGCCGAGATACTCCCAAACTAGTCAGTGTGACTTTTTGGGTAAATCACGCTCGCTCATGGAAACTTTGTAACATGTAGGGAAAGAGAACCACCTAGGAGAATATAGTTTGGCCAGGAGCCCACTTTGACCATTTTAAAATAGTGTTGAGTTGTGAACCTTCTTTTTGAGAAACGTGCAACGTATTACTTTCGCCTAGTTTTTACTTGCCTTAGGGAGAGGAAAAACTCTGCCGAAGTGAGGCTAGCATTTTTCATCATTTTTCTTGATTTATTTCCTTCATATTATTTTGAAAATTTGTTGATCAAAAGAGGTGTGATTATCTTTGTGTTGCCATTCGACTGTTTCTCTCACTTTTATGTCCGTTTACGCCCATCCATGTTTGCAGCTGGGTTAGTTAAACGTCTAAAGTGAGCGGAGGTATTTTCAAGTCATTTGGTAGCCATTATGATCTTGATACCCACGTCAAGATTGTCATTGTAGTTAGGCATGGTTCATCACCATGGAATTCCATAAGAGGAGTTAGATTGTTTGTCTTGTATCATTACAATTTCGATATTTACATCTTGTTTCTTGTAAACTCGACATAAATACCTATATTGTATGGTTACGCTGTACACATTTTTAACTATTCCTAGCTATACTTTGAGATTTTTAGTTCGGTTCTATTATTACCTTGATTTCAAAGAGTGTTAGGTGTTACCATTTGTGCATGTTATATCAATAACACCTCGATATTAATACTTCACTTTCTAGCAAAGTGGGTTAACATATCTTGGTGATATTGTTGTGTCATCGTGAATTGTAGTTGGCACTTTTTGAGATATAGGTCTTAATCGAGTTTGAGCTCACTCATCATATATCTTGATTGGGAGATCGTATTGACTTCTTGTATTTACTTACGTTTTGTTCATTTCCTTGAACTTGGCATAAGTGAAAACATCTTGTTGATCATCTTGCGACATAAACTACTTTTTGAAACGTAGTCTAGGAAGTACTTCCTTTGATCAAGTTTTAATACCAAACGCTTGTATCACGGGTGATTTATCACTCTATCATATTGGTATTCTCACATTGCTGACATATTCATACTCTTAGCAATTTCATTTTGCATTTCACTTAGGGGTAGTTACTAAGCTTTGCACATATCTACTACTCACCCTAGTGAAACTATCACAAAAACATGGCTCCTAAAACATGTCTAGGGTTGAAGAAAAAAACATATGAGGAACAACAAGTGCATGCTTGGGAGACCTCTAACAGAAAATGGTCAAACCCCTTCATTGGACACGACTTAGGGCCATTTTTTTCTATAGAAAAGGAAACCAAAGAGACGGTCAATCATAGTGGAAATGAATTAGAATCACCACACTCGAACTTTGATTTTGACCCCACTCTACTAGATGAGTTTTTCCTTAGAAACGAACATAGAGTTTTAGCACAGGTCATGGATTTAGGGGCCAAATTGCCCACCAAGAATGAACCAATATTACCTACAAATGACACTACTAAGGAAGAACGCCTCCTTATCAATATGGAAGATATTTTAATAGGTGGGCATGCTTCCACTTCTTACGTAGAAAATGATAAAGTGGTAGGGAATAGAATACCCCTCATCAAATTGCCACAAAGAAACAAGATAGAACATGAGATAGGGGAAGAACCTCCATAATACAAAGAGGAAGAACCTTTAGAAGAAGAAGACACAAACCAAGTCACAATTCAACAACAACTCAGTAACCTAAGCTGACATCTAGCTTTGCTTACTTTCCAGTTACAGAAAGACACAAACAAGAATGTTCAAAAGTCAAGGCCTAAGTTTAGGATCCACAAACTCCATCGAGAAAACCAAGGAGAAGAAGACACGGGGTATCATCATATACATGTCCCTGCTTCTCCCACTAGAGAAAAATTGCTTGCACAAGAAGTACAATCTATGAAAACAACGCTTGCGAGCATACAAGAAAGCAATATAGGGAGTATTAGGAAATACCAATACGAAGATCTATGCCCCTATCCTTTTGACAAGACAATGACCCTTCAACCCTTTCCAAAGAAATTTGATATTCCAAAGTTTGACAAATACAAAGGAAAGGGAGACCCAAGGGATCATGTTAACTATTTCTACATGGCATGTCAAGAGGTGTCTTATAGTGATAATTACCTCATCAGACTTTTTCCTAAGAGTCTCAGAGGTCAAGCATTGGAATGGTTTACGCGCTTACCACGAGGATCAATTTTCACCTAGCCAGAATTGGCAGAACGATTCATGCATCATTTCTTGTATAACATAGAGAGTGACATCACCATGGAAGACTTGTGCGACGCAAAACAACACCCAAATGAGACCTTCACTAGCTTCCTTCAATGATGGAGAGGGATAGCTAGTCGCTTCCCTTACGCTTTCCCTGAGAAGTAGCTGGTCAGTATTTTCGTCCCTAATCTCAACCTAGATATAGCTTTCCACCTCCAAATGCATTGTGTCTGCACCTTTGAGGAGGTTATCGAGAAAGGGATTCAAATAGAAAAGGCTCTCATTGCCAAAGGCACCCTTAAAACCCAATCTAAAGACAACCAAAGTGTCAAGCCCGCTGAAAAGCCGAAGATCTTTAACAAAAACAAAAACGTGGTGGGAGACGGAATCATTGATTCTAAACATGTTCAAATGGTCCAAACCAATCAACCTTTTAAACTGACTAAGGGCCCAATTCAACCACCACCAAAGTGACGAACATTCACCTCCCTTAATGAACTGTTATCCATCATACTAAAATAGTTGGATGTGGCCCACATGATGATCTATCCTACAACACAACCATTTGATGAAAATGCTCCTAAACCTTCATGGTATAAGGAACATGAATAATATGAAATGCTTCGTGTTAAAGGTCATAAGAAAGAAAAATGTCTGTGGCTTCGCCACTATATTTAGGACCTCATTGATAATGGGGAGATAGAGGTGGATAACCCTGGAAAAATGCAAACACCTAATGAGAAAATGGGGATTTATAAGGAACCATTCCCTAAGCATGATAAGTCAGAAAAGACAAAGTTGGATCGGGAAGACTCATCCCAAACCTATAAAGCCACAAATTACTTGTATACCAAAAGAGATAAAAATCATTACAATTCGCTTATCAGATGTATTCACTCCTCTGCTGACCATGTCAATACCATCCGGATCAAGGGAAAGGACTGCGCTACGGTAACAAGGTGTGCCCACCTCATGATTTTGGAACCCTCTCTGTTGACCCCACAAATTGGTAAATATAACCTTTTAGAACAACTTGAAAGGACACCTGCTAAGATATCGATCTTATATCTTCTCAAGATATCCAATGTGCATAAGGAAATTTTGTATCAAACTCTTCAGGGGTCAGGAGTGCCTTTAGAAGTCGATCCTACGTAACTTCAAGCCATGGTGGCAAATATTGCACCAAGTGAGCATCTCACTTATAACCATAGGGAGGTCCCTACTGAGAATCCTAAACATAATCTTCCCTTATACATTGAGGTAGTTATCACCCACAAGAAAATCAAACAGGTTCTTGTGGATAATGGATACAGATTGAACATTTACACACTTAAATTAGTCAAACAATTGGGACATACGGAGGTAGATCTTGAGTCCCATATCATCACTATCACCGCATATGAAAACATGGAAAGAGAGTTAGCAAGCACCATTACACTACCCATGGAGGTGGTCCCCACTTGCCATTAGAGAAAGTTTCACGTCCTAGACTTGGAACTTCCATATAGTATGCTTTTAGGCTGACCATGGATCCATGCCATGTAGGCCATGCCATCAACATTTCATCAATGCATCAAGTTGAAGCATGAGGGACATACGGTAACAATACCAGGAGACTCAGAGCCCTTTTCTCATTGTAGAGCTCTCAATAGATTTTCACAAAATGGTACATACACATGTCCCTCCGCAGATATGGCCATTCCTTTTCAGTCTGAGGCTATGGAATCCTGGATGGATTTAGATTCTCTTAGGTCTTGCGATCATGGGGTGTCCACTTCCACATCTCCATTTGATTCATGGGAGATGAAAATTCTGGAATATGGCTATGGGGAGTATAATGTACAACAAGCGCTCTTGGTTTCTGACCTCTCCTTATCGCCCAAGACTAGAGGTCGACCCAACTATCGCTTCAAGAGACCTAGAGAGGAACACACTATTTGGTAATTCCTACCTGGAGGCTTGTTAGCTATGGAAAAATTACTTGATCCACCTACTACTTGGGTCCCTAAGGACACTCAACCATCTTGTTATCCAACCCTAGAATATGAAAAATCTAGCAGAATGATGTACTCCATGGGCTACAAAGGCCTAGGATGTGGGAGGAATGAACAAGGACAAAGAGAACTAGTACCTCTTCCACATTTCAAAACAGAAAGATATGGCATTGGGATTCGCCCTTATGGAGCACACCCCAACGATCAAGATGTGACTTTTTCTGAGCATGAGGATAGCTCCGCGTACCTAGATAATGATATAGATTCCCATCATAGCCTATATGAGGATTTGACCTCCACGAACCTTTTCATGAACAATGCTGTCCTAACCATAACCCTCACCGAACTGACCCTTGACCTTGTGTACCCTTCCCTTGTTGAATTGGACCAACAACGTCACGTGCCAGTAGATTTATTTGAGAATGACGAGGCTATTGCAGAGTTCATGGGCATAAGGGATACAATTCCCATTGGATATCACAAGAAGGGTTTCTTAATCGACTTAGACACCTGTGCCTACTTTAGTGAGGAGGCTGAACTTCGTGGTCAACAAAATTTAAATAAAAGCAAAGGAAAGAGTTCTAAAGAAAAGCCTCGGTAAAAATCAAAGTCCAAGTCACACTGTGAAAATCTCTTTGAGGCACTGGTTGACAAATAAATAAGAAAATCAAAGGATAAACAAAGTGACCATGCCAAGGATGAAAATCTCGTAGAGACATCCTTGGATGAAGATCTCAACCTACCTCTCGATCCTACGCATATGGAGGATTTATAAAAATTTTTAGTCGAAGAAACCATTGATGTTAACATTGGTACTGAAGAAGATCCCAAGATAGTAAAATTAGGGGCATCACTCTCAGCTAGAGAATAAAATATGTTCACTATGTTGTTGCGAGAGTTCATTGATGTGTTTGTATGGTCTTAACAAGACATGCCCGGCCTAGATCTGACTTTGGTCATGCAAGACTTGGTTGTGCACGCATACGCCAAGCCTATCAAAGAGAAAATTTGAAAGATGCATCCAAGAGTGGCCTTTTTGGTCAAGGAAGAGTTGGAAAGGTTGCTTGCAACAGGATTCATCCGATAAATTGACTATTCTGAATGGGTATCAAACATTGTTCCTGTCCAGAAGAAACATGTCGGTATCTGAATTTGTACATATTTTAGAGACATCAATAAGGATTTCCCTAAAGATGACTTTCCGTTACCCAACATTGATATGATTGTTGACTCAACAACAGGATATGAAATGCTATTGCTCATGGATGGCTTTTCGGGTTATAATCAGATTAAAATCACTGAGGACCAACAAAAAACAACTTTCACAACTCCTTGGGGCACCTTCTGTTATCAGGTGATGCCATTTGGCCTTAAGAATGCGGAGCAACTTATCAGCGGGCCATGATAGTAATATTTCATTATATGATTCATGACATCATGGAAGACTACGTAGACGACATCCTGGGAAAGTCCAAAACAAGAGAGGATCATCCTATCATTTTGCGGTGTATCTTTGAACGCCTGCATGAATACAAAGTCAGGCTGAATCCAAAGAAGTGTGTCTTTGGTGTGCTATCTGGGAAGCTATTAGGCTTCATCGTGTTAATACAAGGTATTGAGGTAGACCCTGAGTGTCTGCCATCACAAAAATGCCTCCACCTGATAATATAAAGAAATTACGTAGCTTGCAAGGGAAAATTCAAGCCATTCACTGCTTTATCTCCTAGCTTGCAGATAAATGTCACTCATTTTCACTCATTTGCTTAAGAAGGATGTCACTTTCATATGGGGACTCGAGCAATAACAAGGCTTTGTTTTGCTTAAACAGTACCTGGCTAATCCACCTGTCCTCATGCCTCCCACTCCGGGAGAAACACTTTTACTCTATATTTCTGCTACGTAATATGCTATTGGTGCACTGCTCACCCAATATGACCTTATCCATAAAAATAAAGTAGTGTACTATCTGAGTCACACCCTCATCGCCTATGAGCTTAATTATCCTCAGATTGAAAAGGCTTGCTTGGCCATTGTTTTTACCTTTCAGAAACTTCACCATTACCTGCTAAATACTAAGACCAAGCTCATATCAAAGGTCAACCCACTCAAGTATTTTTTGTCCAAACCCACCCTCATAGGTAGAATGGCTAATTATATCATTCTACTCAGTGAGTTTGATATAGAATTTTTCCATAAAAAATCAGTTAAAGGACAAGTACTTTCTGACCAATTAGCGGAAGCACCTTTGCAAAGCACAGAACCTTTGAGTCTAGATCTGCCAGATGCATCTTTTCCCTACATTGAAGAATCTATTATATGGCAGATATATTTTGATGGATCTTTTATGTTTCATGGTTCAGGTGTAGGAGTGGTCCTTATTACTCCTTTGGGTGATCCTATACCACAATCTTTCTGCCCAACCTTCCCTTGCACAAACAACATTGTAGAATATGAAGCACTCATTACAGGGATGAAGCTCGCCATCAAGTGGAATATTCAACATGTTAAGGTTGTAGGTGATTCGCAGTTAATCATTAAATAGGTTAATGATGAGTATAAAGTTAAGGATGAAAAGCTCATACCTTACAAAAAGTTGGTGGAAACTCTGAAGGAGTATTTTGTGCGCATTACCTTTGAGCAGATCCCAAGAGCACAGAACAGATCGGCAGATGCCATGGGAATGGTGGGATCTATGCTTCATATTCTGCCAGAGAACAATGATATGACATTTTTCATAGAAAATCTACAACAGCCCGCATATGACATATCGAAATCTTGCCTGGCTTGTGAGGTTGTTGGTCCCTATTCCCCGTGGTACGAACCCATTTTCACCTATCTTAAGGACAATAATTTCCCTCCCAATATCTCCTGTTCTGAAAAGAAAAGCCTGATTCGCTAGATAGCCCGTTACACCCTTTTAGGAGGTACACTTTATCGTCATGGATATAACGGGAATTTGTTATGTTGTCTGGATGTGACGGAGTCAATCCAAGAAATTAAAGAAGTACACGAAGGAGTATGAGGAGCACATACAAACATAATTGTCTTGGCTAAGAAATTGTTAAGAGTAGGTTACTATTGTCCCACCATGGAAATTGATTGTTGTAATTATGTTATAAAATGTGTTCTTTTCCAAAAGTATGGAAATTTCATCCATACCTCGTCGCAACCATTGCAACCAATCACTACCCCGTGGCCATTCTCCAAGTGGGGACTTGATCTAATAGGGAAGCTTACTCCTACCTCATTTGATGGTCATACACATATCATCACAGCTATAGAATACTTTACAAAATGGGTGGAGGTTTTCCCTTTAACCTATGTGATAGGAGCAAAGATTTCTAAATTCATCATGAATCACATTATTTGCCGATATGGTATCCCTGTAGCCATTGTCACAGATAATGGGAAGTCATTTAAGAACAAAAATGTGAAAGGTCTTTGCCAATAGTTCTAAATCAGATTGAAATGGTCCATGCCATATTACCCTTAGGGTAATGGACAAGTTGAGGCAACAAACAAGACTTTGGTAAGGATAATGGAGAAGATGGTTAGCAAAACCGGTCGAAATTGACACCTACAAATCCACCCAGCCCTCTGGGCCTACCAAACATCAATTCACACTCCTACAGGTGCGACGCCATATTCCCTAGTGTTTGGGATAGAATCTATCATCCCTTTAGAGATCAAACTCCCATCCCTATGAATTTATCTTCTAGACTATTTGGATAAGGATGAAGATTATCAAGTGGCAAGATTGGCTGAGTTAGAGCTCCTAGATGAGAGGCGCATTCGTGCTCTTAAACCTGAAGGTATATCAACACATAATCTCCCACAACTACAACAAGAGAATCATCCCTCACCAGTTTGAGGTGGGTGATTTAGTTATGAAGGAGAACCAATTCAACACCAGAATAGAGCAAGAAAAGAAAGGGAAGTTCGAACCACAATGGTTAGGACCCTATGTCATAGTTTCCAAGTACGACACCGGGGCATACAAACTGGCTCACCCCAATGGTGATGAGCTCTGAGAGATAATGAAAACCATGCATATTAAGAAGTTCTATGCTTGAAAATGGCACAAAAAAAATACAAAAACATAAAAAAAAAATCAGAAAAAGAAAAAGAGAAAACAGGTCGTCCACTAGTGAAAACCACACAATTGTGGCACTTTGGACAAGTCTTTGGGTGAAAACTAGTTTCTGGTGCCTTGGGAGGATTCATTGTTCACAAGCATTCTGTATTAGAAGGGTAGTTGTCTTTGGCCTAGACCTGGTTCTGCCTTCAAGTTTCCTTGTGCACACTATCTTATCCAGCCTTAATCCGGCTTTTCCTTCTTCTATTCGTCTATAAGGGACGTGGTCTTTTGTTGTTTCCCATCTTACACTGGGGGAAACTCAACGACTTCACCTTCTTGTTCATAAGCGCATGGATTCTACCCTTGTATATTCCCCACCTAACGCTGGGGGCATCCATGCTTTCTTGGTTACCTGCACATAGCTTTGGAAAATTGTTAAAACCACAAAAACAATATAAAATTGTTTCGAGAAAAACACAAAAACAATAGAACATTGTTTCGAGAAAACACAAAAACAATAGAACATTGTTTTGAGAAAAACAAAAACAATAGAAAATTGTTTCACAGAACACAAAAACAATATAAAATTGTTTCAAAAAAACCTAAACAATAGAAAATCAGTTTATGAAAACATATCTTACAAAAATATTTACTTGCATTGTCTTGTTTTCTTGCTTTGCTTGTTGCTTGTATAGTGTTTTGCGTGCTTGCTTTTGAGTTGTTTGTTACTTGGGTGTACTTTTTCATAGTTTATCTTTTCTTGCTTAGAATAGATTCATTCTTTCTTGTTCATATTGTAATGGGTTTCGACATGCTAGTGTGTTAATTCTTTATTTCTTTCTTAATGCATTTGGTTGTGTTTTGTTACTTGTTAATAAGGCATGGTGATTCATGGTGTATTGCATGAATTCCTGGTGTTCTTTGTAGCATTTGGCTGTGCTTATTGCATGTGCTCTATTTTGTTATCATTCACATCACATTACCATCACTATCATCACATCTAACATCATCTATACATCATATATAAACAAAAATGCTAAGTTTTACATCATGCATGTATGCTAAGCTAATCATCACATATCATATCATCAATGGGGGAAAGAGGGGTTGCACATAATAAAAAATCTATCCCCCCTACACCAATATCATCATATCATCCCGTCCATATACATCAAAATAACACTTGAAAACAACATTTGATATTGTCTACAAATCTATCATCTACAATCTATAGGACGCCTCAAACGATCACGTGTGATCACCATCTCTCCTAAGTGTCAGAGCCTCATGGTAAGTTTTCTAAACTGAGCGGTTAAAATTAACTAATCTAGAGGACATAGGAATAAAAAATACAAAACCATAAAAAAAAATCAGAAGACAAAGAGAAACATGTCGTCCACTAGTGAAACCACACAATTGTTGGGCACTTTGGACAAGTCTTGGGTGAACAACTAGTTTCTGGTGCCTTGGGAGATTCATTGTTCACAAGCAGTCTGTATTAGAAGGGTAGTTTTGTCTTTGGCCTAGACTGGTTCTTGCCTCCCCCCCCCCCCCCCCCCCCCCCCCCCCCCCCCCCCTCAAGTGTTCCCTTTGTCAACACTATCTATCCGCCTTAATCCGGCTTTTCCCTTCTTCTAGTCGTCTAGGGACGTGTCTTTTGTTTGTTTCCATCTTACACGGGGTGAAATCTCAACGACTTCACCTTCTTGTTCATAAGCGCATTGCTTCTACCCTTGTAATATTCCCCCCTAACGCTGGGGGCATCCATGCTTTCCTTGGTTACCACCTGCACTAGCTTTGGAAAATTGTTAAAACACAAAAACAATAAAAATTGTTTCGAGAAAAACACAAAAACAATAGAACATTGTTTCGAGAAAGCACAAAACAATAGACATTGTTTTTGAGAAAAACAAACATAGAAAATTGTTTCACGCCCACACAAACAATTAAATTGTTTCAAAAAACCTAAACAATAGAACTCATTTATGAAAACATATCTTACAAAATATTTAACTTGCATTGTCCTTGTTTTCTTGCTTTTGCTTGTTGCTTGTGAGTGTCATGGCGTGCTTGCTTTTTGCGTTGTTTTGTGTACTCTTTGGGTGTACTTTTTCCATATTTATCTTTTCTTGTCTTAGAATAGATTCATTCTTTCTTGTTCATATTGTATGGGGTTTCGACATGGCTAGTGTGTTAATTCTTAGTTCTTTCTTAATGCATTTGGTTGTGTTTTGTTCTTGTTAATAAGGCATGTGGATTCATGGTGTATTGCAATGAATTCCTGGTGTTCTTTGTAGCATTTGGCTGTGCTTTATTGCATGTGCTCTAATGTTTTTAACCCCTGGGGGGTAATTACTATTTTCATTCAATCACCGATCGGACGGCCTGACACCCCGTTTAGCTCTCCGTTTGCCCCTCTTTCGCTGTGGAATAATTATTTTTAATTAAATAATTATTTTTCTCTTATTTTTCACCGTATTGGGGAATTTTTTTCCAATACCCCTTTCTTCTCCCCTGGACAATTTTATTGCTCCCTAGCAATTTTTATTCTTCTTCACACCCTCGTAAATAATTATTTTTCAAATAATTATTTTTTCTAATTTTTTCCACTAAACAAGGACATTATTTATCGTTTGTTTCTCTTTTCTTCCACCTAGGGTAATTTCTGTTGCCCCTAGGCCTTTCTTTTTCTTTTTCTTCTCATTTCTTCTATTTTTTTATCATGGTTCAAAAATCCAAAACAATACAAACATTTACTATATCAAAAAAATCCAAAAACAACGCAAAATTTTTCAAAAAATTCCTAAAAAGTAAAACACCCTACAAAATGGTAACTTGCTTCTTACGGCTGAAACTTGTGTCTTGCGCATGGTATTTTCTCCATATCCTGTTGGTTTGTCTCACATCTTCTTCGATTAATATGACTCACGGATCACCGGATTCACAACCATTCACAAAAGCTAGCTACTTGCTTCGTCTGTACTCTAGGGCACTTTTGGTTGCTTGGTGTTATTTCGTTGCACACAAACGCTTTTCATGGACCCTGTGTCCATTTTCATTTCCCCTTGCATGTATCCTTTCTTAGGGCATAATTTTTTAACCCTTGTCGTCAGTCATGAACTTGTGGATCTCTCCAGCACTAATAACAAAACATTTGTACAACCGTCTTGACCATTGTTGGGTTGGATATGTGCGTTCGTACTTGTTTTCCCTGTTAGATGAGCTTGTTTCCTTCTCGTATTGCATTGCATTTTTGTATGTTGCATGGAGTTGGTATTTTTAGCAATGGAAAATTGTTCGTATTATGGCTTTTCATGTCATTCTACCTTTGTCGTATGCTTATATTTTTCATAAGGATCGATGACGTAGTTCCTATGGCAATATGATGACATCCAAATTATTTCAAACAAATACACAGCTAGAGGCTAAGCTCTTCTCCCCCCTCATCCATATTTCTTCTACACCACTTCCCTTTCACCCCTAATTCTCCCTCTCATCAAGGCATCCTGCCTCATCCCCTTCTTCTACCTATATCTCACCTTTTTTGATCTTCAATCGGCTTCTTCCATCACCCCCTCGACACTCGAGGGGGCATCTCTCCCTCCTACTAATTTTTCTTCTATCCCTTCAAAATCTCTTCTATCTACTATCTTTGAAGTGGCATCACTTACGCCACCCCAAAGAGGGGCAAATTTAGACACCTATAATTATGCCCAAGCAATTTAAATACTTAAATTGCGCTAATCATCCCCTTTCTCACAAATCGACGACATATCATCAAAAGCACTCATTTTCCCTCATATCATCATTAATTAATTACACTAAGCTAATTAATTAAGTTTCCTATCCAAAAAATACCCTAATTAACGACCTTCCGTTAATAAATCACCCCTTCTACCTAGACTAATTAATTATTATTAATTAATTAGATTTCCCTTCCATTTAACCAATAAATCAATATTTAATTGATTTAATCCCCTTATAATAGCCTAAATCGTACTAATATTCCTCTAATTATCTTCTATAGGCTTACATCTACCTATTAGTTAATCACCTTTGATTAATTAAAACACCCCCCAACTCCCATGACTTACGAAGCATAAATTAAACCCTTCTAAAGTAAGGTTATCTTTAATGAAGCAACCTTATCCATTCCTAATCATGTTTTACCTTTATCGCACATTCATGAGAATTTGTTGAATCCTTTATCCTTTGGGCTATATAAAAATCCCTCCACCTACCTTTTTACTTACACCTAAACTCCTAAGAGAGCAAATGCAAAGCATATATCAAAGAGACTAAGAGCTTGCATTTTGTTTTCTTGAGAGGTCACCATTGTTAAGAGCTAAAGCTTCCTATTCTTACATTCTTTAAGGATCAAACAAAGCAATTTTTGACTGCCATTGGAACTAAATAGGTCCATTCATTCTTATTGGTAATCTAAGAGAGTAGAGATGTTAAAATAGCATGCATAGTTTTGATCTCATGTTTTCAAAGTTATAATGTTAGTTTAGATCTTGCTTAGTTCTCTATCTTGATGGTGTTTATGATTTGTTTTAGCTAAATTGTAGAACTATTTTAGGTGGTAGTTCTTCCTTCATTTGATTTAGCATTAAGAAAATTATACATGCACACAACGACAAAGGTTAGAAAAAAAATGTTAGACGGTAGTGGTTGGACTACACAGGTCGGACAAAAAAAGTATCAAAGCAAGACGATAGTTGCACATTGCAAAAAATGTTGGGTGGTAGTTTTTCATGAAAAAAGGGAGATGCGTGTCTTTTTATTGAGAACTTAGATGGTTAATGTATATGTATTATGCCTCGATGATATGCATAATATTATACCTCGATGAATATGAGTGGAGTTTGATTTGAATCATTAGTGAAATACATGCATAATTTCATTTTTAAGTGTAAATAGTAGAAAAATAACCCATACAAATGACATGTCAGCCAAAATTATTGACGAACTGGGAGGCAGTCAACTGCTGAAAATTTACCATTTCCAATTTCCAAAACCCTTAATATTTGCAAGTTTATGAAAATTTTCCACTTAAATTTTACCCACTCAACATTAAAATATATGAAGTGTAACATGTAAATCCATTGAAACTTCATAATTTACCTCCATGGAAGACATTAAAACCAACTCCATACTTGATGTTTCCAAAATGGTCTTTTTCTTGTTGTCGGTGATCCTGTAGTAAAAAACCCTTGAAAATTTGCCAAAATGATCCATTTGAAAACACCTTTTAGATGACCTGTCACTTGGGGGCTATCATGAAATGATTTATTTTATATTTGAGGAAGAATTTTCAAGACAAGAACTTTAGTTTTGATCAGAACAGATGAAAATGTCTGTGCATTTTCCTGGTGATACAACAAACTAAATTTCCTGAAATTTGGAGTAGATGATCCTCAAAAAATTAAGTTCTATTTGAAACATTTATTACATGATGAAGTGTAATATCATTGGAGATATAGCGGAATGATTTTTCTCTTATTATTCTTCCCTCTTTGATGAAGTTTACACTTCCTTGTTGATCCGGATGAGAGAATTGTCTAAAAATTAGAGTAGAGCATTGTGGAGAAAAACTTAAAAATTTGAGACCATTTTCATCCCATTCCAACATCCAAGGGACTACCTTCTATAAATAAAAAATTGTATCAGTTTCTCACATTCTAAAAAATATTAAGTTTCAGAAATGAGCTACTTTCCATTTTAGCATCACTCCTTTCAAGACAAAAACACTCAAAAGTGACAATTCAGGAAACTTGCCAAAAATAGACATCCTGGGTGGGACTTGCTAAAAATAGTAAGTGTTGGGATTTTGGTAAAATTTTTCATATCCATCCATCTCCCACCCATTTCATTAGATATTTTCATCATGAAGATCAAATACTTAGTTTTTGGGCCAATGATCGATGGATGGGTGAGGAAGAAGGTTACACTCACAGTTGCTTAGCTCAATAAAGAGGTCAAAGGCAAGGAGTTCATCCCTAGAAAATTTCCACAGAGTTCACCAAGATAAATATATTCATCATAAAAATATTCTTCTTCCTCATACTGATAACTCTCTTCTTCTCTCTCTTCTTCCCTCTCTCTCTCTCTATATATATTCTAATTCTTCCTTGAGAATGTAGTTTTTAGATTCTTTGTCTTATTCACTTAAGTGACCTTTATATTTTGAATTGTAAAATTTCCTTTTCATAAATAATAAAAAGACCTTATATTTATTCCTATTAGAATATGAAAGTTCATAAGTGGTAGGAATATGAAAATTCACTTGGGGGGAGAATAAGAGACATTTTGTAAGTTATATGTTAGGATGGGTTCTCCATTCCAAAGGGGTTGATAGCTTTTGTTCTCATACCACTACAAGAAAGAATATTCTTTATTCTATTTCCTTGTCTATGTTCTTGTACTTCCTACTTTCTAACTATGCAAACTTTGTAATCTTAAGCAACCAATAAAGAACCTTGTGTCTTTGAGGAATAAATCAATAGAACTTTGTGTTTTTGATTTATTAATCTTGTTATTGGTTACACAATTGTTTTTATTCCTATTGAAATTGGAAATACCTCTAGTTAATGTTTTTGAAAATATACAAGTGCCTATTCACAACCTTAACCCTCTCCATATTATCATATCTCCCCTTTACCTCTCTCCAAACAAATTCCTTCCTTATATTCCATACAATCAATTTGCCAAATGTTTAGTGGAGTATTCCTGTGTGATCACTGACATAACAACCACATAGAGATTTTATTATTTATTACGTGAAATAAAAGGGTGCCTCCCCATTCCCAAGAGGAGGGACCTAGTCCTATGGCCATTGGTGAAAACCACTAATTTTCCTTTATGAAAAATTATTTTTCCAACAATTTTTGGCTCCCACCACGCGAAAGATTTTACTTTCATGCACCCTATAACTATCCTAAAAATCAAATATCCAAAAACCATAGAAAATGAAAAAAATAAAAAATTCAAAAACATGAAATTCATTTCTTGAAAATTATTTATAAACTGGAAGATATAATATACAAAACAGGAAACCGAACAAGTGACATTATAGTATTTCATAATCCTCTATTTGAGCTACAAGAACAAGCTAAATTCATGCTTGTTCCCATACAAATTACACGAAAAGCTTCAGAAGATCCATTTTAAGACCTTGTTGCAAGTTGAGTTACACCAACATTTGATCTTTTTTCTCAAAGAGAAGAAATTGAAGAAAGAGTTGAAGAAGAATAGATGGCTGCACTTGTACCATGGGGAAAAAACACAAGACCATTGGAACTAAATCCTCCACTCCATGAGATGCCTAAAGTATCGAAAAATAATTTTCCCAAATTCTATGGAAATGGAAAGCATTATCCAAATGATCATATTACAACCTTTATCATATCCTCTGGTATTCTTAGAGTGGAACAAGAAGATGTTGTTTTTAGGCTATTCATGGAGTCATTACAAGATGCTAATGTAGAATGGTTTTACTATTTTCTATCTCACTCAATCACCCATTGGGAAGATATGAAAATTATATTTGAAACATGGTTTAAGTCAATGGAGATGTTCATGCCCTTCTTTCTCAATTGGATCAAAGGAAGAAAGAATCGCATGAGCCCACGAGAGAATTTATGGCTAAATTAAACAATTTGATTAATAATATTCCTATTGCTGATCATCATACTGTAGACAATCAAAAGAAGGTTATTCATAAATGCTCAGTTATCAGAAGTTGGATTCATCTTGAGAAGAGCCCAACCAACTACCTTAGATGAAGCTCAAGACCTTGCAGTGGATGTAGAGGGGGATCTTATCATATTTGATAATATAAATAAAGGATCAAATAATGAGAAAGGTCAAATTTCTAGTTTTGAGACTACTGATCAACTTTTTCAAAAGTTGGCTATTGAGCCGATTTATCTAAAATATAACTTACTAAAAGTAATCTATGTAAGGAGGTGCCTATGAAGAATTTTCAAAATCAAAATCAGATTATTAGAACACCACATAGGCTTACATTAGAAGATCCACTTGTTAATGTAACTTGTGAAGATTAATAAGAAGAATAAGATTCCTTAGAGGTTGAAGAAATTGAAGATTCTAGCATTAGATACTGTGAATGGTGCATATATGATGAAGAGGAAGAGGATTCCATGAATTATTTTAGTAGTTAGTATTGCGTAGTGTTCACTCACTCACAAGAACAAAAAGAGGCCTCTTCCTCTACTGCCCAAGTGAAAAATTCTAATCCTAAAATGGTGACTCTAAAAAAAACAAAGAGAGGATCATTACAACCCAATTCCATAGAATCAACTAAGAAGAACCTTGAGAAAACCTCAACAAAAGTTAAATCTCCTTCTCCAGTTAAATCGATCTCTACTTCCACTTCTAAGAATGTAGATCCTACACCTATCAAAGATGAAATTTCCCTAAAGAGTCCACCTCTTCATTCTTTGACATCATCGACTATGTCAAGAAGGCCAAAATCCAAATTTGTGAAGCTGAGTATCTAAGAACTCATCCCAAGTATTTTGATAATTTTATCCAGTTTATCAAAGGAATTAGTTTAGGGTATGATTCCAGAAATTTCATTGAAACATAACCACTTCCTACTCCTCACGTCAATCCTTTTCATAATATTCTTTCTCCCACATCTTCCACTTCTCAAAAAAATTAACCTTTCTTCCTCTCCTTATAAATCAATGGGTACAAGTTGAGTAATTACATCATTGAATTCAATGCTTATGATAATATCATGCCCACCAAAGTAGAAAAACCTCTTGGTATAACAATTAGTCCTACTACTAAACAATGCTACTCCATGGAGACTAAAGAAATACCTCGCATTGATCAAGCTGAAGATGTTCAAGTGATATTAGTAGACTTCCCTGACAAGAAGTTCAACATGAACATACTTGTAACAAACATCCCAACTTCATATGGGATGTTATTGAGCCATATTTTATGTAGAGATGTTGGTGGAGAAATACATATGGATTGGTCAAATGCCACCATACCATTCAAGGGAAAAATTAAGAAGCACCTTCCCATAAGAAAAATGAGATATACCATTCAGAGAGAGGATGATCCAATAACATACATTTTATAACAAGTCTCATGATATGAAATTTTTTGCATAGCTTCAAAAGAAGATGTCAAGCTACTAATAATGATGGAGGAGTACCCAAATTTGATTAAGATATTTGAGAAATAACATGATAATTTGATGAACCCATAATTTGATAGTGTGTACTTCCCATTGAATATGGATACATGTTCTCTACTTGGTGATGATAAGGGTAACAGATATTTTGACTTTACACAAAAATTCCCTGAGATGATAATTAATTTAGAACATAAAGAAAAGGTGATATTCAATGAGTCTAGAAAATTTGATCCCTATGTTCCCAATCATTTTCTCAAGATCTAGTATGAAGACTTACCCAATGGAAATGATTGTGAATATGAATCTGTATCTTTTCCATTTATAGAATAGGAAATTATAAATGAATAATGTATAAATGGATTTTTTTAAAGTCTCTCAAGGATATTTACACTCAAGATGAAGATATCTCCATCATGAAGATGAGTACTATAGCTCAAGATTGTCACAATGAGGAGAGTGATGATCTGCATATTTTGGCACCAACCTTGTGTTCATTCTCCTTTCACGAGGATGAAGCACTGTACAAGACACACCATTTTGAGAAAAAGATCAAGAATGATTTAGTGAGTGTGAAAGAGAACCATTTGGAATAAATGGTAAATGTGAAACACCAAGAAGCCTCTTATGGTGTCAAAATTATCAAATGCTTTACCAAGAACCCACCCATAGAGACAATGGTAATATAAAGTATGAAAAAAATAAAAAATTCCTATGAGAGAGCATAGCCTTGTTGTGAACATGGAAAACTTGGTAAAATTATTAACTCACCTTGTTGCAGTGTTGAAGTGAAAAATTAGAAACATGAAGTGTGGGTAAATCTAGGAATGGATTGGAAGGAAAAAGCATAATTTCAGAGAAAAAAAAAGACAATGAGATAATCATGTTGATTCCCACTTTTTTGAGGATTCATACATATTTTTAAGAAGAAAAACAAAAATTTCTCTTTCTCAAGTACATGGAGATCTCTTGTAGTAGCTGGTTTTCTCAAATAGTTGAGAAAAGGATCCTATTTCATTGAACCAATCAATGGATTTGTAGAGTAAATTCATTTCGTGTTATCCATTCATGGGTGACATTCAAAAGAGAATAAGTAATGCAGTGAAAGTGAGATGTCTCTCATATGTAAATAGGTGAGATAGGCTTGTTTCCATTTTCTATTGTGTGTTTGTTTTATTTTTCCTTGGTTGTGTCTATTGCTTGTACTTGTTGTTCAAATGGTGACTCTATTGCCCAAAGGATAAGACGTTGGTTTTCTTACCCATGATATTTATAAGGTCATTCATTATCCCTTATGGTCTTCGTCCCTAAGTTAGAGCTAGTTGTTGTCATGTTAAATTTCTAGTATGAAAAATTAAAAGTTTTGGTCATGAAAACCTATTGTTGCCCATTTTGATCCCCTTATCTCTTGGAACCATATTTTCACAACCCTTTAAAATATTAAAGTGATCTTTCCATTTTACCCATTTATTCCCTCTATTCCACAAGTTACAATGTTTTGCAAATTTCAAGAAGTAGTAATTTCCAGCTTAAGAAAATTAATTCTTTGGTGGGTTTGAAGAAAAGAAAAGAAACCACATAAGTCAAATTCAATTATGGAGTTACAAGTTTACTTGTTTAAGGATATGTTTGAATTTTAGTGTTTTTGTTAGAAAATTTGAATAATAGAAACCATCTAAAGGGCTTAGTGTTACACAAAGATGAATCAAATTGTAATGTTTTGAAAAAATTGTAAAGGAAAGTTGTGAAACGAAGGAATGAGGAAACTTCAAATTTTTTGGATTTGACGATTCCATGGAATTTTTCATTTGTGTGAAATAAAGGGGTGTATTATACTCATAAAAATCCATAATGCTAAGAGAAAGTTCCATGAGAAGCCACTGAGTTGAAAGACAAAATTTAGAACCCAACCAAGTGGGGATGTCATGGAGTGGGGAACTCAATGTTTCATGGGTGTCTCAATATTTGGTATTCCATAGAGTTAAAAGGGGCAGTGAAATAAATAAGTATGTTCATAGGGAAAATATTCCACATAACAAAGGAATTTGAATTTTTTGGCATTGATGGAAGGCATGAGTATTTGCAACATGATGATGTGAGAATAATAGGTGTGGAAATGCATCAAACAACTAAGTATGATAAATTGGCGAACCCATGGGACAATGGAATTTGGTGTTCCGCAGAAATCAGATACTTAGTGATCCATAGGGATCCGCAATAACTCTACTTCATCATAAACAATCAACAAATAGAAGAAACATAATAAAACGAAGGTTTTGTCTTTTAAGTAACATGACTGTAGCCCTACGTAGGGCGGCGGTCCCAGAACTACTGGTCTGCACAGGGTGGTGGTCCTGGCCATTATGGACAGAAAACAAAATTCAAAACAAACAACCTCTGAATTTGAAAGGATATTCGTTTCTCTTCTCCTTCATGAACTTTCCCATTCTCCAGTACACGGGAGGACATGAGAAAGGATATAAATACATGATTTTAGAAGTGTAAAAGATCATCGAAGCATGGGAGCAAGTGAGAAAGAAATCTTTGTGCTAGAAATTGTAATTTTGTAGAAGAAAGGATTGTTGAGATAGAGCAAGAAAGTAACTAAAATGAAGTGTTGAGATATTATCTACTTCTCTTTCTTACTTATTGTAAATTCTATACTTATTTATTTGAATTGGCAAATAGAAGTGGGAAGAAAGAGCAATTTCCCTTCCCGACTAGTTTTATCTCCATTGGAGGTTTTCTAGGATAATATTGTTGGTGTTATGAGCACATTTTTTTTCCTTTACTATAATTGTTGATTCTAAGCACAATAGTAATTCATTCACTAGCTATCTCTGTTATTTTCTAATAGAAAGTAAACAACAACGATTAATTTGTGATTTGTGAATAATTTCCAAAGTTGAAGACTTTACAGATCATTTTGGTATCAGAGCTAACAAGTATCCATGACTGTGGTATTTCATTCTTGAATTTGTATGACAGTGACAAGATCTAGAGGTGAAGAAGCTTTACCTTGCGATCTAAAGATTTCTACAAAGAAGTGGAAACAAAGAATTCAGGGAGAAATGGAGGAAGAGAACTTGGTCCGTAGAATTGAGATGTTGGAGACCATGATGGATAGGATGTTTAGAAGGCAATAGGAACTTGCAGATTTGCAAAAGGTAACTTCCATCAAGTAAAACTCCATGGACTTGGTGGTTCGAGGCTTAGCCAAAAAATCTAGTGTAGGCAAGAGCCACCATGAGGAAGATTATGGGAAAGAGCATGAAGAAGAGACTTCTAACAAATGATAAAAGGTAAAATTTGAACATACTCCTTTCAAAGTTAAGATGAAAATTGAGATGAAAATATTTGAAGGACAAGTAGATGCATAATTTCTTGATAAATGGTTAAAACAGTTAGAGGTCTAATTTAGCATCCATAATGTTACTGAGGCACAAAGGATCACCTTTGCACGTCTCAAGATGGAGGGACATGCTCTAGTTTGGTGGGAAACTCACCTAGCTACTTGTGAAAAGAAGAAGCGTCCTATTATGAAGTCTTGGCAAGAATTTAAGGAATTACTTAAAGCTAACTTTTATCCTACTGGCCATAAAACTGACCAAATGATTAAATGACAGTATTTTAGACAAGGCAGTGATCAAAGTGTGTAGGACTATACTACGGAGTTTTGGAGGCAAGCCATGTTGCTAAACATGGATTTGGAGGATGAGGATATTATGACCAAGTACTTGGGAGGACTTCACACTCACCTTCGAAGAAAATTCATCTCCAAAAATCCCATGGATCTCAATGAAGCATGTGTACAAGCATACTACATAGATGATGAGAAAAAGCAAGGAGAAGCAAAGATGAGGGTAAAGTAGTCAACAAATTAGCAGAAAAAGGATTATGGGAAAACAAGTAACAAGATTAAGTGGAAAGGGAAAGGTAAACAAGCTACCACTACTTTAAATAATTGTAAAGATCCCAAGAATTTTTGCAAGAATTGTGATACTAATGGTCATACTGACACTACATGTTGGAAGTTTCATATGGAGTTACATCCGAAGAACCAAACCAAGGACTCCAAGAATTCCATGACAGCTGTAAAGACATAAGGGGAGGTGGAAATCGAAGATGACTTTGATGTAGATGAAAGGCTTGGATGCACGGCCACCAACATGGACAATGAAGAGGAGATGAGTAGACTATTCTAGATCAAAATATAGATCAAGAGGACCAAGGTAAATGCTTTGGTTAATATCGGTTCTCAATCTAATTTGATTTTTGAGGCAATTGTAAAGAAGCTTGGTCTCGAGACTTACAAGCATCCACACCCTTATCCTTTGGGTTGGGTGAAAAAGGGTGTTGAAATTTTGGTAACAAGAGGATGTAAGGTCAAGTTTGGGATAAATTCCCAATATATAGATGTGTTTGAAGCTGACGTTATTCCACTTGATGCTTTTGATGTTGTATTCGGGAGTCCTTACTTGTATGTTAGGGATGCTATCTTTATGAGAAGGGAAAACCAATACAGATGGGTCAAGGATGGGATTAGCTACAACATTCGGGCACACTAGCGTAAGACACGAGTTACTATGGTAAGTGCTAACCAAGCAAAATGACTTATTCAAGCAAATCATAATAAGTTTTGTTTACTTTTACTAAAGAATAAACAAGATGGGGTAGAAGTTTCAGAAATTTCTAACCAGGGAAAACAAGATTTGGATAGTATCATTCAGTCTTTTCAGGAAGTATTTCAGGCTCCTAGTGGATTACCACCAAAATGGGAAGTAGAGCATGAGATTCAGCTGTTGCTAGAGTCACCTCTACCGAACATCAGGTTGTATAGGAAATCCTTACTTGAGAGTATTGAAGTAAAGAAACAACTCCAGGAACTAATAGACCAAGGGGTAATATGTCCGAGCACCTCACCATGTGGTTTTCCTATTGTGATGGTGCCAAAGAAGGATGGTTCTTGGAGAATGTGCATCGACTACCGTGCTTTGAAGAAGATCACCATAAAGAACAAATATCCACTTCCCCGCATAGATGATCTCTTGGACCAACTTCAGCATGTAAAATTTTTCACGAAGTTGGATCTCAAGTCTGGTTATCACTAATTTAGGATGAAGGAGGAGGATATATGGAAGACTACCTTAAAAAAATAGGGTTTGTATGAATGGTTAGTACTTCCTTTGGGATTATGCAATGCACCCGCTACATTTATGAGATTGATGAATGATGTATTGTGGGGTTTCATAGATTCATGTGTCATTGTGTATCTAAATGATATCTTGATTTTTAGTGCCACATGGGAAGAACATCTTACGCATTTACAACAAGTCTTCTAAGTTCTCAGGGAGAAACAGCTGCTTTGTAACATGAAGAAATGTGAATTTTCCAAACAGTCACTTGTCTATCTTGGGCATGTGGTTGGAGGAGGAGAGCTACAAGTGGATCCAAAGAAGGTGGAAGCCATCACAAATTGGCCAACACCAATAGGAGCCACAGAGACCAGAATTTTTGTGGGAGCAGTACAGTACATGCAGAAATTCATTCTGAGTTTCTCGGCGATTGCAACACCTCTACACAAAGTGGCTGCAAAGAGTAATGGTTTTGACTGGGGTAAGGAACAAGAAAAATCCTTTAAGTTATTGAAATACAAGATTAGTCATGCTCTAGTACTTGCTCTTCCTAGTTTGCAGTAGCCTTTTGAAGTAGAAACATATGCCAGTGATTACGCTATGGGTGCAGTGTTGCTTCAAGGAGGTAAACCCGTATGTTATCATTCTGAAACCTTCACTTCAATATTTAAAGGATATTCAGAATATGATAAATAAATGTATGCACTAGTTCATGCAATTAAAAAATAAAAACATTATTTGTTGGGTAAAGAAACTATTGTGCACAATGACCACAAACCTCTCCAGTATTTGCAAGCACAGTCTAAATTACAGTAGGCAAGGCACTACAAATGGATGGGGTTTCTTCAGTAGTTCCATCTGGTGATTAAATACAAGAAGGGTAGTACAAATTTGGTGGAAGACATGTTGTCTAGGCCACCCACATAGGAAAAGTTTTCCTGTTTGGCCACTATCTCTTAAATTGAGCCCTTCATGAAGGAAGCTTACGAAGAAGCATATGCCCAAGACAAAGAATTTGGGGTAACATTTCAGAAGTTGCAGTCCCAAGGGGCTGAAAAGATGGGGATTGAAGACTGTTATCTCAAGGACGGGCTACTCTACCGATGGGGGAAACTTTATGTTCCTAAAGAAGAAAGACTTCTATTGATGAGGGAAGCACATACCTCGAAAGTAGTGGGACATTTAGGTGTTGGTAAGACCCTAGCCCACTTGCAAAGGTATGTATATTGGCCCAACATACAAGAAGAAGTATCAAAATTTATTCGTGGATGTAAACTTTGTTGTACTAGAAAGCCTAAAACTAGGAAGGAAGGTTTGTATACGCCTCTACCAGTACCTACTTGTCTGTGGGAGGAAATTTCTATGGATTTTTTAGGAGGGTTACCTATGTCTAAACATGGCCATGACTATCTCTATGTTGTTGTTGATAGATTCAGTAAAATGTGTATTCTTATGGCATGTAAAAAGATAGTAAAAGCACATGAGGCAGCAGATATTTTCTTTGCTAATGTATGGGTGCATTTTGGTTTACCAAAGTCTATTGTCTCTGACAGAGATTCCAGGTTCTTGGGGAAGTTTTGGAATACTTTGTGGGACAAGATGGATACTAGGTTACAGAGGAACACAACTTCCCATCCACAGATAGATGGACATATAGAGGTGGTAAACATGAATTTGGTACAGTTGATAAGAGGTTATAACAGTAAGTACCCAAGGACTTGGGATGAGTCATTAGCCTACATTCAACATTCCTATAACCGGAAAGTACACACATCCACTATGAAGTCACCATTTAAAGCATGCCTTGGATATCTACCTATGAATCTGCTAGACATAGCAGTTGCACAGTAGGATGAGGATCCAAAAAATCCATCTCAAGGTCAAAGAACAACTAGAGAAATCTCAAGCAAAGTACAAACCTAGGCACGATCAACATAGGAGGGAACACAAGCTTCATGTTGGAGACAAAGTTTGGCTTTACTTGAGAAAGGAGAGACTACAAGGTCAATCACAGAAGCTCAAGCCACTACTCTATGGACCCTTCACCATATTGGAGCAGGTTGGGGAAAATGATTTTCGACTTGATTTTCCATCATTCATGAGGATGTACTTAGTAGTAAACTGTGAGAAATTACACCTATATGAGCCATCCATGCTGGATGAAGATGAAGAACTACAGTTTCCACCTTCCATTGAGGATTGCATCTTGGACTCACGAGGAGAATTGGAGGAGGATGTAGTGCTACAACAGAAAGTCAGAGAGACTAGAAGATGTCCATAGGAGTCTTGGCAGATTGGACTGAAACGAAAGACACTAAGGTAGGCCTGGTGGTACTTGAAGGAGAAAGTGAGGGAATTTTTCCCTCATCTACTCCCTCACTAAGATTTTGTGGGACCAAAATCCTCCTAGGAAGGGGAGGTGTGATCCATAGGGATCCAAAATAACTCTACTTCATCAGAAACAATCAGAACAAAGAAGAAAAACAATAAAACAGAGGTTCTATCTTTTAAGTAACAGAACTACTGCTCTATGCAGGGTGATGGTTATAGAACCACTACCCAACTAGGGCAGTGGTCCCAGAACTGCTGGTCTACATAGGGCAGCGGTCTTGGCCATTACGGAAAGAAAACAAAATTTGAAACGAACAACCTCTAAATTTGAAAGGATGTTCATTTCTCTTCTCCTTCGTGACCTTTCCCATTCTCTAGTACATGGGAGGACATGAGAAAGGCTATAAATACATGATTTTAGAAGTGTAAAAGATCATCGAAGCATGGGAGCAAGTGAGCAAGAAATCTTTGTGCTGGAAATTGTAATTTTGTAGAAGAAAGGAGTGTTGAGATAGAGCAAGAAAGTAAATGAAAGGAAGTGTTGAGATATTATCTACTTCTCTTTCTTACTTATTGTAAATTCTATACTTATTGATTTGAATTGGATAATAGAAGTGGGAAGAAAGAGAAATTTCCCTTCCCAATTGGTTTTACCTCCATTGGAGGCTATCCAAGATAAAATTGTTGGTGTTATGAGCGCATATTTTTTCCTTTACTACAATTGTTGATTCTAAGCACAATATTAATTCATTCACTAGCTATCTCTATTATTTTCTAATAGAAAGTAAACAACAATGATTAATTTTTGATTTGTGAATAAATTCCAAAGTTGAAGAGTTTACAGATCACTTAGTACTCCATTGGGTTAAAGAAGACTATGCAGAACAAGTAAAAGCCATGATATAATTAAATAGTCAAACCAAAGCTGTGAAATGAGGTGAATACTCAAAAATATGTGATGCAAAGGAAGATTATCCTAGAATCTGAAAAGTGAGGAAATTTTGCACAAAATGTTTGGGTTTATACTTTTAGCCATAAATTTGAATTTCAGACATCCATTTCACCTCACATCAAATTTATTGGGAATTTCTTGGAGAAGGCTTTCCAAAGAGATCAAATTTGTGGGAAATGGTGAAGTAGTTCATGATATTTGATATCATAAGCTTTTGTTGTTACGCATCACTTTTAGGAATCAAAATGGTTGGAGATTCTCTGTTATGATCCTCTTTCACCCATGGATAATTTTTAAAGAAGAATGTGACTCTCTAGTCACCATCAAATGAAGAATGGATGACCATAGAATAAACAATCAAACACTTGGTAATTATAGATTCATTCATCTTACTTATCACAAGGTTCTCCATTGATTTGGTCCATGAGCACACATATCACTAATGAGAATTATTGCAGCCTTTAGATTGACATCCATAGAATATTATTTCATGTTTGAGACATTATGGTATAAAAAGAGAAGAACTCTCTTCACTTGGTGGGATTTTTTGGAAATTTTTTGGGTAGAAGACGTGGGATTTCTTTCCTAGGGTTGTTTTCTATAAAGAATCAGTTGGTGGTTTCATTTGTGGTTTTATGCTAAGGTGGTTACATCTGTACAACCATTAACATGCTTTGATATTTATTCTCACAAGTTTCCCTTGTCTTCTTTACATATGGATCCACATGATCATTCTACCATGTACATGATTGAATTTTTTTTTTGTAAAAAGGTCTAAAAAAAATAAATATTAACCTTCCTTCATGATTATGTGTCTTATTATATCAAATAAATATAGGTGAACATTCTACAATATATTTTTTTATTGGGTATTGAGTGAATGGTGTTTTGTAGTGTTATTAGAATTATTTTCTTCAATTGTAAATTCCTTTCCATAATGAATTTGAATGAATATTTGTTATCTTAGGGTTTCCTTTGATTTTAGGGCTTTGATATGTTGAGTGTAAGGAACTTTATTCTTAGGTGTTTGTGCTAAATATTTAGGGATTATTCTACATTGTTTTCTTTTCTTGGGTGTGTATGAAGGTAAATAGCCTTTGGAATGCCAATGTTCTTCAGTTTGGGGTTTGAATATGGCATGAATTATCAATATGAGATGGTTAATACAACTCCTTCATTCTATTAGTCTCCCATTCCTCCTCTTCATTCATACTCACCTTCATTCATCCTCACCTTCATTTTATACAACTCTTTTCACCACCCCTGTAGATTTCATATCCCTTCCACACATCCAACATGATATCTGCTAGCAAATCACATGTACCACACATATTTGAAGTGTATTTTCCTTGATATTTAAGCTCAACATATCAAGTCTCATTTCATATAAATTTATTAAAAAATTCCTTCAAAAGTATGCTTGTGATCACATTAAATATGTCTTTAGTGGCTTGTGCCTAATGTATCAAGTGTTTGCAATGTCTGTGTGACCATTATTTTGAATTAGCATCACATTATGTGTTTCATTTGATCTTAGATTGAGGTTCCAACAAGTTTGAGGGTTTGAAAATATTATATCTCCCTTTTTCTTTCAAGCTACCCCTCAGGTCCTCTCACCTTGGTTCAAGAAAAGTCATAAAGTAGTAGGTGAACAACCACACCCTCAGTAAAGTTCCTCACTATCATCCCTCCAAGGCTTGGTCATGAGGAGAAGATAGAACCATCCCTAGATACAAATGAGCAATCATCAGGTATATCTTCCTCCCTTGCTTCCTCTTCATGCAAACCTACATTTTAGTGTTTTTTTGGGGGTGATATATTGGGAAAGAACATGCAAGTATCACTGTTATGAGGAACTAGTTGTCCCAGTTCAATTATTAGACCATTCTTGAGTTTTTGAGCATGATTTGATAAGGTTTTAATAAAAATGCTTCAAATTTTATGAGTTAAATTTTTCTTACATGCTCTATTTTCTCATCAAAATCATCGTTTCTTGGTAACTCTATTGGGGACTTAAAGAAAGGTTTATTAGTTCCTAGGATTTAACAAAGGTTTATCTACTCAATGCTTTCCTAGTCTCCAATTTGCATGATACATGTTTAATTCACACAAGTTTATGAATGGTTTATCAAGTCATCATGTATTTGATGTTTTTGGAGTAGTATTTAGTGCATGTATAAGTTGATATATCACGTCTAGAGTGCAATATCTAGTGGCGACTCCATTTTGAGTTTTGGGTTTGACCAATGTTATATTATTTACTATATTTTATTGGTTACTATTTATTTTCAAAACTAGAAATTAAGATCATCATTCAGATAAGATATTGCTAAGAAAATTCTTCCTGAGTTGAATGTGTTGCAAAAAAAGGAAGCACATTTGGAAGCTAGTAGGAGGTCAAGGTTCAAAAGGTAAGGACATTCAATCTTATGATTTTGGTGATTCCCCTTAGATTGAGGATTATTCCAGTTCTTATTATATTTATGAACCAAATATCCCTAAAAATAACTTCATTCTTAGTTTTGACAAGGTTCTGTGTGTAAATATACTAAAAGCTTCCCTAAGCCCACCCATTTTATTACAAGTGAGAATAGAACCTTTGGCTTTGAGGGAACTTCTTTGATAAATCTTCACAATAATGACCCCGCTCCCTTAGCTCATAGACCATTTTTTCAAAACCTAGTTGACCACCCCTTTGAACATCTAGTTGATAACAACATGGATCATCCTCCTCCATGTTCCCTTTTCAAAGTTAACACCTTTAGACCTATCAATTTCGGGAACATTCCTAGATATCCAAATGAGGTGCCCAATGAAATCAGGAATATGTTACCTAAATTTTAGGGAAATCATGCTATTAGTGGTGATCAACATATTAATATGTTACAAAACATCATGGATGATTATGATGTGGAATATGAATATGTTTTCTTGAAATTATTTGTGCATTATTTAGAAGAGAATGTAAGAGAATGATTTAATTCACTGCCTCATGATATAATTGATTCTTAGTATTAAATGGTTAATTCCTTTAGAATCGAGCATGGTGATAGGACTGACCATAGGTTCCTCCTATTTGAATTTGAAAACATAAAGAAAAATCTCAATGAATGTGTACAATATTTCAACACAAAGTTTAACAAGAATTTGATGAGATTACTAACTAATTTGAGACCCTGTGATGAGTCTTGTTTTATCAAGTATTCTGATGGATTTGAAATAAAGGTAGCCTATTACTAAAGAGATACAAACCCCATCAGTTTGAGGTAAAAATTAAACATGGCCATTCAAATTGAAAATAACATCAAGGATACTAGAAAAAAACCTAAAAGGGAAGGGGTAAAACTTGTCAATCCTGAAAAATAACAAAAAAACAAGTCTTCTGATTTAGAAGAAGTGGTTAATACCTTACTAGGGGTAGTTAAAGAAATATCTTACAAGATGGAAAGAGCTAAGAAAGGGTTGTCTTCGGGCCGTCAAGTTTAAAATGAAAATGAAAATATATTTATAAGAAATTATAGAGCAGATGACAGAGGAAAGATACCTATGTTTCAAAATGATAAACAACATGCATTAAGAGACAATAGGACAATCCTTGATCCATTGGGGGTAAAATTTGCAAGAATTGAAGAGTAAAACATCATTTCTTGGTGTGATAAATATTTAATGCCTTATGCTCCTTGTGAAAAATCATCCTTGGAGGAGGATGTTGTCAGATCAAAATTTGATGATGCATGTGTGTTTGATCATCAAGTAAATTTTAAAAAAGGTGCAACCTCTACTGAATTTCTATGTGCTAGAACTATTGATGATTTTTGGAAAAGTGTAAACAAGGTATGCTATCTTCCTCTTGAGGTTGATGCTTAGATTGATATGTCTCAATCATTTGAGTTGCCCAATAACGATTTTGAGTAACTAAGAGCTTTGATGGTCAAAAAGTATGATGGAGAAGTCCCTTCCAAGGAGGATAAGGAATTTTTAATCAATGCAACTATTTATGAGCATATAGAATACAATCTAAGAAGTAGGCTGGTAAATATTCCTTCACAAGACTCAAAAGCCAAGATGCCAATTTTGACTAACGTTCCTAAAGGAACCCTAAAGAGGAATCTACCATGCGAATCTCATGTTGTTGATCTAAATCTAAGTGTTCCTCTTTCTGTTTCTATTTTGAAAAAAAATATAAGCCATATAAGAAAGTGATCACTCTCCCTTCTAGTACATCCCTACCCAAGCATAATGTTTGTTGATATGGCCCAAATCCTAAGCCAACTAAAAATAATTTTTCCTTTGGTAGAACTAATTAGGATTCCTGAGCATAGAAACATGGAATTTGAGTATTTGGGATTCAATGAGGGTGTTATTGAAAATAAGTATACCCCTCTCTTTATTACTAAAAGTGAGATTGAATAACCTCAAAAGGATATTGACCCTTCCCTTGAGGTATATTTAGGTACATCATTAGTTGAGATCCAATTAGATGTGGGTCCTTTTTAGACTACATTGATTGTAAATGGTTGGATTGTATATAATTTTATGTTTGAATTGGGTTCATCTTACAATATCATGTCATTTGTAGTCATAAATGAACTTGGTATAAAGATAGCAACTTCATATGGAAGATGTTATTCCATGGATTCAAGAAAAGTGTATGTTGTTGGATGTGTCGAAGAATTTGTTATACAATTGGTATATCACCCTGATAAATAATTGAAAATGAATTTTATTGTTGATTTCCAAGCCAAATGGGGAATGGTGTGGTAAAGAAATTATGCATATGGACCTTTCTTATGCTACCATTCCTTTGGAAGGAAAGTTAGTGAATCTACATAAAGAAGACAATTTGAAGCAATTGATAAAGGACCATATAAATGCATCATATGAAGTAATATATACATATGTGGATTTGGGGAACTTTATGTGTAATGTAGAATTTGAATATCCCAATGCTCCTTAGACTATGTACTTTGATGGAGCATGTTCTATTTTTGGCAATGGAGTAGGTATAGTGTTTTTTAACCCAAAGTAAGGATCCTTTAATTTTTTTTTTCAAGTTATGCTTTGAGTTTGAGGATTAATTGGAGACATGGGGTAAAATAATTGATTATAAAGGGTGACTTTGAATTCATTTTTAAACAAGTTAGAAAAATATATGCAACCAAAATTCAGAGTTTGAAACAATATTTAAATGGAGCATGGGATTTAATTGAGATGTTTGACTCCTTCAACATTGAATATCATGGAAGAGATCAAAATGTAACAACTAATAGGTTGTAATTACTAGCTTCTCAATATGATAATGAGCATGTATCACCCTACTGCAAGTTTGAGGTTGAGATTTTGTTAGGTATTTCATACTTGACAACATTTGAAATTGGAAAGTATTTGATGATGATTCTCACATCATAAAATTCCTAATCTCCAAAGATGAGTTTGCTAACCCATTGATTTATCTTGATCATATGGTATATGTGTGCTATAGGAATTGATAAGTCGTTTTATTTCATTTTTAAACACCTCATCTCCTATAGTTTTTTTAATCCATGTGTACCCTTGAACTTGTATTTCCCAGTTATATTGTGGAACATTTCCTCTGTATCTTGAACTTATGGCACATATGTTAGTTAATATGATTATTAATAAGTTTACTTTATTTTGTGGATTATGGGTATGCATTTATTCTTCTTGATGCAATGTGATGTTAAATAGTGCTTTGAATGAAAGTCATCCTTTATTTCCAAAGATTTGTTATGTGTATCCACTAAAATACAACCAAAGAAACTCATTCACAGTGTAAAGTTCTTCCACAGTAACTGACATGTAGCCAAAGGGATACGTCTGTAGGAAAGTTCCTGTAGCCACATGAGGTCACACACATATGTAAAGCCATGATTTTGAGGAGCGTGAATAATGTGGACACTTTTCCTGAGATTACACGTGTTTATTGAGAAGCAGTTATGTGAATAAGAAGAAGACCCAATGCCATCACCTGATTATGCATTGCAACTCAAACAAAAAACTAGTTGATTGAACTTATAATTTAATAATTGGATGTTCAATTGATCAATTGGTTAAGTTATGTGATTGTATTAGAACATATCCTAAATAGTTACGTTGCATACAAATTATAGATTACTTGGTTAGGATATTTTATTGAAGCCAACTATAAATTATAGATGAATCTATCTCTACATGCCTCTGTTGTAACGAAGGATATAAAAAGAAAAGATTAGTGCTGTAAAAAGGGGGAGAGTAAGATAGTAATACAGAGGTAGATATATCCTTAGATAGAGAGTTTGTTGTGTTCTTCTATTTGTAATATTCATGATGATGATATAAGAATCTGAGTTCTGTTAATTTTTTGTAGATACAGACCTTAGGAGGGATTAACACCCAAGGCAGGGTCCACTTGTGGTTTTCTAACCCTCTCCTTTTGTTTCTTGTTTTAATTCATTACATGGTTAGAATTTCATCCGTTCCTTCCTTTATTTGTTTTCTATTTTTACATGATTTTCCATAGCCATAGTATTCACTTTCAGTTATAATATAGTTCATTTCCAGTATTGTTGTTTCCTAATTGTAGTGATAGTAATTTACCTTTACACTCCTCAAACATCTGTAACTATGCATACAACATTGGTAATATTGAAATTTTACGTGCCTAGGTTTGATAATTAAATGAGTGTAGATGAATGAACAACATATTAATTATTGTAAGTTAATTTGCACCACAATTTTTGGTGCCGTTGCCAAGGATATTGCCATGTTATAAGGTTTTTGAAGAGGTTTTTATTTCTTAGAGCAATTTAGGTTTTAGAAAATTCACTTCCAAACCCCCCAACTAATTTTTTGTTGATAGAGTTGAGTATTTGATGTATGCACTTCCCAAGGAATGCATATGGTAGATTATTGCCTAATCCACAGGTAGCAAAAAATCATTCATATACCTCTGAAGATTCTGAAGAAGAAACCTTTGTACTCAGTTTAGTATTCGAAGACAATCCTCCAAGTGAAGGCTCTATAGTTTCTCTTGAACATCCAGAGATGGCAGAAGAAGTAAATCAAAATTTTCAAAATAGGGTAACCACCTTTGAGTTCCCCATAAATGAAAACAATAAAACTGCTGATATGAAGATTATTTATCCCTCATCTTTTCCCAACTTTCATGGATCCATGTTAGAAGACCCATACACCTTTCTATTTGAGTTTGATGTTCTGTGTAGGAGTTATGATTATACTATTGATGTACATGGATTGAAGCTATTTCTTGCTACACTTAAGGATGCAACCTTGAGATGGTTCATGGGATTGGGATGAAATGTTGTAACCACGTGGACAAAAATGAAGGAGAAATTACTCAATAAGTACCAAGAAATTTTCAGACCAAACAATAGAAGAGGTGATGAGATATACAAAATGGAACAAAAAGAGAATGAACCGTTGGAAGACTATTTGGAAAGGTTACTATTCTACGTCCAGAAGTCAAGGAACACCGAACTACCACCTAACTCTCTCAAATCACTCTTTTTTAAGGGACTTAGTGAGGAGGACATGGATGCTCTGGATTTGATAAGAGTAGGAGACATTTCAAAAGCCACTTTTGTAGACATTTGTGACGCCTGCAAAAATTACTCGAGAGATAATATGAAGATGGTAAGAAGTGTAAGATCAAGAGGTGGATCAAATACCAAAATAATTGGGGACATATCCAAGTCAGAGATTGTCAACATGTTTAAAAACATGAAGCAAGATATTGTCAATGACATGGCTAATCAATTAGATGCTCGACAAGCAAAAAAAATGAAGATGCAAAAGCAACACTCATAGAGTACTGCCATGCATGTGGAAGGAAGAAATCCAAATTTAGATGCAGATAATTGGCTAACATTGCTCAAGAAAGGGAGGATTCACCCGATTTAAAGATTTTGGAGATAGAGGATGGGAAATTTTTATATGTTGTGCAAAGAAAACCATGGCCATCAAGGCAAGGAGGTATGACACAAGATCCTATGCATTCATTTCAAAATTGGTCTAATAATTCATATATACAACCCCCACCTTGGGCTAACCCTCAAGGTTAGGCCCCATATCCTAACCAATATCAACAATAGTGGAAACCTCGATTCTAAGGCCAACCGTAACAACAATGGAAATAACCTCCTCAATCATGGAAATAACATTGGATAAGAGCACAATAGTGGAATAACCAACCTCCAAATTATCAACAATCCTATTAACAACCTCCTTATCTATACTAGAAAGATCTGATACCAAACCCCCAAGTAGGCTCTCAACTAAAAGCTACACAACTACCAACTTAGCTAATGCCTAACCCAAACAATAGAGCCACTCATCCAATGTAACATCCTAATAATTTATCCTTTTTATTCAACATTTAATTATTCAGATAAATAAGAATAATGAGAAAAAGCATGTTCATTCGAATAATTAAATAACACATTTTATTATTATTAAATGCAGTTTGATTTTATTGTAGTGTTTTGTTGTCTGAAACTGATTTTGTAGCTGGCGTTAAGTTGGTTAGGACAACACTATCCTTAATCAATTTGGTCACCACTCAATGTCATGTTATGTTGGCACCCATATGGACTAAGGGAAATGTCACTCCTAAGTTGACTTGAACATTGCGTTCGTTATTGAGGCATGAAAGGAATTATGTCACTGTGGTAACTATTTTTTAGTTGCATAAATAGTCTTTGAGTTGGCATAAAATGGTAAAATTCTTAAGGATTATAAGCCTAGTTGAATGGCTATATAACATTAATTTTGTGGATTTATTTTAATATTATTATTATTATTAAAGGGTTAGGGGCATATTACCACACCCATCAATTTAAAAGCAATGTTTGAATTGAATATTATTTGACTTGAAAAATAATAATGCGGTGATTGAACACCATGATGGCATGAAAATTCAAAGGGTATTATTTTTGTTATGGAGTCAATTTAAAAGGGTAAGGAATGCCATAATGTGGCAATGATAAAGCTCAATAATTATTAAATCCATAAAGGTGGACATTCACGTATATGGGGAGATTGAATTTTTTTGTTTGCATATTCTGTTTTGATTTTGGATCCCCTCCCACATTGGCTTAAGGCTTCTCCAAACCAGCCACTTAGTAGAAGGAAGAGGTTAGGTGATAGGGTTTGTTGTGATACACGGAGAGAAATGGGGGAAATGAAGTGAAGTGGTTTAGTTAGCATTTCATTCACTCTAGTTAGATCCACTCAAAGAGAAACTTTGGCAACTTTTTTGCATGTGGGTGAAGTCGAATTTTTCGGAGAACCCTCTATTCAATACTGGGAATACAATGTGATGGAATTTTGGCACTCTGGAGAAATTTATTTTAGTCTAGGGTTTGATTGAAAGTAGCTGGAAGAAAAAGCGTAGATCCAAGACATTTTTAGGCAAGGGGCATTTTTCCTTGCTTCTCTGGTTTTTGACTTTTAAAAAGATTGTCTTATTTTTTTTTCCAAATTATTTTGTTGAATGAGATATGGGAAAAATATTTTGAATCTAGTTGTTTAACATGAGAACTTGCAGCAAAAATCATTTTGCTGATATGGGTTTGATTTATTAGATGTGCAAATTGATTTTGAGGGTTTTAACGGGTATTTTTTTGGCACGAAATCGTTGGCAGTCATGGGTATTGGAAAATTCTCTTTGAATTTGTGATTGAAATGGTATTCTTTAAAAAAAATAGTATGACATTCATTAGGTTTATTTTCTAGATGTGTTAATTTGGTTGATTATATAAAAAAGGGTATTATGGATTTTCCTTGATATGCCTTTCCTATTACTCCAAATGAATCAAATTTTCTCCCTAATTTTTAGGAATATTTTTGAAAATGTACGATATATGGTTTGAGAAATTTAATTAATGAAGTTTGTGGTTTTTCAAATTTGTATACATGCTTGAAAGTAGTATGGCTGTTGGGTTGGAATGTAGCCTAGAAAACATTTGGGGGTTTTCTTATTTAATTTCATATCTCAAAAATGCATGGATGTACCTAAGTTTGTTTTGAATAGAAACATATATCAATAATGCAGGTAAGAAATTTACATGGTATTTTATTCTTACTTAATAGTATATATCAATTTGATAGAAATAAAACTGGTGAATGATATCATTGATTTTTTTAAACCCGTATCTGCAAAATCTAACTTGAGGATAGATCCTTGTATCTTCATTTGTGGGCTCAATAGTTTGTTTGATAGTAAAGATAGAACCTCTAGACTATGAAACTCAAAATAGAACTGAAATGTGTTCTTTTCAAATAAATGATTTTGACTTATGCTGATTTATGTTACAAAGAATACTATGCTGTTGGTTTTATTGCTTGGAAAGGAATTTTTTTGAAATGCTTGCTTTCCTGTGTAATAAGAATGGACTAGATAACTAACCTTGGTGTGAAAAGGAAGAAATGGATAATGTAGTTCTTGTTTAAGATTTTTATGCTTGAAACCCTCTCGTGGGGGCATTTGATAATGTTATATATATAAAGGTAAAATAATGCTGAGGTTCAACTGGGTAAGGTTATTTCTTATCATTAGTTCATTTCATTTTTTATTTTTCCTGAGATCCTTATGACTCGGAGGGTTGGATCACTTGATCCATTACTTTTCATTTGAGGAATTTATTTTGTAATTTGATTATATATAGTTAAACCAACATTCTGGAAAATTTTAAAAGTGGAAAATACCAGGGGAAACTTTGGCAATTTTTTTTTCCAGAATTCTACACTTAGTCATTTTTATGGTTTAAAATTATGTGGATGACTCTTATGGCATGTGAATTATTCTGTGATAATGAATGATGCAAGAAAAATGTATTTTTCCTGAATTGTTAGTTCTCTTATATTCATTTATTGGATTGATTCTTGTGTGTAATTATAATGGATCTGACGCAGTTTGGGATCCCGAATCCTCTGTCAATCGCATGACTTGCAATTGAAGAAGCATGAGGAATATATGTGGAGTGGTCCTTTGGGAATGCTTCACATATATCCACAACTCTTCTTCCATCTCCAGCTATGGTATTACTTGAAGATTCTAGATCCCTAACTATTACAGAAGCATTACCATTATAAGGTAGATGAGATAGGTTGTGATGACTAATCTAATTTAACTATCAAAAACTTAGTTTAACAAGTAGATTAACTTCTTTACATTTCTATGAACTGACACCCCCAAAACAAAACCATGTCGTTGGTTTAGTAATGATGAGTGGACACTCTTTCTCCAGCTTGGGAAGATCGTAATTAGAATGGATGTTTAATATTACAGATCTTGGATCCTATTTTACTTGTACTTATGATTGATAAAATTGCCTTGGGAAAGTTGTACTTTATAGAGGTCCTTTTATGGATGAGAATTGTTGTGTATAAATATGATGGCTGAATTGTATAAGTATAAATACTTTTTCGTATTATCGGTTTAGGTTTTAAATGATGTATTTGGTAAAGTTAGGGAATCATATACTTAATTATCTTATGCGTAAATATTTACAGTTCAATGGATTAAGTTAATGTTCCTCATACTTAATAATATTATGATTAGATTATGTATGGGATAAGTTTAAAATTTAGACCCGAAGTTATATGACTATTTACTACAAGATAGAAGGTTAAGGGAAATGAATAAGGATTAATAAATGAGTTTTAAATCTAATTGAATGGGTATACATGCATGGTCTTAGTCCCTTCTGTACAAAGATTAAATCAGATTTTGGGTATGGCTGATCCAATCTATAGTGCTGATCAATAGGTAAATATTTGATAGTAATCTAACCTAAGGTTAAAAAGACTAGTGTAATCATAAGAATCAATTTTAAAAGGGAATAAAATCTAAATGTAAGGGCAGATTGGTTCAACTAAGTAAAGGGTGTATATGAAATATGTAAAGAAATGATTTTAATTTATTCAAAGACTTAGGGAACTAAATTCATTATTAGTATCAAATTTAATGGTTTAAAAATCTTCCTTGGTGACAGTCTAGAATGATTTAGATGATATTATGCAACTAGTACATAATAGGTAGTAAACTAATCCACCTTGGACATGAATAAGTATAAAATAAGAGTGAGTTTAGTAATATTAGAAATGATGTAAACTTTGGGGAAAGATGAAGTTAACTCGTCTTGGTAATTGATTTGATACCTATAAAGAATTAAAGGCCATTTAAAAGATTTTAACTTCCTTTGTAAAGAAAAAACATTGTCTTATAAGTTGAGATCATCTCTAGCCTAAAGTAAGATAAGAGTACATTCCTAAATAATATGGATGTAACTTTGAATAAGGGATTTAGAATTAATTCAAACTATGGAAGGCATAAAAGACTATTAAGACCTATTGGAACCTTGAATAAGGTTTTAACACCCTCCTCCTATCAAAGTATTTAGAATTTATGAATGGGAAAATGAGGTGATAATCACTTCTTGACCTTAGCCTTAAATCTAAGGTAATTGAAAGTGTAAACTAATCCTCGTTAAGTAGTGAATTAAACATGAGGATTATAAAACTTGATGGAACTACTTCATCAATACACGATGTAGGGTACATACAAGTAGCCCATCAGCTACTTAATATGGTGACATATTAAGCAATAGATTGGCCTCCCATAGGTAACCAATAACGGGCATTGGGGGTTCCTCAAACTTGTGTAGTTGAACTTGTTAGGAAATAAGTGATTCTTAATAGGTTCACCTACTTAAGTTTAATGAATCCAAATAATTGTGATGAGATGATGGTGAGGTGATGGGAATACAAGTTTAGATGCTATGTGAACTCATCTATACTAAGCATACATAATATAACTAAGAAAATTTGGAAAAAGTAATGTGCTTGTTGGGTACATTGTCTAATCACCATGATTCCTCAAATCATGAAGTGTAGGATACAAGATGGAGTTTACTAAGTGGACTCTAGGTAGAAACTAGAGGAGCAATCACATGATCTCATAACTACAGTGTGATAAAACTAGCGAGGATAATTATGAACATTCAAATGAATGTTAAGGGTGATTGTGGAGATTAGGGATATTTAACCCTTACAACCGCACAAGGTTTATCACTATATTATAGGATGGATTAAATTACTAATACATGCTGCATAAACTAGTTTTAGCTAGTTACCTGATTTAATTATGTAGAGGCATGTCTGGTCATTACTAAATTAATTTGACTTGTTGCATTAACTAGATGTAGCTAGTGATCTAATTTATAAATGTAGAGGAATGTCTAAATGGTGTTATAAAAAAAATTCTACTAATTTGGGTGTCAAATTTGAGGTTGTTACAACCATCCTATTCCACTGAACCAACTCAATACTCTACCTATTCTATTGATATCAACAATATCCATTTTCTCTCAGAAAGAACACTTCCTCCACCAGCTAGAACCACCATTACTGAGATTGTTGAGGAATAAAAAATGTTGTAGAATGACCCGTAACAAAGAAATAAAATGCTGCAAATAGATTTGTAGAAACAAAAGACATTGTACGTTGACCCACAAAAACTTGAGTAAAATTATAGGAAGGTTAAAATGCAGAGTAATGGGCCACCATTTCCTAAAAGGTTACAAGAAAATAAGACTGGTCCCAAGTCAAATTTTGATTTCAATTTTTTCAATCAGCTAAAAGACATTTGTGTCAAAATTCCATTAATTCAAGCTATTAAGGACGTGCTCATATATAAAAAATTTGGTTAAAGATCTATGCATAAAGAAACTAGGCAGAAAAAGGAAAGATCCAACTATTGTGTAGGTCATTAGATAACTAGCTAATATTATGCTTGGGAACTCGATTCTTCCCAAATACATAGATCCATGTAGTCCTTAGGTAAATGTCACAATTAATGGCACAATGATGAAGAACACACTGATTGATTTGGGGCCAATAATAAATGTAATGAAAAAACAAACTATGGATGACTTGAAGTTAGAAGGAATAAGACCAACAACCACAGTCTTGCAGCTTGCAAAAAGATTAACAGTTTAGCCTAAAGGAGTCTTAAAGGACATAGTAGTGGTGGTAGAATCTTGGGAGTACCATGTAGATCTTATTGTTCTTCAGCCAAAATAAAGCTTGAGAGGATATCCTATTATCCCAGGAAGACCATAATTGGCAACTGTTGATGCATTCATAAGATGTAGATCTGGTAATATGATTATCTCCAATGGAAGTCACACAAAAAAATCATACTTTACCCCCCTGCACAACTGTTTAATGAAGAAGAATTTTTTTTTTTGAGTTATCAAATCTCGATTCAATAACTCATGATGCTAGAGAAGTCATGAAAAATTGAAAGGCAAGAAGAATATTTTGTTCTTTCTAATGTCCTACAAAATAATTATGGGAAGAATGAAGAAGTAGATGGAAAATTATGGTGTATAAGTTGTCTTGAAAATCAAATCATACTGCATCAAATCACTATGAACATTCCAAGTAAGAATTACATCCTCCACCAACTTCTTCCACATGATTGTATATTAAATTCTGTAAACAACAGTGTATGCTCCATGACTGATCTCTCTAAACAAGTGCAAATTTCTCTAGGAAAGCCACTTAATGTGAAAAAATGTTGAGCATGCACTAAGAGCATCTGTTAATTTCTACTTTACAGAAAAATAAGATGAAATTTGAATGGGAATATGAAGATATGCATGGGATACACCATAAGTTCTATACACATAAGATATACATAAAAGGTAGCTGTAAGCCAATACGATAGCCATAAAGAAGAATGAATCTAGCAATGAGGGATATAATGAAAGAGGAATTAAAAAGATATTGGATGATAGATACACATATCAAATTTTAGATAGTCAATGGGTGTCACCCCTTGTCATTGTACCTAAGAAGAATGGAAAATGGAGAATCAACGTGGACCATAGAGAGCTGAACGCACAAAAAAAGAAGGATCATTTTCTAATTCCTTTCATTGATCAAGTACTTGACACTCTTACTGGAAAGAAATATTTTTCTTTTCTAGATGGCTATATTGGATACAACTAAATTAAGATTGCACCAGAGGATCAAGAAAATAGCACATTTGCATGCCCATGGGGAATATTTGGATATTTTTTTCTTCCTTTTGGTTTGTGTAATGCACCTGCTACATTTCAGAGAGTAGTTTTGAGCATTTTTTTCATATCTAACCAGTGATTACATGGAAGTCTATATGGATGATTTTACAGTATATGGAATAAATTTTTATGAAGCAATGAAGAATCTAGAAAAAGTTCTCAAGAGATGCAAGGAGCATAACCTATCCTTAAGAAATGAAAAAAATGCTACATGATGATGTTTGAAGGAATAATGTTGACGAATTATCTATCAACTGTTGGAATTCAGGTAGTCCAACAAAAATATCTGTGATTATAAATATTTCAACACCAAAGAAGCAATAATATGTAAGGAGATTCTTATGACATGATGGGTATTATAGAATATTTATATAGGACTTCAGTAAGCTTGCAACACCATTATTTTTCCTGCTAGGAAAAGATGCTGCCTTTGAGTGGACTAAGAAATATGAGGTTGCATTCCAAAATTTGAAGCAAATGTTGACTTCAACACCTATGTTAAGAGGACTAGATTGGAGTTTTCCATTTCACATTCATACTAATTCCTCATATCATGCCATTGGAGCTGTTCTAGGACAGAAAGATGGAATTCTAAACTATGCAATCTATTATGTCAGTAAGAACCTGCAATATGCTAAACTCAATTATACAGTCATAGAGAAATAATTTTTAGTAGTAATTTATGCTATCAATAAGTTCAGGCACTACATCACGAGTTATCCCATATTCATTCATGTTGATCATGAAACAATTAAATATTTTATCAACAAACCAATCGTAAACAACAACATAATTAGATGGTTGCTACTCTTGCAAGAGTTTGATGTCACCATCGTGGTTAAGCCTAGTAAGGACAAAGTTGTAGCTGAATTTATTTCAAGAATGGAGAAAAATAATGAAGAACAAGTAGTGGATGACTCTTTTCTAGATGAGAAGCTATTTTCCATTTCCACTAGGACACCCTAGTATGCTAATATAACTAATTATTTGGTCTCAGGTAAAACACCTCTGCACTATTTATATTCTAAAAAGAAATACATTGTTGAGAAAAGTGTGAATGTTTTTGGACAACTGGTTTTCTATTTCACATGGGGTGGGATAATTTTATGAGGATATGCATAGATTATGAAGAAATATATGATGTCCTAAAATCTTGCCATAGTGAACCATGTTGAGGATATTTCGCTGCAAAAAAACAACACAGAAAGTATTGACAACATGGTATTACTAGCCTACACTACATAAGGATCCAACATTATATATAAGAAGGTGTGATAAATTCCAAAGAATGGGTAAGCCTACTAAGTCAGATGAAATGCCACTGCAGCCTAAGTTAGTATTGCAACCATTTGACAAATGGGGTTTGGACTTCATTGGTCCAATAGATCTTAAATCTCAGTAGATAGAGTACATTTTGGTGTTTACAGACTACCTCACTAAATGGAAGGAAGTGAAAGAACTACCAAATCAGATGACTGATAAAGTTTCTAAATTATTATATGATCACATGTTCACAAGGTATGGAGTACCAAGAGAAATTATTATAGATGAAGGCAACACTTCATTGCTGAAGTTATTTCTAATCTAGCTAAGGAATATGAAATAAGACACAAGAAGTCTACACCTTATCCCCCCCAATCTAATGGTTACATTGAGGTAACAAATAGGGAAATAAAAGCCTTCTTAAAAATTACATTCCATTGTAGAGATTGGGTAAACAAACTTCTAGAGGTAGTTTGGGCATTCAATACAAAATAGAAGACAACAATATGATTTACACCATTTGAGATTTTATATGGTAAGATTGTTGTTCTTCCTATTGAATTTGAGAATAAGACACTAAGGGTTGCATTAGAACTAGGCATAGATTTATCTGAAACTCAAAGGTAGAGGATTCTCCAACTCAACGAGCTATATGAAATGAGGAGATAGGTTGTGCATAATACAAAGGTGGTACAAAAGCAAAGGATCAAATGACATAACAAATTCATCAAAACAAACCAACTTCAATAAGGTGATTGGGCTCTCTTATTTGACTCCAAGTACAAGGACCACATGGGAAAAATCCGGATAATGTGGCTAGACCCATATGAGATTGAGAAGATCTTTCCCAATGGAGATTTGAAACTAACTACCATAGATCCTATGAGATTCAAACTTTTGGTGAATGGTCATAGGTTTCAGTTGTACAAAAATACAATTGATAAGAGCACCTTCATACAACAGTTCAGAGGAGGTCAAAGGAGGATGGAGATGAGAACATCAGAGTTAAGGTCAGAAGTTGAACCTTCTAGTTCACCTTTTGAAGTTGTTAAGGAATGAGAAGTTCAGTGGCCCTGGTATATTCATCTTGTTGAATACTCTAAGGGTGAATAAAATCAACCCTCATGGTGATCAACTACACTCAACTAACATGTGTTGTTTTCTTAGTATTTCTATTTTGTAGGATTATGTGTATTTATTACAAGAAGTGCATGGTCTCTGACAAAAGGAGATGGTGTAAATACTAAATTACCACTTGCAGCAACATGCAAAAAATCCTCATTTTGTTTTCCCATTTTTAGAACTTGTGATTGCATGAAGAAAATAAGGAACAAACATTACCTATGAGTACTTATGGAGATGACTAGCACCAGAGAGAAAAATTCAGCCTTCTCTTTCTAGGAATTAACTAATTTTACTAAGAATCCTTTAGCATGTCTCTACCAATGCTTGAAACACTCTATACAAAACCTGCAACACCTCAACCTGTAGCTTCATGATGACTCTGCATGTAGCCAAAGGAAAAAAATATGATGAATCACGTCACCATCATCCAACGTATATTCTCAAGATAAGTGCACGTAATTCACTTTAATAAAGTAGTGATAGAATAATTATATGTGATTAATATTTGTGCCATCTCATAAGTGACTTTATAAGCCATAATATGCCACCACCTTTCATTATATGAGTTTTCTCCCACATCATCCCACTTCATCACACAACCTCACCTCACATGTTTGCACCCCTCGAATGAAATTAATGCATGAATTTTCACACTGCATGTGAGTTGGTTACAAAATTGAGATCATTAAGTACTCAACAACCTTAAACTTATTTGAATTTTTGCATAATCATCGTAAACTACAAGATGTTTCCTCTTAGATCTCAATAAGTTTTCAAAATTTGAAATGGGAGGAGACCTAATTCTAAATGAGCCTACAAACCACTGACATCTTTGCAGTCAACCACAAATATTGCAATATTTCCATGATAGTGGATGGAGGGACGATATTAATAATTTTTAGGGATTCAATGAGTCCATGGTGATAGATTTTTCTGCCACATTCAAGGATGGAAAGGATACTATTAAAGGTTTGATAGTAAAGTTGGATGATGAAATTCTAGCTGTAGTAACAAGACTTTCGACAAAAGAGGAGTTATTTCTTGCATAGGAAAATCCAGATGAGGCTTGAACAAAATTTGGTGGTGACGATGAAAATTTTCTAAGTGACATACAAGGTACATTACAAACATCCCTAAAACCCTTTTGGGCTGATGTTGCAAACTACATTATAAAATACTTCACCTATGATGGTAGGTAATCAAGATTGAATAGTGTGCATTTTAAATTGCTTAATCATTTAAAGAATGGAAGACATGTTAATGTACCTAATTTATTACATGAAAACTTAAATAAAATGAGTAAGGAGTCTCAGAGGGGGAGGTCTGCATTATCTCAGCATTGTCTTATTACCTTGATTGTCAAACATACATTAGAGAGGGAGAAACCTGTAATAAAATGGGGAGACTTTGCTAGGGAAAAAAATAATGATGATTTGTTGGGAAAAAGGAACACAAATAGGAGAAACACAACTAGTTCTTCTACACCTCCACATGAAACCATAACTTCTACCTCTATTCCTACAGAAACCCTTATTCTTATATAAACTTCCATACATATAGAAAAACCTATTCCTACAGAAACTTCCATACATGTAGAAACACATGTTCATGAAAAAACTCCATTTCTAGAGAAAGGCCCTAAGCCCATCTCTCCTGACAGGATTCTTTTTGCTAAAACTTTGCTAAATATATCTACACATGAGTCCTCTTCCTATAAGGGTAAACGAAAGTCACAAAAATCCCCTGAACCATCTAGGAGATCCCATAGGATTCTCAGTAAAAAGCATAAAACCTCAAATCCTATGAGAAATGCTATTATATCATTGGATAGTGATGCAGAGGAGGTTGAAAAGACCGAAGAACCTACACAAATTGATATAGAGAAGGGTGGTCTTGAAATTACATGTGAAAAGTAGGATATGGAAGACACCACTAAAGAAATGAAAGAAACAAATGAGGAGGAATATGATGAACAAGTTGTTCATGAGATCCCTACTGAACCAATTAGGGATCAGGCAGAGGTTGTTCCTATTGGGGGACCCATAAATAACATGAAGGGGAACCATTGGAAGATAAAGTTTACGGTACACAAAATTTTTCTACAATTAATGAAGAGCACAGAGAGGAATTACTAGATCATGTAGTGCTTGAACCACATATTATTGACATAGATATCGTGGATGATTTACCACCACATGTTGAGGAAACAATAGGAAATATTGTTAATGAACTTGATATAGAACCCCAATATGAGTCTATTGAGACCATACAATTGGAAAATCCTACAGTTATTCAAGATATAGTTCATGAAGTTCTCCCAACATTACCACCAGAAACCTTGCAACAATAGGTTATTATTAGTTAAGTTTTCATGGAACCCCCAAAACCAGTTTGTAGAAGCATATGACCTCAAAAAAATTTGTTAGATTACTGGGTGCAAAAATTTGAAGAATACGTTGCTAGGCTACAAGGAAGATGAGAAAGGGAGAAGGAAGAATTACTCTTCCAACATCAATATGATATTAATGAAAATGATAAACAACTCAAGGCTAATGATAATAAAATTACAAGTCTAAAGAAAAAGAAAGAAGCTACAATTTAAGTGACAAATGAAATATTTAAATGTAGACCACCGTCTAAAATTTATGCTATCTTCTTGAAAGAACAAATGTCACACTTGAAGTATACATGTATCAACAATGATATCATATTCGATATTAATGGAGCTAGACCTTTCTTCAGGATGTATATGAAAATGCTCCATGAGATCCAATTGCTTCTATGTGAGCTATATATGTATAATGATTCTTTGGAGTATGATAGAGATTGGATACATATACTTTATATTGGGGATGTACAAACTAGGGCACTATGTTCCTATTTTAACAATGAGCTATATAGAGAGAATAAAATGGCTGACTATAGAAACTTATGCAAAGTGCAATCATTGATGATAAGGGTAGAGGCAAGAAATACTAAAGCCATGATTGAAGAATATGGAAAGTATATAAAATTTTAGAAAATTAAACAGCGGGTTTTACTGATGAGACAAAAAAAATCATGATGAATCCAAAAACTACATTAAATTCAATGGCATGGAAATAGTACAGACCTACAAGGAAAGATGGGAGGAAATGTCACAAGATATTTAGAGGAAGGAAATGCATTCTTACCATAATATCATCCCCACTTTGAAGAAGATAAATGCATATATTGAAGTATCTAAGGGATGTGGAAAAACTTGATTTCCTATTGGTTATTATCCACCAATTTTCCACTATCCTATACCACATTGGTCTAGAAATAGGAAATTGAATGAGGTCACACAGGACAAGATAATGGAAAGATATAGAAAGAATGTAGGGTACTTCTTCAGTGAGCCATAAGGAACATCTATACCCACTGACTTCAGGCGTCTATGTAGCATCATTCAGGTAGATCCTAAGCCGATTGATGAACCCAAGGAATATTGAATGAGGACATTCAAGAACTTAAGTCTGGGGGTGTGATGAGTCATTTTATTTCCTATTTAAACACCTCATATCGTGTATTTTTTTTAATCCATATGTACCCCTGAACTTGTATTTCGTGGTTATAATGCAAAATATTTCCACTATATCTTGAACTTATGGCACATATCTTAGTTAATAGTTTTATTACTAAGTTTAGTTTATTTTATGGATTATGGTATGAAAATATTCTTTTGGATGTAATGTGATGTTAAATATTTCTTTGAATAAATATCAACCTTGCTTTCCAAATAATTGTTATGTGTATCCACTAACATGAAACCAAATAAAATCATTCACAATGTAAAGGTCATCTGTAGCAATTGACATGTAGCCAAAGGGACCCATTCACAGGCAAGCACCTATAGCCATAGAAGGTAACACACATATGTAAAGCCATCATTCTGGGGAGTGTGAACAATGTGGAGAGTTTTCTTGATCTTACACATGTTGATTTAGAAACAATTATGTGAACAAGAAGAAGACTCAACGCCATCACCTGATTATGCATTGCAACTAAAACAAAGAACTAGTTGATTGAACTTATAATTTAATAATGGGTTGTTCAATCGATTAGTTGGTTACTTTATGTGATTGTATTAGAACAACTCCTAAAATGTTGTGTTGCATGAAAATTTTGGATTGATTGGTTAGGATCTTTTACTAAATCCAACTATAACTCTTAGATGAATCTATCTCTCCATGCCTTTGCTATAACAAATGATATAAAAAGAAAAGATTAATTATTTAAAAAAAGGGGAGAGTAAGATAGTTATACAGAGGTAGATCAATCCATAGATAGAGATTTTTTTGTGTTCTTCCATTTGTAATCTTCATGATGATGAAATAAGAATATGAGTTCTGTTAATTTTTTGTAGACACGGGCCTTAGGAGGGATTAGCTCCCAAGGCAGAGCCCACTTGCGGTTTGCTAACCCTCTAATTTTGTTTCTTATTTTAATTCATTACATAGTTATAATTATAGCAGTTCCTTCCTTAAACTATATTCTATTTTTACATGATTTTTCATATCCATAGCATGTACTTTCAGTTATAATCTAGTTCGTTTATAGTATTGTTTTTTTTTAATTTTTGGAAAATAGTTTTTTGAAAGGGATTATACCCTTGAGAACAAAAGAGGGCCTAGAAGCCAGAATAGGAATGAGAACCAGAACAAAAAGGATCAATATCCAAATGGGACAAAGAAACCCAAAGTAGCCCAAGAGTAGCTACGCCAACAAAACAAAATCAGAACGAACACTGCAGGAAAGTAGCAAAAAGACAGCAAAAAAACAACAATAATTACAAAGAAGTGCAGCAAAAGCACCTACAATTACTTCTTGGTGGCTTTGTCGATGTTGGATTTGATATTCTGCCAAGAGGTGAACATAGCCAATGTCGTCATGTGGGCATAGTTTATAGTATTGTTATTTCCTAATTGTAGTGACATAAATTTACCTTTACACTCAAACATTTGTAACTATGCATATAATACTAGAAATATTGAAAGTGTATGTCCCTAGGTATGATAATTAAATGATTGCAGATTAATGAACAACATATTAATTTTTGTAAGTTAATCTACACCACCAGGAAGGAGAGCTTAATTGGGAAGGAGGTGATTCAATTAAAAACAAACACAATCTCAAGAGGGTTGGTCATCCTTGGATATGATTTTAATGGGTCTAAAAAAGCTATAAAAAATCAACTCGCACTCTAAGAGATGTAACTGAATGCAACTTAGGAACTTGTCAAGATCTAAGAAAAGTTTGGTTAGGAAACAACTTGGATGAAAATGAAAAATAGTCCTATACCAAACTATTAAGGAAATATCAAGACTATTTGGCTTGGTCTTATTCTAAGTTGAAATCTTATAAGGAGTATTTATTTCAACATGTGATACCTTTGTAACCTCATACCAATCCTTTCAAGAAAAATAAAAGTCCAATCAATCCCATCCTTGCTACTAAAATGTAGTAAGAGCTTAATAAAATCAAGGATGGAGAAATCATTTAGTTTACAAGATATTATTCATGGGTTTCCAGTCTGGTTCCAGTGAGAAAAAAGAATAGTGATATCAAATTGTGTGTTGACTTTATAAATTTTAACAAGGCTTCATTGAAATACAACTACCCTTTTCCAAACATAAATAACCTTTTGTAAATGGTGACATGGCCAAAAATGATTTCAACATTGGATGGTTTCTCTGGTTACATTAAAGTGGTGGTTAAAGAAACAAAAAATGATGAGAGTCCTTTCACTACTCCACGGGGGAATTATGTTTATGTCAGAATTCCATTTATTCTAATGAATGTTAGAGCTACTTTCCAAAGAGCAATAGATGTTGTATTTAATAAATTCATTAATGAGTTTATTATGGCTAATCAAGATGATGTAACAATATTTTCCAAGAAAAGAGGAAATAAATTATAACACATTGAAAAAATATTGATCAGGTGTAGAGAATTTGGTATCTCATTGAATCCTAAAAAATGTAATTTTGGAGTGAAAAAGGAAAATATGTTGGGGAAAATTATGTCTCAAGGAGTTATAATTAACCATGAAAGGGTAGAGGTAATTAATAAAGTACCCATTCCCCAATCCAAGAAAGGTATACAATATTTCTTTGGATAAATTAACTTTGTGATATGGTTTATATCTTATTTCACTGAGACCACTCTACCTAATATAAGTATGTTAAAGAAAGACCATATTATTAAATGGGGAGATAAGTTAGTGCAAGCATTCGAAAGAGTAAAAGATGCATTAAAGACCACCCTTATATTGGCTAGTTTAGATTATAAGGAGTTTCATATTTTATCCTTTTCATATGATCTTACCATTGCCTAATTTTTATTGCAAAAGGATGACAAAGGCCATGAAAAACCAATTGCATTCTTCGGAAAGGAATTAAAAGAATATGAATTGAAGTACACAATCATGAAAAAATAGGATTTTTCCTTGGTAAAAGTAATTAAATTTTTCATACCTTACATCTTGAGCTCAAGGATTTTTTCCTATGTGCCACACACCATGGTCAAAAACATTTTGACAAAAAATGGAAATTTTAAGCAAAATGTGTAGGTGGGTTAAAAAACTCCAAGAATAGAACATGGACATTTAAACCACCGAATTATTAAGAGTCCTTAGTTTAGAAAGTTTAATAGAATAAGAAACTATGTAAGTTTTTGAAGTGAACAATGTTGTTGATGTAGGTGATCCCCACAAGAAGGTATGTTCTTCTATATGGTACAACGAAATTGTGTATTATTTTAAGAATTTGAATTTTCATTTGGCATGGAAAAGAATCAAATAAGGACATTAAAGTTGGTGTCCCAAAAATACATCTTGAAATTTTTTTGTTTAGCTTGGAAGAATCCAGAAGGGGTCTTGTTAAGATGTACAACTGAAGATGAAGCTCCTAGACTAATTAATGAGTTTTAAGGAGGATTTTTTGGCAGTCATTATTGTTATCAACAAAAAACAACGCCCTCTATTTTTTCATGAATGGATGGATGAGAAATAAATGTTTTTGGGTAACATGAGATTCTCTCCAAGTTATGGGACTTGCTACTTGAGACAAACCTCCAGAAAAGGTTGGTTCCTCTACCTATTCCTAATGCTAAACTACTCCTAGAAGTGGAAATGTGGATATATAATCCTACTCTAACAATATGAGGGACCAAGGGAAGAGGTAAATACATTAAAGTGACATCCTAAACTAAGGGGAGGTGATAACATGAACAATAAAAGGAAAGACACTATCGAATGAGGGAAAATGGGAGAAAACGAAGGAGGATATTGAAGAATTGAGAGCCACAATCCAACGCATCATTCAAACTTCCATTTTTACATAATGCACAAAAAAAATAAACCATACAAAGTGGAGAAACAAACACAACATACCTGAAAGTAGATGAAGAGGAAAGGAAATGCAATAAAACATTGAAGCTAGGGAAAGATAATAGCCACAACACAAAAATTTAATTGCCTTAAGAAGATGCAGAGATCATTAAAATCGAGAAAGAATGCATAAACACATAGAAAAATCCAAATATGAGGCTTAGAAATCAAGAACACTTGTGCAACACTTTGAAATGATGCCCTTGCATTATAATAGTATCCAACCTTTACAAATGGGCATAATTTTACAATTTATAGAAAATGGAAAAGAGAGGGGAGGGAAAAGAGAGGGAAATTAGGATTTATTCCTTTAACCACCAAAAAGATGCATTTAATGTCTAAAAATAATGATGGACACCCTGCCAAGACGATTCCCATATGATACTCTACTTGCAGGAGAAGGATAAGGCACCATACCTCATCAAATTTGGTGGTTGAGGTACTTGGAACTATTCTTCTAATGATGGGACTGATTTTATTTTTTTTCACCCACCTAACCTCATAAAATTTAATATTTCTAATTTCCATGGTGTATTCATGATGATACCTTTCCAAAAATTCTAATTTTGTGAAATTTGGAGTTACGGTGAAAGTTATGGCCATTTGAAGTTCAGGGTGCCATACTTCAAAAAATATGAGTGGTTGAGTTATTAAATCAAACATCTATTGGGTCCCTGACCTTGTAAAACACCATCAAAAACCCAAAATAAAGGACTATAATGTTTTAGAAGTATAATAAATATAACAAATAACATGTGTTTGGGTCACCATGTATTGATGCAAGAGAAACTTGAAACTTGAAATGAAGGAGACTGTCAGAAGTTTAACCTTCATTTGCACTTGTTGAAATACAAAATACAAAGGGTAGAACTCATAAATTTTAAAGAAACCTATATCTGCCAAAATTTTATTTGGCAAAGGTTGACCCCCCTTTTACAACTTGATTGAGTTTTGGGGATCAAATTACAATTTACATTTAAATTGCAATTGAGAACCCAAAACCTGAAATGCACTGATTTCTTTGTATTTCAGGGATCGGGTTTCATGTTGAAATTTACATGAAAATTAAAATTCGAAACCCAAAACCAAAAATACACTAAATCATTTGTATTTTGGGTTTCATGGCTTGAAGAACAATTTACATGCAAATTGTAAATTGTTTCCCGAACCTGAAATCCGAAAGACAAGGGAAATATTCGACACTTATGATTTTTTCAAGATTTCTCAAAAATTATTCGGGCTAGATAATAAAGAGCATGAAAGATATGGAGATGCATGAATATCCTAAAAATATGGTGGTATTGAAAACTAAACTCTTTAGCCTTGAAATAACTGTAAATTTTCTCGAGTTCAAAAATAAATATACGAGTTTCCAAAATAGCCCAAGGGGTTATTTTAGACAATAGTTTGGTGACTCAACATGGTTATCTACCTTATATATAGAGAGAAATGGCATTGAAGCATCCATTAGGCATGGAGACAACCCAAAAATCTTGAAAAATGATCTAAAATTTGAGTTTCTTACCCCAATCTTGCATAAGAAACTACTTGAACTTGATCATCCTCATTATGATATTTTTTCTAATTAATTTTTTTTTAGAGTGGAAAACTATCTTGAATTTATTTTCCACCACATATATCCTCTTGTAAATCACCCCTTTTTACTTCCATGTCTGTTCATAACATATCTTCTTTGGATTCCTCCATGAAACACTGCGCAATGAAACCATGCCATCCGGGAGCAACAAAACACTATGCAAAGAAATTAGGGAAATTTGAACTACACTATTAATAAAAAAATGTGATTAAAAGAACTTGGATGAATTGGAACTAAATTACTATGTATAAGGGAGGGGTTTTTCTTCAATAATAATGTTTGAGATAGATCCCATTAAATGAGATCTGTAACTCTTCTCCATCTAATCTCAATAATTGGAAAACATTGTTTTACTTACAACTTAAAATCATATAGGGGTCATTCCAAATTATATAAAAATTTGATTGCCTTCCTATTTTATCTCAGTTTGCATCCCACTTTAGTACTAGATCTCCTTCATGGAAACTCCTGGCTGTTGTTTTCTTGTCAAAATAATTCTTGAACTGAGCTTGATCTCTTAGGATTGTCTGTAATGCTTGATTTCTAATTTCTTCTAGCTCCATGAGCTCTGCATACATGAATTTCATGGCTTCAAACTCAAAAAATTATAGTTTCTTGTGTTGGATGTCATAATCATGCATTATCATTGATGTTAAGTGGTCAGCGATGTCATATGATATCTAAGGTGTTTAGGCATCTTCCCAAGTGGTGTAGGTGTCTTCATGAGATGTTAAGTCATGTATTCAAGCATGGTCTAGGTGCATGGTCAAGAAATAAAGTTCCGTGAATGTATTCTACCAAGGTTTTATGAAGGTTCCACAAGGTCAAACATGGTCAATGAAATGTGTGTGAGATGTTAACAATTTTGTAACAAGTCAACTTGGTAAATTTTTTGAAGAGCCAAGTAGTTCTAGACTTAATCCTAGTCCCAAACCAAGAAATTGGCATCGAAACATGAGAATTGGATCAATAAAAAATAGGTAAAGCATTGTTTGAGCAGTATGATCTAGAATAATATGCATATGAGGTGTATTAGGTCAATAATCAGGGTTATGAAACATAAAGATGGTCATTCTAGAGCCTTTCGGTGAAGAAAAGCCTAGTAGACAAGTGAGGATGATGATCTAAGGTACGAGGATGCGAACAAAAATGAAATTAGCATAGTATGATGGTATATGAGGTTTACAAGGTTTCACAAGTGCCAAAGGAGGTGATTTGAACACTTATATAGGTTTCTATAGTACACTCTTTAGGAATAGAGAATTAATACTGAAAAAATTATATGGGGTAGAGATTTCGAGAGAAAAATATGATAAATTTTTTATTTTAATTAATGTAAGGGTGGGTTGTGAAGGTGTAGTCAAAATTTTAGGACCTAAGGAGGTGTTTTGTGCAAGTTATGGAAGATTTACCAAAATCAGGTTTTTGGAAAATACAAACTAAGCACATTAACTTAACACTCAAAAAACATTTACAAGACTCCAAATAAACCATAGAATTAATTTTTAAAGATCACTCACATACATAAATTTTGCAAAATGTTTGAGGTCAAAAGGAGAAAAAACAAAAAAGTTCTAATCAATTTACTAAAAGGTTATTCTCTCTCCAAATCTCCCTCATAGAGCGATAGGAATGAAATGATGTTTTTGGTCATAATTTCAATTATGAAAGTTGTGGAAACCTCTCAAGGTTATATATGACTCATTATAGGTCAAGATGGTGGTATTTTAGTTATCCAAGCATGACAATATTGTACGAAGTTTCCTCTGTTTTGCAAGTTTTGGTGTTTACAATTGTATTTTGAAGGATGTTTTAGTGCATAGGTCTAATATTTGAGTTGAGAGATGGATGTAAAACTCATATACAGGTCTTAGAAAACTTATTAATTCTTAAATTTATTTTAGTAAGGTGGTGTGAAGGCCTAGTTTCCACTACTCTTCAATTGTCTTGTAGGCCTAACAAAGTGGATTGAAATTCTGAGTTGTTGCTTGTGTTTTTCTCCTTACAAACTCTACATTCATGGTGGTGAAAGTGGTGAAAATATTCATCTTGAATTTTATCTTCTATGGTTTATCATGAGACTGAAGATAGGTTAAGATTAAGATTCAAAACTAAGACTGCTTATTGGTACCTTGTGAGATAGTGCACACTTTCCTAAAAATGTTAAAACTTCATGATCAAGTTCTTTGTGTTGAGACTAAAATTGGTATGGTAAGTTAGCTAATATAATGAGCATATCAAAATAATATTTTACAAGATTTGGTTATAAGGTTAACCTTATAGCCCATCTCATTTTGAAGACTGTATCTAGCTTCTTATGACACTAAAAAAGAACTATATTCTTGGGTATAAACTATGATGTTCTTCCATCAAAAAATGAAAAAGAAGACCCAAGGTTATTGAATGAACCTTTGTAGGAGATACTCTTTATGTGCATTCTCACAAAGATGATGTTGAAGTTCTTGAAGTCCTAACATAACTAACTAGGGTTTTGAACAATAAAACCCTCACATTGTCTATCTTGAGTATCATACAAAAATGATCTTATAACTATGGAGTGAAACTTTCTATGGAGTTTCAGACCATTATCACCTTCCTTAGAATGTGTCTTTAGAATCATAGATGACATGGAATCTGAAGATGAGCACACAACTACTTGCTTCTTCAAGACTCAAAGACTGTATCAACTAGTGCTTAGACTTAGTATACTTTCATGAACTCAAATGAAACTTAGAAGAAAAATGGCAAAGAAGGGGTATTTCAAGGGTTATAAAGAATGTTTAGAGGCCTTTTCATAACGTTCATCTATGTTAGTTACATCAGATAGAGGTTGGAGTACTAAAATAAAAAAGGTTGCTCATTTACTAGAAGACAAATCTGGTTTGTAGTGAGCAGAGGCATAAAAGGAATATTGTTAGACTATGGAATAATGTAAGGGAGTTTAGGAGTCTTATATTTCCATAATTTTATCTCAGATAATATTTAAATAACCCGTAGATCATGAGGGTGTAACTGTTGCATGTCAGATGCAACACAAAAAAGTGCGTGACAATTATTTTTAAAACCTTTTCATTCACTTGTACATATAAAAGAGAGATTTATTTGAAGAATCATTGTATTTGAAAGGTTAGAGGTCATGTGAAGAAGTCATTCTTGCTTATATAAGCTCATTTTTTAGCATGTAAGTTTTTGTTGATAGGGATGAGAGCTAAGTGCTAGTTTTGAGAAAGTGAGAAGAGGGTAAATGTAATGAAACTATGAAAAATTAGGAGAAGAGAAGAGAAGAAAGGAGAGAGAAAGTAGAGTTGAAATAGGGATCACAATATGTTGATGAAAGCAACAACGTGGTGAAGGTGATAACAAATTATTATGACAAAATGTTTGATTTATTGCTCAGCAATTTGAGAGTGGGTTCTTCCTAGCAAGTAGGTTCTTGTCAAATCAGTCAAGTGGGTGCTTAGCTTTATATTGGAGTGGGTGATTCAAGGTGAGTGGGTTCTCACCACATGGTTAAATCATTGTAACTTTATAGGATAATTTTTCCAAGATAGTTCTATGACTTTAGTGGGTTTTCTCCCTTATTTGGTTTCCCACCTTAAACCTTATCTTCTCATGTGTTCATGTGTTCATGTGTGTTTATTTGTTTCTCTCATGGTTGAGTATTCATTCTTATCATGGTTAAGATAGTTAAGTCTTTTCTGGTTGATTGAATAACTGTTAATTTCTTTAAAAAAAATTAAAGAGCACTACTTCACCCCTTCCCAGTTCGTAGAATTTCTAACAATTGGTATCATAGTTAGTTCTCTTGGTACACGTTTAACAACTTTAGAGAAGGCCCTTGAGGCACAAACATGATTGGTCAAGATGAAACAATACTGAAGAAGAAGTATTAGATTTATCAAGCCTTGATAAATGGGTTAAATATTGAAATAAACCTCATGGAAGATAATCATATCCAATAACTCAAAGAGGTGACATCAGTTGTAGAGAATGTGTTAAAATATCTAAGAGATAAAAATTTCTCTTGCCTCAAACATGAATATGAATTAAATATCTTAAAGGATGAGATAGAAAAAGTAAAAATTAATTGATGGCATATCAAATAATTGAGGAAAGTTAAAGCGATCTTGATGACTTTCCAAAAAAAGAAAAACAACTAAATGAAAAATCATGTCTAGTTTTTAAAAGTGAAGTAGCTCACTATGAATTAGAGCATGAATCTAGGCATGAGCCATGTGAGGAAGCTATCAAAGTCAAGTCTGAAGAATGTGATAAACTAAATGTAGAATTAAATACTTTAAGGGAGGAATTAGAAAAAATAAGAAAAACTTAATTAAAGGGTGAGTTAAGTCATACATCATGTCAAGGACATTTTAAAACCAAGAAGCATATAAAAGAACACAAAAAACACATCAAGCAAGGATATTCCCAGGTAAGTTCCATGGAGTTTATTTTTCATGCCATGTATTTGGACATAGAGTTAGGGATTGTATAAAGAGAGTTGACAAAGAACACCCATAGAGATATTGTAGAATTGAGTATGAGAAGAATCGAGTTTGTTATAACTGCAATGAAAAGGGCCACATATCCAGATTCTATCTCGAAGAACCCATGAATCAAGATTAGATAAAGAGTACACCTAGAGACAAGAATAATATTGTATGATTTAAGTGTAACAAAGATGATAAATTTTTAAGATTATATGATAAGATAAAGTTCATCTACAAGAGAAATGATTATGTCAAGCTCACTCCTACTGAAATAGCCAAGAAAGAAATACAACTAGTAAATGAGGAGATAAGCTAAAACAAGGCATCAGGAGATAATGATAAATCCAAGAAGAAGGATTCTAGTGCAGGTGATGCATAACTTATACCCTAAGATGTAATGGAGAAGGTATATGAGATGCAACATGAATGTTTGTTAGGAATTTAGTCAGAAAGTGAGGGCTTAGATGATGAGGTCACCACACCAAGGAATGCACTCAAGAAAAATGGAAAGAGCCTAAGGACAAGAAGGGAAATAATTGAGTCATCCTGTTGCTATGATGACTATATCCTATTTTTAGTTGATACATCAAGGCAGTGTGCCTTCTCTAGGATTATAGAAGGCATATATCAGCTAAAATAAGCAAGGTCTACTACTCATCAATCTTCCAAAAATCAAATCAAGGTATTCTCCATAACCATGCTAAGCAAGTAATCCAAAGTATATTCTAGCAAGTAAGTTGCCATAATAATATGCTATTATAAGTCCTCATTATGTTGCTAAGGTATGAAAAATTTAAGGAATGTTTATTTAGACCCATGTTGAAGTGCTAGTGCCTTTGAATCTCTTAAATTTCCTTCTTGACTATTCATGTAAAGAGAATGTGAGTAATAAGCCTCAAAGTCTGTTTTATCTTTTTCAAGGTTATAAAGATTGAATTATGTCTAAATCATCATCCTTATGTATAAAGGAATTAGAAGACCTCAAAAATTATGCAATGCATCTCATGATAAGTCAATGGTGTCAAGCGTCTCTCTCTTTCTCTCTCCTTGTCTTTAAAGAACTAATGAAGCTTGTCAAATTCTATCCAAAGCTTTTAAGGTCTGCTCACAACAAGTCCTGATCAAGTGTGCATAATAATTCATATTCCTCCCCAAGTATTCAAAGTAAAAGTTGCACTATGATGCATATCCAAGATGTCACACATCAGGTCCTAAGGTTCCATATCACTGCAAGTCAGTCAATGAATAGTACTGAAGTTTGTAATGAGAAAGCAAAATCAATTTTTCCTTTATGAAAGGATATTAGTTGCACAATAAATAAGATATGTTAGCTCTATTACCAGTCATGACTACAGATCTGATAGGAATTATCAAGTACAACAAACATCACACAAGTGTGAAGTCAATGCTATTTTATCTCAAAAAGGTATGAGATTTTGTCTGTGTTCATCTTGTTCATTGTCAAAGCCATTCCATTTGAAGTAAGAAAATTCAAGTAAAGAAATAGAATCTTACTAGCCACTTTAGACCAATAATTGAAGAAAGGCATAAATAATCTAAGATGGAAGATGTTCACTATGATCTGAAGACACTCAATTTCCTGAGTAGCTAGTGAGTAAAGAATAGAAAAATCCTAAAATAAGAATAAGATGTGTGTATGACCATTTGAGGATTATGAATGCAAGGATTGATTACCTTGGAGCAAGTGTCTTGTTCAAATGATAGAAGGACATAATCAAAAAAATATTATTGAATGAAGTAATAAATCCTTTTGTGTTGTTCATAACATATGATTAAAAAATACAAAGGAACCTACAAGTATGTAGTGACAAGTATGATTGTTGTGTATGAAGAAGAATGAAGCATTGATAGTATTATTAAGATCAAAAGGTGATTTGATCAGGGTAAGAAAAAGGTAAAGATGAATCTTTGCACAAAGGATAAGTATAAATTAGTGAGAAGCTATTGAGACAGTGTCCTCAAGACAAGCATAAAAAATTGTTACCCAAGTCAAAGGAGATCTAGAAGGCCTAACCATGAAAATATACAAAATGGAGTCTAGGAGGTGTAGAAGAGGTGAAATTTGTCTAAAAGAGGTATAATAAGGAATGTTAAGGCGTCTCAGGGGATGAACAAGGTGAAAAAGATCAAAAACCTAAATGTTAACTTGAAACCATAGAAAAATCTTGAAAACCCTAGCCAAAAGGGAGAAGACTTAAATTAGAAATAATGTAGAATGAATCGAGTAATGAAAATTAGTATGAAGGAATAATTCTCAACAGGTTACCAAATCTGAGGTGTGAACAATTTACACAACAATAATATTCTTTCATTATTAATCTACTGCTACACACACTTATATATATATATATATATATATATATATATATATGTATGTATGTATGTATGTATGTATGTATGTATGTATGTATGTATGTGTGTATGTATGTATGTATGTATGTATGTATGTATGTATGTATGTATGTATGTATGTATGTATGTATGACATAGTGATCTTATATTCTAGGAAGTTGGTACAACAACTCCTCAACAAACATCTAACAATCTCGTGAGTTGAGTGAATTACTCCAAACCCACATACAAAGATAATATAACAAACTTATTTTATATATATAATAAGTTTGTTATATTATCTTTGTATGTGGGTTTGGAGTAATTCACTCAACTCACGAGATTGACATAACAATAATATATTTAAATAACTTACCTATACAATGTAAACATTAATTTTCCTAACATTCCCCCCTTAATGTTTACATGGTAGTAAATTACAATCACACACCTTTTGCAACTTGCCGCCCGTGCTTGCTCATGATCTTGGTACAACACTTGAACTGAGGTAGAAGAAGGAATAAATCAACTTCTTATCAACCATGAAATTTTCGGGAACACATTTGACCGATGAGGATAAGAACATGCTCAGGAATCATCTGTTTATCAACCAATCGCTATAAGGAACACATATGACCTAGCAGTGTGGGAACTCAAGCAGGAACGCGTTTGAACAACCTTCAATGTTTTCGAGAGGCTAACCACAAACCTAGGTATGAACAGGAACACATCTGATTATTCAACCTCTTCAAGACTCATGATGCTACATTTCTCTATGCTATTTGTTCTTCACTATGTTATTACATTAGAGAATTATGTAGAAATAACCACATAACATGTGAACATGAATGTACCTTTGTTCTTATTATCACAGCATGCTAGAAATATTAAAAGCACAACTGAAAACAAACACACTTCACACACGTGCCACAAAATCAGTGAAGTGGCCTTGTTGTTGGCGACTGATGAGAGGTAACTGATCAACCTCCAACCTCCGATGCCTCCGTCGTCCATCAACATGCTACGAGTCAGATGAATTTGACTTGGATGCTCAATAAATTCCACATTGGGTTTATTTTTTCTCCCCCCCCTCCCCCACAATGTGAAATAATTTATTTTATTGACATCGGGTAACATCGAAAATGCGTCCGCGGGGTAATTTTTATTTTATTTTTCATAATTTTTACAATGACACAACTTTTGATGACGATAAAAAATGACAACAAACAAATATCCCAAAATCACCTATTTGATTAACCTGACAATATAATGATGCATTTACCAAATTGACGACACAAAATGACTTTACTAATTATTCGACTCCTTTGATGAAAAAAAACACATTTTGAAATCAACTCTAGGAGTACTTCGACAATATGGCAACGAAAAAGACTCAATGAAATAAAAAATGAAACAAAGACTTAGACTCAAAATTTTACCTATATTTCCAATGACAACTATGACATTGACCAAATGACTTTTGATGTCGATATTTTTAATGATGAATACTATGATAATACCAAAACTTATTAACTCTTTATTAAATTCACAACAATCAACAATAGTATTTTGACCGCTGCTAAAAAAAACAAAACTGTGTAAAACATAATCGACTCTTGATACTCTAAACAGAAAATTGACTAACAAATAACTCAGACTTGAAACCACTTGGAAACGACATGCACAATTATTATAATATTCACTTCGCCGTCAATGTAACAAATATATATATCATAAACAACATCAATGTATGTATTGTGTTTAGAGGAGGAAGAGAGTGATTTGTTGCAGCTACATAGAATAGATTCCCAGCTTTTGGGACGTGTCCAAAATGCACAGGTGTCACTGTCTTGCTGAGCAACAGATATACGAGAATTGCAGCCGTGAATGGTAGATAGTTGTAACCTGGGAATAAGTTTCTAACTGTCAGATCTACATGCTACGTGGAGGTTCATTGACTCAGGCGGCTTGTATGAAACCGTGACACAAATGATAGGGGATTCGTATCTCTAACACAAGCAGATAATACATGCAACACATTTGTTGAATAGATTGGAGCACGTTTAAGGATGTGGTGTAATGCGAGGTCGAGAGATAGGTGTTAATGCAATCTCAGCTGGTATTTTCACAAATCCCTATCGTAAATAGATAGATAACATAGATCTCCACATAAATGTTCTCGCCTTTGAATGAAAACTTATAACTGTGGGGTTCGACTATAGATTGATGTGTAGATAATAGGTTGCATCCGCAGCTCGACGCGTGGACCCGTGAACCAGTGATAACTCACTAAACTCAAGCAAAATTGCTCGATTCAATAATTGACAGAAGACCGAGCCACTCCTCTCAGATGCTTAAAAAATATCGTGCAATGTGCAGACCGAGCTATTCACATGTCTGCAACATGTATCGCACACTTTCCAATGGAGAATTCACAAGCAAGCTTTGGATCAGAATGAGAATCGGGTTGTGTCTGATAGAGGTGAGTCGAGCTCAACAAGAAATCTTGTGGCCGTCTATATAACTCAACACGTCTTCTCTCCAAATTGCAGTATAGATTTGCACCAAATAGAAATATTATAGGCAGAGATTCTATAACCGATAAGGGTCAGATCATGGAAAATTTGAGGGAAGTCCCATTAACAAAATATTAGTACGCTAATTTTATAAACCATTTAGTCTAAATTCTTCAAAAGAAAACTATATCCATCAACGAGGGAGAAGTGCAATACATCTTCCCTTGCAAAAATACCATTCTTCCATGATGAGATACAAACTAGTCAATCAGAGGATTAACCGGATCTGATACGAATTCTGAGGTATGAACAATTTACATAGCAATAATATTCTCATTGAATGCACATATGGTGATTGAATAGTGTAAAAGTATAACAAAAAAGTGATATCTTGTGGGTAGATATGTGTATGCACATTTGTAGCCTGCTTATTGAATACTAACTGGTATTTTCATGATGAATTAACATAAGTGATGAGCAATTGGTGATCAAAAAAATTTAAACTCTCCAAAATCAAGCACATGTCATGAAGGAGGTAGTAGTGTAGGAACAAGGTGTTTGCAAGCTAATAATTGTGAATTGTGAATAAATATCACTAAGAACACTGTTCAACCAGTTTGGGACCCAAACATATTTTGAAACTAATTTCTTGATGTGACGATCATAGTTCAGAGCTCAAATGTTATGTTATTAAGAAGATAGAGATGGTTTATACCTAGGGGAATCATTGAAAGGATTCTTTATGGGATAGTTATACTCCTAAAGAGTGTCAAAGTTCAACTAAAATTCACTAAATATAAGTTTTATGGACCTATACATCACTTTGAGACAAATATGGATAAAGTAAGAAAGTAAGGGCTTATTAAAGGAAAGATAGTAAAACATGAAAATATAACTCAATGAAGGTTTCCTAAGTCCAGGGGAGTTCAAGGTACAATCTAGATAACATGTTAAAACCGGGTACATGAGCTTAGAGTTCAAATTAGTGAGACAACATAGAAAGGAGACAAAGCATTCAATGTTTGACATAAATATTTAGTGGCACAAGACTAGAGTATGATGTATGGCCAAAATTAATGCAAAGAAAGGAGAATATTAGGACAAGGGGATCCATTTTAATGCATAAGATATGTTCATGAAACCAATTTGTTGTTGTTTGGAGTCAAGAAGAAAGAGTACAATCATAGGGGGAGCCTGTGAAAAAGTAAGTCCACATACACTCATTGTTGTCTTTGGTTGTCATTTTTCTTCATGTAAAATATTCAAGAACCTTTGTCATAGATGTCAAAGGGGGAGAGTGAACCAAGAAACATGAGAAAGAAGTCTTGTAAGTGTACGTCTTGTTAGTGGTAGTTTCCATCAATGATAAAGGGGGAGATTGTTGGATGTCATAGTCATGTGTTGTCATTGATGTCAAGTGGTTAGTGATTTCATATGATTTCCAAGGTGTTTAGGTGTCTTCCCAAGTGGTCTAGATGTCTTCATGAGATTTCAAGTCATGTATTTAGGTGTTCAGGCATGGTCTAGGTGCATGGTCAAGAAAACAAGTTGTGTGAATGTATTCTCCCAAGGTTGTATGAAGGTTCCACAAGATGGTCAATGAGATGTGTGTGAGGTGTTAACAAGTCTTTAACAAGTTAACTTTGTCAAATTCTTGAAGATTCAGGTAGTTCTCGACTTAATCCCAGTCCCATACTAAGCAGTTGGAATGGAAACATGATATTTGGATTAAAAAAGTAGGTAAATCATTGTTGGAGTAGTATGAGCTAGCATAACATGCATATGAGGTGTATCAGGTCAAGAATCAGGGTTATAGAGCATGAAGATGGCCATTCTTGAGCCTTTTAGTGAAGACAATCCCAAGAGGCAAGTGAGGATGATGAGACAAGGTATGCAGATGAAAAAAAAGCATGGCATGAGCATAATATAATGGTATATGAGGTGTACAAGGATTCACAAGTGCCAAAGGAGGTGATTGGAGCACTTGTACAAGTTTGCATAGTACACTCTCTAGCACTAGAGAACTAATGTTGCACAAATGAGATGGGGCAGAGATTTCTAGATCACACTATGATAAATTGGTCATTTTAATTTATGTCAAGGTGCGTTGTGAAGGTGTGGTCAACATTTCAGGACCTAAGGAGGTATTTTATGCAAGTTAAGAAAGTTTTACTAAAACTAGGTTTTGGGAAAATGAAAACCGGGCACCTCAACTTCTTAGCATTCAAGAAAAATTGAAAACCCCCCTTCAAATAAATCATAGAATGAAATCTTGAATAGCACTCAAATAAAAAACTTAAAAAAACAAGAGGTCAAAAGGAGCGAAAAAAAATTCTATTCAATTTACCAACAGGGTTGTTCTCTCTCCAAACCTCCCTCCTAGAGCGATAGGAAAGAAATAAGTTTTTGGTCATAATTTAAGTTTTGAAAGTTTTGGAAACCTCTCAGGGTTGTAGAATAATCCTTATAGATCAATATGGTGATGTTTTAGTTATCCAAACATGACAGTCTTGTAAGGAGTTTCCTCTGTCTCGCAAGTTTGGGTGTTTACAACCCTGTTTTGAAGGATGTTTAAGTGCATAGGTATAATGTTTAAGGTTAGAGATGTATGTAAAACTCATAAAAAGGTCCTATACAACTTTTTTATGCTTAAATTTGTTTTATTAAGGTGATGTGAAGGCCTAGTTTCCACTGCTCTTTAATTGTCTTGTAGGTCTAGCAAAGTGGACTGAAATTCTGATTTGTTGCTTGTTTTTTTCTCCTTACAAACTCTACATTAATGGTGGTGAAAGTTTTGAAAATATCCATATTGAATTTTATCTTATATGGTTGATCATGCAAGTTAATATAGGTTAAGATTAATACTCAAAACTAAGACTTCGTATTGGTACCTTTTGAGACAATGCACACATTCCTAAAAATGCTAAAACTTCATGATCGAGTTCTTAGTGTCGATGATTGAAATTGGTATGGTAGGTTGGCTAAGTTAATGTTCATCAAATAAAATTAGTTTAAAATATTTGTATAGAAGGTTAACCTTATATCCCATCTCATTTTGAAGACTATATCTAGCTTCTTGTGACAGTAAAAAAGGATTATATTCTTGGGTTTAAACTATAATGTTCTTCCATCAACAAATGTAGAAGAAGGCTTGAGGTTGTTGAAGGAACCTTTGTAGGAGATACTCTTCATGTGCATTGGAACAAATATGATGTTGAAATTCTTGAATTTCTAACACAACTAACTATGGTTTTGAAAAATGAAACCCTCACATTGTCTATCTTGAGTATCATGCACAAATGATCTTATAACTATGGAGTGAAACTTTCTATGGAGTTGTAGATCATTCTCACCTTCCTTGGAATTTGTATTTGGAATCATGGATGAAATGTAATCTGAATATGAGCACACAACTAATTTCTTCTTCAAGACTCAAATATTGTATCAACTAGTTCTTAGACTTAGTATACTTCCAAGGACTCAAATAAAAATTATAAGAAAAATGGAAAAGTAGGGGTATTACAAGGGTTATGAAGAATGTGTAGAGGAATTTTTATAATGTTCATCTATGTTATTTACATATGACATAGGTTGGAGTGCTAAAAGACAAAAGGTTTCTCATTTACTAGAAGAAAAATATAGTTTTTTAGTTACAAAATGGTGAGCAGAGGCATAAAAGGAATATTGTCAGACTATGGCAGAATGTAAGGGAGTTTAGAAGTATTCTATTTCCATAAATTGACCTCATAGTATATTGAAATAACCTGCAGATCATGAGGGTCTAACTACTGCATGTGAGATGCAACAAGACAAAATGTGTCGTAGTTTTTGTAAAAACCTTTTCATTCACTTGTACATATAAAAGAGAGAGTTATTTGAAGAGTCATTGTATTTGAAAGTTCAAAGGTCATGTGAAGAAGACATTCTTATTTATATAGACTCATTTTTGAGCATGTTAGTTATTGTTGATAGCGATGAGAGATGGGTACTAGTTTTGAGAAAGTGAGAAGAGTGTAAATGTAATGAAACTATGGCAAAATAGGAGATGATTAACTAAAATATGGATTTTTAGAAGTTAATCTAAATATTAAAACAATGTAATAGATAATGAAATATGATTGATAAATAATTTATTTGATATTTTAAATGAAATAAAATAATTAAAATAGGAGGGAAAAAGTACTAACCTGAATAGAACTTACCTCGCAGTGATATGGAGCTAGGCAGGATGGGAAACAGGAGGAACAAAGTGTCGCAACACACCTCATAAAATTGTAGAAGTGGTGGATCTGACTAGAATGGGGCACCTGAAGGAGGATTAGGGAGCATGTGGGCACCCTGATCTGTAGTATGGGCACCCTGGTCTACAAAACAACTCAGAACCTGAGTTTGAGTTAGTCACTGGGCATTCTCAATAACTTACTTTTTTGTCGCATGGATGTTGCACTAGCTTCATTGATGACACCATAAACCTATGTAATGAAGATTCACCTATAAAACCCCATACAAAGCATCAAACCCTTACAAAAGAAAGATGCACATGAAGGGGTCAGACTGTCCTTGGCGGCCACAATGGTGGTTTTATAACTAAGCGCTACACTACATCTCAAACCTGATGTAGTTCTATGTGATTGTGTGTATAATGATGTGCCTAGGGTGCCATAGTGCCAATGACATGGAGATAGTGGGAAATAACTAGATAGATTGAAAAATGGTGAATGGAATAGAATAGACCTCCATTTCCTATGTAGTGTGTGTGATGTAAATAGTGCCCAAATACAGTGCCTTGCCTTAGTAGATAGCTAGCCCTTAGTAGAAATAGTCCATCCATAAGGTACTAAGTATGTTGTGTTTATATAGGGATCTCTTGCTCAAATTTTGACACTAATGATCTGACATGCCAAATAGTACCTAAGGGAATGGGAGGGAAAACCATAAAGACCGACCTCGAAACTCTAAATGAGAGCTAAGTGCATCTAGGACTAGGGTGCCTAAAAATAAGGCCCAGAGCACCCATGGGTGCCCTAATCCCTGCCTAGGTGCTCTAGTCAAAGAATAGAGATGAAAAATAAATAATTAATGAAAATTGAGACTCTGTGAGAGATGATGAGAACTATGCAAATAACCAATGACTATGCAAGACACTTAATGAAAATGACTGACTAAACTTATGACAGGACTAAGGGATGGGTCATTAGTGAATACTTTTCTTATGCAAGATCCATATATAAAACAACATACTTGGTGGTATATGTAAAAACCCCTTTTTAACACCATTACTATGGGATTTTGTTTTCCCCAAATTAAACATATTCCTTCAATGATTTAAATTTACAAACTAAATTTTAAATCCAGATCAAATAATTACAAATATTTAGCTAACAAATCAATTAAACATGTGCATATGCATGGGTCAACTAGATCCTGTTCGATCCCCCATAAGTTTCTCTTTCGATTCAGTTCATAACTTATACTTGTTACTGCCTTTCTTTTCATTGATTTTCAAGTGTTTGTTTAAAGTTTCTACCTAGGGTTTAGGAAATTGAATCCCATCTGACATCACACACTTAGTTAGAACTAGGTGAACCTGATAATATACTACCATACACTATTTCGGCCAAATTTTGTGAGTCATGCAGTGCATGCTCTATTTCTAGACTTTATTATCCTTTTCAGAAATTTATTCTAAACCTTCGAGGCTTAAATGCCTCCAACACTTTAATAATAAAAAACCCATTTGCTTTACAACAATAAAATAAGATTACATCATTTAATCATGCTAAATAAAATAAACCTAGCCTTAACAAGTCATCTGCCAAGTAGACTTAAATCTTGCAATTTGCAAAATGTTAGAAAAGATCAGTTTGAATGAAATGGAAAGATAAGTTTTCTTTCCCACTCAATAATTTACGCCATTTAATATTTGTATAAATTAAACACCAATAATTAAATCATATAAACAACATAATAACCCACAAGATCAATCAACATTTACTTAAGATAATTTAAATTGCATTCACAATATCCAATCACATCATTCTATTCTAATGCCTTAATGACAAATTCATAGTGACAAAATAATAATAATAAAACAAAACAATATCATTCTCATTTTTAAACAAGTCATTCTTTATTGGAATAAGTCCATAGTAATTCTAACAATAATTATTCACTATATACCCTTCAGACATGCATTTATATTCATTTTAATAACCGATACTTTACCTTTAAACTGGTTGTTATTTTTACTAAGGGAATCCTTATTTTCCCTGAACTCAACAAATACCAACCATCAACATATAATTATTTTCTCCTCTAAATTGATATAATGTCAAGGTAAAATTAGGAAAATATGTATATGCAATGTATTCGAGTGCTTTTAGCCTTGTACTTTCCTTATATACAACATAGATTACTTAAATCAATTGACCTAGAACAAATAATAGTGTAAGCAGGGTAATAGTGTTTATTTGGTGACCTTAAGATAATTTCTATTTACCTTAAGCTTTCCGAACATCTACAAGTCAACCAACGAAGACCCATAAAAATGAAAACACAGTGAGCATACAAATGCCATTAAAAACCTACTAAGAAAACACGTCTCAAATAAGTCAAGATTAACTCACCAAGAGTTTCCTGATATTTTAATGGTAAATGGATCAAGACACTTCCAGGTAAGGCTTCACATTCATAGAGATAGAATAGATCTCATTAAAACCTAGCTTACATAGTTTGACAATATTAAGGTAATATCACAATACCTTAATTGATTTATAAGCTATAAACACCTACAACCACTATTATAAAAACAAAGTTTGTATAATGCAAAATGATAACCCTAGTCTGTGTATGCATTCAACAAACCATCCATATACCTTACTGGGTAATATTTATGGTGAAGTGTTTCAATTGTAGAGATATGGAACCAAACCAATAAACAATCATTTACATTATAGAAGAATGTAAATGTTTATCAGAGATTCAAAACCATGTCTCGTTAACAATTGATTCACCCATGAAATAGTTTTAACAAGGCTATTTTTAGCTTGCTTGACTATCATGGAAGAAAGAGAAAATGAATCTATAAAAAATAGAGTTTCCCTTGGATCAAACAATGATTCAACTAGAGCCTTCTCTTTGAGAAATAGGGTGTATTATCAGAACTAAAACATAATCTTGCTCAACCAAAAATTGTTTAAGAGAACCCAAATGGGTCTAAAAAAAGAACAAACCACATCTATAATTGTGAGTCGACCTTTAGTAGGCCAAACGAAAAATTACCCAAAATGGTCTTCACGAAACATTAACCTATAGAAATATCCACGTTTGAATCTAATGATTCGTAATATTATTAGCAATAGACACCCAAGGTTACTAGGTATTCAATAAAATACTAGCCGTAGATTTAACAGAGAGTTTTATGCATGAATATATATCCAGAAAATCATTATTCTAATAGTTACATTGGCTACTGTAACCTTCAAGAGAATATATAATCAAACCCATATCCCATTACTGAAACAAATGACATTACACAGAATAGAAATATCTCTTAAAACCCCATTTCCATACAAACAACCAAAAGAAATTTTGAAGAGATTTTATTCATGAAAATAATAAATAGAATAAACCATCAGGGCATAAATAGAAAAAATCATGCCTGTAATATAAATCCAACTTATTCTCCTTTTTTTCCCAATTTTTCTCTGCAAGCCCAAAATCAGAATCAATTCCACAAAAAATTAAAGACCTCCAAATTTCTCCATCATTATTTATTAAACCAAAAATTAATGCATCCCATAATTATCTCTACTCACATTTGTAAAATGCATACAAGATCGAACAAACAGAACCCCAAAATAGTGAGATCTTTGAGCATGTAGAGCTCAAGAAAAACCTCCAAAATGAAAAACAACAATAACAAAAAACTCAACCATTTTTTTTCCCAAAACCACCTTGTGTTTTCCCCAAGGTCATGGGGAGAGTTTCAATTAAATTAATACATGCAGGGATGTGTATAACTCCTTCTATAAATCATGCCTATCCTTTTTCTAATTTCAATTTTAGACGTGCATATAACCTTACAAATAGATCACTAAGTGAAGTTAGTCACTTTGATAACTGAACCTCCAACTAGCTTATCTCTCATATGGAAGTGGTGAATAATAAATGCCCCCCATAAATATTAAAACTGGTACAAGCCACGAAGGGGTGGATGCCAACTCACCCCATCAACTTGGGCCTTTCCCTCATGGGTTGGAATGCACCTAAATTTTTAAACACAATATTTTCTAATAACCATTATCCTTAGCTTAGGCTCTTTAATAATTATGCCCAAGTTTAATATAGTCTAGCATTAAAGGTAATCAACATAAGCTTAGACCAAAACATAAACTTTATCTTTGCATCAGTTTAGGCCTTACATAATAGTTCCAAATAATTTATAAAGTTTACATTAAGGGTGGTCAAATATTATACCCTTCAATATAGATTACAATCCAACCATTATTTTTTAGCTCCTGCATTTTAATAGACAATATCATATTGCCAATACACATGTAGTATAATTTTCCTATCTAAATGTTATCATCCAGACCCAACGTAAGTAGCAGTAATAATATAATCATAGTCCACATATCTCAGTCTCATAGTTTATGGAATAAGTGTAAGATAAAACAATATGGTCTTATTTACCTTAGCCCATTTAACTCATTCGCATACCTATTCATAGTCATCAGATCAATCTGATATAGCAACATATTGTGACACTAGAAAAGTATGAGTCAGAATACATGAACTTGCTAGGATTAGTCCAACAATGTAATAGAAAAATATGGAATAGAATCAACATTTCAATGATACACAAACATATTCAATGGTAGTGTACTAATCCCATTATTTCAAGAACACTACAATAATGCAAAAATATTAAGATCATGAATAGTAATTGAACAAGAATATAGGCCTACTGTAGAAGTATGTCATAAATCCACCACTCTTATCACAACAAGGTAAACAAACCAATGAGGATGTTACATACCTTTCCCCTTAAAAGCATCATCATCCCGATTATTTACTTCATCATAACATATTTTTAAACAATTCAAATAATAAAATACTTATTCAATAATCAAATAATATAAATAGTAAAGCTGGAAAATTGCAAAAATTCAAGTTTTTAGAAATTTAAAACAACGTTATGTTGGTTGTAACAACAATTTTTCCAAGTTTTTTTCTCGTAAAAAAAAAATTAAAAATAAATTTTCAGTCATAGAAAACATAATGTATCATAAAATCATTTAAAAATGTATCTTTTATTTCTAAAATAGGTGCGGAAAATAAATTTGTATTTCTTCAAGATTCTCCCAAGTTGTACTTTCTTCAGAAAATTGGTCCCATTGGAAATTTCATTGACTTATATCTCTGTTTTGCAAGTGCATCTTTCAAGTTTCCATCACCCTTATGGGTTCAACTGTGATGACACCTGGGTCTTGAACCTGTAAGAAATTCCAATTTAGCACATGCAAAAAATCTGAAACATACTTTTTAAGCAAGGAAATAGTAAAAAAACATCATGCATCCTAGCCAATGTGGGAGGCAATGCTAATCGATATGCCACATGGCTAATCACTTCAATGATTTTGAAAGGTCCCATGAAGTGAGGTGACAGCTTGGATGATTTTCAAAAATAAATTGAACTTTTCTTAGGTTTGACCCTTAAAAATACTTTATCTCCAAGTTCAAATTTCTTATCAACTCTTTTCATATTAGTCTATATTTTTTTCGTATCCGCAATTTATTTTGATCGTTCACAGATTACTTTAATGTGTTGTTCCATTTTAGTTAGAATTTCAGGTCCTATTACCTCTCTATCTTCTATGTTGTCCCAACTAACAGGTGTTCTACACTTTCATCCATACAATGCCTCAAAAGGTGCCATTTTCAGATAAGAGTGGTAAGTATTATTATATGAAAATTCAACCAAAGGAAGATATTCCTCCCACTTGTACTACTAATCCATGCAGTACATCCTATGCATGTCTTCCATAATCTAATTTACCCTTTCAGTCTATCCATTTGTTTCTCGGATGGTATGCAGAACTGAAATTCAGTTTTGTTACTAAGGTTGCATTTAAAGTTGTCTAAAAAAATGAATTCATTCTTGGGTTTCGATATGAAATTATTAGATCAGGTACACCATGCAGTCTAAATATTTCATACAAGAATAATTTTGCAAGAATATGTGAATCATCTTTCAGATTCCCAGGGATAAAGTGAGCTATTTTTGTCAAATTTTTAACTATAACCAAAATGAGACCCTGTTTATTTTTAGACATTGAAAACCCCTAAAAAAAATCCATGTTTATTACTTGTCGTTTATACTACGGAATGTTGTGAGGGTACAACAGTCTAACTAGGTGTATATGTTCGACCTTTACACACTAACATTCCAAGCAATGAGACACATAATCTACTATGTCCTTTTTCATCCCTTTATAAAAATATTTTTGTTTCACATCAGAAAGCATTTTTTTCACTCTTGGATGTCTAGAATAAGTAACATTGTGAAATTTAGTTATCACTTTCTTCCTTAGTTCATTTTCTAATGGTACATAAACCTGATTTTCATACCCTAAGATTCTTTCGTTATCAAATATGAATCCTTTGTGTCTCTTATCATTAGAATCTGAAGTAAGTGTATTTTGACTTACTAATAATAGGAATATATTAACATTACTTTCTTTACCTCATCTTTGAATTGGGTTCTCAAGGTTAGAAGGGAGGAAATGTGCTTCCTATGACATAGCGCATTTGCCACTCAATTTTCTTTACCTTTTATATAGCTGATATCAAAATCATATTGAGACAATTTTTCTAACCATCTTCATTGTCTAACATTCAAGTTTGGCTGTGTGAAGATGTATTTCAGCCCGAGATGGTCTATTTTTAGCTCAAAGGGATTCCCCAAAAGATAATGTCTCCATACTTGCAAAGCATGTACAATGGAAACAAGCTCCAAGTCATGGGGAGCATAATTCAGCTCATGTACTTTGATTTTTCTACTTTCATACACAATCACATGATCATTTTGTAATAGAATACCCCCTAACCCATCACGAAGGCATCTGTTACTACCGTGAAGTCCCCATTGGGATCCAAGATTAATAAAATAGGTGCTATAGTTAGTTTCTATTTCAAAAATTTAAAAGCACTCTCACATTTATCATTCCTAATAAATTTCTTATCCATTTTATGCAGTGAAATGATTAGGTAAGTAACTTTTGAGAAGTATTTTACAAATTTCTTATTGTATCCAAATATTCCCATGAAGCTTCTAACTTTATGCACATTTTTAGGAGCTAACCAATCAATTATAGATGCAATCTTTGATGGATCTACAAAAATTCCATCTTTGTTTATTACATGACCTAGGTATTGTACATCATTCTCATAAAACGAACATTTTGAAAACTTACCAAAAAATTTCCTCCTTATTACTTCAAGTACAATCATTAGATGTTCATTATTCTCTTCAACACTTTTATAATAAATGAGAATATCATCCAAGAATACAAGCACAAAATTTTCCAAGTATTCTTGAAAGATATTGTTCATTAAATTCATAAAATCTACTAGAGCATTAATTAGACCGAATGGTAGTAAAATGAACTCAAAATTCCCTTACCTTGTCCTAAAGGTATTTTTATGTATGCATTCTTCTTCTATTCTCATTTTATGGTACCCAGACCGCAGATCAATCTTAGAGTAAATCGATGCACCACACATCTGTTCAAATAGATCTTCAATCCTTGGAAGGGGTAACTATTCTTGATTTTTGATTTATTGAGCATTCTATAGTCAATACATAATTTGAGTGTTCCATATTTCTTCTTAACAAAAATAACCGGTGCTTCCCAAGGTGACAAACTCAGTCTTATCAATCCTTTTGATAAAAGTTCATGCAATTCTGATTTAAGTTCAACAAGTTCAGTGGTATACATTCCGTAAGGAGCCTTAGATATTGCTTGGTTCTTGGTTTGATATCAATAGTGAAGTCAAATTCTCTTTTGGGTGGAAGACCTAGGTAGTTCTTCCAGAAAGATATTCATTGTACTCATGTAACAATGGTGATCTTCTACCATAATATCTTACCCTCTTCACTTGATTCTAGAAATTTTTACTGCATATAACATGCAACCTTTATTTTTAGCCTTCTTTGAGCTACATGGCTGAGATTTTTCTAACTAAAAACCCCTTTTTATCTCCCTGAATTTTTGTTATTTTCTACAGGTCACCTAAGACATATGATTCTTTTTCATAACAGTCTATAGTTTCTTTATGTTGAGCTAATCAGTTCACAGCCTATAATTATGTCATATGAGCCTAAAGGGGCTAAATATACGTACAAGTCATATTTCAGTGGTAATTCAAGAGTTGTGCACCAAATAGGCATTGCTTCAACATTATGGACAACATTGTTACCATATTAGAATAGTCCATGTGTTTTTCATAAATCTATCTTTTCTTTTAAGTTTAGAATATAATTTTATTAGAAATGAAACATTTCAGTAGCACCAGTATCAAATAAAATGGGTTACAAATAATCCAAATAACTTACTTGTAACTTCTATAGGTGTAGCTTGTTTTTCTAGCTTGCTTATTAGTTACTGGAGCATGTATGTGGTTGTTGCTTATTTTTATCATTTTTCCTTTACAGACAGTTGTTTGCATAATGGTTTAGTCCACAAATATAAAAGCCCCCAATAGTTCCTTTCTTTTTAGTTTTACTTTCTACACTCGTTGTATTACTCTATCCAGTCTTCTTATTGTTTGCAACATTTTTTAATGCTGTGATTTTATTACCATTTCTAGTTCGGTTCTTATTACCAAATATTTTCCATCCCACCTTTTTTTAGTGTCAAGGATGAAGGTGAACACACAAAGTTATTACTATTTCAATCCTTGTGTACATAAATTACCTATTTTTATGTTCCAGTCTAATTTCCTTTTCAATGATAGCCTCCATAGTTAATGGCCCATGAACATTAACTTCACCCCCTATGGAAGGATTCAATCCCATGATGAACTCTCAGATACAAAATTTCTCATCAGTTTGATATTGGGGAACATACTTATGAAGTTTGGTGAACTTCTCCCAATATTCCGTCATTATCTTCCTTGATTTAATATTTGAAACTCATACATCTTTTGATCATAATATAGTTGTGGCACAATGCTACCTAAAATATATCTTAAATTGATCCCAATTCAGATTTGACTCATCAATACTCACTTCTACCTTACGACTGTCCCACCAAGAGGATGCTTCCTTGAAGAGTTGATGAGCTCCCCAAGTAGCTTTTGTTTCTTCTGAGAAGTTTCGAATGATGAAATACTTCTCCATTTCATTGAGCCAGTTCTTGAATCCATCTTCAAAGGTAGTTCCATCATACTTGGGTGGGTTGATCCTCTTGATATCATTTGATAGTTCAGCTGCCAAACATGCCCTCTTATTTTGAGGTCGATTTCTAGCATTTGGGTTTGTTACATTATTGTTATTCCCAACATTAGGATCCACAACATTGTTGTTATCAGCATTTGGTTGCTCATGAGATGGTTCACTACCATCACTATCATTACCGTTGTTATTTACCATAACTTTTTGTTTTAAAACAACAAATCAGTTTCGTGTATCTTGAACAACAATGATAATCTCATCCAACTTTTGCGTTGTGGTTGCATCACCACCTACAGGTTGGTTATTTGCTACGTTTCCTCTTGTTCTAACCATGTTATTATATTAGACAAGAAATTATTTTTTAGTTAGCACAAGGAATTAATAGGTCCAAGAGCTATAACCTTCAGATCTGATACCAAAATGTAACAACCACTTTCCAACACCATAACTATGGGAATTTTTTTTGTTTCCCAAATTAAACATATGCCTTCAATGATTTAAATGTACAAACTAACATTTAAATCCAACATCAAATAATTGTAAATATTTAGATAACAAATCAATTAAAAATGTGCATATGCATGGGTCAACTAGATCCTACTCGATCCCCCATAAGGTGCTCTTTCAAGTCAGTACACAAAGTATACTTGTTAGTTCCCTTCTCGGAATTTATTTTCAAGTGTTTTTTCAAAGTGTCTACCTAGGGTTCAGTTAATCGAATCCCACCTGACATCACCCACTTAGTTAGAACTAGGTGAACCTGAAAGTGTACTACCATACACTACTTAGGCCAAATTTTATGAGTCATGCATTACATGCTCTGTTTCTAGACTGTACAAAGTATTTGAAACATGTCCCATCACCATGTCACTTGCTTCCGTTATCAGAATTTGAATCATTTGTTCAAGTTAAATTAATTAAAGACATATAACAATACAAAAATTGTCCATCCAGTGAGATGAGCACAATTGTGCTAGCTTAGGTTACCTATGGGAGAGAAAGAGATCAGGTAACATATTTCATCGTCACGTGGTCAATTTATTCCCCGTAGCCAACATAAGTTGATATAGAGGAACAAGACTAGCTAGATGGAAAATTTCTGCATCATAACACAACTTAATTCCATATTGATCATGACATCCATAATAAGTGGAGTTCAAGGGACAACATAAGATAAATGTTGTGAGGCGTTATTCACTGAATGATCCATGTCATTCAGTGAGCACCACACTAAAACAACCATCCAAAGTTGGCTTGCCGAGCTCCACGTATTAATTTTGTCGTAAATTTTCACGTCACTAATTTTTTTTATGAAATTTTAAAATTTGTAACATAGTGATATCCATCACATTAATTTGTAACGCAATGATATCCATTTTTATTGCATTAGGATTAGTGTAGTGCTTAGTTTAGGAAGAAGAAGACAACCTTCTTCGGAGGTTCACCTTGAGCCCAAGTCCGACAACTTGAGAGGTGATCCCATGTGTCCCAATCACACTGAATGTCGTGTTCACATTCAGGCCATTCAGGGGGTATAGTGATTTGGTGACAACATGTTTTGGCATGCTCGGTGGGAGAATAGGTGAAAATTCTACATTTCACAGTTATCCCATTGTAATATATTAGCCACACTTTTCAACTGGTGTGTGTATTGTGTTCATTTCATTTCATTAAGATTGTTTTTCTCTTAGTGAAATTTAAGCCTTAATAAGTATTACCAAGCACAACCAGCGACTCCATTGGTCAAAGTACCCTACTCTTTGTATTGCAGACTTTCATTTTTCACCCATTTCCATCTAGTTTCCTTTAACATATTTCCATTTTTCTCCCATTCATGAAGTTGTGCAATCATGACTTTTTTTTCACAATTGAGTTCCCACTTGTACCAACAACAACACTTTCCATCTTCAATATATTTTAATTTACCTCCAGACCAGTTTCATGATGAATACTAGTTTGAGCATGCATTCCCCCATGAGCAAGATGCAGATCATTTTGGTCAGCCCGCCAGACTGGGGGCTACTGAAGAACATTGACATGAATATTCTAGGATCTATTGTACACTTAAAGAAGATCACTTACAGAAGAAGGTTAGAGAGTTAGAGTATAACATGATGCAAATAAGAATTAATGAAAAGACAAAGGCAGCCTATATTGGCTTCAACATTCCATACCCATGGACTGACCCTATACCATGTAAGCTTAATCCTCAATAAAAGCTTCACTTCATAATCAAGATGATGACTCAAGTTGGAGAATGGATCAAGAAAAGAGACGTTCATGAATGTAATGTTATTCAATCATGTCAATGGAAGGTCCTTGCATTACCACCTTAGAACCCTCTTCCCATGTTTCCATCCATGGAGTTGCAATTTGAGCCCCATGGTCCTAACCTTCTAGTTGCCAACCCTGAGGTGGAATTCACTACTTGATAATCTATTCCTTCATTCCATCATGAATCTTCCATGCCTCGTCCTTCTAAAGTTATCTATTTTCTACAGGGGACATCAAGACAAGAGAATGAATATCTTCCTCAAACAGTGAGGGAATCAGTTAAATCCCAACCCACCCCTCCTCTTGTAGTCCCAAATCCATTTTGGGAGGAACATCGTCAAGAAATTAGTAAAAGGGAGGAGTATATGGTTGAAGATAATAGAAAATAAGTGCATGCAGATAATATGAATATATGGGCTACAAAAATTAACATCAAGCAAACTTCATTCCTGACTAAACCTTCTACAGAAGTTGAGGCTCAAGAACAAGTAGAACAAACTAGTTTTGTGCTAGAAACAAATCTAGAGTTGAACGAGGAGGACCAGCAATCTACTTGTTCAGAATGTAGCATCGATATTGGCTCAATTCCATTAGAGGAGTTTGAATCACCAAAGGTGGAAAAATCAGTAATCAAAGAGCATGTACAAGTTAAAGAAGAAATATTCTCAAGTGTACTAGCTGATTCTAATGAGTGCAATAATCATAATTTCCATGCATGTCTAGAACTTGCATCACTTCTGGAAAGTGGTAACATCTTTCCAAATTCATCATTAGATTTTACAATCAGCCACAAAAGGTTTCATGAGATGAAAGAGGATTCAAAGATTGAGAATACCGATGAGACCATGCAAAAGCTTTCTAATCCTTTTTCCTCTCTACCTTCTCAAAAATGTGATTTTTTAAAGGAATTTGATCTTTCTGATTTCATGTTTGAGAATGAAGAATATCAAGGTGAAGGAAGTTCTAGTTCGAAAGATACTCAGATTGAGGAGGATCCTTTGATACAGTTAGAGAATGAAGAAGAAAATTATCTATTAGATTTGGAAGAATGTTTTGATGGAAAAGAGCCTATGGAACTTGAAAAATTTGCTATTTTGTCACTTCTTTTCCAAAGTAATGTGTCGAGAGAAGTGGAGGGACATGCTCAAGAACAACTTCTTACTCATAACTCTCCTTTTACATCAGAATTAGAGGAAGTGATTATTCCATCACACATAAAGGAGGAACACATACGATAAGATAGGACTGATCTAGAAACATAGGATGACGATTATCCCATGGAGAGGTTTCTGTTTTCAGTTACGGAACCTATTTTGGTTAACAACTTTGTGATGGAGGAAAGTATTCTTGAAATTTTTTCTTCCCCTAACAATCTTCAAAAGCTGAAAATAGGGAGGTTTGAAATTTCAAATCCCATGTAAAATGAGGGAAATATCACTGCAATACCATCTGTCTAGGTAAAAGATCAGTTATTTATAAATAGGCAACAAGGGGGAAATCGGGTCGCGAATAACAATCTTTTTTGAGGATGTCTTCAGCAAGACTTTCTTGTTAAAACTGAAGTTCAGACAAGCAAGAATATTCAACGGGTTAGACCATGTCATATCAGGTACTTGGCTTCATTGAAGCAAGAACCAGTCACATTCATTCCAGAATGTGAGGATGAGTTTCACAATTATGAGGATCAGCTACAATGCCTCTGCAAAACACATCCATAGAAACTAAAAGAGGAATTCTTTCTCTTTCAAGTTGATACCTTAGTGGACCAAGTGGAGAATTGGTCTCGTTTCAGTTTTTCACTCTTAATTTCAGCCATGTCTATTATCACATCATCTTCATGGCTGCCCATTGTAAGGACAGGAAGTTATTTTGCACAGCCAGTTGTAGGGTTTGTTTAGCTCACCTGTGCTTTTGGTTAGTGTAGGGTAGTAATAGGTTTGCTTTCAATAGAATAAGTGCATTGCACACTCTACATGTTTCATTTGAAGCATGTATGGTTTTCAGATTTGTGTGTTGTGTTTTATCTTTTCTCTTGCATAGCGTGTCGAAGGTGAAATTTTGAAAAAAGGGAAAAGAATCAATACTCCATAGAGTTCCATAATGTTCCAGTTTAGCATATGTTTCATTCAAGACTTCGTAACGTGTTTTAAGCTAGGCCATTAGCCGATTTAGTGTGTTTTGTAATCGCAACATTATGTTCCATGTTAGGTTCATTTATTATCATTCATTTTACAGAAGTCATTCCAAGTTTGGGATGTAGGATGTAGTAATATTCAGTTAACTTGGAAGCAGGAAATTCACAATTCAAGATCAGTTTTGGGATAACTTACAGTGACTCCATGCCCAATGGATAGACAAGGCTACTGGAACTAGGATTAGCATGAAATAAACCCCGAGAGGTCACCTAAAATGTTATCCAATTTCGGCCCCTCGCGACAAAATTGAACAATAAAGGCCTTTGGACCTTAGGACCAGAAAAGAATCTCACATAAAATTTTTAGGTGGTAGGCATATTTTGGTGTTTAGGGAGTATTTTTAATGTTCTAGGAAGATGTGTTATTCTTAGAAGATGTTTTCCGTCTTCTATATTTTGAGGAGCTCAGAGAGTGTAAACTAGGCTCCGTAGGACTCACATTTACCCAACACAACCAAAATTGTTACAAATAGTGTGTTCTACACCATCTACATAATGCCCTCGAATTGAAAAAATCCTTAAAAAGATTCAAAGGGTTATTGCAAAATTTTAAAAATTGTGTCAAAAGGGACATTTTGTAATTTGTACCATGTTATGATGGAATCGAGTCCCATCGAGGTAGGTGAAGCTTCAACTCGGTGCTTCACTCAACATAATGAAGTATGGATTAACTCATGGCTTGCACAAGTTTTTAGGAGCTTCATTAACTATGTCTCAATATGAGCTTGAGCTCTATGTGTGAGGCATTTAAGAGGGGCCGAGTTAGTGAATTGGGAGACCAAAGAAAGGTGTCCACCGGTCGAGTTGGGGGATAACGGCTCAGTCGAAGCTCATAGATGATAAGTGTGATTATGAAGACATGAATACAACTCAACTCGGTGTTCTTAGTGCAAGGGATCAAGCTCCGTTTAGTTTATTATACTCATCACATAGTGCTCAAGGTAAGTTCGGTCGATCTGTTTTTAGGAATTTGCAAGAATTAGTGAAAATAACAATGTTGGCGGGGTCAAGTTATACATGGGGTTGATCTTAATATGGAATTGATCACTATGAATGATTTGGAATGATTCACTTGAATGATTGACCAGATGAATTGAGTTCCAAGGTGTGTAAAAGGTCACAAGGTTTTGAGCTCAACGAGTTGTAGGGTAAGGTCAACTCGGCCATTTAGGTTTGGTCAACATGTCAGAGAGCTTGTTAGGAGCTATTGAAAATGGCTCACTCAACACAATAAAATGAGGAATGAATCAAGCGCACTGGGTGAGCATTTTAGTAGCTCATGTCGGTAATTCTGAAGAATAAATCACCATGGTTGGTCTGATCGAGCTGGTTGATAGACCCTTAGGTAGTGATTGTAACGAAAAAAGGTCATATTGAAGATGAGTCGTCGAAGAAACTTACCATGGAAACCAAATTAAGTGTGAGATTGTGTGGTTTGACTTGTGCAGGATGGAACTCGGTCATCGATGTTGTCCAACCGGAAATAGGAATGGTATGCATATGAGCCAAACTCACGCATGAAGCATACCAATTAATCATCTAATGACTCAAGTTGCGCCAACGATTGCACAAAGGAAACATGATCATGAGGTGAGCCACAGTAAATACATGGAAGACCAGGAAGGTCGATTGAGTATAGAAATCCATATATTTGAGCAAGCCGTGATTGAGTTGTTATGGCTTGGGCGTGAAAATGAAGTTTAAGTTGGAAATACTAGGTCCACGAAAAGGATATAGTCGAGTTTGCAGAGATGTTTACAGTGATAGTGGTGAGCTGAGGGCAGCTCGAAATTTCCAAGGCACTTTATTGAACGGTATTTAACAGAGTTGAGCACGGAAATAATGAGCGAGCCACTGTGAATTTTGATGAATAGGATTCTGAACTAGCGTAAGGTGCAAATAGGATGTAAGAATCATAAATTCGTAATTTGGGTGTTCGTATACGAAGAGGAAGTTCATTTTGGATTTTTAAGAAACCCCGTAGCAGTGGTGTTCATGAGGCAAATCCTAACCCGAATCATGCCAAACTCAGGTAGAAAATGAAATTAAATTTGTAGAGGAAACGAGCATTAGAAGAAGAATATCAGTGAATGATTGGACCGAGATACGGGTAAGGATCTCGCGAGTCATGTTACAGCTTGACTCATCATAGTAGACGTGGCTTAGGTTGCAGAGTAATTTCTCATGGAAGATAGTGCTCAGAAATAGATGAAAGCTTGGCGCACCGGTCAGAAATGCTAGAGGATTGGGGAAGTAGCAAAGGAGCTCGTAAAGCCTAGTTTTTACACAAAAATGGCTTGGCTCAATGAGCTAGGCCGAGGGAAGAAGAAAAGTCAGTAAGTCAAGCTAGATAATGGAGGGGCATGATGAAAATTGAGTGTTTGAGTCTGCTCTGAGGAAGCTTCGTCTCACCTTTGTAGCTCTAAACATCAGAACCTACACAGAATCATCACATGACACAAATGTGGAGTTCATGAGAAGTGGTGTTTTCGAGTTGATACCAGTAATGCAAAACTCGACACATTGGCATGAGCACATGGCTGATTGAAATTAGATGGTGGGTATTTGCAGGAGCTCAAGGTAGATGTATCATTTCGAATGGTTCAATTTTGAGCTCGAGAAGATCACTGAATGATGAGATTATTGCGCAAAGCATGGAAAATGAGCCAATTGAGATGTTTGGTTTGAACCCATTGTAGGATCCATGCACACAATCGAGTCATCTATGCATACATAGATGAGATCTCGAGCTCAGTGGCTGAGCTATGGAACTGATCATTGATGCAAACGGGACCTCAAGAGGAATGTTTGGGTAGATGGCTCAGTGCAGAATTTGGTGAACTGAGTCATAACGGAGAGGTAAAAATATTTACACAGGTTGAAGAATTTGACATTGAATGAAGCAAGTGCAGTTCGAGATCTGATGTCAGAGTTTGGACTATTGCAGAGAACGAGCTAGGCCCAATTACATTTTTCTTTGGCATATATTTCAAAGTCATTTTTTCAGGGTTAACTGTTTTGGGATTTCAGATTTTTTTGGGATAAAAAATGTTGAGCGAGTTCAATAGTTCTGAAGCCCAAAACTCCAAAACTCCAAATTTAGAGTTTTAGGTTTTCGAGAGTTGGAGGGTGTGGAGACGGTTGGAGCTCAGAGTTAGAAGCGATGATATGTTGGGATGCTTTCCATTTAACTTGGTAAGACGTAGGGTAAAAGAACCGTTATCCCATTTAAGTAACAGATGGAATCCATGCATGAGTGGACTAAGTCAATATGGGGTTGCATGAAGAGTTAATTGACCTCCAAGCAAATCAAGGGAGGAGCCCAAACTAAGTAACTCAGTGCACATTCCACGTAGCTCAGTCAATATGAAGGCACCCACCGAGTCATTCAATGTAGATTTTTAGGGGAAGTCCGAGGTGATGTGTATGAGGTGCTCTCGAGGAGCTCGGTGGGGATATCGACAAGTCGGTAGACCAAGGCAAAGTGGTAAGCCAATAAAAACGTAAATAAGGATGTTGGGGGGAATTTGTAAACTGAGCCATGATAGCTCGACCAAACTTGAAGCAGTTAGTTTAGAAATAAGCATAGCTTGCCATGTAAAATTGATGGCTCACTCGGTTAAATGTGTAGATTTCATTGCGAAGGAAAATGGAGTAGCTCACTAGCCAGCTCAGCGAGTTGGTTGGCGAGCCAATCAGTAAACTATGTTATAAACCATAGTACAAACATTCCCTAATGAAAAGAATGAAACCAGGGGGTCCCGCCATTGACTCTAAGGGGGTTAAAAAATTACTTTTTATCAAATGGAGAAAATAAATATTTGAATTTATTCGAGCATTACAAAGACATTTTCAGAGAGCTAATGGAGCACAATGTCCCAGAATTCCTGAACAGGAAAGTTTACTCAAAAGACTATAAATTTCTCCCAGAATGTTTGTTTTTTACAAAATTGTAGTTGTTGGAATAGGGAGAAAGAGAGCTATGCCATTGATCCATGAGAATATAGATTTTTATAGTTTTTAATTCCATAATTGCAGGTTTTCTTTGTTCCTTGGATGGTGCCTCGAAAGGTGGAGGTGCAATAAATGAGCAAACATGGCCAACAACAATGATTAATTGTTTCCTACATTTTGGCCTAGATTATAGGGTTTCTCCTTCTTTCTCTCAACAACTCAGCAATTTTCTATAAATGTAAGTTGGAAGCTCATTCCAAAGGGTTCCAACAGGTCATACAAGTTAGACAAGTTAGACACTTTCCAAGCTTCCCCTCTCTTCACAAGCTGAGATGTTGTGAATTTGTAGGCTCTCAAGCCTTTCTTCTCAAATTGTAATAACAAGCCTATACCTTTTCCCTGATGTAATGATTCACTGTGCAAGTGCTTGAAGTAATGGAAATTATTTTTTGTGATCAGTTATATGTCCTTTCATGATTTTGCTGCTTCTATTTGCCTCTCTCATGTTTTCAGGTGAACTATGTAACCAAGGTTTCTTTTGCAAGTTTTGGAGGTCATTGTGCTTATCAAGGAGTGAAGTACTTGTATGTAAAAGTGGGTTTGTAATGCATGTCATTCTTTCTCATGATCATCTCTCTTCATCGGCAAGCCGGAATTTTGTCTAGCAACACCCTTTCTTGGTGCATCACCACTTCTAGTATAGGTTTTATTTCCTTGCAAATCTCTCTCCCTAATCCCTTGAAATGTTAACATAGGTCTAGTTAGTCATTTATTTACATTAGGAGTAGTGTAGTGCTTAGTTTAGGAAGAGGAAGCTGACCTTCTTTGGAGGTTCACCTCAAGCCCAAGTCCCACAGCTTGAGAGGTGATCCCATGTGTCCTAATCACACCGAATGTCATGTTCACTTTTAGGACATTCGGGGGGTGCACTGATTTGGTGACAACATATATTTTTATCTTTCTCGAATATCACGGAAGAAAGAGAAAATGAATCTATAAAAAAATAGAGTTTCCCTTGGATCAAAAAATGATTCAACTGGATCCTTTTTTTCGAGCCTGCTTGTGGTTTTTGGATTCAAATAATTTTGATCAAACAATAGACTCATATGAGAGTGGTATAGGAAAGGAACTCTTTCCCCCACTCCATGGGTGTCACCACAATGTGATGGCTTCCAAGTCAGATCATCTAGGAGAAAACACAAAATGTATGATGGCTTCCAATTTAGGTCATCTGGAAGCAAACACAAAATGTAGAATAACTTCCCAAGTTAGGTCATCTGGGAAAGTAACACATGTAACTCCCAAATTAGGTCATCTAGGAGGCCAATTTTTTTATATTGTATTGATTAAATGATATGATTTTGATTGTTATATATTTGAACGCGTTGATTGATTGATTACTCGTAGAGATATTTTACACTATTTTCCCCAGGTTAGGTCATTAGGGGTAATCGATAGAGATTGGTGAATGATTGCATGGAAATATTTTAATGTTTGTTGACCCCAAGTTAGGTAATTATGAGGAAGTGATGAAATTTTACATAGAGGGAATGCATGTTTGTTTCCCCAAGGGTAGGTCATTAGGGGAAATCTATGGTGAAATGTTGCATAATGTATTAGTAAATGTTTGAAATTATCGAATTGGTAGTGTTGATTTATCACATGGTGATATAAGGGGAATTGTAAGATGACCCCAATTATATGCCCCCTTTTTGGAGAAAGGGGAAGTAATTATAAGAATGAACGATGAGCCGAAAGTAAGCCTGAAATAGATAGGATGTGATAGAAAATGCCAAAATGTGTATATATTGAGTGAAAAACACATCAAGGGGAGATACAATGCATGTGTCATGTGTATTATATGATATTAGGTGGAATTTAGAAAAGAACTATGCAAACAGGGTGTAAATCAGAGTAAAAAAGCTCGAGATATGACGAAAATTGTGTAGTGTGCATTAGTTGCGAGAATAAGCACGAAATAATGACTATAGTAAAGTGCATGATGAAAAATAACCTATAAATAGCAAGGAAAAAAAGTGATTACTAACTTCATTTGTCTTTTTTACGAGTGTGATAGTGATCTCTATGAGTAAGTAAGGATGTTGTATGTTAGAGTAGCACGTCCTAGCCAGATTTGAGATGGTGGCAATAGCTATAGCATCACGTATGATAGCGTAGCTGGTAAGTGTGTTGTTTTTTGAAAAATGTAATGGTGTAGTATTCAATTTATAGTGATTTTTTCACAAAATTGATGTTTTGATTTTTCTCAGCGTTTTAGACCTGAAAAGGAGTGGTGAGGGCACTAGTGACCCCTGAGACAAGAGCGCTCAGACCTAGGTGCAAATTTCTTGATCTTGGGCACCGCATTCCTGCATCTAGGTGCCTTGGTCCAAAAAGCATGTATTTGGTCTATAATGGTGAAAATCATATTTCTAGTGTATAGTATCATGAAAGTTGAGTGTGTTTGGATTTTTATATTTTTCTAACGTTGTGTTTTTTTGTTTTGTGTTATGCAGAGGGATATTCACTCGAGGGAGTTCCACAGGGGTCATCACATGAGTACTTTTATTGAGCTAGGTCCTATCAGATGGTGATTGGGATGTTATGGACCATGTCAGCCTATGACACATAGCATGGATGGGGGATGTCCCCCATAATATTCCTATGTAAACTATACTATGTGAGATTTGGTGTGTGGATACTTGTACGTTTTGATTACCTATGAGTGAAATGACAGTCCCATTGGAGGATGTGTATGGCATACTATGATTTCCAATTGTTGGGGAGAGTAGAGGTTATGTCATTGGAGGATATGGAGAGATAGATGCAAGCTTCTAGATGGTATTTTTTCAAGACTCAAGTACTTGTCGAGGCCCATATCATTTTGGATGCTATCTTAAGGTCAAGGGTTCCACGCTTGTGTAAGTTCATCTTTATGGTTATTGTTTCATCTAATGTAGTAGAGGGAGGTGGTGTGGACATCAAGTATAAAATACATGACATATGTTGCCAGATAGAGGAGGAGAGTACCAGATATGTGTGGGCGTGGTGTGTGTTTTCCCACCTATAAAAAGACCTATACCGATTTGCTCATGATCAACTTGAAGGTGGGATAGGAGCTGCTATTCTATTACATGTATGGGTGTATGAGTACATAGTATTGTTGAGGTCAATTGGAGGTTCACGAGCAAAGTGGGCTAGGAAAGATATATTTATGGGGAGGTGGACTAATGTGCACAGGCATAAGATGGACACCTGATACTTATAGGCCCCATTGATAAATAGGATGGGGCCCGAGTTAATTTATATGGAGGTCATGCCACGATTATGGAGGATGGCCAAATGATGTTGTATAGTTGTAATGTATACATAGGACTATGTGGTTAAAGGACCCAATATCTAGGAGAAGTTGATCTATTCCATGTGGAGAGAGAATCACAACAGTTTGTCTTGGCTTCAAGACATGCCCCTATGAGATATATATATATGGTTGAGATCTATTAGAGCACCTAGTTGGGTCATAGAGATTGACTAGGGCACATAAGAGAGAAAATAGTACCTTACCCGGGCTAGATGAGATAGACACGGTGATACAACTGATAGACTCACATGATACGAGGTATACAGAGGAGTACCATGCATGGAGGATGAAACATCAATGGATATTCTTGTTTCCATTTTTTGCATACGTAATCAGGATTACCATAGGGAGGAGGAGGAGAGGAGAAAGCACCCATTCCCTTGACAATGTGGCAGCAGCTATAGTAGAGCATGTCAATATCTAAGTATAGCCATGTTGGGTTTTTTTTTGGTTTGCTTATGTAATAGTGACGGTTATCTGACATGTTGTTTTATTTGTTTTGTAGGGGATGAATATTGGTCTTTGATAGTGGAAACATCCATCTGCACATTGACGAGGAATTTTCCCACTGATGTACTTACAGGCGGAGGGATTTTAAAGCACATTGATGACACCATTGTAAGATGAACATGCCCATTTGTTTGAGCCTAGTGGCCATAGTAGAAAGCAACATGCAATTTTTTGCTATTTGAAAGAGGGATGAGGCACATGAGGAGACTCGATGAGTCAAAGAAGTGGTGGGTGGTGGTCCCTTGGCACAAGCTGTGTTTACACGTTACGTCGAGTTACAGTGCCAGTTTGCAGATATGTCTACCAAGGTCACACTACTGCGGAGGTAGGTTGGAAAGGTATTGAGGTCGCGACCAACGAAATAGAGTTAGTGGCGAAGCATCTAGTTCTAAGGATTTCACAATACCTGAGAGAGATAGATATTATGAGATTTGATTTTTATTATTGTATATAATATATAGGATTTTCCCCCAGTGATGAGATGTTTTTGTAATGGTGATTGTTTTCGATATATATTGATAGATTTATTGGTATATGATTATTATATCTACTATTTATTGATGTCATAATGTGATTGATGATATATGATTTTGTAATGTGTGCTCCATGTATTTGTTGTATAATATGGTGATGATGCATACTCCATTGACTATTGTTGTAATGTATGTAATGTGTTGGATATTGTTGCTCATGTTTATTGACGTGTACTTGTACTATGAGGTTGATAGTGATAGATAAAATGTGTAATATGACTAATGATAGATAATGTATGTAACTTGATGATGCTTGATGAGTTGAGTGAAATGCATATTTTTTTACTGGAAGTTGTGATGTGTAGTTAGTGTAATGATAATAGTAGAATGGATGTAAAAATATATACTGTATGATTTCCAAACTAGCATTTTGTGATGAATGTGTGTTGACATGATAATGTAATGTGATCGCAATATGTTAGTGTGATGAATATGAGGGGGATAAGATTAGCAATGCCCCCTAGTGTATGGATGATAAGGTTCATTTAGTTAAGACCCCTTCATGATTCAAAAATGTACCACGTAAAGGAAGAATGCGTCATTGGTAAATGAATGGGTACGTTAGATGATACGAAAAAGCGTGTGATGAAAGGTTATTAGAAAAAAACCCTCAACAATCGTGTAAGAACCATAAGAAAAAAAGTGCATCATTGGGAGGTAAGCTGATAGTAATATTCTACAAAAGACCGAGGCGGCATGAAGCGGTGGAAGCATGTGACATGGAAGTAATGTAAGAATATGAACCTAACTAAATATATGGTGGAGAAATGATGGGATTAAAAAATGCCGAGGGATGTAGAAGTCAATAAGGATGCAATGGATGTCATGATGCAACAATGTATGGACGTGGTGGAGAGTTCACATGAGTGACAAACAGTGGTGGTGGACCCACCATAACCAAATTCCTAGATGGAGGAGATGACTCAACCATAGTAGAAACTCTCTAAGGAGGTAGAGGAGAGATGGACCGCTCACGTGAGTGAGATTCAAAGAAAATGATCCCCTTATCCTTGAATTGGTGAAATATATCACGAAGGGAAAAGTAATCATCATCCCTATGGCCATTGATACGATGGTAATTACAATAAGGTTGAGCACGTTGATGCTGTAGTCTATGTTGTGGATGATTTTGGTTAGATGATAAGTGAGTTCGACGTTTTTCAAGTAAACTAAGAAACACATAATGAAGTCTAACATGATGATAGAAGTGTAATGGCTCACACAACATAGATGGAGTAGAATGAGAATTATATTGTCACAGAGGAGGAGGGTAAGTATGATTTTGTGATGGATTAGGTTGAGATTGCTTGCTAGGTTGAGATGGAGACTGTTTAGGATGCTCAACCGATGTCAATGGAAGAGAAATAGATGATAGTATAATAGTAGAGGTATGTGGAGGATAAATTATATGTGTTGCGAGAAGATATTTTTCTAGGTCTACGACTTTTTAACACAAAAAAATGAATGAATCACATGTATCATATTGTAGTATTTTATTAAGTACATGAATCAAACCACGATAGAAGATGAATTGCTTCTCTAGATCTATAGTTTGGAATACTAGTGGATGCATACAAGCATTGAAACTTAAGATTTAATCCTTGATATATTCTATTGAGCCCTAATGTAAATTAGGTAGGTGTTCATATGTAACTCTAGTGCCATTATTGATGATAAAATGATGGAGGAAAGCATCCTCCATGTTATAGTAAGTACTAATGGACCCAAATGGAAGATGAGTGAACCATAATAAAGCCTCATCAATAAGATTATATTGAAAGGCCTTAAGCAATAACCTATCATTAGAATAGGGGTCCATAGCCATGTGGTAATGTTGGATATGTGCATGAGGGTCACCAGTACCATAAAAACATGTGAATATAGGCATGATAAAGTCCTTACAAAATGTGGAATTATGAATCTTCTTGGGAATACGGTTACCATGTAAGGAGTTGTCGTCAATAGAAATATAGTAATCTCGACTTTCTAAAGTGAGTGATTGAACCTGAGATTGGAATTTACTTATGACATACATGAGAGATATGATATCTTGTGAAGTAATAGTAGAATATGACAATAATGTATTGAGCAGTTGTAATTTTCCATTGTGAGTGATTATAGGAATATCAAGAGAAGATAAAGGTGATTCTGATTCTAAAGGAAAACTGGTAGTTGGTTCTGAGGAAGATACAATAGATTATATAGATGGAATATCCATAGTATTTTTAGGAAGAACATTGGAAACATCCCTATAAGGTGAAGTAACTAATGGAGACACACCTGATAGGAGAAGATGCACTAATAGGTATAGATAATGTGATAAGAGGAGACACAATGGTAGGAGAAGAAGAACCCAATAGATGGAGACAATTCATGCACTATGCTAGAAGTAACCTCAAGAGAAAGTTGTGACGGAGATTCACACTTAACAAAATGAGAAGTAGGAGAATCATGGCTATAAATTGTGTCATCAGTATCTCCCAAATACTCAATTATGAGAATGTCATTAAGTGTACTATCGATATGATCATCAATATAATATGAAGGTGTATGAGAACTAGTATGTGATGAATGATGAGAATCAATATAAGAAGTAGAAGAATCATGAGATGGAACTATAGAAGTGGTTTGACTACGAGATGAATCATTATGCACGTGTGAGTGATTGTCAATAGCAAGCAAGTAATCGATAAGAGAATCATCTAAAACTTCCTTAGAAAGATCTAAAAGAGAATCACTAGTATCCATAAAACATGGTGTATAATGAGTGAAGGATATTGGATCCTCAAATTTATACTAATGGCAATGGGAGAGCTTTTGAAACTAGTAGACACATATTGTTGACCATCTAAGAGTTGTTGAATATCATTTGGCATAGTAGGATTATTATAGAGAGACGTGAGATCAGCGATGGATGCCTCATCATAGATAAGATTGATGCTAAAATGAGACATGATGGGCTGGGAAGAAGATGAACTATCCTTAGCCATTATGGTTTGAAGTGGATCTTAGGGAAAAGAATTTCTAAAGTACAGGTTCACCAAAATGATTAACTAAAATATGAAATTATATAAGTTAATCTAAAGAAGTACAACAATATATAAAAGATAAACTAAAATATAAAAAGTCACCCATGAAACTAAGTCAATGAAATTGGAAATCCTAATGTGTAATAGAAGGGTAAGAATGAGCTAATGGCTGGTTTGAATAGAGCTTACCTGAAATGTGTTACAGAGATGGTTGGAGAAACAAGAGGAGGAAACGACTGTGGCATTGAGTGTTTGAACAAACTTTAGCAAATTATGAGCAATGGTGGATTTAACTAGACTAAGGCACTTGGGAGGAGGATCAGGGCATCCTATGGTCACCCTAGTCTGGTAGTTTGGGCACCATGGTTTACAGTAGCAAGCCCAAAAACAAGTCTGAGTTAGGGATGGAAGGTGATGTCACAATAACTTCACTATCTATCGACGTGTAATTTTTTGTACTAGCGTCACATGATGACGCTAGTAATCAATGATCATTAGAATTCACCTGTAAAACCCCAAAACAAAGCATCAAATCCCTTAAAAAAATAAAAATGTTATATGAAGGGGTCAGACTCTCCTTAGTGGCTACAATGGTGGACTTTACAACTAAGTGTTGCACTACATATCATAGAACTAATGTAGTTCTATGTGATTTTTGTGTGCAATGATATGCCTCAAGGTGCCCTGGTCACCAATGACGCATAGAGAAAACAAGAAATAGCTTAGATAGAATGCAAAATGGTGGATGGAATCGAATAGACTTCCCTTCCCTATGTAGTGTGCGTGATGAAAATAGTTCCCAAATGTAGTCCCTTGCCTTGTGTACATAGCTAGCCCTTAGTAAAAATATAGTCCGCCCATAAGATAATAGGTATGTCGTGTTTATATAGGGATCTCTTGTCTCAAAGTTTTGACACTAATGACCCGACATGCTGACTAGTACCTAGGGGAATGGGAGGGAAAACCATAAAGACTGATCTCAAAACTCTAAATGAGACTCAAGTGCATTTGGAACCAAGGAGCCTAAATAATAAGGACTGAGGTGCCCATGGGCATCCTAGTCAAATACTAGAGATGACAACTAAGTAATTAATGACAATTGAGACTACTTGAGAGATGAATAGAAGTATGTAAATAACGGATGACTGTACAAGACACTCAATGAAAATGACTAAAGAAACTTACAACATGACTAGGGGATGGGTCATTAGTGAATATTTTTCTTATGCAAGATCCATATATAAAACAACATACTTGGTGGTATAATTGTAATAGTAAGTGCATGATTTTTTGAATACATGAGAAGAGAAGAATAGAAAGAAGAGAGAAAGTAGAGCTGAAACAAGGATCACAATATGTTGATGAAAACAACAAGTTAGTGAAGGCGATAAAAAATTCTTATGACAAAAGGTCTGAGTTGTTGCTCAACAATTTGGGAGTGGGTACTATTATCCAAAATTCACCCCCAAGGTAACTTTGATAACATGCAAGCAATTATATTGATTCAAGGCGAAAATTCATGTTTCTAGGGTCCCCTCATATTTGTCTAACTCCCCTGTCCAAGAGGAAGAGAGTAAGTTCTGAGAAAATGCGAAAAAAAGGGTTGCAGAAGGCAAATAGGTTGATCCAGGAAAAATCGTGAAAATTGGCTAAGTCCCGCTCAAGGTCGCCTCTGGGACGTTTGGGACAGAAAAGCGCGAACCGGCCGAACCGGGTGAAATCAGCACAAACAGTCTGAAACGCAGCAGGGACAAATGGGACAAAAGTACGCGGCGGGCGCGAAATTCCGGTTCGACAGAGAAAAAATCGACTAACTGCTGAGAGGGTCGCCTTTGGGACAAGCGGAACAAGAAGACGCGAACCGGCCGAACCGGGCGAAATGAGTCAAGGCAGCTCGAAAAAGTCTGGGACGCGCGGGTCAAAAGTACGCGAACCGGGCGAACTGGCCAAAATGAGAACTTTTGTCCCGGGACAGTTGGGACAAAAGGCGCGAACCGGCTGAACCGGGCGAATTTGTCCCGGACAGTCCAAAAGCAAATGGGACGCGCGGGCCAAAAGTACGCGAACCGGCTGGATCGGCCGAAATGGGAAATTTCAGCACCAAAACCAAATGGGACAAAGGGACGCGCGGGACGCGAAAAGCCGAAATGGCCGAAGGCAGAGGAGAAAAGTCAACATTTGACCCGTGGAACTTCAAACGGCCATAACTTTTGACTCCGAGCTCCGATTTTGATAAAATTGGACTTTCTGGAATGAGCACGATGTCCTCTACGCCACAAAAACTGGATTTCTTATTTTTAATGAGGGTAGATATGTTTAAACAAAAGAAACATATTCGGCTCTAGTCAGTCAAAGCTCATTCTCGTCAAATGACAGAAAACGCCTGCTAGGCCCAAAACAGCTCCAGAAGGCCATAACTTTTGCATTTCTCAATGAAATCGCACAAAATTAGTACCGTTGGAATCGTGGTTCCGAGCCCGACGCACAGAAATCAAGAAATTCCAGATTTGATCATAAATTGATTGAGATTTTTAAGAAAACGTAGCCGGGTTCAGAACAGTATTTTATTTGGTAGCTGGGAGTGCAATTAAGAGGCATGGTCATCATTCCTTCTCTGCTGCAGCACATGGGACATTATGGGGAGCCTTTTCCAAGTAATGTATGCCCATTCCACTCAATTTAATGCCTCTTATAGGTGGTTGAAGGACAGATTTCGGGATTTCCATTTTCCCTTCTCTTTTCCTTCTCATTTTTTCTATAAAATGAAGGGTTGGGCTTATTGTAAAGGGGGAGAGTTTTTGGGTAGCAAAGCTCTGTCAAAATTGCTTTGTGAAGCCAGTGTGTTGCAGGCCCTTGTAGTGGACTCCTTACATGGTGATCCAGGCCCTTATCTTGTAATAGATTGAACTGTGCATATCATGAAGCAATAAAATATCAGTTTGTGGATATATCTTCCCCTGCTGTGTTTCCTTGCATTCTTCTTGCCCCTTTAATCTTTCTACAAGTATATTGTGTCTATTTATTATGTTCTTGCAGGAATTCATTATTATTGTGTGTGCTTGGAATATTGCTGTGAATGCATTCTGCTGGATTATGGTGAACCGTCATCACCTCTTCTAGTGTGCACTTCGCCTCTGTATTTCACACATTTGGAGATTACTCTCACACCCTCTTTTTCTGGTGTATCACCGCTTTAGTGTAGGCTTTCATTTTATGCATTCTCTCTCTCTGGTCCCTTGGAATTTTAGGTTAGAATAGCTAGTTCCTCCTGCATTAGAGTAGATTGTGGCAGGTAGTTTAGGAGCAAGAACCAGCTTTCTCTGGAGGTCTATCTCAAGTAGCAAGTCCCACAACTTGGAGATAGTACCCATGTTATCCAATCACACTGGATGCTTAGAGTGATCAAACTAGAAATCTGATCAACATCCAGGGGTTCTGTGATTCGGTGATAACAGGTACATCCTAACAAGTGGGTGTTTGGCTTTATAGTGGAGTGGGTGCTTTAAGGTTAGTGGGTTCTCACCACATGGTGAAATCATTATGTCCTTATAGGATAATTTTTCCAAGCTAGTTCTCTGATTGCAGTGGGTTTTCTCCCTTATCAGATTTTCTACCTTGAACCTTGTCTTCTCATGTGTTCATGTGTTTTTTTCCTCTCCCTCTCTCATAATTAAGTATTCATGCTTATCATGGTTAAGATAATTAATTATGGCTGATTGAATAAGTGTTAATTGCTTCAAAAGTTTTTAAAGAGCACTGATTCACCCCCTCTCTCAGTGCCTATAATTTGTAACATCTTAATGAACTCCAATGCTAGTAATTTGAGAGATATTGGAATCCTTTCTTCTTTACCGTAAACCATTTTGTACGGATATCTACAATTTGATCTTTTGGGAGTGATCATATCAGCCCACAAGGCTGATTTTAAATTTGTATGCCAAGTCCTTTGATTCTCATCCAAGGTACTCCTTATGATCCTCAAAAGATTCCTTTTTGTGGAATAAACCTACCCATTACCTTAGGGGTAATATTTTGAAGAGGTGATCAAGAATATTCCATTTTTTACAACCAATTCAGGTATTTTTGTGCCAAGGAAAGCTAGAGTGTTGTCAGAAATGATAGTCGAGGGAACACCGAATCTAGGCACAATACCTTTCTAGAAGTCCAAGATTATGGCCTTGTTTGCTTCCTTCAATACAAATGCCTTTGTCTATTTGGTGAAATATTTAATGGATGTTAGGATCCACTTATGTACCAAGATTTAATGTGGATTGATTACTCCCATAAAATCCAATCCCCAGTGCATGGATGATTCATTTAAAGAGATGGGGTGGAGTGGAAGAGATGATAAGTTTTCTTTACCTGTAAAGAATACACATATTTTGCATCTCTTAATCCATTCATAAATTTCACAAGAGGTTGGACCAATAGTAACCATATTTCATGATCTTGAGATATGTTGTTCTTGGAACAAAGTGACCTCCCGCTCCTCCATCATGAAACTCATGCAACAATTTCTCTATCTGATCAATTTTGATACATCTCAAGAGAACACCATTCACATATTTCCTGGATAGAATTCCATCAATAAAAACAAAGAGAATGGAATGAAGTATGAAATAACTCCTTTTATCTTTACTTAAACCTTGGGGTAATTGTCCTGTTTGGAGAAATTTGACTACATTATGAGTCTAATAATGAGTAAACAAGGAATCAAATGATTATTCTTGGTCATGCTGGAACACTAAAATAATTTAGTCTTTATTTTTTGGTTTGAAATCCATTTTCTCACATAACCCTTCGCCTCTTACTAGATTATTTACCTTGATGTCCATGTCATACTCCATTACCTTGGTTATCAAACTAGTTATTTTTACATTTAGGTACTTTTTCAAGAAGAAGTCTTTCACACCAGCACGTGAAACTAGTAGACGGATCTTGTTGTTGGATACCAAATTTCTGAACTTCTTCAAGATTCTTATGAAAACCAATGCATTTTTCTCAATAAATGAATATCTCACCTCATAATCCTCTAGATAATGGCTAAAAATGTAATAGGTTGTTCCAGACCTTTTTGATTCATCTGTACCAGTATGGTGGATATTTTTTTAGTGCCACCAAAATAATACAAGTTAAAATATTTTGTGAAATAAGGATTAATGAGGTTTTGAGCCTATGATATTACTTTATTTATGGATTCAAAGCTACCTTTTCCCTCATCAATCCATTTCAAGTCCATGCTCTTCTTCAACATCAGTGTTAATGGTTTGACAAGGTTGGCAAAATTTGATATGAATCTTCTTACAAAGTTGATTCTTCCTAAGAATCTTTGAAGTGTTTTCTTGTGAAGTTTGGAAATGAAAATGCAAGGATGCCATTAAATATTTCTGGGTCAATTTTCAATCCTTCCTTAGAGACAATATGGAAAAGGAGATTACCTTTGTGTGCTATAAATATGCACTTCTTAGGATTGAGAGAGAGATCGAACTGTCGACACCTTTCAAACACTTGTCTTAGATGGAAAAGATGATCATATGCATTTTTTCAAAATATTGTGATATCATCCAAACAGATGAGAACAATGTTTTTGATTAGTCCCTTGAATTCCATGTCCATGTCTCTCCGAAAATTTTCTCTTGCATTAGATGAACCAAATCGAATTTTTTGTATGCATAGTGATGACACCCTAAACTTTACAAAGTAAATTGCATGACTAAATAAGGGAAGCTATCACCATTGTCATCCATCTAGCCAAGTTTCTAATTCTAGGAATGTAACATTAAGATAGAAGCTTAAAATAATGCTTAACTAGTATGAAAACAATACAAAATCTAACTAAACATTCCTACTAATATTCTTGAATTACCTAACATGGGCCTAAATACACCTAAGAGGGAAATAAAATTTTTATGATTGCTACTCCAAACAAGATGAAATGGCATCTCTCAATGACTACTTGGTCATTTTGGATATCCATTGACTAACCCCATTGAAGTCTTTAAGCAAGGATGAAACTTGGCAATATATCATATTTAATATATGAGATGCAAATTAAATCATAGTGTAAAATATAAAGGAATGAGGTGCACCCTTTTTATAGTTTTCCTTTTGGGAGAAAATTGTATTTTGGTACATGTGGGACTAAAATCCCCAAATTAGATTAGAATTTATAATCACGATTAGGCCTTTCTAATCAAAATTAGTGAATTACCAAGTGATTAAGAGGTGTTAAGCCTTAATCAACCACTTAGGGTCAACTAGGAGGCTAGGATAATATTTTGAAGCTTGTTGAGATGTTGTGCAGGTGAATGGGGTGATTTTGAGTGGTTGGAAGAGGGGTTTGAGTCAATACTAGGGTATATTGACCAAAACAAGGCCAAAATAGGCTTAATTAGCTAATGAACGCTAATTTTTTGTTTTGAAGAGGATTTTGACTTATGATTCACCGTAAAGTGGCATCTTGAATGTGAAAGGGGTTACACAATAAAAAAAGTGTTGTTAATTGGCTAAAGTGGTAGAAAATGTTAGTTAATTAGCAAGAACCACTAGTTATAATGGATTTGGTAAGAATGAGAGTGATTTTTGTGCATTTTGGCAATAAGATTGAAAAAGTAGAATTTAGGTGTCTACATTTTCCCCCGTTTGAGGTGAAGTTAGTGACTTCACTTCAAACATAGTGGAAAAGCATAAAATAGGTAAATTTTTGAAGAAAAATTAATAGGATTAAGGATTCCCACTTGAGTGTTGATGGGGTGATAGAAGAAGTCAATCGAAATAAAAAATATGATTTGAAATGGATAGGAGAAAATGAGTCAGAACGGGTGTGAAACCCTTAGGTATTGAGAATGAATAAGGATAGGGATAAACATGGTTGTTTATTACCCTGGGTGATTTGGAAGAAAAAATAGTAGTGGTAATAAATGAAAATGAAGAAGAAATGATTAATGGAGAAATATAGGACAAGTACAACCTTTGCATGCAACCTTTCCATAAACAACCAGTTTATATCATTTTGCCCCTAGGTCTACATCATCGACCTTTATTTTTTTTTTTAAAGTGTAAGATAACATGAAAAACTAAATTACTAACAATTGTTTACTACTAAGAATATGTAACTCCATGCAACATGCATTATGCAATGCAATACGAGAAAGTAAAATGATATTTAGCTCCATGCAACATACAAAATGCAATGCAATACGAGAAATTAAACCAGCTAACCTAACAGAGAAACTAGTGAAATCACACGTACTCAAACAAACAACGTTTAAGACAGTTGCACCAATGTTTTTGTTATCAATATATAATTCTTGGATGTTTGTGTTGTAACGACAAGGATTAAAAATGATGCCCTAAGTAATAACACATGCAAATGAAAACCAAAGGACACGAGTAGTCCCATGGAAAATATTTTGTGTACTACGAGACAGTCCTTGACAACTCACTATTGCATGGGGGGAATGACGTAGTATGAAGTTAAGATTTTGCTAATGGAGGTAGATCACGATGATCCATAAGTCATTTGAGACCAGAACAAGCAAGAACCATAGAAAGATGCTTTTTCAAGACATATTTCAACGTTCGAGGATGATATAATTGACATAGGCTTTAGCTGTGTATATGTTGTTTACAAATGTTTGTAAAATTTTAAATTTTTTAAATTTGTTTTTTTTGGATTTTTAACGATTTTATAACTTTTTTTTTTAAAATTTCTTTTAAACAATTTTGACTGTTAAATGCTTTGTATCACCTTGTTATATTATGAGATAGTTTATCTGATATCATACTTGTATGTTTTATGAGATAGCTTTGAACAACATGTTTATATTTTTGATATTGGTGTGGGGGGATATATTTATGATCATGTGCAACCCCTCTTGCTCCATTGGTGATACAATATTTAATGATTAGCCTTTAGTATACATGTGTGATATATAATTAGCATATTTTTTGATATATGATGTATAAATGTGATGGATATGTGTGATATGATGATGAAATTATAACACAATGTACAAGCACAAGTTTAAACAAATCTAATCAAAGAAACACATTTATTTACAATCATGCAATACAAAATAGACTCAATGCAATACACTACAGCCTAAAGTGATATTCAATTTAAGTAAGAAAGTGAAGTGAATAAAGCATGCAGTATGACCAAGTAATACAACCACAACCATACAAACCAACAAAAAAGTAAGTGAACCATTACTTTGTTTATGTGGGACAATTTTGGGACTTTTTTGCTGTTTTTGATTTTATTTCTAAGAGAATTTTATATTGTTTTGGAGTTTTCTAAGAAACATATTTGAATGTTTTGATTTTTTAAAAAGATATATTTGTATGTTTTTTGGGATTTTCAAAAGTTATACGAATGTTTTTGACATTTTCTAGACAATTTTCCAAAGCAAACGTGAAAGGAAATAAAGAAACATGGATGTACCTAGCATTAGATGGGATGTAAAAGGGTAGAATGCCACATGGTATATGCCAGAAGTGACACTGCGAAGCTTCCCCCAATGTGAGATGGGTTCATTCAATGTTAACTTATCTGCACTTAGAAGGTTATATTAGCCACATCAGGGCAAAGAATGGCAGGCTCACAAGGGGCTCAAACGAAGGAAAAGATTAATATAGGGCAAAGTTTTCGTACTCCTTAAACCTAGAATTCTCGTGAACAACAAAATCTCCCTTGGCACTGGAATTTGGTTTTCACCAAAGGACTTGTACAAAGTGCCACCATTGCATGGTTTTTACTATGGGACGTACATGCTTATTTATCTTTATCTTTTTCTGTTTTTATACTTTTTTGCTTTACTTTTCTTAGTATTTTGTAGATGCCCCATACTTAAGCATATAAACACTTAAGATGCATTGCATTCATGGGTTATCAAATCTCTTGGCCATCTAAATAGGCTAGCTTATATGCACCTGAACCAAACTTGGCAACCACAATGTATGGTCCTAGTCATCTAGGCTCAATTTTCCCTTTCTTTTATCAATCTTTATTAGTGTTCTTCTGATTCTCTTTCAAAACCATGTCCCCTACCTCAAACTGATGAGTTATGAACTTATTTTTGTAGCTCCTCTGCACTCAATTGTGATAAAATTTTATGTGATTGATGGCGTGAAGGTGTTTCTCATCCAATAGCTCCAACTCTTCTAGTCGGGATACTCTATAGTCCTCTTCATTTAGGCAATCCCGTAGCTCGATATGCAAAGAAGGGATCTTTATCTATAAAGGAAAGATGATTTCTAAATCAAATACTAAAGAATATGGAGTTCCTGTAGGGGTGTGGATAGAAATTCTGAATGCCCAAAGGGTAGGGTGAATTTGTAGATGCCAGTTACAGCCTAAGGTATTCACCATCTTCTCCATAATGCAAATTAAGGTTTTTTTAAAGCTTTGGCCTGCCCATTACCTTGAGGGTTATAAGGGGTTGAAAACTTAAGGGAAATTTGAATTTGTTTGCAGAGTGCTTTCAAATTTTTATTTTTGAATGAATTACCATTATCAGTGATAATGGAAGAAGGGATACCATATTTGTAGATGATATGATTCATTATAAACTTTGAAATTTGGGGACCTTCTGTATACATAAGAGGAACTTCCTCTACCCATTTTGTAAATTACTCAGTGGTCGTCATAATGAATTTGTGGCCATTTGAGGAGACATGATTAAGTTTCCCTAGTAGATCAAGACCCCACTTTGAGAACGGGAAGGGTTTCGTGATTGGTTACAAGGATTATGTTAGTGTAAGTATAAAATTACCGTACTTTTGAAAATCCACACATTTTTTTACATGTCGATAACAATCATGCTCCATGGGATGCCAATAGTAACATAATCCGAGTATCTTATTTGTTAGGATAATCCCATTAGTATGAGCTCCATAAATTTCCTCGTGCACCTCCTTGATTTCTTGGATAGATTTGTCAAAATTTAAAAAACACAACAGATTCCTTTCATAGCCCCAGTGGAAGAGGGTGTCCCCAAGTAGGATATAACATGATATATGTTGGATGAGGTTGCACTTTGCAGCATGGGAAAGTTTCATAGGGAAGGTTCCATTATGGAGATAATTAAATATTTCAGCATACCATAGTGAAAAGGGACCAAAAACTTCACACACTAAATATGAATATGGTATGTCATATACTATTGTTCTTATATTTTCAACAAATAATGGAATATCATTTATCTCAGGAAAAATGCTCAACATAAATCCTACCGTAGCCATGTCATCTGCCACTATGTTTTGAGTAATCTTTATTTTCTCAAATTTTATCTGCTCAAATAATTCTTTCAAGGAATCAACCATTAATTTATATGGAAGTAACTTTTCATCTTTAACCTTATATTCATTTGTGACTTGTTTGATAATAAGAATTGAGTCACCAATGCATTTTACTTGTCTGATATTCCATTTGATGGCCAACTTCATTCCTGCAAGGAGAACTTCACATTCTGCTATATTGTTTGTGTAAGGGAATCCAATCTGAAATTACTGCAGAATTAAGTCTCCCATGGGAGTGATTAGCACAACTTTGACACCTAAACCATGAAAGGTAAAAGAGTCATTGAAGTACATTTTCCAAACTGTAGATTCTTCGAGGTATAAAATGGATGCATCTGATAGTTCTAGACTCAAGGTTTCAGTACTTGTTAGCAGAGCTTCTACCAATTTATCTGCTAACACCTGTCTTTTTACTAACTTATAATTAACATATTCAATGTCAAACTCACTTAATAAGATGATCTAATTAGCCATCTTTCGAGTTAGTGCTGGTTTGGACAATAAATATTTGAAAGGGTTGACCTTTGAAATTAGCTTTATTTTATTGTTAAGCATATAATGACATAAATTTTGGAAAGCAAACACCATGGCTAGGAAAGCCTTCTCAATTTGTGGATAATTTAGCTCATATGCTACCAATGTCCTGCTCAAATAGTATACAACCTTTTCTCTCTGTTCTTTATCATACTGGGCCAACAATGCTCCAATTGCAAAATGTGTAGCAGAGATATAAAGTAACAAGGGTTCTCCTGTCGTGGGTAGTATGAGAACAAGGGGGCTGGTTAAGTATTCTTTTAGCAAAGCAAACACGTTCTGTTGTTCTGGTACCCAATTGAAATTAACACCCTTCTTAAGAAGATGTGTAAATGTATGACACTTGTCTGCTAGTTGTGAAATAAACCTTCTTCTGGCCTAATTTTTCTCTTGTAGGCTACACAACTATCTGATATTCTTAGGGGGAGACATTTCTATGATAAGCGTGATCGTTGCAGGGTTCACTTCTATTCCTCTCCGTGACACAATGAATCCTAGTAATTTCCTAGATAACACACTGAATACACACTTCTTTGGGTTAAGTCAGACTTTGTAATCCATTAGATGTTAAAAGATACGTCATAAAATTTGTGGGTGTTCCTTGCAAGTTCTAGATTTAGCCAATATATCATATACGTAATCTTCCATGATGTTACTTATCATATCGTGAAAGATTACAGTCATCACCCTTTGATATGTTGTGCCTACATTTTTAAGGCCGAAAGGCATGACTTGGTAACAAAATGTCCCCCATGGGGTTGTGAAAGTTGTCTTGTGTTGATATTCTTCCACAATATTTATCTGATTGTAACATGAGATACCATCCATGAGTGAAAGCATCTCATAGCCTGTTGTAGAATTGAAAATCATGTTGATGTTTGGAAGAGGAAAATCATTCTTAGGACAAGCTTTATTTATATCCCTTAAATTTGTACACACTCTAATACCCACTATATTCTTTTGAACTGAGAACACATTGGAGATCCATTTTGAGTAGTCAATAGGCATGATAAAGCCTACTTTAGGTAACCTTTCTAGCTCTTCCTTTACTAGTAAAGTGAGTGAGGATGCATCTTTTGGAGATTTTGTTTGATGGGCTTGGCATCTGGGCATACCACAAGATTGTGAATCACTAGTGTAGGATCAAGTCCTTACATGTCAGCATAAGGCCAAGAGAAGATGTCTCATACTCTCTTAAGAGTTCTGTGAATATTTTTTATTCTTTTCCTGAGAGGGAAGCTCATAACTTAACTGTCCATCGTGGTTATTTTATGCTGATATTAACATCTATTGTATCTTCCACTAATAACTTTGATTCATACCCCATGCATGTAGGATCAGGAGGGAGATTGAGATCCTCCTTTATCACAGGTGGCTTAGAGAGTTATTCATCTTGAAGTAGATACATTATCTTTTCCATAAGTTTTTCTTCCTATTTTTCCACAAACGCCTCAAAGAGGTTTTCACTATAGGACTTCCCCCTTTTATTTCCACAAGGAATTTCTTTGGAAATTTTTCCCTTGCTCAAGTTTTTACTTAAATGCCCACACAACTCTAATTACGCTCTTAAGTATGTGCACATGATAAGTTGGATGGAGAACCTCTTCTTGTGATCATTCTTGGAATCTTGTCTGTGATTCCCAGGAACTCACCAATGGCCTCATCATTCTGAAACACGTCAATAGGTACATGTTGTTATTGATCCCAATTCATGAGTTATGGGTAGATGAGGGTTAATGGTTGAGTTATAGGGGATATGGTGGGTATAAAAGGGGTTATAGTAAGGATAGCCATATTGGTGAATAGGTTCGTAGAGGCAAGGTCTTCGTAAAGAATACATCGAGAATATGTCTCGCTTTCATTTTTGGAAAAATTATCCTCACTCTCAGAAGAATCATACCCATCATCTGAAGAGTGAGAATGATATAAATGGATTCCTATACCTAATTTACCTACTATACGTTGAGTTACTGCAAGATATTCTAATAGGCCTTGTTCTTAGTGACCGCAGCTGCATCCTTTATACCCCATGTCAAGCATTATCTGATTAGGAATGGGATACTTAGGTTATTTATATAATGTAGCCATGTCATCATCATCTAGATGGAATACAATGTCCATAAGAAACCTTTCGTCTTCTAGTAAGCCTCCAGGAGTAAAATTATTGAAAGGGCAAGCCTCTCTTGATCTATGAACTTTGAAACACGGCCTACCATGTGCTTGGAATGATAGTGGACCATTACAAATCATTAGGGATTGTTGTAAATCATACTTATCATAACCACTTGGTTTGACCTTCATCTCCCATGTAGACAAAGGATTTTCTGAGGTGGAAGAACCATTGTCATTAATAGACATGGTATCTATATCCACTTGTGAAGTGAGGGCCTTTAACTGGATATGAATAATGATCCTTATAGATGGACTATCATAGATTGTAGGGAAAAATCCTGACAACGCTCTAAAATGAGAAAAAGGTTAAGGTTCCCCCTTTATGATGAGTGTCTATCCCTCATATTGCAAATTTAAACATTGATGATACATTGATGAAACGACCTAGATGGTATGAATCCATGGATGACCAAGCAAGATATTGTAAGAGATTTCCAAGTCCAAGACATGGATCTTCATATCATGTGTTATGGGATCCACTTCTAATAATAAAGTGATCATTCTAGCTGATTTTCATTATTCATTGTCATATGCGTTAATGGTGATGACCTTTGTTTCTATATCAGCTTCTGTGTAGTCTAGTTGGTAGAAAATTTTGAGAGTACATATGTTAATACCTGATCCACCATCCATAAGCACTCTCTTAACCTTCTTACGTTTAATGATAACCTCAATATGCAATGGTAGGTTATGTGAAGGATCTTCAACTAAGGCTTTTGTAGTACTAAAGATTATGTGTTCCAAAGGAACAAGTTGTGTTACCATGGCTTGGAAATGTGTTGGGTCAACATCAATGCATACTCTTGATCCTTGTAAGGTTTTATAAAGTATATCCCTATGGACATTAGATATATTTAGAAGGTTTAAGATGGAAATCTTAGTTGTAGTTTTTTCTCATTGATCTAACACATCATAGCGACTCTCTTGAGGAGGAGGGGGAGTAGGCTCAAAATTTATAATGAGGTGAGCCCACCACGTTGCCATAAAACACTCTCTTTTCTTAATTATAATTGTATTGATTTACTCAACGAGTGGGTCAACACAACCTATCAAGGAATCAAAATGGTCTTTGTTTGACATATCGTTAGCATTTTTATTTTAAGATGATTATACCTGATCAAAATTTTTTCTTTCTTCGTGATTGGGAAAAGGATATTTTAAGATCCCAAAAATTGTATTTGGAGATTTTACAGTGACAATGGAGTCTACTTCAATATCATCACTGTCGACTAGGTCATGAATATAGTGTTTTAATATTAAAAACTTATTAGTTTTGTGACCCTTTATGTGGTGGAACCCGCAAAATTCATTCTCCCCAAACCATGATGGTTTGGGTGTATCATCCATGTAGGGTTACATTTTAGGGTTCTTAACCATGTTTACAGCCTCTAATTGTTTTATTATAAACAATATGGATTCAGATAGAGGAGTAAAAGTGTGGCATTTAAACTCGGTAGGTGGATTACCCTTTGCAAGTTTTAAAGGTGTGTGGTTTTGCATGGCTTGCACCCATTTATAGTCTACTATCCCATCACTAATGAAATATTTGTTTCTATTAATAAAAAAAATTGTTTTATCATTAGATTTAGAGTCATTTTGTTTGTGGGAGAAAGTTTTTAGAGTCCCCCTAGCTAACAATGCCTTATCAATTTGAATCCCTTTTTCTATTACCTCTTTGAATATGTTACCACAATTCATTTGAAAGTGGAATGTAATGTCTGAATGGAGGTTGGGAACAATAATTCCTATCATCTAATTTTTGGGTAGGGAGCAAGGAAAACGACTAGCTAACCCTCTCCATCTTTTTAAAAATGTAGTGAAGTTTTCGTTGTTTCATTTCTTCGTATTGTAGAGATCTAACATGGTAACATCATTTTATATATTGAAAGAGAAGTTTCATATGAAGCTCTCTACTAGTTCTGTCCATTTCGATATGGATTCCTTAGGGATATGCACAAACCAATCTAGCATCATTACCCCTAAAATTCATGGAAATAAGCACATAAGATAATTTTCGCTAAATGCCACCTCTTGACATGCCATATAAAAGTCCTTTATATGATCACGAGGGTCACCTTTTCCATTATATTTATCAAATTTTGGAAAATAAAAATGTCTTGGGAGAGGTACCTGCAATATGGATTTGTTAATTGGGTAAGGACATAAATCATCAAAATGATACTTCTTGTTATTGCTACTAGTTTGGCCCTCTTGTAACAATGGAAGGGTGTTCTTCATTGTTGAACACTCTTGATTAAAAAGTGGATCTTGCATGGGAAGTGGTGTAGGTCTATAAGGATCTCTTTGTGCCTCCCATCGAGGAGTTTTTATTGGGAATTCATAAAACAAAGCTTTAGGTTTTTCCTTTGGTATAGTTTTTTTCACAACTTTTGGTTGTTTCTTTTGTATATGCAAAGCTAAAATTTCCAATTGATGAACGAGGGCTTGGACCTGTTGTTCTAATGCAACCTCTTTAATAGGAATTTTATGATGATCTTCATTAGGAGGAGGTTTTTCATGATGAACATGTTCTTCATGGTCTTTGCAACAAATTTTAATAGGAGGAAAACGATAGTCGCCATCATTTTCAAATGGTATCTTCTCATTATTCTTCCATGCAAAAGTAGAGGCATGGCTTGGATTTAAAATTTCATTAAGAGTGCAATGAGGGAGGTCTACTTCTTCTTCTCCCCAAACCATGCCGATGATAAGAGAAGGGTCTAATGTGGAAGGTAATTTGGCTCCTAGTTCCACAACCCGAATAAGAACTTCATGTTTGTTATGAAAAAATTAGTCGTCAAAATGGGTGGAATGAAACTATACATCTACACGAGGAGACTCTTCCTCTCCACCACTATGGTCAACCATGAGATTATCCTTCAAAAGAGGGTTGTCACCTCCAAATATATTAGCTACCAACTTTTGTGATCCCATTCTCGTAGTAGGTATTTCTTAGAATAGAAGGTACAACACAAAATATTTCCACTGAGTTTTACTAACAAGGGACCCTAGTCAAATTTGTGCAGCATAAAATAAGGTGAATATAAAATAGACACAAAATTGATAGATTAAAGAAAACGTACTACCTAAATAATAATGAAAAATCTACCCTAGTAGGGTAATATATGACACAATTTTTCCTTAGAATAATACAATGACGTACAACACTCAAGATTTAGTTACACCAAATAGTTTATTCTCTAAGATTTCATCTAGATAGGCTTGTAACCAAATAGTGACAACACAACATCACCAGTTAGGTTGAGTTTGCAACAAACAAGGACTAAATGATAAGAGAATGTTGACGTGATCTTCTAACAAGATATACTAAAAACCAGTTTCTAAACACTAACAAAATCCAAGTCTCATAAAATGGACGACAACAATGTGAGTAGCGTAACACCAGTATTTGGACATGTGAACCAAGCTTTCAGGAAAACAAGATTTCTAGTGTCAAAATGATGTTATCATGATGCTAACAATGTATCCTCAAAACTCACAAAAATAAAGACAAAGTTAGAATGTGAAAACTATGTCTAAGTATAACAAGAAATTGTTATGAATGTGAACAACGTAACTCTACAATATAGAGATTTAGGCCTAATTTCACAATGGAAAAAAAATATAAATATCTCAATTTTATGGCTACAATGTGGGCAGTGTAACAACTCAAAATAAGACAAGGATGAAATCACCTAACTATGATGATAATAAGTCTCAAATATGGGTTTTTGAGACAAGGGGGCTTACTAGATCATGAGTATGTACCATGCACACTTTCAACACTTGCGCTCCAAAATTGAAACCTAGTCACGCGTGTAGAATATAAAAGTGGTGGACGCGCGATATCTAGTGGTATCCATATATGTTGTTTCCTTTTTCCAAAAATGGGCAACAAGAAAATAAGAGTGTAGACCAAGTGGTGTTGAAATAAACTTGGTGTTATTTTGGCAGAGTTTCACGTTGTCTTAAGACAAGTGAAAAACTAGGACAAAATGACACTAAGTAGATTTCATGATGAAATGTCATGTGGTTTAAAATTTAAGAGATTATTTCCCTTGTTCGAAAAACATGAGTTTGAATCTAAAAAATTTGGTACTTTTTTAGAGCTCTCAAGTATACTATCTAAGAAGAAAACAATGGCTCCAAGCCAACAATCTTCCTAGGTGGTTCTCTCTCTAGGTGTCACAAGATATCTATGAGCGAGCTCAATTTACCCAAAAAAATGCATAGACTAATTTGGGAGTATCTCGGATTTACTTTACCCCTTCAATATAATGAGCACCGAAGCACGTTCAGTTATACTTTCACTGGGGTCATGATACAGATAACTTTGACGTAATCTCCCCAAGGTGTACTAGAAAAGTCAGTAGTATGGAGCACTTCTTGTTCCATTCACAAGGTTACCTCTTGCGTGAAATACTTTAGGGTTCCTAGGACCACCCCCATTGTTTTATCTTAAGGATTATGCCAAAGGGGTTATGTCCTAGTTGAGTGGACAAGTCGTAGCTCTTAACCAAAACCTGCAAATACAATGTGATGATTGTGGTGTATGTTTTTTATCTTTTAGAATTAATTTTGTTTTTTTTGTACTCCTTTTGAAAACCTACAGTCACACATGTAGTTAGAAAAATTGTTTAGGTCCTCCTTTATTTGACCAGTGTTAGGTCCTTCACAAAATGGTTAGTAGATTCAAAATAGATTCACAATATCATAAGAAAATAACCATGAAAAATGCTTGTAAATCAACTAACTACTATCAATTTTTGTGAAAACACTTTTTATTCCCAATTCATCTAAGTGATTTTTAATGAAAAGACTAAAATTGCTTTTGATTCTCAAGATCACAATAGATGCAAGGGAATATCATACAAAAATTATAGCCTTGGTTATTTAGCAAGTGAAAAAACATTTAAACTAAGATAAGATTAACAAAGTTTCCTACTTACTCTAATGATAGCAAAAGAAGGTTTAAGAGTGCTTTTGATTCTCTAGATCACATGAAGTGTAAGAGAAGAGCATACACACCTTAATCCAAAATCATACAAAACATGGAAACAAGATTAATTCCTTCAAACCCTAAGTTATTTTAAAATAAACTTACTTTAAATCTATGAAATTGACAAAAATGGCATCTAAAAACCTCTGAAAATTAATAGAAATCCTAAAAACCAAAAATGGAAACTTTGAGTTTGCACGAAAAATTTATATAGACACACCTGCATGCCCCTGTCAACATGTGCATGCCTGTTTCAACACCTACACTCCCCTTCCAATGTGTGTGCTCCCCCTTGTAAAAATTACTGATAGTTGAAACATATGAGTTGACATGTGCGCCTATAGACAAGTGAGTGTGTTGCTGTTTTGATGCTTGCATTCCCCTACCAATGTGTCCACCCCTTTATAAAAATGATTGACAGTTGAAAAATATGAGCTTATGTGTGAACCTCCAGACAAGTGGGTGTGCTCTTGTTTCGATGATTGTGCTCCCCTACCAACGTATGTGCTCCCCTTTGTAAAAATGTATAACATTTGAAAAATATGAGATGATGTGTGTGCCTCTAGACAAGTGGGTGTGCTTTTGGTTTGATGTTTGTGATCCCTTACTAATGTGTGCACTCCCCTTTTAATGCATGTGCTCTCGATTCAATGCATACGCGCCCCTTCACTGGAAGTGTCCAAAATTTGAGTTTTGAGAAAATTTTCTTCAAAAACGTCAAATCTTTAGTATTTTTGGGAAATTTTTATAGGGTTTCACCTCCTTGAATCCTGAAAACAACAAGAAAACACAACTTCTACCACAAATCTAGTTGAAACAACTTTCAAAAATATAAATTAATCTATAAAAATTTGAAAATTACTCTAAAACTTTGAAATTAATCTCAAAAGCTTGAGAAACTAATATAAAAAGCTTGAAAGTACATTAAAAAACTTGAAATTAAACTAGAAAACTTGAAATTAATCTAGGAAACTTGAAACTAATCTAGGAAAATTGAAACTAAACTATGGAAATTCATCTATAAAACTTTGAAAATCACTCTAAAATTTTGAAATTAAACTAAAAATCTTGAGAAACTAATCTAAAAATCTTGAAAGTGCTCTAAAAATCTTGACAGTAAACTAGAAAACTTGAAATTAATCTAGAAAAATTGAAATTAATCTATGAAACTTGAAACTAATCTAGGCAACTTAAAACTAATCTTATAAATTTTGAAAATTACTCTAAAACTTTGAAATAATCCAAAATCTTGAGAAAATAATCTAAAAAGCTTGAAAGTACTCTAGAAATCTTGAAAGTAAACTAGAAAGCTTGAAATTAATCGAGGAAACTTGAAACTAATCTATAAACTTGAAATGAAAAAAATTAAAACTAAATTAATAATATTTAAAAATTTAATGCAATGGGGTATGGTCCCACCGAGTGAGCCAAATGATGAGACCCTAAAATTTACAAAGAAAATTTCATGAGTAAAAATGGGAAGCTATCACCATTTCGATCCATCTAGCTAAGGTTCTAATTCTAGGAATGTAACATTAAGATAAAAGCTTAAAAGAATGCTTAACTAGTATGAAAACAATACAAAATATAACTAAACATGCCTACTAATATGCTTTAATTACCTAACATGGGCCTAAATAGACCTAAGAGGGAAATTGAATGGTTATGGTTGCTACTCCAAACAAGGTGATATGACCTCTCTCAATGAATACTTGGTCATTTTGGATATCCATCTACTAACCCCGTTGAAGGATGTAAGCAAGGATTGAACTTGACTATATATCATATTTATTATATGAGATGCAAATCAAAGCATGGTGTGAAATATAAAGGAATGAGGTGCACCCTTTTTATAGTTTTCCTTTTGGGAGAAACTTGTATTTTGGTGCATGTGGGACTAAAAGGCCCAAATTAGATTAGAATTGCTAATCATGATTAGGCCTTACTAATCACAATTAGTGAATTACCAAGTGATTAAGAGGTGTGAAGCCTTAATCAACCACTTAGGGTCAACTACGAGGCTAGGATAAGATTTTGAAGCTTGATGAGATGTTGTGGAGGTGAATGGGGTGATTTTGAGTGGCTGGAAGAGGGTTTTGAGTCAATACTAGGGTATATTGACCAAAACAAGGGAAAAATAGGCTTGATTAGCTAATGAACACTAATTGTCTATTTTCAAGAGGATTTTGAATTACGATTCGCCATAAAGTGGCATCCTCAATGCGAAAAGGGGTTATGCAATAAAAAAAGCATTGTTAATTAGCTAAAGTGGTAAGAAACATTAGTTATTTAGCAAAAACCACTAATTATAATGGATTTGGCAAGAGTGAGAGTGATTTGTGTGCATTTTGACAATAAGATTGCAAAAGCAGAATTTAGGTGTCTACATATAGGTTCCCCATTTTGTGGTCAAAGTTGTCTTGAACCGATTTTCCTCTTTCACCATGATCTGATTGTAGCCGTAGTAACCATCTAGAAGGGAAAAAGTTTCTGACCCAGCTGTCATTTGTAATATTTGTTCCATAGAGGGTAGTGGGTAATGATCTTTTTAGGATGTTGTGTTCAACTCCTTGAAATCGACACGTGATATGATTTTTCCATTATTTTTCCACATTGGAACTTGATTAACAACCCAAGATGAATGTTTGGTGGGAAAATGATGCTTTCCTTAATGAACTTGTTTAATTCCTTCCTCATCAAGGGCTCAATATGTGGATTAAAATGTCTTTGTTTTTGTCTGATATGTTTGGCAGTTGAATCCAAATCAATGGCATGTTGAAATAAAATAGTATTGAAACCTATAAGGTATTCATAACTCCATCTAAAAATATCAGTGAATTCTTGGAAAAGTTCTATAAAATCATGTTTTTATTTTGGAGTTCTTATCTTACCAATTTGAAGTAATTTATCCTTGACCAACTGAGATGGGTTTTGAATCTTCACCCTTAAGTGTTATGTTTGCATTTTATTTTCTAAACTAGTTGTTAAGGTTAAAAATGGATTCCAATGTCATTAGGCCCTTAGGTAGTTTATTTGATCTAATTTGAACAACTTGGTATCTATATTGCTTCTCCAATGTATCTTTATTTCTTGAAGAAAACTCAACTTATTCTTGAATAAATTAGAAATCTGGTGATCATTTTCAAACACTTTCCAATTGGTATCATTGTCTTGTATAACAAGCCTTACTACTACCCTGACATGTGGTTGTACTTTTTTTCTGTTAACATTCTCAACCACATTAAACCTTGCTCCAACTGCATCCAATCTTTAAGAAACTTCATTTTTTTTTCTTGGAATGTCATGGATATCTAAAGCTTCAAAATATTCCCAAATATCCCATACCTTACACTTATAAGCTTTTAGCTAGTCATTCTTGGCTACATTTGATCCTTTGATTTGATTCTCCATCAAATCACTATCCTTGAAGGTCTATAATTTTTTGATGTTCTTATTCCTTGCCCATTGCAAGCCATGGATGAGAGATTCATATTCTTCTATGTTGTTGGAACAGATGAATTAAAATTTGAAAGAGGAGTAATACTTAATTCTAGTAGGATACATAAGGACTACACATCTTTCTTCTCCTTATCTGCTTGTTGATCCATCAAAGAAAATTTTCCAAATTCCTTCCTTCGGATCATTTATTTTCAAAATACTAGGAAAAGGTGAATTTTCCTCATGTAGGCAATAGATACCAAGGATAACTTATTAAATTTTTTGATATGGGTCAAAACCATAATATTCATTTCCCCATGTTCATCAAGTAATAATTGAAAAATTCCCTCAATCTGAGTATCTTTTTCTTAAGTACTTGGACAATATTCTTGATAAAAGATGGTACAATTTGCATTGATGGGACTTGGGTATATAATGTTCTATATGATATGTAGAAATTGGCTCAAATTTGATGGTACCCTTAGTGCCATACCTAGTTTTGAAGAGCATTTGAGACCAATCAAGTGATAGACATCCTCAAATTTTGGAAGTGAATCCTCTAGATAATAAAGCGTGAACAATAAAGACAAATCAATTATGAAAATATCTCAAGGAATTGAGAAATTGGGGCATGCATGTAATGTGAGGCTTAGACCTTTGATAAATCTAATAGTTCCTACTATTGTTCCATCTAGTTGTACCAAACCCCTATAAAGAGGTTCATAATTGAGACCCAACTGGTCTACAATTTCCTTGGGCATGATAGATCTTCTTTCTCCAGATTTGATCATACAATTATGAACTAAATGATTCTTGGTGATCAAGGATATATAAAATGGTAGAGGTTTCATGTTTCTGCTTATATGGTCATCCTTTTGTTGCATGGAATTAGTAAGAATAATCTTGGTTTGTTCCTTGGGTAGCTCATTTAGAATAGAAAGGTTGGCCATAACTTCCTGCAAAAGATATCTTTGTCTTGGGATTGCTAATGATTCCACATAGATATGCTCACAATATTTTTATTTATATGTTCAAGGATATTGAAGGAAGTTAAATTATCTTTCATATGTTCCTTACTTGTAATAATAATTTCTTGCATTTGAGATGATATGGAAGGTCCTCTAGGATGATTTTGCACATTTGGAGCCATGCTTGAATTTCCATCTCCTTGGAGTGTCAAAGAAGGTTGGGAAGGACCATTGTTTGTTGATTTTCCCTATTATATAAACCTCTTATTATATCTAGTATTTGGAGCCACACCTTATGGAGGAGTCTATTTTATTTCACAAAATTCATCCATTTTCTAGTTCACAAGTGAAGTATCATTTAGTGGTGTCCCTTGTGTGACTATGTGCTGCTGATTTTCCTCTATAGGTGTATATTAAGGAAAATATGCATTTTGCACCATCAAAGATTTGGTTCAGAATGTCATTATGGCATGTTTCTTGGTTTCCTAGAAGATGACAAGGTAAACACCTCTCATAATATTGCACAAGGTTATTTTTAATAGGAATCAAATCTTGAGATGAAGTAGCCACATTTGGATTATATGGTTGAAATGGTCTTGTAGAGGGAAACTATTTTGATTTTGAGGAACAACTTGATAGGAAGGTTTATTTGGTTGATAAGGGGACTTATTAGGCTGGTATGGAGGTTGATAAGGTATAAAATTTTGGGCTTGTTATGTCTTAATGGACACCAATTCATTCCCAAAATTTTGCAATTGTTTCATCACATCTAAAAAATTAGTTGAGGTATTTAAGGAAGTAGATGCTTGTCTAGAACTTTGGATTCTTGGGATTATAATGGGGGATACATCAGGGATTTGATGGGAAGTAGGTGTCTTAATCTTCAAGAATATAGGCATTGGATGTATAGGAGTAATATAGAATTTGGTAATGTTCTACCCCCATTGATTGAATCATGGATGAAATATCACTATGAAAATCCTTAAGATAATAGAGAAATGCATGTTGGGGTGTAAGTCTAATCACTTGAGGAATTTTGTCCCAAATCCTTTGAATTTTGATGTTAAAATCAGTCGTTTGTTGTTAATTGTTCCACCAAAGACATGTGATCTGATTTATCCTCAAAATGGTTACAAATAGTTGTGCCAAGTTCATCTCAATTGTGAATTGAGGCTTATCTCAAAATCCTTTACCATTAAATATCTTTCCCTTTAAATGATGAGGTGAAGATCCAGATTGTCACATCATATTCAATAATAAAATGGACTGAACACTCATTATCAACATCTTAGATATGGTTTGCTGGGGTAGTATGTTTTTCACCAGTGAAGAAAGAGATACTTTTAAGTGCATACACTAGTATATCATGTTGTGAATTGAGAGCTGGAGGAATACCACCATTGAAAATCACAAAGAGAATATTTATTTGAAGAACCATGAATGGAATAGGTCTTAAAACTCTAGAGGACAATAAGAAGGGCCTACTAGGAGGAGTAGAGAGGAATCTGTTTGGTGGAGATGGTGATCTGTTAGTTGATTTGTGTCTTCTTCTTCTCCTTGGTGACAACTGGAAGTAATCAAAGTTCTCTCTAGATGCTATCCTCTATCTTGTCTGTATTATTCTCATGAAATGTACACTTTAACTATTAAAAATAGTTGAAATGATTATTGGAGTCACCAAATGTGTTGCATCAAGCCTCCAAAGGCTTAGAAATTACTAATTCACTCACCAAACTTATCAAGAATGAAAATAAAGGTTTGAAGGTCCCAAAACTGGAAGTGAAAGTTAAACCTTGTTTTACACCATAAGAAACTGAAAACAAGCAGTTGGGAAACTATACTTGTTGAGTAACCCAAGAAACCCAAAAAAATGAGTTGGAAATTTCTTGATGTTTTTCAACCGCCAACTCTTGAAATGCTATTGATAGAAGTTGACCCTTGAAATGTAACCAAAAACTTCTGAATTGGTCTAGGGTAGAACTCAAACCTTGTTTTTCACCTATGAGCCTCTTCTCTAATTGAAAATACCTCCAAAAGGCTGAAAAATCACCAAGAACACATAAGACTAAAAATATCCCACTGGGCATGCCAAAATTGTTATCACTGAAAAAAACACCCTATGATTTTTCATAAAATTATGGATGAGAAATCAATGTTTTTGGGTAACATGGGATTGTCTCCAAATTGTGGGACTTGCTACTTGAGACAAACCTCCAGAGAAGGCTAGTTCCTCTACCTGTTCCTCATGATAAACTACTCCTAGAAGTGGAAATGTAGATATGTAAGCATACTCTAATAATCCAAGTGACCAAGGGAAGAGGGAAATGCATTAAAATGAAATCCTAAACTAAGGGGAGGTGATAGCACAAAGAAAAAAGGGAAAGACACTCTCAAATGAGGGAAAATGAGAGAAATGAAGGAGGAGAGAGAAAAATTGAGAGCCACAGTCTAGAGAAACATTAAAACATCCATTTTCACATAATGCACAACAAAAATAAACCCTTCAAAGTGGAGAAACACAAAAAACATACCTGTAAGTAGATGAAGAGGAAAGGAAATGTAATAAAACACTAGCTAGGGAAGAATAATAGTCACATAAACAACATTTTTATTTCCTTAAGAAGATGAAAAAATCATTATAATTGATGAAGAAGGGATAAAAACATTGCAAAATCCAAATCTGAGGCTTGAAACTCAAGAACACTTGTGCAACACTTTGAAATGATGTCCTTGCATTTAAAGAGTATCCAACTTTTACAAATGGGAATAATTTTTCAACTTATAGAAAATGTGAAAGAGAGAGGAGGGAAAAGAAAGGGAAATTTGGATTTCTTCTTTCAACCACCAACAAGATATATTAAACGTCTAAAAAAAATCATGGACACCCTGTCAAGACCATTCCCTTATGATAATCTACTTGTAGGAGAAGGAAGGGCACCATACCTCATCAAATTTGGTGGTTGAGATACCTGAACTGTTATTCTAATGTTGGGATAATATTTCCTCTTTTTCACCAACATAACTATTCTTCTAATGCTGGGACATGATGAGAACTTTCTAAAAAGTCCAATTTTTTGAAATTTGGATTTACAGGGAAAAGTTATGGCCATTTGAAGTTTAAGGTTCCATACTTCAATAAATGCAAGTGATTGAGTTATTAAATCAAGCCTTTGTCAGTTCCGCAGCCTTGGAAAAAATTCTTGGAAACCCAACACAAAGGACCATCTAGTTTTGAGATCAGAAGACATGCAAAAAATAACATGCATTTGGGTCACCATGTTATGATGAAAGAGAAACTTGAAACCCAAAATGATGGAGGCTATAAGAATTTTTATCTTGATTTGCACCTGTTGACCTCTGAAATACAAACGACGGAACTTGGGACTTGTAAAGCAACCTCTAAATCCTGAAATTGTCTTTGGCAGAAGTTGACCCCCATTTTGCAACTTGGTTAGGTTTCTAGGATCAAATTGTAATTTACATGTAAATTTAAATCAAGAACGTGAAACCCAAAATACACTGATTTCTTTGCATTTTAGGGATCGGGTTTTGATTTGCAACTTACATGTAAATTGCAAATCAAAACCCAAAACATTAAATGATTTAGGAATGTTTGGTTTTAGGGATCAGGTTTCAAATTTTAATTTACATGAAAATTATTATTCAAAACCCGAAATACACTAAACCCTTTGTCTTTTAGGTTTCAGAGCTTGAAGAACAATTTGCATGCAAATTATAATTTGTTTTCTGAACCCAAAATCTGAAATACAAGGGAAATATTCAACACTTAGGAAGTTTTCAAGATTTCTCAAAAATGAATAGGGGTGGAGAACAAGGAGCATGTAACATGTGGAGATGCACGAAGATCCTGAAAATAAGATGGTCTTAAACAATGAACTCCTCAGCCCTGAAATAACTGCAATTTTGCCCAAGTTTAGAAAGGAATATGCAGGTTACCAAAATAGCCCTAGGGGTTATTTTAGACAAAATGTAAATACTTTAAATATCACTATATGACCATGGAAATGCCTAGCTATGTTTAGAGAGGAATGTGGTAAAGTCTTCTAACTCTTTTGAATATAAGGACTGACCGAATTTGGTTATGTGAGGATCCCGTGGGGTCCCTATGTTAAGATCGATAGTGGATTCATTGAGAAGTGGTAATGTGTCAGGTGGTAGAATATTTGTAAGGTAATGGTCTTCTTCCCCCATAGAGGAGAATATGGATTGGTCGTCATGGCATTGAAGGATGTTAATGGTAGGAGAACATTCCTCTATCATTTTAGGTAATATGAGGTGGAGGGTGTTAGTGCCATTGTTAGTTTGATAAGTAAGAAGTCCTAAGGTAATTGTATTGAATATAAAAAAATTTAGATGGGATTGAAACGATGTCATATTTATCTATGGAGTCATTGTGTGAGGGTGTATAAGATGGTTTAGGTTATATTACAGGTCCTGATGTAGTGTTGGAGGATTTTGATGCCAGTTTCTAAAAACCTAATCCATAATTTTCATGATGCTTATAGGAATGATCGAGGATCAATTCATGAATACTCTATTTACAATGTCTTAGGCCAAAGCCATTTTAGGCACAACGATGGAGGTACTTTTTTGCAAAGGATTGATAATATAGGAATGTGAAATCTAGTATGAATGGTTTTACGTGATGTTGATTGTTGTGATGCAGTGATGAATGATCAATACCTCTATAGATGAGATTGGTTTTGGTATGTGGTGGAACGAAGGAGATAACATCTCTGACATTAGACTCATACATGGGTTATTTTTTGGGTATTCCATATGTATCCAGTGTAGGAAGTGAATCAAGTGTAAGGACGTGATACTCACTTAGTGAAAGAGGTTGCATATTGTCATTGAAGGAGTTGTCATCTAGAAATTTTGATGTGGTGATGAAAGAACTAGTAGAGGATTATTAGAGGATCCTAAGTTCATTTTAGGGACAAGAACAATTTTTGGGTCAATATGTCACGTGAAACACTTTAAAGGGGTTCAGGTCATCTAGGTCAGTGAAAGTTTTACTCTCATGTCCATACTTGAGACAACAATGGAGGGTGGATGGGATACAACAAATGGCACAAATATAGTCATCCTAATAACATGTTATATTAGAAATCTCTTTATACTAAATAAAAGAGTGCGTGGAGGGTCTAGAAACAAAAATTCATGGGTAGGATAACCATGCCCAATATAGTATTGATAATATCGTTAAAGTCTCATGATACTGTAGGTGATTTGGTGATGATAGTGTTGGGTAGATGGAGTTTATCAAAAGCATGGGATGATACAATGTTGATGATGACACAATCATCGATACAAAATCTCATAATTAGAGTATCATCGATTTTGGTAGTGATGAATAATGGAAGTTCATGGGGTCCAAACTCACATCCATGAAGTTTGTAACTGATCGATCTTTTGATCAATCGATTCGGCTTCAACTTTCCTAATGGATCACCACTAACTAGATCATACCCAAGTGGCTATCTTTGGGCTGCAAGGATGGGATTTAAAAGCTTTCAAAAGAGATGGCAACTGACATCTTACGGGTAATGAACAGATTCGTGAAAGGTTTTGGGTTGTCTAAGGGTACTGATATGGATTGAAGTGTTTCAATCATGGTTTTTCTATGTTGTGGTGAAGTTTGTACCAGATCGTAAAGGGACATCTTTACCGAAGCTTGATGGATTTGTTTGATGATGGTGTTCTATATAATAGTGGAGGATTGAGTCTTTTGAACAATGAGGATGGATACCTTAGTTTTGGTATAAGGTGTTTGATTAGGTGATTCTGGAGTGATTTGGATGCATACCTTGTACTTTTTTTGATATGAAGTTTTAGGATCTTACATGTGAGATCTAATAGTTATACGTACTATGTCAATTTGATGAAGTGGGGATTTCTAATAAAAGGTCTCATCTTTGTTGGATGAATATGGTGATATTTTGGATGTTGTGGTTTTAAAGGTTTAATGGGTCATTTTATCAAGATTTGATGGTTCTAGATATGTGGGGATAAATCCTTTATTAGAAAGGTTTTGAATAGAAGTGTGGTTGGATTTGCATTCCTCAGTAGAATGTCCTAGTATTTGGTGATAATTAGAGAATGCTTCAAAATTGTACCAGGAGGGTTTCCAAACCTAAGAGATAGATGGTTTAAGAGGAGGAAAGTTTATTATGGATTGTTGGATGAGCCCTCCAAGGATTTTATCATAGTGTCCTTTTGAGGATGAGGTTGAGGGAATTGGTGTTTCTTTTGATGATACCTATGTTGGTGTTGAAGGGATCATTTTTTGTGTGACTCATTGAGGTGCCAGTAGAGAAATGATATTGGAATCTGTAATAGTGACTAATTTTTTTTGTGAGGGGTGTAACCTGTCGACACTAAAATTTTCCTCCGTAATTTCTATTTCATTAATGTATGTATTAGGAATAGGATGTTGTTAAGTATAATTAGTAGTAGAGTCTGATAGAAGATAACGATGCCGTCAGTACGGTGCCGCCAATAATGTGGAGTACGGTAACAGTCAAAATACAATAGAAATGTTGTAAAAAGTAAATATTTGTCATAAGTGGTCTGGTAATGTTAAAATGTCAAAGTTTGGGTAATTAGAGAAGTAGGGTCTACGTGATTAGGAATTAGAAATATTATATTGGTAATAAGGACAAGGAGTGAGGTCATAAATATTTTGTGTATTTTATTTGTAAAAAGTCTAAAAATGTGGAACCCATGTAAAATGATAAGGTTTATCTTATCTTAGAAGATAAGCTTACATGTACAGATAAGAGTTAAGGTATGGAATATGATTCGTTAGAGTGGATTTCTTATCCTATCCTAGAGATAAGATGGATAAGCCTGGAAGTTCTATAAATAGAGAGGCCACCCCCCTCATTTAGTATAGAAAGAAGTAGTGAGAAATATTGTAGGAAGTGTGCAAAGGAAGCCATCAGTTAAAGGTGTGTTGAAGAAGCCATCAAGAGGTGTAATTGTAAAGTTTCTCCCATAGTCTTAGTCGATGGTATTTTTGTGTTATGTTGTTGTTTTGTTTCTAGATTACATCCACCAAACTAAAGGCTGTGCATTAGTAAATAATCATAGCACGAGGAGTTCCCGGTGAAGAATTATCATAGTGTCGGATTGGTGATGACATTTTGGTTCCGTTGCCGGGACCATTCCTCGTTGGTGGATTTTCTGGAGAGATATTCCCACTTAGTCAAAAATCAATTGGAGGGTAACCTTGTTTTTACTGTGCATAGTAGTTACCATGGTAAAGTCATTTTTGCCATGAATAGTAGTTACCATGGTAAAGTCATTTTTGCTGGAATAGTATTTACCGCAGTAAAGTCACGTGAATAGTATTTTTTTCACTTTTTACCGTGAATAGTATTTACCGCAGTAACTTCACTTTTTACCGTGAATAGTGTTTACCACAGTAAAGTCAGTTTTTACCGCAGTAAGTCAAGTTTTACCATAGTTTACCGTGGTCATTTCTATTTTACTGTAGAAAGGTGTAAAGTCACTTTCTAGTATAGTGATTCCAATTATTTGTACACATAAGTCTTGTTGATTGTACTTGTGAGTTGGTATTTCACGGTGGTTACTTTTGAAAATGGGAAAGATTCCTATTTTTTCAGCTCAATCTAATGAAGATGCTTCTTCTTTCATTCAAGAGTTTAAGCGATCTTGTATTTGTAATGGCCTTATAAGAAGGGAACAATGGACTGAATTTTTTCCTACCTTTTTGGATGGTTCAGCACTTAGGTGGTTTGAAACACTAGGTGATAATGTGAAAAATTCATGGGATTTATTAACTGAAAGTTTTCTTGAAGAATTTGGTGAACAACAGAAATATGCAGATCTCATGATCAAGATCACAAAGCTATCCCAAGGAGAGAAGGAGAAGATAAGGGATTATCATGCTCGTGTTCTAGAGCTAAGGAGGAAGCTCGATGCCCAGATCTGGAAGGAAGGACTAGCGGATGGGTTGATGAATGGCATGGATAATATCCTCTGTAAGCACTTCATTCTTGGGATGAAGCCAGAGATCAGACAACGAGTGAAGTATGACCGCCCAGCTACCATTGAACAAGCAAAGGAGATTGCAAGAAGGCAAGAAGAAAGCATGGAAGAGGAGCCCAAAGAAATTGTTGCTAAAGTAGAGCCTACACCAGCACCTTTGGTCCAGAATCCACAACCACTCCCGGTGAGCACAAATATTTCTCCTAGTACATCTACTGAGTATGAAGATCTGCTCAAAAAGATGGGTCAGTTAACTATTAATCTTCTTCAAGGAAAGGAATTTAGTTCTCAGGGAGGAGATAGAGGTCCAAAAAGAAATATTTCTGAAGTTGTTTGTTATGGTTGTTATAAAAAGGGTCATTATAAGTATAATTGTCCAGATAGAGCTTCTACATCTGGTAAAGGAGATAATGATAAAGGAAAAGCACCTGTGAATTCTTTTGATGTAGTAGATAAGAGCAGAAATAATGAAGTAGATGTGTTTGTAACAAAAAGAAAGAAAGAAAAAGATAATCAAGATGGAAATGATCCTAAGAAGATGAAAGAAGAAACTAGTAAGAAACATAGGAGAAGAAAGTTGGGTGTGCAGGATTTTCTGATTTCACAGGGGCAAGGACCATACTCCATCTTGGAAGATCTGTCCAAAAGGCCTGCAAATATTACATATGGTCAACTCTTGGCTATGTCTTCTGAGAAGAGGCGGGAGTTGCGAGGTGGACTCAATGCTCGAAGAAGGAAGGAGGTTGAGGTCCCTGTTTTGGAGGCAGAGGAAGATCCCTATGCTCCACAAGCTGAGGTATTATGTAATGGTATTTCAATTCATGATGTCTTAGTTGATGGAGGTGCTGCAGTTAATGTAATGACCGAGTCTGTAATGAATATGTTGGGTTTAAAAATTGATCGCCCTTCAACACTTATGTTAAGGTCATTAAATAAGGGAAAAACTAAACCAGAAGGTGTAGTTTCAAATGTGGCAATATCTGTTATGGGTGTTGTATGTGTGGTAGACTTTCAGGTGATGAAAAATGGTACTGTTGCGTACCCAATGCTGCTGGGAAGACCATGGCTAAGGAGAGTTCATGCAAGAAACTACTGGAATGAAGGTTTCATGACACTTGGACATGGTAGAGAGAGGGTGAAGATAAACGTGATCCCTCGACATCATAAAGCAGAACCTATGGATTCAAGTGATGAAACTGATGATTGGACATCCTCTGATTACTCTAGTACCAGTGAAGTGGACACTGAAGATGAAGAAAGTGAGGTGGATGTTTCAGTCATGGATATCCTTCCAGTCACACCAACTCATGACCCCATAAAATTATCTGAAGAAGAAGTTGATGATCGTCTCCAACAAATAAAGATTGGTGATGCTGTGATGGAGAGTGAGAAGGAATCCTACCTCCAGCTCTTTCGAAGGTACATACACCTATTCACTTTTGATTACAAGGAACTCCGTCAAGTAAGTTGGGTAGAACATTGTATTGAGCTGGTAGATGGTGCTAAGCCCATAAAGCAAATGCCATATAGAATGAATCCTAATTTTTCCAAGACTGTAAAAGAAGAAATAGATAAGTTGCTTGATGCAGGATTCATATTTGCTGTGGAGAATTCAGAATGGGTTTCTCCCATTGTGATCTCAATAAAAAAGAATGGGAAGCTACGCATTTGTGTTGATTACAGGAAGCTCAATAAGGCAACAAAGAAGGATCATTACCCTCTTCCATTTTCAGATCAGATCTTGGACGAAGTAGCTGGCCAGGAGTGCTATAGTTTTGCTGATGGATATAGCGGCTACAACCAAGTTCGTATAGCAGAGAAAGATCAACTGAAGACCACGTTCACCACTCCTTGGGGAATGTTTGCTTATAGAGTTATGCCTTTTGGGTTGTGTAATGCTCCAGCAACATTCCAGCGTTTGATGAATAGGGTGTTCGAACCCTACATTGGGACCTTCATCAGAGTATTTCTGGATGATTTTTACATCTATGGGAGCAAGTTGGACCACCTGCACCAAATGGAGACAACATTTCAAAGGTTAGATGAAGCACAAGCCTCACTAAACCCTACAAAGTGTGTCTTTGGATGTTCTAAAGGCGTTTTGTTAGGGCATGTTGTATCCAGAGATGGTATTGGTACTGATCCTGATAAAGTTTCAAAAATCAAAGATTTACCATTTCCTCTTAATAGAAGTAAGTTGAGATCATTTTTAGGCCATGTGGGTTACTATAGAAGGTTCATCAAGAATTTCTCAAAGATTGCATAGCCACTAACCCAGTTCTTGAAGAAGGATGTTACTTATGAACCAGGAAATAAGGCACATGAAGCTTTTGGACAATTGAAGGAAGCCCTGGTGTCTTCACCTGTTTTGAAGAATCCAGATTGGAGCAAGCCATTCATTGTGTACACTGATGCCTCAGATGCAGCACTAGGAAGTACTTTGAGCCAAAAGGATGAAAATGGGAATGAACATCCAATTTACTTTGGGAGCAGACAAATGAGCAGTGCTGAGGTAAATTATACTGTAACTGAAAAGAGGCTCTGGCTATCATTTTTGCTGTAAAGAAGTTTAGAAATTACTTGCTAGGGAAAAAAATTTATAATTGTAACAGATCAAGGAAGCCACTTCATTAATGAGGTGGTAGAAGCCCTAGTCAATAAGTTTTCTATTAAGCACAGGAAGGCAACAACATACAAGCCAAGCACAAATGGACAGGTGGAACGAACAAATTTTGTGTTGTGTCAAATTCTAGCAAAAGATGCAGCCTTGCAGGTACATAAATGGGATAAAAGGATTCATGCAGCATTGTGGGCATATAGGGCAACATCAAAGTCAGCAACAGGATACTCCCCATTTCAGTTGGCCTATGGCATTGATCCAGTTCTTCCTATTGAGTTTGATATTCCCACTGTGAGAGTTATGAAAAATGAAAGGATGGATGAAAGTGATTCAGTAAAAGAAAGGTTGGTACATCTTCATTTGCTGGAGGAAATGAGAGAAATAGCAAAGGATACAAGCCATAAGAAGAAAATGAAGCAGAAGGAATACTTTGATCAAAAGATCCGGTGGTCTCCATTTCATGTGAATGACTTGGTTCTAGTATATGATTCCAGATACAAAAAAAAGAAGACAGAGAAAATTTCTTCCAAAATGGATGGGGCCCTACAAAATAACAGCTGTGCATGAAAATGGTACGTACCGACTGGAGGAATTGGATGGCACTCCCATTACGAAATGGGTCAACCACGACAAGTTGAAGATTTTCCAAGCACCAGAATAGTCTACTCCGAGGATGGAGTAGAAGCTAGGAAGGGGGAAGATGTCGACACTAAAATTTTCCTCCGTAATTTCTATTTCATTAATGTATGTATTAGGAATAGGATGTTGTTAAGTATAATTAGTAGTAGCGTCTAATAGAAGATAACGGTGCCGTCAGTACGGTGCCGCCAATAATGTGGAGTACGGTAACAGTCAAAGTACAATAGGAATGTTGTAAAAAGTAAATATTTGTCGTAAGTGGTCCGGTAATGTTAAAATGTCAAAGTTTGGGTAATTAGAGAAGTAGGGTCTACGTGATTAGGAATTAGAAATATTATATTGGTAATAAGGACAAGGAGTGAGGTCATAAATATTTTGTGTATTTTATTTGTAAAAAGTCTAAAAATGTGGAACCCATGTAAAATGATAAGGTTTATCTTATCTTAGAAGATAAGCTTACATGTACAGATAAGAGTTAAGGTATGGAATATGATTCGTCAGAGTGGATTTCTTATCCTATCTTAGAGATAAGATGGATAAGCCTGGAAGTTCTATAAATAGAGAGGCCACCCCCCTCATTTAATATAGAAGGAAGTAGTGAGAAATATTGTAGGAAGTGTGCGAAGGAAGCCATCAGTTTAAAGGTGTGTTGAAGAAGCCATTAAGAGGTGTAATTGTAAAGTTTCTCCCATAGTCTTGGCGAAAGTCAAGTGAAGTCAATAACACTTGAAGTACCTCATGGGTGAGATTGTAACAATTTCATGTTAATATTATAATTTACTTTGATATTTCAGATTTGTCATCATTCCGTCTTATCATAGTCGATGGTATTCTTGTGTTATGTTGTTGTTTTGTTTCCAGATTACATCCACCAAACTAAAGGCTGTGCATTAGTAAATAATCATAGCACGAGGAGTTCCTGGTGAAGAATTAGAAGAGCTCACATATGGGTTTGAAGTAGATGCAGTGGATGTGGATAGATTTGCGGTCCTGCCAGAGGTGATACCAGGAGAGGTACGTGATTGAATGGGTGCTTCTAGAGTAGAAACACTAGGTGTAGGTGATGTGGATGACTCATTTTCCATTTCTATGATATAAAAACTTGTGGATGGTTCTGATTGGACTTCTATGATACAAAAAATTAATGCTAAAGATGTAGGTGATTGATCTTTTATTGTGTTGACAATGTGATGAAAGTGGATGGAGTTAGAATACAATTGACTAATGGATAAAGTATGGTTTGGAAAGGGTTATTTGAAAATGTATAGGTTATGATTTAGAGGTGCATTTGGGTTATCTAGTTGCAAGTCACCTTTGTCAATAAGGTCTTGAAGGACAGTTATGAGAAAATGACACCTTTCAATGGCATGACCCTTAACTCTATGGTATTTACAGTAATTGTTCTCTCAATAAAAATAGGGATTTAAGACAGATGTGTCAATAGGAAAAATGGGTAGAAGGGTTAACATACACGCAACTAATATTTTATCAAAGACTGCGTTGTAAGATTAACCAATGGATGTATAATTACGTTGCAAGCATGTACATTCAGGAGTCGAACATTATTTACAATAATTATTTATGACGACTGTATTTTTCTGATGTTTTAGACTCATCATGATTGGAGGATGGTTTGAATGAGGATTTCAGTTTAGGATTCTTTGTTATGAGATTAACCCTACCATCCTCGAGGGCACGAAGTTTGAGTTTGTGAGCCATAGTTAAGGCTTTTTCAAATGTTTGAAAGATTGAATTTGGAGTGTGGACAATATATGTTTAGCATATGAGTGAGAAAATAGATCAATTAATTTTGTTTGTGGGATGGTGTAGACACAAAATCATGCACTTTGGGTAATTATCTAGTCATGGTTACATACTACTATTCATATGATTCCTAAGTAAGTAAAGTACTAATTAACCCATGTCTTTGGCCACCTTTATTTCCTTTCTGTTGCTACTTTCAGTCTTACACCCTTACTTGCTCAGTGTGCCTTTTTACTCTTTGACATTTTTCATCCTAGATACTAGTGCCTAGATAGGATGCCAACACTAAGCGCTATCATCCCCTTTGGGCACCCATATCCTCTTTATACTTTACTCACACTTTTTGGGTCCTTTCTAGGTGTTTGAGCATATTATATTTTTGGTATTCGGCCTTTTTAGGGTTGATTATGAAATTAAAGCAAGGGAATCATATAAATATAAAGTTATGTGATCATAATAAGGGACCAAACAATAAGCACTATCTATCACCACCTAAGGTTTCATCCTTAAAAGCATCTAAGAGCTTCATTGCATCCATCTAGCTCTATCACAAGGTACATAAGGGCTGGTTTTCTGCATCACATTTCATAGGAGAGAAGTTCATTCTATTCCATGCACACATTTACTATATTCTACATCTAGCTACTTTCTTGCTATCCAAGTGTGACATGCACAAGAGAAACATATGGCATAATTCTGTACATACACATAACTACATTGGGTATGAGATGTAGTCTAATGATCAATCGTAAGTTCACCATGGTGACAGATGAGGAAAGTCTGACCCAATATTCTACATCTTTATTTTTTGGGATTTGATGTATATATGAGGGTTTTACAGGTGCATATTTTACTGCAGGTTTCCAACAACCTTAGTGATTTTGGTTTGACCTCAAAGTGATTAAATGTGAATAAAGGTAAACACTTTGAGACACCTCAAAGGAGGGTTTCTAATCATTTTTGCAAACCAAAGTGCCCAAAAATAGGTATAGGGTTTCCATGGGCACCCCAGTCCAGCATGATCCTCCAGATTTGCATTTTTGAGCTCTGATGAGATGGTCAATGCTTCATATTTTATAGTTTTACAACTCTATGAATTCTCTAGAACTCTGCAAATCAGCTAAGCCTTTTTACCCTCTCATTGCAATTAGGGTTTCCTTATTTAATTCTTGATTTTCTTAGGTGTAATTTGTTGTACTTAATTGTTATTCATTTACTGCTGCTATAACATTTAGAATAGGGTCATAAATTACATTTTAACTTAATCATCTTGGTAAACCTGATCTTTGAATCCAACTTCTCTCTAAGGATTTTTTATTCTCATTCCCACCACTCATAGTGGTTGTTTTGGATCTTTTCAATATTATGAGATTCTTTAATCTTCTCGTAGAATTTCTAAATCAATGGCTGATATCTCCAAATCAATGGCCATGACTGAAAAATCAATTGGATAACTCTTGTAATGTTCCTCCTAGCAAAATACAAGCATCTGATAGTGAAAATTCATACGATGAAGATACCAACATTGACCAAGAATAATTAAACACGCTCACTGATTTTCGATAAACTTTGCAAAGTAATCCCACTCATCTTCCACATATTCTACATGATTTGATTTCTACTAAGAACAACCACGATGCTTCGGCACCCCTTGTTGCTCACTCTTCGGCTCCCATTGCCTCCACTAAACCCCTTTATATTTCAGCTACCATTCCTACCACTACCACTTGCATCATTCACCCTAGCACTCCCAATATATAACCTATTTCTTCTTCAAATAATCCTGATTTAACTTTTTTATATAAGGATCTGCATATGTAAATTCACCAGCTACAACTCACTACCTCTCGTGTATCACCATCTTTGGACTCCACATTGATTCTGCACACTCCTTTCACACCCACCATTTCCACCTATCCATTACTACCTAACTTCATCTCCCCTAGATTAGCCATCTTTAAAGGCCATAGTTACCCGAAAGAGAACCTCTGAGCTTTTCATGTGGCATGCCTCGACTATACAGATGACCATACCATATTAACAAATATCTTTCCCCGAAATTTATCGGATTATGCAATGCGTTGGTTCTATGACCTAATTTTCCACTCGGTAACATATTTCATGCATCTGGCCGATGCTTTTCTCACTGACTTATCTATCAATATCGGTTCTAATATGTCATACACATAACTTGCAAAACTTAAACAAGGATCTAATAAACACGTAGCTGATTATGTATTGCAATATCAAAATAAATTAGTTAAGTTTTCTAATGTGATTACAGAGTATGAACTTTAGGACTTATTCATTCAAATTCTATTACCATCTCTCCAAGAGAGTGTTCTCTTTGAGACATCTCCCTCATCCGATCAACTATGTCATACTCTTAAGCTTCATGAAACTAAGATCTTATCCATGTGCAAAATTAAATATCAAGAGCAAGTGTAACCTTCTACATGTTTTCAAAGTAAGTCAGCATTCAAACCACCAGCAACCAAACCAGCCGATGCAAAAACCACTATCAAAGTGGTATCCACCACCAAAGAGTTTAAATCACAACCACCTTGATGTACATACAAAAAGTTAAATGTCCTTCCACATATTTTTATTCAATATCTTATCGAAAGTAATCTCATCATACTTCCTCCTCCACTCAAATTAGACCCATCTTTTCCAAAAGTTCATAATTATGATGAAAACTTCCATTGTGACTATCATTAATGCATAGGAAATTCTACAAATTATTTTTTCAAGCTTCATAATTTCATTCTGGATTTGATCGACAATAATAAAATTGATTTTCTAGAACTTACGAATTCTGCACATGTCAATGAAAATCATAAGCTCAAAATATTTAACAATCCTTTTCCGAAACATGATTAAAAAAAGTGGTTGAATCCTCGACTAATCATGCATATCACATGGTGCCTCCTCCTACATTGAGGGATCTTGATTTCATAGTTTCTCATACTAACACTTCTCCACAAGTTATTTCTTTCTTTTACCATGATTATCATGCAAAATTATTTTCTAATCACTTACACATTAGTGCCTCTATTAGATTACCCCTATTAATAACACCAAGGTTGATCCATCATGGCCCATTAGTGTATGTTCTATTCCACTTCTTGCTGCTATTGGCTATCCACTTTCAAAAATTTCATATCTGATGAACAATTCCTATGGTGTTTTCAATCTTCATGTTACAATCAGGCCTCTCACTATGCTGGTGCCCTTCCTTGTGGGATAAATAGTCAAAGGGTGTGACATGCTGTTAGGCCACATTTAGATTTGTAGGTCTAAGTCTATCATATCCATGAATCATTTGCATCTATAATTCATTTATAACAATCAAGTAATTTCTATCAATGGTGTGCCTCCATCTAATCTATGGTCATAGTCTCCTCTCACAGTTTCAATACATCACCTAGTTCATCTAGTATGTTATGACCTCTATAACCTAAAGAAAAATATGCTCCTAGCTCACCTTCTCACACATAACCTACGTGGTCTCATTTCTCTGCTAGTCTAGTACATTAGTCTAGGTCCATCACTAGGATAGATGCTACATCTAGACAAAATTTGACACCTCATTCTATTCTGCATAGGTGTCCATCACCACCATATTTTTCTTATCATAGGTCTCCATCACCTACACATTTTGTTACACCAAGGTTCCCAACATATGCTCATCATTCACATACATATAGAATTCACTCACCTGCACAACGTCTATCTCATATACCACCACTCTTAAAGCATGGTCAGATGCCTTCATTACCACAAACATCAGGTAGAGGACCTTAATAATTTAGTTTTATCATATAGCTCATTCATCAACACACACTTGGGGGCCAATACACTTATTGATTCCCCTAGCATCAAAATGTGTCTTATATATGCATCATTTCACACATTGATTTTAGCATATACATCTTCACACACACTTGTATCGTCATTTCCTGATGACACACTATTTTACTTTAGTTCACACTTGACTGTTGATGGCATACTATATACATAAAACTTATACACCAAAATACACATTACATATCACACATTGCATACTTCACACTTGCAACACATTATTCTACACATTTCACATCATGCACTTTTCTACATATATAATCTTGCATCTACCCCACTTTATCTACACTTTGTGCTTTATACACCTATACATCGTACAAATTCTACACGTTACATTATTATACTTTTTACATTCTCTGTTTCTTCGATGTCACACATGCTCCATTCTTCCACACTTATATAATCTACACATATGCATTGCACACTAAAAATGTTTTCTCATTACGACACATTCTCCACATATTACACACTTTTACTTCTATGCGCTGCACTCACTACCCTATGACACACTCTAGTCCCATGGTTCATACTCCACTGACAAGGGTCCAAATAAAAATTGAACCTCATCTCATCACACTTACATCATTCTACAATTTGATCTTCACAATCAATCAATTAATATTTTTATCATATCATATGAAATCTTTATCCATCACCTTATTCACACATTTCATGATATACGCTTTGTACTAAATCATCAAATTTTATACCATCCTATTCATCTATATCGTGATATACTCTTTATGCTAAATCATCATGCTTTATGGCACCCTAATAACCCATCTAGTGATATACGCTTTAGGGTAAATCATCACACATCGTCCCTATGCCACATTTAATATCATCTTACAAATCATATACATTTTTTTGGCATCATATTCAATATTCTACACATGATAACCCATTACTCAAACCATTTCCTGATGACACACTCTCATTTACGGTTCATTCTTAACTGCTAAGGGGTCATAAAAAATTTAAACTCACTACATAAAATTCCTTTCACATCCACTCAGGGGAGGGGGTGGGGAATGACACTTTTATCATTCACTCCACATTCCATACCATCCCATCCACAAAATACTCCATATTTTGGTTACATTTACTCTTTCTTACATTTACTTATTACATGCTCACTTTATTACACATGCTAGATAGATATCTTATATGTCATTATATTTATCATACACACATACATGTTCAGTTGATTCTTTAGTTGTGATCACAAATTATATAGATCTATTAAATGTAGCATGGATTCTTGGCGTAATACTTATCACCAATCCCAAAACGAATCCTGGGGGCATCCAATTTCATACACTACATGCGCTATTGTTTGATTTTGTACTCATCACTTTATAATATCGGATTATACACCCTTTTGACATCATTTTTATCTTTTTAACATACTAACGGGTGCTTCATGTGCAACATTTGTTATTCAAGGATATTTACTTACATGGTTGTTTGTTACATTGTTTGTTATTTGTATGTTCTTGTTTTCAGGCTTTGCCCTTTGTCTTGTGTGTACACTTTTCTTCCTACGGACATTATGGCCTTGATTTTCTTACAACATTATGAGGGATGTCCCATGTTTGCAACCTACTTTTCACGGTCTACATTTTCTTCTACTTTCATCTTATCTTATACATTATCTTCTTAGCTTACATTTTGTCTTATACATGCGTGTTTGTCTTTGCTTGTACTAAAAATTCTTTCCTAGCCACCTTGTTTGTGTGTTAATTTTCTTCTACCAAGCACATTCCCCATGCAGGGAACCAATTCATCACAATGGTCTGTCCTCTTTTGGATCCTATACTCCTTCAGTGACATTACATGCACCCTAAACAAGAGGGGGTATCATATGTGTGAATTAGTCATTCTATACAACATTATACATAGCACAACACGACACTTGTACAACACATTTATCAGTTTTGGATAGGGATCAGAATCAAACTCAAGTCCTTAACATAACGACCTTTCTTGGATGACTAGAACCAAGGGAAATTACATAGGGATTGGTAGTTCATCACAGTCTACCAAAATCCACACATAAGGGATTTTACATGGCATATAGTCCTTAGCACATGCATTTATACACACAATTTGTAGTGGTGTTCTATATTATGGGAATCAGTTAAAGGTTTGAGGATGCCACTAGTATAATATCCCTACACTTAGTCCATTTCATTGGCATGAGGCCACTCGAAAAACTCGTGCATCAACATCATCTACGGGATCCTTTTCTAAACTCTTTTTCTCATCATGTATCAGGTCCATCTGTATGGGAAGTAAAAGTTAACATAAAAAATGACAACATCACACACACCAACAATGACATCGAGATCAACAATAGGTACATCATAACATCTACACATGCATTTATGCCCTAGGTTCATTTTCATCATTTTTTTGTACTTTCTCCTCCTTAGCATCCACGCTTCACTTTTTATCACTCCATTCTTTGTCTAGTCCCTCAACACACTTACATCATCGATCTACATAGTTATCAGGTATGAATCTCTATCTACTTTATGTTACCAAGATTTCTTCTCACCAACATAAAGTGGGGGAAAATGTAGACACAAAATCACACACTTTGGGTAATTATCTAGTCTTGGTTACATACTACTATTCATATGATTCCTAAGTAAGAAAAGTAATAATTAACCCATGTCTTTGCCCACTTTTTTTTCCTTTCTGTTACTAATTTCAGTCTTATACCCTTACTTACTCAGTCTACCTTTTTACTTTTCTATATTTTTCATTCTAGACACCAGCGCCCAGACAGGACGCCAGCACCAGGTGCCCTCATCCCCTCTGGGTGCCCCTTTCCTCTTTGTATTTTACTCACATTTTTGGGTCCTTTCTAGCCATTTGATTTTCTTATATTTTTGGTAGTCATAATTTTATGGGTTGGTTATGAAATTCAAGCAAGGGAATCATATAAATATAAAGTTATGTGATCATAATAAGGGACCAAACACTAAGCACTATTTATGACCACCTAAGGTTACATCCATAAAGGCATCTAAGAGATTTATTGCATCCATCTAGCTCCATCACAAGGGACTCAACTACATGTTTTATGTTTCACACTTCATAGGAGGGAAGTTCATTCTATTCCATTCACACATTTACTACATTCTACATCTAGCTACTTGCTTGTTATCCACGTGCGATATGCACAAAAGTAACCTAGGGCACAATTCTACACACACATAACTACATTGGTTTTGAGATGTAGTGCATCACTCAATCATAAGGTCACCATTATGATAGCTGAGGATAGTTTGACCCTTCATTCTACATATTTCCTTTTTGGGATTTGACGTCTATTTGAGGGTTTTACAGGTGCATATTTCATTACAGGTTTCTAGTGACCTCGGTGATTTTGGTGTGACCTCTGATTGATGAAAAGTGACTAAAGGAGAACACATTGTGTCACCTCAAATTTGGTTTTATAAGCATTTCTGCAGACCTAGGCACCCAAAAATAGGTCTAGGGCACCCACTGGCACCCCTATCCCTCTTCAGGTGCCCTAGCCTAGCCTTCTCCTCCACATATATATTTTTATGAGCTCCAGTGCAATGGTCAGTGCTTCACATTTCCATTTTTACAAATTTGTGAATTCTCCATAACTCTGCAAATCAGCTAAGCCTTTTTATTCTCTCCTTGCAATTAGGGTTTCATTATTTATTGCTTAATTTACTTGGGTGTAATTTGTTGTACTTAATTATTATTCATCTATTTATTCTATAGGATTAATATTAAGCTCATAAATTACATTTTATCTTAATTAGACAGAGAAGATAATTGATTAATAACACCCCCTCCAACGGGCGAAGAAATTTGTAATAGACTCATCCTTGAATTTTTTATGGTGTAAAGGTCAATGATGGTGACTTTATGGGAGATGTTGATCAAAACTTATTCTAAGAAAAGTTGGGAAAACTATGTGAATGAGAAGAGTGAGTATTACAGAATACTATTATACCAATCTAACGTGGGCCCAACTAAGGACATGGTGCATGTTCTTAGCATGAGGTCCTGGTCATGTACAATAAAGTAATAAGCATGATAGAAGGCTCAAATGTGTTGTTGTGGGTCTTATTTTTTATAGAACTTGAGGGACTTAGGAACTTCCTAATGTGGAGGATACACTTTATATGGTACTTAAGGATGGATGGCTTCATTATAAATCTGTTCATTAGATAATGTGTTCTTAGAACTCATAGAGGTAGCTTTAAGGCTAGAGATCTTGTTCAATAATGCTTGCAAGGGGTCATTTTATGATGGTTGTTGTTGGTGATTGAATGATGAAGGGCGCAGTTGATTATATGTCAGTGGGTTTAGTTACTGATATGGTTGATATGGTAGAGGGAAACTATGTTGGAGTGGGGTAATCATGGGAATTTTGTATGTTGGCTATGAGACTAGGGGTTGTGAGGGTTGGATGTATTGATACTGGATAGGAATTGAAGTGTTTAAAAGGGGTTATGAGTGTTGGGGTATATGCTGAAAGGGGATAGAAGTGTGGATAAAAGGTTGGGAGTGTTGGGGTATATGTTGAAATGGCATGGAAGTATGGAAGAGGGATTGAGACAATTGAGGAATGTGCTGAGAGGGGATTTGTGAAGCAAGAGAGGTTGACGACTGTTGTGAAGAAGGGTGGACACTAGAGATAGAGCTGATATTAATGAGGGGTGTCGACGTTGGGATGGAAATAACCATATTTTGAATGGATTACATGGGTTTTTAAGAAGGATTAGGTTGGGACACACTAAGTGGGATTGCTATCGAATTCACAAGAGGCATTTGGATTGTGGAAGAGACTACGGGACTAGAGGTGGAAGAAGATATGTTAGTTTTATTTTGTGAGGAGGAGGTGCCAGATAAAACATATGGTGAAGATAATGATTGTTGGTTGGTGGTATCTTGTGAAGAAAATACATTGAGATTAAAAGTGATGATGAGGGATGATGATATGGGATTTGATGTTTCAAATCCAAGGTAGTGGAGTAAGGATGGAGTTATTGGATAGCTGGTTCATGACTAGGGTCAATAAGCTGAGAAAATTTGTAAGTGACATTGGTGGGAGGATGTCATTTTTTACCTATATATTTTTGAATAAGGATACCCCATGTGGCTAAGTAAGCATTAATGGTGATAAGGTTTGAATCCTGAATCTCAGTGAAAATTAGATCTCCATTGTTGAAGAAATGAGGACTAGATGGATTGGGGATTTCTGATGTGGCATCTTGACTACTAGGAGAGTGTGGGGGCTCTTGATTATCTGTTGAGGGTGGTCAATTTTGGTTTATAATTCATGGAATGCCGTCAAGGTGAGACTCGATATTTTCTAAGGACTATTGTAAACATTCAACCATGTTGTTAGAGTTTTGTAGATGAGACTGTTGTTAGCTTAGGACCATGAAATAAAAAAACAAACACTAGATAGAAAAATAGGATAGATGGTTGATTACAAACACACAGATAAAACATTCAAGATAATTTTTTATTATCTTGATTAATTTAGAAAAAGATGAAATGTGCAAAATGGTTTAAGGGGTACTATAAAATGGACATCTATGGTTGGTTTTAGGTGATATTGAAGGATGAAGTTCTTGATATACCTAAAGGTACATGAGGCCATAATATGTGTTGGTGTTAGTATGAGGTGTGGTATTGCGGCCTACCCCATCACTTCACAATCCCATAATGATAAGGGTGTCATATGCTTACCCAATATACCACCCACAAGCTTATTTATACTTGACTAGAACATTGAGTTGACTTATCCTCTTGGTGATGAAATCCAAGTAGGTCTACCTAGGAATGAGTGTTTAAATTCTAGTTATATTTGACGTGGTTTGGTTGTGTGTGAGGGGATTCAAGTGAATGTAGTTCGTTAACCCCTAATTAAAATATTTTGATCAAGAATATATGAATGTTCATTTTATATCCAAAAATAAATGTTAATTCAATGAGGATAATAAGAAAATGCAATGCTGGAAAAAAAAATATTGGAAAAATAAAATGTACATGTGGCCTCTTTACTTTAGTTTATTTTTGAATACATAAAAAAAATATATAGAGAAAAAACCTATAATGTTAGATGAAAACAACAAACAGAGGGAAGAAAAATGATGAAAGGCAATCTAACTGAGTAACCAAGAACAATCCACAAATATAATCAATGATCAAGGAAATCATGGGTGATTTTCCAGAATTACTGGTGAGTTACTGTAATCATTTACGATAATAGATCAAAGACCAAAATGAATAAAAGTTAATTTAATGAAAATAAAGGGAACAAGGGTTCCACTGGACATTCCAGGAATGTATTCGGTAGTTTTTGGTAAATTTTATGAAGTGTTAAAAGTACCTAAAACTCAAAAATAATAGGGTTTATTGATAGCTGCATCGACAGTCGCAATGTCGGGATGATGAAATGTAGACAATGAATAAGCATTCCTCCTTTCGTCGAGTGAGGATACATGTAAGAAAAGACAACTAGACATAAAATATTAGATAAATATGATAATGAGATGTTCAGAGAAGTCCAATTCAAGGAATCAAAACAAACTTCCTCAAAGGATGTCAGTTGATTTTGATAAAATTAAGTAGGTTTGACAAAGATAATAAGATAGGTAATGATAATATAGACAATACAGGATAAGGAAACTAGAACTCAAGATGGGTACAAATATATTTTTCTACTTTGTAGGTGGCCTAAGCTAGAGTGGCGGTGATATGGAGATATTTGAAGTAATCTTTTTAATATTCTTTGGTTGCTTCACGAATCTCATCAAGTATCTCAAACTATTCTTCGATATCTTTGAGGGTCGGTGTAAACATGATGGCACAAAAAGTGAGCTCATGGAGGATGTAAAACTACTCCCACTTGAATGGTTAATGGATGATTAACAGATCATAAATGATCATGATTAGATGGGTTAGCTTGGAACATTCATCTATAGGAAATACATCTTGCAAATAGACTTATTAAGTCCATATTGATAAATAAAAGATGAATAAAATAAATGATTAATAAGGATGGCTATATTTGGCTGCAATCACAAAAGATTAGTGATAATCACTGGTAATTGAGGGAAACGTTGGTAATTCTTGTGGAAAACTTGATTGTTTTGACAAGATGCTAGACTAATTAGAAACAGAGACTAAAATGATTATTTTTTCTTATTCTGATATGTAAATAGAGAGGAAATAAGAATGAATAAATTAATCTTACCTTTGATGTGGGAACAACTGTAAAATTCTCACAAAAACTAACTAGGTTTGTGATTTTGATTTGTTAACTGTCTAATGTTGTATAAATGTTTTGAATATGTGTGATTACAAAAAATGACGAATTATGGATTTATGGAGTGATAGGGTCTCATTGAAGGGCTTGAAGATTTCTGGAATGACAGATTTTTGCTAGGAAAATTTAAAGATTCAATATCAAAGATCCCTGAAATAGGAGTCTAAGCTCCTATTAATAATCGTCAGTGATTTGTTAGAATTAATGGTGATTTGAAAATTTTGGAGAAACACATTTTGAAGTGGTTTAAACCACTTATAAAATGAGTGTTTCGGGTATGGGAATGAGGGTAAATGGTTAGGGGAAAGGTTAGGCATGGTTAAGAGGTTAAATGGTTAGGATAAGTAGGGGTAGGATGGGTTGAAAGTGGTTAGGTGGTTTTTAGGGAGGTCAGGGTACATTTAGATAAGTAAATAGGATTTATGGGGGGAGGGAAAAAAATATTTTATAGGGGTGAGTGTAGTGACTTAGTATATATTAGAATGATAGGTTAAATATTTAATTATGAGTGTGTACGGGGTATAGGCGAGTGACGAAAACTTGGTGTCTACAAGATCTAAAAATAGTATTACATTGATTTCTAGTATTTAGTAGGGGATTAAAACAAGTTGGGTGAGGTTATAAGACTACAATAGTAAAAGGTTACATATGTAGGAAATATTTTATATCTTACCTTATATGTTTAGTAGTTGATATCTCATGTGACCATTTTGACAGGGGAAATAGATTAGGAAGTCACACGAATGATAAAATAAATTATTGATAGATATCACATTTTTTACAAATCGATATCATATTTCCATGATATCTCCATAGGGTTTTGAGTCCCTTTGCCATGATATTTTGTAGGCGGGGAAGGATATTTCCTACTGGTAATAGTTATATGCACAAGTAGTTCCTAGAACACACAAAGCTCCATTCTAAATATCTAGTGATTGGAGTAGGTCATCTTTGATATCATCAAAAAGATTCCATCACCCAAGATAGGTTATATTACCCCTCCTCCTTCTCCCATAGATTCATGGAATCAGGTGTGAGGGGATGATATTTTATAGAAATGATTTCTGGATACATGATGTATGATATATTTTTATAGTTGTATATATATTGAGACACATCGTACATTAATTTTTTGAGCATTGTCTCAACCATTTTTTATCTTGATGTATACGATATGTAAATTTTATTTATGATGATCCTCACACATTTTCCAATTGTATATGGATCATTATTATTATATGATGGTTTTGATTATTAATCTATATATGTTATGATTATGGATGTGATGTACATTGATTTAAATAGATGTTTAATTTATTTATGGTGATTACATGTTTATGTTTAATTTTTACATGAGGATGATGTGATGGATGTATGATGATTATTATTAGATATATGTTGTGATTCTTGATATGATAGATATAGATATGTTGATATTATTTTTATTATGTGATGATAAATGTTGTGTGATGGTTATAAGATTATGTGATGATGATGTTATATGATGTATGTTCCTGCTTTATAGATTATGATGTATACTTATTCATTTTTATGAAATGAATGTTAAATGTTAGTGATGACATGTTAGGATTATGTTATATGGTTATTAATGTGATTATTATGTGAGATGAATGATGATTGGATTGTTAAAATATGTTGTGATGATTTTTGTGTTAGATGGATGATGATATATAATTAGTTAGGATATATGGTTAATAGATGATGAGTAGAATGAGGGATAAGATGTGATGATGTTGTATTTATGGTGTATTATTATTATGGATATTTTTTATTTTATATGTCATGGATAGTGCTTCCATGTTATGAGTCATGTTTTTAAGAAATAAATCATGTTTTTGATATAACATTATGTAGTTGGATTTATAAGGATATTCATAATGACTTGGTTTTAAGAGACAAGGATTGATTAATTAAAAGGTAAAAATATAGATTGGTTTTGAGGAGGCTCATGGCTGAATTTGGATACTGTGTGGGGGTTGTGGATAATTATTATGCATATAGGTGAAACTAAAAAAGTAATCCAATGATTAGATGCAATAAGGGTTGATATGGATGAAGGATTGTGGTAGATGAAAATAGGTGGAAAGGAAATGGGATGGGATTATTACAAGATCAAGATAGGCTTGTTTAAGGGTTACATATTTTCACCATTATGACCAATTTGTTTTTATTCCATTATGTCATTAAATTGGTTATTATTTATTTAATCAATCTAATTGTTTAATATTTTCTCTGCCCTTGATTTGATGTGGGTTCAATACATGTCCCCTAAATCATTTTTTGTGTACAACTTGGCCAAGGTCAAAATAGGAGAGGGGGTGAGGAGATAGGTATGGTATGGGAAGGATGAGGGGATATGGGGGAAATAGGTATTTCACTCAAGTGCATGAGTAACTCATAATAATTACTTGCAAATGGATTACTACTATGAATTATTCCATGAATCAATCTTCATCACCATAGTTTACTAAGGCGCCAGAGAATTTGCTTTCATCATTGAAATATTTTGAATTTAATTGTTGTATGTTTTGATGGGATTTTATTGGAGACAATAGAAACACCATATAAGTGTAAAATTTATTCATGTGCATAATATTCATGGGTTCATCAAGCTCATATCCATCCTGCAAGCCAATTTATACTACTAGAATATGTATTTGGTGACTATGAAGTAGGTGTTAAGCCAATTAAGCTTCAACTTTCCCTTTTTCCATTCTCAACATTAGTGTTTCTTTTATTTTCCTTTAAGAAAAGATAACCAATCTAAAAATTTCTTGGCCTAACCTTCTTATTATACTACATGTGGAGTTTATTTTGATCAAATATTAGGAGATTAAGTTCATTGAGTTGTTTCTCATCAAGATGTTATAACTCTTAAAGTCATACACCATGATACTCTTCTTCATTGATTAGGCCTTATAATGAGATGTAGAGATAAGGTAATTTTATCTCGATAAGTAAGATGGATTCATCACTAAATACTATTACGTATGGAATGGCTCTAGTGTGTATGTGCATGTTGGTGTGGTAAGCCAACAGGGTAGGGTGTATTTGTAAATGTTAGTCATGATCACCATTGTTACCCAAATTGTTGAGGATTTTGGTGAAGATATTATTGATGAATTTGTGTTGGCCATTAACCTAAGGGTAATAAGGTATATACCATACTTTCTAGATATGGAAATGTTGGCAGGGTGCCTTAACATCATTTTTTGAAGGATCTAACATTTTCAGTGGTGATATTAGAAGGGATATCAAAGTGATAGATGATATGAATTAGGATTTTTGATGACATAATTTGGTGTAATACAAATTATTGGTTTTCAAAAATGGTTATGGGGATAAGCCCCTCCTTCTTGGGTATGGGGAGGCTCTCATTATTGAATGTAAACTAACTAAAATTGTGGGGTGGCCGTTAGGAAAGGGATCACATAGGAATACTCCACTAAATATGTGGAATTTTTTTGTAAAGTATACAAGGGAGGAATTTGATTTTAAGATAGGTAAAAAGGATTATGAGAAACGGGGAAAGAGGGTTAATGGCATAAGTAGGAACTAGAAAACTCTCACTAATAGTAACCATAGTGGGTCCACATTCAATAGTATAAATAAACCATGTAAGACATACCGAGACTAATAAATCAGAGACAATTTTTTTAGATCCATTAATCAAGGGTACAAATTTCCTTCTTGGTTTTACAATATTACAATGCTTGAAAAGTTATAAAGTTGAGAGGATGGAGGAACATAGACAAAGAGATAGAAGAAATGTAGCTTTTATTGCTTATTGTAGTAGTGAAATCCAATAAATTACAATAATCAACAATTGGAAACCCCTTTGGAATGAAGAATCCATTCCAATTTATATATTACAAAAATTTATCTTCCTCTCCCCCCATGCGATCTTTCATCTCACCAATACTTGTGACTTTTCACATTCCATAGGAATGACGTTAAGTCTTTTTCTTATTTTTGAAAAGGGGCTTTTACGATAAAAAATTAAGTCACTCAATTGAAGAAGACGAAAGAGTGAAAAAGTACATTCCAAATGAAGAAATATAATTTAGAGAGATATGGAGGGGGAGAGAAAAGAAGAGAGAATTAAAAATCCATAGATGGGGAAGCTTTTGTTGATGAAGAACCTACTTTTGGTGGATCTTGAGTGAATGCTCCATGAATGGGGAGTTTCTTGCCTTTGACCTCCTTTTGAGTTGGAATACTAAGATTGCAAAAGCTTTATTCCATGAGATATGGGCACACTCCAAGGTGTTGAATGAGTGTTTAGAATTTTTTTTGTGATAATTCAACTGATATGGAAACATGATGATCCTTTTTGAATACAAGGTTGGAGTTATAACATGGAGATCATCACTTTTCTCTTCTTGGCTTCAAAATTCACCTCCATGACATAAATGTTTAATTTTTTAATGGAATTAATCCCAAGATGCTCAAACACCTTCTTTCTTATCTGTTACTCATTGGAAAAAGTATTATTCTCCAAACAGAAGAATTTCTCATTTATTCAACTGCAAATGAATAGTGTGAAATCATGAATCTATCAAGTCACTAATATGTTTTTCACTATTTCAAAGTTATCAAAGTGATATTTATTTAGCATGAAAGGCTCAACATCCTTATTTCTTAGCCAATATCCTGACACAAAATATTTTTAATAAGACTTATTTTGAGAAGTCCATTTTATTTAATAGTTACTTAATTTGGAATTTTTGAGTTTCCCTAATATGCAAGGGGTAATGGAAACTCAAAGAATGCATTTTTATTAGCACTCATATTTATAGACAAAAAGGTTAGGAAGTCTTAATAATTTAATAATTAGGTATTCTCAGTGTTAGAATGGAATGAAAGTGGTCTCAAAAGTTTTGTTATTTCACAAGGAGGCTTTGCTCCAATTTTAGAGAATTTCAATCACCAAAACTCTGTATATCTAAAAAATGAGTTTTTATTTTGAGAAATTTTGTTTGTTCATAAAAAATAATGTATACGACAATTAGATGCAAGGTTGGATTCATTTGAAATGTGTTTTTCAGAAATAATTTTTGTTAAAATATCATGGGAATCAGATAAGGGGTTTGGGATATATGAATAGCTTTCCATTTTTTACATATGAGGCCTCTGACATATTTTTAGGAACATAAAAGCAAGGAGAGTGAGGATTTGGAGGAAAAAATAATTTTTAAAACATAAAAAAATATACGTGTTTGAATATGAAGCTTTGTTTCTCTTGCACACCTTAACTCAAGTTTGACTCAAGAAGGATTAACCAAAGTTCAATGAGGGTTTATGTAGAGTTACACCCTAAAAATAGGGGAAATGAGGGGAAAAGGGGACAACAGGGACATAAGGGAGAAAAAATCAGAACTTTCACTAGATCTAGACAAGTGTCACCTTGTGGTTTCATGTGAGTGAGATGGAGAGGACTAGAAATTAGTACACATGAGTTGAAATTATATTTTGCATGTGTTCGGGGGCTAGCTGAGAGAGGGGGTCACACTTTTGTGTCACCCTTTCACCTTGGGGTCAATAAAAGGGGAAAAAGGGTGAAAAAGTGTTACCAAGGGGTCGTTATCATGAGAAAATGGTATATTTTTGCATTGTGCTCACCTAACCACTCAAGTCACAAGTTTTAAGTGATGAAAACATAACATCCATAAAGATTCACAATTTTGTGTTCCCCTTGTCCCATATACACCTTAGGGACAATAAAAGGGCACACTAAGAATAAAAAATTGTGACCAAGCCATTTTGAAATGTTGATGTCACCCACCAAGGACAAATTAGGACACCGAAAGAGCGTATTCTACCATGGGAGCATGGAAGAGTGTTTTTAGGTCAAAGCTTATATGATTTTGACTCGAAATCAACCTTTGAGATCATCCCAACCATTATAAGGATCCAATTCTTCCAAAAATTTTAATTTTTTCACCATTCATCCTTTCAGCATAAATAAGCAACAAGAGTGACTTGAGCTATCATAGAAAATATTAAAGACTGAGGAAAAAAATTATGTTTCCATCATGTGGATAATTCAAATAATTTTTCATTAATGATATTTTGAGCTTCAAAATCATCCTAAAACTATCATAATATCCAAAATAAGTTGAATTTCTCTATTATAGCCTTCATTCATTGTGCCCAAAATCAACCAGTTTTTCTTAACTTGTTCATAACGTCAACTATCTCTACATATTTTCCCTAAAATACCCCAGATAACTTCATTTATCTATTGTAAATATTCCATATGGTTTAAGTCTTCCCTTCCATCTTTCGGAGGATGTCCCTATGCTACAATAGGGATAACTATAGCCAATTTAGTTATTTAGAGAACATTATTTCATCTCAAACCTTAGTCTTATCATGAAATCAACTTAGATTCATTCCCCTGCACATGCAACACACTTGAAAATCATGTTAGTAATTTCCTCTCAGTTGGAATGATGGTGACACAAATATAATTTTTTTTTCTAAGTGAGGGTCCACTTAGACATCTCATTACCTTTATTTCTCTGATATATTGTTTCCATCTACTCATTAATTTCAAAATTCATTCTAAGTGCTGGTTTTATTTTATTGTTATAGGAATGTGTCTTGACCATACAAATATTATTGTTTTCACACTGAGGCTTTTGATATTTTATGGGAATTTGACCTTTAATTTTCATCCGCTTTATGATCATTTTTTCCATGAGATGGTTCTTAGAATTTTTTTAAAGAGTTTCAACATTATCACAAGCCTCTTGATGTTATATGTTTACCATTTTATCTAAATGTTATTATTTCACACACATTGGATCTTTCTCAACTTGTTGCTTACTATGATGTGATGTGTACATTACTTCATCATCTTGAAATTTTTTTTTACACAAGGTCCAATATGAAAAATAAAAGTCTTCATACTATCCATCTTGGCCATTACGAGCTTGGAAATTCATTTCCATGATGAAAACATAATTTCCTTGAGTGGAGTCAACTTTGAAAGATTCAAACATATTATTATTCATATATTCCTCATCAAGAAGGTTTTCATCTTCTCCTAGTGGGAAAAATAATTTTTCAAACTAACGATTAGTTTCATTCTCACCAAACAAGTCTTCATGTCAAACCGTGAGAACATGATTAGAAACATGAGACTCACCTACCAAGAAGTTATTTGATATCACTCTATTATAATCCACATTGCTCATCACTTCGGGATTGATTTGTTGTAAGTCGATATATAAATCTTTCATCACCACCAAGTAGAGAATCTGCATTCATGCTCAATGGGAAGTACATGTTATCAAATTATGACTCCATCAAATCATCGTGATGCTTTATAACTCGCTATGTCATGCTTGGATACTCCTCCATGAACATGGTCAGCTCAACATCTTCCTCTGAAGCTATGAAAAAATTGTTGTAACTTAAATCTTGAAACAAGATATCCCCCTTAGGTCATCTGATTTTTGAATAGTGTATTTCATTTTCATGATGGGAAGGATCTTATTCATCTTACCATTGATAGGAATGGTGGTATGTGACCAATACATATATATATATATACCAAAATCCAAATAAAATCTTCATCTTGATAAAATACCATACAAGGTTGACATGTCTAATACAAGTATTTTCATCATGATCTTCTTGTCAAGAAAATATGTAAATTCTACTTGAGCATCCTTGACTTGGACAACAAGAGGTACTTCTTTGGTTTCCATGGAATAACAATGGTTAGTAGTGGGTATGAGAGTAATAGCAAGAACTTTAGGAAATTTTGCAGGGATGACATTATTAGAGGCACCAAATTCAATAATAAAATTATTCAGTTTATATCCATTGAATATCAAAACAAGATGAAAAGGAGAATGTTGAAGAAAGAAGGTTCTAAGAAGGAGTGGTATGAGGAGAGGAAGGTAGTTAATTGGTAATGGCATTTTGGAACATGAAGTTGAACTAATTTCTTTATAAAATATTAAAGTTTATCAAATTAATTAGGATGAGTTTCTAAGTACTTGAACTCAGAAATTTGAATTTTTGATTTCTTGACATGGTCAATGATGTCAAAAGGTAGAAATATTGTGTACACATTGGGAATTATGAAAACCCTCACAAGAGTAGGATTTGCATTCTTAGGACCAGTAAAAGTATAAACTAATTTGAAAAGAGGGGATTAAAGGGACCTACTCAAATAGGTAGATGGATATTTTATTGAGGTAGTATCAAGTTTCTTCTTGGTTTACCTAGTGAAACTAAATGATGATGATCCTCCTTTTTTGTTCTTTTTTGTAGAGTTACCATTTGAGGATTCAAGTTATTTTCCTAGGTAGCAGAAGAAGAGGATTTTATCTACATTTTTGAGAAAGTGAGCAATTCACAAGAGTAGTTATCCAGGGATTCTTAAAAATATTATTCAGGTGAGTATTCATAATACCCAATGTTTTCATATGCATCTTCTTCTTCTCTTTAAATTTTTAATTCAACAAATTTGTCTCCTTCATCTTTATAGGTTCGACATACTTCATCAACTAGTGAAGCTTCCAAGGAAAGCCTTTGGGGTGCTCCCAGAATTTGATTTGCATATCTTTTTTGATGCAAGGTATGTTGAGGAATTTATTTCTTTAATGAAGTCAAGAAATTGACCAATTTTTGTACCATTCGATCAACCCTTTCATCTTTAAAACTATGTATCTAATTATTTTTCAAATAGTTCTTTATCTTCCCTAAAATAATAAGGTAATATTCTTCTTCAATGTAAATTTATTGAGTGTTACCCAAAGTGTTCATTTGAGATCTCCGAAATATGAAACAAAATTTAGGAAATTGAGCATTTATGAAGAAGCTCTTTTGATTATCTATAGTAGGATGAGCACCAATAGGAATCTTATTGATCAACTTTTTGATTTTTTCCACAAATTATCTCATGGGTTCATGTGGTTCTTTCTTCATCTGAGATAACTGAGAAAAGAGGGCAAGGGAATATTCCAAAATATTTAATCTTAATTAAAGCCTAGTTTTCATGGAATCCCAATCAATGATTGAATGAGGTTGAAAGTAGAAAAACCATTCCACCATAACATCTTACAATGACTCCACAAATAACTATTATCTCCAAAAAACAACAGCCTCCAATTTTTTCATGTCTGTGTGAATGAGAAACTGATGTTTTTTGGGTAACATGGGATTGTCTCTCAATTTTGGGATTACTAACTGAGACAATCCTCCAGAGATGACCAGATTCTTCTTCCTATTCCTAATGCTAAACTACTCCTAGAAGGGAAATTATGCTATCTACTTCTATCCTAAGCTTTCAAGGGAAGAGAGAGAGAGAGAGAGAGAGAGAGAGAGAGAGAGAGAGAGAGAGAGAGAGAGAGAGAGAGAGAGAGAGAGAGAGAGAGAGAGAGAGAGATTGCATGAAAATGGAAATCCTAAGATATAAAGGTGATTTCACTAAGAAAGGAATGCGAAAACATCCAGATGAGTGAAAATGAGGTGAAGAATGGGAAAAAGAGAGGTTAGAGACAAGTGACATAATCCTTAACTACATTTCTCAACACCATTTCCATGGAACACGACAAATTTGAACCTGCAAGATGAACATAGAATGCACAAAAACTTGGAATATGCAATAAAAGGAAAGGAAAATGCAATAAAACATAGTTAGGATAGAGAATAGCCACAAACATGAATTTATTGATTAAATGGATGCACATTTCATTACAATTGCAAAAGAAGGTAAGGATCTTTTTCCATAATATTTAGAACAAAGGCCTGTAACTCAACACTTCTCTAGAATTTTTTTGATAGAGTTCCATTACATGAACACCCCCACCCCCCCTAAAATTTTACCTTATCACTTATATTTATAATCCCAGAGAGAAGAGAGAGAGATAGAATTCCTGATCTTGTTTTTCAGTGGTCCCAACCCTTCTAGAATTTTAAAAATTATTGCTAGCATCAGATGATTCACACTTGGATGGGTTTTTTAATTGGAGCTCAAAGAAATGTGATATCCTCATGATTTCCTCATTTTTACCCATTTATTCCCTCCAAAATATGATTATTTGGGTTCCATAATATAGAGCGTGAAAACATGATTATGTTGATATCAATTTTATTAAATTTGGAGTCCATGGGAGAAAGGTTTTCCAATGTGGGTTTATGACCCCCAACTTCTTCGCAACAATACCATGTTGTAACCTTGCATTAATCTCCTCCTTACCTCTTTGAGTGTTTTTAGAACTACTTGACTTGGATTTTTTATCCAACATTACTTAAAATTTGGCACACATCACATTTCCACATTGCTCTCCTTCCTAGCCTTGTTTTGTGGGTTTGCAACCCTTATTCACTTTGTCCACCACCTTGCTTTGCGGATTTTCTACCATGCACTACTTATCATATTTTCCACCTTTAAACCTTGCATTACTCCTTTTCCCTTTTGATGTGGGTTTTTAGATTTACTTAACTCGGGTTTGTGCTTGACCTTTTCTTGAAGTAATGTGAATTAGTACTCCCACAACACTCTCTTGTTTACTTCTCCTTTTATGTGAGCTTTCAAAAGTGCTTTTCTTATGTCTTTACTTGAGCATTAATTCACAGTAATGCCAAGTCACATTTTTAATTTACTTTCCTCCTCCCTTCTCTTCTTTGAGAGGTTTTATAACTACTTTACTTTGGGCCTCTAAAAGTGCATTGCTTTGAAGTCATATACCATCAAACTTCCGCAAAGATCCATGTATTTTGAGGAATTTTGAAGGTTCTTTTCTTAAGTTACTTTTGAGAAGTAAAGAAACTTTGTTTTTGTACATGACTCCCTAATTTATTCCCTTTGTTGTGGGCTTTTGGAGTTGCTTTACTTGAGTTACTTTTACTAGTAAAGAAGCATCAAAATTATGTATTAATCCTTTTCTTCTTCTTCCTCTATTTTTCCTTCATTTTTTCTAATTTTTTTAGATTTCCTTGGACTAGGGAGTTAGGAAAGGAGTTAAAGAAGTGTCCTAAAGACATTTTTTTGGATTTTATCATTTTTACCCAAATTTGGATAAGTGTTGGATCTAAATCTTAGAGAGAAGGGAGATGCTTCTAAATGGTTCTAAGTCCTCAAAAGAAATTGTAAGCATCAAAATCATGGAAAAAATACTTGAAATATTCATATTCTCTACTAAGATCCCATGAAACTGCCCAAGTCCATTTTTTTCAAGTTTTCCATTTTGACTAGGAGAGAAAATGGATAACAATTTGGTGACCTCCAGGGGTAATCTGTGTGCTATATTGAAATATTAGTGGCCTTGAAGCATCCATTGGGCATGGATTCTTCCTGATAAACTAAAAATTGATATGGAATTGAAGCACAAACCCCTAAGACTACTTGAAGCACTTAATTGAACTTGAAACTGTCCTAAAATATGATTTCTACCAAATATGAAGACTGGACTGAATCTTGGCAAAGGATGAAGCTTTATAGAGCTGTCATAACACATGCTGATAATGGAGTGCACTTGGAATTGTTAAAACCTTACTTTCCCCAACAATTTCATTAATGGACTATGTAATAGCAATAATGAAATAAAAACTATATAAAAATATAGAAAATCATACATGTTGCAAGTGGAAATATGCAAAGTATGTACAAGCACTTCTTTTGTTGAAAACAAACCTACTCTACCCTATTATAACCAGAGGATAAACAAACCCTGCAACATGCTGGGAGAAATGGATTCCTTTTCTCAAAAAATGTTGCCATGTGATCTGTTTTGAAACAAAAGCACATGGTGGAAATGTAAACATGTCTTGTACTCCCAAATTCTTCAAAGTATCAACAAAAAACAAAATGAGTACTTCCTTAAGTTGCTCTGCATTTTGTTGGAGGCATTGTTGAAGCTGACCTTTGGCACACTGAAGCTCATCCTCATGCTTTGAGATGAGCATGACAAGTTGCAAATCCTTCTTTCACTCTAAAATATCCAAATATGTGATTGGGAATGGTCTAATCCTTGAATTTTTCCCATTCTCTTGAAACTTAACTTCATCAATGGATTCATCCTGCATAATAGCTTGAATGGAGCTAATTGTAAAATAATTTTGAATTTGTGGTGCCTCAAAAAATACCTCCTTTTCTTCCTTAATGACTGATTTGGCATTGTTTTCATCACTATCCTTATTTTCCTCATCATCCACTATGAAGTTTGGAAGATCAAACCCCTCCACTTCTTACTCATGAGGATTGTTTTGGGTAGTAGGCTCTTCTTGTATATTCTATTTCATGGTAAGAGGCTTTTTATGTTAGAAGCTAGGTGATGGAACAAAAAAAGTGGTAAGTTCAATGGGATTCTTTTGATTTTTCAATTAGTTCACCATGGTCCACCTCATCATCAAACATAAAATTTGAGAGTTCAAACTCGTCCAAAAGATCAAGTTATTCTAGGGATGAAGTGAAAGAATAATCTGAAATTTCTTTTATGTCCTGCTCTTTACTCAAGACCTCTGAAACTGACTTTCTCTCCTCCATGACATGAAGATCCTCATGATATGTTACAATAATTGAATATGTTCTTTTTGGATCAATTCAACCTTCCAAAAGTGCACCAAGATCTTAACATATTTTCATTTCATTGAAACATTTTGCACAATTAGGATACTCTCTTCCTTTTCTTATTCTCATGGAAAAAAAAACAACATCCTCCATGAATATGGTTCCATTATGCACACTAAAATTAGAACATAATGATTGGTCATCATTTTCTTCCTATTCTTTCTCCTCTACAAAAATTTCTTGCACCAATTATTTTTCAATCTCAACCTCTTTTGAAAGCCTATTCATCAGTGGCATTTGACCAAATCAAAACTTAACACCCCAATACTTTAAAGTTTTTACTAATTATTCTCTACTAGGATATTCAATTTTTTCCCTCCATGACTGATTTTTTAATTTTATTCCTCCTAAAATGGATTTGAGAAAAAACAAGGAGGGATGGGTTGGGTGTCAACTGGTTTTTACAATCAATGTGGTGAAGGGGAAGGTGTAGGATATTTTTTTAGAGGAGATTGAGATTTTGAAGAGAAGAGGGTAGAGAATTAGAGGTGGGATGGGAGAGTAGAAGATGGAGAAGTGAAACTCTCAATGGGAGAAATAGGTAAGATGTTAGGGATATGAAACTTAGGATGAGATAGTGTAGGTTGGGAAAGAGGAATGGGAGGGCTATGCGATGGTAGTGTAGGGATTCCCCATTAACAGGGATTCCTAACACTAAATTTATGAGATTTCATCCTTTTAACCCACTCTGCAACTTGAGACATTATCTCAATTATAACTTGTAACTTATGTTGAGGATTGAAATTACTTGGTATAAGACCAACCCATGGATAAGGAATCTTGAAACCAATATTGGATTCCTTCGTAGCCTTCTCGAACCTCATTTTCACCATGTTCAATTCTATTTCTTGAATATTTCTCTGTAAATCAAAATATCTAAGTAGAGGATGGCCTCCAAAATCTACATATTTCTACCCTTGAACCACTCCATAGTTTGGTGGGTGACAAAACTGACTTGTATTTTTCTCATATGGGTATGCATACTTAATATGATTTTGTCCATAGAACTGATCTAGATATGTGTTATAATATATTGGAGATGGATTTGGATGAAACTTCTGCAAATGAGAGTTCCATCAAGGAAACAAAGTCGTGATTGCAAAAATTCATGATTGAAGAAAATGGAAAGATATGGAAAGAAAATGGATTGAAATGGATGGAAAAGGAAAAAGGAAATGGCTGAAACTTAGAAAATGGGCTGGTTAGATAAAAAGAGTCACCAGATGTGCTTAAACATGCCTCTTTATGGAGTTTCGGGACTACATTACTTTGCAGTAATGCTACATCGCATCCCCACAATACTCTTCAAATTTCCTTCTTTATGGGTTTGTGAGGTACAACTATTTGACTTGGATTTGTGAGTGAGAATTACTTCACAATAATGTCAGGTCACATTTCCACATCACTCCACATCCTTATTTGTGGGTTTCTGACCCCAAAATTCTTCTCAACTTCATCAAGTTTAAACCCCGCATTAAAATATTTTTTCCTTCACTTTCCTTAGTTTTTTAGGCTTCCAGAGTGACTTAGCTTTACTTGGGCCTACAGGATTTCTTTACTTCACAGTTGGTGAGATTCACATCCCCAAGTTACCCCTAACTCATTAGCCTATAAAGGTTGATATCTCACCAAGAGCACATCAACTTGATGAAATGAAGATTACACACAATGGAGGGTAATGGAAGACCCTCTAAAATAACTTGGATGCACACCTGTGAAGTATAAATCCTTTAAATATGCTCCCATCAGGGGTACCAAAAAATATTATCACCAAAAAATAACACCCTCCAATTTTTCATGCCTCTTTGAATGAAAAAACAATGTTTTTGGGTAACACGATATTGTCTCTTAGTTGTGGGAATAATAACTAAGAAAAACCTCCAGAGAAGGCCAACTTCCTCTTCCTATTCCTAATGCTAAACTACTCTTAGAAGAGAAATTATGTTATTTACTTCTATCCTAAGCTTCCAAGGGATCGGAGAGAGGGAGAGAGAGATTGCATGAAAATGGAAATACTAAGATACATAGGTGATTACACCAAGAAAGGAATGGGAAAACATCCAGATGAGTGAAAATGAAGTGAAGAATGGGAAATAGAGAGGTCAGACACAAGTGATGTAGTCCCTAACTACATTTTAAACACCATTTCCATGGAGCACAACAAATATGAACCTATATGAAGAACATAGAATGCATAAAAACCTGGTATATGAAATGAAAGGAAAGGAAAATGCAATAAAACATATCTAGGGAAGAGAATAGCTAAAAAACATGGATTTATTGATTAAATGGATGCACAATTCATTACAATTGTAAAATAAGGCAACGGTCTTCTTCTATAATTCAGATCAGAGGCTTACAACTCAATACTACTCTGGAACAATTTTGACAGAGTTCCATTACATGGACATTCCCCCTAAAATTTTTCCTTAGCACTTACATTTATAATACCATAAAAGAGAGAGAGAGAGAGAGAGAGAGAGAGAGAATTATTGAGCTCGTATTTAGTGGTCCCAACCCTTCTAGAAGCTCAAAAATGATTTCTTACATCAGATTATTCACACTTGGATGCATTTTTTGCTTGGAGCTCAAGGAAATGTGATATCATCAGGATTTCCTCATTTTTTATACATTTATTCCCTCCAAAATATGACTATCTAGGTTTCATGATATAAAGCATGAAAATATTATTTCGTTGATATACATTTTATTCAATTTGGAGTTCATGGGAGAAAGCTATGCAAATGCAGGTTTATGACCCCTAATTACTTTGTAGCAATGACATGTCACAACCACAAATTACTCTCCTCCTTACATCTTCATGGGTTTGTAGAACTACTTGGATTTTTTATCCAGCATTACTTCAAAGTTGGCACACATCACATTTCTGAATTGCTCTCATTTCTGGATTTTTTTACGAGTTTGCGACCCTACTTTACTTTGTCCCCCACCTCACTTTATGGGTTTATGACTCTATACTTCTTATATTTTCCTCCTTCAAACCCTACATTACTCCTTTTACCTTTAATTATGGGGTTTTGATTGACTTAACATGGGTTTGTACTTGATCTTTACTTCAAGTAATGCAGAGTCGCACTCTCGCAAAACTCTCTTCTTTACTTCTTCTTTTCTGCGGGCTTTCAGTGGTGATTTTCTGACATCTTTACTCGAGCATTACTTCATAGTAATACCAATTCACATTTCTATGTTACTTTCCTCCTCCCTTCCCTTATCTGTAGTGTTTTATGAATTCTTTAGTTCGGGCCTTTGAAAGTGCATTGCTTTGAAGTAATGCAACATTGAACTTACACAAAGTTCCATACTTTTTTGTGGGATCTTGAAGGTGCTTTGCTTAAGTTACTTTTGATAAGTAAAGTAGCTTCATTATCATGCATTACTCCCTTATTTTTTCCCTTTGCTATGGGATTTTGGAGTTACTTTTAGCAGTAAAGAAACATCAAAATTCTCCATTACTCCTTTTCTTCTTCTTCCTCCATTTTTATTGATTTTTACTACTTTTTTGGATTTCCTTGGACTGTGGAGTTAGGTAAGGAATAGAAGTGTCCCAAAGCCAATTTTTTTCATTTTTTACCCAAATTTGGTGAAGTGTTGGATCTTAATCCTAGAGAGAAGGGAGATGCTTTTAAATGGTTCTAAGTCCTCTAAAGTAACTGTAAGTGTCCAAATTATGGAAAATTACTTGAAATATTCATATTCTCCATTAAGATCCCATGAAAGTTCGCAAGTTTAATTTTTTCTAGTTTTACATTTTTGCTAGGGGAAAAAATGTATAACAATAACCGTTGATAACATCTTCATCTCCCACTCCTAGAATGTCATAAGTTATGATGAAATATGTATTTTTATATTTGGATGTTGCTTTCAATATCCATAGAATTTAAGAAAGTAATTTCTTGATACTTTTGGTAATTCATGAAATAGATGACCTAATGCTAGTGGACCTGTGTTCTCCCCCCATGGCATAGGTGCAGTCATTTCTTCTTCTTCTTCTAGTGAGATGATATCTAATGGTCCTGTAATTGATTCTCTAATGGGATCTTTAAGTGGATTTTCAAGATCTTGTCATGGTATTTTTATGGGAGCAAGTATGAAATATACTTTCTCTTGTGGCTTGAACATAAGATTATGAAAGACAACAATGCCCCTGCTTGATTTTTATACCGAATCTTCTTTTTTCCAGTTTTTTTATAAGGTTACAAAAAATATCTTGAGCATTTAAATGGGATTTGTTTTTGGTATTTTTAGTTTTTTTTAGATCTTTTAAGGGTGCACAAAGGGTAGATAGTCCCTAGAAGGTTTTTGAAAAATTCTTGATGAAATAATTTGTTACAGTACAGATTATTGGTTTTCACCAATGGTCACGGGGCTAAGCCCCTCCTTCTTGGGTATGGGAAGGGTCCCATTATTGAATATAAACTAACTAAAATCATGGGGTGGATGTTAGGCCAGGGATCACATAGGAATAATCCAATAAAACTAAGTCAAATTGCTTGTACATTATACAAGAGAGGAATTTTATTTGAAGAGAGGTAAAGAGGAGTAGGAGAAATAGGGAGATAGGGTTAATGTCATGAGTAGGAATTAGAATATTCTCACCAACAATAACCAGAGTAGGTTGAAATTCAATAGAAGAAATCAAACATGTAATCCATAAAAAGACTAATAAATCACAAACACACAATTATTTAGATTCAATAATCAAGGATATAATGTTCCTTCTTGGTTATATAAGATTAGAATTCTTTGAAAGTTAGAAACTAGAGAGGATGGAGGAATATGGAAAATGAGATAGAAGAAATGTAATTTTTATTGATTGCAGTAGTAGTGAAATTAAACAAATTACAATAATCAACAATTTCCCACCCCTTTGGAATGGAGAGGCCATTCCAATGTATATCTTACAAAATGTCTCTTCCTCTCCCCCCATGTGACCTTTCATATCACCACCACTTGTGACTTTCCACATTCCCTAGGAATGAACTTAATTCCTTTTCTTATTTTTTAAAATGGAATTTTACAATAAAACATTAATTCACTTAAGTGAATAAGAAAAAAAGAGTGAAAATTACATTCCCAGTCAAGAAATAGAATGGTAGAGAGAGAGAGGGAGGGAGAGAAAGAAGAAGAGAGACAAGTGAAAATTTAGAGACAAGGAATCTTATGTTGATGAGGAACTTGTTTCCAGTAGATTTTGAATGAATGCTCCATGAATGAAGTTTCCTTCATTTGACCTCATGTTGATTTGGAATACTGATATTGCAAAATCTTTCTTCCATGAGATATGGACACACTCCAAGGTGTTGAATGAGTGTTTAGAAACATTCTTGTCAGAATTACACTAATATGGAAACATGATGATCCTTTTTGAATACAAAGTTGGAATTAGAACATATGGAGATCATCACTTTTATCTTCTTGGATTTAAAATTCACCTCTATGATAGAAATATTTCCTTTTTGAATGGAATTAACCCCAAGATGCTCAGATGCCTTCTTTCTCATCTGTTACTCATTGGAAAAGGCATTCTCCTCTAAACAGAAGAATTACTTCTTTATTCAATTAAAAAGTGCATAGTGTGAAATAATGAATTTTTCTAGTCACTAATATGTTCTAGACTATTTCAAACTTATCGATGTGCTCTTTCTTTAGCATGAGAGACTCAAAATCCTTGTTTCTTAACCAATATCCTAAAACTTACTATTTTTAGTAACCTTATTTTGAGAGGTCCATTTTAGTTACCAGTTTCTTATTTTGGAACTTTTTAGTTTCCCTGATGTGCAAGGGGTAATGGAAACTTAGATAATGAACCATTTATAACACTTACAATTTATATAAAGTGAGGCTTAGGAAGGCTTACTAGTTTTAGATGTACGTCTTCACGATGTTGGAATGGAATGAAAATGGTCTCAAAAGTTTTTTTCTATTTCAAAAAGATCTTTTTATTTTTGGAAATTTTGTTTGGACATTAAAAATAATGTATACCACCATTGGATGCAAGGTTAGATTCATTTGAAAGGATTTTTTGTTAAAATCTCATGGGAATTAGATAAGGAATTTGGGAGATATGATTAAATTTCAATTTTTATCATATGAGGCCTCTGGCATATTTTTAGCAGCATAAAAGCAGGGACAATGATATTTTGGAGGGAAAATAAATCTTTAAAACATAAAAATGGATAAGTGTTAGAATATTAATCTTTTTGTTCTCACTTACACACCTTTACTAAAGATTGACTTAAACAAGATTAATTGGAGTTGAATGAGGGTTAATGTGGTGTTGCAATAGAAAAATAGAGGGAAAGAGCAAAAAGGGGGGGAAATGGGACACCAAAGTGTGACTTGCACCATATTTGGATAAGTTTCACCTTGTGGTTTCATGTGAGTGAGATCCAAAGGGTTAGAAATTAGTACATAAGAAATGAAATTGGGTTTTGAATGTGTCCAAGGGCTAGATGAGAGACGTGGTCATGATTTTTTGTCCCCATTGCACATTAGGGACAATTCAAGGGGACAAAAGGTTGAAAAAGTGTGACAAATTGGTATTCATCATAAGAAACTAGTATTTTTTTGCATTATGCTCACCTAACCGCTCACACTTAACAACTCTTAAGTGACGAAAAACATAACATCCATAGGGGCCACACGTGTGTGTCCCCGTTGTCCCCTTTTCACCTTAGGTACAATCCAATGGGACAAAAAGGGTGAAAAAGTGTGACCAATCCATCTTGAAATGTTGATGTCACCCTCCAAGTGAAAATTAGGACACTATGAAAGATTATTCTGCCTCGAGAGCATGGAAGAGTGTTTTGGGGTCAAAAATTAAATGATTTTGAAAAAAAATCACTTTTGGAGATCATACCATCAATTATCAATAGCCAATTCTTCCTACAATTTGAATTTTCACATCATTCACCCTTTTATCATGGAGAAGTAGAAATAGTGACTTTAGCTATCACAAAAAATATTGAAGACTTAGGATAATTTTTTTTCCATCATGTGAAATTTTTTGAGAAATTTTCATTAAGTATTAAATGAGCTTCCAATTCCTCCCATAACTCTTAGAATCTCTTGAAAAAGTTTACTTTCTCCATTAGATCATTCATTGTGCCTAAAATGACGTAGTTTTTCTTAACTTGTTCCTGACATAAATTATCTCCATATACTTTCCCTAAACTACCTTAGATAACTCAATTTCTCTCTTTCAAAACTTCTAGATGTTTTAAGTATACCCTAATAGATTATGAAGGATGCCCATATGCTACAATATGGCTAAAAATAGCCAATTTAGTGCTTTGGAGAACACTATTCCATCTCAGAGCTTAGTCTTATCATGAAATCAACCTAGATTCCTTCCCTTACACATGAAACACATTTGAAAACCATGTTAGTAATTTATCTTAGTTGGAATGATGGTGACACATAATTATAGGGGTTACGTGAGTTGATAGAATGTTTGGAGGAAGGATTAACAATGATTGGGAGATAAGTTTTAAAATAATGGGCATAGGTATCATGGTTAATTTTTTTAATTTTTCATGCTAGAAATTTTACATGACAACAAGGATGAATGTGGATATTTTCTTACTAATGAAATAAGTGACGGGTATAACTTCTACCCACTTAGTGAAGTATATTTTTGTAATGATGATGTGTTTGTGGCCATTAGATGAAGTGGGTTGAGTTTTCCTATGAGATCGAATCCCATATAGAGAGAGGACATGGTGCTGTGATAGATTTCATAGATTATGATGGAGCATGGTTGAGATGAAAATGATTTTACTAAGATACACATTTCTTGACATATTTATATGAATCTTGTTCCCTAGTCAGTTAATAATAAACCATGCAAGAAAAAATTGTTGGCTATGGCCATCTGGCTTGTATATGTCCCATAGGTTTCATCGTGGGCCTCTTTGATAGCTAGGTTGGCCTTATCTGATTTCAAGAACCTTAATAGGGTTTCTCATATCCTCTACAATAGAGTGTGATTCCTACAATGGTGAAATGGTATTATTATTTGATGAAGTATTTACAATAGGAATGGGTTATATATGGTGGTAAGATGTTATTATGAAGGGAAATTTAGATATCTTAGTACATGGGGAATTGGACCGATAATATTACATACCATTTCAAATTCAAGAATATCGTAAGTAGGTATCATTAAGTGTTAAAACAAGAAATAAAATTGTTGTGTTTTAGATGGCATCTCAAGGAAAGATTTCATGGTAGCCATGATTTCTTCTGATTTATTTCTAGCACATGGAACCTATTCAAATTGAATGTTTTAAACATATTGCTTGAAATTGTCAGCCATGTGCTTATAGTGAACCGAATTGTCTTCTTTTGTATTTTATTCATCATTTCCCTATTTGATAACTAATTATGAATCAAAATAGACTAAAATATGCTAAAAATTCCACTTAATGATGATTTTTATGCCGTATAAAAGATATTAATACTCAACGACGTTGTTTTTACAAGGAAATATAATGTCAAATAACTGTAGGATTAAGTCTCCTTGTGGTGCGATGAGAAATATACCAATCCTTGAGCCATGATGGGTGATAGAGCCATCAAAATAAAGTTACCATTTATGTGAATCATTGATGGTAAATATTAATTCATTTAGGAACCCAATAGTCAGTGGTTGATGATTTGAGATAGGAGCTTCTGTCAATTGCTGAGTGAGAAATTTTACTTTTATTTCCTCATGATTAATGTATTCAATTTCAAATTATTAGAGTAATATGATCTATTTGTCCATTCTAGATTTAAGAGCTTATTTTGACAACACATATTTTAATAGATTGACCTTGGCAAAGACTTTACTTTTAATTTTTAGCATGTAATAGTTTTTGGGAGTAGAATACAACAACCAAGCATATTATTTTGATTTTTGTATAATTAAGTTCATAATAAATCAACGTTCTATTGAGGTAGTAGATGGCATATTCCTTTTCTTGTTCATCATGTCATGCCAAAAGGGATCCTAATGCACATTGAGTGGCTCATATGTATAATATCAATGGATTCATAGTTGTAGGTTAAATAATCATTGGTGGATGTTAAAGATATTATTTGATATTTTTAAATACATGTTGACAATATTTATTCCAATAAAAATTTGTCCCTTTTTGAGAAAATTAGTGAATGGTTGACACTTTTTGGCTAGTTATGAGATAAACATATAGATGGCTTATATTTTCCCTTCTATAATACATAATTACTTGATATTTTGGTGTGGAAGGTATTAGTGCTCAATTTGATTTCGCCCTTTTATTCTAAGTGCGCCTTCAAAATTTTCCCTTGAATGGTCTGTTAATGATAAAATGTATATGCTTGAAAGATGCAATCATGTATAATAAAAAAACAATATCATGTATAATTTGTGAGTCTAATGTGAATCCTCTTTTTCGGATGAGGAATGTAATGACCATGTCATATCTGTGAAATTCCTGTGAGAAAAATTGCCAAAAGATCATGATTATCCTTGAACATTCATTCTGTGTAGTCTTTGTAATATCCCTTGCAAATTGCACTTATTTTTCCAGTGCTCAAGGGTACATAGAATAATATAATTGGTGGCATGGTGATGGGTTATGTTTGTAAAATTACATAATTCACATTATAATTGTAAATTTCAAACTTAGCTCTAAAACCCAACAAAATATTCAAGGGAATATTTGAGTTACAAGTGCAAAGTGTGAAGAAAGTTCCACCTCCCAAAAAGGAATACATGTCTAAATATGGTTGGATTGGGGAAGAGGATCATCGATGCATTTTTGCACCAAAGGCATCCTATAGTGCAAAATGTGAATATGACCTCGAAACCCAATGAGGGACACTTGTTAGTTTTCTAGTCAAAGTCAATAGGTAGATGTTTGGGTCAATATTTTAATCTTACACCCATATGAGAAGTTTGGTAAAATACAAATAAACCTAGTGGCTCTGCCACCCTTTCATATTGAAACACATGGCACTCTCTCAGTCAAAGATTGAAGATCGAGTACTCAAGCCAATTTACCATTTTTGCACTCAATCGAGAAAATAGAGAAAAATGCAAATAGGGTATGTGAATTTGTTACTCTTAAGATTAGGACATGTGTCAGCATATCTTCAATAGTTAAGAGGTGGGGATTTGGGTCAAAGTTACAAATTGGCACTAGTTTGAAAAAAAATGAAAAAGTGCAAAAAGAATCCCTAGTCCCGTGAAGCGCCAGATTAATCCACGTGGATGGTCCACATTCAAATGAAGGAGGCAATTTGGATGGCTAGGATGTGATGTATTTATGGCTGCCACTATAAATACATTTTTGCATGAATCAAGGCATATTTTTTAGAATTTTTCAAACAATTTGAATCTATTGTATAGAAAGGTCTTAGTGCCATAGCTACAAGAATTCACAACAAAGCAATTAAATATCAACTGAAAGGTTTCTATATTGAGATAGAGAATTTGAAATCAAAGGAGAAGGGGAGAATTGCATGATACTTGCACAAAAAATGGGTAAATCTTGTATTGCATTCATGTTTCTATTATTTGACTTACAATTTGTAAGAAATTAAAGGGAAAAATTAGGGTGTAGAAAATTAAGAAACTACAATCGGGATTTCACGTAGGTTCCAACATTTCCAGTGATTTAGATAAGGTCATGGACACAAAATTATTAAATGTTGATTTAGATGATTTTTCAGAGAAGGTTGAGTAATCCGAATAAAAGTAGGTGGATGACAACCATTGATTCTAGTAATATTACGCTAGTGTCTGCCTTCCCAATATCCATACAGTCCCCTAAGATTGTATCATTATGTGCTAAGAATTATGACCCTAAAAACAAAGAAGTATTGGAAGGAAGTGGAGACATGGTGATAATCTTAACACTAGAAGTTTTTACGATAATTCTAGGGTTATTAGGATTAGATCAACTGATAATTGCTACAATTAAATCAACACAAATTGATTATGATGTGAGGCATGATGAATATGTTGTAATGCTAAATTATAAGTGGTTAAATGATAAAAAAATATCAAAAGAATCCCCAAGAAATTAAATAGGGCCATGTTTATTGAGGAAGTCGAGGACCTTATTGTATTACTAACCAGAATGGTAGGGTCAGAAGGAGCTAACAATTTTCAAGAATGGATGTGCCCTTTTATAATGGTTATCCTGGAGGAATAAGGAAAAGTGTTTTGGGAAAGCTTCATATCATCATCCATTCATTCTCAACTTATGACATTAGTGATAAAGATTAGCATAGGTAATCCATTTGACATCAATTTCTATATGATGTCCTATCTTATCTATAACATTATCTGCTTCAAATCATTTCTAGGTATCCCATTACAAACAAGTTTTGAAGATCATAGGTTGTATGATGTGTACCTGCAATTTATGTTGGATAGATGAAAAGGGAATCTCACATTGATAAATGATGTATTTTTTACCCCTGTGACATGTATTTAAAAACTAGAATGGGAACAATATAGATTATTTGCTACTATTAGGGAAAGAATTATGGAGTATGGTTGTATTTTTATATAATACAAATTCTTTACATATTTTAGGGTAAGTGGATTTGATGCAAAACCTTGTAAAATACCTATATATGTGAACGATAAGTGGGTTTTAATGGAACTGTCAAGAAAATTAACTCATGTGAAAAAATAGATTGCAAAAAGAACAAAATAAATATCAAATTCCCTTTCCATATTGGTAGATATTCATGCCAAAGCATAATAAAATCCAGATTAATGGAATAATAAATGGAGAGATTTTAAATGGAAAATTCCACTCCAAGAATTAATTATGATATTTTATGGCTTGGAGAACATGAGCCTCACTTTAAGGATTACTAGATGAATTATATAAATGAAGAACTCGGGTTGAGAGACTTTTCTAGAATCACCTTAAGTTAGAATTTTGATTTCAATATTTCTCTGGTCCCACAAGGAATTATATATGACAAGGATGTGGTGGGACAATATTACCATGATAAAATATTGAATAAAAAACAGTTAGCTCAATAGATTAGAAAAAAAGTGAATCAAATAATCCTCATATTAGGATTTCTAATATATTAAGGAGAACATTGACTTGGTTGAATGCAAAAGGGTTGGACCTATCTCTGCAATATACTAAGGTATTAAAATATTTTTTAGAATTGAAAGGTTTAGAGGGATATCTCCCCCCATTGAAGGAGGGAAAATATAAGATAGATCCCTTAAATGGACAAGCTCCTCCGTTACCTGATAACAAGCCTACCACATAGATTATTGATGAATGGACATAAACAACTAGTAAGACTAGAAATTCAAAGTTATTTTGATTCAAAAGGCCAAGGGGATCATTTTTGAAGGCTATGTAAGATTCCCCTCTCACTGAAGTAGTGTCAATACAAGAAAAGGGAAAAGGCTTGAATACGCAAAAAATTCCTTCAGAATTGTTATCAAGATCATCTAGCAATGGAAAGATGATGAGGGGAGCCTTAGTAGTTTTTGATCCAAAATCCAAATCACAAAGTACTAAGCAAAGAGATGCATCAGATCTCAGGAACTTTGAGAGACCTAAGAAGAAAGTACAAACTAGTGCAACCTTTGGTAAGGGATATTGGTTTTTCAGTGAAATAAAGTGGTCATGTATCAAAATACCACAAACATAGAGAGTCTTGTGGTAATTTGATCCCCCTACTTTGACAGAATCTCAAAAGAGGGTTGTTACTTCATTATCTCATTAGGTGTTGTTATCCTAGACTCATGAGAGTATGCACTCTACTCCAAACATAATAACACCCAGTGTAACTATAGTTTCATCCCCTATTGAAAATGCTCCATGAATAATTGTTAGTGCTCATATGTCTAGTCAATCAGTTGATGTTGGGAAGGAACAAGTGCAAAACAAACTAGTGATTGAGAAGCCTGGAAAGCAATCAAAAATAGCTGATGAGATAGTTGAATTACTTAAATAAATTCCTAAACTTGAAATAACTAATGTAAACATTAAACATTATACAACTAAGGATGAAAGTGTCCCTGAACAAGAAGTACATGTTCAATATCTTCATCAGGCTTCATGTGCAAGTGTGGGGGCTCAACCCCAAAATACTCAGAGTAAAGGTACAACAATTATCATGAATTTTGAAAAGATAGTTCAAACAAGTTTGAATGAAACACCTGTAATAGGTGTTGTTTATACTAAAACCCAACCACCAAAGGATTCAAAGGAAGTCAAGGAAGGTGAGGTATCTCAAGAGACAAATATCATGAAATAAGATGTAGCTGAGGTGTCAAAATAAATAAGCAAACCTGTTGAGATTCCTCTTGAAGAAATTACAAGTAAGAATTAGGAATCACACCCTAAGGCTCATCCTATAAAACATAAGGTGGTAGAGGAAAAACTCCAAGAAGATTCATCGACCAAACAAACACCTGTAGGGAATGAAGATATTTCAAAAGATAAGGAGCCAGTTAAAGCCCCAGGTGTGGAAAAATATATTCTAAAAGGGATTAAAATGTGACAACTATTTCAAGAAACAATGTAGATAAAAGTACAGTGGCTAATCCTATTGAAGGTTGAAAGGAAGCATTAGGTGAACCTATATTTTCTACAGATAATAAAGGTCAAGAAGAAAAAACATTGTGTGGAAAAAATCCAAAAGATACCACTCAGCCACAAATTAAAGAACAAGACAAAGGAAAATAAGGGTTTGTAACACTGGAAATTTAAAATCAAGTGGTAAAGGTGGAAGGAATGCCAAAATAATTGGTATTGTATTATGAGACTCCAAAGAAATAAAAGAAGGTGAATGTCCGTATGATTGGATGGCTAGGTGGGATTCTTTAACAAGGAGAGAAGGAAGTTCCCCACAAGAAATTTTTAAGTATCACCAAAATTTATTTCCCAAAGCCCAAACAATATTTAAAGAAAGAAAATATTCTTACTAAGACATTTGTAAACCAACAAGGATTTATGACCTTGGAAGTGACAACTCCTCACCAAGGCAATTCAAAGGATGATATTACATAAAGTGAATATGATATCCAACACATCCAATTGGGAAGACATACCAGGGAATCCTTGAAGAAAGAAGTTACTTTATTATTTGAAGGATTTCTAAAAAAGGCCAATGAGGATAAGATATCTAAAAAGTAGCTGAAAGAGAAGATAAAAACACTGACTTCATACTTGGAAAAATCTGTAGGGCCTGCAGAAGGAGATAAGGAGTTTTCCACTATTGTTACCCCTGAAATGTTTTATAAAATAGAAAAGGCTAGTAAGAAAGTTGAAGCAATAGACAAATGGGTAGAGGAATAGTCTCAAAAAGGCAGGGAGGTCATTGAAAAGGTAACAAAAAGGTATTCAAAATTCACTAAAACACTCAATGATGTTGAGGAAATCCTTGAGCAGTGTGAAAATGAATTGTATTCTTGGGAGGGTATTTTTCCCAAACTTGAAACAATAAACCAATTTGATGAGGATTTTCTATAAAAGGAGAGAATAGTGCCACCTGAAGAAAAGGGGACTCAATATGTGATGTAATATCTGGCTAGAATCAGGGTGGAAACTGTAAATCAAGTTAAAGAAAAGTTGGTAACTGAGAAGGAATGGTTAGGAAAGATTATTGATAGCATAGATAACATAATCTAACAGATGGTATTTTATAAGCATAAGATAATTTATGGGAATTGGGAAGTTGATACCCTGACTCAATCCTTTGACAAGTACATCAAAGAGGAACCTTGTTCTTATGATGTTATCAAAAGACTCATCATTGTATAGAACAAGATTGTCGATTTGACATAGAAATTAAGGGAGTACAAGCCAAGAATGTCCAAATGTATTGATACACTAAATAAGAATCACCTGATATTAAAATATTTCTCAGGACCTGATGAAGAAGAGATGATACAATTGTTTCAAAGGTATGATGCATATAGAGAAAGACAACCGGAAGAGGTTGATGAAGAGAAAGATGACAAAGATGAAGATGTAACCATGATTGAATAGTGAGAAAGCTTAGGCTTGTTTTTTCTAACATTTATCACCTTTTCATTATTAATACTCTTTTTTTATGCTAATTGAACACTATTTTGAATTGTTAATTTCAAGCATGAATGCAACTTGTTATAATAAAGTAGAATTTTATATTATCTTTATAGAATTCTAAATCTATTATGAAGAATGTCTATTAATGTAATAGTTTGAATTTTCTATATTGATGAAAAAAGAAAAACAAGGGTTCTATATGGGCCGCAACCCATGAAAAAATTCACTTATATTCTTGATATTAAATCCGAAAGAAATAAAGAGAAAATACCTAATCTTCTACTGAGTTAAAGTCCTCTTAGAAAAGAGGAAGTTTCTTCAAAAGCCTATTCTTTCTAGGAACAAATTCTTCTATTCTAATCACCATTTGAATAAACACAATGTCCCCTGCTAAAGTAAAAGACATACCCAAAGACATAATCTCATCAATGCTTTCCATAGGACCATCCAACAAACTAATCAATTTTGATCTCCTCTCATAAGAGGAAACCCATTCAGTAATGTCTAGACCACCTTTAGGAAAGGTCATCTTCCCTATTGCTTTGACATTAGAGAATGGATTGGTAGTCTATACAAAATCTAGAAGTGTAATTAAAACTGGTTATGGATTAGATGGTGTAGGAATTTTGGAACTAGATTCACCCTTGAATGTTTTCATGAAGATTAGCAATGCCTCATAGGGCTACGAAGATATACTCCCTGATAGTTTCTTTTCCAGAATTGAAAGACGTTTCTCTAATCCATTCATCTTATGAAAGAGATTAGGGATGGTACCTAATAAAATACCTTCATCAAGCACATAATACTCTAAGGGGATCTCTTTCATAGTGAATCCCTCATCACATATTAAAGGGAATGTGTTGTTAGATGTACCTTGCATAGTAGGCTTGTTATTGAACTGAAACTGTTTCAAAACTTTAGGAGTTTTCTGGTGATCTAACCTGAAGAGGTGAAAATACATCATCTGGAAAGTAGAAATAACATGAATGATCCTAATCAATATTCTTATCAATGCAACTTGAAATTTTGAGCTTTCAATGGCTTGGTGTAGTCTTCAAGATCTGCAATCTTAAATAGCATTCTCATGAATGATTTGTTTAGGCCTGATAGATCAAAAATTGAGTGCAAGTCTTCAGAAGATGTATTTTAAGATAGATTTTAATGGTGTTCATGCCATATTGCAGAAAAAAATTCACCAAATCTCTTACACTCAGGATAAAATTTATGAGTCTATAATGGAAACAATTTGAATTTATAGGAATTATGAGGCTAGTGAGTTAAAAAAAGCAAATTCATAGTGAAATGACTCCAGATATTATCTGTGATACTCGCATGAAGGAAATAAAATTGAAAGAAATGAAATCATTCAAAAATGGAGTGATTGGCCTGATGTGACTTGATCCATGTGGAAACACTCATCTCAGAAAGATATGTTAATGAGTGTGTATGTCTCAAGGTAGATTCCCAAAAGGAGGGAATGATTAGCATCAAATCAACTGAATTTTGGGACACTGTAAAGTTATAAGAGAAATGATTAAACAAAACTTACAAAAAGGGTGACATTGCATCCCCATCATTCTAAGAGAATGAAAATTTTTAAATCATTTGTATTTCCTCCACCTGGCAACATGAAAGAGAAATATTTTCAAGAGGAACAATATGTAGATATGATCGTGTGCCAAAGGAAGAATATTCTCTAAAAATATTCATGTTTTTGGGGGCAAGAACAAAGGAAAGAGAAATTGAGTGGTATACATATGAGAGGAATGTTATCATATGGAAGGGGGTTAAATTTTTCTAAATCCTTAGAGAAAAAAGAGACAAACCAAAAGTGCTTTTCCTGAGAGACCTAAATCAAATAGAGAGACCAGTGAGTTATTTCACTTTGTCCAAAACCTTCTCATTCCAATATGATTATGAGTTTACAGTCATTGGAAAGCATTGAGACCATAGGTTTTATGGTCCCTTTCTGAGAAATTTGAATTTATTGAAATTAAATATTTGTTATCTCTTGAGAAATGTTATCTTTTTTCTTAAGGTAGAATACTTTGAATAAGCTAATTTCTTCCTTGTTGCACTCTTATGTTGATGATTCATTTGAATTACACTAGATCTTGTCTTAATTAGTGGCATTTTGGAAACTATAACTGCATTATAAATATAGATTTATTTCCCTAGTGTAATAACAAGTTTTAAATTCATGTTGCTTATTTTTAATTGAGAAGAGTTTAGTAAACTCTTAATTGAATCTTTAGCATAGTCGAACATGATCAGTTAATGTTTTGTTAAGAGTTTAACATGAGATTTTTTGTTTAAGTTTTCAAAGGTTGTGTGAAATCTTGTACTCTTAGGATTCCATGAGTGCATACCTTCTGGTTAGAGGGTTCTTGTTAGCTGTGTGATGTGTTTTTCTTTCCTTGGGACAATTTCAAAATATTTGTAAGATTTTCTTTTGGAATTTGTATAATTAACTTTATCCTGCTTTAATCTTCCATCCATACATACAAATTATGACCTAAAACTATTAAATCCATTCGAATTACCCATGTTTCCCTTCTTATAAACATATTTCAAGGGAATTTACCATTTTTATCATCCCTTTCCATAAATATGTAGAAGAAATCAAGGATCCACACTTTCTATAGTAACCTGAGGTCCAATTTTGAAAGACATCTACATTATCGAATGTGACAATTCATAAGAGTTAAATAATGTTTGTATTGACTATGTCTATTCAGGACTATACTTCATATTTCCAAGAAAGAGCTTAAATATTGCAATATTATCCACTTCTTCATAAGTAATAGGTTACAAAATGGGTTCTCTCACCTTGGTTACAGGAAGAACCTAAAATAGTAGGGAAGGTCATTTGCTTTGTGAGTGCAACCCAATATTTTCCAAGTCAAGTATCAAAGAATTTGTTAGATATATACCCAGCTACAAAACGACTATATCTTCAATCTGACTTCCTCTAAATATCCACTTCACTATGTAAATTCTTCTTGTCTTTCAAGGTGGAAAATATCTGGGTACTAGCACTCTCCTGGTGCCATTTATAGGGAATTTCAACAAATACAAAGATATATCAACCTCTGGTAATGTATGGCATATGTTTGATGCAAATACATGATCTAGACATGATCCTTTGTCAAACCTTGCAAAACATGATCTTAATAAGAAGTCATTTGCTTAATATTTACCTAGTTAAGCCAACTTTCCATTAAATTTGAATTGGCTGGGGGTAAATATTCATAAAGGATATAATTTTTTTTCCAAGATTTGATGAAATTGATTGTGAAGCTGTAGTTGGAAAGTTATTTACAATGATTTACACATCTAAGGTACAAGACCTTAGTGGAGAGTCCATGTTATTCAAAAAAATATGGTAAATACTAGTACCTTCAGCTTCAACTATTATAATCCGTCATTAAGATCTACAAAGCTAGAAGGAAGAAGGTATTTCTCCAAGACATATCTAACTAGAAGGTTGTTTCCGAATTTAAGAAGGATGAATCCATTAAGAAAACAAGTCTAGAAATCCCTTGGAGATCAAAGGTTGGAAGAAAATGTAGTGCCAGTCATTGAGAGTGATCAACCTTTGATAGAAGATTATTATAGTTCTATATATGTTTATGGATCAAGTAGTCCTTGCACAAATTTTTACACTCCAACTTGAGAGGGTCCTTCATTTTCAAGTGATAAGGGTATTCTTCTTTTCCCTCATCTATTTCTTAGAAATAAAAAAGTGTTATGTGAAAATGAATCATTAAAGGATATGTACTTTAAAGATCAAAACCCATTACCTCAAAGACCTCCTATTCCCCGTAGTTTTAACCCTCTTGTTGGAACACCTCCTAAAAATAACATGGTTAACCCTCCACCTAGACCTCCCTTTATTGTGAATATGTATAGACCTATAGATTTCCGGGGTATGGTGGGTTATCCTAATACAGTTCCACATGAGGTAAGAAATAGATTTCCTAAATTCCATCAGAATAATTCCATTAGTGGTGACCAACACCTTAGGCTCTTGTTAATATTATGAAGGATTTTGAGATTGAGTATGAGGACGTGTATGTAAAATTGTTTATACATACTCTAGAAGAATATGCCCATGATTGGTACAAGTCCCTAATGGAAAATTATATTGATTCATGGACAGAAATGAAGAATGCATTTAGATAAAAACATGGTGACAAGACTAATCCAAGGTTTTTCCTCTCGAAATTTGAAAATATAAAAAAAAATCCCAATGAAACTGTCCAAGATTTTAATACCAGATTTAACAAAACCTTGAACATATTTCCTATGAATTTAAGAAAAGTGATGATTCACGACTAATCAAATATTTAGATGCCTTTGACAAGAAAGAAGCGTATTACTTAAGAGATAAGAATCCCATGCCACTGAGACAAGAAAGAAGCCTATTACTTAAGAGATAAGAATCCCAGGTCACTGAGACAAGATTTTTCTATGGCTGTGCAAATAGAGAAAAATAGTAATGGAGCTCAAAAGCCTCGTAAAAGGGAGGGTGTCAAGTTGGTCAATCCTAAAAAGCCTCAGGTAATAAATGGAGTGTATTTGGAGGAAGTGGTTAAAACTCTAGCCGGGGCAATGAAGGAAATTTATTACAAACTTTCTAGAGAAGAGAAAGGGATAGGTAAAAGTTATCAGGACCAAAACCAAACTCAATCGTAGAATAGATTTGTAAATCATCCTAGAGGTGATAATAGAGCTGATGATAGAGGAAAGGGACCCTTGGGGTCAGGAAACAAGTAAAAACCACAAAGGGAAAGAAAATAGGTTTGTGATCCATTGTCTATTAGAGTATTTATGATAAAGGAGGACCATTTTAATGAGTGGTGTGACAAGTTTTTTCCACCACATTCACCATGTGATCTCAATAAAGAAAATTAATAGGTTATTGATGATGATACTTTTGGTGATGTGTGCATGATGGAATGCTTTGACGATCCATAACAAGGAGTAAAGGAAAATCGATTGAAAGGTGACAATATTGAGCTAGATAATTCTAAATGAAAGAAGTAGGGGATAACTGCACAAAACTTGCACAAAAAATGGGTAAGGATTGTATTGCATACATGTTTGTATTATTTGACTTAAAATTTGCAAGAAATTAAAGGGAAAAATTAGGGTGTAGAAAATGAAGCAACTATTTTTAGGATTTCATGTAGGTTCTAACATTTCAAGTGATTTAGATAAGGCCATGGACACAAAATTATTAAATGTTGATTTAGATGATTTTTAGAGGAGGCTGAGTAATCCAAATATAAGCAAGTGGATAAAAACAATTGATGCCAATAACATTCCCCTAGCGGCTGCCTTATGACCATCCATAAACTCCCATGAGCTTGTATGGTTATGTGCTGAGAATTATGACCCATAAAAGAAACAAGTATTAGATGGAAGTGGAGACAGGGTGATAAACTTAACACCAAAATATTTTAGGGAAATTCTAGGGTTACCAGGATTGGATACACTGATAATTGCTTCAATTGAATCATCACAAACTGATTATTTCAAGAGGTATGATGAATATGTTGTAATGCTAAATTCTAAGTGGTTAAAGGGAATAAAAACCACCTATCAAAAGAATCCCCAAGAGATTAACCAGGGCCATGGTTGTTGAGGAATTTGAGGACCTTATTGTCTTACTAAGTAGAATGGCATAGTCAGAAGGAGCTAATGATTTTCAAGAATGGATGTGCCCCTTTATAATGGTTATCTTGGAGGAAAAAGGAATTTTTTTTGGAAAGCTTCATATCAACATCCATTCATGCTCAACTTATGACATTAGTTGTAAATATTAGCATAGGTAATCTAGTTGAAATAAATTTCTATATAGTGTCCTATCTTATCTATAATGATTGAGGTTGGATAGATAGAAAGGGAATGTCAGGTTGATAAATTATGCTTTCATTGCCCTTGTGAAATTTCTTTTCAAACTAGAATGGGAACAATATAGATTATCTGCTACTACTAGGGAAAAAATTTAGAGTATGGTTGTATTTTTATACAATACAAATTCCTTACATATTTTAGGGTAATTAGGTTTGAGGGAAACCTTGTAAACTACCTAGATATGTGAATGATAAGTGGATTTTAATGGAAATGTCAAGATAATTAACTCCCATGTACAAAATATTGCAAAAACACAAAAAGTGAATATCAAATTCCCTCTCCAGATTGGTATATATTCATGACAAAGAATAATAAAATCCAGACTGATGAAAGAAGAAATGGAGAGATTTCAAATGGAAAACTTCACTCCAAGACTTAATTATGATATTCTATGGATTTTTAGTACAAGAGAACATTAGCCTCACTTTGAGGATTATTGGATGAAGTGTATAGATGAAGAAGAAGTCAGGTTGAGAGAGTTTTCTAGAATTTCCTTAAGTTATGTCGAGATACTGGTAGTGCTCATATGTCTATTCAATTAGTTGATGTTGAGAAGGAAAAAGTGCAAAACAAACCAATGATTGAGCAACCTGGAAAGCAATAAAAAATAGTTGATGAGATAGTTGAATTACTTAAAGGAATGCATAAACTTTAAATGGTTGATGTAAACATTAAAACTCATACAAATGAGAGTGTGAGTTTCCTTGAAAAAGAAGTGCATAGTAATGATCTTAATAAAACATCAAGTGCAATTGTGGGGGCTCAACCCTAAAATACTTAGATTAAAGGTACAACCTTTGTCATGAATGTTGAAAAGATAGTTTAAACAAGTTTGAAGGAAAAACATTTGATAGGTGTTGATTGTACTGAAACCAAACCACCAAAGGATTCAATGTAAGTCAAGGAAGGCAAGGTATATCAGGAAACAAGTATCATGAAATAAGATATAGCTGAGGTGTCAAAAGAAATAAACAACCCTATTGAGATTTCTCTTAAAGAAAGTACAAGTAAGAATTATGAATCACACTCTGAGGTTCAAGCTACAAAACATAAGGTGGTAGAGGAACAACTCCAAGAAGATTCATCCACCATACAACCAACTACAGAGAATGAAGATATTTCAAAAGATAAGAAGCCATTTAAAGCCCCAGGTGTGAAAAAATATATTACAAAAGGGATTGCAAATGTGATAGTTGTTTCAACAAAGAATGTAGATATAAGTACAATGACTACTCCTATTGAAGGTCCAAAGGAAGTATTAAGTGAACCTATGGTTTTAACAGACAATAAAGGTCAAGAAGAAAAAGTAGTAAGTGGAAAGAAGCCAGAAGCAAAAGATACCACTCAACCAAAAATTCATGAATATGACAAAGGAAAATTAGGGGTTGTAAGACTGGAAAGTTAAAAGCAAGTGGTAAAGGTTGAAGGAACGTCAAAAGAATTGGTATTGTATTCTGAGACTCCACAAAAAGAAAAAAAGGGTGATTCCCCAATGACTAAATGGTTAGGAGGGCTTCTTCAACAAGGAGACAAGGAAGTTCACCAAAAGGAAGTTTTAAGTATTACCAAAAATTATTTCCCAAAGCCCAAATAATCTTTAAACAAAGCAAAGATTCTTACTAAGACATGTGTAAACCAAATAGGATTTACAACCTTGGAAGTACGAACTCCTCACCAAGGCAAGTGAAAGGATGATATTACAGAAAGTGACTATGATATCCAAGACATCCAATTAGAAAGGCATACTAGGGAATCATTGAAGCAAGAAGTTACAGTGGAATTTGAAGGCTTGCTACAAAAGGTTGATGAGGATAAAATATCTAAAAAGCAGCTGAAAGAGTAGATAAAAGTACTGACTTCATTCTTGCAAAAATTGGTAGGGCCTGCAAAAGGAGATCAAGAGGTTTCCATTACTACTACCCCTATGATGAGGATAAAATATCTAAAAAGCAGATGAAAGAGTAGATAAAAGTACTGACTTCATTCTTGCAAAAATTGGTAGGGCCTGCAAAAGGAGATCAAGAGGTTGCCATTACTACTACCCCTATGATGAGGATAAAATATCTAAAAAGCAGATGAAAGAGTAGATAAAAGTACTGACTTCATTCTTGCAAAAATTGGTAGGGCCTGCAGAAGGAGATCAAGAGGTTGCCATTACTATTACCCCTAAAATTTTGGATAAAATAGAAAAGTCTAGTAAGAAAGTTGAAGAAATAGACAAATGGGTAGAGGAATTGTCTCAAAAAGGTAGGGAGGTCATTGAAAATATAACAAAAAAGTATGTAGAATTCACCAAAACACTCAATGATGTTGTAGAAATCCTTTAGCAGTGTGAAAATGAATTATATTCTTGAGAGGGGATTTTTCCCAAACTTGAAACAATAAACCAACTTGATGAGGATTTTTTGGAAAAATAGAGAATAGTGCCACCTAAAGAAAAGGGGACTCAATATGTGATGGAAGATCTGTCCAGAATCAGGGTGGAAAATGTAAATCAAGTTAACGAAAAGTTTGTAACTGAGAAGGAATGGTTAGGAAATATTATTGATAACATAGATAACATACTCTAACATATGGTATTTTATATGCATAGTATAATTTATGTGAATTGGGAAGTTGATACCCTAACTCAATCCTTTGAAAATTACATCAAAGAGGAATTTTGTTCTTATGATTTTAACAAAAGACTCATCATTGTAGACAACAAGATTGGCGAGATGACTAAGAAATTGAGGGAGTATAAGCCAAGAATTTCCAAATGTATTAATACACTAAATAAGCATAACATGATATTCAAATATCACTCGAGACCTGATGAAGCAGAGCTAATACAACTATTTCAAAGGTTTGATGCATATAGAGAAAGACAACTAGAATAGGATGATGAAGAGAAAGATGAAAAAGATGAAGATGTAACCATGATTGACCAGTGAACAAGCTTAGGCTTTTTTTCTAACAATTCTCATCTTTTCATTATTGATACTCTTGTTTTTTGTTAATCGAACACTATTTTGAATTGTTAATTTCAAGCATGAATGTAACTTGATACAATATAATAGAATTTAATATTGCTTTGATAGAATTGTAAACATATTATGAAGAACGTGTATGAATGTAATAGTTTGAGTTTTCTTTATTGATGAAAAAATAAAAATAGGGGTTTTATAGCGGCCCCAACCCATGAAAAAATTCACATATATTGTTTATATTAAATTCGATAGAAATAGAGATATAATACCTAATATTATATTGAGTTAAAGTCATCTTTACAAAGAGGAAGTTTCTTCACAAGCCCATTATTTCTAGGAAAAAATTCTTCTATTCCAATCACCATTTGAACAAACACAATATCCCCTACTAAAGTAGAGACATACCCAAAGACATAATCTCATCAATTTTTTCCATAGGACCATCCAAAAAACTAGTCAATTTTGATATCCTCTCAAAGGATGAAACCCATTCAGTAATATCTAGACCACATTTAGGAAAGGCCTTCTTTCCTGTTGCTTTGAAAGTGGAGGATGGATTGGTAGTCCGTGTAAAACTAGGAATTGCAATTATAACTAGTTATGGATCAGATGGAGTAGGAATTTTTGATCTATACTCACCCCTGAACTTCTTCATGAAGATTGGTGGTGCCTGAGAGGGCCGCAAAGACATAGTCCCTAATGGTTTATTTTTCATAATTGAAACACGTTGCTCCAATTCATTCATCTTGCAAAAGAGTGTAGGTACAATACCTAATAAAATAGCTTCAACAAGCACATAATATTATAAGGGGATCTCTTCCATAATGAATCCCTTATCATAGATGAAAGGGAATGTGTTATTAGATGCACCTTGCATAGTAGGTCTTCTCTTGAGCCAAAAATGTTTCAAAACTTCAGGAGTTTTCTGGTGCTCTAACATGAAGAGATGAAAATACATCATCTGGAAATAATAAAACACATGACTGATATTGATCAGTATTTGTATCAACGCAACTCAAAAATATTGAGTTGTCAATGGCCCAATGTAGTATTTAGAATTCATAATCTCCAATAGCATTCTCACGAATGGTTTTTCTGGGCCTAATAGATAAAAAAATTGAGTGCAAGTCTTCAGAACATATATCTTTTAAGCTAGATACTAATGGTGTTCCTGTCATATTTCAAACAAAACCTCACCAAACCTCTCACACTCAGGATAAAATATGTGATTTTGTAATGGAAATGATGTGAATTTATAGGAAGTGTGAGGTTGGCGAGTTAAAAAAAGAAAATTCATGGTGAGATAACTCTAGGGATTGGCCTAATGTGACTTGATCCATGTGGAAACACTCAGCTCAAAAAGATATATTAATGAGTGTGTATGTTTTTAGGAAGATTCTCAAAATGAGGGATGGATTAGCATAAAAAATAATAATTTTGGGGACACTCAAAATTTAATAGAGAAATGATTAAAAAAAACATACCAAAAGGGTAACATGGCATACCTGTCATTCTAAGTGAATGAAAAATTGTAAATCATTTGTATGTCCTCCACCTAGCAACATGAAAGAGGAATATTTTCAAAAAGAATAATAAGTAGATCAGATCATGTGCTAGAGGGAGAATATTTTCTAAAAATATTCATGTTTTTTGTGGGGAGAAGAAAAGGTGAGAGAAAGTGAGTGGTATACATATGAGAGGAATGTTCTTGTATGGAACAGGGTTAAATTTTTCTAAATCCTTAGAGAAAACGAAACAACACTGACTTTACTTTTCTTGAGAGACCTGAATCAAACAAAGAGACCAATGAGTTATTTCACTTTGTCCAAAACCTTCTCATGCCAAGATGATTGAGAGTGTATAGTCATTGGAAATCATTGAGACCATAGGTTTTATGGACCCTTGCTGATAAATTTGAATTTCTTGAAATTAACTATTTATTATCTCCTAAGAAATGTTATATTTGTTCTTAAGGGAGAATACTTTGAATTATCTAGTTGCATCCCTGTTGCAATATTATATTGATGATTCCTTTGAATTACACTAGATCTTGTCTTAATTAGTCACATTTTGGAAAATAAAATTGCAGTATAAATAGAGATTTATTTTCGTAGTGTGATAAATAGTTTTAAATTTATGTTTCCTCTATTTAATTGATAATATTTTATTAATCTCTTGAGTACATCTTGAGCATAGCTGAACAGGATCTATAATTTTTTTGTTGAGAGTTTAACATGAGCTTTTGTGTTTAATTTTTCAAAGTTTATGTGAAATCTTGTACTCTTGGGCTTCCATGAGTGCATACCTTCTAGTTAAAGGGTTGTTGTTAGTTGTGTGATGTGTTTATTTTTCCTTGGGAAAATTTCAAAACATTTGTAAGTTTTTCTTATGGTATTTGTATTATCAACTTTATCCTACTTCAATCTCCCATCCATACATACAAATTATGACCTACAATAGTTAAAACCATTTGAATTATCCACGTTTTCCCTACTTATAAACATACGTCAAGGGAATTTTCCATTTTATCCTCCCTTACCATAAATGTGCATAAGAAAGAAAGTATCCACATTGTTTAGAATAACCAGCGTTCCAATTTTGAAAGACATCTGCATTATCTAGTGTGACAACTTGTAAGAGTTAAATAATGCTTACATTGACGGTGTCTATTCAGTACTATCCTTCATATTTCCAAGAAATAGCTTAGAGGCTGCAATATTATCCACTTCTTCATAAGTAACAAGTTACAAAATGGGTTTTCTCAACGTAATTAAAAGTATAACCTAAAGTAGTAGGGAAGGTCATCCCCTCTGTGAGTGCAGCCCAATCTTTTCCAAGTCAAGTATCAAAGAGTTTGTCAGATATATCCTCAGATACAAAATGAATATATCTTTATTATGACTTCCTCTAAGCATCCACTTCATTGTGTAAATGTTGCTTGGATCTCAAGGTGGTGTAGATTTTGGTACTAACACTCTCTTGGTGTCGTTGTAGGGGAATATTTTGACAAATACAAAGATATATTAACCTTTAGTAACATATAAAGTATAATGCAAATACATTATCTAGACTTGATCCTTTGTCAAAATTTACTAAAAATGAGCTTAATTAGAAGTTATTTACTCAATATATTCCTCATTTCCTTCCTCTATTGCTTAAAAACAATAGAGTGTTTTATGAAATTGAATCATTAAAGGATCTGTACTTTGAATAGCACACCCCATTACCTAAAATACCTCTTGTTCCCCATAATTTTAACCCTCTTGTTGGTAAACCTCCTCAAAATAACATGGCTAACCCTCCACCTAGACCTGCCTTTGTTGTGAGTGTGTATAAACCTATAGATTTCCGGGGTATGGCAAGTTATCCTAATGTAGTTCCACATGAGGTAAGAAATATATTGCCTAAATTCCATGGGAATAATGCCATAAGAGGTGATCAACACCATAGGATATTTTATAATATTATGGAGGATTTTGAGATTGAGTATGAGGATGTGTATATAAAATTGTTTCTAAATACTCTAGAAGAAGATGTCCATGATTGGTACAAGTCCATACCAGATAATTATAGTGATTCATGGATAGAAATGAAGAATGCATTTAGATCACAATATGGTGACAAGAAATATCCAAGGTTTCTCCTCTCAGAATTTGAAAATATAAAAAATAAATCTAATGAACCTGTCTAAGATTTTAATACTATATTTAGAAAAACATTGACCAGATTGCCTATGAATTTAAGGCTAAGTGATTATTCATGCATAATCAAATATTCAAATTCCTTTGACAAGAAAAGAACATATTACTTAAGAGATGAGAATCCCAGGTCACTGAGACAAGCTTTTTCTATGGTTGTGCAAATAGAGAACAATACTAAGGTAGCTAAGAAGCCCCCTAAAAGGGAGGGTATCAATATGGTAAATAATGAAAAACCTTAAACTAGAAAGGGAGTGGATATGGATGAAGTGGTTAAAAATCTAGCAGGAGCAGTGAAGGAAATTTCTTACAAACTTGCTAGAGTAGAGAAAGGGATAGGTCAAAGTTATTAAGCCCAACACCAACCTCAAGGTCATAATAGATTTGGAAATAATCGTAGAGGTGAAAATAAAGCTGATGATAGAGGAAATGGACTCCTGTCATCAGGAAACAAGAAACAACCACCAAGGGAAAGAAAATTAGTTCCTGATACATTGAATGCTAGAGTATTTATGATAGAGGAGGACCATGTTATTGAGTGGTGTAACAAGTGATTTATACCACATTCACCATGTGATCTAAATTAATAAGTTAGTGTTGATGCTACTTTTAGTGATGTGTGCATGATGGAATTCCTTGATATTCCACAGCAAGGAGCTGCTTCTATTGAGTTATTGAGTGCCAGGACTGTGGAATGTTTTTAGGATTGCATACATCGAGTATCTTCTCTCCCTTCTGCTAGTAACCTTGAAGTTGATATGGCTCATGCTTTTGAGTTTCCTAACCATGAATTTTAATAGCTAAGGGCATTGATGATTAAGAAATATGATGGGAGTATCCCTTCTGTAGAGGATACAAAACTCTTAATTAATGTTGTAGTGGCCCAAGAAAAGGAATATAATATAATAAATATGATGGTAAAAGGACCAAGGCCACAACCTAAACCAAATACTCCTCTCATCACCAATATCCCCAAGGGTTTTCCTAAGAAGGATTTACCAAACAAATGCCCAATCATTACTAATAAATATGATTCCCCTACCTTTTCTCAAGCTGTAAAAAACCTCATACCACTATAAAAATCAATCACCCTACCTCCTATTATTTTCTTACCTAAGTATACCCCTTATGATATGGCTGAAATTTTGATTCAATTCAAGGTAAATTTTCCAATTATTGAGTTTCTTAGAATTCCTAAGCACAGAAGAAAAGCATTTGAATACTTAGGAATTAAGGAGGAGTTGGTGGCCACAAGTAAAGAGGTTAACAATGTATATCTTCCACCTATTATTTTAGAGTTAGAAGTACCCCGAGAAATGGAAAGTCTGGTTGAATCCTCTAACATATATTTAGGCACTATTCTGGTAGAATCTCAACTTGATGTGGATCAATTTTTTACCACTTTGATCATTAAAGATAGACTTTTCAATAATTGTATGTTTGATTCAGGATCTTCATAAAATGTGATTTCCCTTGAATTATGAATGAGTTGGATATCAAAGTTACACATGCCTTTGGAAAATTTTAGGCCATGGATTCAAGCAAGGTGTCAGTGATAGGATATGTAAGAGGTTTAGGAGTGCAGTTTGTAGCTTATCCTGGTAAGTACCTAACTATAACTGTGATCATTTTTTATTGTCGTTCTAAATGGGGTATATTTTTTTTCAAGAAAATGGGTTGCAAGTATTGGAGGAAGTGTACAAATGGACATGTATTATGCCACTATACCAGTGGAAGGAAATATGGTAAAACTATATGGTGAAATGAAAATGTTTCACTTGATTGAGGACTTAATCAATGCCTCTTATGAAGTGTTATTTTCTGATGTGGATGTTGACAATTTTTTGGATATGCATACTTTGAAGATCATAACATAAATTATAATCCATGCTTTAAACCATTTGGTGCCCCTTATACCATGATGTTTGATAGAGCATGCTTCAATATGGGTAATGGGGCTGGTGTAGTGCTTATATCCTCAAACAAAGAGACATTTAATTTTTCCTTTAAGTTGAAATTTGAATGTACCAATAATATTTTAGAATATGAAGCACTGGTCCTAAACTTGAGGATTTCATGGAGGTATGGAATAAAGGATATGATTGGTAAAAGGGATTCTGAGTTAGTGGTGAAATAAGTCATAAAAATTTATGCAACAAAGAACCAAAGGATGAAGCAATATAAGCATGTAATATGGGACTTCATTGAGATGTTTGAACCATTTCATATCCTTTACCATGATCATGCTCAAAATGTTGCAACTAATAAATTGTTAGGAAATATAATTAGTTAGTGCTCCACATTTATGTTTATAAGTTTGGGTGATTATTATATTGGGTGAGTTGTTGAAACAACTCACGTATTGTATTAGTTAATTTGTTTTTGGAGGGAGCTATTATAGGGAGAGTTGTTAGAGCAACCTCCTTGAGTATAGGAGTAACTTCTTCTATATAATTAATGTATTGTGTTGAATATTTGATCTGAATAGAAAATCTTTCTGGTGTTTTCTCTGTGCAAATTGTTTGCACCTATCATATTGGCATTAGAGCGGGTGAATCTGCTGACAGAAGTCAGAGTGAAGGGGGCACAATGATAGTCTGTATGCCTACTATGCTGCATCTGTTCGGGTGTGCTCAGCTGTCTCATCACGTATAAAAACAAGTGCTCAGATCTTTATGCTCGAGAATTGTCTTGTGAATGGTCAGATGTTTGACATCTGTATGCCCATGTACATTCTATCATAGCGTTGAATCCTTTGCTGGTGCATTCTTGGAAACACTCCAAAATATATATCTTTTTGCAGTCCTGTTACTTCCAAGCGTTCCACTTATTCCTCAGCCTGATTCATCCCTATATGGTAGCATGTATCTCTGCATTCATTGATTTCTCTCCTGGCATCGATCTGGAAATTGTTTTGAAGTTGCTGAGTAATTATTAGTTTCAATTCGTGTGTCTTCCTATATCTACAGCGTAGCACAGATCCTATAGAAATTTACAGATTTGACTCCTGCTAGGTGTGTTCAGTAGCTCAAAGTTTTTGATCTGGTCTTAATGAGTGTAATCCCCATCTCAAGCCTTCCTCTCAATTCGACAGAAGCACACAGCTTGGTCTTCTTCTCAAACCTGTGTTTTTGGCTGCTCCCATGTACACTGTAAAATTTTGAGACGTCTATGAGTTGACTACAAGATCATTGTGTAATCTCTTCTTCCAAAGGTAGGATGCCCGATCTCCAAACTTTCATAGTACACACAGAACACACAAAGTTACTGTCTTGCTCACAGATCTCAATCTGAGCTCTCCACAAACTTGGACATCTCAGCTGTAGCAACCAAGACGCTCCTTATGCATGTATAGATCCACCGAAGAGGAATCAGAGGCTCACTAGAGACAAGCGTGTTGTCCATGCAATAGTCCACGTGTAGGTTTAAAAGTCTAGGGTCAAAAGGTCAGTACTAATCAATGTTGTGTTTATTTTTTTTAAGTCTCTTATCATTTGGTATCCGTAAATAAATTTTTTTTCTTCCAATGTTTTGTCATTTATCAAGTGAGTATTCTTTTATCAAAGAAAGGGGTGATTAATTTCGTTAACTGTCTTGTCAAAAGTCGTGCATTAACTTCTAGGTTGTAATTAAAGTTTGTGAAAATTTATAAAGTCGTGTCATGTTTAAAGTTTTGTTATCAAAAATTTCATAGGAGTCGGTTTTGTTCATAGTCTTGTCCAGAATAATAGTCGATACTCTATTTCTTGTATTTTATTTCCCATGTCAATTATTATAAGTCTAGTCAAACATTGATTCATTAGTCTGTCAAAATAGTCAGAGTCAAAGTGTCAAAAATATATTTGTGTCAATTTTTTATCGTCATTTAGGTGATTATTAGGAAAATTGTCAAAAACTATTGTAAAAATAAAAAATTTTGCCTTACATTTCAACTATTGGATGCATTATCGCTTGTACGTGACGTCCAAGTGGGGGGGGGGTGCATTTTCAGTGGAAACCAACACCTAATAGTTTGTAAATGAGCCTCATTTCCATATCCACTAAGTAAGTAGTAGAATAATGGAGGAAGGAGGCATCGGAGGAAGGAGGTCGAACAACGACCTCTCGTCAGTCACCAACGACGGGGCCGTACAAAATGATTTGGTGGCACAGGTGTGCAGTGTGAGTACTTGTTTTTGAGTTTTGCAGTGTTCCAGATTCAGTTGTGTGGTGTGAATTTCAGCTTGGTGTGATTCTTTTTCAGAGTTCCTGTTTTGTTTGGTATTTGATGGATGTTGGAAAGAAAGTTGTGTTGGAGCACAGATGACTGTCAGTGATCCTCTGACTGACTTGGTCCTCTGACTGCCATACTTTGTTGGAAGATGGTCAGCTAGGAGAATACGTTCACTAGCATTAGTGACCATGTGCAGCAAGACCTAACTAGTAAGATCCATTCAGGAGTATGTTCTTCGATGCATTTTGCTTCTCAGTATCTATTTGAGTGGAATTTCACATTGTGGGGGGGGGGGAATACATACCAATGTTTCATTCCCATTCTACACCCAAAATGACTTAGTCAAGGAAAGCTTCCAGTGGCAGTGGCAGTTTTCTATGCTGTTCGAGATCGAGTGGTAGCGATCAATGACAGAGACTACAATCAAGAACATTACGATTCTTATAGGAAGTAATGTGAATTTTTTTTCAGTATTTCTTCTATTGTGTAGTTTTGAGATATGCATGTTGTGTTTCCTACATAATTCCCTGATGTATAAGCATAGTGGTGAACAGTAGCACTAGAGTAAGTCAGTTCATGGATCTTGAAAGGGTTTGTGGGAGGATCCATAAAACCATACGAGGTGGATAGTTGATGAAGTTCCTGTCACGTCAAGGTTTGTGGTAAGCCTGTTTAAAACCATGGAAGGAGCGAGCCTTTCTTTTGGATCAAGGTCATGAGTCACAAAGTTGGACATGTCATAGGGGTGAGCATACTGTAGTTGAGAGTGTGGATGTTTTTCTACCATGTTTGCACTAAGGGGGGGAATGTTAGGAAATATAATTAGTTAGTGTTCCACATTTATGTTTATAATTTTGGTTGATTATTATATTGGGTGAGTTGTTGAAACAACTCACGTATTGTATTAGTTAAGTTGTTTGTGGAGGGAGCTATTATAGGGAGAGTTGTTAGAGCAACCTCCTTGAGTATAGGAGCAGCTTCTTCTATATAATTAATGTATTGTGTTGAATATTTGATCTGAATAGAAAATCTTTCTGGTGTTTTCTCTGTGCAAATTGTTCACACCTTTCATAAATTAGTAGTGCTATCCTATAGGTTTGATAATTTCACTGTTTCTCCTTACTGTAATTATGACATTGAGGTGTTTTCTAGACCATTTGTACCTGATAATGTGAAGAACTAGAAAGTGTTTGATGATGATGCCGAAGCGTAAAGGTTATTGCAAAGTGAAAGATAATTTACCAATCGGTTCATGGATTGGGAGTAAATAGTTACAATGTGTGATGGAAAATAAACTATATTTGGAAAGGACATAATTCAGTCTAAAACTAACACCATTCCTAGGGGTTTGGTTACTTTGGAATATAATATTGATAATGAAAATAAGGTGGTCCATATGGACATATCTGCTTAAATGGATGTAGAAAAATACAATTTGGGAACCAAGGAGAAGCCCAGGAAGTTGTGGATAGGGAGCAATCTAAACAAAGAAGAGAAACAATCTTATGTTGAACTGTTGAAAAAATATCAAGATTGCTTATCATGGTCTTATTTTGAACTAAAGGCTTATAGGGAGGATTTATTCCAACATGAAATACCTTTAGAGCCTAATACCAATCCATTTAGGAAAAAGAAGAGGCCTATTAATCCCCTTATTTCACTCAAAATGCAAGAAGAGTTAACATAGTTGAGGGATGTTAGAATAATACAACCCACAAGATACTCTTCTTGCGTGGCCAATATTTTACTAGTAAGAAAGAAAAATGGAGATATAATTATTTGTGTAGATTTAAGAAAAATGAATAAATCCTTAATCAAAGATAATTATCCATTGCCTAATATGGATACCATGTTATAATTGGTCATTGGATCTGAATTGCTCTCTACATTGGATGAATTCTCAGGATATAATCAATGGTGGTAAAACAATAAAAAAGGATTAAAAATACTTTCACCACCCCTTGGGTAACATATGTATATGTGAGGACATCATTTGGTATGATGAATACTGGGGATACTTTCCAAAGATCCAGGTATGTTGCCTTTTCAGGTTACATTAATGATTTTATTGTTGTATATCAAGATGATGCAACTGTTTTTTCCAGGAAGAGAAGTGATCACTTGAGCTATGTGGATAAGATGTTGATTAGATGCAGAGAATATGGATCTCATTAAATCCAAATAAATTTCACTTTGGTGTTCAAAAGGAAAAGTTGTTTGGGCATATATTATCTAAGGAATGGGTCATGATAGATCCTAAAAGATTTGAAGCTACTGGAAAATTTCCCATACCCATGTCAAAAAAGGGAATCCAATCTTTCTTTAGGAAGATAAATTTCATTAGGATAGTTATTTAAACCTTTGCTGAGATAACAATCCGTATTACTAGCGTGTTGAAGAAATACTAGTTTATCAAGTGGGAAGATGAGGTTGTTCAAAATTTTAATGTGATCAAGGAAGTATTGAAGAATTCCTCTATTTTAGCCAGGTCAGATTATAAGAAAGTGTTCCAAAAATTTTCCTTTGACTCTGAGAACACAATTGCTTCTATATTGTTGCAGAAGGATGATGACGGAATTAGAGATCTATTTAATTTTTCAGTAAATATTTACAAGGAGCTGAATTAAAATACATAATCATGGAAAATAAAATTTTTAGACTTGTCTGATAAACTAAGGTTTTTAGGCCAGATATATTGAGTTAAAATATCATATCTTATTTCCCTTGTACAATGGTAAAAGACATCATGTATGAGATGGAAATATACAACAGAATTTTTTGATAGGTGAACAAATTGTAACAATATTAAATGGACATACAAACTACCAAATTGGTTAGGGGTTTAGGAATTGCAAAATTGATGGAAGAAGGTAACTTGCAAGTGATGGAGATCAGTGAAGTTGAAGAAGTAAATGTGGATATCCAAGATAGGATGATTAATTCCACATGGTATAAAGATGTAATATTTTACCTCAATAATTTAGAGTGTCTAGGGAATTTTGATAATAATCAAGGAAGGGAATTGAAATTGGCCTCTCAAAAATATGTTATGAATGAATATGGATTAGCTTGGAAGAATCCAGAATATAACTTATTGACGTGCATCATAGAAGAATAAGCTCCCAAGATTCTTTTAATATTTCAAGGGGGAGTTTATGGAGGTCACTTTTCTGGAAGAGTGACTACTCATAAGATTTTGAGGGAAAATTACTGGTGGCCCACACTATTTAAATATACAACTTTGTTAGTCAAAAGGTGTGAGATTTTTCAAAGATATTTTGTGAGGATGAAGGCCTTAGGTGCTTTACCTTTGTAACCAGTATCACTAACAGCCCCTTTCAAGCAGTGGGGGATGGATTTTATTGGAGAAATCTCAGATTCTTCTAGTGCCAGACATAAATGGATCCTAGTTGCTACTGAATACTCCACTAAATGGGTTGAAGCTATCCCCACCAAGAAAGTAACTCACCAAGTAGTCATGGATTTCATTCAGAATTATATAATTTGTAGGTTTTGGGTACCTATCAAAATAGTTTCTTATAATGCTATGAGCTTTAGAGAAAAACCATTAGTAACTATGTGTCAAGAATATGGAATCAGTATGACATATGCATCCAATTACAATCCTCAGGGGAATGGTCAAGCTGAGTCAAATAATAATTTTTTTCTCAAAATAATTAGGAGGACATTGGATGTCAATAAAAGAAAATGGTGTGAGAAAATTAAATTTTCCATATGGGAAAATAGGATTACTACTAAAAGAGCTACTCGAAATATTCCCTTTGAGTTGGTTTATGGATTCCAGGATCTCTTACCCTTACATATGCAATTATCTTCCTGTCAGTTCATGCAACAACTTGAGGATGAAAAAGAAACCCCTATGAAGCTAGGATCAATTAGATATTAGAATTTGATGAAGAGATAAGGGAATCCCATCAGAGACACCTTAAATTCAGAGACAAACTCAAGAAAATGTTTGATAAAAAGGTGACTCCTAGATCCTTTAATGTTGGAAATATTGTTTTGTCATGGGACAATAGGCACGAGGACAAAGGAAAACATGTAAAATTTGATGGCTTATAGATGGGTCAATATTCCATTGATATAAGGATTGGTTAACACACCTTCTTCTTTAAATAACTGGAAGGAGACTCGCTGGAGTTTCCTGTCAATGGTAGGCACCTCAAACACTTTCTAGATTGAACACATGTAGTTAGGTATGAACATTTTATAGTATATAGTCTTGTTGGTTTTGGTTTTGGTTTTTTTGTTTCCCTTTTCATTTTGCTGGTCTACAGTGACCCATTTCCTTGGTGTCTCGGTATGTTTTTGTGAAGTATGTTTTCTCTGATTAGACCTTTTATGTGTGTTTTGTGTGAATTTGTTATCCAATGGGTTAAGGCACCTAGTTTGTGAAATGTTTGGTTTATGTGGTTCTTGTAACACCCACAGGGGGTTCCCATCCTCGAGTCAGAGCCAGTGTGAGGGCTCATTTTTATCTCACCATTTTATTCTAAGTGTGCCTTCAAAACTTTCCCTTGACTAGTTTGTTAATGATAAAACATATATGCTTGAAATATGCAATCATGTATAATACAAACAAAATATCATGTCTGAGTTGTGAATCTTATGTGAATCCTCTTTTTTGGTTGAGGATTGTAATGCCAATTTCATTTCTGTAAAATTCCCATGAAAACATTTCCAAAATATCATGATTATCATCAAAAATTAATTTTGTGTAGTCTTTGTAATATCTAGTGCAAATTTCACTTAGTTCTCCGATGCCCGAGGGTACGTGGCATAATATAATTAGTGGCACAATGATGGTTTATGTTTGTAAAATTACATAATTCACATTATAATTGTAAAGTAAAAAATTAGCTCCGAAACCCGATGGAATATTCTAGGGAATATTTGAGTTACAAGTGAAACTTGTGAAGAAAGTTCTACCTCTTGAAAAGGAATACGTGTCTAAATATGGTTGGAGTGGGGAAGTGGATTATTGGTGCATTTTTGCACCAAAGGCATACTATAGTGCAAAATGTTAATATGCCCCCAAAACCTGATGAGTGATATGTGTCAGTCTTCTAGAAAAATTAAACAGGTAGCTGTTCAATTCAATATTGTAATCTTGCACCTATTTGAGAAGTTGGTTAAAATGCAAATAAATCTCGTGGATCTGCCACCCTTTCAGATTGAAAACCATGGCACTTTCTCAGTGAAATATTGAAGATCGGGTACTCGGGCCAACTTAGCAGTTTTGCACTCGGTAAGGAAAATAGAAAAAAAGGCAAATAGGGTCTGTGATTCCGTTACTCTTAAGATTGGGACACGTATCAGCCTATCTTCAAAATTTAAGTGGTGAAGTTTCAGGTCAAACTTATAAATTGTCAATCATTCGAAAAGTAATGCAAATGTGAAAAAATATTCCCTAGTCCTACGAATTTCTAGATTAATCCATGTGGATGATCCACATTCAAATGAAGGAGGTAAGCTGGATGGTTAGGATGTGATGCATTTATGGTTGCCACCATTAATACATTTTTACAAGAATCAAAACATATTTTTTAGAAGTTTTCAAACACTTTGAATTGTTACTATTACATACAAAGGTCTGTGCACCATAGCTACAAGAATTTACAAAGGAGCAAAGGAAAATTGAATGAAAGGTGTTGATATTGAGCTAGAGAATTATAAATAAAAGGAGTAAGGGAAAATTTCATAATACTTGCGTAAAAAATGAGTAAGGATTGTATTACATTCGTGTTTCTATTATTTAACTTACAATTTGCAAGAAATTAAAGGGAAAAATTAGGGTGTAGAAAATGAAGCAACTACAGTCGGGATTTCATGTAGGTTTTAGCATTTCCAGTGATTTAGATAAGGTCATAGACACAAAATTATTAAATGTTGATTTAGATATTTTTTGAGGAGGCTAAGTAATCAAAATAAAAATAGGTGGATGGTATCCATTAATGCTAGTAAAATTTCCCTAACGGTTTCCTTCCCACCATCCATATACTCCCTTGAGATCGTATCATTATGTGATGAGAATTACAACCTTGGAAAGAAAGAATTATTAAACGTAAGTGGAGATAGGGTGATAAACTTAACACCCGAAGTATTTAGGGAAATCCTAGGGTTACCAGGATTGTATCAACCGATAATTGCTATAATTGAATCAATACATACTGATTATGATGCGATACATGATGAATATGTCGTAATTCTAAATTTTAAGTGGTTAAAGGACAAAAAACCATACATAAAAAGAATCCCCTAGACTTTAACCAATGTAATGTTTATTGAGAAATTCGAGGACCTTATTGTGTTACTAAGAAGAATGGCAAGGTCAGAAGGAGCTATTGATTTTCAAGAATGGATGTGCCCTTTTATAATGGTTATCCTAGAGGAACATGGAAATTTTTTTTGGGAAAGATTTATATCAGCATCCATTCATGCTCAACTTACGACATTAGATGTAAGGATTAACATAGGTAATCCAGTTGACATCATTTTTTATTGATGTCATATCTTATCTATAACATTGCCTACTTTAAGTTATTTCTAGGTCTCCCATTACAACCAAGTTTTTAAGAACATAGAGTCTATGATGTGTACCCAAAATTAAGGTTGGATAGATGGAAAGGGAATGTCAGGTTGAAAAATTATGCTTTCATTTCCCCTATGACATGTCTTTTCAAACCAGAATAGGAACAATATAGATTATCTTCTACTGTTAGGGAAATATTTCTGAAGTATGGTTGTATTTTTATACAATACAAATTGTTTACATATTTTATGGTAAGTGGATTTGAGGGAAAACCTTGTAAACTACCTAGATATGTGAATGATAAGTGGGTTTTAATGGAACTGTTAAGACAATTAACTCCTGTGCATAAAAAAATTACAAAAAAACACAGAACAAATATCAAATTCCCTCTCCATATTGACAGGTATTCATGCCAAAGAATAATAAAATCTAGACTAATGGAAGAATAAATGGAGAGATTTAAAATGGAAAAGTTTAATCCAATACTTAATTATGATATTTTATGGGTTGTTATTATAGGACAACATGATCCTCATTTTGAGGATTATTGGATGAATTGTATAGATGAAGAAGAAGTCAGGTTGAGAAACTTTTCGAGAATGACCTTAAGATAGATTATTGATTTCAAGATTGTTGTGGTACCACAAGGAATTGCAGATGACAAGGATGGTATGGGATAATATTACCATGATTAAAAGGTTGAATAAAAATAATCATCTCAATATATTGGAAATAAATAGAATCAGATAATCCTCATATGAGGATTTCCAGTGTATTAAGGAGAACATTGATTTCCTCCCCATATGAGGATTTCCGGTTCAAAACTTGAAAGTTTTAGAGGGAGATATCCCTCACTCAAGTAGGGAGTAGATACGATATACCCCTTAAATTTAAAATCTCCTCAGTTACCTTATAACAAGCCTACCACAGATATTATTTATGAATGGACATCAACAACCAGTAAGACTGGAACTTCAAAGTTTGTGTTGATTCAAAAGGCTAAGGGGATAATTTTGAAGGCTATACAAGATGCCCCTATCACTAAAGAAGTTCCAATCCAAGAAAAGGGAAAAGGCTTGACTATACAAAAAAATCCTTTAGAAGTTTTATCAAGATCATCTAGCGATGGAAAGATGATGAGGGGAGCCTTAACATGTATTGATCTACAATCCAGATCATAGAGTACCAAGGAAAGAGAGGCACCAAATCTTAGGCATTTTTGAGAGAGGTAAGAAGAAAGTAAAACTAGTGCAACCTTTGATGAAAGATATTGGTATTTCAGTGAAAGAAAGTGGTCATGTATCAAAAAATAACAAACATAGAGAGCCTGAGGTAATTGACCCCCATACTCTAACAAAAGCTCAAAAGAGGGTAATTAATTCATTAGCTCATCAGGAACTTCCATTCCAGACTCATGAGAGTATGCATTCTACTCCAAATGTAATATTACCCATTATAACTACAGTTTCATACCCTATTGAAAATTCTTGAGGAATAACTAGTAGTGCTCATATGTCTAGTCAATCAATTGAGTTTGGGAAGGAAAAAGTGCAAAACAAACAAGTGATTGAGCAGCCTAGAAAGAAATCAAACATAGCTAACAAGATAGTTGAATTACTTAAATAAATTACTAAACTTGAAATGGTTGATGTAAACATTTAAACTCATACAACTGAGGGTGTGAGTGTTCCTTACAAAGAAGTGCATGTTTAATATCTTCATCAAACATCAAGTGCAAGTGTTGGGGCTCAACCCAAAAATACTCAGAGTAAAGGTACAACATCTGTCATGAATATTGAAAACATAGTTCAAACAAGTTTGAAAGAAACACCTATGATAGGTGTTGTTTATATAGAAACCCAACCACCAAAGGATTCAAAGGAAGTCAAGGAATGTGAGGTATCTCAAGAAACAAGTATCATGAAATAAGATGTATCTGAGGTGTTAAAGAAATAAGAAACCCTATCGAGATTCCTCTTACATAAAGTACTAGTAAGATTCAAGAATCACACAATGAGGCTTAGCCTACAAAGGATAAGGTGGTAGAGGAACAAATCTAAGAAGATTCATCCACCAAATAGCCACCTACAGGGAATGAAGATATTTCAAAAGATAAGGAGCCAGTTCAAGCCCCATTTGTGGAAAAATATATTCCAAAAAGGATTGCAAATGTGAAAACTTTTTCAACAAAGAATGTATATATAAGTACATTGGCTACTCCTATTGAAGTTCCAAAGGAAGAATTAAGTGAACCAGTGGTTTCTACAGATAATAAAGGTCAAGAAGAAAAAGTAGTGGGTGGAAATAAGCCTAAAGATACCACTTATCCATATATTCAAGAACATGACAAAGAAAAATCAAGGGTTATAACACTTGAAAGTGAAAATAAAGTGGTAAAGGTAGAATGAAGGTAAAAAAAATGGTATTGTATTCTACGACTCCACAACAAGAAAATAAGGGGAATACCCCTATGACTAGATGGTTAGGAGGGATTATTCAATAGGGAGAGAAGGAAGTTCCCCAAAAGGAAGTTTTAAATATCTTTAACATTACTTTCCAAAATCGTAAACAATATTTAAAGAAAGAAAAGATGCTTACTAAAAAACATGTGGATCAGTAAGCATTTAGGACCTTAGAAGCCCAACCTCCTTACCAAGGTAAGTAAAAGGATGATATTAAAGAAAGTGACTATGATATCCAACACATCTAATTGGGAAGGCATACCAGGGAATCATTAAAGTAAGAAGTTACAGTGGAATTTGAAGGATTGCTACAAAAGGTCGATGAGGATAAAATATATAAAAATCATTTGAAAGAGAAGATAAAAAAAATGACTTCATTCTTACAAAAATTGGTAGGGGCTATAGAAGGAGATCAAGATTTTCCCACTACTGTTACCCCTAAAATGCTAGATAAAATAGAAAATGCTAGTAAGAAAGTTGAAGTAATATACAAATGGGTAAAGGACTTGTCTCAAAAAGTAAGGGAGGTCATTGAAAAGGTAACAAAAAGATATGCAAATTTCACCAAAACACTTAATGATGCTAAAGAAATCCTTGAGTAGTGTGAAAATGAATTGTATTCTTGGGAGGGGTTTATTCCCAAACTTGAAACAATAAACAAAATTGACAAGGATTTGCTAGAAAAGGAGAGAATAGTTCCACCTGAAGAAAAGGGGACTCAATATATGATGGAAGAAATCAGGGTGGAAACTATAAATCAAGTTACAAAAAAGTTGGTAACTGAGAAGGAATGGTTAGGAAAGATTATTGATAACATAGATATCATTTTGGAAAAAAATGTTATTTGATAAGCATAAAATAATTTATGGGAATTGGGAAGTTGATACCCAGAATCAATTTTTTGACAAGCACATCAAAGAGGAACCTTGTTCTTATGATGTTATCAAAAGACCCATAGTTGTAGAGAATAATATTTCTGAGATGACTAAGAAATTGAGCGAGTACAAGCCAAGAATGTCCAAATGTATAAATACACTAAATAAGCATCACCTGATATTCAAATATCACTGGGGACCTAATGAAGAAGATTTGATCCAACTATTTCAAATTTTTGATGCATATAGAGAAAGAAAACCAAAATAGGATGATGAAGAGAAAGATGAAAAATATTAAGATGTGACCATGATTGACTAGTGAGCAATCTTAGGCTTTTTTTTCTAAAATTTCTCATCTTTTCATTATTAATACTCTTGTTTTATGCTAATTGAACACTATTTTAAATTTTTAATTTCAATCATGAATGTAACTTGATACAATACAAGATACTTTAATATTGCTTTGATGAATTCTAAATCTATTGTGAAAGATGTGCATTAATGTAATAGTTTGAGTTTTTTGTCTTGATGAAAAAAGAAAAATAGGGGTTATATAGGGGCCCCAACCCATGAAAAAGTTCACATATATTATTGATATTACATCTGATAGAAATCAATAGAAAATACATAATCTTCTACTGAGTTAAAGTCCTCTCTGTAAAGAGGAATTTTCTTCACAACCCTATTCTTTTTAGGAACAAATTTTTCTATTACAATCACCATTTGAACAAACACAATGTCCCCTACTAAAGTACAAGACATACCTAATGACATAAGATCATTAATTCTTGCCATAGGACCATCCAATAAACTAATAAATTTTGATCTCCTCTCATAGGAGTAAACCCATTCCGTAATTTCTATGAAACCTTTAGGAAAGGCCTTCTTTCTGTTGCTTTAAAAGTGGAGGATAGATTGGTAGTCCATGAAAAAGTTGAAAGTGAAATTACAACCGGTTATGGAGTAGATAAAGAAGAAAGTTTGGAACTAGACTCACCCCTGCACTTCTTCATGAAGATTGGTGTTGCCTCAGAGGGATACAAAGACATAGTACCTAATGGTTTATTTTCCAGAATTGAAACATGTTGCTTCAAATCATTCATCTTGCAAAAGATATTAGGAACAATACCTAATGAAATCCCTTCATATGGATAACATATTACAATTGGTCACTAGATCTGAATTGCTCTCTACATTGGATGGATTCTCAGGATATAATCAGGTGGTGGTAAAACAATCAGAAATGCTTAAAACTTCTTTCACCACCCCTTGGGAAACATATATATATGTGAGGATGCCATTTGTTTTGATGAATGTTGGGGATAATTTCCAAAGAGCCATGTATGTTGATTTTTCAGGTTACATTAATGACTCTATTGTTTTATATCAAGATGATGTAACTTTTTTTTTCCAAGAAGAGAAGTGATCACTTGAGCCATGTAGAATTTTTTTGATTAGATGTATAGAATATGGGATCTCATTAAATCCCAAGAAATTCCACTTTGGTGTTCAAAAGGAAAAGTTGCTTGGGCATACAGTATCTAAAGAAGGGATCATGATAGATCCTAAAAGAGTAGAAGCTACTAGAAAAATTTCCATACCCATGTCAAAATAGGGAATCTAATCTTTATTTTTTCATATCAATTTCATCAGGAGGTTTATTTCAAACTTTTCTAAGATAACCATCCCTTTTACTAGCATGTTGAAGAAAGACCAAGTTATCAAGTGGGAAGATGAGGTTGTTCAAGATTTTAATTCGATCAAGGAAGCATTGAAGAATGCCCCTATTTTAGCTAGCCCAAATTATAAAAAAGTGTTCCAAAATTTTTACTTTACCTCAGATAACACAATTGCTTCTATATTGTTGCAAAAGGATAATGAAGGGAATGAGATACCTATTTCCTTTTTGAGAAAATCTTTACAAGGAGCTGAATTAAAATACACCATCATGGAAAAGTAAGATTTTGCACTTGTATGAGAAACTAAGGTTTTTAGGCCATATATATTGAGTTCAAAGATCATAGCTTATGTCCCCCATACAATGGTAAAAGAAATCTTTTCTGAGATGGAAATATCCAGTAAAAGGTGTCAATGGGTGAAAAAATTATAAGATTATGACATGGACATACAAACTACCAAATTGGTTAGGGGTTTGGGCCTTGCAAAGTTGATGGCAGAAAGTAACTTGCAAGTGATAGAGATCAATGAAGTTGAAGAAGGAAATGTGGATATCCAAGACATGATGATTAATTCCACATGGTATAAAGATGTAATATTTTACCTCAAGAATTTATAGTGTCTAGGGAATTTTGATAAGAATAAAAGAAGGACATTGAAATTAACCTCTCAAAAATATGATATGACTGACTATGGATTGGCTTGAAAGAATCTAGGATGGATATTATTGAGGTGCATTATAAAAGAAGAAGCTCCTAAGCTTGTTACAAAATTTCACGGGGGAGTTTGTGAAGGTCACTTTGCTAGAAGAGTGGCTTCTCATAAGATTTTTAGGGTAGGTTAATCATAGCCCACACTATTTAAAGATACAAATTTGTTAGTTAGAAGGTGTGAGAGTTGTCAAATGTTTTCTGGGAGGATGAAGGCCTCAGGTGCTTTAACTTTGCAACCAGTATCAATTGAAGCCCTTATCAAGTAGTGGGGGATGGATTTTATTAGATAAATCTCATATTCTTCTAGTGCTGGACACAAATGGATCCTAGTTTTTACTGAATACTTCACTAAATGGGTTGAAGCTATCCCCACTAAGAAGGAAACCCACTAAGTAGTCATGGATTTAATTATAAATTATATAATTTATAGATTTGGAGTACCTGCAAAAATAGTTTTTGATAATGCTATGAACTTTAGGGCTAAACCATTAGCAACTATGTGTCAAGAATATGGAATCAGTTTGACATATGCATCTAATTACAATACTTAGGGTAATGGTCAAGTTGAGTCAAGTAATAAATAATTGTTCAAAATAATTAGGAGGACATTGGAGGTCAATAAAATAAAATGGGGTGAGTAACTTAAATTTTCCCTATGGGAAGATAGGATAACTACTAAAAGAGCTACTAGAAAAAGTCCCTTTGAGTTGGTTTATGGATTCTAGGCTCTCTTACCCTTACATATGTAATTATATTATTATCATTTCATGCAACAACTTGATGATGAAGAAGTAAACCCTTACAAATCTAGGATCAATCAAATATTGGAATTAGATGAAGAGAGAAGGGAATCCCATCAGAGACACCTTAAATTCAGAGATAGACTCTAGAAAATATTTGATAAAAAGGTGACTCCTAGAGAATTTAATGATGGAGATCTTGTTTTGTTATGGGATAACATGCATGATGACAAAGGAAAAAATGGAAAATTTTATGTCTTGTGAATGGGTCCATATTCCATTGATATAAGGATCAGTGAACACACCTTCTTCTTAAAACAGACCTGAAAGGAGACTTGCTAGAGTTTTCTACCAATGACAGGAACCTCAAACACTTTCTGGATTGAACACATGCGGTCAGGTATGAACTTTATATAGTGTATATTATTATTGGTTTTTTTTTTGTTTTCATTTTTTGTTTCCCTTTTCATTTTCCTGGTCTACAGTGATCAATTTCCATCATGTCTCACTATGATTTTTGTGAAGTATCGTCAGCTCTGATTAGATATTATGTGTGTTTTTGGTGTGACTCAAATTGCTAAATGGGTTAAGGTACTTGGTCTGTGAAATGTTTATTTTATGTTATTCTTATGGCACCTACAGGTGGTTTCCCATCCCCGAGTTGGAGCCGATGTTAGTGCTCAATTTCATCTTGCCATTTTTATTCTAAGTAGTGTTTTCAAAAATTCCCCTTGACTGGTTTGTTAATGATTAAAAATCATATGATTGAAAGATGTAGTCATGTTTAATACAAACAAAATCCCATGTCTTGAGTCAAGAATCTGATGTGATATCCATCTTTTTTGGTCAAGGATATTGTAATGGCCATGTTGTTTCTATGAAATTCCCTATGAAAATATTGCCAAAATATCGTGGTTATTCTTTAAAATTCATCATGTGTAGTTCTTTATAATATCTAGTGAAAATTACAGTTAGTTATCTAGATGACTCGAGGATACATGGCATAATATAATTGGTGGCACTGCAGATAGGCTTATCTTTACAAAATTACACCATTCACTTTATAACTACAAAGTGTAAACCTAACTCTGGAAGTTTGATGAATATTCCCATGAATATTAGAGTGCAAAGGATGTAAAAGTAGAATTTTACCCCGCTACTCAAAAAGGAATACATGTCTAAATATGAGATTAGAGTGGGGAATTGGGCCAATCAATGTATTTTTATAAAAATAAGCCTCCTAATGGAGTACAAAATGTGCGATGAAGCCTCCAAGGCTCACCATGGAGGACATGTGTCATGTTCTATAGGTAAAAGTCAAAGAGGCGGGGTGTTCGAGTCAATATTGCAATCTTGCACCCATATGAGAAGTTTATTAAAATCAAAATAAACCTCATGGCACTTTCTCAATCAAATATTGAAGATTGGGTACTTGGTCCAACTTAGCAGTTTTGCACTTAGTCAAGAGAATAGACAAAAATGCAAATAGGGTCCGTGACTCTGTTACTCAGTAAAAGTCAAGAAGCAAGTACTCAAGTCAAATGTGTGAACTTTTACACAGTTGAAAGATAGTAGAAAAGTGCAAAAAGACTCCCTGAGCTTGCAAATCATAAAATTGATCCATGTGGATGGTCCACATTCAAATAAGAAAATCAGAATAGATGGATAAGATGTAACACATTTATGGTGTCTTCCATTAATGCATTTTAGCATGAATCAAAGAAAAATTAATTGAAGAATTCAAACACTTTGAGTCCTTACTATTGCATATAAAAATCTGAGTGCCATAGCTACTGTAATTTAAAAAGGAGAAAAGAAAAATTAACTAAGAGGTATCGATATTGAGCTAGAGAATTTAGAATAAAAAAAGCAGTGAATAATTGCACAAAATTTACATGAAAAATGGGTAAGACCTATACTACATTCGTATCTTCATTGTTTGACTTATAGTTTTCAATGAATTAAAGGGTGAAATAAGGGTATAGAAAATGAAGAAAATATAATCAGGATTTCACGTAAGTTCTTTACTTTCCAGTGATTTAGATAAGGTCATGGAATTTTTTTTATTAAATGTTGCTTTAGATGATTTTTGAAGGAGGATGAGTAATCCGAATAAAAGTAGGTGGATGAAAACCATTGATGCGAGTAACATTTCCCTAGCAGCTACTTTCCTCACCATCCATACACTTCCCCTGAGATCATATGGTTGTGTGATGAGAACTATAACCATGAACAGTAAAGAAGTATTAGATGGGAGTGGAGACAAGGTGATAAACTTAACACTAGAAGATTTTAGGGTAATTCTAGGGTTACCAGAATTGGATCAACCAATATATTACCACAATTGAATCAACACAGACTGATTATGATGTGAGGAATGATGAATATGTTGTAATGATAAATTATAAGTGGTTAAAGGATTAAAAAACATCTTTGAAAATGATCCCTGAGAATATTAACCATGTCCATGTTTGTTGAGGAAGTTGAGGACCTTATTTTTTTGTTAAGTAGTATGGTAGGGTTTGAAGGAGATAACAAGTTTCAAGAATAGATGTTACCTTTTATAATGGTCATTTTGGAGTAACGAGGAGAACTTTTCTTGAGGAGATCTTTATATCAGCATTCATTCATGCTCAAATTATGAAAATGGTCTGTGAAGATTAGCACATGTAATCCAGTTGACATCAAATTCTATATGATGTCCTATATAATCTACAACATTACTTGCTTCATAATCATTTCCAGGTCTCCCATTACAAGATCAAGTGTTAAAGATCATAGAGTGTATAATGTGATACCCAAAAATTGAGGTTGGATAGATGGAAAATAGAATGTCATGTTAGATAAATGATGTTTTCATTTCTGTTGTGACATGTCTTTTCAAACCATAGAATGGGAACAATATAGATTATATTCTATTGACTAGGGATACAATTTTGGAATATAGTTGTATCTTTATACAATAAATATTCCTGTACATATTTTAGGGTGAGTGGATTTGAGGGAAAACCTTGTAAACTACCTAGATATGTGAATCCTGAGTGGGTTTTGATGGAACTGTTCCAAGACAATTGCCTCGTATGTCCACAAAAATATTGCAAATAAAGACACAAAACAAATATCAAATTCCCTCTCTAGATTGACAGATATTCTATTCTAAAGAATAATAAAATCTAGACTGAGTGGAAGAATAAATGGAAATATTTGAAATGGAAAATTTCACTCCAAGACTTAATTATGATATTTGATGGGCTTATTAGTACTGGAGAACATGAGCCTCACTTTTAGGATAATTGGGTGAATTGTATAGATGAAGAAGAAGTCCAGGTTGAGAGACTTTTCCAGAATGACCTTAAGTCATATTATTGATTTCAATATTTTTGTGGTCCCAAAAGGAATTGTAGATGAAAAGGATTTGGTGGGACAATATTACGATCATCAAAAGATTGAATAAAAAACAATCAGCTCAATAGATTGGAAAGAAACAGAATCAGATAATCCTCATATGAGGATTTCTAATGTACATTAAGGAGAATATTTACTTGGTTGAATTTAAAAGGATTGGACCTATCTCTGAAAAATAATAAGGTCTTAAAGGATTTTAGAGACTTGAAAGTTTTAGAGGGAGATATCCCCCAATTGAAAGAATGGAGCAAGATAAGATAGATCCCTTAAATTGACAATTCTCCTCAGTTACCTAGTAATAAGCCTACCATAGATATTATTGATGAATGGACATCAACAACTAGTAAAACAAGAAATTCAGAGTTTTTTCTTCGATTTAAGAGGTTGAAGGGTATACTGTTTGAAGGATATGTAAGATTCCCCCATCACTAAAGCAGTGCCAATACAAGTAAAAGGGAAAAGGCTTGAATACACAAAAAATTCCTTCAAAAGTGTTATTAGGATCATCTAGTACTGGAAAGATGATGAGGGGATCCTCAGCAGGTGTATGATCCACAATCCAAATCACAAAGTACCAATGAAAAAGAGGCACCCGATCTTAAGAATTTTGAGAGACCTAAGAAGAAAGTAAAACTAGTGCAACCTTTGGTGAGAGATATGGGTATTTCATGTGAAAGAAAGTGGTCATGTATACAAAAAGGCACAAACATAGAGAGCCTGAGATGATTGATCCCCCTACTCTGATAGAATCTCAAAAGAGGGTAATTGCTTCATTGAGCTCATTAGGAGCTACTCATCCTCAGATTCATGGGAGTATGTATTCTAATCCCTATTTAATATTACCCAGTCTAACTACAATTTCATCCCCTATTGAAAATGCTCCAAGAATAACTGTTGGTGCTCATATGTCTATTCAATTAGTTGATGTTGGGAGGGAATAAGTGAAAAATGAACTAGTGATTGAGCAACCTAGAAAGCAATAAAAAAATGGATGTGATAGTTGAATTACTTATAGGAATTCCTAAACTTGAAATGGTTTATGTAAAAATTCAAACTCATACAACTGAGGGTGTGAGTGTGCATGAACAATAGGTTCATGTTCAAGATCTTCACCAGGCATCTAGCACAAGTGTGGGGGCTCAACCCCAAAATACTTATGGTAAAGGTACAACCTCTATCATGAATGTTGAAAAGATAATTCAAACAAGTTTTGAGAAAACACCTGTGATAGGTTTTGTTTGTACTTGAAAACTACCCACTAAAGGATTTAAAGGTAGTCAAGGAAGGTGAGGTTTCTCAAGAAACAAGTATCATGAAATAATATGTAGTTGAGATGTCAAAATAAATAAGAAACCCTGTTGAGATCCCTCTTAAATAAATTACAAGTAATAATAAGGAATCACACCTTGAGGATTAGCCTAAAAAGCATAAGGTGGTAGAGGAAAACAATCCAAGAAGATTCATCCGCCAAATTACCACCTATAGGGAATGAATATGTTTTAGAAGATAATGAGCCAATTAAAACCCAAAGTTTGGAAAAAGATATCCCAAAAGAGACTAGCAAATGTGAAAAATGTTTGAAAAAAGAATGTAGATACAAGTACAGTGGTTACTCTTTTTGGAGGTCCAAAAATAAGTAGTAAGTGAATCATGTGGTTTCTATAGATAATAAATTTCTTGAAGAAGAAGAAGTGAGTGGACAAGAAGTTAGAAGATACCACTCAACCATAGATTTAGGAACAAGACAAAGGTAATTCAAGGGAGTTGTAACATTGGAAACTAAAAAGCAAGTGGTAAAGGTTGAAGGAATGTCACAAAAGCAATTGGTATTGTATTATGAGACTCCACAGAAAGATAAAATAAGGGGAATACCCCTATGTCTAGATGGTTAGAATGGAATTCTTCAATAGGGATAGAAGGAATTTACTCAAAAGGAAGTTTTAAGTACCACCAAAATTTCTTTCTCAAAGCCCAAACAATATTTCAAGGAAGCCAAGGATTCCTACTAAGACACGAGTAGAACAGACATGGATTTAGGACCTTGGAAGTGGACAAATCCTCACTAAGGAAAGTCAAAGTATGATACTATAGAAAGTGACTATGATATCCAACATATCCAATTGGGAAGTGCATACAAAGAAATTATTGAAGTAGGAAGTTACAGTGGCAGTTGAAGGCTTGCTACAAAAGGTTATATGAAGATAAAATATCCTAGAAGTATGCTAAAAGAGTAGGTAAAACCATTGACTTCATGCTTGCATAAGAATTGGTAGGGCCTTACAAAAGGAGATTAAGAGCTATGATCCACTATTGTTACACATGGAATGATGAATAAAATAGAAAAGGTTAGTAGGAAGGATGAAGCCATAGTATACAAATGGGTAGAGGAATTTTCTCAAAAAGGAAGGGAAGTCATTGAAAAGGTCACAAAAAGGTATGCAAAATTCACCAAAATACTCAATGATGTTGAAGAAATCCTTGTGGAGGATTTTATAGAGAAGGAGAGAATAGTTTCACTTGAATAAAATGGGACTCAATATGTGATGGAATATCTGGCCAAAATTAGGGTAGAAATTGTAAATCAAGTTAAAGAAAAGTTTTTAATTAAGAAAGAATGGTTAGAAAATATTATTGATAAAAAAAATAGCATACTAGAACAGATGGTATTTGATAAACATAAAATAATTTATGGGAATTGGGAATTTGATACCTCGAATCAATCCTTTGACAAGTACATCAAATAGGAACCTTGTTCTTATGATGTTATTAAAATACTCATCATTGTATAGAACAAGATTGCCTAGCTTACTAAGAAATTGAGGGAGTACAAGCCAAGAATGTCTAAATGTATTGTTACACTAAATAAACAACACCTGATATTCAAATATCACTTAGGACCTAATGAAGAAGAGTTGATACAACTATTCAAAGGTTTTATGCATATAAAGAAAGACAACCAGAAGAGGCTGATGAATAGAAAGATGAAAAAGATGAATATTTAACCATGATTGACCATTGAGAAAACTTATGATTGTTTTTTATAACATTTCACATCTTTTCATTATTGATACTCTTGGTTTATGCTAATTGAACACTATTTTGAATTGTTAATTGTAATCATGAATGTAACATGATAAAATATAGTAGAATTTTATATTGCTTTGATAGAATTATAAATATATTATGAAGCGTGTGTATTAATGTAATAGTTTGAGTTTTCTGTATCAATGAAAAAATCAAAATAGGGGTTCTATAGGGGGGCCATCCCATGAAAAATTTCACATATATTATTAATATTACATCTGATAGAAATCAAGAGAAAATACCTAATCTTTTATTGAGTTAAAGTACTCTCTGTAAAGAGAAAGTTTCTTCACAAGCCTAATCTTTCTAGGAACAAATTCTTCTGTTCCAATCACCATTTGAACAAACACAATGTCCCCGACTAAAGTACGGGACATACCTAAAGACCTAAGCTCATCAATTTTTTCCATAGGACCATCCAACAAACTAATAAATTTTGTTCTCCTCTCATAAGAGGAAACCCATTAAGTAATGTCTAGACCACCTTTAGGAAAGGCCTTCTTACCTATTACTTTGAAAGTTGAGGATGGATTGGTACTCCATGCAAAAGATGGAAGTTCAATTACAACTAGTTATGGAGGAGATTCATGTTTTTTGGGGGAAAAATCAAAGGTGAGAAAAATTTAGTGGTATACATACGAGAGGAATGTTATCATATGGAAGGGGGTTAAATTTTCTAAATCCTTAGAGAAAACAAAGAAAAACCGAAAGCACTTTTCTTAAGAAACCTGAATCAAGCAGAGAGACCAGTGAGTTATTTCACTTTTTCTAAAACCTTCTCATTCTAATATGATTGCCAATTTATAGTCATTGGAAAGTATTGAGACCATAGGTTGTATGGTCCCTTGCCGAGAAATTTGAATTTCTTGAAATAAAATGTTTGTTATCTCCTAAGAAATGTTATCTTTGTTCTTAAGGTAGAATACTTTGAATCAACTATTTGCTTCCCTGTTGGAATCTTTTGTTGATGATACCTTTGAATTATACTAGATCTAGTCTTAATTAGTGAAATTTTGGAAACTACAATTACACTATAAATAGAGATTTATTTCCATAGTGTAATAAAAAGTTTTAAATTCATGTTGTCTATTTTTAATTGAGAAGAGTTTAGTAAGATCTTAAGTGAATCTTGAGTATAGTTAAACATGATTGGTTAATGTTTTGTTAAGAGTTTAACATGAGCATTTGTGTTTAAGTTTTCAAACGTTGTGTGAAATATTGTACTATTGGACTTCCATGAGTGCATACCTTCTGGTTAAAGGGCTATTGTTAGTTGTGTGATGTGTTTTTCTTTACTTGGGACAATTTCAAAAGATTTGTAAGGTTTTATTGTGGGATTTGTATAATAAACTTTATCCTTATTTAATATCCCATCCATACATACAAATTATGACCCAAAACCGTTAAATCCATTTGAATTACACATGTTTTCCCTACTTATAAACATCTGTCAAGGGACTTTACCATTTTTATCCTCCCTTTCCATAAATATGTAGAAGTAATCAAGGATCCAAACTATTGAGAGTATCCTAAGGTCCATGTTTGAAATAAATTTTCATTATCTAGTGTGACTACTCGTAAGAGTTAAATATTTCTTACATTGACCGTTTCTATTTAGGACTATCCTTCATATTTCTAAGAAAGAGATTAGAGACTACAATATTATCCACTTATTCATAAGTAATAAGTTAAAATATGGATTATCTCACCCTGGTTAAAGGTAGAACCTAGAGTAGTAGGGAAGGATATCCCCTTTGTGAGTGCAGCCCAATATTTTTCAATTCAAGTATCAAAGAGTTTGTTAGATATATCCTTGACTACAAAATGAATATCTTCAGTCTGACTTCCTCTAAGCATCCACTTCATTATGTAAATTTTGTTTGGCTCTCAAAGTGGTGAAAATTTGGATACTAACAGAAACATTTTTTATGGTTTGAAAATTTGTGAGATCAACTTATATGCCTCATTAGGAAATAATGAACCCCAAATAGTTTCCTATTGTGACCTAGAAAACACTTTTTGTAGGGTTTAGTTAATCTTTATACTCCCATATTCATTTAAAACTTATTCTATGTGTATACACCATATTTTTTATGTGTAATAATAATTCCCTGTGTAAGGGTTGCTGATGCATTCTCCTCTTGAGTGGGTGCCTTAAAAGACCTATTGGGATTGGGCTGTGATGAGGTTTTTTCATGTAGGCTAGACCACATCATTTGATAGATATCACTATTAGTCATAGTCACCTTATAGTTGTCTCATTTATTACCTTTGTTCACATATTGCACTCATCATGTCTATTTCTCTCGCCGTGTCTACTTATTTTTTCTAAGTTATTGTTATTATCATTGTTTTTGGTCACTTTATACCTTTATAATTAATTCCCATTTATTCTAAGGTCTCCATTACTCATGTTTTCATCCTTTGACCTTAGGGTTTTCCCCAAGGCCCATGTCATTGCCCATAAGAAATTACATTTGTTTTATTTTTTCCATGAATCGACACCAACACGCATTGGTAATGGTGTTGGGTATATATGACCCTTCATTTTATTAGTAGCACCATAACAAAATCACTTTTTCAATCACTTTTTTACATATTATTTACACATAATTACTCTTTCTCTCACTATTTCATTATCTTTAGAGTCTTGGAGCTTGCCTCTTTTGCATACGGGTCACCATAGTGAGTTAGGACTAGAGATATTCTTGTTGATATTTCTCATTCTCCACCCATAGTGATTATATATTAGTGTTATTACCTTTAGGGAGAATTATGCACTAGCAGTCATAGACACACTAAAGATAAGTATTTCTAACTCTCTTTAGTCTCTTATTTTATATGTTTTTACATGATTATTTTTGTTGTTGGTCGTTCATTACTATATAAAAGAGTAGAATTCGGTTTTATTTTATCTATTACATTTTCTTGTTTATATTATTCCCCTTGTTTTTATCTACCTCTTGGTTATCACTCTTCTATTTCAAAATCCTAGCAGGATACCTATCTTTATCTTAGTTGTATGCCTTGTAAACCTATATCTATCCTAGGGTTGGGATTATTATCCTCTAGAATTATGACATTAACTCTCCTTGAGAACCATTATATTTGAATGGTGTCATTGATATTATATTGGATCTATATTTTTGAAAATCCAATTGGGAACTTCTATTTTTCTTGTCATACACTAAGCACTGTAAGATGGTCTACACTTATTTCTTATTTTCCCAAGATATAATCTATGTAGTATTAAACCATATCATGCATCATATCATGGAAGATGAGTATTATTTCTCTTGGTAGGTTACACCCGCAGTTTTTAGGCTAAATTTCATTACTTGATATAAAAATATCCCTATGAGGCAGAAAATATTGTCTTGTGTTGGCCTTTTAGTACAATTTTGATTTGATTGTAACCTAAAAATCCATCCATGAGTGATAAAATTTCATTTACAACTATTGAATTAGTGATCATATCAATGTTTATAAGTGTAAAAGCATCCTTGGGGCATGCTTTTTTGATGTCATTCAAATCAATACAGATATGAATGCATCCATCAATTTTACTCATAAGGATGATTTTGGAGATCCATTCAAAGCAGTCGATCACATAGATGAAGCTTTCATTTCAAATATTTTTTAGTTCTTATTTGACCACGAGATCTATTTTTGGATGCAATTGTCTTAGCTTTTACTTGAATGGTTTAACATCAGGATGTACCAAAAGGTGATGGACCACTAGGGATGGATATAATTCTGACATATTTTTATATGACCACGTGAAGATATCTTCATATTCATTGAGAAGTTCTATAAAGGTTTCATGCTCTTATAGAATAAGAGTAGCCCCAAATTTTATGATTTTAGGTTTTTCTTTAGTTCTAATATTGACATCAACTATTTCTTACACTAATGATGTTGATATTTCATGCATGTCATCTAGAAACTCTTTGAGTATATCATCAATTTTCTCTAACTCTTCTAGAACAAGAGAATCTTCATGTATGTTGTTATGGATTGTATATGATTTTATGCCATATTCATAAGACAAATAAAATTCCCCATTTTTTAGAACCTTAGAGATGTTTTTCCCAACATACTTGTTTTTATTTATTTATTTTGTTGATCTTTGTTATTTTTTCCCACTCGCACCTCAAGAAGGTTTTCACTAAAGGACTCTTTATATTGATTTTTTTGGTTTTTTTTTTCATTTTCTATTTTTTATAATTATTATTTTTTGAATGACTATGGAAATCCACTTGTTCCCAAAAATAAGCGTAGGTATACAATTTTATCTCAATCTTTTTCTTATGATATCCTACTACTTTATGATCCTAGAGTCTAAGAAACTCCAAAATTAATTCATTGTTTTGGAAGAGATCAAATGACATGTGATCTTTTTGGGCTTAATCAATTAGGTTAGGATAAAAGAGGTCAAAATTGACGGTAAATATAGTAGTATCGATGGAAAGGTTAGTGGCGGAAAGGTCATTGTATAGACCATGGACAGAGCTAATTTTAATGTCATCCTTAGAGGAGGATTCCCCAACAATCGAGGATATATCTGTGATGGTATTAAGTGAGTCACCACTTAGTGGTTTATAACCTAGGCTAAGGAATGGAAGGTTCTCTTCAAGATACAAAGGTTCCATGATTCCTTATTCTCAAGGACTAATACATTTTCATTTGTATTTCACGATTTTGCACATTTTATTTTCTTTTAGATATTTTGGATACTGAAATTAGGAGGCTACTTCACTAATATTCGTTTGATACTTTAATATTTTAATCTTCCAGTAAATAATATTAGTTAAAGCAACATTATCGAGATGATATGTTTCATCTTCGGGATTCCTCATGGTGGGTATCCCATTAATTAATGGTGATTTGGGGAGATGTATGATGTGCAAGTAATATTAGATTTTTTATTCGCCACATCCTTGTAGAATGAACATATCATGGGATTCAATTGGTGAAGCTTTGGAGGTGGGAAAAATATTATCAAGATGGATGTAGGATGAGGATTTGGTTGTATATGGATTTCTAGAGTGGTTTAATTTTCTAAGGAGATAAGTGATATTGTGATAATAAATTTCCAATCATTTATAGTATTGGAAGGCTTGAGGATCACTAGGGATTATGACCTCTATGATATAATGGGGTAATTTGATACATTTATGGATTTGGATGGAATGACTTCATTTTGTGGATCCATGTTTGCCCCAAAAGGATATTACATAGGATATCAATATAAACCATGTGAATCAATGTATGGTGTGTTCTACGACCCAAAATGACAGGAATATAATAGTTCCCATGGATTAACACTCAACATCATCATATGTTCTAATTGTAATGAAATTATGTGTCAATGTTATCTTAGAATAACCCAGTCTCTTGATTAGGGTTAGGATATAGAGATTAACACATGAGCCATTATCCACAAGTATACAGTAGACTTTATGCTTGGTAAAGAGTACCTAAATATACAAGTGGAAATTATGAGACATACCATATGGAGGTAGGTCATTTTTCTCAAAAGTGACCTATTTTTTAGATGGTGCATGTCCCATGAGATCCTGGAATTAATTGGGTTCATTATCGTTTGGGATAGTAAAATTTTCGAGGTATTTATATACTATTTATTTGTGAGTGGAGGAGGTTTTATAAAGATTCAAGATGGATATTTGGGAATGTGTTTTCTTAAATTGTTTAATTGGGTCAAACTTGTTAGATTAGGTATTTACCTTAGCTCATGTTCACCTCGGTACATTATTTACCTTTATTGTATTTATACTCACCCACTTATGTGTGTGGATATTTATTTTTATTTATTTAGATATTAGGAGATATTATCTAGTTGTTTAAGTATAGTTATTTTCCTTGATTCTATGGTATTGACTAGTTCTTTCCTAGATCTATGGTATTGACTAGATCCTTGATGTTCTAGTTCTCTCATAAATATATGGACTTAAATAGTTCTTTGATGACTAGTTCTTTCCATGATTTATTGCTTGATCTATGACCTTGACTGGTTCTTTAGATTGTTATTCCTTGCCTATATAAGCAAGGACCATTCTCATTGTATCATTGAGTTTCATAATAATATATGATATTTCTGCTCATTTGTTTGCAAAGGTTTTTATGTAAAGTTATTATGGAGAATTACTTTAATTTTTATAGATTGTGGTGTTTGATTAGCATCTATGTTTCTTGGGCTTGGTATGATCTGCTTATCGTTCCTTTTAAAACTAGACCTTAGACATAGGTAAATGGACCCTTTAAAAAGTGGCATTTGGTGGTGCTCTTAGGATGGTAACTTTATTACTCTGAGTGATGACATTAAAACTTGGGGGACATGGATTAATTATGATGATAAGATGAGTTTGAGGAGTATGGAACTCATATTTTATTTTTACTGTGGTGATATGATGGTTCAATTGGTGAATGTGACATATAACCAAGTTATAATCATATGGGATCCTCTTGTAGCTGATATGATTTTTTTTATGTTTGACCTTAGGATTGTTACTTTGGTTTTGGTTTTTGATCATTATTTGGGATGAGATTATGTTAGATCTCTCCAATTTTTTATTTTTACAAGTAGAACGTCTTCACTTGAATTTTTATTTTCACCCTTATCCAATGAGATCTTGGACATAATTCTTAAATATCATGCAACAATTATTGTTGTAGCCCTTAGTCCCATTGAATTCAAAATATTATTACCCTTGATACCATGATGATTTAGGTATAATTTCATGAAAAATGATTTGTTTCAAGAAACTCAATCATATCTATAGTTAAGAGCTTTTTGAAAACACATCCCAGTTTCTTACCAAGGCAGTATTAATTCATTATTTTGAAATATTTATTTTGTTTTCCACCAAACACAATGTTTTTTAAAGTATTTGGAGCCTTGAGAGAGATTTGAATTTGTCTTAAATATATTTTTAATGATTCTTATATGTTTGGAGTCATTCACCCCATCACCAAATACATTTTCTTTCCTTTTTAATAACTTTGGCTTCTCATATGTTTGATGGTGTTATTGATAATCATTGGAATAGACCTTGATTATTCTATTTTATATAAGACACTTTTTCATTATTTATTCCTTTCTCAATAATCTCATAAAGGTATTGGAACAATGTACTTGCAAGTGAACATATACTTCTCGATACTATTTTTCTATGAAGATGCTAATTATTTCTCAGGGATATTGTAAGGAAATATGCTAGCAAGAGTCTGCCACCTTCTATAAGAATGATAAGAAATAGCTATCTGTTTTCTTCAATTTGCGTCACAAAAATATTTCATTGTGATTTAATGCTTGATGTTATCAGGATAAATTTAAACAAATTTCTCTAAAATTTTTAGCAAAGATGGTAATAATTGGGTCAAACTTGTTAGATTAGGTATTTACCTTAGCTCATGTTCACCTCGGTACATTATTTACCTTTATTGTATTTATACTCACCCACTTATGTGTGTGGATATTTATTTTTATTTATTTAGATATTAGGAGATATTATCTAGTTGTTAAGTATAGTTATTTCCTTGATCTATGGTATTGACTAGTTCTTTCCTAGATCTACAACTTTTTTTTAATATATTGTAGATTTATATTTCTTAGGATTTGATTTATAATTTTGATAAGATGTGTGTTAGATGAGTTAGATAATAGATGGTACATAAGTTTCGTGGTTTGGGATGGAGATTTGTCAAAGTATATTTTATTTTATCTAGTTCAAATCATAATATTTGATATTGGTTTGGTTTAGGATGATGTTTATCTTAGGGTATAAGAGAACCTATTTGATAGGATTAGAATTAAATAAATTTGATAGTTGGATGTTTGATAAGATTTTAATCATTGATATTGGGTTATAACCTATATTTTTTATTTATAATTTGAAGAAAGATTGATTGGATATTTTGGGTTGGTTGGGTAGATATTACAATGAAAAATATTCTGGATGGGAAGGTTGTGTGAGTGATAATTTTAGAAAGCTTGGGTTGTTTAAAATGTGTTTTGACAAGAAAAAAAAGTAGAGGATGTTTGATTTTTTTGTAGTTTTGGGAGGGTTTGTTTAGATTGAAGCTTCAGGATTAAAGTGATTAATTTGATTAATTGGTATTTTTTAGTATATGGATAATGTTTAGGGATGATTTAGTGAATGTTTTAGATTTATTTTTGGTGTGAATTTTTCAGACACATTGTCTATAAAACACACAAACAAGATCATATAAGCCATAAACCTTGTGCTAGTAGAGATGGTGTGCAACATGACTAATATCCTGCATATATGCCTCATGTAGAGTGGTTATAGATTGGTCTTCAAAAAATCACTTTAAGTGTTATGGAGTTAGTAACTTCAATAATTTTATGTTACACAAAATAATAATCGTTTTCAGAGGATAGGTCTTAATGTTAGGGTATACAATGCTCATTAGGTGTATCCCCTGTATATTATTTTATATGTGGGACCCAAATATGTGTTGTAAGGATTTTGTATAAGGATTTGGTATTAGGACATGAAATCCACTTACTTCATGTTGCAAATAAAATAGTTTAATGTTTATATAATAACCATAGTTGTCCAGATCACAAAGTGTATCTTAGTGCATTGTGATGAAATAGACATAATAAGACACCTAATGACTCTAATAAGTACATGGGGATGAAATCCATGTAAAATTTTCCCTATAAATAAAATAAATATGGGAAGCATATATTATCTTCAATCCCCAAGATTTCCAAATGACATGAGGGTAGAAAATGCACAACCTAGCTTTAGGTACACACACACATAAATATATAAAAATATGATTAAAAGCTAAACAAAAAATCAAGAAATATATGATAAAAATGATGGTTTTGGTATTAATTATTAGAAGATGTTAATTTTCAAGAACACAATAGTTTTGAAGTCCATTTGGGCCTTCGAAAAATGCAGAAATCTACAAAACAAAAAATGACATTAACAGAGAAAAATGATATTACATAGTGCAAAAATGACGTGATCACCAAAAAAATGAGGTGATATACTTGAAAATGATATGTTCTATAGAAGCATATGGTTAGTTAAAATGACATTATTAACCATGAAAATGATGCAGTCAAATACAAAAAAAAAAAAGTTAGTTTTTAGCCCAAAATTTGATTTTAAAAAATATTAAAAAGTTATAATGATATTAACAAGCTCGATAAAATGATATTAAATATAAAAGAGGTGATTTAAAGCCAAAAATATTAGAATAAAATAAACAAAACTATAATGTATACTTTCCCTCTAAAAAATGACATGATTTATAGTAAAAATGGCGTGGTTTATGTGAAAATGATGTGTTCTCACAAAAATGGTGTGGTGTGATTGAAAATGTCACAGTATCTCAAAACATTATGTTAACCTTTAACCTACACACACATATAAAAAACAACATGATTCTCATGAAAAATATTTTATCATTACTGAAAAATGATGTTACATTGTGTAAAAATGTCATTACCAGATAGTACAAAATTTTAGTAAGGAAAAAATAATTTTTCAAAATTTTGCACCGTATTTAAAATAATTTCTCTACATGTATTATGTTAGATCCTAAAAATCATGAAGAACCAAAAACATATGTGGGTTTCCCAATGGGCATGCCAAAATGTGTTTTGTTTTAGTTTAGATAATATGATTGAAAACCATGAAAATCAACCAAAGCTCTCTACCTCAAACTACTCCTAACACCTCAAATAAGGCCAAAGGATCAAAGAACTCAAGATAATAAGATTAAGACAATTTTTACCTCCCTTTATTATAAGTGGATTTTCTCGTTGTTGTAATGGATTTTCCCCAAATTTTATTTTTTGATCCAAGTTGGTTGATTTTGTGATTGCTTTCGTACTTGGATCTTGAATTTGGTAACACTTTGGTGTGATTAAGTTGTTTGATATCTAAAGTGTAAAGATTTCATTATAATAATTCTAATTTATTTACATGGAGGATGGTAGCTTTATTTATAGGAAAATAGATGGCTAGGATGGAGATATGAATGATTTAGATCAATGTTGGATATTGGTTGAGAGGATGGAATATTCTAGAAAGGAGAGGGATTTCATGAATTTTAAATTCATGGAAGGTTATGGAAGAAGAAAGCTCTAGAATTAGAGAATTATAAAAAATGGTTGTTAAGAGTTCTAGTATTAGATTAGTAACTTCTAGATGCGATTAGAGTTAAGGAGTGATTATTATTAAAGGGTAGGCTAGTAGGTGAGAGTAGGTGGCTAGGAACATTAAATTCTTAAAAATGTGAGAGGGTATGATTAGTGGTAAGTAGGATATAACTAGAAAATTAATTGGGATGTTAAGATGGTACAAAGGGTAATTTTAGCTGATATGGGGCGAGTGTTAGTAATATTAGGAGGGAATAATTATTAAAATTAGTAGTGACTAATTTTAGGTGTAAATATGTTAATAGTAACATACCAAGCTAACTACTTACCAGTGAACCATATAAACAAATGAATTAAAGGATTTTAATGAGACAAAATACAAAAAGTTTCTATAGATCATGGGGTGTGTGGAAGATAAAATATGTACATAGTGTTTTCTAATAGCTTAAGTATTAGGGAAGTACACCCTCCACCATACATTAGATAAAATTAATTTCTTTTTTTCCTAGAATGATAAATCCCTAGGTTTCAAACCATCAAAACATGGTTCTACCTATTGAGATATAAAATATCATGCAAGTATAAAAAAAAATCACTACCACCACTTTCACAAATATAGGATCAATTCATATCCCACAAAGGGTAAGGTGAGAGTATAATATTGGTTAATTTTTTTTGTAATAGATAATACTTAGAAAAGGCTCCAAGGGCCATGTACATAAGATATTACAATGAATCTCACATGATACAAAAACATCTATCAAAAAAGGTCAAGTAAAAAAGGACTTGACTCAACAAGATCCCAAAATAACGAACCAAAACACTAACAACAAATATAACCATGAAAAAATAGACTATGAACAAAGGACCCTAAGAACAGTCAACAAAAAGGAAGCTAAGGAGCTGCTATATGCATTTCTCCCTTGTCCTTGAAATTGGACCTATACTCTCCTTGTGGCACTCAAATCATTTCTCCTTGTCATAACTACTTATAACAAACTTCATCCTCTTCCCTTTATAAAAAACAACCATACCCTATAAAGACTCAATCCTATGACTCATTACCACCATTTTTAGCATTAGTGCATTGAGCTACCCTAATTAGGTTCCTATTTCTAGCTTTAACTTGGTTCACAATATCTTACATAGCATCAATTTTGTTAGCAAGGAAATTTATCAAATTATTACCACCTACCAAACCCTTAGTATGAACATCCTCCATCTTCTGACTAGCTAAATTTTTAAGTGTTGATGCAGCATCTAGATATTTATTTTCTTTTTCTTTCAACTTATTAAGTTTCAGTATATTAGCCAAGGTGAGATAATATTCCCAATCTTCCCCCAACCTATACCTAATAGACCTATTTTGAGGAGCAGGGTTACCCACCTTCATAATAACTAAAATAATCCCATGATGAAGGATATTCATAGTTTTCCCAGTTTGAAAATTCTTAACAGACACTTGAAGAAACTTGTAGATATAAAATGGGATACTCAGTTTTTACCTCTCCTAAAATGGTTGAGCAACATAAAATGTTATGCATGAAGCTTTTTGAAGTTTCCATCCAACATAATCTATTTCATTAAATGGAAGCAAACCTTAGACCACCTACCAGGAAATGATTTATGAGAAATTTTATTGTCCATGTATCATATTTTTTTCATTATCCTCTAAAAAGGTGTAAACCTCATCATGACACCTAGTTTTGTCTTTAAAAACCTTAGAAATAGAGAAATCCATACCTATACGACCAATGATCTCCTTTGAAACTAGCAGAATGATTCCTCAAATTATCACTACACCGTTATCCCAAGCTATGGAAAATTCCTTTGGAAAAATATTGTCATGACCCCTCAATATTTGAAGGAAATGAGTGATTCCCCCATTCTTGAAAATTTCCCAAATGACAGAATCCCTCTCCAAACCAATGCATGAAGAAGGTTCAAACCTAACCCTACTTCCATCCATCCCCAAAATTTTGTTCTGAAATCTGTACGAAGCCAAAAAAATCCACAAAAAACCAATTCTTGAAATATAATAAATGATCTGAGCCCTCACACACCCTAAAATAATGAAAAGGATTTCTCAAATCCCTCTCACACACTTGACATAGAAATTTATTTTTAGCATTGAGGATATTTTTTGTACTAATTGGTAACTCGCCCTCAATACGCCATAATGATTTGGCATTGGCTGAAACCCCAACATTATCCAATGTGTCTGTTCAACAATTAGCATCCCGAAACACGAGCTTAATATGAACAACTTCAAACTTAGGAAAGAGGCTCTTAGTATCCACTTTGATAGAATTAATACTAACATGGTGTTTTTCTCTACCTTTCATAACATTGATAATGTATAAACAATCACCCTCTATATATATATTCCTTATTTTATGATAGATAGCCCATCTAATACCACTTAGAACAACATAAGCTTCTACATGGTTATTTGTTTTGTTTTCAATGGGATAAAAATAGGATAAAATAAGGGAACTCTCTTCATTTCTAATAATACCACACACTCCAGCTAAACTAGAACTTCCTTTTGTAGCACCATCAAAGTTGAGTTTCATCCATCCTTTCTAATGTTTTTCCCATTTAACATTGTTCCTAGTGTCTTTATTCCAAATGGAAGTTTGTTGGATACAAAAACTAATTCCCAAATTTTGAATAATCCTTATTTCATGAGTAGGAAATTATTTTATCTCTTTAAACTCAATAATAGATAGATTATTAGCCATTGCCCCAAGAATGATATTCCCCAATCTGGTTGAGCTTTTCTATTTTTCCTTAAATATCCTATTATTTATTTCGAACCAAATTCCCCATAAGAAATGAGGAAAAAAAACTTCCATGCCCTTGAAAGATAGAGGGAAGAGAAAGGACTATTCCATTTCTTATACAATTCAACAAAAGATTCTGGAGAGACCCAATAAACCTAAAAATCTCTTAGAACATTATTAAAAAATCTTTAAGAAAAAGGACAATGTTGAAAAAGATGTTGGACAGTTTCATTGAAATTTTTACATAAAATGCATCCATTGGGTATCATCATCCATTTGGCTTACCAATTATCAGTAGTAAGAATTTTGTTTTAAACCGCATGCCACAAAAACAAATTAACCTTTCGAGTAAGAGCATTATCCCACAATTATTTCTAGAAAGGATTAAGGGGAGGAGTATTATGTACCACCCCATACCTAGTCCTTACAGATTACTCTCCATCCTTGGTGAAGGCTCATATTAAAGCATCATTTTTTTGAGTATAAGGTATATACACACCACCTAAATTAGTATTCAACACTCTAACAACCTCCTTAACGTCTTCTCCTTGACCAAACCATTCAAGAGGTTTCTAAGTGTAGACACCTGTAGTTTTATTCAAGCACTATTACTCTTAATATTGCACTAACTATCCTCCTCACAAATTGACAACATACCTTCAGTTAGACCTATCTAACTCCCCTCTTATGACACTATTTTAGTTGTATTCCTCTTATAATTCAATTAAATAGGATAATATAATCCTCTTCTTATCCTCTTCTAGGATACTTCTATTAGCTTCCTAGACTATCAGTCCATTTCATTAGATTGATTAGACCTCTCAAAACTCTTTCAAAACCCTAATTTCTCTCTAAAACAAGATGAACTAGCATAACCTTGGTTAATTGGACCTAACTATGGTCAACCTCTTATAAAACCTACTCAAATCTTACATTGACTTGCTAAAGTGCTTTTTGGGATTTTTCATTTGTCCCACATGCACCCAAATCTCCCACTTTCCCAAATGGAAAACTATAAATAGCCCACTACCCCCCTCTCATTTACAAGAACACTTCTTCCCTCTAACATAAACTATAGTATTATTGCTAGGATTAGGAGTTTTATTTAATTTTATTGAGCTATTTTCTTTATCCTTTGCAACACACCACACACCATTGAGTAAATGGGAAGAACCATTCACCTTGAAGCCATTAATGGTGAACTCCCATTCTGTTAAGCATAAAAAGATTGCTTAGACCCTTAGTAGGATCACTTATTTAAGTTTTCAAGGATAGAGGGTAATTATATTTGTTAAGTTTTCTTGTTTGCTTCAAGGTTAATGTATGCAAAATAGGAATCCTTGTTTACTTCTTATCTGATGGTCCATTGATTGGTTTTGCACAAAATTTGGGGTTTCTTGAGTGTTCTTACCCCATTCCATAGCTTTTGTAACCTTTCTTTGAACACATTTGGCATGCCCGGTGGGACATGAAGTCCATCCTCCATTAATGGATTCCTTTTCAAGCTATTTATTTTTAGTTTCTAACCACTTTCATATTTTCTAAGATAAATAGCTTGTTATTTACATGATTTCATTTTTTAAGTGAGTTAAATCATCCTTGATCATGTATTTTTTGTGGGTTTGAGCTAGAAATAGGCTTCTTTAGCTAACCTTTAACCTATTTTCTTGTCAAAAAATTTCATTTCTATGAATTTTGTAGGTTTTTCAGGGGGTACACACAGGTGTCTTAGAAGGGGGTGTCTCCATTGAAACCCTAACATAGGTGTTGAGTTGTTCATGCACCCATTTGGCCATACTACATAGTTGACAACTCATTTAGAATGGGCTGCATATTCTTCAAGCTATAGGCATCTCCGTTGGCTAGCTAGTGTACCTATCACTCTGGAAGCATTGGCGTATATTAGATTACTATGTAAACTCTTTCATTTTTACCCATGAGCATATCCGTCGAACCGTAGGCATCTCCATTGACTGTTGGGTGTCCCTGTGTCTATGGATGCATTGGTGTTTTCCATCCCACTATATTTTATAATTCATTTTTCTTGCAGGTGTATCAGTTGGGCTAGGAGTGTCCATGTTGAAACCCTAGCACACATGTATGACATGCCCTTGTAGGTGTTGGGGCCCACTGTCATAAAACCCTACCATGCATCCACATTGGTTGGAACACGTATCCATTGGCTGGGGTGTGCAGGTATTATTTTGGGCACGCAGGTGTCTGTGTAAAATTTGAACTTTATTTCCCCAAGATGTAAGATCATTTTTTCAAACTTTCAGAGGTTTTTAAAGTCTAACAAAGAAATTGCAGGGTGTTGATTAATTGTTTAATCTAGCATAAAGATTTTTCATTCCTTAACTAAAACGATGTTTGTAAAGTGTGTATGCTTTCTTCTCACACCTTCTAGGTGATCTTGGAGATCAAAAACACTTGTACAACCTTTTTGTCACATTAAAAAAAACACTTACTTTATGCTTCTAAAAGTAAATTACTTTCCATATAACTTGTTTTTGTGGAATTTTTACATTGCAGATGCCCTTCCTTCGCACCTTTCGGTAATATTATGAATCAAAAGTAACATGTAAATTCCCTTCATTTTCATTGGTATTAAAATGAAAAAATACTAAACTTATCTCATACATGACCTAACGCTTGTCAAAGAAAAGGCGTCAAAATAAAACACAAACCTTCTAATACACATGTTTTCATATAGGTTTCCAAACGGTGTGCTACTTAAAACCACATTAAGTTAAGCAAGATAAAAAACACACCATTTCACTTCACATTGTATTGTAGGTTTCGGAAAAGGGTACGTCCCTATCCGATCAACTAGAACATAACCCCTTTGGCATAAATGCCTTAAGCTAAAACAATGGGGGTGGTTCTAGGAACCCTAAAGTAATCCACCATTGAGTAACCTCGTGGATGAAATAGGAAGCACTCCACTTACCCACTTGACTAGTTTGCATTGTGAGTTAGAGTCAAAGATTGTTCGTATCCCGATCCTAGTGATGGTACAACTGAACGCACTAGTTGCTCATTGTATTAGAAGGGGTATCTCATCTAGTAAAATTTAAATAAAAATTTAAACAAAAATGAAGACAAAAATAAAATAATTAAATTATTTTAATAATTTACATTTTGAAAAAGGTCAATAACTAACAACTTTTAAAAGTTTTTATTTTCAAAATCAGAAGTGATTAGTTTCATAATGTGTTTTATACTCTATACAATAATAGAGTTTATCTATAATTTAATTCATTAATTAAAGAATAATGATTCTTTAATTATTAATCCCCATCCCATTTTACAACAATTATTTGTATTGTTACTAATGATTAATCCCCTTTTACAACAATTATTATTATTATTACTAATAATAATAATAAAATAAGCTTGCATGCAAATAAATTGAATGACACTTTTACAAATAAAGTAAAATCAAGATACTCCTAGACAACTTGTGACACCTAGTTGAGATATCTTATTAGGGAAGCCATTCTATCTTAGAGCCCACTTTTCTACTCCATTGTTGCTTCAAGCCATCACGAAGTGACAAATCACTTGGGGTCTGAACCTTATTTTCTTGAACAAGGCAAAAAAATCACGTAAGTTAGAACTAAGTGTCATTCATCACGAAACTAAAATACGTCCCACTTAGCTAAGTTTTATTCTCATCTTCAGATGAGGAAAAAATCTTCCCAAGTGGGGCTTATTTTATTTTCATCCTTTTTGATCTATACCCTTGAGTTCTCACTGCCCATTTTTTGGGGTGAGAAAGAAGCATACCTCGCGCATTTTATCAAAGATATTACTCGCCACTTTTTTGTCTGTTTATGCCCATCCATATTTTTGGCTGGGTTGTTAAACGTTTAAAGTGTGCAGGTACATTTTGTATCTTTGATAAGTTCTTTGATCTTGGTTTCAAGATCATCTTCACTACAACGATTTTAGTTAATCTTTGTATCTCTCCTTAGGTTGATAGTTTTTTCTCAGTCACACAACTTTGGTACTTACATTGGGTTTTTAGTTTCTTGAAAACTTGATATAAGTCCCTTTATTGTGCGGTTACGCTACTCATGAAACTTATAACTTCTTGCTATACTCTTACTTCGTTTCATTTCCGACATCATCTAATCCTTTTTGAGGGTGTTGATATTGCTTTATATATACCGAAATAACATCATCTTGATACTAACACCTTGCATTCTCGGTTAGTGTATTAGGATAGTGTTGTTATGCTATATATACTCGTAAATTCCATTTTTAGAAATTTTATCCTTCATTGTTATTTGAACTAGTATTAGTATACCTCACCAAGAGATCATGTTCGCACCATTTCAATATTTAGGCCTTATTACAATTCTAACTTGACCTATGTATTGATACGGTATTGGCACCATCCGCTCTAGGCCTTTCACCAAAATCATAGTTAGGGTATAAAATTACCAAAACAATAATTTGAGTGATCATTGCATTTGAGTGTTCATATGAGTGTTCCTTGAGTCATAAAAATAACTGCATAACATTACTTTTAGAACTGACACAAACATACGCCTAGGTTTCACGTAAACTTCAAAGACATTTAGATGGAACCTCGTATAAATTTTGGCTAGTGATGCCTAGAATCATGAAAATGGCATCCAAAATAAATGACCATGAATTAGGAGAGAATCCTTTTGAATCATTCCCATTTAGTAGAAAAACCTTAGCACCTCTATTTTTATAAGTTAAAGATGCAGATCCATTGATCAATTATAGCGTAGAGGAGTCTGACTCTTCTGAAGGACAACACCAATTAGACTTAGGCCGCTTTGATGAAATATTTTTTATAACAGGGATCAAGTACTCGCAAGATTCTTGGAACTAGGGTCTAATCTTCCACAAGATCGTGAAGTGGAAACTAATGTCATTAACCATAAAACAAAAGAATGAATATCCCTCTTAGACATAGATAACCCTTTTGACATAGGGTATGATTCTAATTCTAGTCAACATCATAACACCGCTGAAGGAGACCCATCCAAGCTACTTAGTGAATCATGGTGACCATATTATAAAGCTTCACGTAAAGTGAATATTAAAGGAAAAGCCTCACCGCCTCCCAATTTTGATGAGGAAGAGGATCCTTTAATTGAAGAAGAGATCCTTCAAAAATAGATCCTAAAACTGAGCCAAAAATTAGTGAACTTAGGCTCTTCAAGTAGGAATGTATACAAAGACAAAATAAAGATGAAAACTAATGAATTCCACTTTGATCCATATAGTGATGTGACCTTTAAAGTGGCTAAGGCACAAAGACCAATGTCACCCACCAAAGAACAAATCATTGAATGGGAATTACAATCGATGAAAGATAAGTTTACTATGATATAGGAGGGAAACATAATAGGAAATATTTGTATGAAGAACTATGCCCTTACCCCTTTGATAAGGACATGTTATGGAAACCATTCCTAAAACATTTTACTATTCCTAAATTCGATAAGTATAAATGCAAGAGTGATCCTCATGATCACATAAAAGACTTTTATATGGCTTTCCAAGAGGTCGCATACAACGATAACTTCTTAATACGACTCTTCCCTCACAACCTAGGAGTACTGGGATTGGAATGGTTCTATAGCATACCCAAGGGCTCCATTACAACATGGCCCACATTAGCAGAAAAAATTGTACGAAATTATTCCTATAACATGGAAAATGATATCACAATGAACAATCTCTGCAATACAAAAAAATCCTAACGAGACATTTGTGAGATTTCTACAATGATGGCGAGGGTTGGAAAGTCATTTCCCTTGTGCCTTGCCATAAAAATAGTTGGTAAGCATATTTGTTCCTAATTTAAACCCAGAGATAGCCTTCCATTTACAAATGCACCGTGGCTATAACTTTGAATAAGTTATAGAGAAGGGAATTCAGATTGAGAAGGTCCTCATCGTGAAGGGAACACTTAAATTGGTTGTCAAAGATAAACATGAAGCAAAATCTTTAGATAAAGCAAAAAAATTCAATAAAAACAAACATGTCATTGGGGATGGCATTATGGACTTCGAAAGAGTCCAAGCCATGTAGACTGGTCTACTTTTAAAGATTTCACAAGGACCTCATCCTAAGGCACCTACCAAATGTGAGTTCACACTATTAACAAAACTCCTATTTTCCATACTGAAATAGTTAGATAATGCAAACATGGTGGAGTACCCAACCGTGATGATACCATACCCAGAAAATACTCCAAAACCTATTTGTTTCAAGGAACATGAGCACTGTGATTTCCATTGTGTTAAAGGGAACAAGACACATAGGTGTCTAAGATTGCATCATTACATACAAGACCTCATTGAAGAGGGAAAGATCGCTATAGATTCTCCCCCCGATTTAGGCCAAGGTCTAAATGAGAAAATGGGTATCTTTAAAGAGCAGTTTCCTAACCATGCGGATAAGAAGAAAAGGAAGCCAAATCACTGACAAACCTCCAATGACTATAGGATTTCCACTTATATTTATCCCACTAATGACATTCCCTTAGATTCTCTCATAGGATGTATTCATTCATCTGATGAACATGTCAATACTATCCAGATCTTAGAAAAGAGTTATGTAGTAGGGATGAGACACACTCATTTAATCATACCAGATCCCCTGCCTATCCCTTAGGAAGGTCAGTACAATTTGATAGACCAGTTGGAGAAAACACCCACTAGGATATCCATTTTAGATCTCCTTAAAATCTCTATTTCCCATAAGAACATATTGTATAAGACACTGCAGAGTTCAAGATTCTCAACCGATGTAGATCCCATACACCTCCAAGCCATGATTATGCACCTTGATGCTAATGATCATATCACTTTTGATCATGTTGCAATCCCACATAACGACCCAGAGCATAACTTACCCTTATACCTAGAAGTGGTTGTTACCCATCACAAAATTAAGAGAGTACTTGTGGATAGTGGATCCAGTCTAAAAATTTGTACTTTGAAGTTGGTTAAGCAACTAGGCCATTCATAAACAGATCTAGGTGCCAAAACTATTACGATCACGTCCTATGATAATGAGGAGCGAGAGTCATCTGGAACTATAATAATTCCAATGGAAATAGGGCTGACTTGTCATGATATAAATTTCTATGTCCTTGATGTGGATCTACCATATAATATACTCTTAGGACGCCCATGGATCCATGCCATGTGGGCCATTCCTTTGACTTTCCATCAATGTATCAAAATGTTCCATAAAGGATAGATAATCACCATTAAAGGTGATCCAAATCCATTTATAAATTTCTTAGTCTTACATAGTTTTTCTTGTGTAGCTTATGAATTCTCTTCTACAAACATTGTTATTCCTTTACAAATAGATGCTATCAAGGAACGGGTGGATCTAGATTCACTCACTCCTTGAAATTAGGGTTTTCCTTTGTTTGTCAACCCCTTCACATCATGGGAGGAAACATCAGTAAAATATGGCCCAGGCGAGTCGTTCACCCTTGAACAAGTTTTATTAATATCAGATTTATCAGTGTCACCTAGGACACAAGGAAAGCCCTATTTTTATTTCAAAAGAACTTAGGAACAATTCCCTAAACCATTGGAGAAATTCATTCCTATTGGTTTTTTGTCTAAGGAAAACATGTTAGGGGATCCTACTAACAGAGTACCAGGAGGAGCCATGGCTTCATTCCATCAGGCACCCTAATATGTCAAAGGCCACCACATGATGTTTTTAATGGGTTACAAAGGGGTGGGATGTGGAATCAATGCGCAAGGGAAATTAGAACCCATTCCTATCCCTCACTTCAAATAAAATAAACATGGTCTTGGAATATGAACCCATGACAATCCACCCTTGGATATTGATGCCACTTCTTCTGAATGTGAGAGTGATTCATCTCATTCTGATAGCGACACAGATTCCCAATGTAGCCTCTATGAGGATCTCACCTCAACTAACCTATTCCCTGACTCAGTTGTCCTTACCTTATCTGTATCCAAGCCTCAAACCAATTTCCAAGTATCCCTTATATATCCCAAACTTATATATTGGGATCAACAATTTCACGTGTCAATCGATTTCTTCAAGAATGATGATGCATTAGTAGAATTCATGGGACTCGAGGACTCTATTCTAGATGAGGATCATAAGAAAGGATTTTTAATTCAACTAGACACCTGTGCGTACTTTGGAGAAGAAGCAGAGATGTGTGGATGCTTGAATAAGAAGGTCGCAAACAAGAGTAAAAATAATTCAGAAAAACCTTGTGCAAGGAATAAATGACAGTTTCATAGCGAAAAACTCTTTAAAGCACTTGTAGAAAAACAAAATTAAGAACCTATGGATAAAATGATCTATTCATTCAAGGATGATGATGAGCTACCTAAGGAGGTTGACCTTACTCTTCCCCTTGATCCTACCTAGATGGAGGATGCTTCTAAGATGCTTGTGGAAGAAACCATCAATGTCAACATTGGCTCAGAAGAAGAACCAAGAATGATAAAGTTGGGAGCTTCACTCTCATCTCAAGAGCAAAAGGTTTTTGTAGAGTTGTTAAGAGAATATGGAGATATATTTGCATGGTCATATACAAATATGCCTGGGTTAGATCCAGAATTATTCATGCACAACCTTGTTATATAACCAGACACTAAACCCATCAAGAAGAAGTTGAGAAAGATGTACCCTACAATTACACTCCTTGTCAAAGAAAGACTAGAGAAACTATTAGATACTGATTTCATTAAGCCCATCAACTACTCAGAGTGGATATCTAATATAGTCCCTATCTAGAAGAAACATGTTGGCATAAGAATCTACACCGATTTCCATGATATCAATAAAGCATGTCCTAAGGATGATTTACCCTTACCTAACATTGATATGATTATTGATTCCACTGCTGGTTATGAAATGTTGTCCTTAATGGATGGCTTTCAGGTTATAACCAGATTCAGATTGCATAAGAGGACCAACATAAGATGAACTTCATTACTCCTTGGGGAATGTTTGTTATAAGGTCATGCCTTTCAGACTCAAGAATTTCGAGGCTACCTATCAACGTGTAATGACTGTCACCTTCCATGACATAATGAATGACATCATGGAGGATTACGTTGATGATATTCTAGCAAAGTCCAAAACCTAAGGAGAGCATCCTGAATTAATAAGACATATTTTCCAATGTCTCTAGGATTACAAGGTATGCTTGAACCCCAAGACGTGTGTCTTTGGCATTTTTTAGGAAAAATCCCAGGTTTCATTATTTCACATAAAGGCATAAAAGTAAATCCTTCCAAGGTTATAACTATTACAAAATGCCTCCACCTACCACTCTCAAACAAATGATGAGTCTATAAGGGAAAATTTAGGAAATCCGTCACTTTATTTCATAACTTTTGGATAAATTCCACCCATTTACACATCTACTAAAAAAGTATGTTGCATTCAACTGGGGACAAAATTGTCAAAAGGAATTTGCATTACTAAAACAATACCTTATTAACCCACTATACTCATGTCACCTACCCCAGGTGAACCTCTCCTCTTATACATCTCTGATACCCAGTTTTTTATTGGTGTCCTACTTTCCCAATATGATCTATACCATAGAGAAAGGGTAGTCTATTACCCGCATATTGAAAAGGCTTACTTGGCATTTGTCTTCGGATTTCAAAAAATTCACCCCTATATCCTTAATTATAAAATTAAACTAATATCTAAAGATGGCCCTCTCAAGTACCTCTTATCCAAACCCACCCTTACCGGATGAATGGATGATTGGATCATTCTCCTAAGTGAATTTGATATTGAGTTTGTGAATAAAAAATCCTTAAAGGGAAAGGTATTGGCTGATCAGTTGGTAGAAGCTCCTCTACCAGGATTGGAACCTTTGTGTATGGACCTTCCTGATGCATCCATGATGTATGTTGAAGAATCTGTAGAGTGACAAGTCCATTTTGATGGATCATTCACCTTCCACAGATTAGGGGAAGGAGTAGTGCTCATCACTCCCATAGGTGAGGTTATCCCAAGAGCATTCCATTTGGGATTCCCCTACACTAATAACATTGTGAAGTATGAGGCACTCATTTCTTGCCTCAAGATAGCTATTGCTTGTAATATCTGACAATTGTAAGTCATTAGAGACTCCCAACTTATCCTTAAGCAAGTTAATGATGAATATAAGGTTAAGGATGAGAAAACTATTCCATACAAGAACTTGGTTGAAACCTTGAAAGAATATTTTTACACATATTATCTTTGAGAAAAAACAAAGGTCACATAATAGATCAACAGATGTTATGGCTACCATTGAATTTCTCTTACATATCCCACCTTAGGAGAGAAAAATACCTTTATTTTTAGAACATTTACAAATACCCGCATATGACATGCAAGAATCTTGTTTGACATGTGAAATTATTGGTCCATTATCCCCCTAGTATGACCCTATCTTCCAATACCTAAAATATGTCACATTTCCTTAGGACATTACCCATTATGAGAAGAAATCCCTTATCCATTGTATATCCCGTTATACCCTCCTATGAGGCACCATCTATCATAATGGCTATGATGGGAATCTGCTTCGTTGTTTGGATGTTGTTGATTCAATATACACTATTAAGGAAGTACACAGTGGTATTTGTGGAATGCACACAAGTGGTATGGTTTTGGATAAGAAGCTCTTAAGGGTAGGTTATTATTGGCCCACCATGGAAGTAGATTGTTGTAATTTTGTTAAGAAATGTGAGCTATGCCAAAATTATGGGAAATTGATACATGCGCCGGCATAGACTTTACAGCCTATCACAACACCTTGGCCATTTTCAAAATGGGGCCTTGATTTCATAGGGAAAATCCAATGAGAAATGGCCAAGTATAGATCAAGAGCTTATAAAATGGCATATTTAGATGGTGAAGATATTTTGGAACCAATGAATGCCATGCATCCCAAGAGGTTCTACACTTAAGAATGACGATAACATCAAATAAGAGCTAAAAACTAGAAAAACAAAGAAAAAAAATCAAAACTTGAGGAAATTGAGAAAGCAGTAAAGTAAAAATAGGTCATCCCAATGTGAAAACCATGAAATTATGGCGCAGTGAGTAGGTCTTTGGGTGAAAACTAGGTTCCGGTGCTTAAGGAGGATTCTTCGGTCACAATTTACTATTACATCAGGAAAGGTGACCCTCACCACTTTCTAGGGATAACTTCTTTTGCTAGGTCTAAGAACCCTACCAAATCCATCTTCACCAAGTCATGATCTAGCTTATTTTCTCCTATATCTTCATGAATGGATTTACCTTTTTATATTCTTATCTAACATTGGGGGTACATCCACATTCCGCTTTCTCGTACATATGTGCATGGTATTTTTCCCTTTGTATATTCCCACATCACACTGGGGGCATCCGCGCTTCTTTGTCCTTATACATTACATTCAGAACATGACCTTAGAAAATACAAAAACATCTAGAAAAAGATACACCAAAAACCTAAACATTTAAAAAATATCCCTTCTAGAGATAAGACTACACCAACGTTTCAATATTGTCTTATAGAAAACCTCAAAAATAATGAGAACGATAGCCTTGAAAATTTAACTTTCAAGATAACCCAAAAACATTAGAAAATATATCAATGTTGTTCCACAAAAAACAAGGTAATAATTTAATTGCTTTTAGTTATTAGTTTGTATAGTTTTGATTGAGAATGATTTGTTTTGTGTTGTGTGGTAGTTCATTTTATTGTCGTAGATTGAATCTTGTTTGATTTAATTGTGTGTGGCATTAGGTTCATTCGTAGCTTGAGTTCACTTGTAAAAAGATATTGTATTTCCATCATCTGTTGTGTGAACCTTTTAGCATTCAGTTTACTTAGATTGAATGTAAATTTAAGGTGATATTAAATATTGCTTGGGTTCATTTCTAGTTACATATTGTCTTGGTTGTGTTATTTTGTGTATATTTGTTTAGTCTTGTAAAAGCATTTGTGTGTTTATTGCACATCCATTTGTTATCACATCTATCATCTATCATTTCATTACATATAAACATCATCTGATACATCATATACAAAAAATGCTAAGTTTTACATCATGCATGTATACTAAGCTAATCATCACATATCGTATCATCAATGGGGGAAAGAGGGGTTACACATAATGAAAAATCTATCACACCCACACCAATATCATCTAGTATCATCCCAAGTGCTAGAAAAAAAATTAGAGACATCCCATAAATCCAAAACATATGATACTATATGTAGATATATCATCAGTGCAAAAACATGAAACATAAACATCTCTAAGGCTAAAATATGTCAAAAACATAAAGAAAGAGAGAAAATACATCATGATACAATCATCTACAAAACATAAAGCATCATCATAAGAGCGTAATCAAAGCATGACATAAAAATAATCAAATGTTTGTATAATACATATATAAATTTCTGTCTCAAAGTCAGGTATACATCATCGATAAAATATGCCATCTAAAAAGGGCATACATCAAAACTCATCCTTCATCAAGAGGAATCAAAATAATGGTACATTAATCTATACATCGATCAAAATCAGCATTCATAGGAGGCATGTATACATACAATACATCTATACAAAAATAAAATGGCTAAATCAACCACAACTTGTGCACTTTTTGGGGCTCCTGGGTCCATGTCTTGGGGGAAGGAAAAGTGGTGGCTATGATGGACCTGTGCCAGGGGTACCACCTTGTTTTATAGATGGCTGTTGTCTAGCTGGCTATTTTCCAGCTGGCTACTGTATTGACTGGCTAGAGAACTGATCTGACTGAGTAACCGGACCTTCATGATCTGGAACTTTTCATACTCACACTTAGCTGCTTAAAAGGTGTCACCCACTGCTTTGTTGGGACTACTCTGAAATAGGTGGTATTATAATACAAGGCCTTGCCCCTATCCCTCATAACATCCTGAATCATGTTGGCATCATCAAAAGAAGTGGCTTCCTGAACAGAAGTGTCTCGCTCTCCTACCAATCGGCCTCTATCAACATAGGCCTTTCGCATGGCAGTAGTCTCTCAGTCTTTGTCCACAATGATATTCTACACGTAGGCTTGGTCCTGGTCCCTCTGAATGATAAATCCCTAAGCTTGTGCCTGGGCATGATCCCTCTATGTAATTACCATCTGCATCTGAGTCTGTGACTAGTGTAAAAGACTCAATATCTAAGCTTCCATCACTACCAACTTACTAATTTGGTGCTATAAGGCTACACCATCCCCACCTTGAGTGGCATGTGCTCTGACTTGGTCTCTCTCAACTGTCGATACTTTTACTTGGGATTTGGTATGATCTTTCTCTGCTATAAGCGCTTATACCTGTGCCTTGTCCTCATCTCTCTCACTAGCCACCTGTAACTGCATGAATATCACCACCTGTAACTATTATTGAAGTGTAGACAACTATCCATCATCACTACCACCCCTTGGAGCATGAGGAGGTGGAACTTGTTATGGAAACACCTACTGTAAAGGGGCATGTATCCCTGCTGGAATGCCTACTAGAGGAAACTCTATATCTGGAGCACTTGGTGCCTATCTCTACCAGATTTGGGGTCCTTGTCTCTAAGGCTGATGTAATGGAGGACCATCTCCCCCTCCCCCAACATGATGCTAGCCTTCAAATGGATCATCATCATCATCATAATCACTGACACCACCAACGCCACCTTCATCACTATTAGGAGGCCCCACCGGGGGTGCCCTCACTCCTGTGTCATAGGCCACTCTGGGAATGGTCAAGTGACATAGAATTACTCCATGGTACCAGGGAGCATACTCTGGCATACAGACATGATATCTAATTTGTCTCAGGGGTACCCACATAGCCGGTACCACATGTAAGAAGATAGTCAAGGCCCTACCCTTGGTAATGTATGGCCCCATATCAAAATACTCCCAGGCCCTATGAGCATACCACATATCTAGCTAAGGTGCATCCTAGGTAATACCAAGCTGTCTCTGACACCTATCCACTTTGTAAATATCCCACATATAGCTATGGATGCCCATCATGAAGTGCTCAACATTCATAGTGCTGAGATCTAGGCCATCTTTTGGCCACTAGAAGTGTCAGTAGGGCCTCCATACCACTGCAACCTATTGTAGCTCATCCACCTCGAAGTAGTAATGATAGGAATCTCCTATATGTGGCCACATATTTTCTCCAATCGGAACCTAGCCCATAGTAGAAGGCTCCTATGGAGCTTGAGATCTCAACGCACCTACGGGGTGACCAATAGCAATGTGGTCCTATGCTAAAATCTGTAACAATTTGGCTGGTCCTACTATTTTTTTAAGGTAGTATGTGATCAAATGGAGTTCCTAATATAAATGTGTTAATGTGCACTAACCCCAACAGTATGTATCTCCATCAATAAATCCTTGTATCACTCCAAGGAGACCAAGAGGAAAGGAAGCACCAATCTTGTTAGGCAATAAAAATCTACTAATAAAGGCCATCATCTAGACTACCACACAATTAAGCTATGGATCCTTGATGTAGCATGAAAATCTAGCAGTCATCCCATGATGTAGTATCGTCAGGAAACCAAATAACTTAAGAATACACTGATAAATGTCAGGATGGTGATGGGTATACTGAGTGAGATGACCCTAGATGGGGAACTGCATGTTACACCATATGTCCTCAAGTGTAATCATGATCTCTCCAGTCAAGAGCTGAAAGCACTAAGTCTCGTTGTGCCACCTCTTAGCTATGGCTATCAATAAGCCATGATCTAAGGTAATCTGTGGCATATCAGCCATGTAGGCCAATCCCTTCACGTATAAAAGGATATCCAATATCCTCCTATCATCCTTATCAAACTATGCCTCTAATTCTACCAGCTAGCCATACGTCTCATGGGTATGTAGAACGAGTAGTATCCTCTACAAAACAAAAGGGCACATGTTAGGATCTAATTTTCTATCCACTTATATCTAATTTTCTAACCACTTCTATCTAATTTTCTATCTATTCCTAGCTAATTTTTGAGAAAATTCTTCTTTCATTCATCTAACGTACTAATTTTCACCTTCTTCTACAAACCATCTAGTCTATTTTTCATCTATACTTAGCTATTTTGGATGTAGGGATAAAATCCCTCATTTCCCTAGCATGTGCACCTCCACTTTGACACCTGCGCGCCTGTCTCGGGGTATACGTTCCCAACGTGCATACGCCTCTACTTTGACACATACATGCCCTATCCAACACATGCACTCCCCCCATTCTTCCTATTATTCCTATTATTCCTATTTCTACCCAAAATGCATGTGCCTCCAGCACGACGCATACACTCACCCTTTGACACGCACGCACACACGTCCTTATTTTTCTACCCCAGGCACGTATGATCCCTTTTCTATGGATATGCAGGAACGTACCTATTTTTCAACACGTACGCATACGTGTACCCATTTTTCTAATACATGCATATGCATGCACCTGTCGAATAAACACATGTGCACACACACATCTATTAAAAATGCCAAAAACTACCGTAAAAGATGAAAAAACCACATTAAATGCATAATTGACAAAGGAGGGATAAGGCACTCACATAAGGTCCATCTATTGAGTCTTGAAGAAAGTATCAGATGTGATCTTCTCATCTCCATCTTCTTGGTAGTCTCGTCATCTCACTCCAGGGCTATTGCTCTCGCTCGCGGTAAAATATACAAGAGGTCTGCTACAAATGAATTGGTTGTGATTGTTTTACCCCCCCGGGTGGGTATATTAGGCTTCCGCGATGCCCTTGAGGCATGTTTTATCCATCATGATCACTCTGGTACTTCTTATTCTCACTAAAATGATTATTTCTATTTGTTTTTGCATGCAGGAACACTTAGTGCCACCTTGTGGTCACTTCTTCAACCCAGAATGCTTTATGAATATTCTAGGCGCCATTTTCTTATCATTTCTCTTCTATTTTTCCTCTTTTTTTCCCATCACAATGATGATTTATATGAAATAATTATTTTTTCTTGTAATTCTTCTCGCCAAGGAATTTTTTTAATATAAAAAAAATCGTAAAACTTTGAAAATGGACTAAAATTGGTAAAAGACTCATCTACAACTTAAATTTGTGTCTCTCATATAGCACTCATCTCGTATTTTGTTGACATTTTCACATGTTTTGAAATAATGACTCGGGGATCACCTATTCTATAATCATTTTACAAAAGATACACTTCTTACTTTGTGTATACTCTAGGGCACTATCGATTGTCTGGTACTATTTTTGTCGTGCACATTGTTTTTCCATTGGACCCAAGTTTCCTCCATTCTTTCCCTTGCATATGAAAATTTCTTGGGGCATAATTTTAAACCCTTTTCATTTAACAGAACATTTGGGACTACATCTTGATAATAATTTATTTATGCAACTATCTTGAATGTTGTTGGTTCGAGTATGTGTGATTATACTTATCTCCTTGTTAAATGAGTTTGTTTACTTCTCGTATTGCATTGCATATTTGTATGTTGTATAGAGTTGTTGTTTTAGAAAGGGGTGGATTTTTATCTTGGATTTTCATGTCATTTAATGCTTTTTTCATATGCTTACATTTTAATAAGGGTCGATGATGAGGATTCTAATAAAAATGATGATTAAAAATTGTTTACACTGGTTTGTGGATAGCTTAATATCCATTTTTCTTGATTTTCTCTAATCTTCCCTTCACGTTTTTTCTTCTACTCTTTTTTCAATCGTTTATCGAGTTCTTCCATCACCCCATCTAAACTTTAGGGGTCATCCCTTTAGCTAACAAATTTTTCTTCTACCCCTTCAAAAAATTTCTACGTGTTCATGTTTTCTATTGTCTTTGAAGTGACGTAGCTTACGTCACCCCAAAGAGGGAAAAATGTAGACACCTGTAGTTTTATCAAAGAAATATTACTCTTAATATTGCACTAACTATCCTCCTCCTTGAAAATTGGTGACATACCTTCAATTAGACCTATCTAACTCCCCTCTTACGACACTCTTTCAGTTGTATTCCTCTTATAAGTTAATTAAACAGGCTAATATAATCCTCTTCTTGGCTAAATCCTCTTCTTATCCTCTTCTAGGATACTTCTATTAGCTTCCTAGACTATCATTCCATTTCATTGGATTGATTAGACCTCTCAAAACTCTTTCAAAAACCTAATTTCTCTCTAAAACAAGATTAACTAGCCTAACTTAGGTTAATTGTCCCTAACTATGGTCAACCTTTTCTAAAACCTACTCAAATCTTACTTTGACTTGCTAAAGTACCTTTTGGGATTTTTCATTTGTCCCACATGCACCCAAATCTCCCACTTTCCCATATGGAAAACTATAAATAGCACACTACCCTCCTCTCATTTACAAGAACACTTCTTCCCTCTAACATAAACCATAGTATTATTGTTAGTATTAGGAGTTTTATTTCATTTTATTGAGGTATTTGTTTTATCCATTGCAACACACCACACACCATGGAGTAAATGGGAAGAACCATTGGCCTTGAAGCCATTAATGGTGAGCTCCCATTATCTTAAGCACAAACTAATTGTTTGGATCCTTATTAGGCTCACTTATTTAAGCTTTCAAGGATAGAGGGTAATTATATTTGTTACGTTTGTTTGTTTTCTTCAAGGTTAAAATATGTAAAATATGAATCCTTGTTTACTTCTTATCTGATGGTCCATTGATTGGTTTTGCTCAAATCTTTTGGGTTTCTTGAGTGTTCTTACCCCATTCCATAGATTTTTCCACATTTCTTTGAACATACCAAATCCACCCCCAATCATTCTTCACCCAATAATCCCTAAGAAGACTACCAACCAAAGATTTAAAATGAGGGGCTAAGATGTTCCATTGTCTTTGATTAATTAAGGCCCCATCTTTGAACCACCAATCATACCAAAATCTAATTCTTGAACCATCCCCAATCTCCCACTTACAAGATTGGTTAATTTAATTACGTAACTAGATCTAGATATAAACTGTAGAAAAGTACTAAAATGCAAGAAATATGAACACCTACAAAAATCACTAATATATATATATATATATATATATATATTTGATGGAGGTATATATAAACTATACTAAAAATTATATATCAATTCTATAGACTTGAATGTAGCATGAGGTGAAGTTTTTATAGATCTTATACCATATTACATTGTATTGTATTTTTTCAAATGAGGTTTAGGTGAGTTGATAAACTAGGCTTGTTTTTTCCAAACCCTCCTAGGTTCAAAACCTCACAAAGACACATGTTCATAACTTCGGTCAAAAATATGTATTAGATAAAAAACATTGGTGTATTCACTATAATAATTGTAAATAACCATAAGAAAAAAACCAACAAAGATACATATGTAGAAAATCAATGAAATATTAAAGAAAACACATAACAAAAAATATAAAGGTAGCGTTACTATTGTACGCACCCAAAATTACAGGTGTTACATTGTCAGAAAATGGTTACAAAATTCCCCAATGATGATTTATGTCCTTTCAGAAGGTGTTCAAGTTTCCAAAACCATTCGCAGTACATATTTATAGCCTAGACATCCTTAACTTTTCCACACTTTCTTCCAACTTCCTATTCATTTCTATGCATGTTTTGGCCTTTAGTGTCAAGACCACTGCCCTACCTATGCGATGGTTCTAAAACCCTTGCCCAAGTAAGGCGGCGGTCCTACACATTTTTTTTCTAGAACTCTTCATGCGTGATTTTAACACGCATGATTTCACTTAACTTGACTTCTAGGGTGCATTTTTCACCAAATTGCCTAAAAATAGTCTTGATTACATGGTATTCCTTCCCTCTTCTATTTTTAAATATATTTAATTAGTTTGAACTGCCTCTTCACCCAATGATTTGGCACTCCATGGTTGTCATGTGCATGAAGGAACATCCTAGAAAATTCCTATATATTCAAAGCTTGTATTCAAGAAAATGGATTGAGAATTTTTGTGTATCTTGCATAATATTTCTACCACAATCCTGCCAGAAGTTACATAGCCAAGCTCTGTTCACTTGTGTTATCTCACTTCCATCTGCATTACAACCAAACTTCCTTCAAGCTACCATTTCTCAAGCGCATTCTCTTGTTGCTAGCTTTACATTCCAAATTCTTTGGACTCATATAGACACACAAATAAAGAAAGGATAAAATGAGGAGATAAGAACATATACAACCTAATTTGCCAAAGCTCTTACTTATCTAGGCTGGAATCATTTGTGTGTTTGCTTCATTTGTTAAGTTATCAATTTTGAATTATTCATTTCAAATACATATCAAATAGAGTAGGAAAATTGTTCATTTCAGTTAATCAAGCAATTACAAATAGAGAAAATAATTATAAAGCTTTATCTTTGACATTACTGGGGAAGTGGTGAGGAACAATAACTCTTATAGGGTTATGATTTTTTCTCTACCTCTGAGGTAGGGTTTAAAAGGTTTTGATTAAATTAGTTCAGATGTTTTAGATCTAGATTCACATACTTGCACAAGTAATTAAATACAACTAGATGATTACTTGTATTTAATTTTGTTTATTAGATTAGATGCATTTTTTAAAATCCTAGAAAAGATTAAAAATTATTTACTATTGCTATACTAGTTTTCTTCCATTGTTTTGTTCATATATACTGTGAAAATACCAAAAACATAGATTAAATTTCCTTTGATAGTTAGTTTTCTTTATCAAAATCAATTCAATTCATTTCGCATGACCATCAAATGTCCACAACAAGAGAAAACATTTAGTTATGATCCATTAGTCCCATAACCCAATCGACCTGAGTTGTTGACCAATATTGATACGGGTTTATGCTTGTTTTTTTACACATACCTGCTAGGTATTCTGAGAAAATAGAAAAATTAAACAAATTAAACATTGTAGCTGATCAAGCCTATGATTATTTGATTACTCCTGGCAATAGGGCTTGATTACACATATGACCATACAAAGACCACAGCCTCCATGAGTTCACAGTTGTGATCCCCATATCCCACAACCCAATGGGCCTACTGACCAATTAAACATAGACACTGGTTTATGTGCACTGGTATTTAGATCATCACCACTTCGAATTGACATTGTTGCACAACTTTCAGTGTTTAACATAGTAGCCTATCAGGCTAAGTCTTTCTAGACTAGACCAAAAAACCTCCCATAGACCTTATGGCTCCATTATGCCTCTTGTTCTCACTTCCATGACCTTGTCTAGAAATCTATATGAGGCATCTACAAGTCACTTTCCGAGTGTTCCAAAACTAGTAGACAAAATCTCAGTAGAGATGGGTTTCGACTGAAGCCTCTGAGTAGCTATTCTATCTGACCATTCCATTACACCACTCTAGCTTAGGATGGATTTATTTTCTTTGGAATCGCAGATCTTGATATTGAATGTTGAATACATAAGGTTTCCTTGTTATCTCATTCATCGCTACCACACATACACCCATTTCCATTCTAGCTTGGCTGTCTTGGCATGACCTCAGAGTAGTGGGCACAAATAAGGTCTCTTGTTGTTTTTCTTTTGTATAAATTGGTGAACCTGACATGAAGAGCTAGTCTCTAAAAATTTCCATTTTCTCCATCTTCCTCTCCCCCATTATTCTGTGACTATTCTTATACTCCTTGAATATGTCAAGATACAATGAATACAGTCGACCCCTCTCATTTTTTGATGTGTATAACTATCAAACAGGTAGACAACATTAATCATCTTCACTCTCTACATGGATAAATAACCATACAACTGCTCAAGCTCAAAATCCTCTTCTTTAGGGAACCAATGTTACTTCCTTCATACGTATCGAGGAGCTTGACCAAATCACACAGACACATCCTCCCAAGAAGTCAATTTCTAACAACATGAATTTCACTGGGGAGGCAAGTTCATCTTCTTGGGTTTTGTTCAGGAAACCCATTAGCATGCAGTCGAATCAACTACCACATCTAGATGAGGATTACTTAGCACGATACACCATAAGTGAACAACTCTTCTAGAATATAAACCTAGGTTTTGACAGGTTACAAGGACAAATTTATGTCTTTATCCAAAACAATAAAACTACCCCTCCAACAAAGGAAAAAATTATTAATGAGGGGTGACAGAACAACGAACAATTCATAGCAGGATACCACACTCCTCAACAACCTCTAAAATTTCAACAACAAGAACTGAAAAAAAAGACCACCCCATCAATGGGTGATGTCATATCAGTGTTATTAGATAAATTAAAAGAGTTAGAGATTTCCCAAAACACTCAAAATTCATATGCAGGGAAAGTAATAGTTTCTCAATATCTAGAGATTTATGGACAAATACCTATGGCGCAAAATCCTCTTATTTATATGGTAACTCCAAGCCCTGGATATTTTCTAACTAGGATGGGAGCCTTGGGTGTGCCCCCCCATACTACATATGGATATCCACAACAGGAACTAGTCAAAAGTGCATTCTCAAATGCCATACTAGCTGGAAATACAACGTTCCTTGGCTTTGTGTCTTTAACTCCATATCAAAACATTCAACCCCCTTACATACACATGTAATCTAAATCACCACAAAGAGATATGTACACTTACCTAGGTCCATATGGTCAGCCACAAGGGATTTCATATGCCCCAACAAATGTAAACGATGAACCATTTAAGTAATCGATGCAACCAAAACCTCCCCAACAAGGATCTTCAATGGTTGAAACATACGCAATGGGGACCTATTTTGGATATCTTAAGGAGCCTCTAGACTTCTCCATATAAACTGTCATGCTCCCAAGACCCTTATCTGATCTTCCAAATTTTAAAGAGGAATGGAATCCTAATGTATACATCAAGGCTTATGCAATGACCATTTGAGAGCTACTCCCATGGGATGCAGTTGTTGTGAATATTTTACCTAAGATGCTAGAATATATCACTCTCGATTGGTACTATAGGATACTAGAGGCTTCGATACACTCCTTCAAGAAACTCATGTCATATTTTATTAAGGATTTTGATATGAAAAAACTTTCAAGGAAAGGAATAAGAGAATTCCTTCATATCAAACAAGAGGACAATGATTCCGTTGCCCACTTCATTTAAAGGTGGTAATAGGTTCTCTATTCATCTACAAGCACTCCAAACATGGATCAGAATGAGATTTTTGATTTGATCCTCAAATCCATCAATAGAGAGACAAAGGAATAAGTCCAAAATTTCTCACTAAGGAGCTATAAAGAGGTGCTAGAGTGTGCTATCCAAATTGATCAAGTAGTCATAGACAATGGTCATAAGACTTATGGAACAAATGGGAGGTTAGTCACCCCTAGCTAAGGTAACTTCGGTTAATCCAAAAACATGAACAATAATTAGGTATCAAAGGTCCTTAATAAGAATCGTCGGGTTACAACTGATGGTGTTACTGATCAGCCCAAGAAACCCAATGTTGTTAGATCTTCCAAATCAAACAACAATAATAATGAAAATAATCAAAGAAACAATAACTTCTTGCCTTCAATCAACGATGTAGATTTTAATCATCCTCAACAAAACAACAACCTTAAAAACTAAGACAAGTGTAGACCCAAGGCCCTAATCAGTAACCAGGAAAGTATCTAAACCAATTCCAAAACCAATGGTAGGGGTTCCAAAATTTTAATTACAACAATCAGAAATTGAACAACAATCATAATTTTGGACCGCAAAAAAGTGTAAACCAGAGGCCTCAAGATTATGATCTCGATTTGTATTGCAGTTTTCACAGGGTCTCTGGGTATGATGCAAGAACATGCCACAATTGCAACAAATTTATACAATGTTTGGTAGAGGATAAAAGAAAAATTATTTGTTGACATGTTTTTGGCAAACCCAACAACTCCAACTTAGAACACTTACATGGGATCACTATCCCCACATAACACACCACTTAGGATATTTAACAATCATATCCCCACACACCCAAAAGATGGTAAAATATATCCCAATGGTTCAAACAAAGGCATTACAATAGGAACTAATGATCATGAAGCCTCAAATTTGTCAAACTCACAAGTAACACCTCCTTTGGATGGTCGCCAAAAAACAAAAATTGTGGGATTCACAGAGTTGGACACCAAACCTCATATTAACGCTACCACTAAAACAAAATATTATTCTTTGTAACCTATCCCAATCTACCTGACTATATCAGCTGACATTATTAAAACACTAGGTAATGCAGTAGGATCTCATGACTTGATCAATGACTTGACCAAAACCTTCTCTCACATTTCCTTCTTGGATTTGTTAAAGAATTCCCCTTCTCACATAGCCACTTTATTAGAATTATTAGGTCTTGGGAATTTGATGAATGTCACCCCTCCTCTAGAAGTGCAAATAAACCATTTAAACTTTGATTTTTATCCTCCAGGGTATCCTAAAAGAGATGTTGGATTCCAATTTAACATCAACAAGATGCCCACAGACGCTGAAATAACTCGTAGAGGTGATCCTGCCTTGCTTTTACAAGTTTGTATTTACAATAACTATGTAAAAAATGTGATGATTGATGATGGGGAAGGAGTAAACATAGTCCCCTTCTCTTTCCTTAAAAATTTAGGTTACCGAGAGTATGATTTCTCCTCAACATGAAAAATGTTGAGAGGCTATAACAGCCTCAAAGTGACGTCAATTAGAACTATAGTGTTACCATCCACCCTTGGACCTAAGATAGTTATAACTAAGGTTTACATTATAGATCAGGAAACCAACTATAATATGACCCTCATCTGTCCTTGGATTCATCTCATGAAGGTTATTCCCTCCACTTTGTTTTAGGAAGTAAGATTCCTACATTTAGGGAAGGTCTTTGTGGCGTAGGGTGACCCTAAACCATTCAACATACATCTAGCTAATCTGAAGAAGAGACCAAGGGTTCATTCTAAGTTTGAGATTCCTGAAAACTATTTAAAAAAACCTACAAGATCGACACCAGAAGAAAAGTTGGTTCCTACAACTGAACTAGAAACTACGAGTTTGATTAAAGGAGTTCCTACCGTAAAAGATGAAACTATAATTGTTGATACAATATCAAAAGGAATGATAACAAATATAGTCAAGTTGTTGGATAATGAACTACCCTTTATTCTTCCATTTTATTCCATGGGTATAGGACATGCCTTGGGACTCGTATCTCTCCCATCTGATGACGTATGCATAGTAGAGGTATTAGAAGCAAGGGAAGATAATACAAAAAATAGTCAAACTTCAATCTTCATAGATGATTATTAGACATTAAATTATGATGTAAAAACCAAGGATAATTTTAGTGGTGAATATTCATAATATGGCGAATATTCCATTTTTGACAAATTTGAAAAGGCAAATTTTCTGGCTTGGGACAGTGACCTGTTCACCTAAAAATTACAGTTTAATTTTTGTAGGGGTTAGCTTCACCTACCCTTGAAACTATCACCTATATAATCCTAGATTATTCTCCAGGTAGAAAACTACTAGCTCACTCATACCACTTGGGGGCATATGCATTATCAAGTATATTAAACACGTGACAGGAGGGCAAAGGCTACAGACGCACGATAGAGAGTTTTTTGATGCACGATAGGAAGAGTTTGTTGACATGCGATAGGATTGCAGAGGAAGCAGATGCTCAACAAAGAGTTTTTTGACACACGACATAGAGATTTTGTTTTCACGCAACTAGATGGAAGACACTGTAGATGCGTGACAAGAGATTTTTCGTCAAGCATCAACAAGGTTATTATCATGCGACAATAAACCTCCTATCGTGCATCAACAACCTTTTTGACGCATGAAAACAAATATCATGTCACACGTTTATAGCCTTCTATCACACCACTTGAAAATCAGGTGAAAATTTTTCATACAACCCCCCAAATAATTTCCTTCCCGCGAAACCGGTTCTGGGGATATTCACCGGGTATTTTCCACCTCCAATTTCCAAGAGGTCTCTTAAAATGAACCCTGGGAGAATTTTTTTTCTTTGGTTCTGGGGTAGGTGATACTTACCAACCCTCAGGGAAGGGTCATGCCCTTCTCCTTTAAAATTTAATTTCGAATGCACTGAAAAATGGAGTAGAATATGAGGCTCTCCTTCTTCGTCTCATTGTAGCCAAAAGGATGGGTGCTCTTAATATTAGGGTTTTGGGTGATTTTCAACTAGTTTCAAATCAAGTATCTAAAGTATAAGAGACTAGGGATAAACATTTATAGCTCTATAAGACTATCATCCTTGAGTTAAGTAAAGGTTTTGATTTCATTTCAATCAAAGCTATACCCAGAGAGAAAAACCTCCTTGCTGACTCTATAACAACTTTTGCTTCTCGTTTTACCCAAAACAACAAGTTAGAAGACACTAGGTTTACGGTTTTGGTTCGTGCTAAAATTTTGGTTCAAAATATATCGACAACCTCAATTTTGGCTTACGTAGAATCTGAGAATGAGTTTATCACCTTATATTACTCTGAAAATGACAAATCAATCCTAGGGTATTTGAATTCCTACATAGACTTGCATCCCACTAATTATAACATCAACTTTTCTCTCATCCTGCACTCTTCCTCTTACTTTGGAGACTCCACGATATACCCTTCCTCTATGGAAGATCTTGAGGTCTATGAAGTATAAGAGGAAGGATACTTAGATCTACCTCCTCCCCCACATGAATTTGAAGAGGGTAACGCCTCCTTAATCAAAGGAAAAATTGATATAAACATTGAGACAGAGAAGGAAACAAAAATATTGAAGTTGGGATCCTCTCTAATCCCAGAGGAGATAGAAATACACACCCAAATCCTCAACGAGAATGCAAAATATTTTACATTTAGTTACAAGGAATTGAAGGGAATTATGCCACACGTTGCAATTCATAACCTCATAACTAAGCCAGATGCTAAGCCAATTAAATACAATTCAAGACCCATGAATCCAAAGGTGGCCCTCATGGTGAAAGAAGAAGTGATGAAACTCCTGCAGGTAGGGTTCATCAAGCCATTTGACTATTCACAATGGGTATCTAATATCATCTATGTTCTCAAAAATAATTGAAAAATCTGCATTTGCATAGACTTTCGAGATATCAACAAGGCTTGTCCCAAAGATGATTTCCCATTACCATCCATCGATGTTATTATCGACACAACAACTGGTTATGAGTTGTTGTCTCTCATGGATGTGTTTTCTGGGTATAACAAAATAAGAATCTCTGAGGAGGATCATACCAAAACTACATTCATCACTCCTTGGAGAACATACTGTTATGTTGTCATGTCGTTCAAAATTAAGAACATTGGTGCCACATACCAATGGGTGATGACTTAAGAACATCACGTTAAATCTAAAAAAATGTCTATTCAGTGTAATGGGAGGCAAGCTATTAGGATACATCATATATTCATGAGGTATTAAAGTATACCCAGCCAAAATCTGAGCCATACTAGAAATGATTCCACCATCAAATGAGTCTGACATTATATATTTTCTTGGAAAACTAGGTGAAATCTAAAGGTTTATCCCTAATATAACCTTTTCTATTAACCCAATTAACAATTTATTGAAAAAGGATTGTTTCATTGATTGGACGGGAGAGTGCAATGAGGCATTTGAGTCGGTCAAATAGTTCTTACTATCTCCTCCCACACTCATACTACCTAAGTCAGATTGCCCCTTAATTTTGTATTCACAAGCTATGGATGTCTCATTGGCCTGCATGTTAGCTCAAGAGGATGACAACAAACAAGAATGTGTAGTATATTTTATCATTCAAAAATTTCTTGACTATGATACACGTTACACATAGTCCTCGCAACAAAGTACTTGAGACATTACATGCTAAATCAAGAAATAAGTGTTGTTGTTAAATCGGATCATTTATGAACATTTCTCACACAAGGTTCCTTATTTAAAAATATTAGACATTTCATAACTCTGATGGGTGAGTTTGAGGTAACATTTTTAATAAGAAATCCATCAAAGGACAAATAAATGTGGAATGGTTGGCTGATAACCCATTAGATGGAGGTGATCTAGTAAATCTAAAATTCCCAGATGAACGTGTGTATTTTTTTAAAACCAAGCCTCCCATTTCTACGTTCCCATGGTACACTGACATTATTAATTTCATAGTGGACCATACATATCCGGAAGGGGTGACATCACATCAAAGAAGATGGTTACATGTTATAACCACTAAGTATATTATCTTGGAGCATGTGCTCTATTGTAGAGCCTTTGGTGGAATGTTGTTAATATGTGTTGACCAAGAAGAATCTGAGACTATTATTTATGAATCATATAGTGGAGTATGTGGAGTTCACTTCGGTGGCCACGCCACTACTCGAAAGATACATCATATCGGCTACTTTTGGCCCACGTTAGAGCATGACATGGTAGATTTTGTGTGCAAATGACATAAATGTCAAGAGTTATCCCATGAGATCCACATACCGGAACAGGATTTGCAACCAATTAAAACATCATGGCCCTTTTCCACATGGTCCCTTGATTTGATAGGGAAGTTGTCTCCCTCATCAACATATGGTAATAACTTCATAATCATGGCCAAAAAATACTTTAATAAGTGGGTAGAAGCCATGCCTCCTACCACTATTCCTGAATGTGTAATTGTTAAGTTCATTTTGAACCAAATCATTTATAGGTAGGGGATCCTACAAGTCATTATCTCTGATAATGGCACATATTTCAAAAATGAGGAAGTATGTGAATTGTGTGAAAAGTTCAAAATAAATCACCATACGGCTTCTCTCTATTACTCTCAAGCCAATGGATAGGATGAGGCTATGAAAAAGACGTTAAAATCCATTCTCCTTAAGACTGTCAAGGAGAATAAATGATATTATCCCTTAAATATCTTTCCAAACTTTTGGGCCTATCAAACATTGGTAAGAACACTGATGGGGGAACCCGATTTTCTTTGGTATTTGGTACAGAAGCGGTTTTACCACTTGAGGTTGATATACCTAATATCTCTATCTCAATGTAAGGAATTCTTGGAGAAGAAGGCTATTGAGAGGTGCAACTCTTGAAATTTGAAAGCCTTGATGAAGCTAGGATTAATGTTGAATAGCGGAATAGTGTTTACATTGACTGAATGGGTCGGAAATACAACAAAAAATTCTACGAGCATGAAATATATGAGGAAGCTTTTGTTTTAAGACTCAACATCTGAATAGAAAAAATACTGGTGAAGGAAGGAAATTAAGGCCCATGTGGTTGGGTCCATATTGAGTAATAGAAGACTATACAAATGGGCCATTTCTCCTATGTACACTAGAGGGTGAGGATTTTAGAAATTTTTTAAACTTTCTTTGAAGAGATACTATGCATGATCTATTAGCATTTCCATATGTGTATTACTACATCTGCATTGCATTTTTCATTTGCTAGTTCATTTCATAAAATTTGTGATCAAGGGACTTATTTTTATAGCAATTACTACTTTTTTTTTGAAAATATTGGCAAAACATTCAAATCATGTCTCTTAAAATCTTCATGGTATCATCATAAAAAAAAAAAAAAAGTGATTTAGATGTCCAAAACTCCAAAAAGAGTTTAAAACCTCAAAACCAGACTTTGTAAACCAAGTGGCCATCTATGGATCTAAGTCTAGATAAACTGGAAAGTAACTCAAATTTTAAAATATGAAGCAAACTTGAATAGAATGAGGTTGTAGGGTCTCAATTTTATTTTTTTCAAATCCTTGTCTTTTTCTCATCATCACCATTCAACAAATTTTTATAATTTGTGACCCTTCTTGCTCTTTGTGTTGAGTCCTTGCATCTTACTGGTTGCACGGAGTTATGAGCAAGGAAATTTTTTTCACTTTTTATATCACTCTTTCTCCACATTTTCCCAAAACAATACAAAGTACCAAAAATTTCTTAGAGAAACTAAATTTCAACATTACAATGTGATTGCATTATAATATATCAATATTACAAAACAAAAAAAAGAGATCATTCCATTAGTATTCATATCCATTGCATACATTCTAAAAAGGAATATAAAAATAGAAGTTCTAAACATCTAGAGTACACATGTGAAGTGAGACAAGAGGAATTCAACTCGGATACAACGAATTACCGAACCAAAAAGAAGAGTATGTATATAGCATAATAAATCGAGTTTGTGTATAATGCCATCACGCGCTAGGCATGGTCAAAACACTTGTAATGAGCCTGAAATATAACAAAAATCATATAATGCCTGAAAAATGGAAACTAAGAAATAAAATTTCCACGACCTATTAATCCATGTGGGATATATAATATGGTACATGGATGCATCTAGCACTCCTACTGCGGCTACGAAAACGAGAATGTACTAAATGGTGGGAGTTCTCATGGTGGCAGCCACTGGCTATGGTCTCACTACGAGAGAGACTTTGCCTCATCAATCCTTTAGTTGTCTCATACACGGTCACCTGAGTATGGAGAGAAGTCATGACTTTCGGTGCCCTTCAAATGGGTGCAAACACATCAGTGTATCTACCAGATGCAAGTGGTTGTCTTGTATCCTCATCTAACTTAGCTATGTTTTTACCCAAGGGGATCAACAAGGTGTCCATGCACACCCATCAAATAAGCTCTTATCACTCCTATGTAGTTGGTGTAAGAAAAAACAAAGAAGAAACACCAACTAACATTTCTGATTGACAAGGTCAAGAGAAGAGGATCAACATACTCAGATCTCTAGGCATCCATGTAGGCTTAGTGGCTGATGCTACTATTTTTGATGGCTGCGGGGCCTCCCCAAAACAAGAAGAAATATGTTATTCCATCAAAAACTCATCATCCCCCAATCCATCATGAGGAATTGGTCCCTCGGAGAAAAGTGTCTCCTCCTCTACGGCCGCCTCCTCTTGCTCCGCTCTTAGAACATCCTGAGTATCATGTCACTCATGATTTCTCTCCTCCTCCATCTAAGCTACCCCTCCAGCCTCACCACCCAACCCCTCATCACTTTTCTCATCATCACCTATCTCCTCACCATTAGTATCCTCTCCAACTAAATCCTCTCTAGTCTCATCCCCTGTATGCTCCTTAGATTCAAATTCCACATCTATGGGCTCATCCTCTTCTCCACTGTGAGTAGGTGTGGCCTCAATCTAAAGTAAGGGTGCATGAGTGGCACTAGCTTCCCGTCGGGCATGAAAAAATTTCCTAACTATAATAGGAACTCATGGAATCACCATTGTCCAACCTAGATCTCCGCAATGACCCTTTCGGGCCTGCTTCATAGTCCGGTAAGCAAATGCCATTGGGGGAAGCATATCAATGTAAGGGAGGCCAAACTTATAAGGAAATCAGATAAACAAGTGAGTCTTAAGCTTCCTGTCTTATTGACTAAATGATCATTAGTGGTATAATTTTCCACTATGGTCCCATCCTATCCCCACAATCCTGTCATGTCTTGGTATGGAGTGACCACCATGTCTTTTTTGGTCAAGGAAGCCACTGGCTGATATGGCACTTTGAGAATTTTCATGGATGTCCATCTAGAGGCCCTGACATCCCTTAAATCCTATACTGGAACTCCCATCCAATAGGGGATGATCTACTCATATACCCAGCTCATAACCAATGTGGGATAGCTCAAATATTGCCCCTATAACCTGACAATATGATACAGGTCATGATAGGTACTACCAAGTATATTTTTTCCCTAGGTATAGATATGACTATATACCTCAATCTGTGTGATAATGGGAGCCTAACAATAAAGTAGTGTATCACCTCCCTTTTCCCTAATCAACCGTGAGGCCAAGATACCCATGATGGCCTTGCAGATAGTAGGGATGGGAGTAGTAGGAATGGATCAAACCTTAATCCCCTTCTTCAAATAAAAGGAAACTGGGACATCCCCCATATAAGTGGCCCATAGAGTCACAGTGGCTCTAGATCCTACTGTCTCCAGAGTTAACCATCTACCTAGTATCATAACCCAAAGAATACGGTGCACATCCTCTAGGGTGATCATTCACTCACCCCTAGCATCTAACAACCAGAAGGTATTCCAGTCTGTATCCCAATAAGAGAACAAATCACATAGTATGTGACTGACACGAGTAACATGGGGCACCCATGTAATCCTCCATGTGCCTAATCTCTGAAGAGCATTGGTATCATCCTAATTCAACTGATCCAATATCACTGGGAGTCAATCATACTCCCTCTCATGAATCCAATGGATATACTCTTCCTTCTTTTGAATCCACTAAAACATAGAAAAAGAGCAAGTTAGTGACATATTTCAAGAAACAAGCTCATAGAAAACATAACAAAACATTAAAAATCCCAAAAAAATTAAGTTATTATGATTTTTTTTCATTCTCTTCAGAACCACCACATGGTGCAAGGTGGCAGTTCTGTGACCGCCACCATGCTAAAAAGTTATCCCCCCTAGGAAAATATTTTAACATTTTAGGCTTAAAAATACACAAGTAAGGAAAACTAACTTGAGACCACACTGGTTGATCTCCCACTCACGGAGGCATAACCATGATCTCACAACGAATGGTTTGACTATTATTTTGATGAAAATAGTCAACGTGGGCCCAGAGCTCAAAAATCACCAAATCAATACGCACAAATGAAGTAGAAAATGAGTTTGTTTTGATATATATATGTTGTTATAAATTTTTTTTGAGTGCATATGTTCGTAAGGTTGGAGCACTAGTGCAAGTATATTTCTATATCCCCGCACAAATGGTAATTCCTCTTGTCGTTTTAAATTAGTATTTATTTTTAGATATTTCATCTATCTACACTTGAGTCTTCTTTTTTGTTTTTTAGGTAGTAGGAATTTGGATAGTGAAATTCCAACACATGGGCGTGTTAGGTATAGCTTCTAACTCCCCATTTCAAGAATGCCATACTCGGACTCTACGTTTTACACCTTTTCATGTCTAAGATGCTTTTCTAAGGGGGAAATATGTATGCACCCAAAATTAAATGTGCTACATTTTCAGAAAATGGTTACAAAATTCCCCGATGATGATTCATGTCCTTTCATAAGTTGTTTGACTTCCTAAACCCATCCGTAATACATATTTATAGCCTAGACATCCTTACTTAACTTTTCCATTCTTTCTTCTAGCTTCCCGTTCATTTATGTGCATGTTTTGGCCTTTAGTGGTAGGATTGCTTCCCTTCCTAGGAAGTGGTTCTAAAACCGCCACCCAAGCAAGGTAGTAGTCCCATGACTACTGCCCTGCGTAGGGCGATGGTCCTATGTACTTTTTTAGAAAATATCCATGTGTGATTTTAACATGTGTGATTTCACTTAACTTGACTTCTAGGGTGTGTTTGTGAACCAAATTACCTAAAAATAGTCTTGATTGCAGGGCATTCCTTCCCTCTTATTTTTTTAAATAGATTTAATTAGTTTGAAATGCCTCTTCACCCAATGATTTGTAATCCAAGGCTTCCTTGTGCATGAAGGCACATCCCAACCAATTCCTATACATTCAATGCTTGTATTCAAGCAAATGGCTTGAGAATTTTTATGTATCTTGCATAGTATTGCTGCCATAACCCTGCTAGAAATTACATAGCCAAGCTCTGTTCATTTGTGTTATTTATCTTCCACCTACATTGCAACCAAAATGCCTTCAAGCTGTCATTGCTCAAGCGCCTTATCCTACTACTACCTTTGCATTCCCGATTCCTTAGACTTATATGGACACATAAAGAAAGAAAGGATAAACTGAGGGGACAAGAACACATACAACCAAATTTTCCAAAGCTCTTGCTTATCCAGGTTGGAATTATTTATTTGTTTGCTTAATTTATCAAGCTATTAATTCTAAGTTATTCATTTCAAATACATATCAAAAAGAGTACAAAAATTGTTCATTTCAATTAATCAAGCAATTACAAATAGAGAAAATCATTACAAAGCTTGCTCTTTGACATTACCAAGGAAATAGTGGGGAACAATAGCTCATCTAGGGTTATGATTTGTTCTCTACCTCTGAGGTAGGGTTTAAAGGGTTTTGACTAAATTAGTTCAATTTTTTTAGATCTAGATTCACATACTTGCACAAGTAATTAAATACAACCGGTTGATTACTTGTATTTAATTTTGTTTATTAGATTAGAAGTATTGTTTACAATCCCAGAAAAGATCAAAAAATATTTAGTTTTTCTATATTAGTTTGCTTCCATTGTTTTGTTCAGATATATTGTGAAAATACCAAAAACATATATTAAATTTCCTTTGATAGTTAGTTTGCTTTATGAAAATAAATTCAATTCAATTTGTATGACCATCAAAGGTCCACAACAAGAGAAAATGTTTAGTTGTGATCCATTGGTCCCACAAACCAACGGGTCTGATTTGTCAACCAATATTGATATGGGTTTATTCGTGTTAGTTTTATGTACACTTTCTAGGTATTATGAGAATATAGAATAATTAAACACATTAAACATTGTAGATAATCAAGCCTATGATTATTGGACTTCTCTTGGAAATAGGGCTTGATTACGCATATGACCATATAAAGATCTAATCCTCCATGAATTCATGATTTTGATCCCCATATCCCATAACCCAATGGGCCTAATGACCTTTTTAAACATCGACAATGGTTTATGTGCACTAATATTTAGATCATCACCACTTCCACTTGAATTTTTTTCACAGTTTTTGGTGTTGAATATAGCATTTTATCAAACTAAGGCTTTCTGGACTAGACCAAAAAACCTCCCATAGACCCTGCGGTTCCATTACGCCTCTTGTTCTCACTCCCATGACCTTGTTTGGAAATCTATACGAGGTGACTACAGGTCACTTTCCATGTGTTCCACAACTAGTAGACATAATCTTGGTAGAGCTCGATATCGAATGGAGCCTCCGAGTAGCTATTCTATCTGACCATTCCATTACACCACTTCATCTTAGGAAGGCTTTCTTTACCTTGGACTCACAGATCCTGATATTGCATGTTGAAGACATAAGGTTTCCTCATTATCTCATTCATCGCTACCATGCATATACCCATTTACATTCTACACCAACTATCTTAACATGACCTCGAGAATTCGGCATCGAAGAAGGTCACATGTTGATTTAATTTCGTACAACTACCATAATTTATTTAAGATTATCTAGATTGAATTTGATAGAGTAAGAATAAATATCTTCCACAATGATTATGACACACACTAATTTAATGTAAATGGTCAATTATTTGAGGGGTAGTAAATAATTGAATATTATCCTAATCAACTAGTTTCCAAGGCTAATTGCATCAATATCAGGGTAATATATGAAACAAGATAGATAATAATAGATAAATGATGTTAATTACTAGCAATGAGAAGGAGAAGAGAACAGACCTGATATTTTGTTTCCTATGCTGATCTAGGCTGACCTAATCTAACATAGATTTTCCATTGATATTATGTTTTGAACATCTTCTTGGACCAAAGAATATGGTATAAACCAAAGCATACCCCTGCTATGGCCTTTTCTATATTCGCTTGTCCCTATATGATTTCAAATTCTGCAACCTTTTATGTTTGAGAACTACTTCTTTTCATGATCTTATCTAGATTATGGGCCTATGGTATTGTGTGATGCTCATTGTGTGAATGATTCAATATTTAAAATCCTAGATGGTGAGAGAGATTCCTGTAAAACAAACATTATGTGGGTTATGGGAACCCTTGTGCATCGTTGATGTTTCTGCTACTTTGAAGAGAGTTCAAACCACACATCATTCTCACCTAGCATGTGATATTTAGAATTTATGAAACCATATTGATAATTATGATCTTGTAACAACGTGATTATACTTTACATTTTCCCCTAGATTCACTTGAATTTGATAATGCATCTTTTGTATTTATAAACCTAAGTGGATGAATTCCATAGAATGAGTATGCATATTATATGAAGCTCAAGGGAGTTTTGGAGTATCTTTTCTTTTGATTGATCTTAGTATTTTATCATTAGGATGTTAGGTACTAGGTATATAGAATGACCTTCCCTAATGGGAGATGAATAACTTTATTAAATATGTGTTCTGGATCTAAAAAATTAGGAAAGACCAACTAGAAGTGTACGAAAGATATTAAAATCAATAAATTTAACGTTGGAGGGAAAGGTACCAAATCAGATAGGTGGGTTCATAGCATATGGAATTATGTCCATTTGTAGGTGATTTGGTCCCATATGCATGTGTAAATTATCTAGGAATTGGAATTTTAATGTGTAAGGATATAACATAATTTTATGGATTAATATGATCGTTATGCAAACAACTAGGTTACGTATGCAAGAAAGAATGAGTAATAAATAGATATGGATAACCTAATTGGTCAAATTGAACAAGTGTGGGATAGTGCAACATTGATACAATATTTTTGTTGTTACTAGACATGAAATACCAAAATGAGAGTCGACACACACTAGCTCTATTCTCTTATAAATAAAAGAGAAGATGATATGGTTTGGGTTTGGAGAATAATTAATTGTAAAGTAAGTCTTAGAAAATGTTATTAATATAGGAAGTCAAACAAGTTAATAACTTGGTATTTACTATTATCTATTATTATAAGTGGATAAGTTTGTACCACTGGTTAATTCATCCACATACTAAATTATAAATAATATGACAAGTGTATATTAAAAATATATAATAGTTTACAGAAATTAAATAGTATAACATCATGTAGCTAACATATATATAATAATAGATGACATGGTAGGATGGGGTAGATCAGTAACCTTGGGATATAAAAACAAAGGGGATTAATTTCCATAAATACAATTAGCATTAAAAAATAGAGATAGAAGAATAAATAGACGAATGTATATAAAGAATAAAATAAATACAGGGTAGCAACAACAAGGAAGACAGTAAGATTACTGAAGTTGAGACTTTAGAGAAATTGGTAGAGAAAGTAGTATCCCAAGAAGCAAGGGATTTAGGATATATTTGAATATAAAAAATTGAAGGATGATAAAAAGGGGAAATTAGTTTTATAGAAGATACAAGTGAGTAAGAAATAATGAATTGATTAGTTGAGGAATGTTGGAAACACAAGCACTAAGAGGAGAAGGGTGAACCAGTGCTTCTTCAAATTTTAAAATTAATTTCAAATCTCAACAAGCTATTTAATCTTAATCAAATTTCACCATGAGAAGAAAAAAACATTCAAACATGAGAAAATGAAAAGAACGTACACATGAACACAAGGTTTAATGTTGGAAACCCTTAAAGGGAGAAAACCCCACTAAAGTCAAGTACTAATTTGGACAATTTTCCTATGAAGATTACAAATATTTCAATTTATTGAACATCCACTCAACTTGAAGAACCCACTCCAAAATTTATCCAAGTACTCACTTGACCTTTAACAAGCTCCTACTTGCATGGAAGTAACAACTCCAAAGAATTAAGTCAAGCACCCACTTAACCTTTTACAAGATCAAACTTTCAAGGAAGCTCAAAATCCCCATTTTTCTAAGAAAAAACTTAGATTTATCAGAGTTTTGATCATTTTCATCTAGTTGTATGATACAAAAAATTTTGATCTCATATTCAGCTCATATTTGCTCTCTTTCACACCTCTTTCATCACCCATCTTCTCATCACATCATAATGTTGCAAGTAAAGCCTTTAAGGAATATTTGAAATAAGAAAATTTTACCTCATTCACACATGAATGAACTCATATTATTCCTCTCACACTTCACCATTCTCATCATCTCATTACAATTTCAATGTAGTCATTAAAACCACATCCTTATGCTCCTCGATAAATCCCAATCCTAAATGGAGCCAACTACAATATTTAGAATATCAGGGTCAAATCGGAACTTATGATGAGGAAACTTTGGACAATTGTTTCAGGAATTGAGCTTGTGCCCAGCAGTTGTCAAACGACTATGGATAACATGAATGCATTCTCACAATGTATGTAGGAGGCCCTTTCCATGATTCTATGTAACATGAATGATGAATATCTTCTACACATTTGTAATATCGAACATCTGAAAGAGGTATGGACATAATTAGAATCCATGCATGAAGGTACATGCTTATCTAAGATTATTAAGTTTTTTTTTATAATTTATTACAAATCCTATGAAAGGAGATGAAAACTTAGTTAATTTCTTAGCCAAGATAAAAAATATTAAAGCACAATTAGATGGATACAATTGTGACTTAATGTGTTAAAAACTAATCTACTTTATTATTCAGTTAAATATTCATGAAAAGTTTAGAAATGTTATTTCTATCCTAAATTCTAAATATCAAAATGAAGATGAATTGTCAAATTTAAATTATTTGAGTGCTTTTCTTATACATGAAGAGAAAGTGATGATGAGCTTCAATTCTAAGGATAATGCCTATCAAGCACTTCTTGCTTAGAATTCAAAGTTCAATTCTGGAAAGTCCCTCCCTGATAAAAAGCTTAGAACTAAATATTCATTAGCTGATAAGAAAATTGTTTCTTCTGAACAATTGCGTGTAAGATTTAATGGTAACTGTCACAAATGTGTTAAATTTATGCATAATAATAAAGATTACAAATCTAATAAATATATCCATAAAAATAAAAAACAATATGTTTCTTCTAAATATAATTTAAGGAAAAAGGATAGTTATAATGATATTCCTAAAAATGTTGCTTTATATGTTGCATTATACTCTTCATCTAATTCTGAATGGATTCTAGATTCAGGTGCATCAAACCATATGACTGGTGTTTCAAATTCTTTTCTTGATATTGTAAAAATCAATGAACATGTGTATCTTGGTGATAACTCATATTTAGAAGCAATAGAGAAAGGAAAAGTAAAAAATTTTAATGGTGTTTTGAATAATATTTTACTTGTTCCTAAATTGAAAAATAATCTTTTATCATGTTCTCAACTAACTCATGATGGATTATCTATTAAAATTTTGAATGACACTTGGTACATCAAGGATAGTGATGATAATTTAATTGTTGAAGGAATTCAAAGAAATAGTCTAAATATCTTGTGATGATTTCTCTTCTGCATCTTGTTTTATATCTCAAAGTTTGAATAGTTAAAAAATATGGCATGAAAGGTTAGGACATGTTAATTATCAAATCTTATATGAAATGTCTAGATATAATCTAGTGACAGGTTTACATGTGTTGTCTTATTCTCTTGAAGTTGCTTCATTAAATGATTCTTTATATATCCCTAAAAAGAAAACAAAGAAACTTGATATGAATTCTTTTTTATTGTTTTGGATATGGTATTAACACTATAGGTCTAAGGATTTACGGCCTTGTAAAAAGGGAAGTGTCTAAAAAATGCAATGTTGTTGTTTTAGAAAAATGTTTTTGTTCATCTATTAATGGTAATGTCATTCATGAATACTTCTTCCAACTATTACCCTCAAGGAAATGGTCTGGAAGAATCGAAAAAAAATAACATGATTAGGATCAAGAAATGCACAACAAACATTAGCCAAAGACAGTTGCATACAAATGTCTCACACATGTTATAGGAAGAAAAAATCACAATGAAAAAGGCAATAGGAACTTCATCTACTAAGCTTATCTATGGAAAGGACACTTCACTTCCTTTGATACTTGAGTTGAATTCATTAGCACTTACTCAATAGTTGGAAATCGAGGGTGCGGTTAGAGGGAAATAAGAATGGTAGAGATGGTCAGACTTGAAGAATCCAAAAAGAGATGAACCAATTATACTTTTAAGCATGAGGGTAACAACATGGAGCAATCAATCATAGAAGCGGTTTCATTATACTTTCTACCTTTTTGACCTCATAGGCTTGCTCAATTAGTTCTTGATTTGAGATCCTTGTCCTGATACAGACCTTAAAGGATATGTGTATTACCTTGATAGAGCTAAGATCAGGGTGCAATTATCCAATTTTGATAAACAATGACCTACAACATTAGGAGTTTTAATCATACTGATCATGCCTTTAATGATACTCTGCCTCCAAATTGGTATACTAACTCTTGAAATTTTTTGAGACCCATACCTTGATGGACATACCTCGTTGGAGTGAGCTCCCAGAAAATATGATCTACCTCAATGTTCACATATGTTTGAGACATGCCATTGAGTTTATGTATATTGACCATTATTGTACATTAAAAGAGTTCCAACTTTCCTCTCATGAAACCCTGCATGCTACATTCATTTGTACAAAGTCATTCTTCTCAAATATACATGTGACATAAAGTGACTTCACTCACACATATTTAGATCACTCCAGGAGATTCGGTAAATACTTTTTGAAATATTTTGACAAAACATTTGGTAAAAAGGATTCATAACAGGGTTTAGACTGTCAAAGTTTTCATCACAGTGTGCACTTCATGAACATTATCTCAACACATTCATACATAACAAATCAAAAATATACATTCCTACATCTCCAGTAGACTCTTTCATCCTCTATCCTCATGAATCTAGATGATCCACAAAAAAATTTATATCCTATAACTCTAGCAATCAGATGGACCTCCAAAAGTCAGTTTCCAAAATTGTTACTTCTCACTAATAACTCTGAAAACACAATCAAGGGGTAGGGAAGTAGTGATTTTGACAAAAAATTAGCTCTTCATACCTCCAAACATGGCAACAACATCTAGGAATATCATTACATTATATATGCTAGAACACCTTCATTTCAATAATGAAACTTCAGGATTATATTCTCCACTCACCTGTAGCATTGTATTGCGCGCTTCACTTCTATGCATTCCTTCCTTAGCATTTTCCTTTGTTCACTTAGATCCCTCTCTTTTCATCCTCATTGATCAAGTTGACTACTCTGATCATCATTCACCCTATACTCACGCTCTGAGAACATGCTTCAAAACCTATTGTAGTGTACCTAAGGCACTCTCACACACTACGCAATAGATTTCACAATATATCTTAACAACCTTAATACTCATGCCCATTACATCCTAAGGAAAAGTGTCATGACTCCCATATCCTTCCGTGTGACACTCATTTTCCAAAGATATAACAACACTTGAGACTCCACCCTTCCATCTCTTTTGATCTTACACAATTCAGATCTTCACACGTGCATGCCTTACATCATGTCTTCTCATTTTCTGCTCAAACCTTCTTAAACCCATCTTACTCCCCATGGGAGCATACCCTATGTCAGACATTGAGTGATAGCTACATATAGGACACTCAGAGTCTTGCGAACAGAGACATGACTTCCTTTTCACATACCTAGTTGACTTGTCATGTGGAAGAAGTATACCTTTATTTTAACAATCAACCCAGATGTACAATTGGTTGATCTTTCAGTCAATCATTACAATTGGCGTACCCATGTATACTTGTGTCTCTTAGACTTGCACATAATACAGACCATACTGACAAAGTAGTTAACTTCTACTTATAGCTTTTTCATATCCGTGTGCGCTTACAATATTTTGGACATTATTCAGCCACAAAAACTTCATGGGAATAGAAGAAAAGGCCATTCATATAGGCACCATAGAAAAGATCAATGGCATTTATATCATTTAGGTAAGGAGATGGATTATTGTTTAACACTTCAAGAGGATGGAGTACTTCTTTAGACATCTTATCTAAGATCTTCACCGCATAACAGACCTTGTGAAGACTGCATTTTCCTCTGAGTTACCTTTCCCCAACATGCCAAAGAAACATGGAGAACCACACTTGATAGATTTGCTAGTGGATTTATAGGCATTAGTGGTTGGTGGTTGAGATTTCAAGAAGTCATAAATACAAACCTCCTTCCCAGTGATATCAACAAGAGGCATCTGACCAAGTCTGCTTGAACATCAAACTAAGAACACCACCAGTTTGGCTCATTGACCTAAAGGTGCTCAGGCATTACATGCATCCTTAATTATGTTTGATAAGGATCACGGATCTCTGACATTCTAACTTGTAGACCTCTAGATCTGGTGTGTGCAAATGTAAATATAGAGACCTACTAATCATACCATTGTAATCGATTATGTGAATACCTGGACAGTAATACACTGATCATTTTTTGGCTCCCCCTCACTCCATTGCTTCCTTTAATACCTAAATATATTGGAGGAGCTTCCTAAGAGACCTAACAAGGTCTACATTGCATGCTCTTTTATGGTCACTCTTGAAGTGATCCTTACAACTCTATTTCTTATTCTTTATTTTTCATGGAAAAGATGGTGTAAATGCATTTTGGTTTGTGCTACACATGCCTAGCCTTCCCTCATGTTTTCTCCTTCATTTAGCACCTCAGACTAGATAGTCCTTCTTCTTATATGTTTGAGTTTTCTGCTTGAGTATTACCTGAAAACATTATCTTTAGCTGACCTCCATCGCAGTTATCCTTCCATCAATATTCCCTTGGCCTTGTGCCAGCCTAGTTTCCCTTCAACCTGCAATAGGAGTAGTAGCACTCAAAATAGGTATAGTGAACTAAACCTTCATTACAGAGCATAGAAATATCCAATGAATAAGGTCCCACAACTTGGATACGGTTCCATTGATGTCTCATATAACTCGATTCTTCAAGATCCAAGACATTGGTGTAATTTTTAATTACCAACACTACCCATGAAGATATTGATAACACTTGGGTCCATATCATTAGTCTAAATTTTTGGACTTACTTCTATCTCCTGGATTACTTGTGAAGGCTCAAGCCTGAATCAATCTTTGCAATAATTTGGCTCATTTCATTCATTGCATCAAGTCTAAGTGAATACGTTTAGTCTTCATGGTACCATTAAAGTCACCACCCTTGTAAACTTAGCAACATCAAAAATCTAAGTAGGATGTTTAGAGAAATATAGAACCATTAGAGTTATTTCCTAGATAATATGGATCAACAAAGTAATGTTAGGCCTTGTAACTTGAGGAACTTAGCTTGGACTAACTTTCTCATTTTATCCATGATTTGACACCATTCATTTGAGGAATTCTGAACCTCAGAAATCCAATGGTGAGAGGTTTTTGTTGAATAGAAATGTTTTTAATATAAACCTCATTCATATTTTCAACAGGTTTTACCAATAAGTGAGAAATTTAACTTTTAGTAAGTTGCAGTCTAAGGAAAAAGCATATCAGTTGAGCATCAAAAGTTCCACAAGCAGAAAAAACAAAGTCAAATGGAAAATAAGAGAGATATTTTTTTCATAGAAATGTGTTTAAAAAAAACCTCATTCATATTTTCTACAGGTTTTACCAATAAAGAGAAATCTAACTTTTAGTAAATTGTAATCTGAGGAAAAAGTGTATCATTTGAGCATCAAAAGTTCCACAAACAAAAAAAAATGTCAAACATAAAATTTGAGAGATCGTTTTGTTCATAGCAATGTGTTTTAAAAAAAAACTCATTCATATTTGCTACAGGTTTTACCAATAAGGAAAAATCTAATGTTTAGTGAACTGCAGTCTAAGGAAAAAGTGTATTAGACAAGCGTCAAAAGTTTCACAATCAAAAATAGCAAAGCCAAATGGAAAATATGGGAAAGGCATTTGGTCAAAATTGTAATTTCATAAAACAAGGATGGAAGCTTGTAGATTTTATTAATGTGAAATCAATCCAAAATACAATGGAGTGTTACAATTCTTATAGGAATTGAACAACCATGTGCAGACAAAGAAATAGGTTGCACAGGTAAAACTAAACTCACAACTAGCTTCCAATATTACATCCGGGAAGCACATAATACAATCAAACATAATATATTATAACAATTATACATGTGAAAATAAAAGAAAAATATGGTTGATAAAACCATATAAAAAATACAACAATAATATGGTTTATAATATAAACATATAACAACATTATTTATTTAATTAAATTAATTAAATAATCAATTTATATTATGCATAATTAATTAACTTAACATTCCCCCCCTTAATTGTGCATTATCTCAAGAGATGAGAAGAGGAACTCTCTGAAAAACTCAAACTTGTCACGTGCAAGTGAATTTGTGAAGATATCTGCCCGTTGTTTAGCTGGTGGACAAAATTGAAGCTGGATGTTGTGCTTTAATACATGTTCGTGTATGAAATGAACACCTAATTCAATGTGATTTGTTCTCATGAAAAACTGGATTGCGAACAAGTTTGAGAACACCTTCATTGTCAACATACATGGTGGTTGGTTTGTCCTGTGGTATTCCAAGTCCTTCTAGTATGCAACGTAGCCAAATCGCTTCATAGACAACTTCTCTTGTAGAACGATACTTGGCTTCTATGGAAGAGCGAGAAATGAAGTGTTGTTTCTTGCTTCCCCATGATATTGGTCTAGATCCCATAAAGAATACAAATCCAGAAGTGTATTTTCTATTATCATTATTTCCTGCATGATCTGAATCTGAATATCCAGTCAAGAAGAAGTTTTCATTCTTCTTGTATTCTAGACCAAGATCCACTGATCTTGTGAGATATCTCAAAATGCGCATTGCTACTTTCCAATGATAAAATTTGGGTTCCTACATGAACCTGGATAGATAGATTACTACAAAGCCGATATCTGGTCTAGTGTAGGCTAGGTAAATGAGACTCCCAATCAACTTCTGATAGAGAGTGGCACGTACCTTAGGAGATGGATCTGAACGAGATAAGTGAAATCTATTCTCCATGGGTGTAGAAATTGGTGTGTAATCCATCATCCTGAATTTCTTGAGCATTGTCTTGGTATATTTCATCTGAGAAAAAAAATGTGATTCTCTTTCTGCCATACTTCTAATCCAAGACAATAATGCATCATCCGGAGATTGGTCATGTCGAATGATCAATTAAGATATTTCTTCATTGCATCGATCATCCTCACTAAACTGATAGTGATGACTAGATTGTCGACATAGACAATGACATTCACAATCTCCCCCCCCTTGCTTTTTGAGGTAAATATTGGGATCGTATGGATTTCTAACAAATCCATGTTGTACAATATGCTCATCAATCTTGATGTACCATGCTCAGGGTGCTTGTTTGATGCCATAAAGAGATTTCCATAGTCTGCATACCTTTTCTTCTTGACCAGGTACTACATATCCCTTAGGTTGAGTCATGTAGAATTCTTCTTGTAAATATCCATTTAGGAAGGCACTTTTTACATCCATCTGATGGACTTTCCATCCAAACTATACAGCTAGAGCAAAGATCATTATGATTTTTTAATCTTAGTTGTGGGAGCAAATGAATCCTCATAGTCTATGCCTTATTTTTGTGCATGCCCCTTTACTACTAGTCTCGCTTTATACTTGTCCACTTTCCCATCTGCTTTGTACTTTGTATTAAATATCCATCTGCATCCAATGGGTTTCTTTCCTGATGGAAGATCAACAAGATGCCAAGTTTTATTCTTCATCACCGATTGATATTCAAAATCCATGGCATCTTTCCAAGATTTTGACTGTAGGGCTTCCTGGACTATAGAGGGCTCATCAGATTTAATAACTCTAGTCATCAAAAACAAATTTAACTTCTTCTCTTACTTTACTATGAGTTCGTGGTCCATGGGTGGATGTATATGGTGGAGCATCCATTCTTGCATCTCGTAATGTGCTAGTACACTACTTGGAAATAAATTGAACTGTTCCTGTGGGTCGTGGTTCTATCTAATCAACACCATCATCCCCATCATCACTTTCATCTTCTGAGGGAACATCAGCTTCAATTTTTACAACTGGTGAAAAATATACATCTGGTGAGTCTAAAAGAGGATTCTATTCTTCCTCCTTCTCAAAAAACTCAACAGATTTGCTGGTGTATAATTTTCTAGTCTTAGGATCCATTAATCTGTACCCAAGAGTCTCTTCACTATACCAAATGAAGCTAAGTTTCTGTGACTTCATGTCCAATTTATTTATTTTCTTCTTGGGTATGTGCATGCTTGATTTACACCTGAATACTCTAAGGTGGGCAATAGATGGTTTTAGTTTTGACCATACTTCTTGTGGTGTTATTCTTTTAAGAGCAACTATGGGCACTCTATTCAACCAATACATTGTTGTCTTTATTGCTTCTTCCTAGAATGTCTTTGCAAGTCTAGAGTCATCGATCATGCATCACACCATTTCCATGATAGTCTGATTTCTTCTCTCAACAACACCATTTTGTTGCGGTGTGTGTGGAGGAGGCATTTGTCAATGAATCCTGTGAGTTTGTAGGTAGTCTTTGAACTCATTACTAGTGAATTCCCCCCTCGATCTGAGTGGAGAGTTCTGATGTGATGACCAGTTTCATTCTCAACTGCTACTTTGAACTTCTTGAAAGTTTCAAAAGCTTCACTTTTCTTGCGAAGACAAAAAATCCACATTTTTCTTGAATAGTCGTCAACACAAAGCATGAAGTACTAGAACCCAGAATGACTTGGTTGCATCAGACCACAAAGATCGGTATGAACTAGGTCAATTTTTCCATGAGCTCGAAATGTACTCTTCTAGAATGAAGCTCTGTGTTGTTTTCCTACTAGGCAGTGAGGACACTTGTCTGTATCCTTCTGAAGAGATGGTAGCCCATGTACCATATTGCACCGGCGAAGTGTCTTGAGATACTTGAAACTTACATGACCAAGTCTCTGATGCCACAACTGTGCTGAGGTAGATTTCTTAGCCACAAGTGCCTGATCATCTCTGTGGACAAAATCAAGTTGGAATATGCATCCCACATTAGAGGCTTTTGTAACTATTTTTGAGCCTCGTGATTTATCTCAAATCAAACACGTTTTCTTGTTGGAATGACTATCAAAGTCAATTTTTAGATTGTGATCAAGGATTTGACTGAATGAAAGTAGATTCTTTGTCAACCTAGGGACATATAAGACATCTGATAGTCTACAGTTGCATGAACCAAGGGGTAGAGAAATGTTCCCAATCCCCTAAACTGTATATGAAGAATCATCTCCCAACGAAACATGATTTTTCGATGGCGTGTCCCTCATTGAAATAAACTAGTCTCTGTGGCTGGTCATGTGTCGAGTGGCACCCAAATCAACATACCAAACATCACTAGATGACATGGATGGTTCACTTGATCGAGAAGTGAACAAGTAGTCTTCATTGTCTGACTGTTCTTGTTGCTCAACAATATTTCCTTGCTGATGGGGTCTTCTTTTCTAGTTCCCCTTTTTCTGCCCTTTGATTGTGGTTAGAATGTACCTTGTAATACTATTGTTGTTGAGGTCCAGATTTGCTAGATGAACCTTTCTTGTAAGTATTATACCAACAATCTTGTAGGTCATGTCCTCTTTTGCAAATATGACATTACTTCTTCGGTTGTCTGTCCCCTTGATACTGATTTTGATTTTGGGACTTTTGATAGGAATTAGGTTTTCCTTTACCTTTTCCTTTCCATTTTTGATGTGAAGAAAGTGCCTGCTCTTCTTCATCATCCTTATTGTGCATTGCTTCCTCTTGTTGCAGTAGGTTTACCAACTTGTCAAAACTAACGGTCATATCTAACACGTTCAGTGTTGTAACAAAAATATGACAAGAAGATGGGAGTGCTCTCAGAATAATGGAAATGAGAGCATCATTTCAGACCACTTCTCCCAGGGATAGAAGTGAAGCCCTCAACTCTGCAACTCTTCTTAAGAAAGCTTCAATTTTCTCATTCTTCTTAAACTTCAATGTGTGTAACTAACTCTACAAATTTAGTATAACATTCTTGTTCTAGGCCTCGTATACTGTGCTCAACTTATCCCATGCTTCTTTGGCTATTTTCTCGAATGTTGTACATCATCAGAAACTACAAACAAGATGATAGTTTGGCCTTCTATCTGCTATTGTTATTGTGTTATATCAGTAATCTCGTTAGAGTCATTCACAGCAGGCCAGATCTCTTTTGTGTCTTAATTTTTGTCTTCCATGTAGCATAGTTGTTTCCTCTAAGTAATTATGAATCCAGAAGAAATAATTTGGGGGCATTGGTGCCCATTTTGTAGAGATCACTACAAGGTTTGCTCTTATCACTCCAGGTATAAGGTCTCCCAATATATATGTCAATCTGATATGAACCTTTCTATATACGCGCCCTTCCGATATACCCAGTGGTACATGGAAGAAGATCACCCTTTCTATATACCTGGCGGTACTGAAAGAGGGTCTATGTGAAAGAATTTAATATTGGTACCAAGACATTATTGAAAGGGGTTTTTGTGATTATTGACACTGGCTCAAAGAAATATCCTCATACATGCACGTAACTTCACTATATACTTGGATAATTTCTCAGTCTAGATTTATGTCATGCAATCATTCACAGATGGATGGGATGGCTCATAGTGTGTGCATTGTGACCTTATTACTCCCCCTCGATTTAAAGGGTTGATGCCCAGAAAATGTTGTTGCAGATATATTAGGCATTAAGTGCAATAGTAGTCGTGACGGCTTTACCTGTAAGCGCTTCCCAAAGGAACTATATATACCGAATGCTGCGAATGAGATCTAGGATCTTGTGAGTGTTACAAAACTAATTTTTTGTTGTTTTTTATTACAATTTTACTAGTTTCTGATCAGTTACAAAGTTTGCAGTTGACTTATGGAAACCTGAAAAATTAGTACAATATATTATAGAATGCAATTACATTAAAAAAATTGAATGGCAGGAAAAAAAAATTTGTTTTGTGGGCCCTAGTGGCATGTGGAGCCCAATATAGCTTGATGAGAAAAAAACGTAAAAAATAAGCTCAAAATGAAGTTTTTAGGTAGCACTCCTTTGGAAAAATTTTCTCAGGGTGCAAAATATGTTGAGTGGAGAAAACAAAAACATTTCCCTAAAATAGGGTTTTTCTCGCTAAATTTAGTTAGTTATAACTAAATTTGAATTTTCCTCTAAAGTTAGTGGTTCCACAAAATTTTCCTCCAAATTTGGTAGTGGGTGAGGGAGGGGGATTTGACCCCTTGACCTCTCTTGATGGGAAGTGTCTTACAAAAGTTATGCTAGCCACTTGGGCGGCTAAGCTAAACAATTATATGTAAAGAGAAATATGTAATTAAACACTTCCAAACTGTAAAACCATACCTCTTCAAAAAACCACGGTTTTGGAAAGGCGGTTTTGAGTGAAAATTCCATAAAAGAGAAAAAATGATAGGCATTGTTGGTGAGAATGAAGGCGGTTTTGAGTGTATATGGCACCTTAGATCATTTTTCTTCCTTCCTTTGAGCTTGTAATCTCTTCCTTGGTGAATTCTATCCTCCTTAACCTTAATTGCAATGAATAAATGTGGTTTTGAAGAATTTGATGGCGGTTTTGAGGAATTTGATGGTGGTATCATAGGGGACGGGGTTGGGAAGTTGCAGAGGCAACTCTGGCTCTCTTTTACTTGCACAAGATTCTCTAATGCTCCTCAAACTTTGCTGCAATCCTCCAATATCCTTCAACCTTCTCTGAAACCAAATGTAATTTCACAAAATAGGGATGGAAGCCTATAAATTTTATTAATGTGAAATCAATCCAAAATACAATGGAGTGCTGCAATTCTTATAGGAATTGAACAACCATGTGTAGATAAAGAAATAGCTTGCACATGTAAAACTAAACTCACAACTACTTCCAATATTGCATCCGGGAAGCACATAATTGTTATAACAATTATACATGTGAAAATAAAAGACAAATATGGTTGATAAAACCATATAAAAAAATACAACAATAATATGGTTTATAATATAACGATATAACAACATCATTTAATTAATAAAATTAATTAAATAATCAATTTATATTATGCATAATTAATTAACCTAACAAAAATCATTTTTTGAGGAAAACCCTCCTTCCAATAATTTAGGAGAATAAAATCATTGTGATTCTTGTTCCCAAAAAACAAAGAGAATATTTGGGAGAAAATTTTCCTAAAACAATGTGATTAGACTTTGACTCTAATAATATATCTCTCTCCATATTTTGTGGAGATGGAGACCTTAGCTATTAGGATTGGAATAAAGATAAGATCAGCTTGTATTTCCTAAAATAATGATTTGTTTGGATGCATGAATTATAAATGCAACCTTCCACACTAAGATATGTAATTTTTTTCCCAAGGAATAAAGATCCATTCCTTCTTTCCAATCTTCTAAGTGAAATCATTCTGCAAGTTCTTAATTAAAAGTATGAATTAAGTCCTCTTCCAAGGAATGAGATGGCCACTCATTCCAAGGAATATGGATCAATGTGTTATCTTAATTTCTTTATTTTTTTCATTCTCCTTTGTTGTAAAATTCTAATTTCATGTTATGTTATCCTTCTTCAATATAATTTCTGTTGTGAACCTACAGATGTGTTTTTATCTTTTAGTTATTTTTAATTTAGAAATTTCATTTACGCAAGTTTGATTTCTTTCATGCAAGTTTTATTTATGCAAGTGTGTTTATATTTCTGCAAGTGTGCCTTTAAATTTCTACATGTGTGATTTATTTTATGCAAGTTTGGATTTTGTTTAAAAGAGCTGCTTTCCAAGATCTTCTTCTCTTAATGCATACAACCTTCGGACACCAGCCCTATATTGACATTACTAATGAAGAGGATCGATGACCCTCATCAGGGAAGTGTTGGAACATAATGATTAATTGGGTTGGCTACCCCTTGATTATTATGGGTCCATAACTATTATATAGGTTAATATTTAATAATATCAAATATTTCTATTTCTATTATTAAATATGCTAACCTAGGTATATGCTTTAGGTTAAATATTTAATATCATGAAATGATTATATTTCTAATATTAAATATTATAAACCTAGGTGTATGTGTCAACTGTTTAGGCTGAAAAGGTGGGTTGGGAGACATACCTGATCACCTTATATAAAAATAAGTTTAGGTCCTAGTTTTATAAATTCATTTTAATTTACGATGGTTGGAGCGGGAGCGATCTTTGGAGCGTTGCTTTTTGAATTTGGTTTGAGAGAGAATATTATGAGGCTCCTAATGTAGGGGATCATGGGGCGATTCTACAGGTAGGTAGAAAAGATGCATAATTTACCAAAGAAAGGGAAAAAGTGTAGATGGATAGAATGCCCCTAGTCACATGGGCATGACAGGTGGTTGGAGCCCCTGTTAAACAAGTACATTCTCTTATTTTTGACCATGTCTGCAATGAAAATGACATTTCTTTAGAAATACCAGAATCCTTGGCCAACCGGGTCCAATCCTTAGTGTGTAATACCATCCTGGCCAAGATTCCTTGTAAGAAACCTAATATTGAAGAGTTTAGGAAATGGGATAGTAGGAAATGGATTCCTAAAGGATTGATGGAAAAGTGGCCTATGCTAATGCTTTCTTTGTTATTCATCTTTTCTTGGAGGAATATTTCTTAAGGATCTTAGCTTGAGGCCCTTGGTTCATGGGGTGCATTGTGTTCCTAGTTAAAAATGGAAGCTAAGATTCAATCCTCTAGAGATTATTATCAAGGAATACCATGTTTGGTTCTTTCTTCTTGAGCTCCCATTGGAATATTGGAACCTCAATATCTTGTAAAGGATCACTAAGGCTATAGGTGACCTGTTTATAATTGATTTGGTCACATGTTCCAAAACAAGGCTTCTATTTTCTTGATTATGTGTTAATGTGTCCCTAAAAACAATACTACCAAGAAACATCGAGATCAAGGCTCCTTGGGGATTCCACAACCAAAAGATCAACTATGAGTTTTCCCCTTTCATGTTCTTTTCCTTCGTTAAAGCAGGTCACAATCTCAAGACATGTCTTAAGGTGAAAGAGGCAGCGACCCATAAATACCTACTCAAGAATACTAATAATGTTAGTAAGGAGGATTTGAAAGGTAAGGGAACTATGCCACCAAATGGTAGTGGACCATCAAAGATCAGCCATTCACGGTGGTAGATACCAAATCATGCTGAGACTAAGGATCAAGTGATTCAAGAGCAACACCGAGAAAAGACTTTAGAAATAGAATGTCAGAATAATGACAACAATAGAGAAGTATTCCAAGAACTTATCATTGGTGATGATATGGTAGTATTTGATACTTCCAAGAAGATAGTATAATTGGAACAATAGTCCTAGATTCGTTGGAGGCAATCTTATTCTCCCAAATACCAGAGGAAACAATATGAGTATGAAATATGTATAAAATGTTGGATTTTAATTTGGAGGGCATCTCCACAGTGGAGGAGGATGTTCAATGATAATAAGAGGCCTTGGAAATTATGACAAAAGTTATCCAAACTAGTAGCTTGGAGGGTAAGGAAGGGGCAAAAGTTAGTCCAGATAAGGAAACAACGACAAGATGGAAGTAAGGAAGAAAATCAAGGAGTAAAAGACAATGCTAGCTAAGGTGTGCTCAGATCGTCACATATCTGATTCTAGTCCATCTCTCAAATTAGATACAAACACCTAGAACCAAATCCAAGGTAGAATGTTGGGGCTAATAAGGCTTCACCATGAAGACCACTCAGAAAGGGGGAAAATGGGGACAAGGTAACAAAGAAATACATCATGGAGGGTCATCAAAAACCATTAAATATAGGCAAGAAATCCTTCCACAATAAATTATTTTCATTTATTGGAACATTAGGGGCTTAAATAAGCCTAGTAAGCATAGGATTTTTATGGATTTGAAATTTATTGAGAAACCTTATGTGTTAATACTACAAGAAACAAAGATGAATGAAAATAGGATGAGATATTTTTCAGTCTATTATTTGGAAAGAATCTCATATTTCATTTTCAACCATCGGTTGGTGCCTCTGGAGGGTTATTGTGCTTCTGGAAAAGAGATATATTGGAAGACTTCCCCCTTATCAATAGTCAAAACCATTTAACTACTTACTTTACGGAATGTCAATACTAGAAAATAATTTATTCTATCAAAGATTTATGCCCCAATACATGAAAGTGGGCAGAAGTGAATTTTGCAAGCATATGAACACCTTTAGAAGAATGTTTGGTGAATTAAAATAGATCATTGAGTGGTGACTTTCAATACTCCTCTTATTCCATCTGAAAATAAAGGTGGTATTAATGTTTTCACTTAGATTATGGAGGATCTTGGTAACTTCATGGGGTGGAATGATTTAATTGATTTGAACCTTAGCGTACTCCCATATTTATATGGTCCAATAGGAGAGAAGGGGTTAACTTAATCCAAATAAGGCTGAAAAGTTTCTTGGTTAACACTTAGTGGATTCATGAACAAGAATATTCCATATTTTCACTTCCATGTAGATTAGGTCAGATCATAATCCTTTTGATCCTCAAAATTAGTGTTATGGAGAACCCCAACAACAGAACCTTTCAGGTCTTTGAAAATATGTGGACTACTCATTTAGTCTTGAAACAGAGAATTAAGGACTGGTGGAGTATAGAGGTGAAAGGTTATAGTATGTTCAAGGTGAAATCCAAGATCAAAAATATTAAAACGAATATGAATATATGGAACAAGGATATTTTTGAAAACATCTTTCTCCAAAAAAGAATAATATTAGAGGATCTCAGAATTCTTGGAAGAAAATATGGAAACATTAGGGAGTGGATTTATGAGGATAAAGAAAAAGAGAAGAGCCTTCTCTCTGACTGATCACAATATTCTAGCATAGGAAAGAGTTGTACTGGAAATAACAATCGAGAATTACTTTGCTAAAGGAGGGGGACATAAAACATCAAACTTCTTCCATACTTATGTGGTTATTAAAGCCAAAAAACTTGGCATTTAATAATTCAAGAAAGAAAATGGGAATTTGTTCATTTAGGACAAAGAAATATCTTCCAATCGTTATTTCCTTTTTCAAAAACTTCTTTACGGAGGATATTCTTAATGAGGAGGTCACGAGAGAAGAAATTCTAAATCTGTTTTGATCCTTTTCTATCAGTCAAAATGAGAATATGGAGCTTATTATTATCCATTCTAGAAGAGGATGATCAAAGGTATTGTGGATGTTATGGAAGGTGAAAAAAGCCCAGGTCCATATGAGTTTCTAGATTTTTTCTTCTAATTCTATTGGGATATTGTCAAGACTAATGTCATCAATGTTTTCCAAGAATTTTTTCTGTTCAGGCTGCATTCTCAAACAAATAAACCATACCTTTCTATCATCTCATACCTGAAAAGTCTAGAGCTATAGGATATCAATGATTTTAGAACCCATAAGCCTATGTAACACCATTTATAAGACCCTATCTAAGTTATTAGCTTTCAAACTAAGAGGCACTCTAAGTAATTTAATTTCGCCCAACCAAGGGGCCTTTGTGCCAGAAAGACAAATTTTGGACAACATAATCACAATTCATGAAACCATTCATTTTGTGGAGATTTCAGGCATGGAAAACTATGATTTTGAAGTTAGATATGAAAAAGGATTATGATAGGGTTTCTTAGGACTTCACGTATTCCCTTTTATCTAGATTGGGATATCACCCACATTTTATTAAAATGATTCAATCTTGTACTAAAGATCTAAGTTTCTCATGGTTATCGTCAATGGGAAACCTAATGGGTTCTTCAATTCTAAAAGGGGCCTGAGACAAGGGGATCCTTTATCCCCCTTTTTGTACATAATTATGGTTGAAACCTTGAGTAGGCTATGCATCAAATCCCATATAGAGGGAAGCATGGAATGGCTCAAATTTTTCCTTGGCATGGAGAATCAATGTCCTGTAGTAATTTCTTTGATGATATGGTTCTTCTGGGACAAATTATTATTAAAGAAGCCAAGACTATCAAAGGTACCACCAAGAAATATGGAAGATCTACCAGATAGAAAGTAAACTTTAGGAAAATGTTATTTACTACTTCATAAATGTTGATAAAGAATAACATAGTATAGACTGACCACTATATCCTGGAATGTAACATCAAAAATCTCTCCAAAATCTGTATTTGGGAATGCTTTTATGTGGGAGAAAAATCGAGGAACGTTGTTAGAATAAACTAATAGAGAGATTCCATAAGAAGTTGGCTTCATGGAAAGGATCCTTACTCTCTCAAGTAGGTAAAGCCCAACTCCTATTCAGAGTAGTTTTCAAAACATCCCCATCTACATAATGTATGTTTTCATTCTCTCAAATAGATTCAAGAAATCCATTGAAGGTATCCAAAAAAATTTCTTTTAGAATAGATTGGAGGATAAAAATAGAATCCCTTCTGGACTACCTAGGAAAAGGTTACTCAACCCAAAGACATTGGCTGGCTTGGGGCTAAATAAAATTTATTTTATGAACCATGCCCTCATTGCTAAGGTGGGATGGAGACTTCACAAAGAGTAAAGTATCTAGGTGAAATTTTTGAAGGCAAAAAATTTTCTTCCCTTTTGTGGAACTGTAGACTTCTTCAGTGATTTGGAGCTTGCCTAGAGGATCTATCTTCTAGAAAAACTCTGTGCCAAACCAGGAAGCTTGTTATCAAATAGTGTAAATGGAACCTCAGTTGATGGGTCTAAAACAAAATTCTAGGAGAATCCTTAGTTAGATGATACTAATCTCAATTATGTTAGGACCATGGAGTGGGCTTTGGCGGGTCCTTTCTATTGAGTGGGGAGATATAGTTTGCAATTAGTGGGACAATTACCAAAGATGGATTCCTATTCACTCCCCGTCTCTTTCTATCAAGGTGATATCCAACCTTTTGATGATTTGAAACAGGAAACTTAACGACATCTACATTCCTACTAGAAAGTTTCCAGAATGAGATCATATGGAGAAGAATATGGATACTAGGGATTATGAAGTTAAATCACGGTTACTTTTCAATGTTTGATAACGTTTGCTCTATGTCACTTTTTTGAGGAAGGTCTGGAAAAAAAATATAATCCCCAAGATCAATACATTTTTACTGAAAAGTTATAAAATGTAAGATCCTCACTATGGGTAGAATCAGATCACAGGGGAATGATCATCATAAATAGATGTTGGTTTATACAACGACAATGAAAGAATCCATCCAGTCACCTATTTCTGGAATTCCCTTTCTCATATCAAGTGTTTGTACTGAGATCCTCTGCATTTTTTGAAATTCAATTGGTCCTTCTCAGGAGATGTGGCCCTTACTACCTTGGTAGTGGAGTTTTAACTTTAAGAATGATATGATTAATAAAATTTGGAAACATAGATTTACCACATGTCTTGTGGGGTATATAGATTGAACACAACAATAGGATATTCAGGAAAAAAATAGTGAGGTTGATGTAAGGTTGTTGATAAAATAACACATGATTTGAAAGAAAATGCTCAGCTTATTAAACCCAAACAAGTTTCGTGCTAGCCCTAAGTGGGAGGAGGACATTTTTAAAAGGTTGGAAATTGTTGTCTCTAACAATAGTAAAAGTAGGTTGAAACAAGGTGTTAAATGGATTAAACCACCTGAAAGGAAGTTTCAAGATCAACTTTGATGGATCAGCCAGTGGTTAAGGATAAAGTGGTTAATGTTAGTGGTCTCATTCAAGATCATATTGGTAGACATATTGGGATCCTATGTGGGACCCATAGGAAATCACTCTAATAACATGGTTGAAGCAATAGATATGCGTTGGAGTGATAAGATGGGTAAATACTTAGGGCTTAAAAATATAATCCTTGAAGGTGATTTGATATGCATTATTAATTCTCTAGAAAGATAATAGTAAATGTATATGGAAAATAAATCATTTGATAGTGGAGGCACATGTGCCATGCTCACATCATTTAAACATGTGGTCATTCAACACACGTACCGCATGATGGGAACAAGTCTGGTGGATGAATTGGCTGAGAAAGTTAATTCAATGGTGGATTTAGTGACATGGAATGACACATGTATCCCTTGGGGACATGTTAATAAACTCATAAATGAATACAAAAAGTTGGAGGCTATGCACTATGATTACACTCTTAGATCACACACTTGGGGTTGTGAAAGAACTTTTCCTTTTTGGAAAAATTCCCTTTCTTATTTCATTCGTTCTTTCTCCATTTTCTATTAGTCAGAGTTATAGTGTCTATTTAAAAAATCTCAGCTTACCTACTATATTCATGGGGAGTGATAGGTTTTGTATTGAACCATCTACCTTTCTTGAACTCAAGAATGATGTGGATCTATGGAAATTACTGCACAAAGGTGATCTCACTAGATATATTTGTTATCTCAAAGGTAATGGTCCTTGACTTTCTGTCAATTTTGTGATTTCCTAGAAGGATGGTGGATTTATTTTTAGAGGGGTTCATATTGATGTATGTGAGAATGCCATAGCTGAGATAACTAGGTTAAAAACTAATGGCCTAAATTTTTTAAAGACAAATCTAAGAAAGAAACATGAAGTTTCTACTTTCTTTAAAGTTGGGGAAAACATTATTGCCTATGATGATGGTATTGATCACACCTACTGGATGGATAGATGGGATGATGTATACCTAGTTATTATGAAATATCTTACTATTGAATAGATTTTTTTGTAAAATCTTTACTCACCACCTGTCCATCCTCAATTTTCTATGTCATGACTAGACTATGAGCTTATAGCTTTCTTCCTCCATAGGTCGATCCTCTACGACTATCAAGGATTTCAAGAAAAATGAATGTGGTTATACCCTCTTCACCAAGGCCTCATTATTATTCTAGTTTAAAGAATAAAACCTTGTCATCCTTAATCAAGTCAAGGATTAATATTCTGAGCCAGGAAAAACATTACTTCTTGCACATCAATAAAATCAAGAAGAATAAAAAATGTATTTATCTCGATTGACGGTTGTTGCAGACGCCTTGTGTAATCTCAAAAAGAGTGATTAGGAATTTGGGGGAAAGTTTTAGCAAGAGGGACCTGGGATCTTCCTGAATTGGAGGGAAAAATGATGAGGGATCGAGTTCCACAATTGATACCATTCTCACTATCAACGAAAAACCTCATACAGTAGTTGAAATATTGTCATCAAAGGATTGAAACCCAAAACAACACCATCAATGAGATTTAAGCTGATTATGTTATGCAAGAGCAAATGCATTTCTCTGATTGAAAAATAGGTTTCTTATGAGGAGGAAAAAAGCATAAATGAAAATGAGTCTGATGTTCTTTTGACAGTGATGAGATGGATACTAGGTGACATGTTCAGGTATGGTTACAGTCGACAATTAGGGTAAGTCTCAAAAGGAGTTTAATGTTGGTACTTAGAATAAAGAATCAAGGGGTCAAACACCTAAAGAGATTCATTATGAAAGTGGCTAGTTCGAAAGATGGTGGTTTGAGCTACAGGACCCAAAGCAGGGATACTGAGAACTAATGGTGGGATTTTTGCAACCCTTATCTTTTCTGTTGTTTTTTGCTATTTTTGGTCTTGGTTTAGTTACTTACCAAAAAATGATGTTAATATGCAAACTATTTATTTTGGCTCTATTTTGTGGGGGCTTCGTTGTCAATATTTTTACACTCCACCTCCATGGCTTCATTGGTGTTTTTGGCTTAAAAATTTGCTTCTCTTTTGTATGGGGTTTTTTGGTCCCTATTTAAAACCAAACTTTTTTATCTTATCTAAAAATATATATTCACTGTATATCACAAGTGAAAATTATTTACCCTTATGATTAGGTTTTGAAGGAGCAAGTGACATCATTGGATGTAAGTTTGGTTCTCTAAAAGTAAAAGGTTATTCTTAAGTGGTTTTTACCATATTGGGGTTTTCCACTATATATCTATGTCACCTGTGTATTTATCTTTGGTATGTCTTTTTGTATTTAATTATTTCACAATGTAATTTTTATTTAATTTATTACATTACATAATCGATTCATGTTAATATAAATGTTGATTAAATCCATATTTTTTGAATCCTTGAATTCTAGTAGAATCTTGGTGTGTCTCCTTCTTATCAAACCATGTAAAGCCATCATAGGATCATGGTATGATCAGATGGTGATTTTTCGTTCTTCAAAGATTATCTTTTAGTCTGTTGTTCCATGATGGCATGTAATTTTCCCAAACAGTTATCAAGTATGTCAATATTCTTTCCCAACCTCTGTAAATATCCCTTCCATGTAATATAGTTTCCCTTTTGCTGTTATGTGTTATTTTCTTCTTTTGGTGTATTTCCCTTCTCTGTGTTTAGAAGAAATGACTCCATAAGCCCAATGGATAAGGCACTAGTACACAAAGTGTCTTAATATTTTGGGGTTCATGTTTGCTCTATCCTTATTTTTCTGGATATATAATATGTGCCCAAGCTAAAGAAAGTTTTTTTCATGTGTTTTTGCAAGGGAAAAATTCAATGTTGAAACATGACAACTATACCCTAGCATCAATTTTTTTGCTTATAACCCTCTGGAGAACTTCACCGGATCATTCCTCCCTCTATATCATGCCTATTCCCATCATACAAGTTCTCATATGCATTATAATAACTTTTCCAAAGTTCTTGAAATATGAAAACAACTTCATGAAGTCCTTTTGATGTAGTTCTTTTCAAGACAAATTTTTTAGTAGACTTAGAAATGACTATCTCTACCCTTTCTCACACAGGTGTGCACAATCTAGGATAAAATTGAAGGCCCTAATTCAAATATAAGTGGTATTAAGGATACAAGAACATATTGTAATTTATTTAGGAAAATTTAGGGAATATTTTAAAGTTTAGGAGAAAGTTCCATGAAAGTGTGTTTGTAGACACTAAAATTAGGTCACACTCCCCTTTGGTCCCTCGACAAATAAACACCCTTCAGTACATTAACTTATCCATGGCCCCCTTCACTCCACTAATATTAATTAAATTAAATTAAATTAAATAAATTCATTATCCTCACTATATTTATTATTTAAATATATTAATTTAAATAATATCCGCATACACTTCACTTAGACACCTCATCAAGCTAACCCAACCTAAAACCTATTCTTAGTAAGTTGTCATAACTAACTGAGACTTACCCAAACCCTAAAGATCAATGCCTGCATTACCTCTAACCACATTCCTGCATGCTTACAAGAAGCTCCATGTCTAATATGTGAGTTAATAGCACAAGATCCAAGGAAATCAAGAGGATCTCCCTAGTTTAGTAAACCTAGGAAATCCCACCTTGACCGACATTGGTTACCCCTGACCATTTCTGGTTATGCTAGAACCATTGTCGGTTACCCTTTTAACCCTAAAACAACCTTATTCTCAAGGTTGGAAAAATGTTTGGAAAATATTGGAAAAGTTGGTGAACATCAGACATTCTAGAGAGACATCGCATCTTCTAAGAGTGAATTCCAACGAGAACACACATGCAAGGAAGGAGATCAAGCATATTTTCCTGCACAGCCATCCCAATAATGATCTGATCTAACCAAGTAAAGAGGAATGTACATACATCCCATGTAGAAGCTTTCCTTTAGTTGGTGATCACCTCAAGCCTTCAAAACCTCTCATCAGCACCTCCAGCCCTTACTCACATGCATCCAGGACCAGAATCCAAGTAAGTAAATGTTATACTTCTCTGGTTTATTCCATTTCATCATTATATTATCATATTTTTTTACGTAGCCACCCATTGATCTCCTCCAACACTCACCCATCCATATACCCATTAAAAACTTTCCAAATCCCACCTAAATCACCTAATACCTCATCCCGACCAACCAAAGTCTTTTGTGTAATCACAAAGGAGACCTAAATCTCATTTTGTGGCATTCCTAGAACTCCATAGTAACCAGCACCGATTACACCTAACCTCCATTGGTCACCCTTAACCAAAATCAGTCTTTGTATTTTCCCATACATCCCATAATAGTGACCTATCCACCTAACTCTCTCTCACCCTCATTCACCTGTGATCTACCTAAGACCTCTGTTAGACCTGCAGAGACCCAGAACCAGTTATTTGACCTTTGGATCCTATTTTAACCTAGCATTTTAGATTAGATCCATTTCTTACTGTGTTTTAAGTGAGATACCTAAATCATTTCAAATTAAAATAGGATTTACCTTATTTACCACATTAAATTATTTAAAACAGTGGATTGACAGCCATCTAGGAAGCATCACACTTCCTGGATCTAGCATACTCTAGGTAGTTCACTGCATATATTGTTTAAATTTTTCTGGTGGTCTTACTTTGCATTATAGGTAGTTCCTCCTATCCAATAGGAAGCTCTCACGATCAGCTATGGATTCAAAAGTCATACGTGTGCAACAACCCATTAACCAACATTTGAATAGGTATTCCTCCTACACCCCTTACCCTATTTTTTTTGTCAATACTTCAAAGAAACGATCTAGAATCAGGTGAAACATTTTGGCATGCCCAGTGGGACACATCCGGGGTTCCTTGCATTTTATTCATTCCTAGGAAAAATTGTGTGTTTGTTTCCCTTTTGAAAAGCATAGACATTAATTTTCTTCCTTGGTAACCCATCTTTTCTTTCTATTTTCTCTAAAGGAAAATTTTCTTTTGGTGTAATTAAAAAGAACCATTTCTTCATGTTTTTTACATTGTAGTGACAGAGCATCCCTCTTCCTCTTCATATTTTTGTGTCATCCAACTTCACACTTTACTTTGGGCTTAAAAATAAGTGCATTCCATTCTGATTTATCTCATTAGCTCACATTAATTGAGGGCAACCTATACGTTGGAAGTCATGACCAACTGATGGTTGACAAATGAGTCATAGAAAGCACATCTCTCTCTCTCTCTGAGTCCTACCAAATTGCACAAATTCAAAACAAACACATATTCTTAAACAACATCTTTCCTGGGAACGCCTGTCAACGATCACATTGATATGAGGATTGATAAGTACTACCCAACTCACTGCTCTGTCGAGTCATACTTCAGAGCGAAGCCCACCCCCACCATACCATACCTAAAACCTCACCTTTTAGATCTCCTTCTTCATAGGAAGCCATCCTCACCAAAAAATTCTATTGCACTGTTCATGTGTCAATCCTTAAATAACATAAGCTAAACAAACATAATAGAAAAGGCACTCCTAGGATCACATTTTTTTAGTGTTTCTACTTAGCTTGCATTTTGAGGTGAGAGATCACATTCTTCATTTTTCTTGTTCATCCTTACATGCTCCTCATCACAGCTGGTGTATTCTGGCTTCACCTGAGTGTGCCTGGGCCATATCATCATCATTCTCAGAATTTTGGGTCTGATTCTACATCAGATTTTAATTCAAAACCACTTTTCTTTCATCACTGTTTCAATTTCACAGTAACCATCGTCAGTTACCCTTTGACTGTCATCGGTTATACCCAACCGACATCAGTTCTAGGTCCTTCTGTTAACCTACCAAAAAGGACATTTTATTCATTTTCTTCCAATTTTCACAGTCCCTGTCATTTCCATCATTCTCATTGACATTATAAACACATCAGATTTGGCATACCTGTCAGATTGTACCTTCTACTTATTTTTTCACTCACTGATCATTTTCTATAGTGACTGACAACAGTTATCCCTGATTGGCGTCAGTTTTCCTTAACCAGCATTGGTTAGCTTGTTTCACTTTCCAACCACCATTTGGTACCTAATCCACTTTTTACCATCAGATTCACCTTTTCCTACTATTTTTTGTGTCATTCACAGAGAAGAAGCCCTACTTGATCAGTATTGGTTCACATGGTGCTGACCTGAAGACAAGCAAGTGCACTCGTATTTCACACCAGTTGTCAACCAATCTTACCTAATCCTTCACCACCTTCCATTTTATCACCAGCCATGGATCCCATCTAACCTATCACTATTGCTATAGGAGATGAGGAGTTCACGCGACTCCTTGATCAAAAGCCTACTGCCTTGCAATTTTACCTTTCTCACTCATCCACTCAAGATGCCTCGGGTCAGTTGATATATGACATGCCCGTATCTATCCCCCTGAATCTCACTCCCACTACTACATTGGCCCCAATCTAGCTCTGTTTTGCCCACATCTACCTTACCCCTAGTCATTTCATAGCTAGGTCCTATACCCGCTATGACTGTCGCATCTGCCACCTCCGTTACACCTGCCACATCCACTATACCCTTGACAACTATCCAAAACATAACCTCATCCACCCCTAATGTCTCACACATACCCGTAGCTACACTACCACCTCCGATGTTAGTGACCCCTACCCCTTTTCAGAATGTGGTACTTTCCATTCCACAATCATTAGCCCCCATTACCACTAGGGTTACCATGACTCTTCCACCTCCATATACATACTATCAACCACCTCTTGTTTCCTCCATTATTCACTCAGGATATGTACCCCCTGTTTCACTACCTTCTTCCCAATCAACCTACATGGTAGCACCATACACTGGAGTACCACCCCCATTATATGCCCAAAACTAACCCTCTCATGCTACAGGAGGCACCCAATCATCGCAACCTACCAACGACCTAATAAAATTGATGTTAGACAAGATGTAGACATTAGAAGCATCAGTTTCCAGCTCCCACAACACTCTCACCTATGACAAGATTTGTAATGAGCCCATCCACCCATCCATTCCTATCCTCCCATACCTCGTGCATTGGGAAATACCTAAATTCAATCATTTCAATAGTAAAGAAGACCCATAGCAGCATTTGCGGTTGTTAAAACACGGGTGTTATCTGATCACTCACAATGATGCCTTGCTCTTGAGAACCTTTCCCATGCCTCTGATTGGACCTGCATTAGATTGGTATATTGGGTTATCTATACACTCCATATTCTCATTCAATCAGGTAGCCCAAGCCTTCTTGGATCATTTCTCTATCAATATCATCAAGAAGGTTACCATGACCGACCTATACTCCATGCGTCAATATGAGGACAAATCTATCGCATATTTTGTCACTCGCTAACGTATCTTGATCAACCAACTCACCTTCCAACTACCATAAATAGAACTCATCGAGCTCTTCACATGGGCTTATGCTAGACATATCTCACCAACCTTGTAGGTCTAAACCTTATGAACATTTAATGAAGAATTCACTATGGCACGGAAGTTAGAGATTTGCGCCATCGAAGAGAAGAAAATACAATTACGCAATAAGAATTCAGCATTCAAGTTGAATGATACCTCTTCTTCTTCGAAACCAAAAACTAATTATCCAAAATCTAAGGGTACTGCTAACGTAGTGGTACTCAAGGCTGGCCCAACTGATCCATCAAATCAGGCTACTCCCTCATCTAATCTCTCACCCATCCAGACTTTTCAATTCAGAAGAGAGCAGTGGAAATACACCCCAATTGGGGAACCTTACTCTTTTGTCTTAGCCAAACTTATCAAAGTTGGAGCCATCACTCTTTCACCCATAAAACCACACACTATTTTTGACCCTACTCTCCCCATGCCTGCATGGTATAAAGAATATGACTTTTGTAACTATCATTAAGTAAAGGGACATAGTGACAGAAATTGCATCACTTTCAAAAATATTGTCCAAGAAATACTCGAGAAAGGAGAGTTAACCGTGGATAATCCTAATGCACCTGCCAACCAAAACTTACACATCTTTAAGAAACCATTTCCCAACCATAACCCTTCATCTGATAAAACTGGTGAGACCTCAACTCATGATACCCATACCCACAAGGTTCACGCTATCTTTAATGACATACCTATCACCTCCCAATTACTTCACATTCCTTCCATAGAGGAAATCCTAGCCCAAAATCCTCCTTCCGCATCAGAACCAACCTCCCCTATTCCTTCACCCATAGAGGAACATCTTTCATCTCCTTCATCACCTATAGAGGATTCTCCTGCTAACATCGAGACCATCTCACCCTTAGCTTCTCCACTTAGAGAAACTTTACCTACAGTACCTCCTCTACCCATAGAGGAGCACCCATTACCTCCACCACCCATAGAGGAGAACCTATCCATTCCTCCACTTGCAGAGGAGCTTCCATCACCTTCTACATCTACCATATACCTAGTTAAGATACTATTACCTCTTGGTGAGCATTCTCCATCCGCTACCCAAAATCCTGTAGACCTACTTTGGGCTCTCTTACCCACGAAAGCTAAAGCTAGCCAATTTCCCATCTCTAAGACACATTTTATGGGCATTACCATTAAGTCCTCATCAACTCCACCTATAGATGTGTCATTCTCACTTTTGGCCTTTCACTTAGAATATGTGGATAGAGCCCTACTATGGGGACGTCTCCTGCTTCCAGTCTCAACACAGATGCAGAGGTCACTGGCTGATACCTCCACTATCTACCCAAAAATATTTCAACCAATCGAACCAAACATAACCACCTCTATCACAAATCCTTCCATGACACCTATCATAGCTCAAACCACATCCTTACCCATAGCCCAATCTATATCTAAACCAAAACCCACACCTACGACATCATCCTCGACTAAACCTATTACCACTTTAGGGGTCACCCTGATTACCAGCCTTACTCATCCATCTATCAAACTGGATCTAGCTACATCCTCCAAAGACAACACCACACCTACTCTGACACCCAAACAGAAGATACCAAACCCATAGAACTCATACCCCGGCTGTGCACCAACCACACCTACACCTGTCATGTCTATCTTAGGATCTCAGCTTCCCCACATGGTCAAGCAACCTCCACCCATCTATAAACCAAAAGCATAACAACCCCATTCCTTCCTCACAAACCTCTAACCTACCTAGAATCCCAACATGACTTACACCCACACCTATAGCATCTTTACCACCCATACCTCTAATACCCTTAGCTATTGCTTCACTACCCGCTACACTTCAGTTGTTGTCTCTCACACCCCAAGCACAACTTGCATCATCTACCTTCTCATCACCCCCATTATCCCCATGGGTAACTCACCCTCTTCCCCCATCTGCTTTTCCTTCTAGACCTTTTACAACCATATCACCTTTACCCAAGAAGGTGTAATCCAAAAATAAAATTCCACTACCCCACAATAAGGTAGTCAAAATAACCACACACCCTCCTACCCGTCCATCTACTATACCCCTACCTAAACTAACACGACCGACACCCAAAACCACGCCCACACATAAAACCATAGCTTAATCCTCTCCTCCTAACAAGCACGACCGACACCCAAAACCATTCCACAGACCATTCTGCGACAATCAACTGCACCTATACCCAAACCCACATTCACTTCCCATTGTGATCCACTAGTGGGGTCCTATGCCAAAAATTTAACCAACCTCCTTAAGACTTCTGTCATCACATTACCACCACTCAGGCCTTATGACCCCCTCAAACCCAAGCCAAAAGGGTTTGATGATACTAAAATTTGTTCCTACCATCGTGTACTAAGGCATGATATGGAAAAAAGTAAGGCCTTGAAAACTATCCTTATTCAGTTGTGTACCCCACAAGCCAAATTTGATGATAACAACCTTCTCGATGAGGATCCTGCTTCACCGACACCCATTCCCACACTGTCCACTCAATAACCACAACCTCCACCCTCACATCTCCTAGAGCCACCCCCAAAATTCAAAATTAACATGGTTCGCATCAGAGAAATTTCCACACCACAACCCAAATGTCGTTGCACCGAACTCACCTCACAAGTTTTTCCTCATCCAGTAGGTTTTTACCTGTCGTGTTGTTATACCACTCACCCTACACGTTCTTCTTTTGCCAACTCCCCTAAGATCAACATGATTCACGTAATTACACATGCTCATAAGGATAAGGGTAAAGAAAAGGAAACTAACCCACCAACCAATCCTATACCCAACATACCATCTGCACCCATACCTAAAATCACTATCCATGGCCCCACGTACCCCATTTCTAATGGCATCACACATCACACCATGTTCAAACAATTACACCAGTCTCCCCACAAAATTTCCCTATATGACCTCGTCTAAACATTAGAATCTCATCATCAAGCTCTTATGGAGGTTCTTCAATCTATTGAAGTTTTACCCAATGAATCTACATCCGTTAGACTCCATTATCACACCCCATCATGTATCCTCTCTCACCAAACTTATCACCTTCATCTTCACCCCCACCCTATTAACCAAGTGGCCTCCCTTAGCTTCTCAGAGGAAGAGATTGCACCACACCAAAATAATGACCCAGACCCAAGCCCTCTACATCTCTGTCCATGTCTGATGACATACAGGTACATCATGTGATGATTGATGGGGGCACTAGTATTAACATCATTTCATCCCTTGCATTCACTCAAATGCACATACCTGAAAATTGCATCCATAAACATCTGGTCATGTTGTGTTCATTCAATGATGCTATCACCTCTACACTAGGCACTGTCATTCTCCACATTCGCGTGGGCCCCTCACACTGTTCCTAAATTTTTTTTACATTTTGGAAGGGGGAATTCTAATATACCTTGTTACTTGGCAGACCCTGGATTCATGTCATGGGTTGCATTCCCTTCCACTTTACAAAATTGTGTAAAGTTTGAACATGAAGGACACACCTATACCATTCCAGGTTGATCCATTACCTTTCAAAGCATGCAACATGCTTTATTGACCAAATGATGTGCTCATACCTATTAAGCCATCTACCTCCGCAACCGTTACTTCTTCACCTACACCTCCACTTACCAATACAGTCATAGCTTCTACCACACATACCTCCTCCATTCCTACCACTACCATAAGCTCCATAGCTGACCCATTAGCTTTCCAATCCATTAACTCCACTTCCATATAGACCTTTGACACATTACCCATTCCAGCTACCTACATACCAACCACTGATCCCTTGGAATGTGTTTTTCAACGCCTCACTCTGGGGGAGTACCACCTATATAGTGTCATCACATTCCTTACTCCACAAGGGTATGTAAGTATTCACCAACACCCTCACTATTATTACCACATAGGAGAACGCCTCCTCTATGGTCCTCCTCACCTTCACACTAGTCTTACCTATGGGGGACTTGATATTATGACTTACACACCTAAACCACTAGCCACAAACTTGCCCCTTTTCCATTGACTTCCAATCACTTACCAATCACTATTTCTCCCACACCCTTTTGCAACATCGATGTGCATGGAAGGGTTTTGTTTTTGGATTTTATGAGCAAGGCCACCATACTGTTATTCCTTGTACCACCTGTAAACATAATGACCGTAGTGGTATTGGCTTTCCTAAACCACCCACAAAACAAGCCCTACATTGAACTCATTAAGGACACTAGCTTTTCTCCACCTTCTTCACTCACCGCTCCACCTTCATCACCACCCTCACCGATAGAGTCGATGGATCCTGAATCTATCCCCCCAAACTTATTTTTTCATAAACACCATTTCCTTGGGGCCTCTGACTTATCAATGTGAGGGGCGAGGCTCCTTCCACTCTTCCCTTCCTATATCCTGAAATGATCGATGATGATACACATTCAATTAATTTCATCTCAATGTTAGGATTATGAATCCATACTCATCTACCTTGGTGCAGAAGACTCATATATTCATCAGTCGTTAGCTTCTGAGATATAAACCATGTTGAATGAATTGACTATCGAGATCAACATTCATACTCAGGATGACCCACACATCCTAAAGATCAGATACTCTTTAGATGTTGTCTGAATAGGAAGCCATCACTTATTTTCCCAAGGAGCATAACCACACTTTCACTTGGTCTTACGCAGACATGCCTGATATTGATCCCACCATAGTGGTCCACAATTTTGTCAACCGTTCTCTGATGACAAACCCATCAAACAAAAGATGAGGAAACTACACCCTCGCATTACTCTTCTCGTCAAAGAAGAACTTCAATGCCTTCTTTCTATTTCCATTTATCTTACCCATTGATTATCCTTGTTGGATTTCTAACATTGTCCCTATCACTAAAGTGCAACATTGGGAATCCACATTCACATGGACTTCCATGACCTCAACCTAACATGCCCAAAAGATGAATTTCACTTACCTGGTATTGACCAAGTTGGTCGACCTTTCCTGTTAGTCACGTGATGCTGTTGTCACTCATGGATGGATTCTCAGGTTATAACAAAATTGTACTTGCCCCAAAGGATCAACATAAGACCTCATTCATCACCCCTTGGGGGACCTTATGCTATCGAGTCATGCCTTTTGGCCTTAAAAATGTTGGTGCCACATATCAAGTGGGCTAATGACATTACATATTCCATGACATCATGCATCGTATATTGGAAGATTATGTGGACAATCTCTTGGCCAAATATAAATGCCACTCTAAAGCAATCTAACCATCCTTCAAAACCATCTTTGACCATCTAATTAAATATTACGTCTACCTTCAGCCTAAGAAGTGCACCTTCACGGTTCTCTTCAAGAAAGCTCCTGGGATTTATCATTTCCCTCCATGGTATAGAAGTTGACCTGTTAAAGTCAAGGCCATTATCAAAATGTCTCCACGTAATAACCTTCAAAAACTTTGTAGCTTGTAAGGAAATTTTCATTCTATTCACCATTTCAATTCACAATTATCGGATCGGTGCCAACCATTTCATCATCTGATCAAGAAGGATGTCTCATTTAAATGGGATGATGACTTCCACAAGGCTTTTGAGGCCTTAAAACAATACCTTCTCCAACCACCCGTACTCATCCCACCTAAATATGATCAACCTTTCTACCTATACATATCATCTACTGATCATTCCTTGGGAGCCAAGCTCGCTCATTGCGATGAACAACATAGGGAGCAGGTGGTTTATTACATAAGCCCACACTCTTTTGGACTACAAAACCCGATAAAAACCATCCCGAAAAACTTTTCTTAGCCTTAGTTTTGTTGCCACCAAAACTCCTTCATTACCTACTCAACCACAAAACCTATGTTGTGACCAACACCGACCCCTTACACTTCATGTATGCCAAACCTGATCAAAATCAGCACATTGCATGATGGCTTATGCTTTTGGCTAATCTTGACCTTGAATTCATTCATCAAAAGTCCATCAAGGGCCAAACTATCACTGACCAATTAGCTAACGTACCTATTTTTGGGGATCAACCCTCTAATTTTGACTTTCCAGATGAGTCAATTGCTACCCTTTCCCTGGATGAAGCTCCTTACCAAATGAAACTCTTCTTCGACGGTTCCAAGTGTCAGTGTGGGGGTGGGGCTGGTATTATCCTCATTCCTCTTAATGGTGAACCCATGCCTTTGTCGTTCAAACTAGATTTTTAATGTACTAACAATATTGCCGAATATGAAGCGCTTGTACTAGGTCTTTAAGCTGCCTACACCCTTGATGTCAAATCAATCAACATCTTTGGTGATTCTCAATAGGTCATCAACATGGTCAATGGTATATACCAATGTCGTAATGAGATACTTAAAAAGTATAAACATCATGTAGACATAATTTTGACCACCTTTGATCGTTACACCCCTTCAAACCATCCCACGTTCAACCAACAAATTGTAGATACCATGGCCTGCTTAGCTTCCCAAATACCCACTTCACCCCGATTAATTCTAAATATTTTGTCACCGTAATAGTGACTCCAATCACCTTCTTATTTACCTCATGATGTTTACTCAATCGGAACCACTACCCCCCTGACCCTGAGTGACCTTTGGTATAAACAATACTCTACCTTTCTCTCCATCTTATCTCTTGATCTCACCCATAATGGACAACGCGCCTTCGTTAAAAAAGTATCTCGTTACGTCATCATGGGGGGGCCTCCTCTATAAGCACAAATTTGACGGTATTCTCTTACGATGCCTCACAAGTTCTGAAATTCCTTATACCATTAAGGAAGTTCATGATGGTATATGTGGAGGTCACTTCAGTGGCCTTGTTGTTGCTAAGCATATTCTTTGCCTGGGCTATTACTGGCCGACCCTTAACCATGATTGTTGTGACTATGTCAAACATTGTGTAAAAATGCCAACAACATTCCAATCTTCATCATACACCCAGTCATGCCTTAAAGGTCGCTTGATACCTTTTGCCTTTCTCTCAATGGGGTTTGGATCTTGTCAGAGAAATCAATCCTCATTCTTCCCAGCGCCATCAATGGATCATCACTGCTACTACCGAATACTATACAAAATGGGTGGAAGCCATCCCACTCATCTCCACAAAATTTGAGAAAATATATGTGAGTTCATTAACCACCACATCATTTGTTGCTTTGGTGTACCTCATTACCTCATCACTGACAATGGAAAATAATTCAAAAATAAAACTTTGTAGAAAATTTGTGATGCCTTCGACATTTAGCTTAGTTTCTCATCAGCTTATTACCCAAAAACCAATGGCCAAGATTAATCCACTAATAAAACCTTAAAAAAAATTCTCATGAAGGTGGTTGATATACTGGGAAGGATTGGCATACGCACATTCCTTTTTTTTCCCTATGGGCATACCACACTAGTATTTGCACTTCCACTACAACCACACCATTTTCTCTGGTTTATAGTACAAAGGCAGTCCTGCCTCTCAAAGTCCAGATTCCCTCACTCACATTTCTCTCCATGACATGCTCAATGATGATGAATTTTGTCAGGACCGTTTAGCACAACTAGAGTTATTAGATGAACTTCATCTTAACCATCTTGATCACCTTCAAGTTTACCAAAAATGCATCAAACATGCCTATGAAAAAATGTGTCCATGAAATGAACCTTCCAAGTCAGTGACCTTGTCCTGAAAGAAAATCAACACATAACCAAAGAAGAAAAAAAAGTAAACGGGGAAAATTTTTCTCTACTAATTGGCTTGGACCATACATTGTGACTCATACCTATGGATCAGGTGCTTATCATTTATCATCACTCAAGGTAAAACCTGAACCTGAGCCCCTTAACGCCTTGTATCTTTGACCATTCTATTGTTGACTTGTAGTCCTACCTCACCTTTTGTCTCTTTCCATGCTCATCCCTTGAGTTCTATCACTTCATACACCTCACCAATGACTAATGATTAAACAAGAATCATGTGAGTACCCGTCACTTGTTATCTTCTCTTGAATATGTGTACCATGGCAATGCTCTGGGACATAACATGATTCTCATGGATACTTTTCGTCTACCTTTAGATGAGATCCCATGGTCATTTCACCTTCCTTTTGAACAAGAGTCTTATTCTTCCACCTTGGTCTTGTCTATGACTTCAAAGACCTCACAGAGACCAAACTCCTTGAGTCAAACTTCTACTAAAAATGATGACTCCCTCAAAAGGACATCTTCCTCTCGCTCCTTGACAAATTGCTGCTATAAATAGACTGATCCCTAGAAGGACAACTATGTAAATCTCTGATAAAATGAGAGCAACTGAAACTTCCCACATCGATCAACTTCATGAAGACCTCAAGGAGTTCAATTTTATTCATCCCATATAGAATTCCCACATCGATCAGTCTATCTCAACTATAAGTCAAAACACTCAACCTTTTTGTCATGGACTTACCCATTGTGAGCTAGGTTCTCTTACTTGCCTGAACACATGCTACCTATACCATATACAAAATTAACCCATTTTTCACCCTTCAAACCATGCCCAATCTCATTTCCTGAAGATCTTTGACTGAGTCAGAATATGATTGGACTCTTTTATTTCTTTCATTTTTGCACCTGAGTTTAATCTGATCTCGGAATGAATTGTGGATTTATCCATCTATAGACTCAGCCTTGGATCAGTGGCATTGACCCAAGAGATGCTTTAAGTTTATCTAGGATGAACAAAAATTATAGACCTTACGCAGGTTGCAAGGTCTGAATGCGTTGAATAAGCTATTCCAGAGTCTAACTCAGGCTGATCGTGTTAAATGAATTGGTTCCCGATATCGTAATATCAGGAAGGTCTTGATCGTGGGCCAGGTAATAAATTCAGATACATTTATTCAACTAGCTTATTGGCAGTGCTGGAGTGAATCCTTTTCGTGAATGTATATCTGTAGGTTCTTATTCTGAACATTCTAAATGTTAGACCTAAACTGGATTTATTAAGGTTAATAACCTAAACCTAAACTATAACCTATGGGTTAGATTAGTGTAATCTAACCTAGGCCTAAGCTATAAGCTAAATGTTCTAAGGTTAGCAACCCTAGCGCTAAGGAGGTTAGACTAAGTATCATCTTAAATCCGCCCAAACTGATCCATCAAATAAGGCTAATCCATCATCTGAATCTCTCACCCATCCAGACTTTCAATTCAGAAGAGAGCAGTGGAAATACACCCCAATTGGGGAACCTTACTATTTTGGTCTTAGCCAAACTTATCAAAGTTGGAGCCATCACTCTTTCACCCATAAAACCACACACTATTTTTGACCCTACTCTCCCCATGCCTGCATGGTATAAAGAATATGACTTTTGTAACTATCATTAAGTAAAGGGACATAGTGACAGAAATTGCATCACTTTCAAAAATATTGTCCAAGAAATACTCGAGAAAGGAGAGTTAACCGTGGATAATCCTAATGCACCTGCCAACCAAACTTACACATCTTTAAGAAACCATTTCCCAACCATACCCTTCATCTTGATAAAACTGGTGAGACCTCAACTCAGTGATACCCATACCCACAAGGTTCACGCTTATCTTTAATGACATACCTATCACCTCCCAATTACTTCACATTCCCTTCCATAGAGGAAATCCTAGCCCAAATCCCTCCTTCCGCATCAGAACCAACCTCCCCTATTCCTTCACCCATAGAGGAACATCTTTCATCTCCTTCATCACCTATAGAGGATTCTCCTGCTAACATCGAGACCATCTCACCCTTAGCTTCTCCACTTAGAGAAACTTTACCTACAGTACCTCCCTCTACCCATAGAGGAGCACCCATTACCTCCACCACCCATAGAGGAGAACCTATCCATTCCTCCACTTGCAGAGGAGCTTCCATCACCTTCTACATCTACCATATACCTAGTTAAGATACTATTACCTCTTGGTGAGCATTCTCCATCCGCTACCCAAAATCCTGCAGACCTACTTTGGGCTCTCTTACCCACGAAAGCTAAAGCTAGCCAATTTCCCATCTCTAAGACACATTTTATGGGCATTACCATTAAGTCCTCATCAAATCCACCTATAGATGTGTCATTCTCACTTTTGGCCTTTCACTTAGAATATGTGGATAGAGCCCTACTATGGGGACGTCTCCTGCTTCCAGTCTCAACACAGATGCAGAGGTCACTGGCTGATACCTCCACTATCTACCAAAAAATATTTCAACCAATCGAACCAAACATAACCACCTCTATCAAGAATCCTTCCATGACACCTATCATAGCTCAAACCACATCCTTACCCATAGCCCAATCTATATCTAAACCAAAACCCACACCTACGACATCATCCTCGACTAAACCTATTACCACTTTAGGGGTCACCCTGATTACCAGCCTTACTCATCCATCTATCAAACTGGATCTAGCTACATCCTCCAAAGACAACACCACACCTACTCTGACACCCAAACAGAAGCACCAAACCCATAGAACTCATACCCCGGCTGTGCCAACCACACATGCACCTGTCATGTCTATCTTAGGATCTCAGCTTCCCCACATGGTCAAACAACCTCCACCCATCAATAAACCAAAAACACAACAACCCATTCCTTCCTCACAAACCTCTAACCTACCTAGAATCCCAACATGACTTACACCCACACCTATAGCATCTTTACCACCCATACCTCTAATACCCTTAGCTATTGCTTCACTACCCGCTACACTTCAGTTTGTTGTCTCTCACACCCCAAGCACAACTTGCATCATCTACCTTCTCATCACCCCCATTATCCCCATGGGTAACTCACCCTCTTCCCCCATCTGCTTTTCCTTCTAGACCTTTTACAACCATATCACCTTTACCCAAGAAGGTGTAATCCAAAATAAAATTCCACTACCCCACAATAAGGTAGTCAAAATAACCACACACCCTCCTACCCGTCCATCTACTATACCCCTACCTAAACTAACACGACCGACACCCAAAACCACGCCCACACATAAAACCATAGCTTAATCCTCTCCTCCTCTTCCACAGACCATTCTGCGACAATCAACTGCACCTATACCCAAACCCACATTCACTTCCCATTGTGATCCACTAGTGGGGTCCTATGCCAAAAATTTAACCAACCTCCTTGAAGGACTTTCGGTCATCACATTACCACCACTCAGGCCTTATGACCCCCTCAAACCCAAGCCAAAAGGGTTTGATGATACTAAAATTTGTTCCTACCATCGTGTACTAGGCATGATATGGAAAAAAGTAAGGCCTTGAAAACTATCCTTATTCAGTTGTGCTAACCCCACAAGCAAAATTTGATGATAACAACCTTCTCGATGAGGATCCTCCTGCTGCACCGACACCCATTCCCCACACTGTCCACATCAATAACCACAACCTCCACCCTCACATCTCCTAGAGCCACCCCCAAAATTCAAAATTAACATGGTTCGCATCAGAGAAATTTCCACACCACACCCAAATGTCGTTGCACACCGAACTCACCTCACAAGTTTTTCCTCATCCAGTAGGGGTTTTTTTACACCCTGTCGTGTTGTTATACCACTCACCCTACACGTTCTTCTTTTGCCAACTCCCCTAAGATCAACATGATTCACGTAATTACACATGCTCATAAGGATAAGGTTAAAGAAAAGGCAACTGACCCACCAACCAATCCTATAACCAACATACCATCTACACCCATACCTAAAATCGCTATCCGGGGCCCCATGTACCCCATTTCTAATGGTTTCACACATCGTTCCATGCTCAAACAATTACACCAGTCTCCCCTCAAAATTTCCTTATATGACCTCATCCAAACCTCAAAATCTCATCGTCAATCTCTTATGGAGGTTCTTCAATCTATTGAAGTTTTACCCAATGAACCTACACCCGTAGCCTCCATTATCACACCTCATCATGTAGCCTCTCTCACCAAATTATCACCTTCATCTTCACCCCACCCTATTCACCAAGTTGCCTCCCTTATATTCTCATAGGAAGAGATCACACCACACCAAAATGATGACCCAGACCCAACCCTCTTCATCTCTGTCCACATCTATGACATATGGGTACACCATGTGATGATTGATGGGGGTGGTAGCATTAACATCATTTCATCCAATGCATTCACTCAAATGCACATACCTGACAGTTACATGCATAAACATCTTGTCATGTTGTGTTCATTCAATGACGCTATCACCTCTACACTAGGCACCATCATCCTCCAAATTTGCATGGGCCCCCGCACTATTCCGGAATTGTTTTACATTTTGGAAGGGGAATTCCAATATAGCTTGTTGCTTAGCAAACCCTGGATTCGTGTCATGGGTTACGTTCCTTCCACTTTGCAACATTGTGTAAATTTTGAACGTGAAGGAAACACTTATACCATTCCAGCTGATCCCTCACCTTTAAAAACATTCAACATGATTTACCAACCCAATGATGTGCTCATACCTATTAAGCCATCTACCTCCACAACTGCTACTTCTTCACCTACACCTCCACTTACTAGTACAATTGTTGCTTCTACCGCACATACCTCCTCTATTCCTACCACTACCATAAGCTCTATAGCTGACCCATCAGCTTTCCAATCCATTAACTCCACTTCCATATCGACCTCTGACACATCATCTATTCCAGCTACCTACATACCAACCACTGATCCCTTGGAAGGTGTTTTTCAACGCCTCACTCTGGGGGAGTACCACCTATATAGTGTCAACACATTCCTTACTCCACAAGGGTATGTAAGTCTTCACCAACACCCTCACTATTATTACCACATAGGAGAATGCCTCCTCTATGGTCCTCCTCACCGTCATACTAGTATCACCTATGGGGGACTTGATACTACCACTTACACACCTGAACCACTGCCACAAACTCACCCCTTTTTCACTAACTTCCAATCACTTACCAATCATTGTTTCACCCACACCTTCCAACATCGATGTGCGTGGAATGGTTTTGGTTTTGGATTTTATGAGCAAGGCTACCATACTATTATTCCATGTACCACCCACAAACATAACGACCATAGTGGTATCGGCTTTCCTGAACCACCTACCAAACAAGCCCACATTGAACTCATTAAGGACACTAGCTATTCTCCACCTTCCTCACCCACTCCACCTTCATCACCACCCTCACTGATGGAGTTGATGGATCCTGAATCTATCCCTCCTAATTTTTTTTTTCATAAAAATCATTTCCTTGGGGCCTTTGACTTATCAACGTGAGGGCAAGGCTCCTTCCACTCTTCTCTTCCTGTATCCTGAAATGATCGATGATGATACACCTTCAATTAACATCATTCAATGTCAGGATGATGAATCCATACTCACCTACCTTGGTGCAGAATAATCATATATTCATCAGTCATTACCTTCTGAGACACAAACCATGTTTAATGAATCGACTATCGAGATCAACATTCATACACAGGACGACCCACACATCCTAAAGATCAGACAATATTTAGATGTTGTTGAACAGGAAGCCATCACTTATTTTCTCAAGGATCATAACCACAATTTCACTTGGTCTTATGTAGACATGCCCGGTATTGACCCCACCATATTGGTCCACAATATCATCAATGTTCCTGATGAAAAACCCATCAAACAAAAGCTGAGGAAAATGCACCCTCGCATTGCCCTTCTCGTCAAAGAAGAACTTTAGTGCCTTCTTTCTGTTTCCTTCATCTTACCCATTGATTATCCTCATTGGATTTATAACATTGTCCCTGTCACTAAGGCAACATGGGGACTCCACATTTACATGGACTTCTATGATCTCAACCTAGCATGTCCAAAAGATGACTTTCCCTTACCTAGTATTGACCAACTGGTTGACCTTGCCGCTGACCATGAGATATTGTCACTCATGGATGGATTCTCAGGTTATAACCAAATTTTTCTTGCCCCAGAGGATCAACACAAGACCTCATTCATCACCCCTTAGGGGACCTTCTGCTATCGAGTCATGGCTTTTGGCCTTAAAAATGCTGGTGCCACATATCAATGGGCTATGACATACATCTTCCATGACATCATGCATTGTATATTGGAAGATTATGTGGATGATCTCTTGGCCAAATCTAAACACCGCTCTAAGAATCTAACCATCCTTAAAACCATCTTTGACCATCTCATTAAATATTACGCCCACCTTCAGCCTAAGAAGTGCGTCTTCATGGTTCTTTCAGGAAAGCTCCTGGGATTTATCATTTCCCTCCATGGTATAGAAGTTGACCTGTTAAAGTCAAGGCCATTATCAAAATGTCTCCACGTAATAACCTTCAAAAACTTTGTAGCTTGTAAGGAAATTTTCATTCTATTCACCATTTCAATTCACAATTATCGGATCGGTGCCAACCATTTCATCATCTGATCAAGAAGGATGTCTCATTTAAATGGGATGATGACTTCCACAAGGCTTTTGAGGCCTTAAAACAATACCTTCTCCAACCACCCGTACTCATCCCACCTAAATATGATCAACCTTTCTACCTATACATATCATCTACTGATCATTCCTTGGGAGCCAAGCTCGCTCATTGCGATGAACAACATAGGGAGCAGGTGGTTTATTACATAAGCCACACTCTTTTGGACTACAAAACCCGATAAAAACATCCCGAAAAACTTTTCTTAGCCTTAGTTTTTGTTGCCACCAAACTCCTTCATTACCTACTCAACCACAAAACCTATGTTGTGACCAACACCGACCCCTTGCACTTCATGTATGCTAAACATGATCAAAATCAGCACATTGCATGATGGCTTATGCTTTTGGCTAATCTTGACCTTGAATTCATTCATCAAAAGTCCATCAAGGGCCAAACTATCACTGACCAATTAGCTAACGTACCTATTTTTGGGGATCAACCCTCTAATTTTGACTTTCCAGATGAGTCAATTGCTACCCTTTCCCTGGATGAAGCTCCTTACCAAATGAAACTCTTCTTCGACGGTTCCAAGTGTCAGTGTGGGGGTGGGGCTGGTATTATCCTCATTCCTCTTAATGGTGAACCCATGACTTTGTCGTTCAAATTAGATTTTTAATGTACTAACAATATTGCCGAATATGAAGCGCTTGTACTAGGTCTTTAAGCTGCCTACACCCTTGATGTCAAATCAATCAACATCTTTGGTGATTCTCAATAGGTCATCAACATGGTCAATGGTATATACCAATGTCGTAATGAGATACTTAAAAAGTATAAACATCATGTAGACATAATTTTGACCACCTTTGATCGTTACACCCTTCAAACCATCCCACGTTCAACCAACAAATTGTAGATACCATGGCCTGCTTAGCTTCCCAAATACCCACTTCACCCACTAATTATACAATATTTTGCACCGTATAGTGACTCCAATCACCTTCTTATTTACCTCATGATGTTTACTCAATCGGAACTGCTACCCCTGACCTGAGTGACCTTTGGTATAAACAATACTCTACCTTTCTCTCCATCTTACCTCCTGATCTCACCCATAATGGACAACACACCTTCCTTAAAAAGGTCTCTCGTTATGTCATTTTGGGGGGCCTCCTCTATAAGCACAAATTTGACGGTATTCTCTTACGATGCCTCACAAGTTCTGAAATTCCTTATACCATTAAGGAAGTTCATGATGGTATATGTGGAGGTCACTTCAGTGGCCTTGTTGTTGCTAAGCATATTCTTTGCCTGGGCTATTACTGGCCGACCCTTAACCATGATTGTTGTGACTATGTCAAACATTGTGTAAAACTCTAACAATATTCCAGTCTTCATCATACAACCAGTCATGCCTTAAAGGTCGCTTGATACCTTTTGCCTTTCTCTCAATGGGGTTTGGATCTTGTCAGAGAAATATATCCTCATTCTTCCCAGCGCCATCAATGGATCATCACTGCTACCGAATACTATACAAAATGGGTGGAAGCCATCCCACTCATCTCCACAAAAGATGAGAAAATATGTGAGGTCATTAACCACCACATCATTTGTTGCTTTGGTGTTCCACATCACCTCATCACTGACAATGGAAAATAATTCAAAAACAAAACATTGCAAAAACTTTGTGATGCCTTCGACATTTAGCTTATTTTCTCATCACCTTACTACCCAAAAACCAACGGCCAAGATGAATCCACTAAAAAAACCCTCAACAAAATTCTTATGAAAGTGGTTGATAGTACTGGGAAGGATTGGCATACGCACATTCCTTTTTCCCTATGGGCATACCACACTACTATTTGCACTTCCACTACAACCACACCATTTTCTCTGGTTTACAGTACAAAGGCAGTCCTGCCTCTCAAAGTCCAGATTACCTCACTTCACATTTCTCTTTATGACATATTCAATGATGATGAATTTTGTTAGGAACGTTTAGCACAACTAGAGTTATTAGATGAACGTCATCTTAACAATTTGAATCACCTTCAAGTTTACCAAAAATGTATCAAACATGCCTACAAAAAATGTGTCCATGAATGAACCTTCCAAGTCAGTGACCTTGTCCTGAAAGAAAATCAACACATAACCAAAGAAGAAAAAAGTAAACGGGGAAAATTTTCTACTAATTGGCTTGGACCATACATTGTGACTCATACCTATGGATCAGGTGCTTACTGTTTATCATCACTCAAGGGTAAACCTGAACCTGAGCCCGTTAACGCCTTGTATCTTTGACCATTCTATTTTTGACTTGTAGTCCTCCCTCACCTTTTGTCTCTTTCCATGCTCATCCCTTGAGTTCTAATCACTTCATACACCTCACTAATGATTAAACAAGAATTATGTGAGTACCCGTCACTTGTTATCTTCTCTTGAATATGTGTACCATGGCATTGCACATAACATGATTCTCATGGATACTTTTCGTCTACCTTTAGATGAGATCCCATGGTCATTTCACCTTTCCTTTTGAACAAGAGTCTTATTCTCCACCTTGGTCTTGTCTATGACTTCAAAGACCTCACATGAGACCAAACTCCTTGAGTCAAACTTCTACTAAAAAGATGATGACTCCCTCAAAAGGACATCTTCCTCTTGACAAATTGCTGCTATAAATAGACTGATCCCTAGAAGGACAACTATGTAAATCTCTGATAAAATGAGAGCAACTGAAACTTCCCACATCGATCAACTTCATGAAGACCTCAAGGAGTTCAATTTTATTCATCCCATATAGAATTCCCACATCGATCAGTCTATCTCAACTATAAGTCAAAACACTCAACCTTTTTGTCATGGACTTACCCATTGTGAGCTAGGTTCTCTTACTTGAAACACATGCTACCTATACCATATACAAAATTACCCATTTTTCACCCTTCAAACCATGCCCAATCTCATTTCCTACATCCTCAAGGGAATTCTTAGAACTTAGACATTTGGTGATCATGCAACTACTTTTCAGCGTAAAATAGTCAATCATGTAATGTCTTAAGGGTCTTATGTTCATCACCTCTGCCAAGGTCTGATCTACTCGTATGATCCTACCCAATCAAGTGGATTTATTGCCCTCTCTTATCTTTTGAACCATCTTTGTTTACATTTTGATTATGTAACACTCTGAACTGTTGTTACTTCCTCCTGAGCATTCAAGTGTTGATACATGATTTCTTCTGTAAAAGGATGTGTTCCTTTGATTGTGAAGTCATGCTTGATATGGACTGTATCTTCTTTGCAATTGAAGATCTTTGACTGAGTCAGAATATGATTGGAATCTTTTATTTCTTTCATTTTGCACCTGAGTTTAATCTGATCTTGGAATGAATTGTGGATTTATCCATCTATAAGACTCAGCCTTGGATCAGTGGCATTGATCCAAGAGATGCTTTAAGTTTATTCGGGATCAACAAAAATTATAGACATTACGCAGGTTGCAAGGTCTGAATGCATTGAATAAGCTATTCCAGAGTCTAACTCAGGCTGATCGTGTTAAATGAATTTGTTCCCGATATCATAATATCAGGAAGGCCTTGATCGTGGGCCAGGTAATAAATTTAGATACATTTATTCAACTAGCTTATTGGCAGTGCTGGAGTGAATCCTTTTCGTGAATGTATATCTATAGGTTCTTATTCTGAACATTCTAAATGTTAGACCTAAACTAGATTTATTAAGGTTAATAACCTAAACCTAAACTATAACCTATGGGTTAGATTAGTGTTAATCTAACCTAGGCCTAAGCTATAAGCTAAATGTTCTAAGTTAGTAACCTAGCGCTAAGGAGGTTAGACTAAGTATCATCTTAAATCCTAACCTATGCTTCTAACCTAACAAATGTTAGTGGAGGAAGGGGACCTATGAAGGGGTGCGAGCCATGGGCGGTGGTTTCTATGGCATTAAATGGGATGGATACGTATGAAGGACAAGGAATTAGCAGAGGTTTCAATGGCTAGTGAAAGCCGACATGGCAGAGTCGCCAAAGTTAGAAATGGTCTTTGACTTGCATTTGTCCATCGCAAACTATGGCGGTCGGTGGCAATGGAGATTGAGCGGGAATTTTGGAGTTAATACAATTAATGAACTCAGTATTCAAGCTCGGATTTATCGGGAAGACATGCAAAATGGAAAACTAGTAGTTTGTTTGGTTTTTCATGCGCTCTGGTTTTCTCTCTGTTTGATCACTGGTTCTTCGCACCAGTCTACTTGGTGTTACATGGAAAATATGAGTGTAACTCACTCTTTTCTCTATCAAGGAAAGTTTATAAGGCATGGAAATAACAAATTATTGTTGTTGAATCTAATGTGGAAAAAGAGAAGAAGGCTCGAGCTCTTTCAGTGGTCTTCTTTGGATTTTTAAGCAACATTACCAGGCATGTTAGGCCCTAACTTTTAAAAATCTTGCTTTCTTTCAAATGATTTCATTAGAACAACTCTGTTCAGATGATTTTTGGGATTAGTTGGTTTTTATGGTAGCTTTGTGTGATTTAGTTGTTGTATCTTCTTACTGGGTCGATTTTTCAAGTGAACCCTTGATGGGTGTGCATTTTGTTTTGAATGGATGTATTATCTTGCTGTGTTTTGCATTCCGGATAGATTTTGTAGAAATGTTGCAAGGAAAATATATGAATTTGGCTCTGTAGGAGTCCATGAATTGTTTTCTTGTTTGATTCATACTTCATTCAATACCTTGTTTTTTCCACTTGTTGAAAATGATATTGTTGGATTTCTTGAATGTACAGTATATACGACTTCTTTAAAAGTTCTGTCATGAGTAATATATGTTATGGTTGCTGAATCTTGTTGGATCTTGCTATAATACTTAAGTTACTTCTGATTGGATAACTTGATGTGTTTATAGTATTTGAATGCAACTTTGTAGAAGTTTCCCCCCCCCCCTTGCGTTGCATTTATGGGATTTAATCCGTTAATAGTTTGCAATATATTTATATATATACGAAATGACTCTGTGGAGTCCTTGGAATGTTTCGTATATTTTGGACTTCTGTAGAAGTCATAAATGTGAATACTATTAGTTTGATTCAGTTGGAGTCCTTGAGGGGTAACTGGTAATATGACTTCTGTTTCCTTGTTATGAAAACTTTAGCTTAGCAATGAATTCGTGGTACAGACTCAGTTGGAGTTCTTTTTATGTTTCGTCTTCTACTTAAGCTTAGAGCGAAGACTGTTGTTATGGATTCAGTTGAAGTCCTTGATATGAAACCAGTGTCTCTGCTTCTGTATAAGCCTGGTTGTGAATACTTATTAATTTTGGCTCTGTTGGAATCCTTAATATATATATATATATCTTGTATTTTGTCTTCTGTAGAAGTTAGTCGTGAATGCCATACGTTCTACTTCTGAAGGAGTTCAGATGTGAATACAGTATGTTATTGTTTTGGTTGGAATTCTTGAATTTGATATGTATCTTGTATCTTTCTACTTCTGTAGAAGTTTATTTGAAGAATACCACATGGGCAAGACTTCTTTTTAATCCTGGAGGCGTATATTATGTTTTCTCTTCTGAATAATCTTAGTTGTGAATACTGTTGTTATGGAATCAATTGGAATCCTTGATTTGTTGTCATATGAATTCAACTTCAATTTAAACCTTTAATATAATTAGTGGTTGAATTTGGCACTGTTGGAGCCCATGATATGTTGTGTGTTGGCTTGTTGTGTTTTAGTAGGGATTAGATTCGATTCTCAGTGGGATTTTTGTCCTTGTTGTGTTTTAGTAGGGATTAGATTGAACTGTATGTTGATGAGTATTTCAACTCAGTGGGATTGTTCTTGTGTTTGAGCATGATTACGTCTTCTGTTAGCGTGAATATTTAGTCATGTTATGTTTAAATGTTAGGTGAAATGATTTCATTTAAATAGGTTGTTTAGTTCATGAAAACAATTGGTGGATTGTAATTGTTTTAAGAGTTAGTGCTTATCATGCTCAGTTCATCGAAGATACAATAATGCAGGTGACTTTTGATGACACCCTTTGTATTGATCGTTAAGATTTACACCTTAAACTCGAACAAGTTACTCTAGGACTGATTAGGAATGTGGTCACGTTATAAGGCTTCCCTAGGAGTCTCGGGGTATCTTGACACACTGGATTAACTAGGGTTGACCCAGTATGTTAGCGTATCCCTAGTCCTCAGGAGCATCCCTACAACGTCGTCATCTTACTAATCCGTTCTTGAGTGAATAACTTGGGACAGGAGAGTCTGACAGAAGTCAGTATAAGACATTGTACATAACATAGGAATGGGGTGAAGGATGTATTCTAGATTGACGAGTATGCCGTCAAGGAATACGAGACGTAAGCAGTATGTTTCAAATCTTTGGCCAAAGTATCGCAAGCTTCTGATTGCATTGTCCTAAGTCACCTAGTCTAAGGGATGAGATGCTGATGAATAATGGTAACAATTATTCAGATAGGTTCCTTGGACAGAGCATTCTGAATCCCAGATTAGGGAAGAGAACCACAAAAGTGATGTGTTAAATAAAAACGCCAACTCTTAATACTCATGAATAGATCGGTAGATTACCGAGTCATGGAATGAATAGATCAGAGGTGCTCTGAGTCATTACAGCTGCATATGGTTATCTGTTATGAGAATGGTTGTTTTTGATTTGTGAGTTCTAAATTATGTATTTAGAACTAGGAAGCATTTGTCAAAAATATTTTTACTTATTCTAATGTATAAAAATGAGGATGTTACATCTTGGTATTAGAGCTGAAGGTTGCAGCTCTTGGACCTATTGTGTCCATAATCTGATAAAACCCTGAATTTTCTTGTAACAAAAAATGGTTGGAACAAGGTGGAACGTTGCGAATAATGCTCCACCTGAAGGAGGGGCAGCAACAACCCAAAAACTTGATGAGATCCTTGCTGCCCTGTTGGACACAAGAGATCGTTTGGCTGTACTTGAACAGCAGGTGATGGGAAATGAGGAGGATGAAGAAGCTGGTAATAACAATCAGCAACCTCCTGAGGACAACCCTGATTTGGGTGTTGATATTAATGCTGGAAATGCACCTGTCCAACCAGAAAACAAAAAGGCCAGGTTGGCAGTAGAACTCACTAATGATATAAAAAGGATAAGCCCACCTAAGTATGATGGCACCACATTAGGAGATGGAGCTGAGAATTGGCTCGGTGAAATTGAGAAGTACTTTACAATAAGAAACTTCTTAGAGGAAACCAAAGCTATTTGGGGAGCCTATCAGCTTTTCCACGAAGCATCTTCATGGTGGGATAGCTGTAAAGCAGAGCTAAATATTGATGAGACCAATATTACATGGGATCAATTTAAGGGCTATTTTAGGCAACGATGGCTGCCACAACTTTTCTATGATCAGAAAATGAGAGAATTCCATAACTTAGCTCAAGGGAAGATAACGGTAACTAAATACTGGGAGCAGTTTACAAAACTCCTCAAGTATGTACCGCAGTATCAAACTGACGAGAAGTTCTGAATATAGAAATTCATCATGGGATTGAATCCCATGATAGGGGGAGAGGTTGATGTTCACAGTCCAACCACTATGGAAGGAGTTGTTGAAAAGGCCATAAGACAAGAACATAAATTAAAGGCTATTTCTGCTCATAAAGAGGAAGTGCGGAAGAAGATTGCAAACCCTTCTTCAACCTCTCTTGCACCCAAAAAGGGACCATGGAAAAAGTTTGGAAACAAAATTAATTTTCCAGGGGATAATAGTAAGAAAGTAGTAGCAAATAAGCCTGCTGGAAATGTAAGGGATAATTTTACCAAAAATTATAACAATGGGCAGAAGCCCTATGGAGGACAACGTGATAATTACAAGACTGGAGGAAATTTTGAGCCTAAAAAGGGACCTGTAGGAGGTTGCTACAATTTTGGCAAATACCACTACACAAATCAGTGCCCTTTGAAGAAGGATGATCGTAATCAGCAACATAAGATACATGCTACAGTAGCAGACAAGCAAGCTAAAAAGCAAGTGACACCTATAGAAGTTCCGGGTAAGTTATTTGGCATACATGTCACTATTCTTTTTGATACAGGAGCTACTGAATGTTTCATTTCTAATAAAATTGCTTCTAAACTTAAGAGAAAGCTGGAAAAATGGATAAATCTTGGACTGTATAGTATGGTAATAACTCTGTTCATACAGTGAGTATGTGTCTTTTTGGGGCAGTCCTTGACTTACCTAACTTTTCCACGGAAGTTGACCTCTATGTTACACCTTTGGGGTCTTACGACATTGTCATCAATGTCAATTGGTTAGCTAACCATAAAGCAAAAGTAGACTGCTATGAAAAGAATATAAGATATTTAGATGATCAGCTGAAATCAGTAGAAATTCAAGGGGTTAAATGGGAAATTTCAGTTAGAAAACTGTCAGCTATGTAGCTTAAAAAGGATAAAAACAAAGGATGTACCCTTTATGCAGTAAAGATATCTGAATTTTCAGAAGAAGATGGTGATTCCATGAAACGATTTCCTCTGCTACAAAGTTTCAGGGATGTTTTTCCGGAGGAATTACCAAGGTTACCACCCAAGAGGGAATTTTACTTCACCATCGAAATCAAACCAGGAACGAAACCTATTTCCAAAGCACCTTATCGGATGACTACTATAAAGTTAGTCGAGCTTAAGGCACAATTGCAAGAAATTTTGTCTAAAGGTTTGATTATACCAAGTGTTTCACCTTGGGGAGCGCCTGTAATATTTGTGAAAAAGAAGGATGCAACACTTAGGCTGTGTATTGATTATCGGATATTGAATAAACCAACAATCAAGAACAGATACCCACTTCCAAGGATCGATGATCTATTTGATCAGATGCGTGGGACAGCGGTTTATTCTAAGATAGATCTTTGATCTAGTTATCATCAGTTAAGGATTAGAGAAGAAGATATTCATAAAACAGCTTTTCGAACAAGGTACGGACATTATGAATTCACGGTTCTACCCTTTGGATTAACTAATGCACCCGCAGCTTTTATGAACTTAATGAATAATATTTTTCAAGAATATTTGGACAAGTTTGTACTTGTATTCTTGGATGATATTCTTATTTATTCTAAAAGTGTTGAGGAGCACAATGAGCATTTGAAGATAGTTTTGGGGATTTTGAGAAAAAGAAAGTTGTATGGTAAGTTATCCAAATGTTCTTTCTTTGATTTAGAAGTTCACTATTTGGGTCATGTCATTAGCAAGGAAGGAATTGCTGTAGATCCTTCAAAAATAGTGGCAATAACTGAGTGGCCTGCACCAAAGAATGTGCACGAAGTAAGAAGCTTCATGGGTCTTGCGGGTTATTATAGAATTTTTTTTAAGGATTTTTCTAAAGTAGCTGCACCGATAACTTCATTACAGAAGAAGGATAAGAAATTTATTTGGAATGATAAGTGTGAAGCGAGTTTCAAAATTCTGAAAATCCAGTTGACTTCTACACCTATATGAGCTGTACCAGACCCTAATGGGAGCTTTACTATTGTAACGGATGCTTCTGGGGAAGGCCTTGGAGGTGTTTTGTTACAAAATGATCAAGTCATAGCATATGAAAGTAGAAAACTTACGTTACATGAGCTGAATTATGCTCCTCATGATTTGGAGCTTGCTACCATTGTTCATGCACTTCAAGTCTGGAGACACTATTTACTTGGGAAACCTTTTGAGTTGAAAACTGATCACTTAGGACTGAAATATATTTTCACTCAGCCTAATCTAAATGCCAGATAGAGAAGGTGGTTAGAATTTTTATCACAATATGATTTTGATATTAGCTACATCAAAGGGAAGGAGAATAGAGTAGCAGATGCTCTAAGTCATAGGAGGCACATTTCTGCTCTTATAACATTAAGAAATCAGTTTAAGGGTCAGGTAAAAAGTTCCTCAGAATCAGATACATACTTTCAGTAAGTAAAAGCAACGATTGCTGTAGAACCTAATGATGAAAGGTATAAAGGTTTTCATTTTGATAATGAAGAAATCTTGTGTTATGAGAACAGGGTATACGTACCTATGCTGAATGATTTGAGAAAGAATTTATTAGTTGAATTTCATAATTCACCTTTCTCTGGACACCCGGGTATTACAAAAATGCTTGCTGATCTGAAACATCAATACTTTTGGAAAGGTATGAAAAAGGATGTCAGTGAATTTGTAACTCATTTTCTGGAATGTCAACGGGTTAAGGCAGAACATATGCACCCTGTTGGACTGTTATATCCTCATAGCATACCGCAGTACAAATGGCAAGTAATAAGCATGGACTTCGTACAAGGGTTACCCATGTCCAGGAGTAAACATGATGTTATCCTGGTAGTTATAGATAAACTAACTAAGGTATCTCATTTCATCACTGAAAATCTGAAGGATGATTCACCAGTGCTGGCCAAAAGATTCGTACACAAAAGTTTTAGATTGCATGGTGTACCAGAATTGATTATATCTGACAAGGATCCTAGAATGATGTCAAAGTTTTGGCAAACACTTAATACAGCTCTTGGAATGAAACTAAACTTCAGTTCTGCATATCAGCTGGAAATGGATGGACAAACTGAGAGGGTAAATCAAGTGTTGGAAGACATGTTACGAATGTATTATATGGTCAACAGTATAAATGGGAAGAGTATCTTCCATTAGTTGAATTTGCATACAACAACACTTATCACTCGTCTCTTAAAATGGCACCATTTGAAGCACTTTATGGAAGGAAATGCAGAACCCCTGTTAGCTAGGATAGTGTTGAGGATAGAGTGGTAATTGGACCAGAGATCCTCACTGAAATAGAACAGCAAGTTAAGCTAATTCATGAATGATTAAAGGAAGCAACGGATAGGCAGAAGAGCTATGCTGACCTTAAGTGGGTTGATCGAAGGTTTGAGCTTGGTGTGAAGGTTTTTCTTCGTGTTAAACCCAGAAAGAGTTCTATAACTTTTGGCAAGGCTACCAAGTTTTCACCTCGTTTCGTGGGACCTTTCAAAATTGTCGAAATAATCAATCATGTAGCTTATCGATTAGCATTACCACCTACTTTATCTCGCATGCATGATGTTTTCCATATTTCTTTACTTAAGAAACATGTTTCAGATCTTTCACATGTTTTAAATTAGAATTCCTTGCAGGTCCAAGACCCAGGAATAATCGTGGTTAAACCCACATGAGTGTTGGAAACTCACTAATTGCATTTGAGAAATCGTGAAATACAGCAATGTAAGGTCTAGTGGGACCAGTTTAACGAAGAAAGTGCAACTTGGGAAAATCTAGAAGAGATGAGAATTGCTTTTCCTTTTCTTTTTCAACAGAATTAAATCTGTTGACAAAACATTTCTTTTATGAACTTATCTTTTTCAAGTTTATATGAAAGCCAGGGAGGCAAACATTATTCAGGCTGAATAAAATGTGTTGTGAAATTGATTTCTAGAACTATTCAAGTTGGAAATAGTGCATTGTTTTGTGAACTAATAAATTGGTTGACCTGAAGGTTAATTGAATATGTAATCATCGGGATGACGAATATTTTAGGAGGGAAGCATGTAACTCTCTGAACTATTGTTACTTCCTCCTGAGCATTCAAGTGTTGATATATGATTTCTTCTGTAAAAGGATGTGTTCCTTTGATTGTGAAGTCATGATTGATATGGACTATATCTTCTTTGCAATTGAAGATCTTTGACTGAGTCGGAATATGATTGGACTCTTTTATTTCTTTCATTTTTCACCTGAGTTTAATCTGATCTCGGAATGAATTGTGAATTTATCCATCTATAAGACTCAGCCTTGGATCAGTGGCATTGATCCAAGAGATGCTTTAAGTTTATTCGGGATGAAAAAAAATTATAGACCTTACGCAGGTTGCAAGGTCTGAATGCATTGAATAAGCTATTCCAGAGTCTAACTCAGGCTGATTGTGTTAAATGAATTGGTTCCCGATATCGTAATATCAGGAAGGCCTTGATCGTGGGCCAGGTAATAAATTCAGATACATTTATTCAACTAGCTTATTGGCAGTGCTGGAGTGAATCCTTTTCATGAATGTATATTTGTAGGTTCTTATTCTGAACATTCTAAATGTTAGACCTAAATTGGATTTATTAAGGTTAATAACCTAAACCTAAACTATAACCTATGGGTTAGATTAGTGTTAATCTAACCTAGGCCTAAGCTATAAGCTAAATGTTCTAAGTTAGCAACCTAGCACTAAGGAGGTTAGACTAAGTATCATCTTAAATCCTAACTTATGCTTCTAACCTAACAAATGTTAGTGAAAGAAGGGGACCTATGAGGGGGTGCGAGCCATGGGCGGTAGTTTCTATGGCATTAAATGGGATGGATAAGTATGAAGGACAAGGAATTAGTGGAGGTTTCAACGGCTAGTGAAAGTTGACGTGGCAGAGTTGCCAAAGTTAAAAATGGTCTTTGACTTGCATTTGTTCATCGCCAACTATGGCGGTCGGTGGCAATGGAGATTGAGCAGGAATTTTGGAGTTAATACAATTAATGAACTCGGTCTTCGAGCTCGGATTTCTCGGGAAGACATGCAAAATGGAAAACTGGTAGTTTGTTTGGTTTTTCATGCGCTCCGGTTTTCTCTCTATTTGATCACTGGTTCTTCGCACCAGTCTACTTGGTGTTGCATGGAAAATATGAGTGTAACTCGCTCTTTTCTCTGTCAAGGAAAGTTTATAAGGCATGGAAATAACAAATTATTGTTGTTGAATCTAACGTGGAAAAAGAGAAGAAGGCTCGAGCTCTTTCAGTGGTCTTCTTCAGATTTTTAAGCAACATTACCAGGCATGTTAGGCCCTAACTTTTAAAAATCTTGCTTTCTTTCAAATGATTTCATTAGAACAACTCTGTTCAGATGATTTTTGGGTTCAGTTGGTTTTTATGGTAGATTTGTGTGATTTAGTTGTTGTATCTTCTTACTGGCTCAATTTTTCAAGTGAAACCTTGATGGGTGTGCATTTTGTTTCGAACGGATGTATTATCTTGCTGTGTTTTGCATTCCGAATAGATTTTGTAGAAATGTTGCAAGGAAAATATATGAATTCGGCTCTGTAGGAGTCCATGAATTGTTTTCTTGTTTGATTCAAACTTCAGTCGATACCTTGTTGTTTCCACTTGTTGAAAATGATACTGTTGGATTTCTTGAATGTACAGTATATACGACTTCTTTAAAAGTTCTGTCATAAGTAATATATGTTATGGTTGCTAAATCTTGTTAGATCTTTCTATAATACTTAAGTTACTTCTGATTGGATAGCTTGCTGTGTTTATAGTATTTGAATGCGACTTTGTAGAAGTTCCCCCCCCCTTATGTTGCATTTATGGGATTTAATCCGTTGATAGTTTGCAATATATTTATATATATACGAAATGACTCTGTGGAGTCCTTGGAATGTTTCATATATTTTGGACTTCTGTAGAAGTCATAAATGTGAATACTATTAGTTTGATTCAGTTGGAGTCCTTGAAGGGTAACTGGTAATACGACTTCTGTTGCCTTGTTATGAATACTTTCGCTTAGCAATGAGTTCATGGTACAGAATCAGTTGGAGTTCTTTTTATGTTCGTCTTCTGCTTAAGCTTAGAGCGAAGACTGTTGTTATGGATTCAGTTGAAGTCCTTGATATGAAACTAGTGTCTCTGCTTCTGTATAAGCCTGGTTGTGAATACTTATTATTTTTGGCTGTATTGGAATCCTTAATATATATATATCTTGTATTTTGGCTTCTGTAGAAGTTAGTCGTGAATGCCATACATTCTACTTCTGAAGGAGTTCAGATGTGAATACGGTATGTTATTGTTTTGGTTGGAATTCTTGAATTTGATATGTATCTTGTATCTTTCTACTTCTGTAGAAGTTTATTTGAAGAATACCACATGGGTAAAACTTCTTTTTAATCCTGGAGGCGTATATTATGTTTTCTCTTCTGAATAATCTCAGTTGTGAATACTGTTGTTATGGAATCAATTGGAATCCTTGATTTGTTGTCATATGAATTCAACTTCAATTTAAACCTTTAATATAAGTAGTGGTTGAATTTGGCACTGTTGGAGCCCATGATATGTTGTGTGTTAGCTCAATTCTTGATTTTTGTCCTTGCTGTGTTTTAGTAGGGATTAGATTGAACTGTATGTTGATGATTATTTCGACTCAGTGGGATTGTTCTTGTGTTTGAGCATGATTACGTCTTCTGTTAGCGTGAATATTTAGTCATGTGCTTGACTGAAGTAAAGAGCTATTAACTGTACCTTGACAAGCGATGGAGTTGGATATATTCTCATTTGTTGAATAATATGGAAGGTTATGTGGAGTCTATTTGATGGATTATTCATCATTGCCTTGTCACGAGAGCTACTGTGTTGTTCAGTAATTTATAGGAAATTTTTCTATATGTATTTGACGAACTGTAGTTCTTCATGTGGTCTCGATTGGCTTAGTCGCAGGTGTATAATGTGATTGCATTACTCTTAAGTGGACAGTACAGTCATGAGCATGTTTGGAAAAGACATCTGAATGTCTCGGTTTCTTTCTCTTCTGCTGAAAAGTATATGTTGATAAATTTATATTTAATTGTTGGATTTGTAAAACATACTGATGGATTCATGAATTGTTAGGATATTCATTTTGTTGAATATAATGGCCTGTTGGATGTTGCTGTCCTTGGGGTTCAGATGGATAGTTGTTTTGGATACATTTGTTCTTCTTGGTCACTAATATTTATGATGAAATATCTGAAAAGTATCTAGGACTATCTAGTGACTATAATACGAGCTACGTGTTATAGTCATATTTGTATTACAAGAGCATAGTCTGAAATATGTTTACATGTTAGGTGAAATGATTTCATTTAAACAGGTTGTTTAATGAAAACAATTGGTGGATTGCAATTGTTTTAAGAGTTAGTGCTTATCATGCTCAGTTCATCGAACTGACCCGTGTTGACAATTTTTGCAGATGGTTGCCGTAAGTGGTAAAAGCACGCAGATCTAATAGGATGTTCAGATTGTTTAATTTGGCTTTATGATGAATTATAGCTTGATTCTCTGAATGTACTACTAGCAGAAAGATGTTCTTTTGTTGTTGAGTATTGTATCAAGTATGCTGAATGCATAAAATGTATTTGATTAGCTTGAAAGGAATGAAAAGAGATATTTGTTACTTATGTGTTTGTATTCGTATCTTGATGGTTTGACCTTCTTCGATTCGAATGATCTTGAGAGTATTATTATTATTGTATAGAGTGGAGAATTTTGTGATTATCTAAGTAAGCTTGCAAGATTATGTGACTGAATACTTATGATTGTTTAGTAGTTCTAGTATGTTCTATCTAAAGCTAAATTGGAATTTAGAGCACTGTCTTTCTGGAAGCTAGGGTTAAAATAAACCTGAGAAGGAAGCTAAACAAGCTGAATAAATTATTACTTACTAGTCTTGATCTAAATCAAGACAACGTTTAATTGGATTCTTAATCACTATATCTCGATACTAATAAGTAAGATATAAATTCAGTTATGAGAACTGATATAAACCTAAAAAGAGTTTGGTTAGAAAACTCATGTGAATGTTGATGGTTATTGTCCAATTTCGTTGATTTAGAATTATGCATATTCTATGAACTCCTTGAAGGGACCTCAAGTCTTAATAACTTCTCTTGTGTAATGGGTTTTACTATGAAAGGTCATTCTAAGGCGAGGAACCCATGGATTGGGAAAGACTAACCTTAAGGGAGCATCTTTTAGTATAATTTTAACTCAACATGTGTAACACTTATTAATAAGTAGATCTTTTCGAGGTGGATTTAAAGGTTGACGGAAAAATTCAACTATAGGGTTGTACCTTCGAGAAGATTAGGATCTTCTCAAAGATACAACAATGCAGGTGACTTTTGACGACACCCTTTGCATTGATCGTTAAGATTTACACCTTAAACTCGAACAAGTTACTCTGGGACTGATTAGGAATGTGGTCACGTTATAAGGCTGCCCTAGGAGACTCGGGGTATCTTGACACACTGGATTAACTAGGGTTGACCCAGTATGTTAGCGTATCCCTAGTCCTCGGGAGCATCCCTATAACGTCGTCATCTTACTAATCCGTTCTTGAGTGAATAACTTGGGACAGGAGAGTCTGACAGAAGTCAGTATAAGACATTCTACATAACATAGGAATGGGGTGAAGGACGTATTCCAGATTGACGAGTATGACGTCAAGGAATATGAGACATAAGTAGTATGTTTCAAATCTTTGGCCAAAGTATCGCAAGCTGCTGATTACGTTGTCCTAAGTCACCTAGTCTAAGGGATGAGATGCCGATGAATAATGGTAACAATTATTCAGATAGGTTCCTTGGACAGAGCATTCTGAATCCCAGATTAGGGAAGAGAACCGCAAGAGTGATGTGTTAAATAAAAATGCCAACTCTTAATACTCATGAATAGATCAGTAGATTACTGAGTCATGGAATGAATAGATCGGAGGTGCTCTAAGTCATTACAGCTGCATATGGTTATCTGTTATGAGAATGGTTGTTTTTGATTTGTGAGTTCTAAATTATGTATTTAGAACCAGGAAGCATTTGTCAAAAAAAAATTACTTGTTCTAATGTATAAAAATGAGGATGTTACAGATTACCTTATACAGGACTTGGTCCTTGACACTTACTTTTGGGGTAATCTCCTTCTTTTGTCACAATCACCCTCACCTACATCATTTTACCTATAATCTACCCACACCTAACAAACCTAAACCCACAACATGTCAAAAAACCTACCAAATCATTTTCATACCCCCCTCACATTCTTCCCTAGCTCATGGGAGAACTACATCGGCCTGAGGTCCCTTTTCGCTGGGACTATGTAGGTAGCACTCCGAGGGCATGAGGCCCTTGGAGGTTAGCTCGGCCATCCTCTACCCTAAACAATTCATCTTCCATGTACCTCACATTACATCACACCTAATTTCGTTTCCTTTTTATACCTGCAATTGGAAATTAAACCACATACATAACAAGTTGTTTCATATTTTAGACATTCTCACAGCATACATTTATTACGCCTACCATTTCTATATCATCACTATGCATTGATTATACCACATCTCACATATGACCCATATTATCATTTATTGCATAAAATAATGAATCACCACTTAACCCACTTTTGAATCAACCATGCCTAAATCAACCTGACTCGATCCATGCCTAAATCGACCTGACTCAATCCATGCCTATAACCTGACTCGATCCATGCCTAAATCGACCCGACTCAATCCATGCCTAAACCAATCTAACTCGATTCATGCCTATACCAACCTGACTCCATCATGCCTAACTCACCTAATTTCCCTCCATATCAAACTGATACATCAGAAAATCCCATGTATCTCATCAACACATCAACAAATAAAAAAATACCATGTATCTCATCACCACACCAACAAATCAACAAATTCATATCTCATAAACACATCAACAAATCAAGTCATAGCATGTATCTGATCATATATAAATCAAGTTATATCTCAAATATACATGGCTATCTCATCATGTCCATCATCTCACACTCATCAGCATGCAGGCCAATATATAATACAAAATGTCATCGGCACACAAGCCGGTCTCATATATACAATAAAATAATGAATCAATACAAAATATCTTCGACACGTAGGCCGGTATATGCTCGAAATATAAAAAAATATCTCATACATCCTCAATATCATCGGCACGTAGGCCGGTATGTGATCAAAACTATAAATATCTCTCAGCACACAGGCTGGTATATATCACACAAAAACTATCATACATCAAAAACCAGGCACCATATCAAACATCTCGGTGGATATCCTTCATCTCGGTATCACCTGTACCCTCGGCCTCCTATGTCCCTGCTGGCGCCTCAACTGGAACTGGTCTCCATGCTCTGGTAGCCTCTACCTGATCGGGCCTTAGAGCTCATTGAACCCCTATGCTCTCTACACTATGAGTGTGGGATCTCGTTCTCTCACTGGATGTTTGTTGTGCCTTGTACTCGACATAGGATATGAATTCTATCTCGGCCGTCATCAGCTAGTCTTGATAGTACATGGCCTCACCTAGGGCATCCCATAACTTGGATATAGGCACGGTCGATGGTGGTCCCATAGGTCTCGGCCCCTGTACCTACCCTATGGGACACTGTCCCGCGCCTGAATGTGAACTGGAACCTACTCCCGGTGCCTGTGGTGGTGCCCCCTACCCCTGTGCCTATATCTGGGCCTATAAGACCCTAATCTATTCCTAGGATATGGCCAACTAGCCCTGTAAACCTGCCACTTGAGCATATAAGGCTGCTACCTAACCATCCCCCTCCTCTCCATATCAATCTCCTCCACCAGCCATCTAGGCCTGCAGACTAGCCACATATACATGTAGCTCTGCTACCTCTACCTTAGAGCCCTCCAACTATGTTTGCAGTATACCCAAATAGGTAATGAGCATGGCTACATGCCCTTGTAGGGTGTCTGTACGTACCCAAAATTGTAAGGTACTGTACTGCCAAAATAACGTAACAGGTGCCCCAATGATGATACAGGTCTCCTCGCAAGGTGTTCGGGATCCAGAAAAGATCTCCAAGTGTGTGTTAACATCCCGCATGCCCCGCTTAGCCCCTACGTGATTTTTTTCCCTTTTCCCCTCTTTTCTTGTCCTTTTTCTCTTCAGTGATGAAACCGCCACCCTACTTGGGCGGCGGTCTCGTGACCACCTGTCATCACCAATCCAGCACTATGATAATTCTTCACCGAGAACTCCTCGTGCTATGATTATTTACTAATGCACAGCCTTTAGTTTGGTGGATGTAATCTGGAAACAAAACAACAACATAACACAAAAATACCATCGACTATGATAAGACGGAATGATGAAAAATCTGAAATATCAAAGTAAATTATAATATTAACATGAAATGTTACAATCTCACCCATGAGGTACTTCAACAAGACTATGGGAGAAACGATGGCTTCTTCAACACACCTTTAACTGATGGCTTCCTTTGCACACTTCCTACAATATTTCTCACTACTTCTTTCTATGCTAAATGAGGGGGGTGGCCTCTCTATTTATAGAACTTCTAGGCTTATCCATCTTATCTCTAAGATAGGATAAGAAATCCACTCTGACGAATCATATTTCATACCTTAACTCTTATCTGTACATATAAGCTTATCTGTTAAGATAAGATAAACCTTATCATTTTACATGGGTTCCACATTTTTAGACTTTTTACAAATAAAATACACAAAATATTTATGACCTCACTCCTTGTCCTTATTACCATATAATATTTTTAATTCCTAATCATGTAGAACCTACTTCTCTAATTACCCAAACTTTGACATTTTAACATTACCGGACTTCTTATGAAAAATACAGTACTTTTTACAACATTCCTATTGTACTTTGAATGTTACCGTAATCCACATTATTGGCGGCACCGTACTGACGGCGCTATTATCTTCTATCAGACGCTACTACTAATTATACTTAACAACAACATATTCCTAATACATACATTAATGAAATAGAAATTACGGAGGAAAATTTTAGTGTCGACATCTTCCCCCTTCCTAGCTTCTACTTCGTCCTCGGAGTAGACTATTCGAGTGCTTGGAAAATATTCAACTTGTCGTGGTTGACCCATTTCGTAATGGGAATGCCATCCAATTCCTCTAATCGGTACGTAGCATTTTCATGCACAGCTGCTATTTTGGAGTGCCCCATCCATTTTGGAAGAAATTTTCTCTGTCTTCTTTTTTTGTATTTGGAATCATATACTAGAACCAAGTCATTCACATGAAATGGAGACCACCGGATCTTTTGATAAAAGTATTCCTTCTGCTTCATTTTCTTCTTATGGCTTGTATCCTTTGCTATTTCTCTCATTTCCTCCAGCAAATGAAGATGTACCAACCTTTCTTTACTGGAATCACTTTCATCCATCCTTTCATTTTTCATAACTCTCACAGTGGGAATATCAAACTCAATAGGAAGAACTGGATCAATGCCATAGGCCAACTAAAATGGGGAGTATCCTGTTGCTGACTTTGATGTTGCCCTATATGCCCACAATGCTGCATGAATCCTTTTATCCCATTTATGTACCTGCAAGGCTGCATCTTTTGCTAGAATGATGACACAACACAAAATTTGTTCGTTCCACCTATCCATTTGTGCTTGGATTGTATGTTGTTGCCTTCCCGTGCTTAATAGAAAACTTATTTACTAGGGCTTCTACCACCTCATTAATGAAGTGGCTTCCTTGATCTGTTACAATTTATAATGGACAACCAAATCTGGTGACAATGCGTTCATATATGAACCTTGCCACTTCATCCATGGAAGCTGTTTTCAATGGCCTAGCTTCAACCCACTTGGTTAAATAATCTGTGGTAACTACAATATACTTATTTTGGCATGATGTAGTTGGAAGTGGACCTACAATGTCTATTCCCCACTTTTCAAAGGGACCAAGGGGAAGAATAGGACATAATGGAGCTGATGAAGTCTTACGGTTACCATGTGTTTGACAAATATCACATGTCTTACAATAATTATAAAATCTTTAAAAAGAGTGGGCCAGTGATAACCTGCATCCAAGATCCTTCTTGCTGTAAGTTTTCCAGAGAAGTGCCCTCCACATGTACCATTGTGGAATTCTTCTAGCAGTTCCTTCCCTTGATCACGTGCCCTCTTGTACTATCCATCAGGTCCTATTCGAAATAATACTCCATGCAGAATAGAATATGGACGACTGGCTTGAGTAATCTTTCTCTTGAGTCTTTGCATTGGCACCATCAGGAAACTTGAATTCATTCAGATAATTCCAAATATCTATGTATTCACTAGGGATTGTGTCAAGGGAGAACAATGCTGCATCGGGAAAATCATCATCATCACAAGATGATCCTAAACCATCATAGGCTCGAGAGAGTGCATCTGCATTGACATGCTTCTTTCCTGGCCTATCTCCAATATCAAATTCAAATTCTTGTAGCAAAATTATCCATCTTGCTATCCTCCCTGATGGGTTAGGCTTATTGACAATATATTTCAGAGCCTGATGATCTGTTACAACTATAAATTTCTGCCCTAGCAAGTAATTTCTGAACTTCTTCTACAACAAAAATGATAGCCAGAGCCTCTTTTCTAGTTACAGTATAGTTTACCTCAGCACTGCTCATTTGTCTGCTCCCAAAGTAAATTGGATGTTCATTCCCATTTTCATCCTTTTGGCTCAAAGTACTACCTAGTGCTGCATCTGAGGCATCAGTGTACACAATGAATGGCTTGCTCCAATCTAGATTCTTCAAAACACGTGAAGACACCAGGGATTCCTTCAATTGTCCAAAAGTTTCATGCGCCTTATTTCCTGGTTCATAAGTAACATCCTTCTTCAAGAACTGGGTTAGTGGCTATGCAATCTTTGAGAAATTCTTGATGAACCTTCTATAGTAACCCAAATAGCCTAAAAATGATCTCAACTTACTTCTATTAAGAGGAAATGGTAAATCTTTGATTTTTGAAACTTTATCAGGATCAGTACCAATACCATCTCTGGATACAACATGCCCTAACAAAATGCCTTTAGAACATCCAAAGACACACTTTGTAGGGTTTAGTGAGGCTTGTGCTTCATCTAACCTTTGAAATGTTGTCTCCATTTGGTGCAGGTGGTCCAACTTGCTCCCATAGATGCAAAAATCATCCAGAAATACTTTGATGAAGGTCCTAATGTAGGGGTTCGAACACCCTATTCATCAAACGCTGGAATGTTGTTGGAGCATTACACAACCAAAAGGCATAACTCTATAAGCAAACGTTCCCCAAGGAGTGGTGAACGTGGTCTTCAGCTGATCTTTCTCTGCTATACGAACTTGGTTGTAGCTGTTATATCCATCAGCAAAACTATAGCACTCGTGGCCAGCTACTTCGTCCAAGATCTGATCTGAAAATGGAAGAGGGTAATGATCCTTCTTTGTTGCCTTATTGAGCTTCCTGTAATCAACACAAATGCGTAGCTTCCCATTCTTTTTTATTGAGATCACAATGGGAGAAACCCATTTTGACATTCTCCACAGCAAATATGAATCCTGCATCAAGCAACTTATCTATTTCTTCTTTTACAGTCTTGGAAAAATTAGGATTCATTCTATATGACATTTGCTTTATGGCTTAGCACCATCTACCAGCTCAATACAATGTTCTACCCAACTTACTTGACAGAGTTCCTTGTAATCAAAAGTGAATAGGTGTATGTACCTTCGAAAGCTAGAGGTAGGATTCCCTCTCACTCTCCATCACAGTATCACCATCTTTATTTGTTGGAGACGATCATTAACTTCTTCTTCAGATAATTTTATGGGTCATGAGTTGGTGTGACTGGCAGGATATCCATGACTGAAACATCCACCTCACTTTCTTCATTTTCAGTGTCCACTTTACTGGTACTAGAGTAATCAGAGGATGTCCAATCATCATTTTCATCACTTGAATCCACAGGTTCTGCTTTATGATGTCGAGGGATCACGTTTAATCTTCACCCTCTCTCTACCACATCCAAGTGTCATGAAACCTTCATTCCAGTAGTTTCTTGCATGAACTCTCCTTAGCCATGGTCTTCCCAACAGCATTGGGTACGCAATAGTACCATTTTTCATCACCTGAAAGTCTACCACACATACAACACCCATAACAGATATTGCCACATTTGAAACTACACCTTCTGGTTTAGTTTTTCCTTAGATAATGACCTTAACATAAGTGTTGAAGGGCGATCAATTTTAAACCCAACATATTCATTACAGACTCGATCATTACATTAACTGCAGCACCTCCATCAACTAAGACATCATGAATTGAAATACCATTACATAATACCACAGCTTGTGGAGCATAGGGATCTGCCTCTGCCTCCAAAACAGGGACCATCAACCTCCTTCCTTCTTGAGCATTGATTCCACCTCGCAACTCCCACCCCTTCTCAAAAGACATAGCTAAGAGTTGACCATATGTAATATTTGCAGGCCTTTTGGACAGATCTTCCAAGATGGAGTACGGTCCTTATCTCTATGAAATCAAAAAATCCTGCACACCCAACTTTCTTCTCCTATGTTTCTTACTAGTTTCTTCTTTCATCTTCTTAGGATCATTTCCATCTTGATTATCTTTTTCTTTCTTTCTTTTTGTTACAAACACATCTACTTCATTATTTTTTCTCTTATCTACTACATCAAAAGAATTCACAGGTGCTTTTCCTTTATCATTATCTCCTTTACCAGATGTAGAAGCTCTATCTGGAAAATTATACTTATAATGACCCTTTTTATAACAACCATAACAAACAACTTCAGAAATATTTTTTTTTTGGACCTCTATCTCCTCCCTGAGAACTAAATTCCTTTCCTTGAAGAATATTAATAGTTAACTGACCCATCTTTTTAAGCAGATCTTCATAATCAGTAGATGTACTAGGAGAAATATTTGTGCTCACCGGGAGTGGTTGTGGATTATGGACCAAAGGTGCTGGTGTAGGCTCTACTTTAGCAACAATTTCTTTGGGGCTCCTCTTCCATGCATTCTTCTTGCCTTCTTGTAATCTCCTTTGCTTGTTCAATGGTAGCTGGGCGGTCATACTTCACTCGTTGTCTGATCTCTGGCTTCATCCCAAGAATAAAGTTCTTACAGAGGAGATTATCCATGCCATTCATCAACCCATCCGCTAATCCTTCCTTCCGGATCTGGGAATCAAGCTTCCTCCTTAGATCTAGAACATGAGCATGATAATCCCTTATCTTCTCCTTCTCTCCTTGGGATAGCTTTATGGTCTCGATCATGAGATTTACATATTTCTATTGTTCACCAAATTCTTCAAGAAAACTTTCAGTTAATAAATCCCATGAATTTTTCACATTATCACCTAGTGTTTCAAACCACCTAAGTGCTGAACCATCCAAAAGGTAGAAAAAAATTCAGTCCATTGTTCCCTTCTTATAAGGGCATTACAAATACAAGATTGCTTAAACTCTTGAATGAAAGAAGAAGCATCTTCATTAGATTGAGCTAAAAAAATAGGAATCTTTTCCCATTTTCAAAAGTAACCACCGTGAAATACCAACTCACAAGTACAATCAACAAGACTTATGTGTACAAATAATTGGAATCACTATAGTAGAAAGTGACTTTACACCTTTCTACAGTAAAATAGAAATGACCACGGTAAACTATGGTAAAACTTGACTTACTGCGGTAAAAACTGACTTTACTATGGTAAACACTATTCATGGTAAAAAGTGAAGTTACTGCGGTAAATACTATTCATGGTAAAAAGTGAAGTTACTGCGGTAAATACTATTCACGGTAAAAAGTGACTTTACTGCGGTAAATACTATTCCAGCAAAAATGAATTTACCATGGTAACTACTATTCATGGCAAAAATAACTTTACCATGGTAACTACTATGCACAGTAAAAACAAGGTTATCCTCCAATTGATTTTTGACTAAGTGGGAATATCTCTCCAGAAATTCCACCAATGAGGAATGGTCCCAGCAACGGAACCAAAATGTCATCACCAATCTGGCAATATGATAATTCTTCACTGGGAACTCCTCGTGCTATGATTATTTACTAATGCACAGCCTTTAGTTTGGTGGATGTAATCTGGAAACAAAACAACAACATAACACAAAAATACCATCGACTATGATAAGATGGAATGATGACAAATCTGAAATATCAAAGTAAATTATAATATTAACATGAAATTGTTACAATCTCACCCATGAGGTACTTCAATAAGACTATGGGAGAAACTTTACAATTACACCTCTTGATGGCTTCTTCAACACACCTTTAACTGATGGCTTCCTTTGCACACTTCCTACAATATTTCTCACTACTTCTTTCTATGCTAAATGAGGGGGTGGCCTCTCTATTTATAGAACTTCCAGGCTTATCCATCTTATCTCTAAGATAGGATAAGAAATCCACTCTGACGAATCATATTCCATACCTTAACTCTTATCTGTACATGTAAGCTTATCTGTTAAGATAAGATAAACCTTATCATTTTACATGGGTTCCACATTTTTAGACTTTTACAAATAAAATACACAAAATATTTATGACCTCACTCCTTGTCCTTATTACCAATATAATATTTCTAATTCCTAATCATGTAGACCCTACTTCTCTAATTACCCAAACTTTGACATTTTAACATTACCGAACCACTTACGACAAATATTTACTTTTTACAACATTCCTATTATACTTTGACTGTTACCGTACTCCAAATTATTGGCGGTACCATATTGACGGCACTGTTATCTTCTATCAGACGCTACTACTAATTATACTTAACAACAACATATTCCTAATACATACATTAATGAAAAAGAAATTACGGAGGAAAATTTTAGTGTCGACACGCCGCCCTAAACAGGGCGGCGGTCCTGTAACCGCCGCTCTGCTCAGGGTGGCGGTCCTTTACGCATTTTCCAGAAAGCTCTTTTAACACAACTCACGTAATTTCAATGTTTTACCAGCTTTCTTTCACTGCCATAAGCTTGCATTTATGATTCTGGTTCCCTGGAATAGTGTTTTGCCATTGTTTATAGTTTAAGAGTTCTATTTGGTTTTTACCTTGGGTAAATGCAAATGCTATAAATAGTTGGCTTGTGCTCAAGCAAATGGCCCCTCAAATTTTCCTCTGAATTTCTCATTGCAATAGATTTAGTTTTCATTTTTCTTAGAGTTCTTAGTTTCTTTCATTGCATGCCTAGTTAGTATTGTTTTACCTGTTAGTAAGCCACATATCCATCTTATGCAAGTACTGCTGTTATTTCATCCAATCCATTAGAATAGGATAGTCTGTTTACCAATAGGAAGCCATTAAAGTTACAGGTTTTGTTCTCCAAACATGATAGTTTTAGGTTCTGGACATTTCATGTTGCATGATTCACAATAAATCCCACTAGGAATTGCATAATCCAAGCTCTGTACTCTTGCGCTATCCCTCTCCTACTTGCATTGTATTCAGTCTGTATCTTGAGCTGCCTTTATCCCAATATCTACTTCTATTAATGCTAGCATTACACGCTTTTCTGGATCCATGTGGACATGAAGGAACGAGGAGATCACACTGAGGGGACAAGATCACACACACCATTGGATTCACCACTATTCTGCAGAATCCAGGTTCTAGCTTTCAAAGTTCTAGCTAGAAATATATTAAATAAAGTAGCCAATCACTTTATTTCAGTCAATTCTACTCTAAATATTGCCAGGGAGGCTGTGGGAGTTGATATTTTCTGAGAAACTATGATTCACTCCTCACTTCTGAGGTAGGATCGAGAGCCTTGCAAATAGATCAAGTCAATTATTTCATTGTTTAGAATAGATTCACAATTGCACAGACAAATAACTACACTCAGTTATCTTGTTTGTTTTAATTTCGTCATTAGATTAATTTTCAAATTCTAGGTATGATAAATTAATTTATCTTTTAAAAATTCCTTCATAAAAGTTCATCAGAAAATAAAAAAATAGAGAAATCATATATGCTATAGATATATTCAGCGTAGTTAAATTTTATTTTGCTGCAGTTCGATTTACATTGTTACTTTTGTATGACAATCACGGGACCTAGGGAGCCCAGGGATACGTATTCGAGCCAATCGTGCCCCAGCCCAATCTCATCACAGCAATAACTGATATAGATCAAAATATTAGGATCCAAGTCTTCTGAACAATGGTAAGCTTGCAACAAATCAATTCCCAGTTGAGCGGATTAAACATAGAAGATGACCAAGCGCACACGTTTTGGTCGAATCAACCAAACTACAGATTACCCTAGGTAACATCCATATGACTATAGAAGGGCTTGAAAGAGAATAAACCTTTGGTTGTGATCCTTTGGTCCCACATCCAGACGCAGGAGACACTCTTACGGATATAGATACCAGCCTAAGAATTCAAGTTGCACGAACGCCTGTAAGATATTTTGGGAAGATCACATAGTTATTGATTCTAAATATAGAAGTAGATAAAGCATATGACTATTAGATACTAAGGATCAGGGACTGATTCCATACATGACCATAGCAAGACTACAACAACCAAGAGTCTACGGTTGCGATCCACAAATCCTGCAACCCAACAAATCCATAAGTCAATCAGACATAGACACTAGCCTATGCACACTAGTATTCAGATCCACTCCACTTCCACCTATCATCATTGAACAGTTATCCTTACTAGATACAACAGCTAACAAATCTAGAGAGTTCTAGACTAGGCCAGAGAATTGTCCATAGAGTCAACCATATTTAGCATCCACCATATGACTTTATCCGGAGACATACACGAAACTATCCCAGGTCACTTTCCAAGTATTCCACAACCCATAGATCAAATCATGCTAGAGCTTGATATTGATTGGAGCCTTCGAGCAGTCATCCTTGCCGATCAATTTATCACACCAGTTCAGGTTAGGAGGGCCTTCTTTGCCTTAGATTCATAAATTCCACTAGTGTGTATCGAAGACATTAGATTGCCTAACTAGTTTTTCTGCATCCCATACATATTCCATCCCCACCAGTTGTCTTGGCACGACCTCGGGAGGTCAGGTCCAAGGAAGAGTTACTTGTAGATTCCCATGCTCACTTGTCACTTTTCCATCATACAAAATTGGTGAACCCAACGTGAACTATTTTACTTTCTGCTCTAGAGACAGATTTCTACTAGTTCTTCCAAAATTAAACGACTCTTTCATCTTTACTACCTCATTAACTTTCACCACCTCTTCGCTCCTTCCCATTATTCTATGGGTATTCATATACCCCCCGAATATGTCAGGATTTGATGCATATGGTAGGCCCCTCTTGGGCCTTGAGGCATACTACGCCCAACAAAATAGACAATCATCACCCTCACTCTCAGTATGGGGTGACAACTACTCAACCAACCAGTTGTCAACACAAACTCCAAGGATCAGATATAACTCATCTTTTCAAACTGAGGAGTTAGATCAGCTCACTCAAACTCAACAAACAGAGCCTTCAGGCTCGAATAATATGATGTTCACCGGAGAATCTGGTTCATCTCCTCAGGTGCTGCTGAGACCATAAATTAGTAGACAATCAAACTCATACCGAGGTTTAGATGATGAACATTTGCTATGTTATGCCAGGAACGAACAATGTTCTCAAAGTATGTACCCACCTATAGGAGGTTTACAAACACAACCCGAGGTCTCTTTTTAAGAAAATACCTCCATGGCACTACATATAGGAAATTCCCTCGGGGAAACTTGGTAGGGCAGTGATCAATTCATAGCGGGATATCACATGCCTAAGAAACACCATGATATACAACAAACGCTGTCAAGGCAGAATATCGTGACTTCACCAAATGAAGTCATCTCTACTCTAGTAGAAAAGGTTAGAGGGTTAGAACTTGCTCAAACAAGTCAGAATTCTCAATTTATGCAAGCAGGAAGTTCCAATCCTCCACACCATCCTAGCCAAGTAGACCTCCTCACAGGAGTAGGCATGTTAGGCAGACTCCTCAGTATTCACAACAAATGCCAACTAGACCCACCATCTCTAACGTTGTTCCTCCCGGTCTAGTACAAAACAATCCATTCCTGGACAATACCCCATCATACTTAAACATGTACTCCAAATCACCACAAGGGGATATGTTCTCCTCTCCTGGCATGTTTTCTCAAACACCGGTGTTTCCTTATGCCCCTACCAATGCATACGCTACACCATATCAACAACCCATTCCACCTCCACTCCCTCAACAAGCACCATCAATGGTCGAAACCTATGTGATAGGGACCTATTCAGAATATTTGAAAGAGCCCTTAGATTTCACCATGTGAAGCATCATACTTGCAAGACCTCTTCCCGACTTGCCTAAATACAAAGGCGAGGGAGATCCAAATGCACATATCAAAGCTTACGCTACAGCCATTCGAGAACTACTCCCATGGGATGGGGTTGTTGCTAAGATATTCCCAAAAACCTTGGAAGGCATCGCTCTTGATTGGTATTATAGAATACCTGAGGCTTCCATCCATTCATTCAAGCAGCTTGTGTCAGAATTCATCAAGGCCTTTGACATGAACAAATTATTAAGGACAGGAATCAGGGAATTCTCACACATCAAGCAAGAACACAACGAATCTTTCACCCATTTCATCCAAAGGTGGTGTATAGTTCTTTATTCTTTGGCAAGTGCTTCAAACATGGATCAAATGGAACTATGCGATTTATTCCTTCATTCTCTTAGCAGAGAGGTGAAGGAAGAAGTCTAGAAGTTCCCATTAAGAACTTACGATGAAGTACTTGAGAGTGCTCTTCGAATAGATCAAGCATCGATTGATAGTGGTCACAAAACATATGGAGCAAATGGGAGGTTAGTCACCTCCAACCAGAACACTACAACTTATCCTACTACCACGACCATCAATCAAGGACCTAAAATCCTTAATAAAAATCAGGGTGTAATAACAGATGGAGTAACCGACCAGCCTAAGAAGGTAAATGTTGTCAATACTCCATCACAAATAAACAACCAACGAAGCAACAACTTTACCCCGACAATCAATACAGTGGATTTTAACCATCCACAACAACAACAACAACAACAACGGAAAAATCCCACACAGGGTCCAAGCCAAAATTCAACTAGATACCAAAACTAGAATTCAAACCAAAGACAAAAAACACAAAATTTTAATCCTAATAGACAACGGTTTGATCAAAATTTTGGGCCACAATACGCACCAAACCAACAAACTAGGAATTACAATCCTAATTCATATTTTGGTATCCACAAAATTCGGGGCCATGACACTAGAACGTGCCGTGACTACAATAAATTCATGCAACACTTGCCAGATGAACAAAGACAACATTTCATGGATATGTTCTTGGCAGATCCTACATCACTAGCATCAAATACCTTTTTAGGGGTAGTTTCCCCTCAAAACGCACCCCTGAAGATCTTTAATGATCCACTCCCAAATCACGATAACAACAGGCTAAATATAACTAGGAAAAACAAGAGTGTAATAACAGGAAACAATGATCATGAAGCTTCAACCTCGCTAAATCCATTAGTTGCGCCATAACTAGGAAGTCAGCCACGGCATAAGGTAGTCATTTTAGTGGAATTAGACGCCAAACTACCCATCGAAGCTGTAATAAGGACACGAGAGTATTTCTCTTAGCCAAGTCCAAGCCACCTACCAGAGACGGATAACATCCAACAAATCGTAGCAAAACCTGTGGGTGCCTATGATTTAATTAACGACCTAACAAAAACCTTCTTGCACATCTCCTTTTTGGATTTATTAAAAAAATCCCCTGCTCATAGGGCTGCTCTTTTAGCGGCATTAGGTTTGGGCCATTTAATTAACATCACTTCATCTCCTGAAACATAGGTAAATCATATAGACTTTTATGTTCATCCTCTAGGGCAGGCGGACAGGGATGTCGAATTCATATTCGAGATAAACAAAATGCTGACAGATGCTGAGATCACATGTCGAGGTGATCTAGCCTTACATTTACAAGTGTGGGTTTATAACAACTATGTAAAGCATGCAATGGTTGACGATGGGGCGGTGGTTAACATAGTCCCCTTCTTTTTCCTTCAAAAGCTAGGGTATGGAGAAATGAATTGTTCCACAACTCGAAACACACTAAGAGGCTATGATAGCCTTAAAACCACCTTGTTTGGAACTATAATATTACCGATCACCTTAGGACCCAAAACCATCTTGACTAAGTTTTATATTATAGATTGGGATAGTGACTATAATATGATCCTTGGCCGACCATGGATACACCACATGAAGGCAATCTCTTCTACGCTATTTCAAGAAGTAAGGTTTTTACACTTAGGAAAGGTATTTGTAGCCAAAGGTGATCCAAAACCATTCGATGTACACCTAGCTGACTTAAAGAAAAAGACCAGGCGTGTACTCGGAGTTTGAACTCCCAAAAAACCAACTTAATAAACCTGCCGATGCAAAACCAAAAGAAAAGTTGGTACCTACGACAGATCTTGAAACTATGAGCCTAGCCAAAAAAACCCCAACCCCCAAAGATGAGGCTAACACTGTAGAAACAGTATCATTAGGAACTACTACAAAAATTGTTGAAATAATAGAACAAGATTTACCAATGTTCTTACCATTTTGATTCTGTAGGCGTGGGATATTCCCTGGGTGTCGGTTCTCTCCCAGCGGTAGATCTCTGCATGGTAGAGGTAGAAGATATTAACACAACAAATATCCCAACATCTATACTCCCAGTTAAATATTGGACTCTCCATTTTGATGGGGCTAGATGTCATTATGGAGCTGGGGTAGGTATAATCCTTACTTCTCCCAAGGGGAAAGTCCTACCATTTGCCTTTAAACTAAATTTTGAATGCACAAACAATGGCGCTGAGTACGAATCCCTCCTCCTTGGCCTCATCTTAGCTAAGATAATTGGTGTTGATAACATCAGAGTCTTAGGAGACTCAAAATTGGTAGCAAACCAAGTCTCTAAGATATATGAAACCAAAACCGAGCACTTACAACTTTACAAAATAGCTGTATTGAATTTAAGCAAGGAGTTTGACTTCATATCAATTGAAGCAATCCCGCGAGAGAAAAATCTTCTCGCTGATTCAATAGCAACTTCAGCATCACGTTTTACTCCAAACAGTAAGTTAGAGGATACCAGTTTCATAGTATCCCTTCATGATGAACCATTGATAAAAACAATGACAAATTCTCTTTTAAATAGAAATGAAAACAAATCTACTATCCTAGACCACATTGATAGTGATATGGCCACTCTGAATTACTTAAACACCTATGTGGAATTACATCTCTCCTATCATATGATAGATTTGTCCTTAATCCCACATTATTCTTCCTACTTCGGAAATACCATGATGAAGCTTCCTTCGCAAATGGAACCTAGCGTATACACAGTAGACAATGGGGACGATTTGGATTTACCTCTAGCCCCACCTGAGTTTGAAGAAAGTAATGCCTCTTTAATCGAAGAAAACAATTGATGTTAACATTGGACACAGAAGATGAACCAAGGATATTGAAGTTAGGATTATCATTAACTCCAGAAGAAGTAGAAATACACACTCAAATCCTCAAGTAACATCAGAAGGATTTTTCATTTAATTATAAGGAAATGACAGGAATTGCACCCCACATTGTGGTGCACAACCTCGTCACTAAATCTGATGCAAAGTCGGTTAAACAAAAGTTGAGACCGATGAAACCCAAAGTATCTCTCATGGTAAAAGAGGAGGTAATGAAACTCCTCCAAGTAGGATTCATAAAACCAGTCAATTACTCTCAATGGGTATCTAATATCATTCCCGTTCTCAAAAAAATGGAAAGATACGCATCTGCATAGACTTCCGAGACATTAACAAAGCGTGTCATAAAGACGACTTCCCGTTGCCCTCCATTGATGTCATTGTTGATGCAACAGCCAGATTTTAACTTTTGTCCCTCATGGATGGATTCTTAGGATACAATCAAATCAGAATATCTGAACAAGATCAAGCTAAAACCACATTTATAACTCCTTGGGGAACCTATTGCTACGTTGTTATGCCATTCAGTCTCAAGAATGTTGGCACTACATACCAGTGAGCTATGACATATATATTTCACGATTTAACTCATAAAATTGTCGAATCCTATGTAGATGACTTGTTGGCTAAGGCCAAGAAGCGTTGTGACCATCTGGAAGTACTTCACATCATTCTTTCACGTCTGATAGAATACAGAGTCACGCTAAATCCAGAAAAATGCATCTTTGTTGTAACAGGAGGGAAGCTCCTAGGATACATCATATCATCACGAGGGATAGATGTTGACCCAACCAAAATTCGGGCTGTCCTTGAAATGGTCCCACCTTTGGATGAATCTAGAATCAGGTTAGTTCTCAGAAAACTTGGTGCAATCCGGAGATTCATCCCGGACTTAAGTTTCACCATTCATCCAATCAAAAATTTACTCAAAAAAGATTATAGCATTGATTGGACTGAAGATTGCATTGAAGCTTTCGACGCAGTTAAGCATTTCTTGTTGTCACCACCTACGCTAATGCCACCTAAGCTAGATCACCCGTTAATTTTATACTCACGAGCTACCAATGTCTCACTAGCCTGTATGTTACCCCAAGAGGATGATGACAAGAGAGAACACGTAATTTATTTCATTAGTCAAACATTGCTTGACTACAAAACATGTTATACACAAGCAGAACGAGAATGCCTCACCATAGTCTTTGCAACCAAACGCTTAAGACATTATATGCTAAATCAAGAAACAAGGGTCATGGTAAAAATAGACCATTTACGAACTTTTCTCATGTAAGGGTCCTTGTCTAAGAAAGCTGGATGTTTTATAACCTTAATGGGAGAATTCAAATTAACATTTGTAAATCATAAATCCATTAAGGGACAAATCATCGTGGATTGGTTAGCTGATAACCCATTAGATGGAGGAGATCTAGTAGATCTGGATTTTCCAGATGAGTGCGTATACTACATTAAAACCAGACCTCCTATCTCTGAGTGTCCCTGGTACATTGATATCATTAATTATATCATGGACCATACGTATCCAGAAGGGGCTACACTGCAACACAAAAGGTGGTTATGCATTATCATAGCAAAATACGTCATTATAGAGCAAGTGCTCTACCAGAAAGCGTTCTATGGAATGATTCTAATATGTGTCGACACAGAAGAATCCAAGAAGATTCTCCATGAATCTCACAGTGGAATGTGTGGAGGCTACTTCAGTGGCCATGCTACTGCTCGTAAAATACATCGAATAGGCTATTTCTGGCCCACTCTAGAACACGATGCAGTAGAGTTTGTACGCAGGTGTCATAAGTGCCAAGAGTTCTCCCATGAGATCCACATGCCGGCACAAACTCCTACAACCAATCGTGACTCCATGGCCATTTTCTACGTGGGGCCTAGATTTAATAGGGAAATTATCTCCCTCATCTATAGACAGCCCATAATTTTTATAATCACGGCCACCAAATATTTTTACCAAGTGGGTAGGAGGCTATGCCTCTTACTACTGTACCGGGTTCTATAATCACTAAGTTCATTTTGAACCAAATCATTTACAGGTATGGTGTCCCGCAAATCATTATCTCAGATAATGGAACTTCTTTTAAGAATGACGAAGCTCGTGAATTGTGCAATAAATTTAAAATAAGCCATCATACGGCTTCCTTGTATTACCCTCAAGCCAATGGACAGGCTGAAGCGACGAATAAAACACTAAAATCCATTCTCCTTAAAACGGTGAAATGAAACAAATGAGATTGGCACTTGAAGTTATATCTGGCCTTATGGGCCCACCGAACCTCAATAAGAACACCAATGGAAGTAATTCCTTTCTCACTAGTATTCGGGGCAGAGGCAGTTCTCCCACTTGAGGTTGAAATACCCAGTCTCTGTATTTCATTACAAGGGATTCTGGATGAAGACGCTTATAGAGAAGCACGTCTCTCCCAACTAGAAAGCCTAGATGAAGCTAGGTTAGATGCTCAACAGTGGCACAGATCCTATGCCTGACCGGAATGTGCCGGCAGTATAACAAGAAATTCTGATGAACGTGACATATATGAAAGGTGATCTAATTCTAAGGCTAGACAGCCAGATCGACAAGAAGACTGGCGAAGGAAGGAAGTTCCGGCATAAATGGTTGGGCCCATACCGAGTCATGAAGGACTATGGAAATGGTACATACCTCTTATGTACGCTGGAAGGTGAGGAATTTGGGCGAAAACAGTCAATTCCCTACACCTCAAGTTGTTCTACACATAAGCAACTAGCACTATTTTATAATTACATTTACATCGCATCTTCATATAGATTAAGATCATTTTGTCCGCTTGTTTCATACACAAATTGTGATCAAGGGAATTTTGTTCTCAAAGCAATTCATTACAAACTCATGATGTTGTTGGCATAAACACTCTAATTCATACTTCTCCATTTTCATGATATCATCAATTTATCTCAGAATCATTTTATCAAATAAAGCTAGATATGACAAAGTCTTAATGGTAACCATGCCAAGATCTGCAGGTTTATTCTCACTTTTTGTTTCTTCTCTAGGATAGGTGTCTTACCTATGGTCTGTTCTAGAAGCTTCATGGTGTCACATCTATTCCATATGTATATCTCTTTGGAAATAAGCACATACTGACATTTTACTCAAGTAAACAAGTCAAATATTGATCAAACAGAAAATTTTAATTTTATACATTTCCTTGCCCCACCAACCTTTGGTGATGAGCTTGCGTCTCTTACTAGTGACGTAGGGTTGGGAAAGGATGGGAATGCCCTTACTCGCCTATGCTTTTCCCACGGTGATAAACCCATGCTTCTTGCTAGTAGCATGCGGCAAAGTGTAGGGGGTCCTCTTGACAAAACAAATGTAAAAGGTCATAAGCAAAACAATTCAAATCTTGAAGTCTCTGAGTCAAGAACAAATGAATCAGATGTCCAAAATTCCAAAAGAGTTCAAAATCCTAAAAAACCCAGATTTTGTCTACCATGTGGCCATCTAAGGATCTAAGTCTGGATAAATCACAAAGCAAGTTGCATCCAAAACTATGAAGTCACCCGAGTGGAGTGGTCTTGTGGTATCCTAATTTGGTTCCACCAAAGCTTTGTCTGTCTTTCGTCAATATCATTTCAACACATCTCATAACTTGCACCCTTCCCAACTCTCAGTGATGAGCCCTCGCATCTTACTAGTTGCGTGGAGTTGGGGGTAGGGGTAGGTTTATCTGCTCATCATACCGGCTTATATTCATCACTTTGCCAAAACAAATATGAAGTATCCAAAATTACTTACAGAAACTAAGATTCAAAATCACATTATATCTACATTATCATATATCAGCATTATGAAATACACAAAGAAAATAAACATTTCCATCATTTGTTCTCCATGGCATACATTCCAAAAAAAACATGCATACATACATCGTAATCTACATGAGGAAACTAGAAAATAAGAAGAGCCATAAATGCCAAAGGTTTGATCCAAAAAGAATATATATATATATATATATATATATATAAATGATCAACGTTTTTGTACAATGCCATCATGCACTAAGCATGGTCAAAATGCTCAAAGAGCCCAGGATATACAAAAGAATATATCAATACAAAATCTAGAGAGCCAATTGGCTTCTCAATCCCTGCAAGACCCCTCTGAAGGCGCATGCCCATGCCTAAGACTCCAGCTACGTTGGCACTCTGAGTGCACAGAGAGATCAGGATCTCGAGAGGAAGCTGCACTCTCACCATGAGAATGACTCCTCATCAAGTGCTCGGCCGTCCTATAGCCCGCTAGCTCCGTGCGAAGAGTCGATACCATCCTGGCCACATGCCAGACTGGGGCAAAGATGTCAGTATGTCTACTAGCTACTGAGGGCTCTCCATCATCCACGAACAGCTCTATACAGGTCCTCTCCATGGGGATCATTAGGGTATCAGTACATACCCTACGAATCAAATCTCGCCACTCATCGGTGGTCTCTACAAACAAAGGAGAAAACAAATTAGAAACTAAACAAGAAATTAGAAATACAAGATAAAACGAAAGGAGAGATAGCAACTATTATCCAAATCCACCCCCAGGGTTGATTTGATAACATACATCAGAATTCTTGAGTCCTAGGAAAATGGATGGATACAGGGCAAAAATCATGTTTCTAGGGTCCCCTTAGAAATTTTTCTAACTCTCCTGTCTAGGTTGGAAAGAGCAAGCTCTGAGAAAATGCGAAAAAGTTGCAGAAAATAAGCTTGGGCCAGGAAAAATCATGAAAATCGGCTAAGTCCTTGTCCGTGTAGCTTTGGGACATTCGGATCACCAAGGAGCGGTTCTGCTGAAATGCCTCCAGGCAGCCCGCGAAGCACTAGGACAAGTGGAACAAATGTACGCGAAGGACGTGAACCGGCCGGTTCGGCCGAAAAAGGAAATTTTAGCACTGGGAAAATCGGGCCGTCGGGACGTGAGGGACGCGGAAAGCCAATTCGGCTGAAGGAGAAGAAAAATGACTAACTGCTCGGGACATTTGGGCCTTGAGGACGCGAACCGCCCAGATTGGCCGAAATGGAGAACTTTCGTACTAAGCTTTTGGGACATCTGGGCCGTGAGGATGCGAAGGATGTGAAAAGGTGAAGCGGCCGAGAGCAAAGGAAGCCATTTCGGGTGGATCGAAAGTTTTTGTCCCAGACAGCATTGGGAAATTTGGGACAAATGGATGCAATGGATGTAAAAATACGGCAGGGCCATGGACGAATCACAACATGACACGTGTCGCCAAGGAAAACGTCCAAAACATTCAAAGGGGCAAGGTTTGAAAGTACTCGCTCGAGCCAATTAGTACAGGACACGTGTCCAATGGAGTAGGAAGGTGCGGAGCTCAGGGAGGAGTTAGAGAATTTGGAAAAAGTTTTGGCCAAAAGTTTTGGCCAAAATTTTAAAAGCAAAGGTCTCCACCGCGCCCCTGTCGACCAATCAATGCATGCCATGTGTCCCAAGTGGCGGGGACGCGGGAAAAAATAAAAAATGTTCCAAAATCATCAAAAAGTAAAAATTTTCAAGGAAAACCCACGGGTAAGGTCTGGAGAGAGAATTGCTCGTCCAATCAGCGCTTGACACGTGTCATTTAGGTGGCAGAGCGCAAGAAGAAATTTAAAAATTCGTTTTCCCCTGTTTTGTGCCCTAGATCTTCAGATCGACATATCTTTCGATCCAGAGCTCATATTTGCACGTTCTTTATATCAACGGAAAGCTTATGAAATTCTCTACATGATTCTGGGGTTAATCTCACATTTTGGTATAGTATAGAGAGAGAAAATTGAGAAATAGATCTGACACATGTTCATGGCCAGAAGCGACATTTCAACGACCAGATTTAATGTAGAATGGGTCGCATTCTCCTATATTCCGGTCAAAATGACAGGGTATGGGTTTGTAAGGTTCCCCATGCCATTTTGATCAACCTGAAGTCAAGGAGGGATGGGTTCTCATGTTTTGTACGTTTCTTGTCTCCTGGGCTCGACCCATGCAATGTAAAAGCCATATTTGGCTCATTTTCAAGGGGGGAACATTTTCTTTGGATAGCAAGCTTCTTCTTTCACCTGTAACAAGTGATTTTTTGAAAGTATCATACCTCTACAAAAATTGTAACAGGTTTCCTACCTTTTGATGTTGTAATACAAGGATTTTGACAGTGGAAATAACAATACAGGCTTTGTGATCAGTTTTCAGTCCTGTGTTTGTGTTGCTTATTTCATTTCAGACCTCTGATTACATCTTATCAGCTTGTGCATGATGCTTTATGTTGCATTTTTATGATCTGTGTCTATCTGTAGAAGAAGAAGTGTTCACCACTCCTCCTTTGGTGTATCACCTGTTAGTTTAGTTTCATTTTTTGCACTTTCTATCTCTGTCTCCTTGGATTTTAGAGTAGGATTAGATTTCAAACCTCTGTAATTTTGCAAAATATAGATCTAAATCAAATGATTTTGAGGAACCAACCTCTAATCTGGAGATTCCTCTCTCAGTTTCACAAGTCCCCACGCTTGGAGAGAGGTTTCCATGTTGTGCAATCACACTGGATGCTAGAGTGATCAACCTAGAAGCCTGATCTACATCTAGGGGTGCTGTGAGTCTGCAACAACAGTTTTGGCACGCCCGGTGGGACCTAGAGGTCTCATTTTTATTGCAGCAAAGTTGATATGCATCTGCTGCAGTTTTCTTTCTTATAAGAGCTATTATTTGCATATCTGGCAACTCCAAGGGGAAGAATCAACTGGTTTCAGCAGTGCAGGCCTGAAAACTCATGAGAAGAATCACCACAAGGTCAAGAGTTGGAGAAGAAGAAGTTCTATTTGAATACTTGCAATTATCTCCAAGAAGAAGGCAAAGAGGAAGAAGGATTCAAAGGTCTCCATCTCCACCAAACAGAACTCTCTCAACTCCTCCACCTGACAGGCCTTTCATTCATTATACAAGGGTTTTAAGACCGATTAGAATGGCTCAGAACAACCCCTACGTCAACTTCACTGGCAGCAGCCCACTTGCTCTCAATGCACAACATCCAGTTCCTATTGCAGCCTTGAAGAACATTCCCTACTTCACTGGAGAAAATAAACTACTCCAGGTGATCATGTTAAATATATTGTTAACCTTTTTGCAATTCATGAAATCAATGAAATGCAAGTGGCTGTCAAGTTACTGGCATCTTCCTTCAAGGGTAAAGCATTATAATGGTTTAGGAGCCTTGGAGCTAGTTCTATCACAAACTAGAATCAGCTGTGTATTGCACTTCACGAGCAATTTGGAGAGAAGGGAGACAACTTGTCTCTTTTGGAGCAGCTAACAACTATCAAGAGAGCCCCCAATGAGCAGCTGACTGACTTCAACTTTAGATTTCAAAGGTCTTGGGATAGAATTCTAGTGGCAGTCAGGCCAACAGCAGAAGGTGCTTTTCTATATTACCTTAAAGCTTTGAATTCTGATATTTCTATGTTAATTCAATCTATGGGAGGCACAACCTTACCTGCTGCTTATAGCATTGCCATTAGAGCTGAAAACTGTCTTATTCAAGCTGGTAAACTAGCTCCTAGGCCTCCCATGCCCTTGTATCCAAACTTAGAAAATCCAAGCACTAGTCAAACACCCACTTTGGCTCCTGTTCCTACGCCTAGAAATCAAAGTTCAAGTGAAACTTCTACTTCATCCTCTAGTGCTTCAAATGAACTCCAAGAGGTCATGAAACAGTTGCAAAACCTAGGCAACGAGCTGGTTACTCTCAAGAGACAGCAAGCCCAAGGTTTCAGACCTTCTTATCAACCCCAAGCTCAGCCTAATAGGCAGCCATACCAACAAAATAGGTCACCAACTCAGGCTGCAAATCAAAATCAAAGCCAAGTAAGGCCTCCCGCTAATAGACCATTTCAGCCCTATAACCCCAATGTTGTATCTTCTTCTAAAGCATTAGTGCCAGTCCAAAATAACATGGCCCAAGAATATGATTGGTGTTTCCCATGTAGTCAGCCACACAACCAATCAATGTGCTTTAATGGTGCATTAAATCAAGTATCAGACCTCTTCAAAAATTGTAACAGGTTTTCTACCTTTTGATGTTGTAATACAAGGATTTTGACAGTAGAAATGACAATACATGCTCTGTGATCAGTTTTTAGTCCTTTGTTTGTGTTGCTTATTTCATTTCAGACCTTTGATTACATCTTATCAGCTTGTGCATGATGCTTTATGTTGCATTTTTATGATTTGTGTCTATCTGCAGAAGAAGAAGTGTTCACCACTCCTCCTTTGGTGTATCACCTGTTAGTTTAGTTTCATTTTTTGCACTTTCTATCTCTATCTCCTTGGATGTTAGAGTAGGATTAGGTTTCAAACCTCTGTAATTTTGCAAAATATAGATCTAAATCAGAGGAGTTTGAGGAACCAACCTCTAATATGGATATTCCTCTCTCATTTTCCCAAGTCCCCACGCTTGGAGAGAGGTTTCCATGTTGTGCAATCACACTAGATGCTAGAGTGATCAACTTAGAAGCCTGATCTGCATGCAAGGGTGTTGTGAGTCTGCAACAACAGTTTGGATAGCAAGCTTCTTCTTTCACCTGTAACAAGTGACTTTTTGCAAGTATCAGACCTCTTCAAAAATTGTAATAGGTTTTGTGCCTTTTGATGTTGTAATACAAGGATTTTGACAGTGGAAATGACAATACAGGCTCTGTGATCAATTTTCAGTCCTCTGTTTGTGTTGCTTATTTCATTTTAGACCTCTGATTACATCTTATCAGCTTGTGCATGATGCTTTATGTTACATTTTTATGATCTGTGTCTATCTACAGAAGAAGAAGTGTTCACCACTCCTCCTTTGGTGTATCACCTGTTAGTTTAGTTTCATTTTTTACACTTTCTATCTCTGTCTCCTTGGATGTTAGAGTAGGATTAGGTTTCAAACCTCTGTAATTTTACAAAATATAGATCTAAATCAGAGGATTTTGAGGAACCATCCTCTAATCTAGAGATTCCTCTCTCAGTTTCACAAGTCTCCACGCTTGGAGAGAGGTTTCCATGTTGTGCAATCACACTGGATGCTAGAGTGATCAACCTAGAAGCCTGATCTACATCCAGGGGTGCTGTGAGTCTGTAACAACAGCAACTAAGGAGATCCTAACTAAAAACAAATGTTAAAAGGAGAAACGGTAACTTACTCAGATCACCAGGCCTCTAGGATGGATCTATAGGATCAGCACCTGCCACGGATGTCGTTGCTGACTGAGGGGCTACTCCTATGATTGGAGCAATGTAGCACCCTGTAATGGACTCATCCTTTCTACCATGGCCCTGGTAGAGTGGCTCCTCTGAAACCAGAGTCACTCTCTCTGCACTCTACTCAGCCCTCTGCCTGCATGATATCCTGAGTGTCATGCCACTTAGGATCACTGTCCTCCTCTATCTCTCCCCCTATAAACTCCTTAGACTCATAGTCTACCTCAATGGGGTCATCGCTGCTATGGGCAAGACCCACGGCAATCTAAAGCAAGGGTGCCTGAGGCACACCGGCTCTCCCTCTGGCACGTACTACCCTCCTGGTCGCAATAGGAACACCATGAGTAACCACTATCCAACCCCAGCCTCTAGGCCCCCCTCTGGCCTCTCGGACTGATCTGTATACTGGTGCTACCGGGGGAAGCATACCCATGTATGGTAGGCCAAACTGCTAAGGAACTCAGCCAAACGGGTGCATCTCCACTCACCCCACTCTATCAATAAGCTGCCCTATCATGGAGTAGGAAATCAAAGTAAGAGCCTCCTTGCCCCATATACCTGCCATAGTCTGATATGGTGTGGCCTCCATGCCAGTAGTAGTCAGAGAAGCAACTGGCTGATGAGGTGCTCGGAGCACCGACATAGCTGTCCATCTGGCTGCCCTCATAGCTCCAGGATCTGCCACCTCTACACCTCTGCCGTAAGGGATGAAGTGCTCATAGACCCAACTCATGAGTAGGGTCGGATGGCTCAAGGACTGCCCCTGTAAATGGACTACCCTGTATAAATCATGGTAGGTTTTCCCAAGTATGTCTACTCCCCAGGCATATATCTGGCCATGTCCCTCTATCTGTGTAATAATGGGGGACCAGCAGTATAACAATGTGTCTCCTCCCTTGTCCCCGATCAGTCTCGAGACAAGGATCCCCATGATAGCCTAGCGAAGTAAGGGGATGGGAAGACTAGGAATGGATCAAACTCTAACCCCCTTATTCAACCCCATGGAGATGACTGCATCTCCCATGTATGTGGCCCACTGTGCTATCTAGGCCCGTGAACCTGTTGTCTCTAAGGTGACTCATCTCCCAATGATCGGGACCCCCAGGATATGGTAAACATCCTCCAAAGTGATGGTCCACTCACCGCGGACCCCTGGTAATCGGAAGGTGTTCTGATTAGCATCCCAATAGGAGAATAGGTCACAAATAATGTGACTGGATGGTGTAACATGGGGCACGCGTGAGATGCGTAGTGTCCCGGCCCTCTGAAGAGTGTCCTCCTCATCCTGTGAAAGGGCATCCAATACTCCTGGGAGCCAGTCACACTCCCTCTCTCGGATCCACCGGATATACTCCTCTCTCACCTACATACACCCAAAAACACACAAAATAGAGTAAGTTAGCATCCAAATAATACTGGAAAAATCATGAAAGCACGTAGAAATGCTAAAAATGCAAAAACAATCTCAAATAGATGTTCTTTTGGCATTCTGTGCGAAACCGCCACCCTGAGCAGAGAGGTGGTTTTGTAACCACCACCTTAAGGGTGGTGGTCGTGTAACCGCTGCCCTGAACAGGGCGGCGGTCGTGACCCGAAAACCCACGTGGGTTTTTAAACCTAAAAAGCCCAAAAAATGACAAAACAAGACCATTTTAACTAAAACAAGGCCTACCCAGTAGGTGCCCCCCTAGATGAACCTTTTAACACTAACATTTTCAAAAATTACCCCCCCACGACAAAGATTTTAGCTTTTCAAAATTAAGGGGGTAAAAGGGATAAATTGAAGAAAACTAACCTGTGATCTCATAGGTCGATGTTCCGCTCATGGAGGCATGATCACTATCCCGTCAGAAACCGTCACCGTGGGTTCCAAAGCTCAAAATCAATCAAATCAACTCGCGCAAATGAATAGGAAAATGGGCCCACTTTCATATATATAGCACCCTGATTCGTTTTAAATGCCTTTTTCACAGGTTTGGAGTGTCGACGGAGGTAATTTCTTATCCCCGCACAAATGGTACGTTCTCATTTCCTATTGTTTTAGCATTTATTTTCCAAACTATTGTGTCTATCTGCACTTGAGTTCTCTTTTTGTTTTGCAGGTAGCGGGAATTTTGGACGGTGTCATTTCAACACACGGACATATCAAGTATAACTTTTAACTTCCCATTTTGGGACTGCCATACTTGGACCCATCGTTTTATGCCTCTTCATGGCTAAAACACTTATCTGAGGGGGAAATATGTACGTACCCAAAATTGTAAGGTATTGTACTACCAAAATAACGTAACAGGTGCCCCAATGATGATATAGGTCTCCTCGTAAGGTGTTCGGGATCTAGAAAATATCTCCAAGTGTGCGTTAACATCCTGCATGCCCTACTTAGCCCCCACATGCTTTGTTTTCCCTTTTCCCCTCTTTTCTTGGCCTTTTTCTATTCAGTGACGAAACCGCCGCCTAGGTCTCATGACCGCCGCCCTGAATAGAGCGGCGGTCTTGTAACCGCCACCGTGCTCAGGGTGGCAGTCCTTCACGCATTTTCCAGAAAGCTATTTTAACATGACTCACGTAATTTCAACATTTTACCAGCTTTCTTTCACTTCCATAAGCTTGCATTTATGATTCTGGTTCCCTGGAATAGTGTTTTGCCATTGTTTATAGTTTAAGAGTTCTATTTGGTTTTTACCTTGGGTAAATGCAAATGCTATAAATAGTTGGCTTGTGCTCAAGAAAATGGCCCCTCAAATTTGCCTCTGAATTTCTCATTGCAATAGATTTAGTTTTCATTTTTCTTAGAGTTCTTAGTTTCTTTCATTGCATGCCTAGTTAGTATTGTTTTACTGTTAGTAAGCCACATATCCATCTTGTGCAAGTACTGTTGTTATTTCATCCAATCCATTGGAATAGGATAGTCTGTTTACCAATAGGAAGCCATTAAAGTTGCAGGTTTTGTTCTTCAAATAGGATAGTTTCAGGTTCTGGACATTTCATGTTGCATGACTCGCAATAAATCCTTCTAGGAATTGCATAAGCCAAGCTATGTACTCTTGCGCTATCCCTCTCCTACTCGCATTGTGTTCAATCTATATCTTGAGCTGCCTTTATCCCAATATCTACTTTTGTTGATGCTAGCATTACACACTTTTCTGGATCCACGTGGACACGAAGGAATGAGGAGATCACACTGAGGGGACAAGATCACACACACCATTGGATTCGCCACTGTTTTGCAGAATCTAGGTTCTAGATTTCAAAGTTCTAGTTAGAAATATATTAAATAAAGTAGCCAATCACTTTATTTCAGTCAATTATACTCTCGATATTACCAGGGAGGCTGTGGGGATTGATAGTTTCTGAGAAACTATGATTCACTCCTCACTTCTGAGGTAGGATCGAGAGCCTTGCAAATAGATTAAGTCAATTATTTCATTATTTAGAATAGATTCACAATTGCACAGAAAAATAGCTACACTCGGTTATCTTGTTTGTTTTAATTTCATCATTAGATTAATTTTCAAATTCTAGGTATGATAAAGTAATTGCTCTTTTAAAAATTCCTTCATAAAAGTTCATCAGAAAATAAAAAAATAGAGAAATCATATATGCTATAGATATATTCAACGTAGTTAAATTTTATTTTGCTGCAGTTTGATTTACATTGTTACTTTTGTATGAAAATCATGGGACCTAGGGAGCCCAAGGAATAGGTATTCAAGCCAATCATGCCCCAACCCAATCTCATCACAGAAATAAATGATATAGATCAAAATCTTAGGATCCAAGTCTTCTGAACAACGGTAAGCTTGCAACAAATCAATTCCCATTTGAGTGGATTAAACATAGAAGATGACCAAGCGCACATGTTTTGGTCGAATCAACCAAACTACAGATTACCCTAGGTAACATCCATATGACTGTAGAAGGGATTGAAAGAGAATAAACCTTTGGTTGTGATCCTTTGGTCCCATAGCCAGATGCAGGAGACACTCTTACAGATAAAGATACCAGCCTAAGAATTCAGGTTGCACAAACGCCTGTAAGATATTCTGAGAAGATCGCATAGTTATTGATTCTAAATATAGAAGCAAAGAAAGCATATGACTATTGGATACTATGGATCAAGGACTGATTCCATACATGACCATAGCAGGACTGCAACAACCGAGAGTCTACGGTTGTGATCCATAAATCCCGTAACCCAACGAATCCGTAAGTCAATCAGACATAGACACTGGCCTATGCACACTAGTATTCAGATCCACTCCACTTCCACCTATCATCATCGAACAATTATACTTACTAGATACAACAGCTAATAAAGCTAGAGAGTTCTGGACTAGACCAGAGAATCGTCCATAGGGTCAACCATATTTACCATCCTCCATATGAATTTATCTTGAGACATACATGAAACTATCCCAGGTAACTTTCCACATATTCCAAAATCCATAGATCGAATCACGCCAGAGCTCGATATTGATTGGAGCCTTCGATTAGTCATCCTTACCGATTGATTTATCACACCATTTCAGGTTAGGAGGGCCTTCTTTGCCTTAGATTCACAAATTCCACTAGTGTGTATCGAAGACATTAGATTGCCTAACTAGTTTGTCTGCATCCCATACATATTCTATCCCCACCGGCTGTCTTGGCACGACCTCGGGAGGTCGGGTTTGGGGAAGAGTTACTTGTAGATTCCCATTCTCGCTTGTCACTTTTCCATCGTACAGTGTCTCTTTGCACTGTAATGGTAGCTAGATCCAGATGCCTTGATCTGGGTCGTATGGCTCATAACAGATCCACTCACCACTGTTTGTACCTGTCTGTACACCCGACGTCATCTATCCATTGGTTCACTGGCTACTCCTTCTACCCTGTGGGAACTATAGGCTATGGTAGAGGTAAGGGCCTCTCCACGTCATCTCTCCAGTACTATAGGAAGGGTGGAGGTATGTCCTTTACTAGCCCAAACTACCATCGGACTCCATCTATCAGGATCATCTCATCCTCCCCAGCATGGCGACCCTGTATCCATCTCTCTAGTTAAAGCTCAACTAGCTCCTCATGCATATGCCTATATGAGGGGAATCCCACATATGGCCTCCATATAATGTCCACTCTAGACAACCCCTCTAGTAACTTCTAGAAATGGGCCACATCATGTTTCGGCCTCTCAGATCTCTGCTCTCCTATCACTAGTACCCATCTCCTGTACTCCACCCACAAAAATCGTGCTAGGAATGCATCTACTTGGGGCATCCCTATAGGATGCACACAAACTATGTGCTCATACGCCAAGTAATGTAGTATAAATGTACATCACATAATAAACCTACATAACTACCCATATGCCTACAACTCCCTATACAGCTCCACTAAGAATGCTAGTGCCCAAGCAAAGCAGGTCTCATCCACCATCATGTCGTGGAGTACCCCCATCAGTGATCGAGGAAAGTGTCCACCCTTTACATCTGGCAGTGCGAAGCAACACACTTCCTCCATCAGCATAACCACTAGCCTCGTCTTCTCTAGATGGGCTAGGTACATCTCTCCATAGCTCAAGTTGGTGCTATGGAATCTTAGATCGGCCATCCCCTCTCCAAAAATAGACACAATCATCTCCTTTGAGGCCTCATAGGATATAGAATAAACTTGGGCACCCAATATGGGTAACTGAAGAATCTGGAACACATCCTCCAGGGTGATAGTCATCTCACCCATCGGCAGGTGGAACGTGTTGGTCACAGAGTCCCATCTATCAATGAGCACGACCATCAAACTGGGCTGCCAGACTACATGTCTATAGGGATGAGCCCCACTCAAGCTCACTGCCTCCACATGTTGCAGCTCTATCGGGGTCGTTACGTTGTGTACTATCACCAGTAGAGGTGGAACCCTGTCCTACATATGTAGTTGCGATATCCCCTGCATCCACTATAAGCACGACATTAATATATATATATATCAATTGATATTCATCCATTATCATTTCCTTATACCTTATTTTCACCCTACCCATCTCAACTACCTAGCCCACACCACTTTTGGACCCTTGTGCCCAATAATATGACCGGTGTTGGTTCACCCTTACCAACCCCGATCACACTTTAACCGACACCGGTCACCTACTTGGTAACCGAAGCCAGTTCACCCTTACCAACCCCAGTTACTTCTTAACTGGCATCGGTCATCTTTTTGGTGACCGATACTGATTCCACCTAATCGACGCTAGCCAAACTTGACCGATGCCGATCACTGTCATGAAAAATCCCACAATTTCCCAAAACCCCCTCTCTAAAAACACCTCCCCCTTGCCCCTTTTACCCACCTACAATGACCTAAACTACCCTTGGACCTCCACCCACCACCCCTATCCCATTTATTACCCTCCCCATTCCTCCTTTTACCTAATATTCCCCCCATTCCAAAATTTAATTTGTGCCCACCCACCAAACCAAAAAACAAACAAAGCCATAAACCAACACTAAAATAATCCTCTAATCTATCAAGTCAACAATGTAGAGTAGGGCATTTACGTTTTTGTGTTGCCGCCGTCTTGGTGGCACATCTAGCCACTATACCGGTGGCCCGCCCAATCTCTCTCTGGCCTCTGCCATCATCGAATAGCTACCCACAACCTCTGCCTAATCAAATCCCTCACAATGATCCTATGGACCTGCTACTCACCAATCAATCACTTGTCAATCACATTGCCCACTCACTATTCCATTTCGTTTGGACACTTTTCTCTCTTTTCTCTGTTTTTTGTCATTTTCTCACTTCGTAAAATAACAAATGAATAACAAAAAATGTGGATTTTTTGTTTTTATAACAAACTTGACCTAACTGACATTGATTACCCTTGACCGACATCAGTCGCGTGCCCTACCTAACCGTCATTGGTTTATCATATACCAACGTCATTTATCCATGACTGGTATCAGTCACCCTCACCTGCACATTGCTCTCAAATTTAACCCTTTTACCCTACCCCTAATTCCTTCATTTACCTCACCCCACCTTTACCATACCCATTTACCTCACCTTTCTTAACCAAATCATTTACTACCTCCCTTAGTCCTCCTTTGGGGACTCATTATTTTACCCCTACCTTGGCCTTACCCATACCATGACCTAGATATTTGGACCTGAACCATCGCTAGTGACCTTTAATCTCATGTGTTTGCTATACCTTGTGGCACGATTACCTATGTTGTTGACCTAATGACCTTACTAGCCTATTGCCATGACTTTTTATCCTAACCTTACCTTTTGTGTATCAGAACATACCTAAACATTCCTATGCCTAACGTACGTTGTGTTTCCTGACCACACCCTATACCTTGGATATTGGAATCACTTCAGCCTTGTTTGGATAAACCTATCGACCTTAGACGATGTAGAGTTTTCCTGCTGTTCAACCTGGTAGCGTGCTGTAGTCTATATGTGTGTGTGCGTTTGACTGTTGTTACCTTTGACCCAGACCCATTACCTAGAATTACCTTAGTAGACCTTTTAACCTTTTTTCCCCCGTACCCACCTGCCTTTTCCTCACATTCACCCTTTTATCAAACCACTCATTGATTCTTCCTTTGGCCTCGTCAGTTGCTGGTTTAAGGGGGATCACCTTCACCCACACATTGGGCAACCACATCATATTTTTGTTAGCATCACTTACCAATACAAGCTACACAACAAAAATGGGAAAAATGTAGACACTAAAATTAAGTCACACTCCCCTTTGGTCCCTCGACAAATAAACACCCTTCATTGCATTAACCTAGCCATGGCCCCCTTCACTCCACTAATATTAATTTAATTAATTAAATTAAATTAATTCATTATCCTCACTATATTTATTATTTAAATATCTTAATTTAAATAATATCCACATACACTTCACTTAGACACCTCATCAAGCTAACTCAACCTAAAACCTATTCTTAGTAAGTTGCCATAACTAACTGAGACTTACCCAAACCCTAAAAATCAATGCCCACATTCCCTCTAACCACATTCCTACATGCTTACAAGAACCTCCCTATCTAATCTATGGGTTAATGGCATGAGATCCGAGGAAATCAAGAGGATCTCCCTAGTTTAGTAAACCTAGGAAATCCTGCCTTGACCGACACCTGTCACCGGTAACCGTCGCCGGTTATGCCAGAACTGCCGTTGATTACCCTTTTAACCCCAAAACAACCTTATTCTCAAGGTTAGCAGAAGGTTGGGAAAAGATTGGAAATTTTTTTGAACATTAGACATTCCAGAGAGACATCGCATCTTCTGAGAGAAAATTCCAGCGAGAACACGCATGCAAGGAAGGAGAACAAGCATCTTTTCCTGCACAACCATCCCAGCAATGATTTGATCTAACCAAGCAAAGAGGAATGTACATGCAGCCAATACAGAAGATTTCCTTCAGTTGCTGATCACCTGTAGCCTTCAAAACCTCTCATCAGCACCTATGTCTCTCACTCACAAGCATCCAGGACCAGAGTCTAAGTAAGTAAACATTATACTTCTTTGGTTCATTCCATTTCATCATTATATTATCATCTTTTGTTTACCTAGCCATCCATTGACCTCCTTCAACATTCCCCCTCCACATACCCATTAAAACCTCACCAAATTCCTCCCAAACCACCCAATACCTCATCCCAACCAACCAAAGTCCTTTGTGTAATCACAAAGGAGACTTAAATCTCATTCTATTGCATTCTCAGAACTCCATAGTAACCGGCACTGCTTACACCTAACCATTGTTGGTCATCCTTAACTAACATTGGTCTCTGTATTTTCCCATAAAATGTAGAACAATGACCTACCCACCTAATTCCCTCTTACCCTCATTCACCTGTGATCTACCTAAGACCTCTGTCAGACCTGCAGAGACCTAGAACCAGTTATTTGACCTTCATATCCTATTCTAACCTAGCCTGTTAGATTAGATCTATTTCTTATTGTGTTCTAAGTGAGATACCTAAACCATTTCGAATTACAATAGGTTTTACCATATTTACCACATTAAATTGTTTAAAATAGTGGACTAACAGCCATCTAGGAAGTATCACACTTCCCGGATCTAGCACATGCTAGGCATTTCACTGCACATATTGTTTAATTCCTTCTGGTGGTCTTGCTTTGCATTACAGGTAGTTCCCCCTAGCCAAAAGGAAGCTCTCATAATCATATGTGGATTCAGAAGTCATACGCACACAACAACCCATTAACCAATATTTGAGTAGGTATGCCTCCTACGCCTGCTACCGTATTTGTTTCCTTAATACTTCAAAGAAACGATCTAGAATTAGGTGAAATAGTGTTTTTGAAAGTGAAGGAGATTGTAGTTCGAAATAGTGCCTGAGCTTCAGAAGATGATTCTCAGAGCTTCATAAAAAATTATAGGTCAAACTAGACTACTTATTGCCCTTATACCCTGAATTATCCTCAAGTTATCCTAGCCTTCATATTGCTACACTAGTTCTAAGGAACTTCTTTCCACATCTCATTTTTGCCACCACATATTACTCTCCTGCAAAACACAATGAGGATGAGAACATGAAATCCTTAATCTAGAAATTTATCGTCAATAAAGTCTACATAGTCTTTGGAGAATCTTTCAAGCGCAGTCCTATAGGAATGTATTACAATCAAGCTTTAGTCTGTCAAACTCTAGAATCCTTAATCTAAGGTTATTAGGCTAGTGACAAGAATCAACAACTGGGTAATCAGAGGTGCATGATTTTAGGAACCCCAGTCCTAGAATAATAGGTGGCAGGATCAAAATGCCTCTCTTCCACTTGTAACAATTTCTCCTCCTCATCCACGCCCTATTATTAGCTCTAGTCAAGCACTGGTCCCGATGTAAAATAATGTGATACATGAGGCTGAATGGTGTTTCTCATGCAATCAAATGCATAGTTCATATGGTTATGCATATGCATTGCATGATCACACCCTCATGATTCAAGGGTTATTTATCTTCTAAGGCAAAAAGAATCCATTTGGGCATTATTTAGCATCCCAATCACACAATGTGGATAGGAGCTCAAGAGGTTGTAACCATTTTAGATCATCAAACCTCATGTTCAGCTTAATATTTATTTTTACATATAGTTATTTCTCATATTTTTGTTTCAGTGTGAAGTTCTAATAGAACCTCTAGGCATTAATACTTGCATACATGATATGACGTCTATAGAACTACAGAATGTCTGGAATGTAGTGCAACACTTAGTTATCCAAGTCCAGGGAAATGTTTTCAACTAAGGTCAGAAAGACCCCTATCATACTGCATAAAAGTAGAGTACATGAGGATCCTAGCAAGGATATTTCTCCCCATCCAAAATATTCCTATTTTAGCCTTGCAACAATCAAGAAAGGATAATCTTGTACCATAATTGTAAAAATCCATAGGCCTCCCTTTTAACATAGTGGAGAAAATTAAGAGTACAAATGTCAATGTGACAATGAGGAATTCTTTAGATATCCCATCACAAAGATACCTCCTATGTGAAGCTCTCAAATAGCTTCCCCTAGTTGCCTGAGTCCAGCTAGATCTTCAAAAGTTACACATTGCTACAGTAGCACCTTCACATTTTGGAGCGAAGGAAGATCAAGTAAGTAAAGTTATCAAGACCCCACCATTATACATGTCATTAATTATGGGTAAAAACTTCATTCATAATTTTATGATTGACTTAGGGGCTACTACCTCTGTTATGCCAATATCAAAATTCCATCTTTATCATCTGTATTTTGCTTTATATTAGTTACAACCATTATTTCTAAAGTAGTTTAGATTAACTTGATGGGTCAATTCACATGGTGTACTAGTTAATGATTAAAGATATCGAACCCTTAGTCCTTCAAATAGGTTTCCCTAGGATCCTAACTATAACCCATGATATGTTAGTCATTTACTTTCCTCCCATTTTTTTCCATTTGTTTGTCAAGAGATTTTACTACCAAAGTAGGTGGTTATTGTCTTCAGATTGGACACATATGCTCTTAAGAACTAGGAATGGTACCAAACTTACCATTAAGACTGAGCCCATATTTTCCTCTCATGTTGAGTCATATGATCCCACCCATTTCCAATCAAATTTCCTAATTCAAGAAAAGCATGAGAAAGATTTATTTTTAAAAGAACGGCATATTCCTCCTCCTAATCCATGATCTATCCTGGTAGACTTGAATGATGCTCAAAAGGCGTTATGACATGGGATCTTTATGATGATTCTCTTATTGAAAAATTGGTCTTGGTACTGACATTTCATTCTTGAAGTCCATAAGGATCTACTCTACCTACACCATTCAAGCAAGAAAATAATAGTACTTCTTGACTGTGGAAGATTTCTAACTTTGCCTCTCCTACAAGAAGTAGAAATAGGATTTGGGGGAAAGTGTTCCTGCTACATTATATCCAAGATCCTAGAGAAATCCTCCTTCTTTCTACTAGTGAGGTAGATGATTATCATATCTGTCACTTTATCTAACAATGTAGTAGAGGTATGAAGCATTAGTGCATGGTTCTCCTTCTTTCTGACATTTTTGAGATTTGAATCAAAATATTACATATTTTTGGGGACACTAAATTGATTGTCCACCAAGTAAGAGGGAAGTGTGCGACAAATAATAAGTTGTTGAAATCTTATAAGCACAAAGTTTGGGACATCATTGGAGAACTTTTGAGTGCATCCTCAACCTGCAGGTAGTTCCAAGGAAGTCATAAAAAAAGAGGTAGATCAAATGGCTAGCCCTTGGATCACATAGCTATGGACCTATTGAGGATTTATTTCAAAGGAAATGATACATTCATATCAGGTAACCTAATCCTAGTGCCTTCCATTCCAACATAATGAGACCAGCTTAGTCAAGTCTTTATGATTAGTGATGATTACTCATAATTGTTTAGCTTCAACCTCAAAATGAGGTTGAGTTCTCATCTTCAGACCATTCCTTCATATGATTTGCATGATAGTCTACGGTGAATAGATGTAGGTCATCTGGAAAAAAAAATTCTAAAGGGACTCCCTCACATTAGAAAGCATATCTTATTATCCTGTCATTGACAATAATTCATTAGGGGATGAAAAGAATATATCTTGTAAATAAATAAGACTCATAAATCAATCACAATTGCATAAGGGAGATTTTGGTCAAGAAAGGTACTGTGATAACAATGTTTTAAAAGAAAACTGGTGACCCTCATTTCCTTCATGTCAAAAATTACCACTAGCTGATGTGCCTTTAATTGGGATTATGATAGATTCTAAATGGATTTGATATCCAGATATTGTTGACAAGGCATTCCACAGATCTTGATTCCAATCATCAAGCCATTTAGGAAAGGCAAAGGTCGTTCAAACCCTAAGATAGCCCTCATGGAAGGATGTTATCCAAATTCGTTTGAGACATCAAATAATTTTTCCAATCAAGTCACTCTATGATCTCATGGCCAATCTTGTACATCAGGGCTCCTAGAAAGATTTCAATGGGGAAAAAAAAATTGTGATTCAATGCTTGTATAGGATCAGCTCATAATCCAACCTATTGACCTAAAGGACCACTACCATTTACCTTGTATTGAGAATATTTTGCAAACTATTACAGGGGCTAAAATTTTCTCCATGCTCGATGGGTATTAAGGTTTTTAATCCTATGTTATAAGGTTGGGGAAGATAGATCAATTTAAGACTAAAATTACATGTCATAGTGGGGTACATTATGGGCCCCTATCATAATATTTTTTTTGACTTTGTACAAAAATGCACGTGGCCACATTTTAGAGAGAACTCATGGATATTGCAGGGTTCTAGGAGGGTTTAGAAGAACTGAGTTATGTGTCTATAGAATAAGGTCTCAGGACTGAGTCATATTTGGTGTAGCAGGTAAGACATGAGAAAGGGGTCACATCAGCAACTTGGAGAAGGTATTGAATAGATGTAGGGAACCTTGCGACATGTCTTTTAACCCCCAAGAAAGTGTAATTTTGAAGTCCCTAAGGGTAAGCTTTTAGAAAACCATCATTGTTTCAAAGGAGTGGCATTTCCATTAGACCTGAGATAGAATTTCATGCTCCCATAGAGGACTCTCATCTTTTCCAACTTCATGAAAAATCCTTGCATTCATTTCTTGGAAAGATTAGATTTGGCAGTTCAAGATGCCTATTATTCCTAAGTGCCCATAGGGATAGATTCAAGACCATCAGGAAAGATGTTAATAGAGAGAATATTGAGCTCTGTAGCAACACTGTGAGGAGTTGTATTGGGTTGGGTAAATTTATGCCACAATCATAGGACAAGAAATTGCATCAAGGGGCTTCCCACAGTTGTCAATTTCCTAACTGATGAGCTAAGGATTTTATTTGTATTCATATGCTGTATGATGTTATGTATTTTGGTCTGCCATATTGTGGTTTGTCATAACAAAATGGATCTAATGGTATGGAATAGGCAATGGCCTTATTCAGTCAAACACTGAAGGACTATGAATTGAATATGTAGTCACATTGAAAAGATTTTGGTCCATCATGAGATCTCTACAAAATTCACTATCATGAGATCTCTACAAAAATTAAAAATCATGTTGTCTACCAATCATATCAAAGTTTTGGTCTCACATTCTAGTGTGAGAGACTTCGTTATGGAGGTAAATATCAATGAGAACAGATTCAGATGGGTCACTAAAATAATGGAGTATGATGTGACTATTGTTGTCCTCTCAAAATTTTCCCTCTTTTGAGAAGTTCAAAATTGAAAATTTTTGAGTTAAACGCCTTTTTTGTTGTTCTAGTAAGGGGAAAAGTAAAGAAGTTGGAAAAAATCTGTGTTTTTGGGTCATTTTGTGTGATTTACGGGTCTGTCAGACATTTTTGTCCCAAATGTCCCAAGTTCATTTGGGCTCCCTATTCGTCGATCGGCCGCTTTACCTAAAAGTTTATTTTCTCGCAGGCCCGTCAGAACTTTCTGTTCCAAATAACACAAGTTCACTCAGGCTCAATGTTCACCTTTCACCCACGTCGGCCGCATCACACACTTTGCGTACTTTTATCCTTCATGTCTCGAAAACATTTTTGCATTCTTTTCCCGCATCGGCCAAGTCACTCTTTCATGTCCCGCATGTACCAAATGAACCAAAGTCCATCTAGGCTAATTTTCCCCTCTCTTCCTGAATATCTTGTTTTTTAAGTTGGTAGATGTGCATTTAATGCACATTTATTACAATTCTCTCTCCTAAATGGCTATTTAATAAGCTGCTCCTACGCATTTTTGCACACTACTTTCTTGTTATCAATTGCTCATACCCTCGCAATCAAAATTTATGTGCGTGTACCCATTCCCCCTACAATTTCATCAAGATTTCAGATTGTGAGTTTGTTTTTCAAATTAATATTAACATGAAGATCAAAATCCAAGGTTAGGAGCAAGTTTCACCGTTCGAGTCTGTCATTCCCGATATCAGGGACAATGAAGTTCGTCACCTGGACTTTGGAGATTTCTAGACTAGGATGACAGACCTGAACCCCTCTCCTATGGTGCAAATGATTCACGATAGTGGCTTAGCATTTGCCGTTGGTTTCCCAATCTCAGTGCAATGTGTAGACATGGTATTTGCCTATGGTGCTCATTTCAATCCTAACTCAAGTGAACTAAAAAATGTGCATGGGGAGCTCATTGCCAAGCTCGATTTTGCTTCCATTGGAACTGCGCTAAAGATTCTTGAAATGGACAATTCTATATTAATGTCTCAGAACCAGGCACAGGCACTCTTTGACTAGGACAGTGTAAAATACAAGGCAAGGGTGGCAAAGTCTTGGCTTAAAAACCCTAAAAAGGGGGCATCTCGTCTATCCAAAGCTCTGTTTTGTGCCGATTTCAATGAGGAGCTGTCAAATTTTATAATCTCATTAGCTCAGGTCATGGGCTTACCCTCTACCAACGAGTTCCATTTCTGGATGTGCCCACTTATCAACATGGTGTGCGAGGGAACTCAAAATATCAACTAGGTAGAAATCATCAGCATGAACTTAGCAGAGCAACTATCCAATGTATAACAAACAAAGAATTTTTACATGACTTCATATATTATGTATACCCTAGCAGCATCAAGGCAATGGTTTGGATTCACGTACATTTATGCTCATAAAGGTGACCCTATATATGCTTACTGCCCTCAATTCACCCTGGACACTAGCAATCGCAACTTCAGGAGGGTGAATGATGCTTTCACCATGTACATTGTAAGACTTCTGGAGAGCGACACTGCAAGGAGGTTCTCTGATGAAGCCATGAGCCTAATATCAAAGTATGGTGCCTACTTCATCAAGTTCAGAAAATTCTCCTATATCAGGCTAGCAGGCTATGAGAGAACCCCTCTCAAGCTCCCTATGTTCTGTAATGATAAAATGGCCTTGATAGAGATATGCAGGTAATTGGAGAAGTTACACAGAACCTGTAGGGATAAGAAAATCATTGGCCTACACTTCCCTATATCTTTGGGAAACTACACCTGCAAGACGGCTCTAGATGCACAAAACATAGAGAAAGCCCTAGCTCCCATCACTGTCCATTTCTTCAAGACAAGAACTTGTTTTGACTTGAAGAAATTTCTTGATCAGAACCTCAGAATCAATTACCATCATAGGGCACACATAGAAGACTATTGGGCTGACTATGCTGATGATTTAAAGGCAAGGAGTAGACATTATGGTAGGTTTTCTCTCCAACTGATTCAAGAGCTTAACTTGTACCAAGTTCCTGAAGGGCTTTAGGATGACAATTCCGACCTATTTTCATATGAATATGACACCTTGATCAACCACACTCCCTTGGAGGATTTGGAATGGTTCAAAAAGGATAAGGATGATTTGGCTGAAATCTTAGCCCTTGTCCTAGTAAGAACCAAAATATGGTTTGACAGGAGAGTTCATGAGCTTAGAAGGCATTCAGGTGAGTCCTCCTCCAAGGATACTTCAACACCAAGGAAGGAGGAATTGACACCCAGTTCAAAAGCACCTGTAAAGACCCCTCCTGCCTTATCAACTAAAGGTCCTACATCCTCCACTCCTTCCTCATCCACTCAAGTATATCTGAATAAAATCAAGGAAGTCAAGAAGGAGCCTGTTGAAGAAGATCCCCTAATGAAGCATTCATAATTTCCCTCAGGACCAGAGAACATTATTGTTCTCAGTGAAAGTGAGGAGATTGAAGTGCCAGTCTCTATAAACACTCTAGAAGCCCCAATGGATAAAGAAAAGGAAGTTCAAAGCTTAGAGCTTCTGAGCACCATTGAATCCTCTGTACCAGAAACCCCGAGTGCCCCACGCATATCACAACTAGAAGAAATGATAGTACACACTTTGAGTGCAATGAGTTCTCTTTCTCTCGGTCCTCTTGTCCCACCTTCTTCTTCCTCCTCTTTTGCATGGGTACAACCTTTTTTTGATAGTAGGAAGAGAAAGTCTTCCTCTCAGATCTTGGGACCCAACTTTTATGCCGTGGTGGCCTTATTGGGTACTACTACTCCTACTCTTACCAAGAAATCCAAGACCACCTCACGAATAGTATTTGATGCTCAGGGCCAGCAATTCCTGGAGATAGCCAAACCCAAGGTTGATAATCCAAAACAAGATTTGCAAGCATCTGATCTAGAGATCTCAAGGATCCCCATGGGAGAATCCACCCCTGAAGGTGAGATTCAAAATCTTCAAGAAACAATCACCAGAGTCATTGGAAGAGTGTAAAAAGGGAAACAAACAATAGAGCAGTTGGAAGAGCAGGCTCATGTTCTTGCAGGTTTCATTAAGTCATTGTTGTCCAAAGATAAAGTTTTAGACCCCACCCCATTGGCTAATCTTCCACCACCTGTGATCCTCATCCAAGAAGAAGTCTAGAGTATCAAGGATATACAAAGATATTCCATCTATGGAAGGGTATAGAGGCCATGGTGGATAATATGCTCATCGCAAGATTGAATTTCATAGGTGAAGCCTTCAAATTCAATGAGAAGGTAACTAATCTGCAATAGAAACTCTCTTCCACCATTGGAAATATAGATAAAGAGCTCAAACTTTGGAGTAGCTGTATAGTAGACCTTCACCTCATGGGGCAAGCTGATGAAAATATTTTAATGGCAAGAAAGTTATTTGATGATGCAAAGGATAACTTGTCGAAATCATGGGTGTACAGTATGGAATGGAAAATCAAGGTGCTGAAGAGGCTTTGGGAGAATTGAGAAATAACTGGCAGAAGGGTGAGGCCTTCAAGAATTTGGTGGTATCTGCTTTCAAGGATATAAATTGCCACCTCCATGATGAGACCTTTCGTGTGCCTCTCTTCTTGCAAGAAATAAAATCTTAATTCAAAGACAATTTGTTCAAAGAGGATTCTGTATCCAAGGAAAAGATGAAGGAAATTTTCTCTCTCCAGTCTGCTATCGAAGAAGCCAATAAATATTATCATACACACATCAAATTCGACAAAGAGATGGAGAAGTGCCTCTGATTTTGGACCTAGTCCACTTCCAACATGTCGGTCCCACGTGGCAGAGACATAGCAAAGATGTTAAAAAGGTTTAGATAGTGGATCCTCAAATCAGTGGTCCCTTCTCAGTCATGAACACTTGTCTTCTTCTCTTGACTTTTCTCTCTTCTTTCTTTCCTCATCTCAGATTTATTGTAATTAGTTTGTAACATCCTCATTTAAATACCTTAGAACAAGAAAAAAAATTTGATTAATGTTCACTTGTCCTGAATACATAATTTAGAACACACATATCATAACAATCATTCTTATAATAGATAACCATATGCAGCTGTAATGACTCGGTATACCACCGATCTGTTCATTCCATGACTCGGCGAACTACCAATCGATTCATTCCATGACTCGGTGAACTACCGATCTATTTATGCGTAACTTTGAGATTGAAGTTTTCAACTGAACACTTCATTCTCATGGTTCTCTTCCCTAATCCAGGTTTCTGAGTGCTTTGTCCAAGGAACCTATCTGAATAATTGTTACCATTATTCATCGGCATCACGATCCTTAGACTAGGTGACGTAGGACAACGCAATCAGCAGCTTGCGAGACTTTGGCCAAAGGTTTGAAACATACTGTTCATATTAATTATTCCTTGACGGCATACTCGTCAATCTAGAATACGTCCTTCACCCCACTCTAATGTTATATAGAACTTCTTATATTGACCTCTGTCAATCCCCTTGCCCTAGTTTTCAAATCTAGATCGGGTTAATATCATAATTCACGTTATAAAGATGCTCTTGAAGACTAGGGGTAAGTTGACATACTAGGTCAACCGATGTTAACCCCATGTGTCGAGATACCCAGAGTCTCAAAGGGCTGCCTCATAACCTATTTATGATCCTAACCAGTCCTGAAGGGAAATCTTTAACAAGTCTCGGTGTGTAAATCTTAACGATCAATGCAGAAGGGTGTTGCCATATGTCATCCACATTGTTGTATCCTCAAGAAGATCCTAATATTCTCGAAGGTAAAACCTTGCAGTTGACATGTGTCAACATCCTACGAAACAGCCTCGAAAATATGTACATACCTCCAAGAATTTACTTATGTTGAGTTATATTTGGATTACAGGCCCTCCTAAATGGGTAGCCTTCCTAATCCAGAGTCCAACACTCCTTGAGTTACTTTTTGAAATTAATTTTGGTTTTGCAAAGAAAGGTTTTAATTAGATTTAAGATTGTTTCAAAGTTTCCGGTTGGTACCTAACAATCCTTGTACCCACAAAATAGGACAACAGCCCTTAAGTTTTTCCCCATTAGGAAAATAACTAATCCAGCAAGGATTTACAACTACCTTATAAACTGTAACATAACAGACTTAGTACCATTAAGTAAGTGTGGTTTATATCCATATATATATATATCTCTTTCAAATTAGTGCATTACAAGAGGTCAAAGTTCTCTCCCAGTTATAGTAAATTTTAAGGCATAGCTCAACCTCAGCGTTTCCTATAAATGCAGTGGTCTTATTTACAATTTAACCACCATCATAAGATATAAAGAATTACTAACCAGAAAAATGTAGTATCCAGCCATATAATTAGCTAAGGCTTACTTAGGGAATCCATTTAGATCCCGTTGAATAGAATAATAAGAATGCACTCTCATTCATACAGACAAAAGAAGATCAAATCAACAAATAAGATCACAAACCACATAAGTAATATGTCCCCATTTTATTTATTCCCAAACCTATACAATTACAACCTATGCACTTCAGCATATTTTAATACATTAGTCTACAACAAAGATTAACTTTCTTCTATAGTACAATTAGAAAAATCATGTCAGAATTCTTCATAAAAACCAGATTAAACAGTCATTGCATCAAGTCAGATGTTCCTGCCTTTACCACTCTAAGATGACCATCTACAAATATTGCTAGTACGGGTCAGTTCAGTGAATTGAGCATGATAAGCACTAATCCTTAAAACAATTACATTCCACCAATTATTTTCATTAAACAATCCTATTTAAATGACATCAATTTCATCAAATCCAAAATCATGATTCACACTAGTTTTCCTTTTTCCAATGACTTTATATCGTAACTCAAATCACAGACATAATTTAAACTTAGTCTATTTAAGATGATTTGTATAATACAAGAAAATAAGAAAGGAAATTCTATATCATATGTACCTAATCATAAGCAAAGCCGAGAACAGTGTCAATCATGTTTATTTCACTCCAATTAAAAGAATAAAACCTTTTTAAGGTGTGCTTCCAACAGGTTCGTATAAAAACAATTTAAGTAAAGAATAGATTACTGCCTCATACAAGTTCATCTAGTGAATTTCCTTTAACTCTATCATATCAAATTTTAATCATTGATAAGTATGAAAAACATTTACTACAGGGCTACCTTTATACAAGTAGATGATTAACTGAATTTAAAATCATGATAATAATACTACTAATAAAGGAAAGGAGACTTCTAAGTTAAGATCTCACCACTTACCAATATTTCCACTTAATTTTAACAGTCATGTCATCTCATAACCATACTGTAGAGTTCCTTAAAGAATTATATAGAAGAGTTCACTATTATTTCAAGAGAGAGAGAGTGTAAATACCTTCGTATTTCGAAATCCTATAATTTCTTTCCTTCATAACTTAGAGGAAGGAGCGGAGAAAATCATAACTTTATTTTAATCAAGTTCAGAACTATACTAACATTCAAGAAGTAATGTACATTCTCTCATCCAATCAAGTAAGAAGAAGGCAAGTAAAACAACACTTAAGTTTAACCAATATCTCAGATCAAGTAGAGCCACCTTCAGATTTGCCAATAGATCACTACGATCTTACAACTATACATTAAACAAAAGCCAATAACGGTTTCTTTACATAAAACGTTATAAACGATCCAATCTCAGACCACAATCTTGCTCTAAAGTAAATAGTCTACATTTCCTTCATTACTCGAACCATTTGGGTTTAAGAGTTAGGGTAACTTTCCCATTACCTATTTATTACCAATGGATCAAAACTAAATTATTTCAACTATTGTACTGTTAGGTTGTTATATCATTTTAAGATACCAAACCAAAAATGCATGTACAGAGTTAATAATGGAATTCTAAATACAGATTCAACAATTCCCCAAAATCCATCCTACTCATACCATATTAGTTATCAGTGCTTTAACTGTACAAAATAAATAAATCATTCAGTTGCATATCGATCATTTCAACCCAATTTCAACTACAAAAGGAAAAACATTGGCTAAATGTAAATAAACTTATCAATGTTGAATTCGTTTTTTTTCTTTCAAAGTAGAATTCCCGACATTGTGTAATACGGCCATAAGAAGTAGATTTCATAGTCACCCTAGAGTAAAACATAGTCATATTTCAACCACACATTAAACACAATTTCCATTAAGGCAGATCCAAGATTAATCCGTGAATTTTCCAAGAGATATAGAGCTTATCCAAATATGTTTTCTCTTGAACATAACCGCATTCCTAATATCCATGAAAATCACAAAAACAACAGCTTAACCAAATACTTTCTTACTCACAGATTCTTGTATTCATAAGAACATTCATACCCTTTTAAAGTAAAATGTAAAGGCTTAGATTTCAAATAACATTTCCAACTCACGCGACTAAAACATTCAAGTTTCACTAAATAAACTAACATTCCAACCACAAATTCAATTACCTACATTCTGAACATGAACTCATAATAGTTAGAGTCCATACGACGAAGCAAACAATCAATTAATCCAATCATATTCAAACAACAAATAATTATAGTGGTGTTTTCAAACACGTAATCATTATGCACGCATTCTTTCATGGAGGCAGTTGTTGTTGCAAATTAGCAGCACCCCTAGATGTAAATCAGGTTTCTAAGTTGATGTTTCAGGAATCTAGTGTGATTGCACAACATTGAAACCTCTCTCCAAGTGTGGGACTTGTAAAATGAGAGAGGAATCTCTAGATTAGAGGCTGGTTCCTCAAACTCCTCTGATCAGATCTTTTATTTGCACAATTGCAGAGGTTTGAATCCTAATCCTACTCTAGATTCCAAGGAGACAAAGATAGAGAGAGTAAAAGAAACTAAAAATAATGCTAAGGTGATGCACCAAAGAAGTTGTAGACACCTGACTGCATGAAATACACAATCCACAAGGAAACCCAGCACAAAACATGCACAAAATGCTCAAAATGTAATGAAAGATCAAGAAATCAATGATAGATATATGAAAGGATTGAGGAATTTAATCACAGAACATATATCAACATTCAGATCTAATACAGTGCATTACAGTGATCCAGAGGCAAGAAAAAGTGTTGTATTACATGGAAAGGTAAAAATTTCTTCACAAATTCTGCCAAAGAAGGAAGAAAAGGAAGTTGCAGAGCTGAAAAGGTTTTTCTTCGTGTTAAACACAGAAATAGTTCTATAACTTTTGGCAAGGCTGCCAAGCTGTCACCTCGTTACGTGGGACCTTTCGAAATTGTCGAAATAATTAATCCTGTAGCTTATCGATTAGCATTACCACCTACTTTGTCTCGCATGCATGATGTTTTCCATATTTCTTTGCTTAAGAAATATGTTTCAGATTTGTCACATGTCTTAAATCAGAATTCCTTGTAGGTCCAAGACCCAGGAATAATCGTGGTTAAACCCACACGAGTGCTGCAAACTTGCCAATTGCATTTAAGAAATCATGAAATACAACAATGTAAGGTCCAGTGGGACCAGTTTAATGAAGAAAGTGCAACTTGGGAAAATCTGGAAGAGATGAAAATTACTTTTCCTTTTCTTTTTCAATCGAATGAAATCTATTGACAAAACATTTTTATGAACTTATCTTCTTTTTTTTTCTCTCTTTCATGTCTATATGAAAGCCAGATTGAGGCAAACATTATTCAGGCTGAATAAAATGTATCTTGACATTGATTTCTGGAACTATTCAAGTTGGAAATAGTCTTATTGTATTTTGAACTAATAAATTGGTTGACCTGAAGGTAAATCAAATATGTAATCATCGGGACGATGAATCCTGAGCATTCAAGTGTTGATATATGATTTCTTCTGTATAAGGATGTGTTCCTTTGATTGTGAAGTCATGCTTGATATGGATTGTATCTTCTTTGCTCTTGAAGATCTTTGACTGAGTCAGGATATGCTTGGACTCTTTTATTTCTTTCATTTTTAGCACCTGAGTTCAATTTGATTTCGAGAGGAATTGTGGATTTATCCATCTTTATGACTCAGCCTTGGATCAGTTGCATTGATCCAAGAGATGTTTTAAGTTTATTCTGGATGAACAAAAAAATTATAGACCTTACGAAAGTTGCAAGGTCTGAATGTGTTGAATAAGCAATTCCGGAGTCTAACTCAGGTTGATCGTGTTAAATGAATTGGTTCCCGATATCGTAATATCAGGAAGGCCTAGACCTTAAGCCAGGTAATAAATTCTGGTGTATACTGCAAGCTTATTATCAATGCCAGATAGAATCCATTTCAGGAATGTTATACCTGTTGGTTCTAATACTGATCGAACCTACTTGTGGGACCTAGAATGGATTCGTTAAGGTTAATAACCTTAACCTAAACTATAACCTATGGGTTGAATTATTGCTAATCTAACCTAGCCCTAAACTATAGGTTTAATGCTCCTAAGGTTAGCTACCTAAGCACTATGGAAGTAAGACTAATGTCTTACCGTAAGATCTAACCTATGTTTCTAACCTAACTTATGATAATGGATGAAGGGGGACCTATGAAGGGGTGCGAGCCATGGGCGGTGGTTTCCATGGCATTAAATGAGGTGGATAAGCATGAAGGACAAGGGATTTGGCGGAGATTGCAAATGGCTATTGAGACCTGACGTGGCAGAGTCGCCAAATTTGGGAATGGTTGTTTGTTTTCATTTGTCAATCGCCAACTTTGGCGGTCGGTGGCAATGGAGATTAGGTGGGAATCTTGGAGTTAATGTCATTGATGAACTTCGGTTCCCGAGCGCGGATTGCTCGGGAAGGCATGCAAATGGAAAACTAGTTGGTTGTTTGGTTTTCCATACGCTCCGTTTTTCTCTCTGTTTGATCACTGGTTCTTCGAACCAGTCTACTTTGTGTTGCATGGCAACTATGAGATTATCTAGCTCTTTTCTCTGTCGGGGAAAGTTTATAAGACATGAGGGTAACAAATTATTGTTGCTGAATCTATCGTGGAAGAAGAGGAGAAGGAGCGAGCACATTCAGAGGTCTTCTTCAGATTTTTAAGCGACATTACCAGGCATGATAGGCCCTGACTTTTAAAAATCTTGCTTTACTCCAAATGCTTTCATTAAAACAACTCTGTTCAGGTGATTTTAGTACAGTTGGTTTGAAGCAATGTTTTGGTTCTTCTTTTCCTGTGGAATTAGGAATCTCAGGTTATTCGAAGACTTTGTTGGAATGTTACTGTATTTATTCTTCCTTTTGGATTCATTTCGATTGAAGACCCGACTGTGCTCTTATTGTTGTTGAATCCTGTTGATTCTTGCTGTGAATACTTGAAGTTTCTTCTGTTTGGAATGCTTGCTGTGATTATACTACTTGAATGTGACTTTAGTAGAAGTCCTCACTGTGTTTGCAATTTTGGGATAAACTCCGTTGGAAGTTTGCAAGGATTATCTACGAAAATGACTCAGTGGGAGTCCTTGTAATGTTTCGTATGTTTTCAACTTCTGTTTAAGCTTAGTTGAATACTGTTGCTTAGTTGTAAATACTGTTGGTATTGACTCAGTGGGAGTCCTTGAAATGTATCTTGTATTTCAACTTCTGTTTAAGCTTAGTTATGAATATTGTTGCTTAGTTGTAAATACTATATGGTATTGACTCAGTGGGAGTCCTTGAAATGTATCTTGTATTTCAACTTCTGTTTAAGCTTAGTTATGAATACTGCTTAGTTGTGAATACTGATGGTATTGACTCAGTGGGAGTCCTTGAAATGTATCTTGTATTTCAACTTCTGCTTAAGCTTAGTTATGAATACTGTTGTTTAGTTGAGAATACTATATGGTATTGACTCCGTTGGAGTCCTTGAAACGTAATTTATGTTTTTAACTTCTGTAGAAGTTTTGCTGTGAGTACTATTGGGATTCTTGAATTGTTGTCGTATGAATTCAACTTCAATCGAAACCTTGGTTATGAGTACTGGTTGGATTTGACACTGTTGGAGTCCTTGATATGCTGCGTGTTGGCTCGATTCCCGATTTAAGTCCTCGCTGTGCATGCATATCGTATAAACTCTTTCTTAATATTGTTGTGTTATGTTCAGTTTGATTCTGAGGAATTAAGGGATGGGTTTTCTTTACCAACTCGACTCTGTTTGAGACCCTGTTGTATTTCGTAATAGCTCGACTTCGGATGAAACTTTGAGGAAATTATTGATTTGGAATCAGCTTCTGTGAAGTCCTTGTTGTGATTATTCTTCTTGAAATCGGCTTCTAATATAAATCCTTGCTGTATAATCGTAGGGATTAGATTTAGTTGAATGAAGCTGTGCATGTTTGTGTTTCGACTCAGTGTGAATGTCACTGTATTTGCATATGGAACATCATTTGTTTTAGTGTTATCTAGTCTCGTGATTGACTGTGATAAAGAGCTCCTAGCTGTGCCATGTTAGACGATGGCGTTGGGTATTTCATGATTGATATGGAATCTGATTGACTCTGTTTCTTTCTTTTAGATGACTAGTTCTTCTAAATTATATGTTGATGTATAATAAGTGGAATAGGAAAATCTGACTGTCTCTCTCCCTGTAAAGTATATAGTCATAATAGGAGGAATAAGAAAATACTCTCTCCTAGTCAAGAAAATTTGTGTGCTTTCTTCTTGAACCCTCATGTGATATCTACGGTAAGGGAAAAACAAGGATAGACCGTGGTATTGTATGGAGAGACTGGTATAAAATGTGTGTTGCTGTATAAATAGGTATACTTGTCAATACCATTGAAATGTGTTATGATTATAAAAGAATTAAGTCAGTTGAGCTTGTTGAATGTTTAAACTGCCTTTTGAGTAATTGTTAGAAACATTCTTGTAGGAGTATTGTTGTCTTTGAATGGTTGTATTCATTGTTCTTAGTCTCTAACATATAAGATGAATTATCTGAAAGGCATTAAGGATTAATTGACATCTATAATACGAGTTATGCATTAAAGGTCATGTTAGAAATATAAGAAGATGAATAGCCTGATTTATGTTTGGAATTTGAAGAAATGATTTCATTTAAACAGGGTTGTTTAATGAGAACAATTGGTGGATTGCAATTGTTTTAAGAATTAGTGCTTATCATGCTCAGTTCACCGAACTGACCCGTGTTGACAATTTTTGCAGATGGTTGCCGTAAGTGGTAAAGGCACGCAGATCTGATATGATGTTCAGATTGTTTAATTTGGTTTTATGATGAATTCCAACTTGATTCTCTAAATGTACTACTTGAAGAAATATGTTCTTTTGCTGTTGAATATTGTATCAAATATGCTGAATGCATAAATTGTATTTGATTAGCTTAGAAATGAATGAAATGAGGGAATTGTTACTTATGTGTTTGCATTCGTATCTTGATGGATTGAACTTCTTCAGTTCGAATGATTTTAAGAGCATTTTTATTATTGTATACCTTGGAGACATTTGGGATTCTCTAAGTAAACTTTGCAAAGATTAGGTGACTGAATACTTGTAAATGTTAGTAGTTCTGTTATGTTCTATCTAAAGCTAAATTGGAATTTAGATCACTGTCTTTTGAGAAGCTAAGGTTAAAATAAACCTCAACAGGAAGCTGAACGGGAAGAATAAATTATTACTCCCTAATCTTGATCTAAGTCAAGACAACGTTTAATTTGATTTTGAATCACTATATCTTAATACTAATAAGTAAGATATATTTCAGTTTTGAGAACTGATATAAACCTAATAAGGGTATGGTTAGCAACCTTATGAGAAGATTTAGGGCTATTGCCCAATTTCGTTGATTTAGATTACTGTTTATCAATGAACTCCTTGATGAGACCTCAAATCTTAATAACTTCTCTTTGTGAAATGGGTTTTAATAAGAAAGGCAATTCTAAGGTGAGGAACCCAGGGGTTGGGAAAAGACTACCCTAAAAGGAGCGTCTTAAAGTATAACTTTAACTCAACGTAAGTAACACCTTAAAGTTAAGTAGATCTTTTCGAGGTGGATTTGAAGGTTGATGGCACAAGTCAACTGCAGGGTTGTACCTTCGAGAAGAATAGGATCTTCTCGAAGATACAACAATGCAGGTGACTTATGACGACACCCTTTGCATTGATCGTTAAGATTTACACCTTAAACTCGAACAAGTTTTACTCTGGGACTGGTTAGGAACGTGGTCATGTTATAAGACTGCCCCTGGAGACTCGGGGTATCTTGACACACAGGGTTAACTAGGGTTGACCCAGTATGTCAGCGTATCCCTAGTCCTCGAGAGCATCCTTATAACGTGGTCATATTATTAATCCATTCCTGAGTGAATAACTTGGGGCAGGGGAGGCTGACAGAAGTCAGTGTAAGACATTCTACATAACATAGGAATGGGGTGAAGGACGTATTCCAGATTGATGAGTATGCCGTCAAGGAATACGAGACATAAGCAGTATGTTTCAAATCTTTGGCCAAAGTATCGCAAGCTACTGATTGCATTGTCCTATGTCACCTAGTCTGAGGGACGAGATGCCGATGAATAATGGTAACAATTATTCAGATAGGTTCCTTGGATAGAGCATTCTGAATCCCGGATTAGGGAAGAGAACCGCAAGAGTGATGTGTTAAAATAAAAATGCCAACTCTTTGATACTCATGAATAGATCGGTAGATTACCGAGTCATGGAATGAATAGATCGGAGGTACTCCGAGTCATCACAGCTGCATATGGTTATCTGTTATAAGAATGATTGTTATGATCTGAGAGTTCTAAATTATGTATTTAGAACTAGGATGCACCTATCAAAAAAAAAAATTCTTGTTCTAATGTACTAAAATGAGGACGTTACATCTTGGTATCAGAGCTGAAGGTTGCAGCTCTTGGACCTATTGTGTCCATAATCTGATAAAAACCTAAATTTTCTTGTAACAGAAAATGGTTAGAACAAGAGGAAACGTTGCGAATAATGCTCCACCAGAAGGAGGGGCGGCAACAACCCAAAAGCTTGATGAGATCCTTGCTGCCCTATTGGACACAAGAGATCGTTTGGCTATACTTGAACAACAAGTAATGGGAAATGAGGAGGAAGATGAAGCTGGTAACAACAATCAGCAACCTCCTGAGGACAACCCTGATATGGGTGTTGATAATAACGCTGGAAATGCACCTGTCCAACCAGAAAACAAAAAGGCCAGGTTGGCAGCGGAACTCACTAATGATATAAAAAGGATAAGTCCACCTAAATATGATGGCACCACATTAGGAGATGGAGCTGAGAACTGGCTCAGCGAAATGGAGAAGTACTTTGCAATAAGAAACTTCTCGGAGGAAACCAAAGCTATTTGGGGAGCCTATCAGCTTTCCCACGAAGCATCTTCGTGGTGGGATAGCCGTAAAGCTGAGCTAAATATTGATGAGACCAATATTACTTGGGATCAATTTAAGGGCTATTTTAGGCAACGTTGGCTGCCACAACTTTTCTATGATCAGAAAATGACAGAATTCCAGAACTTAGCTCAAGGGAAGCTAACGGTAACTGAATACTGGGAGCGGTTTACAAAACTCCTCAAGTATGTACCGCAGTATCAAACTGACGAGAAGTTCAGAATACGAAAATTCATCATGGGACTAAATCCCGTGATAGGAGGAGAGGTTGATGTTCACAGCCCTACCACTATGGAAGGGGTTGTTGAAAAGGCCATAAGACAGGAACAGAAATTAAAGGCTATTTCTGCTCATAAAGAGGAAGTGCGGAAGAAGATTGCAAACCCTTCTTCAACTTCACTTGCACCCAAAAAGGGACCATGGAAAAAGTTTGGAAACAGAAGTAAGTTTCCAGGGGATAATAGTAAGAAAATAGTAGCAAATAAGCCTGCTGGAAATGTAAGGGATAATTTTGCCAAAAATTATAACAATGGGCAGAAGCCCTATGGAGGACAACGTGATAATTACAAGGCTGGAGGTAATTTTGAGCCTAAAAAGGGACCTGTAGGAGGCTGCTACAATTGTGGCAAAGACCACTACGCAAATCAGTGCCCTTTGAAGAAGGATGATCGTAATCAGCAGCATAAGATACATGCTGCAGTAGCAGACAAGCAAGCTGAAAAGCAAGTGACACCTATAGAAGTTCCGGGTAAGTTATTTGGCATACCTGTCACTATTCTTTTTGATACAGGAGCTACTGAATGTTTTATTTCTAGTAAACTTGCTTCTAAACTCAAAAGAAAGGCTGGAAAAATGGATAAATCTTGGACTGTACAGTATGGTAATAATTCTGTTCATACAGTGAGTATGTGTCTTTTTGGGGCAGTCCTTGACTTACCTAACTTTTCCACTGAAGTTGACCTCTATGTTGCACCTTTAGGATCCTATGACATTGTCATCGGTGTCAATTGGTTAGCTGACCATAAAGCAAAAGTAGACTGCTATGAAAAGAATATAAAATGTTTAGATGATCGGCTGAAGGCAGCAGAGATTCAAGGTGTGAAACGGGAAATTTCAGTTAGAAAACTGTCAGCTATGCAGCTTAAAAAGGCTAAAAACAAAGGATGTACCCTTTATGCAGTAAAGATATCTGAATTTTCAGAAGAAGATGGTGATTCCATGAAACGATTTCCACTGTTGCAAAGTTTCAAGGATGTTTTTCCGGAGGAATTACCAGGTTTACCACCCAAGAGGGAATTTAACTTCACCATCGAAATCAAACCAGGAACGGAACCTATTTCCAAAGCACCTTATCGGATGACTACTACAGAGTTAGTCGAGCTTAAGGCACAATTGCAAGAACTTTTGTCTAAGGGTTTGATTAGACCAAGTGTTTCACCTTGGGGAGTGCCAGTAATATTTGTAAAGAAGAAGGATGGAACACTTAGGCTGTGTATCGATTATCGGATGTTGAACAAAGCAACAATCAAGAACAGATACCCACTTCCAAGGATCGACGATCTATTTGACCAGATGCGTGGGGCAGCGGTTTATTCCAAGATAGATCTTCGATCTGGTTATCATCAATTAAGGATTAGAGAAGAAGATATTCATAAAACAGCTTTCTGAACTAGGTACGGACATTATGAATTCACGGTTCTACCCTTTGGATTAACTAATGCACCCGCAGCTTTTATGAACTTAATGAATAATATCTTTCAAGAATATTTGGACAAGTTTGTACTTGTATTCTTGGACGATATTCTCATATATTCTAAAAATGTCGAGGAACACAATGAGCATTTGAAGATAGTTTTGGAAATTTTGAGAAAAAGAAAGTTATATGGTAAGTTATCCAAATGTTCTTTCTTTGATACAGAAGTTCACTATTTGGGCCATGTCATTAGTAAAGAAGGAATTGCTGTGGATCCTTCAAAAATAGTGGCAATAACTGAGTGGCCTGCACCAAAGAATGTGCACGAAGTAAGAAGCTTCATGGGTCTTGCTGGTTATTATAGAAAATTTGTTAAGGATTTTTCTAAAGTGGCTGCACCGATAACTTCATTGCAGAAGAAGGATAAGAAATTTATTTGGAATGATAAGTGTGAAACTGCTTTCAAAAGTCTGAAAATCCAGTTGACTTCCGCACCTATATTAGCTGTACCAGACCCTAATGGGAGCTTTACTGTTGTAACGGATGCTTCTGGGGAAGGCCTTGGAGGTGTTTTGTTACAAAATGATCAAGTCATAGCATATGAAAGTAGAAAACTTAAGTTACATGAGCTGAATTATGCTCCTCATGATTTGGAGCTTGCTGCCATTGTTCATGCGCTTCAAGTCTGGAGACACTATTTACTTGGGAAACCTTTTGAGTTGAAAACTGATCACTTAGGACTGAAATATATTTTCACTCAGCCTAATCTAAATGCCAGACAGAGAAGGTGGTTAGAGTTTTTATCTCAATATGATTTTGATATTAGCTACATCAAAGGGAAAGAGAATAGGGTAGCAGATGCTCTAAGTCGTAGGAAGCACATTTCTGCTCTTATAACATTAAGAACTCAGTTTAAGGATGAGGTAAAAAGTGCCTCAGAATCTGATATATACTTTCAGCAAGTAAAAGCAGCGCTTGCTACAGAACCTAATGATGAAAGGTATAAAGGTTTTCATTTTGATAATGAAGGAATCTTACGTTATGAAAACAGGGTATACGTACCTATGCTGAATGATTTGAGAAAGAAGTTGTTAGTTGAATTTCATAATTCGCCCTTCTCTGGACACCCGGGTATCACAAAAATGCTCGCTGATCTAAAACAACAATACTTTTGGAAAGGTATGAAAAAGGATGTTATTGATTTTGTGACTCATTGTCTGGAATGTCAGCGGGTTAAGGCAGAACACATGCACCCTGCTGGACTATTATATCCCCATAGCATACCGCAGTACAAATGGCAAGTAATAAGCATGGACTTTGTACAAGGGTTACCTATGTCCAGGAATAAACATGATGTTATCCTGGTAGTTGTAGATAAACTAACTAAGGTAGCTCATTTCATTGCTGGAAATCTAAAGGATGATTCACCAGTGTTGGCCAAAAGATTCGTGCATGAAATTTTCAGGTTACATGGTGTACCGGAATTGATTATATCTGACAGGGATCCTAGAATGACGTCAAGATTTTGGCAAATGCTTAATACAGCTCTTGGAACGAAACTAAACTTCAGTTCTGCATATCATCCGGAAACGGATGGACAAACCGAGAGAGTAAATCAAGTGTTGGAAGATATGTTGCGAATGTATTGCATGGATCAACAGTATAAATGGGAAGAGTATCTTCCACTAGTTGAATTCGCATACAACAACACTTATCACTCATCTCTTAAAATGGCACCTTTTGAAGCACTTTATGGAAGAAAGTGCAGAACCCCTGTTAGTTGGGATAGTATTGAGGATAGAGTGGTAATTGGACCAGAGATCCTCACTGAAATGGAACAGCAAGTTAAGTTGATTCGTGAACGATTAAAGGAAGCAGCAGATAGGCAGAAGAGCTATGCTGACCTTAAGCGGGTTGATCGAAGGTTTGAGCTTGGTGAGAAGGTTTTTCTTCGTGTTAAACCCAGAAAGAGTTCTATAACTTTTGGCAAGGCTGCCAAGTTGTCACCTCGTTACGTGGGACCTTTCGAAATTGTCGAAATAATCAATCCTGTAGCTTATCGATTAGCATTACCACCTGCTTTGTCTCGCATGCATGATGTTTTCCATATTTCTTTGCTTAAGAAATACGTTTCAGATTTGTCACATGTCTTAAATTGGAATTCCTTGCAGGTCCAAGACCCAGGAATAATCGTGGTTAAACCCACACGAGTGCTGGAAACTCGCCAATTGCATTTGAGAAATCGTGAAATACAGCAATGTAAGGTCCAGTGGGACCAGTTTAACGAAGAAAGTGCAACTTGGGAAAATCTGGAAGAGATGAAAATTGCTTTTCCTTTTCTTTTTCAACAGAATGAAATCTGTTGACAAAACATTTTTATGAACTTATCTTTTTCATGTCTATATGAAAGCCAGATTGAGGCAAACATTATTCAGGCTGAATAAAATGTATCGTGACATTGATTTCTGGAACTATTCAAGTTGGAAATAGTCTTATTGTATTGTGAACTAATAAATTGGTTGACCTGAAGGTAAATCAAATATGTAATCATCGGGACGATGAATCTTTTAGGAGGGAAGCATGTAACACCCTGAACTATTGTTACTTCCTCCTGAGCATTCAAGTGTTGATATATGATTTCTTCTGTATAAGGATGTGTTCCTTTGATTGTGAAGTCATGCTTGATATGGATTGTATCTTCTTTGCTCTTGAAGATCTTTGACTGAGTCAGGATATGCTTGGACTCTTTTATTTCTTTCATTTTTAGCACCTGAGTTCAATTTGATTTCGAGAGGAATTGTGGATTTATCCATCTTTATGACTCAGCCTTGGATCAGTTGCATTGATCCAAGAGATGTTTTAAGTTTATTCTGGATGAACAAAAAATTATAGACCTTACGAAAGTTGCAAGGTCTGAATGTGTTGAATAAGCAATTCCGGAGTCTAACTCAGGTTGATCGTGTTAAATGAATTGGTTCCCGATATCGTAATATCAGGAAGGCCTAGACCTTAAGCCAGGTAATAAATTCTGGTGTATACTGCAAGCTTATTATCAATGCCGGATAGAATCCATTTCGGGAATGTTATACCTGTTGGTTCTAATACTGATCGAACCTACTTGTGGGACCTAGAATGGATTCGTTAAGGTTAATAACCTTAACCTAAACTATAACCTATGGGTTGAATTATTGCTAATCTAACCTAGCCCTAAACTATAGGTTTAATGCTCCTAAGGTTAGCTACCTAAGCACTATGGAAGTAAGACTAATGTCTTACCGTAAGATCTAACCTATGCTTCTAACCTAACTTATGATAATGGATGAAGGGGGACCTATGAAGGGGTGCGAGCCATGGGCGGTGGTTTCCATGGCATTAAATGAGGTGGATAAGCATGAAGGACAAGGGATTTGGCAGAGATTGCAAATGGCTATTGAGACCTGACGTGGCAGAGTCACCAAATTTGGGAATGGTTGTTTGTTTTCATTTGTCAATCGCCAACTTTGGCGGTCGGTGGCAATGGAGATTAGGCGGGAATCTTGGAGTTAATGTCATTGATGAACTTCGGTTCCCGAGCGCGGATTGCTCGGGAAGGCATGCAAATGGAAAACTAGTTGGTTGTTTGGTTTTCCATACGCTCCGTTTTTCTCTCTGTTTGATCACTGGTTCTTCGAACCAGTCTACTTTGTGTTGCATGGCAACTATGAGAATATCTAGCTCTTTTCTCTGTCGGGGAAAGTTTATAAGGCATGAGGGTAACAAATTCTTGTTGCTGAATCTATCGTGGAAGAAGAGGAGAAGGCGCGAGCACATTCAGAGGTCTTCTTCGGATTTTTAAGCGACATTACCAGGCATGATAGGCCCTGACTTTTAAAAATCTTGCTTTACTCCAAATGCTTTCATTAAAACAACTCTGTTCAGGTGATTTTAGTACAGTTGGTTTGAAGCAATGTTTTGGTTCTTCTTTTCCTATGGAATTAGGAATCTCGGGTTATTCGAAGACTTTGTTGGAATGTTACTGTATTTATTCTTCCTTTTGGATTCATTTCGATTGAAGACCCGGCTGTGCTCTTATTGTTGTTGAATCCTGTTGATTCTTGCTGTGAATACTTGAAGTTTCTTCTGTTTGGAATGCTTGCTGTGATTATACTACTTGAATGTGACTTTAGTAGAAGTCCTCACTGTGTTTGCAATTTTGGGATAAACTCCGTTGGAAGTTTGCAAGGATTATCTATGAAAATGACTCAGTGGGAGTCCTTGTAATGTTTCGTATGTTTTCAACTTCTGTTTAAGCTTAGTTATGAATACTGTTGCTTAGTTGTGAATACTGTTGGTATTGACTCAGTGGGAGTCCTTGAAATGTATCTTGTATTTCAACTTCTGTTTAAGCTTAGTTATGAATATTGTTGCTTAGTTGTGAATACTATTGGTATTGACTCAGTGGGAGTCCTTGAAATGTATCTTGTATTTCAACTTCTGTTTAAGCTTAGTTATGAATACTGTTGCTTAGTTGTGAATACTGATGGTATTGACTCAGTGGGAGTCCTTGAAATGTATCTTGTATTTCAACTTCTACTTAAGCTTAGTTATGAATACTGTTGTTTAGTTGAGAATACTATATGGTATTGACTCCGTTGGAGTCCTTGAAACGTAATTTATGTTTTTAACTTCTGTAGAAGTTTTGCTGTGAGTACTATTGGGATTCTTGAATTGTTGTCGTATGAATTCAACTTCAATCGAAACCTTGGTTATGAGTACTGGTTGGATTTGACACTGTTGGAGTCCTTGATATGCTGCGTGTTGGCTCGATTCCCGATTTAAGTCCTCGCTGTGCATGCATATCGTATAAACTCTTTCTTAATATTGTTGTGTTATGTTCAGTTCGATTCTGAAGAATTAAGGGATGGGTTTTCTTTACAAACTTGACTCTGTTTGAGACCCTGTTGCATTTCGTAATAGCTCGACTTCGGATGAAACTTTGAGGAAATTATTGATTTGGAATCGGCTTCTGTGAAGTCCTTGTTGTGATTATTCTTCTTGAAATCGGCTTCTAATATAAGTCCTTGCTGTATAATCGTAGGGATTTGATTTAGTTGAATGAAGCTGTGCATGTTTGTGTTTTGACTCAGTGTGAATGTCACTGTATTTGCATATGGAACGTCATTTGTTTTAGTGTTATCTAGTCTCATGATTGACTGTGATAAAGAGCTCCTAGCTGTGCCATGTTAGACGATGGCGTTGGGTATTTTCATGTTGATGAATGATATGAAAAAGAATTGTTGAGTCTGTTATGATTGGATTATTTACTATTGCTTGTCGAGAGCTCTGTATTGCTTAATAGCTACAGGTGATTTTTATAATTGGATTTAGATGAAACTGTAGTTCTTCTTGTAATCTCGACTGTTTAGTCGCATGCGTAAATGTAATGTTATTCTAGAGGAGTCGGTACAGTCCAGAACATGATGATATGGAATCTGACTGTCTCTGTTTCTTTTCCTAATAAAGTATATGTTGATGCATAATAGGAGGAATAAGAAAATACTCTCTCCTAGTCAGGAAACTTTGTGTGCTTTCTTCTTGAACCCTCATGTGATATCTACGGTAAGGGAAAAACAAGGATAGACCGTGGTATTGTATGGAGAGACTGGTATAAAATGTGTGTTGCTGTATAAATAGGTATACTTGTCAATACCATTGAAATGTGTTATGATTATAAAAGAATTAAGTCAGTTGAGCTTGTTGAATGTTTAAACTGCTTTTGAGTAATTGTTAGAAACATTCTTGTAGGAGTATTGCTGTCTTTGAATGGTTGTATTCATTATTCTTAGTCTCTAACATATAAGATGAATTATCTGAAAGGCATTAAGGATTAATTGACATCTATAATACGAGTTATGCATTAAAAGTCATGTTAGAAATATAAGAAAGATGAATAGCCTGATTTATGTTTGGAATTTGAAGAAATGATTTCATTTAAACAGGTTGTTTAATGAGAACAATTGGTGGATTGCAATTGTTTTAAGAATTAGTGCTTATCATGCTCAGTTCACCGAACTGACCCGTGTTGACAATTTTTGCAGATGGTTGCCGTAAGTGGTAAAGGCACGCAGATCTGATATGATGTTCAGATTGTTTAATTTGGTTTTATGATGAATTCCAACTTGATTCTCTAAATGTACTACTTGAAGAAAGATGTTCTTTTGCTGTTGAATATTGTATCAAATATGTTGAATGCATAAATTGTATTTGATTAGCTTAGAAATGAATGAAATGAGGGAATTGTTACTTATGTGTTTGCATTCGTATCTTGATGGATTGAACTTCTTCGGTTTGAATGATTTTAAGAGCATTTTTACTATTGTATACCTTGGAGACATTTGGGATTCTCTAAGTAAACTTTGCAAAGATTAGGTGACTGAATACTTGTAAATGTTAGTAGTTCTGTTATGTTCTATCTAAAGCTAAATTGGAATTTAGATCACTGTCTTTTGAGAAGCTAAGGTTAAAATAAACCTCAACAGGAAGCTGAACGAGAAGAATAAATTATTACTTCCTAATCTTGATCTAAGTCAAGACAACGTTTAATTTGATTTTGAATCACTATATCTTAATACTAATAAGTAAGATATATTTCAGTTTTGAGAACTGATATAAACCTAAAAGGGTATGGTTAGCAACCTTATGAGAAGACTTAGGGCTATTGCCCAATTTCGTTGATTTAGATTACTGTGTATCAATGAACTCCTTGATGAGACCTCAAATCCTATTAACTTCTCTTTGTGAAATGGGTCTTAATAAGAAAGGCAATTCTAAGGTGAGGAACCCAGGGGTTGGGAAAAGACTACCCTAAAAGGAGCGTCTTAAAGTATAACTTTAACTCAACGTAAGTAACACCTTAAAGTTAAGTAGATCTTTTCGAGGTGGATTTGAAGGTTGATGGCACAAGTCAACTGCAGGGTTGTACCTTCGAGAAGAATAGGATCTTCTCGAAGATACAACAATGCAGGTGACTTATGACGACACCCTTTGCATTGATCGTTAAGATTTACACCTTAAACTCGAACAAGTTTTACTCTGGGACTGGTTAGGAACGTGGTCATGTTATAAGACTGCCCCTGGAGACTCGGGGTATCTTGACACACAGGGTTAACTAGGGTTGACCCAGTATGTCAGCGTATCCCTAGTCCTCGAGAGCATCCTTATAACGTGGTCATATTATTAATCCATTCCTGAGTGAATAACTTGGGGCAGGGGAGGCTGACAGAAGTCAGTGTAAGACATTCTACATAACATAGGAATGGGGTGAAGGACGTATTCCAGATTGACGAGTATGCCGTCAAGGAATACGAGACATAAGCAGTATGTTTCAAATCTTTGGCCAAAGTATCGCAAGCTACTGATTGCGTTGTCCTATGTCACCTAGTCTGAGGGACGAGATGCCGATGAATAATGGTAACAATTATTCAGATAGGTTCCTTGGACAGAGCATTCTGAATCCCAGATTAGGGAAGAGAACCGCAAGAGTGATGTGTTAAAATAAAAATGCCAACTCTTTGATACTCATGAATAGATCGGTAGATTACCGAGTCATGGAATGAATAGATCAGAGGTACTCCGAGTCATCACAGCTGCATATGGTTATCTGTTATAAGAATGATTGTTATGATATGAGAGTTCTAAATTATGTATTTAGAACTAGGATGCACCTATCAAAAAAAAAAATCTTGTTCTAATGTACTAAAATGAGGACTGTTACCAGCCAAGTCAAAATATGCATATATCATCAGAACAGAGTTGTTCTAATGAAAGCATTTAAAGGTAATTAATATTTTTAACAGTTAGGGCTTATCATGCCTTATAGTGTCACTAAAAAGTTGAAGAAGACCTCTGAATGCGCTCGCACCTTCTCTTCTTCTTCCACAAAAGATTAAACAAAAAAATACTGTTACCTCCATACCTTATATACTTCCCTTGACAGAGAAGTAAATTTGAAACTCTCAAAATTGCCATGCAACGAAGAGTAGACGGCTGGTTCGAAGAACCAGTGCTCATGTAGAGAAAAAAATGGAATGCATGAAAAACAAAACAACCAAGCAAAATTCCACTTGCATGCCTTCCCAAGTAATCCGCGCTCGAGGCCCTATACACATTAATTTTATTTATTTTTATTCTCCCACCTATTTTCTATTGCCACCAACTACCAAAGTTGGTGAATGCCAAAACAAAATAAACAAACATTCCCATTCTTAGAGATACTACCACGTAAGACCCTCTTAGAAAATCTACCCTCCGCTAAACCTGGCAGCACTCCCTATCCTTCATCCTTATCCCTTCCTTAAATGCCATGGAAACCATCGCCCAAGACTTGTGACCCCCTTAGGCCCCCCTTCATAGCATTAGTTTAGGATAGGTTAGTGACTTAGGTTAGATCATAGGTAGACTTAGTCTTAATGCCATAGGATATAACATTATTCACCCTCCATAGTGATAGGTTTAGTTAACCCTTAGGTGTATTAAGCTCATAGTTTAGGACTAGGTTAGATTAACTAACCTTGCAACATTAGGTTATAGTTTAGGTTAAAACTAATAACCTTATTGATTCTAGTCTAGGTCCCCTACATAGGACTAATCAGTAGTAGAGTTCAAACAAGATAAAACATTCCTGGATCAGATTTTGTTTGGCATCAAGTAAATTAAGCTTAAGATATAAAACATACACATCTTAATTGGCTTAACGTCTAGGTCCTTCCCGATGCTATGATAAATGGAATCAGATTCTGATTACCATGATAAATTAACCTCCGAAATTGAACATTCAAAGCTTAGTCAGACTTAGTAACTCTCAAAATGTCAATACAATTATTCATCCTGAATAAAATTAAAACATCCCTTGGATCAATGCAACTAATCCAAGGTTGAGTCATAATGGTGGATAAATCCACAATCTTCCAGAAATCAGATTATACTCAAATGCGAAGAATGAAATAAACAAAAGAGTCCAAGCATATTCCGGTTTAGTCAAAGATCTTAAGAGTAGAAAAGATATAATCCAAATCAAGCATGATTTCCCAAAACCAAAGGAACATGTCCTTATATAGGAGAAATCATATATCAACACTTGAATGCTTAGGAGAAGGTAACAACAGTTCAGGGTGTTACATGCTTCCCTCTTAAAAGATTCATAGTCCTAATGATTACATCCTTTTATTTATCTTCTGGTAAATCAATTCATTGACTCACTGAAGAAATTAACTATTTCAAACTTGAATAGTTTTAGAAATCAGTATCATGATACTATTTATTCAATCCTGAATAAATGTTTGCCCCAAAACTAGCTTACATAATGACATGTAAAAGATAAATTCATAATAATATTTTTTTTATCAGTCAACAGATTTGATTCTGTTTAAAAAGAAAAGGAAAAGTAGTTTTCATCTCTTCCAAATTTTCCCAAGTTACACTGTCTTCATTAAACTAGTCCCACTGGACCTTACATTGTTGTATTTCACGATTTCTCAAATGCAATTGGTGAGTTTCCAGCACTCAAGTGGGTTTAACCATGATTATTCCTAGGTCTTGGACTTGCAAGGAATTCTAATTTAACACATGTGACAAATCTGAAACATATTTCTTAAGCAAAGAAATATGGAAAACATCATGCATTCATGACAAAGCCAGTGGTAATGCTAATCGGTAAGCTATGGGATTGATTACTTAGACAATTTCGAAAGGTCCCACAAAACGAGATGATAACTTGGTAGCCTTGCCAAAAGTTATAGAACTCTTTCTTGGTTTAACACGAATAAAAAACTTTTCACCGAGTTCAAATTTTCGGTTAACCCGTTTTAAGTTAGAATAACTCTTCTGCCTATCTGCTGCTTCCTTCAATCGTTCATGAATCATTTTAACTTGCTGTTCCATTTCAGTAAGGATTTTAGGCCCAATCACCTCTCTATCCTCAATGTTATCCCAAATAACAGGGGTTCTACATTTTCTTCCATAAAGTGCCTCAAAAGGTGCCATTTTAAGAGAAGAGTGATATGTGTTGTTGTATGCAAATTCAACTAATGGGAGATACTCTTCCCATTTATACTGTTGATCCATGAAATACATTCGTAACATGTCTTCTAACACCTGATTTACTCTTTCAGTTTGTCCATCTATTTCCGGATGATACGCAAAACTAAAGTTCAGTTTTGTTCCAAGAGTTGCATTAAGCGTTTGCCAAAATCTTGATGTCATTCTAGGATCCCTATCTGATATTATTAGTTCTGGTACTCCATACAATTTGAAAATTTCATGCACAAACCTTTTAGCTAACATAGGAGAATCATCCTTTAGATTTTCAACAATAAAATGAGCTACCTTTGTTAGTTTATCAACAACTACCAAGATAACATCATGTTTATTTCTCGACATAGGAAGCCCTTGTACAAAGTCCATGCTTATTACTTGCCATTTGTACTGCGGTATGCTATGGGGTATAATAAACCAACAGGGTGCATGTGTTTTGACTTCACCCACTGACATTCAAGAAATATTGTTTTTTTAGGTCGGCAAGCATTTTAGTAATACCCAGGTGTCCAGAAAAGGGTGAATTATGAAATTCAGCTAACAATTTCTTTCTCAAATCATTTAGCAAAGGTATGTATACTCTATTTTTATAACGTAAGATTCCTTCATTATCAAAATGAAAACCTTTATACCTTTCATCTTTTGGATCTGCAGCAAGCACTGCTTTTACTTGCTGAAAGTATATATCATATTCTAATGCACTTTTCACCTCATCTTTAAACTGAGTTCTTAATGTTATAAGAGCAGAAATGTGCTTCCTACGACTTAGAGCATCTGCTACTCTATTCTCTTTTCCTTTTATGTAACTAATATCAAAATCATATTGAGACAAAAACTCTAACCACCTTCGCTGTCTTGCATTTAGATTAGGCTGAGTGAAAATATATTTCAGCCCCAGATGATTAGTTTTCAACTCAAAATATTTCCCAAGTAAATAGTGTCTCCAAACTTTAAGTGCATGAACAATGGCAGCAAGCTCTAAATCATGAGGGGCATAATTCAGCTCATGTAACTTAAGTTTTCTACTTTCATATGCTATGACATGATCATTTTGTAACAAAACACCTCCAAGGCCTTCCCTAGAAGCATCTGTTACAATAGTAAAGTCTCCATTAGGGTCAGGTATAGATAAAACAGGTGCTGAAGTCAACTGAATTTTTAAACTTTTAAAAGTAGATTCACACTTATCATCCCAAGCAAATTTCTTATCATTTTTCTGCAATGAAGTTATCGGTGCAGCCACTTTAGAAATTTTTTTAACAAATTTTCTATAATAACCAGCAAGGCCCATGAAGCTTCTTACTTCATGTACATTTTTTGGTACAGGCCACTCGGTTATTGCCACTATTTTTGAAGGATCTACAACAATTCCTTCTTTACTAATGACATGACCTAAATAATGAACTTTGGTACCAAAGAAAGAACATTTGGATAACTTACCAAATAACCTTCTTTTCCTCAAAATTTCCAAGACTTCTTTCAAATGCTCATTATGCTCCTCAACACTTTTAGAATATATGAGAATATCATCGAATAATACAAACACAAACTTGTCCAAATATTCTTGAAAGATATTATTCATTAAGTTCATAAAAGCTTTGGGTACATTAGTTAATCCAAAGGGTAAAACCGTGAATTCATAATGTCCGTAACTTGTCTGGAAATCTGTTTTATGAATATCTTCTTCTTTAATCCTTAATTGATGATACCCAAATTGAAAATTTATCTTGTAATAAACCAATGCTCCACACATCTGATCAAATAAATCATCAATTCTAGGAAGTGGGTATCTATTCTTGATTGTTGCCTTGTTTAACATACGATAATCAATACACAATCTAAGTGTTCCATCTTTCTTTTTCACAAATATCACTGGTGCTCCCCAAGGTGAAACACTTGGTCTAATCAAACCTTTAGAAAAAAGTTCTTGCAATTGAGCCTTAAGCTCAACTAACTCTATAGTATTCATATGATAAGGTGCTTTAGAAATAGGCTCCGACCCAATGGTGAAGTCAAATTCCATTTTTGGTGGTAAACCTAGTAATTCCTCCAGAAATACGTCCTTGAAACTTTGTAATAGCGGGTATCGTTTCATGAAATCACCATCTTCTTCTGTAGATTGAGATATCTTTACTGCATATATGGTACATCCTTTATTTTTAGTATTTTTAAGTTGCATAGCTGACAGTTTCCTAACTAAAATTTCCCATATTACACCTTGAATCTCTGCTATTTTCTGAAGATCATCTAAACATCTTATATATTTTTCAAAGCATTCCACTTTTTCTTTATGATCAGCTAACCAATTAACGCCGATGACAATGTCATAGGATCCCAAAGGTGCAACATAGAGATCAACTTCCATGGAAAAGTTAGGTAAGTCGAGGACTACCCCAAAAAGACACATACTAGCTATATGAACAGAGTTATTACCATACTGTACGGTCTAAGATTTATCCATTTTTCCAACTTTTATTTTAAGTTTAGAAGTGAGTTTACTAGAAATAAAACATTCAGTAGCTTATGTATCAAAAATAATAGTTACAGGTATGCCAAATAACTTACCAGGAACTTATATAGGTGTCACTTACCTTTCAGCTTGCTTGTCTGCTACTGTAGCATGTATCTTATGTTGCTGATTATGATCATCCTTCTTCAAAGGACATTGGTTTGCATAGTGATCTTTGCCACAATTATAGCAGCCTCCTACATGTCCCTTTTTAGGCTCAAAATTACTTCTAGCCTTAAAATTATCATGTTGGCCTCCATAGGACTTCTGCCCATTATTATAATTTTTGGCAAAACTATCCCTTACATTTCCAGCAGGCTTATTCGTTGTCATTTTCTTATTATTATCCACTGAAAACTTATTTTTGTTGCCAAACTTTTTCCATGGTCCCTTCTTGGGTGCAAGAGAAGTTGAAGAAGGGTTTGGAATCTTCTTCACCACTTCCTCTTTATGAGCAGAAATAGCCTTTAATTTCTCTTCCTGCCTTATGGATTTTTGAACAACCCCTTCCGTAGTGGTTGGGTTGTGAACATCAACCTCTCCTCCAATCACGGGATTTAGTCCCATGATGAATTTCCATATTCTGAACTTCTCGTCAGTTTGATACTGTGGAACGTACTTGAGGAGTTTCGTAAACCGCTCCCAGTACTCAGTTACAGTTAGCTTCCCTTGAACTAAGTTCTGGAATTCTGTCATTTTTTTATCATAGAAAAGTTGTGGTAGCCAACGTTGCCTAAAATAGCCTTTAAATTGATCCCAAGTTATGTTAGTTTCATCAATATTTAGCTTAGCCTTATGGATGTCCCACCATGAAGATACTTCATTGGAAAGTTGATATGCTCCCAAAATAGATTTGGTTTCCTCCGAGAAGTTTCTTATTGCAAAGTACTTCTCCATTTCGTTGAGCCAGTTCTCAGCTCCATCTCCTAATGTGGTGCCATCAAATTTAGCTAGACTTATCCTTTTTATATCATTAGTGAGTTTTTCTGCCAACTTAGCCTTTTTGTTTTTTGGTTGGACAGGTACATTTCCATTGTTATTAGCAACACCCATATCGAGGTTGTCCTCAGGAGGTGGCTGATTGTTGTTACCAGCTGCATCGTCCTCCTCATTTCCCATCACTTGTTGTTCAAGTACAACCAAACAATCTCTTGTGTCTAATACGGCAACAAGGATCTCATCAATTTTTTGGGTTGTTGCCACCCCTTCCTCAAGTGGAGCATTATTCGCAATGTTTCCCCTTGTTCTAACCATTTTCTATTACAAGAAAATTCAGGTTTTCATCAGATTATGGACACAATAGGTCCAAGAGCTGCAACCTTCAGCTCTAATACCAAGATGTAACATCCTCATTTAAATACCTTAGAACAAGAAATTTTTGTTTTTTTATTAATGTTCCCTTGTCCTAAATACATAATTTAGAACACACATATCATAACAATCATTCTTATAACAGATAACCATATGCAGCTGTAATGACTCAGTATACCACTGATCTATTCATTCCATGACTCGGTAAACTACCGATCGATTCATTCCAGGACTCGGTGAACTACCAATTGATTCATTCCATGACTCGGTGAACTATCGATCTATTCATGCGTAACTTTGAGATTGAAGTTTTCAACTGAACACTTAATTATCATGGTTCTCTTCCCTATTCTGGGTCTCTAAGTGCTTTGTCTAAGGAACCTATCTGAATAATTGTTACCATTATTCATCAGCATCATGATCCTTAGACTAGGTGACGTAGGACAACACAATCAGCAGCTTGCGAGACTTTGGCCAAAGGTTTGAAACATACTGTTCATATTACTTATTCCTTGATGGCATACTCGTCAATCTAGAATACATCCTTCACCCCACTCTAATGTTATATAGAACGTCTTATACTGACCTCTGCCAGTCCCCTTGCCCCAGTTTTCACTCTAGATCAGGTTAATGTCATAATTCAGGTGTGTAAATCTTAACGATCAATTCAGAAGGGTGTTGCCATATGTCATCTGCATTTTTGTATCCTCGAGAAGATCCTAATCTTCTCCAAGGTACAACCTTGCAGTTGACATGTGTCAACATCCTACAGAATAGCCTCAGAAAGATGTACATACCTCCAAGAATTTACTTGTGTTGAGTTATATTTGGATTACAGGCCCTCCTAAACGGGTAGCCTTCCCTAATCCAGAGTCCAACACTCCTTGAGTTACTTTTTGAAATTAGGTTCGGTTTCGCAGAGAAAGGTTTTAATTAGATTTAATATTTTTTCAAAGTTGTCAGTTGGTACCTAACAATCCTTGTACCCACAAAATAGGACAACAACCCTTAAGTTTTTCCCCATTACGAAAATAACTAATCCAGCAAGGATTTGCAACTACCTTATAAACTAGAACATAATAGACTTAGTACCATTAAGTTGTGGCAGTTTATATCCATATATATATCTCTTTCGAATTAGTGCATTACGAGAGGTCAAAGTTCTCTCCCAGTTATAGTACATTTTAAGGCATAGCTCAACCTCAACGTTTCCTATAAATGCAGTGGTCTTATTTACAATTTAACCACCATCATAAGATATAAAGAATTACTAAGCAGAAAAATGTATTATCCAGCCATATAATTAGCTAAGGCTTACTTAGGGAATCCATTTAGATCCCGTTGAATAGAATAACAAGAATGCACTCTCATTCATACAGACAAAAGAAGATCAAATCAACAAATAAGATCACAAACCACATAAGTAATATGTCCCCATTTTATTTATTCCCAAACCTATACAATTACAACCTATGCACTTTGGCATATTTTAATACATTCATCTACAACAAAGAGTAACTTTCTTCTATAGTATAATTAGAAAATTCATGTCGGAATTCTTCATAAAAACTCGATTAAACAGTCATTGCATCATGTCAGATCTGCTTGCCTTTACCACTTTAAGATGACCATTTGCAAAAATTGCTAGCACGTGTCAGTTCAGTGAACTGAGCATGATAAGCACTAATCCTTAAAAAAATTGCATTCCACCAATTGTTTTCATTAAACAATCTTGTTTAAATGACATCAATTTCATCAAATCCAAAATCATGATTCACACTAGTTTTCCTTTTTCCAATGACTTTATATCATAACTCAAATCACAGACATAATTTCAACTTAGTCTATTTCAGATGATTTGTATAATACAAGAAAAGAAGAAAGGACATTTTGTATCATATGTACCTAATCATAAGCAAAGTTGAGAACAGTGTCAATCATGTTTATTTCACTGCAATTAAAAGAATAAAACCTTTTTAAGGTGTGCTTCTAACAGGTTCACATAAAAACAATTTAAGAAAAGAATAGATTACTACGTCATACAAGTTTGTCTAGCGAATTTCCTTTAACTCTATCATATCAAATTTTAATCATCGATAAGTATGCAAAACATTTACTACAGGGCTAAATTTATATAAGTAGATAATAAACTGAATTTTAAATCATGATAATAATACTTCTAATAAACGAAAGGAGACTTCTAAGTTAAGATCTCACCACTTACCAATCTTTCCACTTAATTTTAACAGTCCTGTCATCTCATAACCATACTATAGAGTTCCTTAAAGAATTCTATAGAAGAGCTCACTATTATTTCAAGAGAGAGAGTGTGTAAATACCTTCGTATTTCGAAATCCTATAATTTCTTTCCTTAATAACTTAGAGGAAGGAGCAGAGAAAATCATAGCTTTATTTTAATCAAGTTCAGAACTATACTAACATCTAAGAAGTAATGTACATTCTCTTGTCCAATCAAGTAAGAAGAAGGAAAGAAAAACAACACTTACGTTTAACCAATAACTCAGATCAAGTAGAGCCACCTTCGGATTTGCAAATAGATCACTACGATCTTACAACTATATATTAAACAAAAGCCAATAATGTTTTCTTTACATAAAACGTTATAAACGATCCAATCTCAGACCACAATCCTACTCTAAAGTAAATAGTCTACATTTCCTTCATTACTCAAACCATTTGGGTTTAAGAGTTAGGGTAACTTTCCCATTACCTATTTATTACCAATGGATCAAAACTAAATTATTTCAACCATTGCACTATTAGGTTGTTATATCATTTCAATATACCGAACTAAAAATGCATGTACAGAGTTAATAATGGAATTCTAAATACAAATTCAGTAATGCCCCAAAATCCATCCTACTCATACCATAGTAGTTATCAATGCTTTAATTGTACAAAATAAATAAATCATTCAGTTGCATATGGATCATTTCAACCCAAATTTCAACTACAAAAGGAAAAGCATTGGCTGAACGTAAATAAGATTATCAATGTTTAAGTCGTTGTTTTTATTTCAAAGGAGAATTCCCGACATTGTGTAATGCGGCCCTAAGAAGTAGATTTCATAGTCACCCTAGAGTAAAACACAGTCATATCTCAACCACGCATTAAACACAATTTCCATTAAGGCAGATCCAAGATTAATCCATGAATTTTCCAGGAGATATAGAGCTTATCCAAATATGTTTTCTCTTGAAGATAACCGAATTCCTGATATCCATGAAAAATCACAAAAAACAACAGTTTAACCAAATACTTTCTTACTCATAGATTCCTGTATTCATAAGAACATTCATACCCTTTTGAAGTAAAAAGTAAAGGCTTAGATTTCAAACAACATTTCCAACTCACGTGACTAAAACAGTCGAGTTTCACTGAATAAACTAACATTCCAACCACAAATTCAATTACCTACATTCTGAACATGAACCCATAATAGTTAGAGTCCATATGACGAAGCAAACAATCAATTAATCCAATCATATTCAAACAACAAATAATTATAGTGGTGTTTTCAAACACGTAATCATTATGCACGCATTCTTTCATGGAGGTAGTTTCTAATCAAATACCTTCGAAAGATAAAGAAAACTTACAACACTTCCAAATAAAAATCAAAACTCCATATTGGATTCACAACATGGAAACAAGAATAACGAAGCAGGTTTCATCCAAGATCCAAAATACATCCCAGAACCCCAAATCAACATAAAACCCAAATCATTGTTACCAGTCAAGTCAAAATATGCATATATCATCAGAATAGAGTTGTTCTAATGAAAACATTAAAGGAAAGCAAGATTTTTAACAGTTAGGGCCTATCATGCCTTATAGTGTCGCTAAAAAGTCAAAGAAGACCTCTGAATGCGCTTGCACCTTCTCTTCTTCTTCCACGAAAGATTAAAAAAAAAATATTGTTACCTCCATGCCTTATATACTTCCCTTGATAGAGAAGTAAATTTGAAACTCTCAAAATTGCCATGCAACGAAGAGTAGATGGCTGGTTCGAAGAACCAATGCTCATGTAGAGCGAAAAATGGAATGCATGAAAAATAAAACAACCAAGCAAAATTCCACTTGTATGCCTTCCCAAACAATCCGCGCTCGAGGCCCTATGCACATTAATTGCATTTATTTTTATTCTCCCACCTATTTTCCATTGCCACCGACTGCCAAAGTTGGTGAATGCCAAAACAAAATAAACAAACGTTCCCATTCTTAGAGATACTACCACGTAAGACCCTCTTAGCAAATTTACCCTCTACTAAACCTGGCAGCACTCCCTATCCTAAATCCTTATCCCTTAAATTCCATGGAAACCATCGCCCAAGACTTGCGACCCCCTTAGGTCCCCCTTCATAGCATTAGTTTAGGATAGGTTAGTGACTTAGGTTAGATCATAGGTAGACTTAGTCTTAATGCCATAGGATATAACATTAGTCACCCTCCATAGTGATAGGTTTAGTTAACCCTTAGGTGTATTAAGCTCATAGTTTAGGACTAGGTTAGATTAACTAACCTTGCAACATTAGGTTATAGTTTAGGTTAAAACTAATAACCTTATTGATTCTAGTCTAGGTCCCCTGGATATGACTAATCAGTAGTAGAGTTCAAGCAAGATAAAACATTCCTGGATCATATTCCGTTTGGCATCAAGTAAATTAATCTTAAGATATAAAACATACACATCTTACTTGGCTTAAGGTCCAGGTCCTTCCCGATGCTATGATAACTGGAACCAGATTCTGATTACCATGATCAGCCAGAGTTAACCTCCAAAATTAAACATTCAAAGCTCAGTCAGACTTAGTAACTCTCAAAATGTCAATACAATTTGTTCATCCTGAATAAAATTAAAACATCCCTTGGATCAATGCAACTGATCCAAGGTTGAGTCATAAAGGTGGATAAATCCAAAATCTTCCAGAAATCAGATTGTACTCAAATGCGAAGAATGAAATAAAAAAAAGAGTCCAAGCATATTTTGATTCAATCAAAGATCTTAAGAGCAGAAAAGATATAATCCAAATAAAGCATGACTTCCCAAAACCAAAGGAACATGTCCTTATATAGGAGAAATCATATATCAACACTTGAACGCTTAGGAGAAGGTAAAAATAGTTCAGGGTGTTACATAGTTGGGGTTCTGCGTTAAGCAGCCCTTTAACTAAACACTATTTTAAAAAAGGTAGTTACCAAGCGTAATTGATTTGTAAAGATATATAATGGCCTCTCTTCACCATTCTGAAAAGGGGGGGAACTTGGCTTATTTTTGAAAGTGTAAGAAATCGTAAAGCAATCAATACAAAAGGATCTTCTTTCTTTGTCCATCTGATTCTTTTTATTCACAAGCTATCTATTGAATATTGTTAGATCATTTGTCTACATTATAAGAAGCTTTGTATTCTTGTGGATGTTATTTATGGAACTGTGTGTCTTTTCAAATTGCATCTCATTAATTTGAGTACAAATGGTCTCATTCCAATTCATTATATTTTGGCACGCATAAGGAATTATTTTGTCATCTATAATTCTGGAGAATTCTTTTCTGCTCATTTCCACATCTTCATTCCTCTATACTTTTGTGATTGATTATCTATTAAAAACGTTTTCATGATATCGAAGTTCCATAGTAAACTATGCTCTGTACATATGTAAATAAGTTTTACTTTTGAATAAGGGAACCTCTCCCACTAAAGAGGAGGAACTTCTTGTCCCCTGACTGTTGTTCTTCTTGAAGTTCTTTTTTGATGACCAACACATGTCTCATTTCCACTCACTATCCTTAAATTCCTATCATAGATGATGTTTCCCACTAAAATCACATAAAGGAGAGACTCCGTACCCATGCATGCCTCAGGTGAGCACCCAACACCCATTGGGTGATAGGCATGCACACATGGGGTTACCTTGCTCTTTGGTGGCTGTAAAAATGACTAAATATTGGTTTCATTGCCAGGACCTCTTTTTGAAGTTGTAGTGGGAAATAGCATACACCATGATCTGTGCAATGAGTGATGACAGAGTGTTTAACTTTGGAAAGTGTTGAATCATGGTTTAAGATCATGAAAGACAAATTTTCTCAAAGATTCAACATTGGACCTGATTTTGATGCACATAGATGGGTAGAAGAGAACATCTACCATGATTTTTATGAATTTTTTTTTCTATTGCTTCCTAGTAGATATGTATGAATGGCTCTTAGAATATGCATCTAGATCAAGATGGTATTATATAGATCATGCACGTGAACCTAAGAATAGTACCAAAGGCTATAAGATGTAGATCGTACGTGGACTCATGATGTGGATCATTAGTGGAAAGGAGTGCTAACTAGATACACCCTGGAATACACTATTTCCACATATTCTTGTCTGGATGTTGTTGAGTTTGAGTTTCTACAGGAGCCTAGAGGATCATTTCTATGTGTTATATCTCTGGAAATGAATATCTTGATTGTTATATCGATGGCCGGCTAAACAATTATGAGTGTTGGACAAGGAAGCTAGGGTGGAGGAAGATGTTAGATATTGCAACTGAGAAAGAAAGGGAGGAGAGACAACTCAAGTATAGTGAAGCACATGAAAGGGAGATTGCTAGACAATGTGAGGTTGCAATTGTGATGGATATATAGAGGAAGATGTTACGGGAAGGATTTTAGGTTCACGCAGAGGATGTAGAACCTGAGCATTCTATGCTACCCCATCTTAGAAAGTGCATAAGAGAGACCCCTTCAGCTTCTGATGAGATTTCATCGTGCAGAGAGATAAGAGTCGTTGGCATGCATTTGAACCCACCTAATGACCAAACCTTGGTGCTTGGTTTTCTAGATCAAGGGAGGAGTATCGTTGACCCAGTTGGTACTGGTGGAAGTGACAGATATGTACCCACAAGATATAATTTTTCATTTCCTACTTCCATGGTTGCACATACTATTCCAGTATTCAGACAAATTTTTGGACAAGGAGCGAATACACAAGGCTTGGGTAATGCATCAAGGAGTGGCATGGGACACACATTTGATAGTGCCACAATCTTGTAGAAACTTGACATGTAGTTTAGTGGGATGTTGGGGATACTCGGTGTGACCTCTTAAGACCCATTATTGGCTATTGGTGGATCTGGAGGTGGAACTGGTGGATCCGGAGGCACAGGAGCTGGTGGATCTAGTGGATCTGGTAGAGGAGACAACACTGGAGGAAGTCAAGGGACTGGATCAGGAGGAAAAGGGCCTCAGCTACCTCCTCAAGTATTCTTTGAGATTTCTTTACATTTTTTCATATTACAGGGGAATTGAAGATGTTGTGGAGCTTGTTCACAAGTGTGAGTTGATATGGCACACACAAGGGATCACAACCCTAGAATGGAAGGCCAATCAGTTTGCAATAACATTGCAAGGGTGTGCGTATAGCTGGTATAGGAAGTATGACCCCCATCAAATGGTGGTAGATTACACTGCATTAAAAAATGCCTTCCTAGAATAATCCCACATCCCTAAGTTTGAACAGAAGAGCATCAGCACCCTAAAGGAGGTTCAATAGGGAATGGCAGAGAGAGTGTGGGAGTTTGACGCACATTTTAAGACTCTCCTATCAAAATTTTCATATGACATTCACCCTTCACAGCATGCTCAATGGTTTTTTGGAGGGTTGATAACCCCATTTAGAAGAACTTTATATTGTAAAACTTTCACAGACCTATGTAAGGCATAGGAAGATGCCCTATGCACTGAAGTTGCTAGGAGCGTTGACTCTAGTGTTAGCCCATTTCTGGAAGCTCAAATATCTGTTATGGATAAGCAGATGAAAAATTTGTCTTCAAACTTAGTTTATGAGACTCGCAGTGGAATGTGGTGTATAGATTGTGAAGTAGAGGGGCTTACCAAGGATAGTTTCCCTTGGAAGATAATACGGGTCGTCATAGTAGACTATGAGATTTGTCATGGGGACCATTATATGAGTAGATGTCCCTTTCTACAACACACAATTAAGAAGAATGTATCTTGCTACTGTAAGATCTGCACCTCTATGACCCATGATACCAAGGACTGTCGTCTTATTAACCAGATCCATGAGGCCATTGATCATGGTGTGCACCAGACCAGCATTGACAGTAGTTCTAAGGGTGATGATCATCGTTATTAGGAGTGTGCAGATGGAGGCATGCGCAGAACGGGATTTTTCAAAGGATTCCGTGCTCATGGTAACCATGGAGGAAGAAGTTATTTCCCATGTGGAACCTATATTAATTGTGGATCTACAGACCACTACAAGCGAGAGTGCCTGGAATTATTGCAGTTCTCATGGTATGGGAAGAAGCACAAGTATGAGGACTGCCTTGAGTTGTTTGAGCACATGAGTCAGCAACACCGGAAAGAAAAGGGTACGGCAATGGTAAGAATTAAGAAGGCTGACACACAATGGATGCCATGGGTGACACATGATGCAAGTTTGGAACCTATTATGGTAACAACAAGAGAAGAGGCCACGTACGGAAAGGGAATTCCAAGGTAGAAGAACATTGTTTCAAGGGAAGAAGTGGTACATGGGAAGTACCCAGAACTTGTGCATCAGAAGGAAGTATATCAAGAAACCATGGATGTCATTCAGATTTTACAAGGAGAAATCTAGTGTCTAAAGGAGCATTCCAGGAGGGAGGAGCAAAGAAAGAAGGTTGAATTGCCAAAAGATTACCTCGATGGGGTCAAGGAAGTATATAAAATGATAAGGCAAGAGAATATTATTCCCTTTCTAGGAGCATGGTTGAGAGAAAAAGTACCATACACCAGAGAAGAGCATGAGAGGAAAGTATTGCATCCAAACCTTCCCCCTCATAGCCTTGACTATGATAAGGAGATCACGTTAAATGTGATTGTGGATGGATGTCTCCTTAGTAATTGTTGGTCAAAGAATACTTGTCAAAGATCACATAAGGAGTCTGCGCGGGATAGAAGGCCTAAAACCAAGGGCGCGGAAGGATAGGAAGGACCCATGCATGGAAGGCAAGTTCAGATTTTAGGACTTAGCTGATTTTGAGCATGAAGACCTATTTTAAGAAGATGGAATACAGAACACATCAATGATGCAGAGACGTACGCGTCATGCATTTTCTATCTTTGGGGAAGCGGTTCAAAGTGTTTATGTATGAAGACAAGCTAAGAATAGGATTGACACTTCAGTTCACTACAAGAGGACTATAGATAGCACACTTGTATGTGTGGCCATGATTGTAAATGGTGTGTGATTATCAATAGCATGCAGCCTATTTTTGGAATAGATAAGTGGTGAAGGGAACGTCCCCAACCTATATATATGATGTTAGGTGCATAGGAGGAGGGGATGAGTATGAGATATATGGATATAAACAAAGAGAGATCTGGATGTATGGAAGGAGATGTATGTATGTATGTGTAATAGAGAATATACACATATGATTGAACTACTGTATCAGTTCCATACATGCATTGGTATAGATTGAAAATATCGTAAGGAGATTTTGTATTTATTAATAGATGGAAAACATTGGTAGAATCTAAGTGTCATTTTGTGTATAGTTGCATAGTGCATATTATTAATTCAATCATGATTACTGTTTAATCTTGTTCTTTCATAGATCTGAGTGTAGTATGCATTATGGAATGATGGATTAGTTTTGACCCTATTTGTTACTTCCATCATCATGTTAACATCTTGTTACAACACCGTAAAGAGGAACCTAGTACCTTTGCGTGCTTTGGGTGAGCACTTAGTCTAGGTTGAGTGATGTGCTAGCACGACTAGGGTGTTATCTAGTATATTCTATGCTGAATCATTGGTTTTGTTGTTGGGACCTCTTTTTTAGCTATTTTCAGGATGATTTATGATGAATACGTACCGGTTAACTCTAGCAAGTATCCAAGAATGGATATATGATCTGGAGGAAGAATATGTGCGGTGGTTCAGTAGTGGATCTGATTTTAATGCATGCACTTGGGTAGAACAAAACATGTATGACAACTTATATGAGATATTTTTCACTATTTTTCTAGTAGAACTATACGAGTGGCTTACTACTTATGCATCTCAGTGAAATTAGAGGTATCACGCACTTGTCTAGACACAAGAATAATTTTAGGCCCTCTATGATGCTGATATGATCTGGACTCACATGGTGGATACATGGTTTCATGGTGTTCTAAATAGTTATATTTTGGAATATTCAATTTTGACGTACTCTTGCCCAGGGGTAGCTGAGTTCTAGTTTTTGCAGTATCCAAGAGGAACATATTTGCAAGGTATTCCATTGGCATTCAAGATCTTAATGGTAACTTTGAACCTGGAGAGTAAACTGATGGCTAACTAAACTTTTCCATGTGCGGGGGTTGGACCAGGTTTGTTTTAAGATGGTAGACCTAGCGGCAGAGAAGCAGAGAAGAGAAAGGCATTAAAAGTATAAATGGAGGCAGCGAGAGGGAGATAAGAAACATTTTTCTTTTGGGGCAGAGAGTATGTATGTAGGAGGAGATGGCTCATGAATATTTACAACACATGTCTAATTTCCACTAATATCCTAACTTCCTATCATAGATGATGTTTCCCACTAAAAATTCAAATAAAGGAGGAGAATCCCGTACCCATGCATGCCTCAGGTGAGCACCAACACCAGTGGGTGATAGGCATGCACACATGGGGTTACCTTGCTTTGGTGGCTGTAAAAATGATAAATATTGGTTTCATTGCCAGGACTTCTTTTTTGAAGTTGTAGTGTAGTGGGAAATAGCATACACCACTGGATCTGTGAATGAGTGATGACAGATGTTTAATTTGGAAAGTGTTGAATCAGGTTTTTTAAGATAGAAAGAAAATTTTCTCAAGATTCAACATTGGACTGCATTTTGGAGCACTGCACATAGATGGGTAGAAGAGAAACATCTACCATGATTTGGAGAAATTTTTTTGTTTTTCATTGTCCTAGTAGATATGTATGATGCTTTAGAATATGATTGATCAAGATGGTATTATATAGATCATGCACGTGAACTAGAATAGTACAAAGGCATAAGATGTTAGATCGTACGTGACTCAGATGTGGATTCATTAGTGGAAAGGAGTGCTAACTAAGATACACCCTGGAATACCACTATTTCCACCATATTCTGGTCTGGATGTTGTGAGTTTGAGTTTCTACAGGAGCATAGAGGATATTTCTATGTGTTATATTTGGAAATGAATATCTTGATTGTTATAATCGATGCGGGCTAACAATATGAGTGTTGGTACAAGGAAGCTAGGTGGAGGAGAGATGTGTTTAGATATTGAACTTGAGAAAAGGAAAGGGAGGAGGAGAGAAAAAGTATAGTGAAAGCAAATGAAAGGAGATTGCTAGACATGTGAGGTTGCAATTGTGATGGATATATAGAGGAAGATGTTACGGGAAGGATTTTAGAGTTCAAGCAGAGGATGTAGAACATGCGCATTCTCTGCTTACCCCAATCTTAGAAAGGCATAGGAGACCCTTCAGCTTTATGATGAGATTTCATCGTGCGAGAGATAAGAGTCGGTTGGCTGATTGAACCACCTAATGACCAAAACCTGGGTGCTTGGGTTTTCTAGATCAAGGGAGGGAGTATCGTGACCCAGTTGGTTACTGGTGTGGACAGAAGGAGGACAGATATGTACCCACAAGATATAATTTTTAATTTCCTACTTCATGGGTTGCAATTACTATTCCAGTCTTCAGACAAATTTTGGACAAGGAGCGAATACACAAGGCGTGGGTAATGCATCAAGGATGGCATGGACACACATTGATCGTGGCCCCACAATCTTTGTAGAGAGAGAACTGACATGTAGTTTAGTGGGATTTGGGATACTCGGTGTGACTCTTAAGACCCATTAGTGCGATTGGTGGATCTGGAGGTGGAATGGTGGATCCGGAAGGCACAGCGAGCTGGTGGATCTAGTGGAATTGGTAGAGGGGAAGAGGAGACAACACGGAGGAAGTAAAGGGACTGCGATCAGGAGGAAAAGGGCCCCAGCTACCGCCTCAAGTATTCTTTTGAGATTTCTTTAATTTTTTATATACGAGGGCATTGAAGATTTTGTGGGTTGTTCACAAAGTGTGAGTTGATATGGGCACACACAAAGGGATCACAACCCTAGAATGGAAGGCAATCAGTTGCAAATAACATTGCAAGGGTGTGCGTTTTATAGTGGTATAGGAAGTATATGGACCCATCAAATGTGGTAGATTCACGCATTTAAACAATGCCTTCTAGAATAATCCCAATCCTAAACAAAGTTTGAACAGAAAGAAGAGCATCAGCACCCTAAAGGAGGTTAAAGGGAATGGCAGAGAGACGTGTGGGAGTTTGACGCACATTTAAAAAGACTCTCTATCAAATTTTCTATGACATTAACCCTTCACAGATGCTCAATGGTTTTTTGGAGGCGTTGATAACCCCATTTAGAAAGAAATTTATATGTAAAACTTGCACAGCCATATGTAAGGCAAGGAAGCTTGCCCTATGAACTGAAGGTAGCTATAGGAAGCGTTGACTCTTAGTGTTAGCCCATTTATGGAAGCTCAAATATCTGTTAGGATAAGCAGATGAAAACATGTTGGTCTTTCCATTAGTTATGAGACTCGCAGTGGAAGAGTGGAATGTGGTGCTATTAGATGTGAAGTTAGAGGGGCTGCTTACCAAGGATAGTTCCCTTGGAAGATAATACGGGGCGTCATATAGACTATGAGCTTTGTCAGGGGACCAGTTATATGAGTTAGATTACCGTCTACAAACACACAAGTAAGAAAGAAGGTATCTTGCTACTGTAAGATCTGCGAGCACCTCTATGCAACCCATGATACCAAGGACTGTCGTCTAATTAACCCCGATCCATGAGGCCATTGATCATGGTTGTGCACCAGACCAGCTTGACAGTAGTCTAAGGGTGATGATCACGTTATTAGGCGTGTGCAGATGGATGGCATGCGCAGAAAGGGATTTTTCAAAGGATTCCGTTTGGCTCATGGTAACCATGGAGGAAGAAGTTATTTCCATGTGGAACCATATTAATTGGGATTACAGACCATACAAGCGAGAGTGCCCTGGAATTATTGCAGTTCTCATGGTATGGGAAGAAGCACAAGTATGAGGAATGCCTTGAGTGTTTGAGCACAGGAGTCAGCAACACCGGAAAGAAAAGGGCTACTGCAATGTAAGAATTCGGAAGGCTGACACACATGGATGCCATGGGTGACCACATGATGCACGTTTGGAACCTATTATGGTCAAAACCAAGAGAAAGGCCACGTACGGAAAGGGAATCCAAGGTTAGAAGAAACATTGTTTCACGGGAAGAAGTGGTACATGGGAGATCCCAGAACTTGGCATCAGAAGGAAGTATATCAAGAAACATGGGATGTCCATTCAGATTTTACAAGGAGAAATATAGGTCTAAAGGAGATTACAGGGAGGGAGGAGTCAAAGAAGAAAGAAAGAAGGTGGAATTGCCAAAGATTACCTCGATGGGGTCAAGGAAGTATATAAAATGATAAGGCAAGAGAATAGTATCCCTTTCTAGAGCAATGGTTGAGAGAAAAAGTACCATACACCAGAGAAGAGCATGAGAGGAAAGTATGCTCCAAAACCTTCCCCCTCATAGCCTTGATATGATAAGGAGATCACATTCAATGTGATTGTGATGGAGGTCTCCTTAGTAATTGTTGGCCAAAGAATTTGTCAAAGATCACATAGGAGTATGCGCGGGATAGAGGCCTAAAACCCAAGGGCGCGGAAGGATAGGAAGGACCCATTGCTGGAAGGCAAGTTCAGGATTTTAGGACTTAGCTCGATTTGAGCATGAAGACTATTTTAAGCAGATGGAATAAGAACAATCCTGATGCAGAGACGTACGCGTATGCATTTTCATCTTTGGGAAGCGGTTTCATAAATGGTTATGTATGAAGACAAGCTAAAGAATAGGTTGACAAACTTCAGTTCACTACAGAGGCCTATAAGATAGCAAATTGATGTGTTGGCCATGTTTAAATGTGTTTGGTGATTTATAGCATGCAGCCTATTTTTGGAATAGATAAGTGGGGAAGGGAACGTCCCCAACTATATATATGATGTTAGGTGCATAGGAGGAGGGGATGAGTAGATTGGTATGAGATATAGGATTATAAACAAAAGAGATCTGGAGGTATGGGAAGGAGATGTATTAGGTATGTGAATAGAGAATATACACATATGAGGAACTACTGTATTCAGGTCCATAATGCATGGTATAGGGGGAATTGAAAATATGTAAGGAGATTTGTTATTTATTAATAGATGGAAACATTGGTAGAGCTAAGTGTCATGGGTATGTGGCATAGTGTCATATTATTAATCAATCATGAGTATGTTAATCTGTTCTTAATTAGATGGAGTGTAGAGATGCCCCCCCATTAATTGGGGAAGATGGATTAGTTTTGACCCTAGTTGTATTCCTATCATGTTAACACTTTGTTACAACCACCGTAAAGAAGGAACCTAGTACTTTGCGTGTTTGGGTGAGCACTTATGTCTAGGTTAGTGATGTGATAGCACGGGGGGGACTAGGGGTGTTATCTAGTATTCTATGGCTGAATCATTGGTTTTGTGTTGGGACTCTTTTTTAGCTATTTTCAGGATGATTTTATGAGAATACGTAACGGGTAAAATAGCAAGCTATCAAGAATGGATATATGATCGGGAGGAAGAAAGAATATGTGCGGGTGGTTCAGTAGTGGATCCTGATTTTTAATGCATGCTTTGGGTTTAAACAAAACAGTATGCAACTTATATGAGATATTTTTCACATTTTTCTAGTAGGATAAACTATACAGTGGCTTACTACTTATGGATTCAGTGAATGAAATTAGAGGGTATCAAGCACTTGTTAGGACACAAGAATAATTTAGGCCCCTATGATGCTGATCTGATCTGGACTCACATGGTGGATACAGGATTTCATTGGTGTTTCTAAATAGTTATATTTGGAATATTCAATTTTGACGTATTTGCCAGGGGTACTTAGCTGAGTTCTAGTTTTTGCAGTATCAAGAGGAACATATTTGCAAGGTATTACATTGGAATTCCGATTCTACTAGGTAACTTTGAACCTGGAGAGTAAACTGATGGCTAACTAAACTTTTCCATGTGCGGGGGTTGGACCAGGTTTGTTTTAAGATGGTAGACCTAGCGGCAGAGAAGCAGAGAGAGGAAAGGCAATTTAAGTATAATGAGGCACGCGAGAGGGAGATAGAGAAACATTTTTCTGTTGCCAGAGAGTATGGTATGGGGAGAAGATGGACTCATGAACTATTGACAACTCATTGTAGAGAAGACATGGAGCCAGAGCATCAAGGAAATCCCCATTTGGGGACTGGAAATCAAATAGAGATCCCCGTGGCTACATAGAGGTGACGCCAACATAGACTACTTGGACTGCAAGGTTTGCCATATATTATCCACCTGGTGGACCGATCCCTTATGCTTGGTTTTTAGTATCTATACAATAAGTACCAACAAACTAACTTGGGAAGTAGGAGAGCAGAGTAAGTCACAGGGATCACGATGCCAAGACAGACGGATTAATTGTCATTGGAGGAGAATTCCTTAGGCTATCATCCACACACATGTGAGTGCACGAAGTTGGATTACTTGGAAGTGGAAATACCTCATATAGACTATAGGGGATCATTATTATAATAACTACGTCCGAGAATGGGGAGTAAATCTACAGCCCTATTCAACTATAGGTGGTAGATCAGGAGGTATAGGTGGTTCTAGTTCCAGTGGATCTAGTGGTTTTGGAGGTAAAGGGAGGTTCTAGATCAGGTGTTCAAAGGTCGCCAGCAACATAGGCATCTCTACATGGAGATGTCTCTTGTCTCTAGAGTATAGAGGTATAGAGGATGTTGTCAAACATGTGCATATGTGTGATATATTGTGGCATGCTAAAGGGATCATGACTACTGAGTGAAAGGCAAGTCAATTCACCACTACATTATAGGGACGCACACACATCTGGTATATGAAATTTGACCCTAATCAAACTTGTGTGGATTATGCAGCATTGAGAGATGCTTTTTGAAAGATCTCATATACCTGAGTTGCAGAGTTAGAAGAGTATAGTGCCATTCAAGATATCAAGCAAGGAATAATGAGATTTTACGTGAGTATGATTGCTCATTTTAAGCCACTTATATCTAAGCTATCTATGATATTTCACCCTAGCCAGCATGCACAATGGTTCATTGTAGGATTGGTTACACATTTTAGAAGGGTACTGTCACATAAGACATACAATGATCCACACGAAGCACTGGAAGTAGCTTTACATGCTGAGGCAGTTGGGAGCATTTTACCATTGTGTGTTAGTCCATTCCTAGAGGCACATCTTACAGATATGGCAAAACAATTTAGAGAAGAAGCTATCAACAAAATTAAGCCATGAAATGTGCTCAGGAATTTGGTGTACAGATTGTGAACTGGAAGGTCCACCACGAAATAGTTACCCTCTTCGATGATACTTCTATTACTATTGGATTGTGAAATTGATCGTTGAATTGATGTAGTCACTGTCCTTGTTATAGTGCAATGATAGGAAAAAATGTATCTTGCTTTTCCAAAATTTGTAGGTCCATGACCCATAATACTAAGGATTATCGGCTGATTGGTTAGATCTAGGATGTTATAGACCTTGGACTATAATAGACAAGCATAACAGATAGTTCTAAGGGTAAGAATGAGCACTAGGATCGGGATCATAATCAAACATGCTATGACAAGAATGAGGGCGTGAGGGTGCCTTCTTTTCTAGGTTATGAGTATTGCTCTTGTTGTGAACGGCGGGGATTGGTTCTAATGTTGTGTGTTAGGGAATAGGAAGGGAGGAACGGGAGGGGGGATAACTGGGGCGGATCGGCTCAGGTGGTCGGGTGTATTGAAGGATGTGCGTGTCGTGTTTTGTCTTTTTGGGGGGGTTTGGTGGGAAGGGTTTTGTTGTCTTTTCGTATGTTGGTTGGGTTTGAATTAGCGACTTTTGCGGTGAAATTGTCGTCCTGTTTGGCTTACTTGCTTCGTTGCTGGTTCACACTGGTTTGAAGCTTTTTTTGTGATCTTTGTATGTTTTGCCCAGTGACCTTTTCCATCGTTATACCGCGCTTTTCCCCCTGCGTTTGAGTACTCCCCCCTTTTTGTGGAACGCTTCTTGCGTTTGTTATTGGTCTACTTTACTCTTCTCAATGTAGTTCCACCTGTGCATGTCATGATTCTTGTATATGGGCTGATTGGTCAGTTTTGTGTTGTATGATTCTTTCCTTTTTTTAATCCCTTGCTCTATTTTCAAAGCAACCTGTTTTTTGTTCCTAACCAGTGTTGTAGTCTCCAGTTCCCCAACTGTCTTTAGACTAGTATATTGATCCTCTCTTCTGCTCTTCGTCGTCTGGTTACCTTTACTAATTGATTATGCTAATGTTCTTTTATGATGACTAACATTGTCACCTGTTTCCATCTGTTTATTTTTCAAGACTTCTTCAATAACAAGTTCCATCTAGTGTTCATCTTATATTTGAGATATTTCTCTACTTCCAGGTTGTTGTGCCTCCCTGTTTGTTAAACAGGACTTATGTACTCCTTTCATTTGTACTTCTGTCGTTCGGGTGGATTGTCTTTACTGCACAGAATGGATTCTGCAGACCTTGTGTTTGTTTTCGACCATATTTGAGTTCTTTATGTTTCATTCTTTTTTTTATTCCGCCTTTTACTTTATTTATACTGTTTGCTCTATTGTGGCAGTGGTTTCTCAGATAAAACCCTCCTTAATTCCTTTTTTTTTTTCTTATGGTTCTTTCTATGTATTGTTTGTCGCTTACTTCCCACATTTTTTTAACTATGCCTTGCTCAATGTGTCATCCTCTACGCTACCTTACGTTGATTGAACAATCCATTAGATTACATATCGCAATTTCGTCTTATTCTAGCTTTCTGTTTCTTTTTCCTTTGACTCTATTTTGTTGGTTTTTTCCATTTGAGTGGAGTGGGAATACGTACACTCTTATTGTCCTTCTAAATTTTAGTAAATACTTTGTTTTTGATTTACTTTTGTCATTTGTGTACTAAAGTTTGGAGTTTTCCAGGTTCACACTTTATGTTTTTGTTACACCTTAGTATTGCTTTCTTATGCCTATCCCATTTTATTATATGGTTGATAAAATCATCTTCTACTTAACCCTTCACAATCACTTCTTTTAAACTTCTCCCTTTGACCATTTCCCTTTCATCTTTGATCAGTACTTTTTTCCGTTTGGCTTCTGTTTCGTTTCCCCACCTATGCAAAACCCTTTGTGGTCCTTTTGAAGGAGGTATTTGAATGGTTCTTGTTTTTTTTTTGAACGGAAGCGTGACTTGTGACCAGTTTTTTGGATTGTTTTTGATGTTATACTGTTTTTTTCGTGTCTTTTATGGCTTTGCTGCTTTTTTTATTTCCTTTGAAGGCGCTTTTATTTATTTTGCTTTTCTTGGAACTTTTGATTTTCTTTTGACACTTTTGTCTTCTTTGTTGATTGACTGGGGGGTCGGTATTGGGTTGGAGGCTAGGGGTATGGTATTGAAAGAGGGGGTGGCGGTGGGGGGGAGTTTTTTGACTTAATTATCGTCTTGTGGGCCTTTTCTCTTTTCTTTTTTGCTTTCTTTTGACACTTCGTTTCTTCTTTGAATTGTATCTTTCACCTTTCTTTTTCTCTGTTGAACTTTTTACTCTCTTATTGGAAGGACAGGTCGTTGGAAGGGGACATGGATTTCATGGGTCGATAGTGGAGATGAGGCCAGGGTGGAGGAAGAGGTGAGTTTCCCTCCGGGAACATGTTATACATGCAGATATCCTAACCACTATAGGTGTAAATTTCCTCAGAATATTACATGTTATTTTTGTGGAAAGAACCATAGCTATGAAGAGTGCCCGAACTTATATGATCATGTGATTAAGTAGCATAAGAAAGACAACAAAGGTGTCAGAATGGTTAGAATCCAGTGCGTGGTAGAGGATCATTGGATGACCATGATAACCGAAGGACCTGAGGCATTGACAATTAAGATTACTACATGCGCTGAAGCAGTACGCATGAGAGAGGCATTACACAAGAAGCCTACTATCACCAAGGAGGAGGTTTTTCATGCGAGGTAACCAGATCTTGCTCATTAGAAGGAAGTTTACCAGGATACCATGGAAGTGCTAAGGAATATTCAGGGTGAGATACAGTACCTCAAGGAGAAAAATAAAGTATCGAATATGGTCCAAACTTATATTGATGATCTACAAGAGGTGTGCAAGATGTTGCACCAAGAGAACATTATTCCGCTACTAGGAAGTTGATTAAAAGGGAACACTACATGCGCAGGTCTTGAGACCAGATGGAATATTTTACATGTAAATCTTCCCCCTGATAGCCTTGACTATGACAAAGAAATTACTCTGGATGTTGTTGTAGATGGGTGGCTGTTGAGAAATATATTGATCGATACAGGTGTAGAGGTAAATGTGCTTACATTAGATGCATGGATACAAATGGGGATTCCTTCATTGTAGCCATCATCTAATGTGTTTTTTATGGAAAACTGGACTAAGGCCACTCACATAGGAGTTTTGAAAGATGCATCTATAACTATACAAGGGTCCAAGTTCAATGCAGATTTTGAGGTATTAGCACTTACAGAAGTAGACAATTTTCTAGCCTTGCTTAGACGCCCTTGGTGTTATGTAAATAATATTGACTTGAGATTCAATAAGGGGTATATCATCTTTGAAAAAAATGAGGAAAGGGTTGTGATACCTTTGACAGATGGAAATCATACACCATATGTTGAACCTCTAAGTGAGGAGGATTTAAACAGAGTCTATGTACGTGCTATTCAGGGCCCTAAGGTTAATGAGCCATCAAAAGAAGGCATCCTACAGTGGGAGGATTCTCATTCGATTAGTGATACTACGAGTATTGCTTACGATAATTGGGCTCATGGTACATATGAATTATTAGGAGGTGAGATGAAAAGCATGGTTGCATGCAAGAATGGACTTTGTTCAATTTGAAAGATAGGTAGCATACTACCTTGGTATACAGGGACAGAAGATCTTCCTTCCTTTTTTAGGGCCATGGAAACACATTGGATAGATCAAGTTAAAAGGAGAGATATGTTAGGATATAAATTTGTGTGGGACAAGAACACACTGGTGGGTAGTCCATAGAGATAATATTATAAATTGGGAAGAGATTGGAGTTGCTTTGTCTATTAGGTTTATAAGGAACAATGCACCTATGCAAATCTGTAGTTATCATGGTGATCAACCTGTTTAGCATCACATTCATTAGTGTGAGAGACTCTAGATAGAAGGACAGAAATCATTACCACCTTCACTCTAGGTGCATAGATTGTATTCTATGCTGTAAGGATATGCATGTGCTTGGTATGTATATGCAAAACTACATGGAGAAACTTGAAACTGGAAAGATTTGACTGCAAGAATGATCCAGAAATTTGACCACTTCTTGACTAAACCTCTTGTAGAAGAGGCATTAAAATTTGTCAAGTGCTAATAATGGGAGATAGTGCAAAATACGAGGAGCATATACATGAATTATTTGGTGGGGCAGAGTTCGGAGCATTTTTTGAAAAGGATGAAGAAATGGACTCCATACTACTTGAATGCGCTTACCTTGAGAAAGAGAAAGGAAAGATGGTTTACATCGTGGATGATGAGGAAGTTGAGAACCTAGACATTGAACATTCACATGGGGTGTGAGAGGTCTTGGACAGTGCACAAAAGGATGCACATGCCTACCATGAACCCAAAAAGACAAAGAAGGTGAATATAGCTTCAGAGGCTAAGCCTAAGGAGGCCATAATTGGTGATTACTGGTCAAACTCGGAGGTAGAAAAGATCATCGAGTTACTCAGGGATTATCATGACTTATCCCTTGAGGATATCATGAACTTAAAGGCTTTCATGAATCACTTGGGGAAATGAAGATCAAACTTAAGGGTGGTCCACAGCCAGTTAGAAAGAGACCTTATAGAATGAATCCTAATTTGTGTGAAAAGGTTAAAAAAGAAATTGATAAAATGTTGAAATCTAGAATTATCAAGCCCCTTAATGAGTCAGAATGGGTTAGCCCAATGGTGATCAGTATCAAGAAGGATAGATGGATTATGATATGTGTGGAATACAGGGAGCTGAATGTTGCATGTGTCACAGATCCATTCCCTATGTCATTCACTTAGGAAATACTAGAAGGAGCTGTAGGGTGTAAAATATATTCCTTCATGGTCATATTTTCTTGGTATCGTCAGGTTATGATTACTCAGGAGGATCAAGAAAAGATAATATTTACTACTGAATGGGGTAGTTTTACGTATACTGTGATGCCCTTTGGATTGAAAAATGTGCCTACTGTATTCTTGTGCATAATTTTTTAAGAATTTAAGGATTTTATTCATAATTTTTTACAGGCATAGCTAGAGATTAGACAATATATGGGCTTGTGAAAGATCATTCTGACAATCTGTGCTTAATGTTTGAATGATACAGATAATTGAGTATCTCTTTGAACATCAAGAAGTGCATATTTTCTATGTCATTTGGGATATTGTTGGGACATATAATCTGTAAAGAAGTTTTGCTAGTTGATCTAGCCAAGGTTGAAGTCATTTTGGTCCTAGAAGCACCTACCAGTCAAATTGAAGTGCGTGGATTTTTAGTTCATACAGGGTATTATAGAAAATTCATAAAAGGTTATGCCAAAGTTTCCGAACCCTTGGAAGAAATACTAAAGGGGAAAGGTACATTTTATTGGGGAGAACCGCAGCAATGCGCTTTTGAGATATTAAAAGACAAACTTACTACCATGCCAATTCTGAGCTTTCCCTCATGGGATAAACCATTTCATGTGCATGTGGATGCTTTTGGTATGGCCATTGGTGCTGTGTTAGCTCAACCTGTTGAAGTTATTACATATCATGCAATCTATTTTACTAGTAGGAAGCTAACTCCTGCAGAACAAAATTATATAACTACAAAGTGCGAAGCATTGTCAATGATCTATGCATTGTACAAGTTTCAACAATACTTATTAGCAACACCATTTTTGTTTTATACAGATCACATGGCATTGAAGTACTTTGTAAACAAGCCCATCTTATAAGGGTGCATATGTAGATGGGTACTCCTATTTCAAGAGTTTGGCTTCACAGTTGTGGTGAAGCTAGGGAAAAGAAATTCTAGACTAGATCATTTATTTAGAATCAATTAAGGAGAGGATGCACAGATAATTGAAGAAATAATGTCAGATGCACATTTATATAGGTTATAACACATGCCTATGGAATTAGAAGACATTGTTGTCTTTCTACAAATAGGTATGAAACCAAAAGGAATGAAAGCATTAGAAAAGAAGCAAATTGCTATACGTGCGGCTCCATTTATGTTAATCATTTGTGACCTCTACAAGCTAGGTAGAGATGAAGTATGACAACATTTTGTATTAGAACATGAGTGTAAGGACATCATGGAAGAAGCTCATGGTGGTATTATAGAAGGCCATTATGCAGGTGATGCGACTGTCCAAAAGATCCTACTTGTTGGATTATGGTGGGAAACATTGTATAAGGACTGTAAAAAATATTGTAAGGTGTGTGATCATTGTTAGTGCCTAGGAAAACCAGGGCAAAGAGATGAGATGCCATTGAGACCAATTACTAGTGCTGAACCATTTGAGAAATGGGCCATTGATTTTTTACGACCTATTTCACCAACTGCGCATAGGATTGGATCATGTTATAGTATTACTTGCATAGATTATCTCACATGGTGGGAAAAAGTAGAACCTACTAAGGACTGTACGAAAACTACAGAAGCTTGGTTTATGTGGGAGAATGTTCTTACAAGATATGGATGTCCCTTAAGCTTGACAAGTGATCGAGGTACACACTTTTTGAATGAAACAATCAGGATACTATTAGATGAGTTTATGGTTACGCACCATAAAACTACACCTTATCATCCTTAGGAAAATGACACGGCTAAAGACTTCAACAAGATTTTGAGCTATACTTTGATAAAGATTTTTCATGTTGGAAGAAAGGATTGGGTTGAAAAAGTATCGGCTGTTCTTTGGGCATATAAAATAACTTACAAGAGTTTGAACAAATCCACACCATTTCAGTTGGTGTTTGGCACAGAAGTTTTTCTCCCTATAGAATTTATGTTACCTTCTTTGCGCATTTCACACACTGGAGGTCTAGCTGATGAACAGGATCCAAAAGAGCGTATCAAAAAGATGATTTAACTGGATGAGCGTCGATCCATAGCAAGATGGAGTTAGAAGCATGAAAAGGCTAGGCAGAAGGCATGGCATGATAGAAACATAAGGGATAATAAATTTGAGATTGGACAAATGGTATTTATGTATGACTCAAAGTTTTTGTGCCATCTAGGAAAGCTCAAAGTACATTGGTTGGGTCCGTATGTTATCACTTCTATACTTGAATCAGGTGCTTTCTAGTTAGAAGCACTTGATGGAATATAGCTACCCAGTTACTTTAATGGGAGTAAGTTAAAGCCCTACTATAAATAAGTCTTCTTGGTGTTTTTAATAAGGTAGTATTGCCATTTAGTTTAGGTTTTCAATTTTGTATTTCCTTAATGTATTTTCTTCATTATCGCTATTCTTTTGTCAATTTCATTGTTGTTCTTGTGTAATAAGTGTGCTTGCATGCATGAAGCTAATTACTGTATGAAGACTGTTTATGTGTAAAGAGTACAAATAATTTTAGTGTGGGGTGGTATTTATCCAAGAAAAATATTGTGGGAATTGAAAGGTGAAAGGAATAAGCTATTATGGGTGTGCTTTAAGTAAAAAGAGGATTGCTTCTCAAAAGTGACCAAGGATGGATATGAATGAAAGAACTGTATAACGCGAGGTAAGAAGAGGCCATGATAGCTACCAAGAGAAGGTACAGTGATGAGGTACTCAGAGGGTAGGAAGGCATGCTAGAAGGTTATAGCTAGGTGTGAAGATGTACCATGTGGAATGAATGGATTTGGTCAATGAATGAGGGGATATTTGGTAGGTGAAGGAGTAATAAATGCATCAAAATTTTAAAAATTTTACAAAATTTATATAAGGATGGGATGCGGATTCATTTTTACCGTTGCAACTAAGATAATTTGAAGAAAGAGCCAAGTGCAAAAATCCAAGTGATCAAGTTAAGGTGTGAAGGGTGTGAAACCAAGCGTGATAACCATATCTGTGTGACAAGAAGTTTTATTCCCCAGTGGTGAAGGGTTGAGTGAAGTAGAGAGATTGAAAAGGGTTTTTTACGAAGTTTCCACCTAGGGCATGATTGAATCGAGCTAGGATTTGATTCACAAATTTGTAGAGTTGAAGAGGAGACATTTGTAAGGTAAAAATGGCACCAAAGAAGGCATCCACAGCAGCAGTAAAAGGAAAGAAGAAGGAAGTCATTGAGGAGGAAGAAATGGCACCTGAAAGCCATTTTTTAGAGATGCAATATCCAGAAGGAGTCATCATCGAGAAAGAATGGAATTCACCCATCAGAAATAGAAAAGTGAATATAATTACAGGAATTCAGAAAACAAGAAGGAGCTCGATTCCTTGCTCATTGCTAGAACAAACAAGTGCATGGAAGAGGACATTCCAGTGTATGACGATGCAAGTGAAAATATCTTGAAGAGAATTGGGGTCTACCAGTTGTATGAACCCTTGTATCAATGGCTCATGAGCAGGGTGCATGAAGACTTCTTCTACTTTACAAGACTCAGAGTTAGAATCTCATCTACACTTGTCTCATTAGTTACAAGTCTGAAGGCCACATGAGAAGATATAAAAGGTGATCTTACAGATAAAGCCGTGATTGTAAAGACCAAACAGGAATTGGGATACTTGAAGGGTCCACGTGGAATGGACATAGATGAATTGAAGAAGTGTCAAGTTATATAGGCTGCAGCCCACCTTGTTACCAAATTAAATGATCAGGAGCAGTGGTCTCAGGTAAATACTATGTGGTTGCAAGTGGCACATAAGATGTCAGAGGGGACAATCTACATCATTGCATTCTATATTACAGAGAAAATAGTCAAAGAAGCGTGCACAGGTGAGAAGATCAGCTTTGGGGTTGTTCTATTATCACTTGTATTTATGGAGATTGGAGTAATAGATGGACCAAAGGAGAACGTATGGGAATACCCCATGGAGAAAAAGTCTCCAACTGAAAGATTTAGCAAGTACTTATGTAAAGGAGCTATAATATATGATGTAAAGAAAAGGGCAGAGAAGTGGTATGACAAGCTCCGCATGGAATTTATGGAAGAGTGGTGCATCCCAAAGGACTTACCAGCAGTGGTAGGGAAACAAGTTTAGTTTTTTGTATATCAACATTTCTACGTCGTGCACTTTCCAATGAAAGATGGAGTCTAGAGCCCTTGGTGCAAGTTGCCTTACACATTCATTGCAAGGTATTTTCAAGCATCTGTTCATAGATTTACAAACACATGCTGATTGGTCTTCAATGTAGATAAGGTAGAATACAATTACCATACACTAAGGAAGAAGTATGTGTACCTTGGTAGAAGTGATTATATAGAGGGGATCATTTCAGAAGTACTAAATATCAAGCCAATAAGCTTGGATATAGCAGATGTGGGGGAAGCATTGGTGTATCTCTAGTTGAATCTGAAAATGGAGAGTAAAAACTATGTGGAAGGTGAGTTCGCACTTCCAGGAACACCAAAGGGAAAGCATACAATGAAGAACATCCTAGCACTTAAGCCCACAGAACAAGTTGAAGTGAAGGATGAGGAGGAGGAGCGTGAAGATAGTGGTGTTTTATAGCATAGGGGTAGGAGACATCCTACAAGTAAGGGTGAAGCTGAGCGTTCCATTACACCACCTCAGCCACAAGAGGGGGATGATGAGGATGTGAATGCAGTTTAAGGGGAGCACAAGTTTAATTGGGTATTTAGGAGAACAAATACCCAAGGTGCTACTCCAACCACTATGCATAAATCACCCAGACTCTCCCCACAAAAGGATGCTACCGCACAGAGAAGGAGGAAACTGAATTTGAATGAGGAGGAAAAAGATTCAAAGGAAAGCACTCCTAGTTATCCTATACTTCCAAAGGAAATAGAATAATAGGTTGATGCATCAAAGGAAAAAGAAGACAGAGAGAAAATACTAGAGAAGACAACTACTAAGGATGTTCAGGGCATGGAGACACAAGTCCCTAATTTGAAGGCTAAAGTCTCTATGCAATAAAGGTCTAGAAGAACAAGTGGAGAGCACATTCCACCAGCCATGGGGTATGCAGAGGATGCAGGAAAAATTATCTGTGCCAGCTTCTAGAGCATGATAGCACAAAAGGATTTATTCGGCTGAGAGTTAATGGATGAAGATATGGCAACGGTGTGCACTCAAAAGAAACTATCATGGTCAATGCACACCCACATGGATGATCCTGACTTTGATGTGTGTGAAGAGTCATGCATTTTGAGAAGACTGAAGAAGGCACCTCAAGCCAAACACATGATAGTAAATCCTACTATCATGTTAGATGAGCAATTTAGTAATGCATTGGTGAAAGTTTCTAGTGAGGTGGCTAGAAGAAATATGGACAAAGCTGCCATGATCAGAGCGTTGCATGAGGAGTTGAAGATAAAGGACGTAGAGATAGCACACATAACATAGGAGAGGGAATTCACATAGAAAAAGAACGAAGTGTTCATAAGAATCATAGAGGAGATTGAGGATAATGTAATCAAAGCAAGGCCACACTTAGAGGCCAAGGTACCACAAACATTTCCTTCAGCAATACACCATGTGGGAAAGTTGGTGGACTTGGTACTTAAAGATGGAACTCTGCGTATGCAAGTGCCAGAACGCTCTAAACAAGATTCTAAACAAGAGAAAGCATCTGTGATGAGAAAAATTGCATATTATGAAGGGTTGTTGCAAGCATTACAGGAAGTATTGAAGAAAGTGGACCAGGATTTAAATATATGCATAGATCTAGAGGCACTTATCAACATCAAGACCCTTGAAGAGAATAGCGAGGTCAAGAAAGTGATGAAAGATGAGACATTGGGCCGCACGGAAAGATTTTCAATGGTTAAATAGAAGTGCGAGGCCCTGGCAGCATCATAAGAGCCACACAAGACTTGGCTGGAAGAGCTTGGAAAGATAATTGAATAGAAGATGGAAATTTTAGAAGGAAGAATGACATCAATGTCTAGTGTTGTGTTGGTTCTGCAAAATGAGAAGGAAGAAATTGTGAGGGATGAGTTGGAATCCATTGTTGTGGATATCCCAGAAAAAGTAGAGCAAGCACTCATTGACTGACAGATATTAGAGGCCGAAATAAAGGAAGAGTATCCAAAGTTGATATAGAAAAATGATACAGAAGAGGTTTCCTAATAACCTCATAGAAATTCTTTATTTATCTACATTCTTTTATTCTTATTCTTTCCATTCTTCTATTCTTTCCTTCAATTTTTGGACATACCCATTATTGAGACAAGAATGAGTGTTGGGCCCCTAGAATATTGACCAAGTATGAAGGTGCTTAGGTGCACGGGACCCCAGTTTTAGAATGGCACGTGAGGTAAAAGCATGCAAGAGAAATGCTTAAGGAGATAGATAGCATGTGACACGCGAAAGGAGGTCTAGGACTTAGCCAATTTGAATGCCCAAGGTAGAACACGTGAAAATCATGATCAATTGTGCGCAGATAAGATGCCATCTTGGTAATAATTTGGCCCAGGAAAGAGCATGCCTGGATGGAATCTTCTAAAGATCATCATGAGATGGAATGGAGAGCTCAGGCATGAAGGAACATGCTCGCATGGAGTAACACATTCGACACTTTGTGATGGATCTGAGGGCATGGTAAGGTGAGTTGGTAGCCTGGGAAAGTGATAAATACAAGTGTCTGTAGCTGGAAAATAGACACAAAGAGATATACACAATCAAAGGGAGATATATCATCAAGAGATATACATAGGGAATGGCAGGTTAGAGAGTAAGAGAAGCTATGTACAATTGCTGCGAGTGGATATGCTGGTTCGGGAAAGGATGTACTAAGCATGGAGTTATATTTTTCTTATATGTTAGCTTAGCTACATACATCCAGTGATGTGCATGACTATGATCTACACTCTGTGACACTCTTTAATGAATCAATGAATATATAAAGGTTACCTGTTATAAATAGATATGAATATAAATGGGTTTAATATATATTTTGTTCATATGATTTCTCTTTCCTTTCATGATATGAATGAATGGTTATATCTTTCTTTCTGTTATAGTAAGTTCTGGGATCCATTAAAGCACTTAGTCTAAAGTGACTACAAGGATCTGGAGTTAATTATGAGCCCTATGGTTCTTGTATGTCTCAACTTATTTCCTAGATACTCTTACACTTATCATAGATAATGCTTCCCTCTAAACTCACATAAAACAGAGACTCAGCACCCACGCGTGCCTCAAGTGAGTTCTCAACTTCTACTGGGTGATAGGCCAATGCACATGGGGTTCTTATTTGTTTTGATAGGAGTAAAAATGACTACATCTTGGTTCTATTGCCGGGACCTATTTTTGAAGTTGTAGTGGGATATAACATACATCATGATCTATGTAAAGAGTAATGACGGATTAGTTAACATTGGAAAATGTTGAATCGTGGTTCAAGAGCATGAAGAATGAATTTTCTCGAAGATACAACACTGGATATGAGTTTAATACACGTAGATGGGTAGAAGAGAACCTCTACCATGATCTGTATGAGACATTCTTCTGCTACTTCCCAGTAGAGTTATATGGATGGCTTTCAACCTATGCATCTAGATCAAGTTGGTGTTATGGATCATGGATATGGACTGAAGAAGACTACCAGAGGTTGTAGGATGCAGATTTGACATGGACACATGTTGTAGATCATTGGTGGAGAGTATTACTAGCTAGCTACACTCTGGAATACACCATTTCTACGTATTATTACCCAGAGATTGTTGAGTTTGAATTTTTGTGAGAACCTAGATGAGCGTTTCTATGTGCCATTCCTCTAGCTATGAAGATATTGATGGTTACCATGAGTTTAGAGAAAGTGCACAAGCTTTCGGGCTCGCATCAGGGAGTGGTGTGGGACAAAGTAGTGGTAGTGGGGCGCTATCACAAACCATCAACACACAGTTCAATGGGACCATGGGGGAACTTGGCACATCTCCTACAGGCCCTATTGGACCCAGTGGTTCTGGTGGCTTTTGAGGTACAAGACCTAGTGGACCTCATGGATCAGGTGGTGGAAGAAACACCAAAGGGAACCAAGGATCTAGTTTAGTACAAGGAGCCCAGCCACCCCCTCAAGTATTCTTTGAAATGTCTCTACATTTTCCAAATTATAGGGGCATTGAGGATGCTGCGGAACATGTTCATAAGTGTGAATGGCTATGGCATGCGCAGGGTATCACAACCCCAGAATGAAAGGCTAGTCAATTTGTAACCACACTACAAGGGCGTGCGCATAGCTGGTATAGAAAGTATGACTCTCATCAAATTGTGGTGGACTACACTGCTTTATAGAATGTGTTCTTGGTAGAGTTTCACGTTCCTGAATTTGAGCAAAAATGCATTAGCACTTTGAAGGAGATTCAACAAGGAATGGTAGAGAGTGTGTGGGAGTATGATGCGTGCTTTAAAACTCTCTTGTCTGAATTTTCATATGATATTCACCCTTCGCAACATGAACGTGTTGTCCACTCAAAATTCCCTGCTCTGATGAAAGTAAAAATTTCAAAATTTTGAGTTTAAGTGTTTTCTCTAATGTACCGAAGTCGTGAAATTGAGAAAAGTCTACAGTTTTGGGTCATTTTGTATGTATTTCGGGCCTGTCGGACATTTTTGTCCCAACTGTCCCAAGTTCCGAAGTGCGCTCTGTTCCCCGATCGGCCGAAATCCCCGAAGTTGTTCCATTTTCGGGCCCGTCGGAGCTTTTCGTCCCAACTGTCCCAATTTCAAAATTGCGCTCTGTTCCCCATTTTCGGCCGAAACACCTGAACCGCGTACTTCGCTCTTTCATGTTCCAAGTGTCCCAAACTTTTCGTGCGAGTTGTTCCATTTTCGCCCGAACCGCCCGAGTCGCGTACTTCAGAACTTTTTGTCCCAAATGTCCCAAGTCAAAAAGTGCAAGTTGTTCCATTTTCGGCCGAAACACCCGAACCGCGTACTTCGCTCTTTCATGTCCCAAATGTCCCAAGTTCAAAAGTGGGCCTTTGTTCCATTTTCGGCCAAAACACCCGAACCGCGTACTTCGGAACTTTTTCATGTCCCAAATGTCCCAAGTTTTCGGGCCTTTTGTTCCATTTTCGGTCGAAACACTCGAACCGCGTACTTCGCGCATTTTTCATCCCAAATGTCCCAAAATGCATTTGTGCGTCTTCTCCCTGTTTCACCCGAATCGGCCGAGCTGCGTGTTTCGCGCATTCGTGTCTCACATGTCCCAAGCGAACCAAATGCCATTCATACTTAGTTTTTCCCGCTCTACCCGAATATCCTGTTATTCAAACTAATAGATATGCATTTAATGCGCATTGATCACCCTTCTCTCTCCTCAATGGCTATATAACGGGCAGACCCCCTTTTTGCATTTCTCACACTGCTTCCTTGCTATCTTTTGCTTGAACATCTTGCTGGCGAATAAGGTTTTCGATGACGTCAAGGATAATCTATCAAAATCCTGGGAAGATCAGAGTCTTGGAGGAGGCTTGGGAGAACTGAAGAACAACTGGCAGAAGGACGAAGTTTTCAAGACACTGGTCATCTCTGCTTTCAAAGACATACACTGTCATCTTTAGGATGAGACTTCTGAGACATAGCTGAGGCGTTAAAGAAATTCAGGCAGCGGATTCTGAAGTCAGTGGGTCCCTCTCAGTGACTGGCCACCTGTCTTCTTCTCCTTGTTCTTTTCTCTTCTTCCCTTTCTTTTTCCGTTTTCTTTGTAAGAAGTTAAGGTATTGCGATTGGCGGTCCTTAACTGTTCTTGGTTAAAGAAGCAGTTACGAAGAGTAACTGATTTGTAAGCTATATAATGGCCTTCCTTACGCCATTCTGAAAAAAAGGAGGAAGAACTGGGCATATTTTCTGAAAAGTGTAAATAGATTATAAAGAAATCAATACAGAAGGACTTTCCATTCTTTGTCTATCTGATCTCTGTTATTCCTAAGCTTTCATTTATTTTCTTTGTGAAGATCATTTGTCTCAAGTTCATTAGTCTTACCGATTGCATACTCTTCAACTTTGCAAGCACGGTGATCTTGTATAACCAAGAAGGAACTTTGTGTCCTTGATTAATGAGTCTGTGTTATGTTAAGAAACTTTGTGTTCTAGCAGATGTTATTTACAGAACTTTGTGTCTTTAAATTCCATCTTATTTATTCGATACAAATGATCTTATTTCAATTTACTGTGACTTCGCATACATAAAGAATTACTCTGATATCTATAATTCTGCATGTTGCCTTTCTGCTCTTTCCCGTACTCTCATTTCCTCAGTCCTTTTGTAATTGATGATCTTCATAGAAAACACTTTCGTGATATCCAAGTTTAACCAACAAATCATGTCTTGTACATTTGTAAATAAGTTCGTTTCTGAATAAGGGAACCTCTCCCATTAAAGAGGAGGGACTTCTTGTCCCCTGACTGTTGCTCTTCTTAAAAGTCCTATTTGACGACCAACAGTTTTTGGCGACTCCGCTGGGGAAAATCATATTCCAGTTCTGTAATTTTTCGATCATCCTTTGATCTGGCGACTCCGTGTTTTACTCGAGGGAGAAGGACCCTTGGTATTGAAGATTCTCAGTTCCAGCTTTTGGAGCAGCAGGGTTTTCCTTTCCCTTCAACAAGAAATAGAAGGACTCGTTCGATAATCACTCCACCTGTTCAAGATAGAATTCCTACAGGTGGTATTCCTTCAGAGCCAGCTAGCCCTAATCTTCAAACTTTGATTCTTGCTGGTGTTGCAGTCCCTCTCCAAGCCATTTTTCCAAGAATGGCGGTGCCATTACCATGGGGTCATCGTGTTGGGCCCCTGGCCCTTACTCAGCCTTTGCATGAGTTACCCAGAGGTAACCGGAAGAACTTTCCTAAATTCAAAGGCGATGGCAAAGTGCATCCTGATGAACACATCGCAGCCTTCGTTGTTGCATGTGGAGTTCTGGGAGTCGAATATGAAGACGTCTCTGTAAGGATGTTCATTGAGACGTTACAAGATAATGCTGCTGATTGGTTCTACCACCTTCCGGCTGGCGCTATCACCGACTGGGACACAATGAAAACTCAGTTCGAAAACCGTTTCAAGCTGGAAGAAGATGTACATGCCTTGCTAGCCCAAATCTCTCAGATAAAGAAAGATTCACAAGAGCCCATGAGAGAATTTGTGGCCCGATTCAACAGGTTGATCAATAAAATTCCTACAAAGGTACTCGACCTGTTGATCAAATTCAAAAATGTTTCTTCCTAAATGCTCAATCGCCCAAAGTTAGTTATGCACTAAGAAGGGCTAATCTCGCAACATTGGTCGAGGATCAAACTCTCGCTGTTAGTATCGAGGATGACTTGATCATGTCAGGGAAGTTGAGAAGAGACCCTCCCAAATCTAAGTCTGCTGCTTCTTCCTCTTCCACCCCTGGACCTAATACTGATCCATTAGTTCAAAAACTTGCAAATGATCTTATTACTATAAAGAAACAATTGGCTCAGCACGCTCCTTATGCAGATGTTCCAAGGAGGAATTTTCAGCCCAGAAATCGTTTGCCTGCTTCTCAAACAAGATTAGCACTTGAAGGACCTCCTGTTAAAGTCCCTGTTAATGCGACCTGCGAGGTGGAAGAACCAGATGATGATGAAGATAACGAAGCTTGCGAAGAGTTTGCGAGAGAATTTGATGATGAAGCAGACGAACTTGAGGGATCTCGAGTTAATTTCTTCACCACTGAGGGCATTGATGATGGAGATGATTATGATGAAGTGGTAGCAGACATGAATAGCGAATCATTCGCTGTCATGACTCAAGAGCAGACAATCAGAGGGAGAAAGTGACACAGCCTATCAAGAAATCTAAGGAGCAGTCGGCAACTATTCCCGTGATTACAAAAAGAGGATCTCCTATCCCTACTTCATCTACACCAAAGGTGAGTCCTATCAATCCTGCTACTAAAGTTACGCTTCTTCTTTTTCTCCTAAAGTTGATAAGCCTAGAATACCAAATGATGATGGCCCGTCCACTTCTGGATCCTTTGATATTGTTGATCACCTAAAAAAGACTAAGGTTCAAATCTCAGAGGCTGAGTATTATCAAACTCATCCCAAAGCTTTTGCCAAAATGATTCAATTTGTTAATTCCCACTCCAAAACCACCTCTAAAGGTCTTTTACCTACTCCTTCTTCTGCACCACAGCCTAGTCTGGTAGCTGTTGTCACCTCGCCTGGTGACAAAATTAAACCATTTTATGTAACACTTCTTATAGCTGGCCATAGGCTCAGTAATTGTGTCATTGACTCAGGAGCCTCAGATAATGTGATGCCTGCTAAAGTAGCTCATGCTTTAGGCCTGACCCTCACACGCACTTATGGATCTTGTTACTCCATGGAGAGTAAAGAAGTGCCCCTGGTCGGGAGAATTAAAGATGCACAAGTAGCTTTTGCTGCTTTGCCTGAAAAGAAAGTGTTGGCTACCATCTTAGTAGCAGATATTCCCTCCTTCATACGGGATGTTGACTAAGTAGGAACTTCTGCAAAGATGTGGGTGGGGAAATCCAAATGGACTGGTCGCATGCACTCATGCCTGTTAATGGACAAATGAAGAAGTTGCTGCCTGAGAAGCAATCTGAGTATATTGTGTAGAAAATGGATGATCCTAGAGCACAAATACTCTACGAGGATATGGGGCATGGTAACTACATGATTATGTCCCCTGATGAAATCCAACTTCCCAAAGTGTCACCTAAAGATCCTAATGGTATTTGGATTTTAGAGTTTGATGGAAGTTGTTCCTCAGCTGGTTCTGGAGCTGGTGTCCTGCCGGTGTCACCTGAAGGATGCCTACATCCTTTTTCATTTAAGTTGCAGTTCGAGAATACTAATAACACAACAGAATATGAGGCTCTCATTATTGGATTGCAAGTGGCCAAAGAACAAGGTGTAAAGAATCTTCTGGCTCGTGGTGATGCAGAATTGATTGTAAAGCAGGTCAGAAACCTTTTCCAAGTAAAAAATGGAAGGCTGAAACATTACCGGAATCAGGTTTGGGATTCCATTGAATTCCTTGATGCTTTCTCCATTGAAGCAATACCTAGGGAGAAGAACAGCAGGGCTGATTCACTAGCAGTCTCAGGGTCGCTACTGATTCCTCATCCTGATTTCTCTCAGGATAAGTTCACTATTGAGATGGTCCATCGGCCTAGTGTACCTGATAATACCAATAACTGGAAAGTTTTCAATGATGATCAACATTTGCTTTCCTTCCTGGAACTCAAGGGTAATTTCGAACAACTGTATTTTGAGGGAAGTGACAACCTACCTCGTGAAAGTGTGTCCTTTGACCAAGCAGTCACCCAAGGGGAAGAAACAGATCAAGATGGATGCATCAATCTCAAGGAAACAAGATTCCTAAAGGTTTGGTGAGTTTGGAGGAACTGTTTGATAAACATGACAGGTATGTGAAATCTAAAGCTTCTACTGGACCTCAGCAATCAGCTGAGTATGATAAGATTGATATTGGGAGTTCTACTGACCCCAAGCTCGTGAATATTGGAAAATGTTGCACAGCAGATGAGAGGAAGAAAAGCAATTGATCTTCTAAAGAGGTATAAGGATGTTCTCTGCTTATATCTTATGAGGATCTAAAAGCCTTCAAGCCAAAAGATATTGGAAGCATTCTATTCCTTTCAAACCAGGAATTATAAGCAGAAACAGAGGAAAATAATCCCCAACACTGAATGAGCAGATTGGAGGTTGCTGATAGGATATCTGTTCACCAGCAGAAGGTTAAGGTCCTGTTTGACAAGAAAGCCAGGTTCAGAGATTTCCAAGTTGGAGACACCGTGCTGTTATGGGATTCAAAAGACATGAACCTCGTGGCAGCCATGGAAAGTTTGATTCCCTGTGGCTCGGACCTTTCAAGATCAGACACTTTGCTGGTGAGAATTCCTTTTATCTTGATTACATGGATGGTTCTTCTCTCCCACTTCCTTATAGTGGGCAGTATCTCAAGTTGTTCAAGTCCTAGGTGATTAGGGAGTCCCTTGTATATTCTGTACAGTGTTTTTGCTTTTCTTTCCTTTTCTGTTTTGGTGTGTTGCCCTCTGTATTGGTCTGTTTTTGACTCCGTTGCCCAATGGATAAGGTACTGGTCTGCTTCCCTGAGTTTGTCTAAGTTCTTGCCTTGTCTCATTCCTTGAATTTATGCCAAGTCATCCCCAGAAGGAGCCAGCTGTTGTCCACTCAAAATTCCCGCTCTGATGAAAGTAAAAATTTCAAAATTTTGAGTTTAAGTGTTTTCTCTAATGTACCGAAGTCGTGAAATTGAGAAAATCTACGTTTTGGGTCATTTTGTATGTATTTCGGGCTTGTCAGACATTTTTGTCCCAACTGTCCCAAGTTCATTAAAGTGCGCTCTGTTCCCCGATCGGCCGAAATCCCCGAAGTTGTTCCATTTTCGGGCCTTGGACAATTTTGTCCCAACTGTCCCAATTTCAAAATTGCGCTCTGTTCCCATTTTCAGCCGAAATTGTGAACCGCGTACTTCGCTCATTTTCATGTTCCAAGTGTCCCAAAATTTTCATGCGAGTTGTTCCATTTTCACCCGAACCGCCCGAGTCGCGCACTTCAGCTCTTTCATGTTCGTGAACTGTTTTGTCAGCCGAAAAATGTCCCAGAACTTTTCGTCCCAACTGTCCCAGTCAAAAGTGCAAGTTGTTCCATTTTCGGCCGAAACTCCCCGAACCGCGTACTTCGCACTTTCATGTCCCAACTGTCCCAAAGTTCTTGTTCCATGTTCGGCCGAAACACCCGAATCCGCGTACTTCACTTTTTCATGTCCCAAATGTCCCAATTTCAAAAGTGCCTTTTGTTCCGATTTTCGGCCGAAACACCCGAACCGCGTACTTCGCGCTTTTCGTCCCAAATGTCCCAAAATGCATTTGTGCATCTTCTCCCTGTTTCGCCCGAATCGGCCGAGCCGCGTGTTTCGCGCATTCGCGTCTCACATGTCCCAAGTGAACCAAATGCCATTCATACTTAGTTTTTTCCGCTCTACCCGAATATGTTGTTTTTCAAACTAATAGATATGCATTTAATGTGCATTGATCACCTTTCTCTCTCCTCAACGGCTATATAACAGGGTAGAACCCCTTTTTTCATTTCTCACACTGCTTTCTTGCTATCTTTTACTCGAACATCTTGCTGGCAAATAAGGTTTTCGATGACGTCAAGGATAATCTATCAAAATCCTGGGAAGATCAGAGTCTTGGAGGAGGCTTGGAAGAACTGAAGAACAGCTGGCAGAAGGACGAAGTTTTCAAGACACTGGTCATCTCTGCTTTCAAAGACATACACTGTCATCTTCAGGATGAGACTTCTGAGACATGGCTGGGCGTTAAAGAAATTCAGGCAGCGGATTCCGAAGTCGGTGGGTCCCTCTCAGTGACTGGCCACCTGTCCTCTTCTCCTTGTTCTTTTCTCTTCTTCCCTTTCTTTTTCCGTTTTCTTTGTAAGAAGTTAAGGTATTGCGATTGGCGGTCCTTAACTGTTCTTGGTTAAAGAAGCGGTTACGAAGAGTAACTGATTTGTAAGCTATATAATGGCCTTCCTTACGCCATTCTAAAGGAGGAAGAATTTGGCATATTTTCTAAAAGTGTAAATAGATCATAAAGAAATCAATACAGAAGGACTTTCCATTCTTTGTCTATCTGATCTCTGTTACTCCTAAGCTTTCATTTATTTTCTTTGTGAAGATCATTTGTCTCAAGTTCATTAGTCTTACCGATTGCATACTCTTCGACTTTGCAAGCACCGGTGATCTTGTATAACCAAGAAGGAACTTTGTGTCCTTGATTAATGAGTCTGTGTTATGTTAAGAAACTTTGTGTTCTAGCAGATGTTATTTACAGAACTTTGTGTCTTTGAATTCCATCTTATTTATCCGATACAAATGATCTTGTTTCAATTCACTGTGACTTCGCATACATAAAGAATTACTCTGATATCTATAATTCTGCATGTTGCCTTTCTGCTCTTTCCCGTACTCTTTTTCCTCAGTCCTTTTGTAATTGATGATCTTCATAGAAAACACTTTCGTGATATCCAAGTTTAACCAACAAATCATGTCTTGTACATTTGTAAATAAGTTCGTTTCTGAATAAGGGAACCTCTCCCATTAAAGAGGAGGGACTTCTTGTCCCCTGACTGTTGCTCTTCTTAAAAGTCCTATTTGACGACCAACACCTTGTCCCTTGATGCAGTGCATGATCAAGAAGAATGTGTCTTGTTATTACAATATTTACACCTCCACAACCCATGATACTAAGGACTATAGGCACATTGATCAGATTCATGAGGCCATTGATCATGGGGTGCACCAAACTAGCATCGTTAGTGGTTCTAAAAATGATGATCGTCATTATGAGGAGCGCGCAGATGGGGGCGCGTGTGGAAGAGGTTCTCGAGGAGGATTTCGTGGATGAGGTAACCGTAGAGGAATAAGTGAGTTCTCACATGCAACATGTTTTAATTGTGGATCTATAGAACATTACAAGCATGAGTGCCTAGACTTGTTGTAGTGCTCATGGTGTAGAAAGAAGCATAAGTATGAGGAGTGCCTAGAATTATTTGAGCATATGAATTAGTAGCATCGGAAGGAAAAAGGCACTGCAATGGTTAGCATCAAGAAGGTAGACATATAGTGGATGCCTCAGGTAACATGGGATGAAGTTTTGGAGCTTGTCCTAGTAACAACAAGGGAAGAAGCTCCGTGCGCAAGAGAGGTACCAAGATAGAAGACCCTGGTTACGAGGGAGGAGCTCATTCATGGAAAGTATACATACCCCATGCATCAAAAGGAGATATATCAAGACACCATGGATGTTATTCGAATCTTGCAAGGGGAGATCCAATGTCTAAAGGAGAAATCCAGAAAGGAGGAATAAGGGAGAAGAGTCAAGGTGTAAAAGATGACCTGGATGAGGTCTAGGAGGTGTGTAAAATGCTAAGGCAGGAGAACATCATTCCCTTGTTAGGATCCTGGTTGAGAGAGAAGGTACCATGCACCAAAGAAGGGCACAAGAGACAAATCTTGTACACAAACCTTCCCCCTCACAGCCTCAACTATGACAAGGAGATTATGTTGAATACAGTTGTAGATGGATGGCTCCTCAGAAATATACTCATTGACACTGGCACGAAGGTTAATGTTCTGACTTTAGATGCATGGCATCAGATGGGGAGACCTTCATTACAGCCATCTTTGAATGTGTTGTATATGGTAAACAAAACTAAGGTAATTCCCTTCGATGTCTTGAAGGATGCAACTATTACTACTCAGGGAGCCAATTTTACTGGGGACTTCGAAGTCTTGGCACTTGCTGAGGTAGACAATTTCCCAGCACTACTTGGGCGCCCTTGGTGTTACAAAAATAATGCATACCTTTGGTTCAATAAAGGTTACATCATCTTTGAGAAAAAAAAGGAACGGGTCATTATACCCTTGGTTGATGGGAAGTCGACACCCTATATTGAACTATTGGGAGAAGAAGTTCTGGATAAAATTTATGTATGCTCAATTAGAGACCCTGAGATGGTACACCCTACTAACAGAGTTATCCAGTTTAAATATGCTTAGTTAGTAAGTGATACCACCATCTGGGTGTGTGACAATTGGGCACATGGAACTTATGAACTAATGGGATGGAAGTTGAGAGGGTCGGTGACAAAGGTAACAAAGGCGCACATTGTTAGGAACCTTGGAGGAAAAGAACTACCCAATTATTTGAGAGGATCCTTCCCTAAGATATTTCTGCAAGAGGTAGAAGCTCAGTGGAAGAATGAAAAGGAATGAAGGGAGATGTTAAGTTATGTCTTCCTTAGCACAACAGCTCGTTGGTGGGCCACACATCAAGAGAGCCTTTTAGAGTGGCGTGAGGTAAGGATTTCTCTCTCTGTCAGATTTTCTAGAAGTAACGTACCCACCATCATTAAAGACTACCATGGGAAGGAGCCCACCTCTTTCCATATCCAGGAGTGTGAACAGGTCTGGAGAGAAGGTGCAAAATCTTTACCACCATCCCTCTGGGTGCACAAGTTGTATTCTACACTGCAGGGTTATGCGCGCACATGGTACATTCATTTAGAGACACGCTACCAGACAAGGAACTGGCAAGAGCTCTCGGCTGACCTTATTTAAACCTTTGAGTATCAGAGTACCAAGCCATCGATTGATAAGATCTTGCAGGGTATCAAGCGACTTACCATGGGGGATAGTTCCAGAATGGAAGATAGGTTGTTGAAATTACTAGGTGAACCAGGATTGGAGGAGTGCTTTGAAAAATTTGAGGAAACAAAAGAGTTATAGCTTTAGTGCGCGTGTTTAGAAAAAGAGAAGGGAAAGTTACTATATGTGATTGATGGAGAGGAATCAGAAAGCTTAAATGTTATCCATTCTATAGGAATGCACGAGGTAGTGGACAATACAGATGCTCACGCACGTGCCTACCATGGGCCTTTAAAGATGAAGAAATTTAACATCAGTTTAGAAGAAGGACCTAACAAAGCTATTATTGGGGATTACTGGATAGAGAAGGAAGTATCAAAGATCATTTATCTGCTATGCAAATTGGAGGATTTATTCCCATGTAGGTACTATGAACTCAAAGGTGCTCACCATTCCTTGGGGGAGATTAAGATAAAACTGAAGGATGGTGTGCACACGGTTAGAAATAGGCCCTACCAGATGAATCCCAATTTGCGCATGAGGGTTAAGGAGGAGATAGAAAAGATAATATCTTTTGGGATCATTGAGGTAGTGGAAGAATCAGAATGGATAAGTCCAATGGTAATCAACATCAAGAAGGATGGGTGGATCAGGATTTGTGTGGACTATAGGGAATTGAATTTTTGTGTCATCAATCCATTCCCGACCCCCTTCACTGAAGAAATTTTGGAAGGAGTCGTTGGGTGAGAAATCTATTCCTTTACAAATGGATTTTTAGGATACCACCAAGTTCGGATTGCAAAGGAGGACTAGGAGAAGACAACAATCGCCACTGAGTGGGGAAGTTTTGCATATACGGTCATGCCCTTTGGGTTAAAAAATACATCTGCTACTTTTTCATGCATATTGGTGTAAGCATTCCAAGACTTCATCCATAAATTTATTTAGGTCTATTTGGATGATTGGACAGTATATGGTTTGGTTAAGGACCATTGTGATAACTTGAGATTAATGTTTGAAAGGTGTAGGCAGTTGAGGATATCCCTCAACATTAAGAAATGTGTGTTTACTACTCTCTTTGGGACTCTATTGGGGCATATCATATGTAAGGAGAGCTTATTGGTAGATCCCGCTAAGGTTGCAGTTATTGTAGGGTTAAGGGAACCTACTAGCTAGAGCGCAGTGTGCGGAAACCTTGGGCATACAGAATATTATAGGAAATTCATTAAGGGATATGCCAAGATTTCCATGCCATTAGATGAGCTACTTAGACACAAAAGTTCCTTCCATTGGGGAGAGGCACAATAGAGAGCATTTGATACACTAAAATATAGGCTTATTATCGCACCTATTTTATGTTTTCCCTCTTGGGACAATCGCTTCCATGTCCATGTAGATGCCTCAGGAACCGCCATTGGAGTAGTGCTTGCACAACCAGGTGAGGGGATTTTTGATCATCATCTCTATTTTGTGAGTAGGAAGTTAACACCAATAGAGCTGAATTATACCACTACCAAGCATGAGGCATTGTCAATGATCTACGCACTTTTCAAGTTTAGATAACATCTGCTAGAAACACCCTTTGTATTCTACACCAACCACATTTCATTAAAGTATTTGGTGAACAAGCCCGTTCTTCAAGGGTGCATATGTCGATGGGTGTTGTTGTTTCAAGAGTTTGAATTCACCGTTGTAGTGAAGCCCAAAAAAAGCAACTGTAGACTTGATCATCTGTCAAGGATTGATTCAGGAGAGGAAATCCAAAGTAGTGAGGAAGCAATGCCAGATGCCCAATTGTTTAGATTTTGGTGCGCGCCCTCAGATTTCGAGGAGATTGCAGTCTTTTTAAAAGAAGGTATGGCGCCAGATGGAATGAAGGCATTGGAAAAGAATTAGTTAGCCATACGTGCTATGCCCTACATGTTTATTAGTGGATACCTATACAAGCTGGGATGAGATGAAGTTTTGCGTAGGTGTGTATTAGAGCATGAACGCCTAGCCATCATGGAGGAAGCCCATGGAGGAAGCACGGGTGGGAATTACATAGGTGATGCCACCACGTGCAAGATATTAATGGCAAGATTATGGTGGGAATCCTTGTATAAAGATTATAGAGATTATTGTAAAGCATGTGACCACTACCAACACATTAGAAAACTAAGAAGGAGAGATGAAATGTCTTTGTTTCCTATCCCTAGCGTGGAGCCTTTTGAAAAATTGGCGATAGATTTTGTAGGACCTATTACACCAGTAACACATAGGACTGGTTCACGTTATGTCATCACTTGCATGGATTATCTCACAAGGTGGGTAGAGGCAACCCCAACTAAAGATTGCACGGTAAAAACAGTGGCAAGGTTCTTATGGGAGAACATTATCACAAGGTATGGATGTCCGTTGAGTTTGACTAGTGATAGGGGTACACATTTTCTGAATGAGACCATGAGGATCCTGTTATCAGAGTTCATGGTGGCTCATCACAAGACTACACCCTACCACCCATAAGGGAATGGAACCATAGAAGCATTCAACAAAATACTGAGTCATACCTTGACCAAAATATATGATGTTGGAAGACAAGATTGGGATGAAAAAGTATCGGTAGTGTTATGAGCTTACATGACTATGTATAAAAGACTAAATAAAGCCACACCCTTTTAATTGGTGTTTAGTGTAGAAGCCATTTTTCTGGTTGAATTCATGTTACCTTCTCTATGAATAGCACACGCAGGAGGATTAGCCGATGAAAAAGCACTCGAAGAAAGGATTGATGAGCTAATGAAATTGGATGAGAGACGATCACTTGCCCGACGGAGCCAAACAATAGAAAAGGAAAATAAAAAGTCTTGGTATGATTTCCATATTAGAAACAAGAAGTTTGAGGTTGGGCAGATGGTGTTACTATATGATTCCAAGTTTCTGCACCATCTTAGAAAGTTGAAAGTCCATTAGTTGGGTCCCTACACAATCTCATACATCCATGATTCGAGCACGTACCAGTTACAAGTGCTAGATGGGATGAAGTTTCCTGGATACTTCAATGGTAGTAGGCTGAAGCCCTACTATAAATAAGTTTTCTTCGTGTTTGTAAATAAGGTAGTTTTTCTAGTTAGTTTAGAAGTTTCCTTTATGCATTTTCCCTTTCTTGTGTTTCCCTTTCACGTTGTTGTTTTGGTTTTGTGCCTTGGGTGCTGGTAACCTTATTGCTATTTTTGGAGAATTTGTGAGTGCGTAGAGGACTACGTATTGTTTAAGTGTGGGGTGGAGAAAAGTGAAAAAGTGCATGATTAAAGTACCAAGGAAGTTGTGTTGAAGATCCTTGTTGTGTATCCCGGTTAAAAGAGGTAGATGAAGAGAAAAGATAGAATGGTTGGTGCTAGGATAAAGCTACTGGTATACCCCATGTATGAAGAATCTCAGTTAAAGCAACATGAGGTAGGAAAAAGAAAGAATCTGTACAGAAGAAGTGCCTTCGGCACAGGTTAGGCACGTGCAAGAGTCTCCTGTCAGGTTGGTTTGGTTACGCGCTAGAAGGTTGGAGAAGTTTTTGTGTAGGAAGGGTGCATGAGTGGTGTTGAATACAAACTTTGTTTGAAAAATCTGCATTAAATGAATAAAATATGGGGGTAGGTAAAGTAGCATTAATGATCAAAAAAAGGAAAAACTATAAATAAAGGGTCGTGGCACCCTCATTTTTACTTTTTGAAAACAAAGAGTTGGAGATATAAGTGAGTGTTATAAACTAGGGTTTTTAGATTCGATCGAGTGGAAGATCTATGTGATTAAAATGTGAACAGCCAAGTTGAGATTGAGAACCAGAAATAATTACATGGGTGTGAAAGGAGTTGAAAAGGTGTTGTCTTGTGAATATTTTATCCAAGTTAGGGTTCGAAAAACTAGGGCACGGGTTTAGAAGAGTTATATCATGAATCTGAGATCGAAGGTTGGGAGAAGAAAGATAGAGTAACAAAGAGAAGGGGTAATAAAAATACCTCGACCATGGCACCCAAGAAAGGAGAGGGAAAAGCTAAGGTGAAACAACTAGAACCTGAAGTAGACAAAAATGAAGAATGGTATGTAAAGATGCAATACCCAGATGGGGTGATGATGGGAAAGGAATGGGAATCCCACTTGAGAAGCATACCTATAAGCAACTATAATCACTGCACAAACACCATAGAGAAAGAAATGGTGTTGGATTTGGTACACCCCACCAACAAGTGAAAACCTGAAGGTTTCCCCATATATGATGATGATGTTAAGGTTAAATTAGCGAAGGTAGGGCTATTGCAACTCTATGAGTTCCCTTATTTTGGGAATCTAGATCACTTGTACCAGTGGTTGATGTCTCGGGTGCATGAAGACTATTTCCACTTTGCTGGGTGCAAGATGCACATGACTCCCTAGTATATTTCACAATTTATAGGCCTCATATGTGAGGGAGAAAGCCTAGAATATTACCTTGGTGACAAGGAGGCTATTCAAGAGAACGTCACTGAAGATGCCTACAAGAAGGGGTCACGGTACTATGATATTTCAGATATCAAGGACCCCATTATGAAGATGTTTTCTCATCTGGTGAGTAAACTGAATTGCCAAGAAATATGGATGCAGGTCAACAAACCTTGGCTACATGTCTACATGAAGATTGTAGAGGGAACAATATACAACTTATTTGTGTACATTGCAGAGGATATTGTTAAGTGCATGAAGGAAGGGGATAGGATCCTATTTGGAAATGTCTTGCTCACCATAGTGTTTGTAGAAATTGGAGTTTTGGATGCCTCAGAAAATTTCATGTGGGAGTACCTAGCCGAAGACCCTTCGCCTGCAAAGAGGTTCGAGAAGTATGCTTGTGAGACAATGACGGATCCCCACAAAGCACAGCTGGAAAAGTGGTATACGTGCTTGAGGAATGCATTCGGGGTAGAATGAAGGATCCTTGAACAACTCCCAGCAGCCACTGAGGGAGAAGATGAGTTTTCAATGTATTAGCACTACTGCTTGGGTAGATTCAAGCTTATTGACGAATCATGGAGCTCTTGGTGTAAGCTTCCTTTCATGTTCATTGCCCAATACTTCCAAGAAGGAGTAAATAGATTTAAAGAATCAAAGAATCTTAAGCTGAAACTAGGCAGGTTGGACCAGGAACATAGGGAGATGAGGAAGAAGTTAAATTACCCTGGCAGAAAGCATGCATACATAAAAAAGTACATATCACACGATATCCAAATGAATAGGCCTGTAACGCTTCCCATCACTAGAGGATCCACGACGCACATGTACATGTGCATAAGGCCGGTGTTTGAAAAGGGCACATATTTGGAGAATGAAATCTCCATACCTGAAGACCCCTTGGGAAAGAAGAAGATAGTGTCTAAAAAGAGAGGCAGAGGAGAGGAAGGAGCACCAAGTGTTCCGACTACTCAAACTGTGAGCATTCCATCTACAAGCGCCAAGCCAAGCACCTATATATAGATAAAGAAGTCTCTGGTGAAGGAGAAGATGCCAGAAGTAGAGGTGCCCAAACAACCCACCACCATGGAAGATTTTTCAAAGGAAGAAGAGGAGGCTGAATCTCCTGATCAAAATCCAGCTCTCAGGAAGAATCAGAGGGTGGATGAAGAAGCTAACTTAGAGGTGACCAACATCTTAGAGAAGTACTTGGGAGAAGGAGAGGATGAGATTGAAGAAGGTGGTGATAAGGAAGATGAGCCTAAAAAGGACAAGGAGCCACATGTGTTTAGTGTCTATGACTCGGAGGAAGAGAGTGGAGAGGAGAAGTAAGAATTTGTTTTTACGAAGTGCAAGGGTGCACAAGATGAGGAAGGAACTGAAGACACAAAGGCAGATGAGAAGGATGCTAAGGAGAAGGGAGCCATAAGCCTTACAAAAGAGTAGATTACTAAGTTAGCAAAGTGAGAAGCAAAAAAGATGCTTTAATTCCTTGTAGACCAAGAGTTAGAGCATAGCGCAGACATAATGCTTAAGGAAGGGAAGGAGGAGAGAGTTGAAAAGGAGCATGATATCCTAGGAGGCCCTGCTCTGATAGTTAGTTTCCCCCAAGGAATGAACTTGAATAGGAGAACTCTGGATACAAAATAGAGACAGATAATGGGCTACGTGGATAACACAAGGAAGGTGTTGTGTGCATGGTTCCAGAGCACTATACCCACTGAATGGCTTATAGCCATGTGGTCTTTTGAGAGGGATGGTGCATACCCCAGGACCAAGAAGATGCTCTCTTGGGCATTCGAGTCACACGTTGACGAGCCAGACTTTGAAGTCTACTAGAAAGTGCTCATCTCGTTTCCAGAATCTAAGGGAGACAACCCCTTAGTAAATGCTCAGGAACTTTTAGATGAGAAAGTATGCAATGATCTAAACAAATTTGTGGTCTAGACCAAGGCTAGGCTATTTATGTGAAATGACAGAATTAGAGCATTGGAGGTAAAGCTGGGGAAGAAGGAGAAAGAACTGGTGGAGAATGCCAAGAGTTTAAAATAGGAGGAATTCATCAGCGTGTAGTTAAGGCATGATTTAAAGGAGGAAAAAGTAAATGTGTAGGAGGTCTACAAGAATGTGGAGTCGATCAATAGCATCATCATATTAAAGCACCCTGAGCTCACTCCAATCCCTCAGAGGTACGCATCAACCTTGGAATGCTTAGAATACCTAACATGCATCCTCACCATGGAGAGGCAACCCTTGGTGCTGGAATTAGCTGAAGAAGTAGCCACGTGCTTAAAGGAGGAAGACCGGTTGAAGGTAGTAGCAATGGTTTCTGAGTACAACCAAGTACTCGCAGAGATTAAGGTCACTACCCAGTCTACAGAAGCCACATATGACACATGCATAGATAGAGATAAGGTGGCAAGATCCTTAGTCACCACGTTTGAAGCAGATCTGAAAGAGTTCTAGGAAAAGAACAAAGGGAATAGGGTAGAGAGGGACAAGGTTTTGGAAAAGGTAGAAAATAAATCAGAGGTAATTGAGGCTTTAAGGATCTCAATTGAGGCCCAACTAAAGGAACTATGCCCCTAAATTACCAGGAGAATGGATAAACTTGCATACCTAGGTAAGGACTTGGAGCAGACTGTGGACACTTTGGGTGCCTAGGGAATTGGCCTAAGCTTTGATGAAGTGAGCACCCTAGTGGGCAACCTATGCTAGAAGGTGAAGGGAGAGGTTGAAGTATGGAACCAACTGGAGGTATATCTACGAAAGGAATTTCCCATCCTTTTGAAATTATGCCCCCCCCCATTCTTCATTATTTCCCCTATTATTTCATTACTTATTCATTTTGTAAAGTATAAGTCTACTTTTGGGTTCCATAAAATAGCTTACATCTTGGTCAAGTAAGATGTTTCTGAGGATGGAGAACAGGAATAGTGTGGGGTGATGTTGGGCCCCTAGAATATTGACCAAGTATGAAGGTGCTTAGGCATGCGGGACCTGAGTTATAGGATGGCGCACGAGGTAAAAGTGTGCAAGATAAAGGCTTAAGGAGACAAATAACGAACATGACGCATGAAAGGGGGTATGGGACTTAGCCAATTTGAACAACCAAGGAATAACACATGAAAAATGTGATCGGCTACACGCGGATAAGATGCCAACCTGGTAACAGGTTGGCCCAGGAAATAGCATTCCCAGATGGAATCTTCTAGAAGATTATCATGAGATGGAATTTAGAGCTCAGGCCTGAAGGAACATGCTCACATGGAGGACCACATTCGACACTTGGCGATGGATCTGATGACGTGGAAATTCGATTTGGCAGCCCGAGAAAGTGATAAATACAAGTTCCTACCACTGGAAAATAGACATAGAGAGATATGCACACTCAGAGGGAGATATATCATTGGGAGATATACATAGGGAATGGCAGGTTAGAGAGTAAGAGAAGATCTGTAGAATTACTGTGAGTGGATATTCTATTTCGGGAAAGAATGTACTAAGCATGGAGTTGTATTTTTCTTTTCTGTTAGCTTAGCTACATACGTCCAGTGATGCACATGACTGCGGTCTACACTCTGTGACACTCTGTAATGAATTAATGAATATATTAAGGTTACCTATTATAAATAGATATCAATATCAATGGGTTTAATATACATTTCATTCATATGAGTTCTCTTTCCTTTCATGATATGAATGAATGGTTGTATCTTTCTTTCTGCTATAATATATGTTCTGGGATTTGTTAAAGCACTCAGTCTGAAGTGACTGCAAGGATCTGAAGTGACCCAAAATTTTTCTCCTTTTCAGTCTAAGAAGCATCAGAGATATGAAATGAAACTTGAAGTTAGATAGATCATGATGTGTTTTATTTTGTAGTTAGGGATCTGATCTAACTAGCACTCAAATTTGTGGAGAGATGGATAACACTTTGAAAGGATTTGATCTAACCCTCACTATTTTAGGTTGTGTGTTTCAACCAAAGTAAGAGAACCTATATAGTAACCCAAAAATGGTGAAAGAGATGAAGATATCCCTCAATTTATGCAAATAGTATGAAAAGGCCTTGGGAAAATATGATCAACACTCCAAATCTGACTTTCACAAGTTGTCACTCCCAGATTATGGAGATAATTTCAATGTAAGGCAAGGGTTACTGAAGACATTGTATAATCCTTATTTGCCTTGTGCATTTTTGTAGATGGGTTAGATCCTTTTGTTGACACACAATGCAATGCAGGGGTAGTATGAGTAGGATTAGTTTATTTGAATGAATTTTTTGGTGTGGTGTTGAAAAGACAAACTGGGATATATCAGATCTTTGACAACCTCTACAATATTTGAACAACTATCAGATAAAATGCTTCAAATAAGATCAAGATATTCTTTCAACTAGAAGAGGCATAAATGGAAGCCCAAGTTACACTCTTCACACAATATTTGAGAATTCACTACAAAATCTTGAAGTAAAGAACTCAATTAAACACAAAAATCCTTGATCAAACCATGCCTAAGTTACCCCCAAAGGCTTACAAGAAATCTCTACAGTCAAGGAAGGTAAAGTGATTTTAAATTTGTTTATCTCTTTATCAGATGAAGGCTCTTCTGAACATGAGATTGTAAATGCCACTAAACTATCAACAAGAAATGGAGATTCTGTGTGATTTCTAAAGACTTTCAATGCAAGATTGCAACAACAACAATGAAAACTATTTGCAGGCATTTAAAAATGATAACAAACATCATATTGCCTAGAAAACCATAGATTAACTCAAAAGCTTGTTAGATTCATCAGTAGGGGAGAGTTTCATGAAAAATCTCAGAGCTATTTGATGGCTATACACTTGTAACCAACTCACATACATGAAGATCCAACACAGAAGAATTTATTCTGGTTCTTTGGTGGGTTTTTCAGAAAAATGAGCTTTCTCTCAGAATTTTCTCATGATTTTTCAACTTTTCCCCGACCTCTTGCATGTCTTAAAACATGCATTATATATCTCTTGCCATCTTGGAGCCTTATTTCCCAAGAAAAAAATATGACAAGGGATCAATTCCATGACAATCATTTCTCATGATTCACTTAAAATGACATTTAACAAATTTGTACCGAGAGTTGTCAGGTATTTCTAAAATGGTGAATCATTACAAATATTTCATATCATTATCCTTCTTGGAGGCACGTTTTTCATCATCAAGGCATGTAGATGCCTTTCCTCTCATCATTTCACCTTCTCACCTTTTAAAACTACCTCTGCAACTTTCAATTTGACATTTCACATTCTTTCTCGGGTTGAGTAAAAATTTATTACAAAAACACCTCAAATCTACAAATTGAGTCATGAAACCAATTCCAATGATCCTAGAAGGCCAAAATGACATGGAATCACCAAAAATTTGATGAAATTTGATGCAAAATTCATGATTCCAAGATTCCTAGAGGAAAAATGGTAGCCAAAAAGTGAAATGCACAGCTTCCCTTGATATACTCTTTCTCCTTCAATCTGGGCCCTCCACGTGTTAAACTATGATTGGGAACAAATTTGAGCTCATTTTTTGACTTTTCAACTTCTTGAAAAAATGGAAAAATTTGAATTTTTCCCCCGCCCCTCTGCCTTTGAATTTTGGAGTTGACACATGGCACATGGTGGGTCCCATTGGGATCGCGCTTCAATTATGTGCATTTTGACCTTTTTGGAAAATTGGAAATTTTTCACTTTTTGCCCCATGGGCCTGCACCTCCGATTTCTCCCTCACCAAGTGTCTCCTTGTAATTCATCGTAGGCCAGTGCTCCAAATTTTGATTTTAAGCCTTCTTTGTAAAAGGGAAAAAATTATTTCCTGCCTCCGCCGGCTCGCTGACCTGCTCTGTCCACTCTACCCACTACGTGTCGCTAATTGATTTACTTGTGGGCCCACGGCTTAAACTTTTTCCTTAACTCCTTTTTTCAAAAAGGGGAAAAAATCCCCATTTCCCTTCGCGGCTCAAACTTCCCTCTGACCCTTCATGGATACGTGTCCACCTTTGATTCGTTCATGAGGGGATGCTAAAAAAATTTCATTATGAACTCTTTTGTGAAAAAGGGAAAAAATCCCCTTTTACCTCCGTGGCCCAAACTTCTTTCTACATCTGCCATGTTTCAAATTGTGGCTCCTTTGCAAACCCACGGGCCTTCCCTCGTCTTTTTTCCCCTTTTCCAAAAGGAAAAAAATTCTTAAGTTCCCAGCCGGCCCGCTCCTCCACCTTCGCATAAGAACACGACACATGTACCCTCGCGGGGTTATTAAGGGTCACAAGTGTTGGCTGACGGTTCCTAGGGCATTTAAGATGTTTATAAGGATGGAAGGAATGGTGGTACTGCCAACTTTGGTAGGGGAAAATTATGTTGGTGGAATCCTAGGTGGCAGTGTCACTAAAGTTTGAAATGCTTGTTGAATGCGACTTGGCAATAGCCAAACCTTGCGAGTGGTGGCAGATAAGATTGAGCGGGAGATTTGGGATTAATGAAATTAATTATGTTTGGTTTTCAAGCCCAAACCACTTTGTTAGGCATACTAGTGGATTTCACAAGGGTTGTTTCATTGTGCATGATCTCCAATTTTTACTCTGCATGAGCTCTAGTTTTTTGAACTAGCAGCTTAAACTACACTTCATGACTATTTTTGAGGTTTCCAATCTATTTTCGTTTCTTGGAATTTCTAAAAGGTATTGTGCAAGAAGCATATGGTTGTTGGATCTTTCATGGAGAAGAGGAGGAGAAATGAGTTCGTCTCGCAGTCTTCTTTGATTTTACAGTGACACTATCAGGCATGATAGGCTCCAACTTTTAAAATATTTTGCTCACTTTTAAATGATTTCATTGAAACAACTCTGCTCTGTTAGTTTAGAACATTGCATGTTGCTTGGATATTTGTTATTGGGTTTATAAATATTTCTCTTCTTGGTTTGAAATCCTTTACAAAGAATAATCTTGATTAGACTTTTCGTTATGTTAGTATTAGCACTTGAAAATCTATGCAAAAAGGGAACTCTGTAAGTTGCTTAGCATAGTGTGACTTGGTACTCATTGGTACTGGTTTTCTTGTTTAAAACATACTGTTGTTTCTCACTGAGTTTTCTTGGAATAATCATGGGTTCCTCTATTCTGTTTAAATGAATTATAAAACTGGATAGACCCATGTTTTTGTTTAAGGAACCTTACCTGTAACTGGAGTTTAGTTGATACTTGTTGTCTTATGAGCTTTGTAGATTGGGTTTTAAGATTCTATGACTTTGTGACTTGTTTCTTAGTTGTAATAATTAGGATGTGTTGTAGATGGGTTGTTCTTGTTTTCAACTTGTCAAAACTCTATTTTTTTTGTGTTATACACAAGAAAACTTGGGCCTTTAGTAAACCCATATTTGTGGGAGTAAATGTTTTATGAGACCCTATAAGTTTTGAAGGGAGTTCTTAATGAAATAGTTTGATAGTTATGGAGTATAGACTGGACTCTCTATTTTAATCTTTCAATTTGTGCTTGTTGTTAACTAAGGGTTGAAAGACGATTATGTAAAACTTTCTTTAACTAAGGAAGTTTTTAATGTTTTCTCACTACTCCATGTTTGTTATTTGATGTAGAAGTTTTTATTAGTTCAATGTGGGTATATATATTGAAATTTTATTCAAAGAACTTGTTTCATATTGATTGTAAAGATGACTAGGCATGGTGTCGGCCTAGCTAGGAAACTGTCTGGTTTTCTTTGTATGATTGTTAATTGTTAAGGTATTTAACTACCTGTACTGGATGCATTCAGCTGAATGTTTGAATTGATGAGAACACGGGCTGAACAAGATGCTCGGGTTATAATTCAAGCCTAAAACATGAAGGAATTGGTTAAAAATATTACAAGATCTTCATTGAATATAGCCTGTTTTCAATGAACTTCAGTAAACACTGAACCCAAAATGATATAGTTGTATGTTTGGATAATTGCATGTGTATTAAGGAAACTGGAAATGATAGTCTACAAATTATTGGTAAACTTTTAAATGTTGACCTTAGATTGTTAAGTAGCTATCATTATCCATCGCATGCTAAAGGATTAGTTGAATGTATTTGGGATGAAACTAGAAATGATAGTTTTTCCTAGATTTCTAGGTAACCGTGAAATGTTTGACTTGAAATCGTTTTGTAGTTTCTAATCATGTTAGGAATTCAATCTTTTACTTCAAGAGTGACAAGTTAAGAAGTAAGTATTTAATTTTTTCTTGACTAAACACTTGGGTAAATTCTAAATACGAGATCTTACTCAGGTTACAATTCTTGATTGAGTTCATTTAATTAATATAGAGTTTATATGGAAATATTATAACTCTTATGGCTGTGTATAGCCTTCACTTTTTTCATGAATGAATGAAAGGGAATACTTGTTTGATTGGTAGATCTGGTTTTGAACAGGGTTGTAAGTTTCTCCTTTTTGCTTTAAAAGTGTTTGGAACTCTTCCTTGGAACCCTTTTATTCATCTGTAAAATTGTCATTGGTTTGAAAAAGGAACTATTGTTAATGATAGCAAAATTGATGATTGTTGTGGTAGGTACACTGCTGCTTGTCTTCTTCTACAAATATTTGGAATGAATTCAGTTGTAAGGACTTACGATGGAATGTTCTTAGGATAAAGTTGAACATTTTTGGTTAGCCTTCTTTTACTTATTCTGCATTGGAATAGAAAAGAAGGTGAATGATGACTAGTTGTTGAATGGGAAATACAAACTAGGGACTGGGTGATATTCTCTTTCTCCTTACTAGTTATTCTTATTTTATCTTGTTGCGATGAACATCTTAATTAATGTTAGATGAATCATCCTAATTTATATCATGATGTTAGAAACCTTTTTATCCAAAGATAAATAACTTAGTATTTTATTCTATTGTGGTGAAGTCGGAATATAAGGTGATAGTATGATCTATTATATTTAAAGGAAATCAATGGAATAAATATCATGTTAAAATTTAGGATTGATAATATTTAACATATTTCAGTCTTTCCCTTTTGAAGTGATTCATAATGTTATTTCTCTTCTTAATTGATTGTAATTACTTACGCCTACTGTATGAGATACTAATTGATCCTTAAAGCAGGGTTGTTTTATGGAAACAATTAGTTGAGTGCATCTCATTTTAAGGTTTAGTGCTTGTCATGCTCAGTTCATTGAACTGACTCGTGCTAGTAATTTTTACAGATGGAAAACGTAAGTGATAAGAGAAGGCACAAACTTATATGATGCATTGGTTGTTCTAAATCTGATTCTTTTAAAGAAATATGATTGGCATAGATTGTACTAGAAAAAAAAGTTATATTCTTTTGAGGAAAGGTTGTTATTATGCTATGTGTCTAAAATGCATAGATTTTGTAAATGTATAAGTTTGATTATGAATTAAAAGTTGAAATTTTTCTAGCATTGTTTGTATAAATTCTCTTGCACCTTTGTTGGTAGGATGGTATCTTGTCTTGAGGATATTCTACTTATTATCTATATGGTTGGATGTGAATTTTAATAAATAAATTGTAAAAGGGATTTAGAGGAATTCCCTAAGTAAGCTGCAGTTAAATAAGAGTCAGAATGCAACATTATTATTTAAGTATTTCATTATATCATATGGTGTGAAGTAAAACTTAATGAAAATTGTTGAGATTATAAAGGACATAAATGGGGTGTATTATACCCTAGCATTTTACCATAGGAGGAAGACTCTTCCTTTCTAAAAAAGATATACTTAAAAGAGGAAGATATGATTGCAAAACATTAGGAAGTAATTGTAATAAGTTTGATAAGTTTCAGCCTATTAGGCTGTTATAACTCCTTGAGTGGTCAAATCATTTTATAAGAAAGGAACTGGTGTTGCTGCTGTCCTATTTTTAAACAACGGGATTTATACCAAAACTATCCAATCGGGAAGAAAACTTTAGTTAATTAATTTATTAGGATTAAATAAAATCTGAATCTTAATAAGGATGTAAAGAGGGTTGGATTTGGGGTTAGTTGGGCTGCCGAACATGACGTCTATTAACCCAATTTAACTTAACATAAGTTAACACTTAGAGGTATGCACATCCTAATGACATTGTTCTGTAGGATACTGGCACATGTCAACTACAAGGTTGTACCTTTGAGAAGATTAGGATCTTCTCGAGGATACAATAGTACAGTTAACATGTGGCAACTCCCTTCTGCATTGATCGTCTAGACGTACACACCTTTGAACTTGAACAAGTTTTCCTTGTAGGTTTGGATAGTAAAATAGTTAGGATATGAAGTAGCCCTCTAGGACTCAGGGTACCTTGGCACATGGGGTTAACCTAGGTTGACCCAATATGCCAATTAACCTAGGTTGTCCTATGTTGTTACCATAAACTAGAGTAAACCTTGGGCAAGGGGACTGACAGAAGTTAGTATAAGACATTCTAGATAACAATGGAGTGGGGTGAAGGACGTATTCTGGATTGATGAGTATGTCATCAAGGAATAATATATACAAATAGTATGTTAGAAATATTTGGCCAAAGTATTGCAAGCTACTGCTTGTGTTTTCCTATGTCACTTAGGCTAAGGATCATGATCAATACCCAAAGTAGATTAAGAAAACCAAGTATACAGAGTTTTTAGGAGAATGTTCAAAAACTCAATGCTATGCATGAATAGATCGGTAGTTCACCGAGTCATGAAATGAATAGATTGGTTGCTCACTGAGTCATTACATCTACATATGGTTATCTTTTATAAGAATGGTTGTTATGAAATGTGTGTTGTAAATCATGTATTTAGAATAGAGAACAAAAAAAAATTTCCTTGTTTCTAAAATCTTAAAATGGGATTATTACAGCCAAAAATGGCTAAGCTTTTCAAATAATCTGCCAATCCATATCCAACTAGAAGCGACCACGTAGGATACATTGTTTCAGCTTAATTTTGACGGTCAAATGACAACCGTACGACCGTAAAAAATGTAGAATTTACCAGAGATGCCCGAATTCAATTTTTTCTTCATGGGTGATGAATTTTTTCCTAAAAAATCAAGGGGAAGTTGATTTTATGCAAGTTTCGACCATGGGGAGGGATTTTTTAAGGCATATTGGTATAAAACGACCAATTTTGATTTTTTTCATGATCAGGAAAAAGGGAGAACATGACATTTTTGGAAAATTTGGAATAATTAGGGCACAAACAATGCATGCATGGGTGCTTCTTCACAAATGAGGCATGGAAAATGATTTTCAAATGGATTAAGGCATGGAAATAGAGGCAACAGCTTCATTTCACCCATTAAAACTGTAGAAAATGTTTTAGGAGAAAGCAGAGTGAAAGGAAAATTGGGGCAAAAGAATAGAGGATCAAAATGGACACCAACATCAGCTCCAGCTTGGGGATGGGCACTCCCAGCGAGTTACAAAAGAACAATGTAGACCAAGTGCCAAAATAATCCATTGGGAAAAGGAGTCATGAACCAAAATCACAAAAAACCAGCTGAGAACCCAACAAAAATGGCTGCCACACAGCAAGGAAAACCACAAAACTGACAAAACACAAAAAACAGAGTGAAAAACCAAACACTATACACTATACAAGTTGTGCATACCTCAAATTTGGGGATTAATCCAATAAATGCTTTAGATGTCTACCATTAAAAGGTAGTTCAATCAATTCTCCATCTAAATCTTTAAGAAAAAAGGTATGCTCACCAATTCTGATATTAATGGAGTGAGGGCCCATCTATAATGCATCAAATTTTCCATGATTTCCCTTATCTTCATTTCTATTGTCCCATAACAAAACCAGATCTCCAATATTGAAGGCCCAAGGAGTGACCTTCTTGTCAAATAATATTTTCAACTTCTCTCTGAATCTGATGTGCCTATGCTGGGATTCTCTTCTCTCTTCATCTAGCTCCACAATATGATTGATCCTTACTTCATATGGACTAACTTCTTGATCCTCAAGTTGTTGAAAAAACTGAAATGAAGATAACTTCAGATGTAAGGGCAGCAGAGCTTGAGTTCCATATACCAACTCAAAGGGGCTCTTTCCAGTAACTCTTTTGGCAGTGATTCTATCATCCCAAACTACAAATTTCAGTTGTTCACCCCACTTTCTCTTGTTCAACTCCAAGGTTCTCCTAATGATCTTCAACAAGTTCTTATTGTTAGACTCAGCTTGTCCATATCCTTAGGGATTATAGTTTGAAGAATGAGTTATATTGGTTCCATATTCTTTGCACATTGCCATCAAAGGCTTAGCTCTGAAACACATGGCATTATCAGCCACAATCTTGACTGACACACCAAATTTGCATATGATATTATTCAACAAGAAGTCCATAACAACTTGGTGTGTTGCTTTCTTGGTGGGGATTACCTCTACCCATTTTAAAAAATAATCAGTGGCTATAAGAATTCACTTATGGCCAGGACTAGAAGGATCTGAAATCTCACCAATGAAGTCCATCCCCCATTTTTTAAAAGGAGCTTCAATTGATATAGGCTGCAAAGGAAGGTGGCCTAAAGCTTTCATTCTTCCAGAGAAACACTGGCAGCGTTCACCTTTTCTATTAAGCATGGTTACATCTTTGAAGAGAGTATGCCACCAATAACTAGCTCTCAAAACTTTGTGTGCTGTAACCCTTCCATAAAAGTGTCCTCCACAAACTCCTCCATGGAAATCAGCAATTACTTTGGGAGCTTCATCTTTAATTACACACTTTAAGAGGAGACCTTTAGGGTTCTTCTAAGCCAGCCCAAATTTAGTGATGATGTATTTCTAAGAATCCAACTTGAGGGATCTTTTCTGATTTTTATTTAAATGATGAGGACAACATAAGTGTTTGAGGTAAAAGATTATATCCTTGTACCACTTAGATCTTACAAATTTTTTAAGAACATCTACCCTTTCTTCTTCTACTTCATTCACTTCTATAGTCTACGGGTTGCTCTCATCCATGAGCTTAGCAAGACCCAAACCTCTTACCAACTTTGTGGTTTGGATGTCCATATCATACTCTTGTATTTTGTTCACCCATCTACATCTTTTACTTGAGATCTCCATCTCTGATAAGATATCTTTTACTATGGTGTGGGGAACATAAACAACAACCTTTGAACTTAAAATATAAGGCCTGAAAACTTTTTTTTCCTTCACCAAGGCAAATGTTTTTTTTTTCCATGATTGTATACTTTAACTCAGCAGCCTGTACAGCCTTGCTAAAGAAGGAAATAGTCCTCTTAGCCACATCTTCATCCTTTTGGAGAAAAATATATGTAATAGTATTTTCAGAAGCAAAGGAGAAAATTTGGAAAGGCTTCTTGTAATTCAGAGCTGCCAAGATAGGTGCATGCTTAAGTGCCTCTTTAATTCCTTCAAAATCCTAAATAGTAGCCTCTTCCCATTTGATAACCTGAAATTTCTTTAACATGCATGTGATAGGAAGAGTTAACTCAGCAAAATTGATTTGTTTATTGCTTCTATTCTCTCAGGGTCAATCATGACACTATCTTTTGAAACAATATGACCAAGCAGCTTGGCCTTCTACACTCCAAAGTAACACTTCTTTAGATTGATAGAAATTCCAAACTCTCTACATCTGATTAACATTATTTCCAAGTGCTACAAGTGGCCCTTTCTGCTTCTTGAAAACACAGTCACATCATCCTGATAAACTACAATGAAGTCATTTATATAACAACAAAAGCAACATCCATTTCTCTTTGGAAAGTAGCTCCAGAATTCATGAGACCAAAAGGAATTCTCACATAAACATATGTTCCCCAAGGAGTGGTAAAGGTATTTTTAAATGTTTCTGACTCGGGTAAGTGCACCAAGTTGGGGGACAATTAAGTGGACATCAAATCCTAAATTTTACATTAAAAACAGTAAAACATCAAATTTAGTCTTCCACAGACTTGAACCATGCCGAAAAGTAAAAAATATGTCATAAAAATGGTACCATTGCGTAGGGGAGACTATTAGATTTGTAGAAATACTAATTTTAAAGTGAATAGAATAGGATAAATATCATTTTATAATTTTTTACTAATAGTAGGTCTTTAAGACACTTTTTCCTGTGAATGTTTATGTCTATGTTTCAGACTACAAATTTTTTTTCACTTATCAGAATGTGATAAAACTTATACCATCCCAACCGTAGTGAAATTATATACATGTTCAAAAAAAAAATTATTTGATTTCAATATTTTTTGATGAAGTTATGGCGGGCAAACGGAAAGTGCTCTGTTTTCTTTATGTTTTCATACCACTTTCACGGAAAAAATCATAAAAAATAAAATATTACTCAAAAAATACAAAATAAAATCCATCCCAAGATAGATAGTGGCATATAACTTCTCACCAAAGGAAAAATATATATATCAATTTTTGGTCATCCAAATTGTGGGCAAACGGACTATAATCTTATCGGTGTTTTTAAAAAAAAATACCAAGTCATTGAATTTTGAGTGTTTAATATAGCTAATCTTGTCCATTTTTTACAAAAATTAGTATTTTAGAAACTAGATTCTGGATGCTACGATTCATATTAATATAATTATGTCTAATTTTGAGTGTATGTATTGCTATTAATCCCTACAAGTTGATATTATGTTGTTATTTGCAATATGATGTCCACGGATGACCCTATATTTATCCATCAACTTCCTGCACTTACCCACTCCTTGACAACAACCTGATTGTAGCCAGAAAAACCATCCAAGGTGGACAACAATTCAGATCCAATCACTAACTGCAGCATGTTCTCCATGTTTGGAAAAGGATAATTGTCCTTTATTGAAGCTCTATTCAGATTTCTGAAGTGTACACAAATTCTGATATCTCCATTGTTCTTTCTGACTGACACAAGGTTTGTAACCCAAGATGAATAAATTGTGGGTTGAATGATCCCTCCCTCCTTCAATTTCTTCAATTCACCTTGCATTTTCATGGAGAGGAGTGGATTGATTGGCCTTTGCTTCTGTCTGAATGGTATGGCATTTGTCTCAAGAGGGATCTCATGCTGAAATAAGTCTTCTCTATATGCTTTCAGCTCTGAATATGACCATGCAAGACAGTCCTGATATTTCTTTAACAACTGAACATAAGACTGTTTCTCCTCTTTTTTTAGACTACTTCCCAACCAAACTTTTCTTGGTTTATCCTTTTTTTTTCAATTCATGCTCTTCCACATCCCTTAAGGCAGACATGTTTCTATTAATGATGCAATCAGCAGTGTGAAAATTTGACTCAAGAGCAATAAGACCTCTAGGAATGGTGTTAGTTTTCAATTAGATAATATCTTTTCCAAACAAAGTCTCTCTTCCTTTAGTCACACACACCATTGGTTCCCAATCAATATGTTGATCTACAAACTCACCTTGATTTTGCAATAACCTTTGTACTTGATCATCATCATCAAACACTTGCCAATGTTTGATATTATCAGAGATAGCTGGTCTAGTTAACACTTCCACATTATACTCACAATAAGGTGAAATGGTGCAATCTCCAAATCTTGACCCCAACACTGCTAACTTGTTAGCAACAACATTCATACTTCTATCATGATGCACAATATTAAAAGAATCAAACATTTCAATTAGATCCCAAACTGCATGCTTATACTGCTTCATCCACTGATTTTTTGTAGCATATAGTTTTCTTATTTGTTTGAAAACTAACTCTGAATCTCCCTTTGCAATGATGTCCTTGACACCATACTTCCATGTAATTCTCAGACCCAACAACAAGGCTTCATACTCAGCAATGTTGTTAATACATTCAAAATTAAGCTTGAAAGAAAAAACAAATTCTTCCAATCTAGGAGAAATCATAATTACACCAGCACCATTTCCAAATTTGGAGCAAGCTCCATCAAATAGAAAGGTCTAAGGAGAACATACCAGTTCAAGGCACTTTTACTGATCCATTTTGTGTTTTTTTCCATCAGCAAAACCAATAAAATTATCATCATTAACATCAGCACATAATACTTCATAAGAAGCATTATTTTGATCCTCAATCAAATGAAACATTTTCTTTTCTCCATAGAGCTTGACAAGGGTTCCCTCAATGGGAATAGTAGCAAAAGACATGTCCATTTGGACACTCCCTCCAACACTTGTAGCACACTTTCTTGACAATAACATACCCCACTTAGCAGGGAAATCAACAATCACAAGATCCAATTTTAAATTCCTCCCTGGATAAGATGTAAGCTACATAACCAAATCTTTCACACAACCAACTACTAACAAGTCTCTTGATTCTATGGCAGTATACTTTCCATAGGCTGTTGTCACTTTGATATCTAACTAATTCATGACTTTTAGAGGCATTACATTACATGATACACCAAAATCAAACATACAATTGTGAAGTAGCTTATCCTTTATGATCAAAGTTGTGAATAATGGATCAACATTAAATTGGGAATAAACCAAAGATGTCCCCAAATATACCTCAGGTGTCTCTCCAAGATATTCTACTGTTGGTGGTGTTTCAAGGTCAACAATGATCTGAGGTGGAGTTTCAACAACATTTACATTTCTTCTTGGAGTAACCTTCTCTTCTTTCAATCACAAGTACTTGAATGCTCTCTTCTTATGCTCAGTAATTCTAAACAACTCAATGATTGGAACACTCACTTTAATTTGGCTCAATACTTGGTCTATGTCATAGGGGACACTCTTTGGAAAAATAGCATTGGAAGGGAGACAAGAAGATTCATTAGATGGTAGTGGATTCTTGGTAGCTTGAGCATGAGGAGGACTGTAATTTTTGTTTAGGACAACAGAACTTTTGATAGGTGCATCTCTCCTAGGAGATTCTTTTGGAATGCTTATGAGTAAGGGTGTTATAGGTTTGGCTTGAGGCCCAACTCCCTTAACAGCTTTGCTTCTAGTGTTATAGTATTTCTCTTGAGCTACAACAACATTCATCAACAATTGTCTATCTTCCTCCGAAGGGATACCACCATCGTACTTCTTAATCATCAAAGCTCTGAAGTATTCAAAGTCATTGTTAGGAATTTCACAAGCTTGCACTACATCAACTTCAAGAGCATGAGGGGGAAGAAATATTTGTACCCATTTGATGAAATCCCAAAAATTTGAAGTTGTCCTAGCACTTGTTACTTCAGTAGATGTTTCTCCTCCTTGTGAGCTTGAAGAACAACCCATCATGTAAATATCATCATCGGTAGCATCATCATTATTAGCTTTACCTTATTGTTGGTCCACTTCACATGGAGGATGTAGTATAAAACACCTATCACACCAATCAATATCAGCAACATCTTCAACAATAGCAACCCTAGTAGTTAAGGGATCAGACAACACTCTTCCTTCACGTTCTTGAGGATGTCTATTTTCAGATCCAATAGGCCCTTTACCTTTGTCATCAAACCTCTACTCATTCCTATGGTGATTGCCAAATCTATCTTGTGTTTACTGCCTAGGCTAACCTTGTGAATTCTATCCAATTCCCTTCTTATCTCTTTCCAACTTGTATGATATTTCTTTGATAGCCCCTACCAAAATTTTCACAACCCCTTCTAAATCAGCACCTTTGCTAGCTTGAGGTTTTTTAGGGTTTATCAATTTTACACCATCTCTCTTGAGAGGTTTCCCAATTGCTTTGATATTTTTCTCAATTTGAAGTGCCATGGTGAAAGCTTGTCTTAGATTGTTAGGATTCTTGTCTCTTAGGCAATAGGATACCTTCTTATCAAATGCATCTGCATATTTGATTAGACAAGATTCATCACAAGGCCTCAAATTAACAAGAAGCCTTCTTAAAGTTTTGTTAAACCTTGTGTTGAATTCATGGACTGATTCATTAGGGTTCTTCTTTTTATTCTCAAACTTAGGCAAAAGAAATATAGGATCATTCTTGTCACCATATTGCAACCTAAATGCATTTTTCATTTTAGTCCATGAATCAATAGAATTATCAGGTAGAGCCTTGTACCAATCCCTAGCATCTTCTTCTAGTGTGTGAATGAACAACTTAAAATACACATCTTCAAACTCTATCTAGAAATATTCCATCATATTAACAAAGATTTTGAGATGCTGATCACTAGTTATTGCATTGTTGCCTTGAAATTTTGGCAATCTATTTCTAACATCTTGTGAAACAGCATTTGGGTAACCATCCATTCCACTAAAATCTATGGTACCAAAGGTGTTAACAATAAATGGAGGTCTAGGATGAGCCATATTGTTTGGTGGAGGTGATCTTGGAGGTGAAACAAGATGATGAGGAGTGCATGATCTTTGGGACTCAATAATTTGATTCATAAGACTGGTATTCTCTGAGTGCTGATTTTCTTGGAAAGTTTTACTCGAATTAAAACACAGAGGTATAGATTAGAGAAGGAACTTACTAGGTACAATAGAAGGACCTTCACTAACTGAGGTAAAAAAATTTATGAGAGGATTGCTTGAATCAAAATCACTTGAAGAAGAATGATAATATTCTACCAAAGGTTGATCTCTCTCACCAATGGATATATCTTTGCCTGATGTTTGACCTTTAACAAATTTCCAAACTCTTCTCCCTTCCAACTCTAAGTTCCTTGAATCTAAAAACAATTTCTTAGTAGAGTATTCAAGGAAGAGAGATCTTCTTCCTTCCAGTTTTGCAGAGATTAGCAGCACAAAAATAAATGACAGAAAGGCAAGACACTAGTATTTATTAATATCAAATCAGCATGGAGTCGCCACTAAGGACTTTCACCCTAGTTTTGCAAATGCACTAAAATAATTTTGTCAAATATTTACCAACACTGAAAATATTTCCAAACTTTACAAATAATACCTTTCTTCTTGAAATTATCAACCAAAAATGCAAATGAAGTGCAACAACTACTGGAAGCAGGGATTTGAAATACTACAATACAAAATAATGTCCCTGGAAGGGGTGCCAGAAAGTGTTGGTACCCAAATTTGTTCTCCTTTTCAGTCTGAGTAGCATCAGAGATATGGCATGAATCTTGAATTCAGATAGATCATGATGTGTGTCATTTTGTAGCTGGGGATGTGATCTAACTGGCACTTAGATTTGTGGAGAGATGGATAGCACTTTGAAAGGATTTGATCTGACCCTCACTATTTTAGGCTATTCCTTTCAACCAAGGTAAGAGAACATATATAGTAACCCCCAAATGGTGAAGGAGATGAAGATATCCCTCAATTTATGCAAATAGTATGAAAAGGCCTTGGGAAAATATGATCAACACTCCAAATCTAACTTTCACAAGTTGTCACTCCCATATTATGGAGATATTTTCAATGCAAGGCAAGGGTTACTGAAGACATTGTATAATCATGATTTGCCTTGTGCATTTTTGTAGATGGATTAGATGTTTTTGTTGACACACAATGCAATGCAGAGGTAGTATACATAGGATTAGTTTATTTGAATGAATTTTTTAGTGTGGTGTTGACAAGACAAACTAGGATATATCAGATCTTTGACAACCTCTACAATACTTGAACAACTATCAGATAAAATGATTCAAATAATCAAGATATTCTTTCAACCAGAAGAGGCATAAATGGAAGCCCAAGTTGCACTCTTCACACAATATTTGAGAATTAACCATAAAAGCTTGAAGTAAAGAACTCAATTAAACACAAAAATCCTTGATCAAACCATGCCTAAGGTACCCCTAAAGGCTTACAAGCAATCTTTGCAGTCAAGGAAGGTAAAGTGATTTTAAATTTGTTTATCTCTTTATCAGATGAAGGATATTTTGAACATGAGATTGCAAATGCCACTAAACTATCAACAAGAAATGGAGATTCTGTGTGATTTCTAAATACTTTCAATGAAAGATTGTAACAAGAACAATGAAAAATATTTACATGCATTTAAAAATGATAACAGACATCATATTGCCTAGAAAAACATAGATTAACTCAAAAGCTTGTTAGATTCATCAGCAGGGGAGAGTTTAATGAACAATCTAAGAGCTGTGTTATGGCTATACACTTGTAACAAACTCACATACATGAAGATCCAACATAGAAGAAATTATTCTAGTTCTTTGGTGGGTTTTTCAAAAAAATGAGCTTTCTCTCAGAATTTGCTCGTGATTTTTCAACTTTTCCCCGACCTCTTGCATGTCTCAAAACATGCATTATATATCTCTTGCCATCTTGGAGCCTTCTTTCCCAAGAAAAGAATATGCCAAGGGATCAATTTTGTTACAACCATTTCTCATGATTCACTGAAAATGACATTTAACAAATTTGCAATGAGAGTTGCTAGGTGTTTCTAAAATGGCAAATCATTACAAATATTTCAGATCATTATCCTTCTTGGAGGCAAATTTTTCATCATCAAGGCATGAAAATTCCTTTCCTCTCATCATTTCACCTTCTCACCTTTTAAAACTACCTCTACAACTTTCAATTTGACATTTCACATGCTTGCTCGGGTTGAGTAAAAAATTGTTACAAAAACACCTCAAATCTACAAATTGAGTCATGAAACCGATTCCAATGATCCTAAAAGTCCAAAACAACATGGAATCACCCAAAATTTGATGAAATTTGATGCAAAATTTGTGATTCCAAGCTTCCTGGAGGAAAAATGGTGGCCAAAAATGGAAATGCACAGCTGTCCTTGATCTATTCTTTCTCCTTCAATCTAGGCCCTCCACGTAACAAACTATGATTGGGAACAAATTCAAGCTCATTTTTTGACTTTTCAACTTTTTGGAAAAATGGAAAACTTTGAATTTTTCCCCCACCCCTCCACCTTTGAATTTTGGAGCTGACACATGGCACATGGTGGGTCCCATTAGGATCGTGCTTCAATTCTGCGCATTTTAACCTTTTTTGGAAAAATGGAAAATTTTCATGTTTTGCCCCACGGGCCCGCACCTCCAATTTCTCCCTTGCCACGTGTCTCCTTGTGATTCGTCATAGGACAGCGCTCCAAATTTTGATTTTAAGCCTTCTTTGTAAAAGGGAAAAAATTATCTCTTGCCTCCGCCAGCCTACCAACCCGCTCTATCCGCTCTACCCGCAACGTGTCACTCATTGATTTTCTTGTGGGCCCACGGCTTAAACTTTTGACTTAACTCCTTTTTCCAAAAAGGGGAAAAATTCCCCATTTCCCTCCATAGCCTACACTTCCCTCTAACCCTTCATGGACATGTGTCCACCTGTGATTCATTCATGGGGGGACGCTAAAATTTTTTCATTCTAAACTCTTTTGTGAAAAAGGGAAAAAATCCCCTTTTACCTCCACGGTCCGCACTTCTTTCTACATCTACCACGTGTCAAACTATGGCTCCTTTGTGGACCCATGGGCCTTCCCTCACCTTTTTTCCCCTTTTCCAAAAGGCAAAGAATGCCTAAGTTTCCTATCGGCCCGCTTCACCGCCTTCGCATAAGAACATGCAACGTGTCCCCTCGCGGGGTTGCGGGGGGAATTTTGAAATTTTTCCCAAAGCCAAAAATGGCTAAGTTTTTCAAAGAAATCCCCCAATCTATGTCCAACTATAAGTGACCACGTAGGAGACATTGTTTGAGCTTAATTTTGACTATCAAATGATAGCCGTACAACTGTAAAAAATGTAGAATTTACCTGAGATGCCCGAATTCAATTTTTTCTTTGTGGGCGATGAATTTTTTTCTCAAAAAACAAGGGGAAGTTGATTTTATGCAATTTTTGACCATGGGGAGGGATTTTTGAAGGCATATTGGTATAAAAGAACCAATTTTATTTTTTCACGATCAAGCAAAATGGAGAACACATCATTTTTTGCAAATTTGGAAGAATTAGGGCACAAAAAAGGCATGCATCAGTGCTTCTTCACGAATGAGGCATGGAAAATTATTTTTAAATGGATTAAGGCATGGAAACAAAGGCAGAAGCTTCATTTCACCCATTAAAACTGTAGAAAACATTTCAAGAGAAAGCAGAGTGAAAGGAAAATTAGGAAAAAATAATAGAGGATCAAAATGGACACCAACAGATGGTGTACGGAACACATCAATGATGCAGAGACGTGCATGCCATGCATCATCTATCTTTGGAGAATTGTTTCAAAGTTTTATGCATGAATACAAGCTAAGAATATGATTGACACTTTAGTTCACTCTAAGAGGACTATATATAGCGCTCTTGCATGTGTGTTTATGATTGTAAACGGCATGTGGCTATCAATAGCATGCATCCTATTTTTGGATAAGATAAGCGGTGAAGGGAAATTCCCCACCCTATATATATGATGTTAGGTGCATAGGAGGAGGGGATGAGTATGAGATATATAGATATAAACAGAGAGAGCTGGATGTATGGAAGGATATGTATGTATGTGTGTGTAACAGAGAATATATGCATATGATTGAACTACTGTATCAATTCCATACGCACATTGGTATAGATTGAAAATATTATAAGGAGATTCGATATTTATTAATAGATGGAAGACATTGGCTGAATCTAAGTGTCATTCTGTGTATAGCTGAGTAGTGCATATTATTAAGTCAATCATGATTATTGTTTAATCTTGTTCTTTCATAGATCTGAGTGTAGTATGCATTGTGCAATGATGGATTAGTTTCGACCCTATGTGTTACTTCCTTCATCATTTTAACATCCTGTTACACCACCCTAAAGAGGGACATGGTACCTTTTCATGCTTTTGGTGAGCGCTCAGTCTAGGCTGAGTGATGTGCTAGCACAACTAGGGTGTTATCTAGTAAATTCTAGGCTGTATTAGTAATATCCTCATTGACACAGACACGGAGGTCAATGTTCTCAGCTTAGACGCATGGCATTATATGGGAAGACCTACATTACAGCCATCTTTGAATGTGTTATATATGGTGAATAAAACAAAGGAAATTCCCATCGGTGTCTTAAAGGATGTAACTATCACCATTCAGTGGGATAAGTTTATTGAGGACTTTGAAGTCTTGGCCCTCACCAAGGTAGACAATTTCCCAGCATTACTTGGGCATCCATGGTGTTATAAAAAAAATGTGGATCTTCTGTTCAACAAGGGATACATAATATTTGAAAACAAGGAATGGGTCATCATACCCCTGGTTGATGGAAAATCAACACCCTATACTGAACATTTGGGAGAAGAGGTCTGTGATAGACTATATGTGCACTATGTTGGTACCCAGATTTAATTTCCTTCACAACTTGAGCAACATCATGAATTTTACAAGACACTCAGAGATAGATAAATGATTTATATGTTGTTTTCTATTTGGGGAAGCAATCTATCTTACTTGTTACCACTCACGATTTGAAGAAGTGGGTAACACCTTGAAAGGAATTTGATCTAATCCTCACTATTTTAGGTTGTGCCTTTCAACCAAGGTAAGAGAACCTATATTGCAGCCTTTGTTTTGTGAAGGAGGTGGAGATATCCTTATACTGTGCATATTGTATGGAGATGGCCTTGGGGAAAAATGATCAATTTTACATTATTCAAATTCAACAGAGTTGTCACTACTAAATGATAGAAATGCTTTCAAGACAAGGTTGAGGCTGCTAGAGACATGGTATGATCCTGATTTGCTTTGTGCATTTTTGTGAATGGATTGTGTTCTTTTGTTGACACACAATGCAATGCAGTGGTAGTATGGGGTAGGATTAGTTATTCTGAATGAATTTTTGGTGGGAGATTTTAGACAAGAATAACCAGAATTTGCAAAATTATTTGAGGACCTTTGTAAGAAATTTGTAACACCTGAATAGCAGAATGCTTAAAAGGGGTTAAGGTACTCCTTCAACTAGGATATGTGCACCAAATGGAGGCCCAAATCTGCACTCTTCCACACAATATTTGACAACCTGCCGCAAAATATTGAAGCAAATGAACAAAAAAAGTATACAAAAATCTCTATTTGATCATGACCTAAGGTGCACCCAAAGGTTTACAAACAGTTTCAGAATTCAAGGAAGGTAAAGTGATTTTAAATCTATTTATCTCTTTATCAGATGAAAGCTCTTTTGAATGTGAGACTGCAGATGCCACTAAACCATCAATAAGAAATGAGACCATGTATGATCAAGAGATATTTTAAACACAATACTGCAACAGGAGCAAGAAACACAAATTGAAAACATTCTGAGACATAAGTGCATGCAAATTTTTCCAAGAGACAACACAAAATAATCCAGAATGACCAACTTTATCAGCAAGGGAATGTTATAAGAACAATCTCAAAGTTTTTTGATGGATTTACAGCTGAAACCAACTCAACATGATACAAATCTGATGCAAAAAGGAAATAGAAATGGTTCTCAGGTGGTTTCTCAGAGAATGGGCTTCTTCCTAGATTTTCTCGTGAATTTCTAAGTTTCTCTGACCTTTTGCATGTCTCAAAACATGCATTATATAACTTTCAATTACATTTGATCCTTCTTTCCCAAGAAAATAATATTCCCAACATCAAGTTTGTTACAAAATTCCAACATGATTCGTAGATAGCGACATTTAAAAAATTTACAACCAAAGTTGCCAAGCGTTTCAAAAATGGTGAATCATTACAAATCCTTCATCATTATCCATTGTGGAGGCACGTTTTTCATTCTCCAAGCATGAAGACCCCTTTCATTCCATCATTTCATCCTTATCATTCCAAAATATGATTCTGCAACTTTATAATTTGATATTTCACGTTTTACACGGGCCTGAGTAAAAATTTATTTCAAAAACACTTCAAATCTACAAATTAATCTCTAAAACCACTTGCATTGGTGTTTGCAGGCACAAATAACATGAATCTGCCAAAATTTTGATCAAAATTGATGCAAAATTCACATTTCCACACTTCCTAGAGCAAAAAATTACGGCTAAATTGAAGAATGTATAGTTACCCTTGATCTACTCTTTCTCCTTCAATCTGGGCCCTCCACATGTCAAAATACGATTGGGAATGAATTCAGTCTCACTTTTGACTTTTTAACATTTTTTTGGAAAAATGGAAAAAATTGACTTTTTTCTCCGCCCCTTCGCCCTTGAAATTTTGGTGATGAAACGTGGCATATGGTGTGTCCCATTAAAGTTGCGGCTCAATTCTGCTCATTTTGATCTTTTTTTGGAATTTGGAAAAAAATCACTTTTTTCCCCGCGGGCCCGCACCTCTGATTTTATTCTTAACACATGTCCCCCTGTGGTTCGTTCATGGGCCAGCGCTTCAAATTTAAATACTAAGTCTTTTTTTTCAAAAGGGAGAAAATTCTCTTTTACCTCCGCCGGCCCGCTGACCTTCTCTACCTACTTCATTCAGATCTGCGGCTTAATTTTTTGCTCTAAGTCTAATTACAAAAGGGAACAATTTCCCCTTTTCCCCTGCTGGCCTGCACTTCCTTCTATGCTCGCCATGTGTCCACCCCTTGCTCTATTTCAGACCCACAGGATTTTCCACACCTTTTTTCCCCCTTCACAAAAAAGGAAAAATTTACCTAAGTTCCCCACCTACCTTCCATCCCACCTTGGCATAAGAACATGACACATGTCCTCCTGCGGAGTTGTGGGGGTAAATTTGAATTTTTTCCCAAAGCCAAAAATGCAAAGTTTTGCAAAGAAACCTTGCCGATCCTTGTCCAACCAGAAGTGGCCACGTAGGATATTCCCTTTGAGATTAATTTTGACGGCCAAATGACACCCGTACAACCGTCAAAAAACACAGAATTCGCTAAGGACTCCTGAATTCAATTTTTTCTCATGGGTAAGGGATTTTTTGGTCAAAAAACATGTGGGAAGTGGTTTCAATCAATTTTTGACCATGGGGAAGGATTTTTTAGGGAAAATAAGTACAAAACAATAAAATTTAAGGTCCACAGGATGTGAAAAATGGAAAAAATAACTGAGGCCCATGGATTTGGAAATTTAGGGCATAAAACAGAGCCTCCATGTATTTTTATTTCAAGTTAAGGAAAAATAATAGGTTTATGAGCCATTTAAAGCATTCAATCTAGATGGGGAAACTTGTAGACCACTAAACTCGAAGAAAAACATTTTCAGAGCATGTAGAACAAAGGGGACAGATGGGAAAATAATGGAGGATCAAAATGGACACCAACATCGGCTCTTTCTCAGGGATGGGCACCCACAGTGAGTTCCATAAGAACAATAAGTAGACCAAGTGCCAAAATAATCCATTGGGAAAGGAATTCATGAAACAAAACCACAAAAAACTAGCTGAGAACTTGACAAAAGTGGCTGCCACACACCAAGGCAAACCACAAACTGACAAAACACCAAAAATAGAGTGAAAAACCAAACACTGTACAAGTGGTACATACCTCAAATTTGGGGATTAATCCAAGAAATACTTCAGATTCCTACCATTAATAGGTAGTTTAAGTAATTCCCCATCTAAATCTTTAAGAAAAAAGGTATTTGTTGTTGCAGACTCACATCACCCCTAGATGCAAATCAGGCTTCTAGGTTGATCACTCTAGCATCCAGTGTGATTGCACAACATGGAAACCTCTCTCCAAGTGTGGGGACTTGTGAAACTGAGAGAGGAATCTCTAGATTAGAGGCTGGTTCCTCAAACTCCTCTGATTTAGATCTATATTTTGCAAAATTACAGAGGTTTGAAACCTAATCCTACTCTAACATCCAAGGAGACTGAGATAGAAAGTGCAAAAAATGAAACTAAACTAACAGGTGATACACCAAAGGAGGAGTGGTGAACACTTCTTCTTCTGCAGATAGACACAGATCATAAAAATGCAACATAAAGCATCATGCACAAGCTGATAAGATGTAATCAGAGGTCTGAAATGAAATAAGCAACACAAACAGAGGACTGAAAACTGATCACAGAGCCTGTATTGTCATTTCCACTGTCAAAATCCTTGTATTACAACATCAAAAGGTAGAAAACCTATTACAATTTTTGAAGAGGTCTGATACTTGCAAAAAATCACTTGTTACAGGTGAAGAAGAAGCTTGCTATCCAAAGAAAATGTTCCCCCCTTGAAAATGAGCCAAATCTGGCTTTTACATTGCATGGGTCGAGCCCAGGAGATAGAAAATGTACAAAACATGAGAAACCATCCCTCCTTGACTGCAGATGCATTAAAACAACATGGGGGACCTTACAAACCCATACCCTGTCACTTTGACCGAATTACAGGAGAATGAGACCCATTCTGCCTTAAATTTGGTCGCTGAAATGTCACTTCTGACCATGAACATGCGTCAGAGCTGTTTCTCAATTTTCTCTCTCTAGACTACACCAAAACTTAAGATTAACCCCAGAATCATGTAGATAATTTCATAAGATTTCCGTTGATATAAATAACGTGCAAATCCGAGCTCTGGATCGAAAGATATGTCGATCTGAAGATCTAGGGCACAAAACAGGTGAAAACAGATTTTTAAATTTCTTCCCGCGCTCTGCCACCTAGATGACACGTGGCATGCATTGATTGGTCGCGTGATTCTCTCTCCTTCCCTGCTTCATTGGACATGTGTCCTCTTTTTATTGGCTCGGGTCAGTGCTAGAAACCTCACCCTTTGACTTTTGGACTTTCCTCTTGTGACACGTGTCATGATTTGGTTGGTCTGTGGGTCTGCTGGCTCTTCGCGCCCTTCGCGTCCATTTGTCCCACTTGTCCTTGTGCTGAAGTTTCCCGTTTCGGCTGAACTAGCCAGTTCGTGTCCTTCGCATCCATTTGTCCCAAATGTCCCAGTGCTGCATGGGACAAAAACTTCTGAACCACCCGAAATGGCTTCCTTTGCTCTCAGTCGCTTCACCTTTTCACATCCTTCGCGTCCTCGCGGCCCATATGTCCCACTTGCTTAGTACGAAAGTTCTCCATTTCAGCCGATCCAGGTGGTTCGCGTCCTCAAGGCCCAAATGTCTCGAGCAGTTAGTCATTTTTTCTTCTCCTTCAGCCGAACCAGCTTCCTGCGTCCCTTGCGTCCCGACGGCCCGATTGTCCCACTTGCTTCACTTTTCCTTTTCAGCCGAACCGGCTGGTTTGCGCCCTTCACATACATTTGTTCCACTTGTCCCAGTGCTTCACGGGCCACCTGGAGGCATTTCGACCGAACCGCTCCTTGGTGATCTGAATGTCCCAACTGTTCCTAGGACAAGGACTTTGCCAATTTTCACAATTTTTTCTGGCCCAATCTTATTTTCTGCAACTTTTTCACATTTTCTCAAAGCTTGCACTTTTCAACCTGGACAAGAGAGAAAAAATTCTGAGGGGACCCTAGAAACATGATTTTTTCCCTGAATCCATCCATTTTCCTGGGACTCGAGAATTCTGATGTATGTTATCAAATCAACCCTAGGGTGGATTTGGATAACAATTTGGCGACTCAGCGGGGATACCTTCCTGCTAGGTAGAAGATACCAGTTGCCTGAAGTAGTCCATTGGGCATCTAGTCATCAAATATTTTGTTTAGAACCTCAACTGACTCAGAATGTGCAAGGAGGAAGATGGAATGTCTTCTGATAAAAGCAAGGACTGTAAAACATCTCCATGGACAGCAAGCTGTGCCAAAGCACTTAGGGAAAACAAAACTAACCTATAGCAAAACAATGTGCACAAGCACTTGGAGGAAAGAAAATCTAATCTAATATTTACAAAGGTAGTGAACTTCCCTCTAGAAGCAACGCTTGAGATAGATTCCATTGACTGGAATCTGCAGTTCTTCACCCTCCAGTGAGGCTAATTGGAAAGCATTGTTGTTCTTGCACTTTGTGACCACGTATGGACCACTCCAAATGGCATCAAATTTTGAATGCCTTCCCGGTTTTTCTCTATCCACATCCCATTTCAAAACTAGATCTCCAACTTGAAAATATCTATCTTTGGCCTTTCTATCAAAGGTCTTCTTGATCACAGCTTGATCCTTTTCCATTGCTTGGGATGCCTGATTTCTGATCTCTTGCAGCTCCATCAACTCTGCATACCTCACCTCCATGGGCTCAAATTCTAGCAACTGCAGCTACTTCATGAGTTCCAATGTTGGCAACTCAAGTGACATGGGCAAGATTGCCTCTCTTCCATCGACAAGCCTGAATGGAGAGTTACCTGTGGATCTTTTGGGATTGATCCTATCAGCCCATAAGGCTGATTTCAGCTTGGTATGCCAAGACCTCTGATTCTCATCAAGATTCCTCCTAAAGATCCTCAACAAATTCTTGTTTGTAGATGCGGCCTGGCCATTACCCTGAGGGTAATAGTTCGATGAAGTGCTTAGGTAAATACCGTTCTTGACAGCCCACTCAGTCACCCTAGATCCAATGAATGCCAATGCATTATCAGAGATTATTGTAGTAGGTACACCGAATCTGGTTGTTATCCCCTCATAAAATTCTGACTCATTTGCCTCTTTGAGTGCTACTACTTCTGTCCATTTGGTGAAGTAGTCTGTGGCTGTCAAAATCCATTTGTGCCCTTGGCTTGAATTGGGATTAATGACTCCGATGAAGTCCAAACCCCATTGCATGAATGGCTGGTCAACTGAGACTGGATGCAATGGAAGGGCAGCAAGTCTCTCTTTTCCTATGAAGAATGCACAATTCTTACACCTCTTGATCCATGCATAGCAATCACTGAAGATTTTAGGCCAATAATAACCAGCCTCCATGATTTTTAGAGCTATCACTCTTGGTGCGAAATGGTCACCAGTTGGTCCACCATGAAACTCTTCCAACACCTTTTGAATCTGACCTGCGCTAATGCATCTCAGCAGCACTCCATTTATATCTTTTTTGAACAAAACTCCATCAACAATGGCATATGGGACAGCCTGCAATCTGAAGTGTCTCTTTTGGGTCTTGTTCATCTCTGGAGGGCATAGGCCTATGCCTAGGAAGTGCATAATATCTTGGGTCTAGCAAGGAGTCGGGGCAGCATTGTCTTCTTCTTGTTTGCCACTTGGCTCATTACTGTCCTGGACCGTCAAAACAGCCTCTTCTTCGTTGCATACTTCCTCTTGCTTCCCCAAAATCAGCTACTCACACAATCCTTTCCCTCTTACCAGCTTGGTGATCTTGATCTCAATGTCATACTCCATGACACGAGTGATCCAACCTGCCCTTTTCTCATTCAAATCCTTGTTGAGGAGGAAATCCTTAACCCCAGCATGTGAGACCAGTAGTTGAATCTTATTGTTTGAGACCAAATGTCTGAACTTCTTCAAGCTCCTGATGATAGCAAGGACATGCTTTTCGATGAAAGAATACTTTATTTCGTAATCTTCAAAGGTTTGGCTGAAGAATGCTATGGGCTGTTCTAAACCTTCTCTATTTAGCTGTGTTAAGATAGCTGAGATTTTGTCTGATCCTCCAAACGCATACAACATGAAGTCCTTTGAAAAGTCTGGGTTGATAAGGGTTGGAGCTTGTGATATTGTATGCTTGATGCTTTCAAAACTCTCCTTGCCTTCTGCTGTCCATTTGAATGCCAGACTCTTCTTCAACATCATTGTTAGAGGCTTCACAAGAGTGGCAAAATCAGGCACAAATCTGTGGACAAAGTTTATCCTTCCTAAGAATCTTTGAAGAGATTTCTTGTGGTGTCGCAATGGGAGCATTCGGATGGCTTCAACCCTTTCAGGATCAATTGTTATCCCTTCCCTAGAGACAATGTGGCCCAACAATTTGCCCTTGTGTGCCAAGAATATACACTTCTTTGGATTCAATGACACTCCGAACCTTCTACACCTCTTAAACACTTGTCTGAGGTGAAAGAGATGGTCTTCTGCATTCTTTGAGAAGACAGTGATATCATCTAGGTATACCAGCACTATATTGTTGATTAAGCCTTTGAATGCCATATCCATAGCTCGCTGAAATGTTTCTCTGGAATTTGATAGGCCAAATGGCATCTTCTTGTAGGCATATGTGCCCCATTTAGTGGTGAAAGCCATCTTGAATTGATCTTCTCCATTCACCATTATCTGATTATAGCTTGAGTAACCACCAAGTAGTGAAAACCTTTCTGAACCAGCTACCACCTGCAATATTTGCTCCATGGAAGGGAGTGGATAATGGTCCTTGAGGGAGGCTTTGTTCAAGTCTCTGAAGTCAACACACAGTCTGATTTCTCCATTTCTTTTTCTCATTGGCACCAAGTTTGCAACCCAACTTGAGTGTTTGATGGGGAAGATGATACTAGCCTCAATAAGCTTGCTTAATTCTTTTCTCATGAGAGGTTCAATATGGGGATTCACTGGCCTTTGCTTTTGCCTAACAGGCTTGGATTTCGGATCCATCTCAATAGTATGTTGTGCTAGCTTTGGGTTGAAACCTCTTAGATCTTTGTAATTCCAAACAAAGATATCTGGGAATTCTTGATAAAGCTGAACAAAATCAAATTTCTCTTGTGAGGTACTTACTTTGCCAATCTGCAATGTTTTGCCTTCTTCCACTAAAATAGGCTCTGAATCTTCACCCTTCACTTGAATGTTTGCTTTCTCCTTCTGGAACTGATCATTCGGGTTGAAGATTGACTCCAAGGTTATGAGGCCTTTTGGTAATTTGTTAGTTCTCAGTTGTACTACTTGATCACCATATTGTTGCTCCATCTTGTCTTGATTTCTGGTGGAGAACTTAGCTTCTTCTTGTAGGAAATTAACAATTTGTTGATCATTCTCGAAGACTTGCCAACTTGTGTTGTAATCTGGAATGGCTGGTCTCATAACCAATTTGATATGAGGCTGAGATTTCTCACTTTTGATACTCTCTGCAACATCAAACGCAGCCCCAATTGCTGCAAGTTTGTCAGTGGCTTCATTCTTTTTCCTTGGGATGGAATTGATGCTAAAAGCTTCAAAATCTTCAATAAGATCCCATACCCGATTTTTGTAGCACTTAAGCAGATCATTTTTGGCAGCATTTTTTCCTTTGACTTGGTTTATGACCAGCTCACTATTACCAAATACTTGTAAATTCCTGATGCCTTTCTTCATTGCCCAGTGCAGTCTATGAATTAAGGCTTCATACTCAGCCGTGTTGTTTGAACAGGAAAACTGGAAACGGAAGGCTGAGTAATATCTTATACCTTGCGGTGAAATGAGCATAGCTCCTCCTCCTGCACCTTGTCTACTCCTTGATCCATCAAAGAACAATTGCCATACTTCATTCTTGTCCTTATGATCTAGCTTGGTGATAATGGGGAGAGGTTGATCCTCTTCATGTAAACAATAAACTCCTAGCTCAGATTCTTCTATTTCTTGATAGGGATCAAAAGCATGCACCTTGCTTGCCCATTCATCAAGAGTCAAATCTGGGATGCTTTCAACCTTGGTGTCAGTTTCATCAGTGCTAGGGTGATCTTCTTGATCAAATGCTGAGCAATTGGCATTAATTTGGCTGGTAGTGTAAGGCTCAATGTGAAAGTTCACAATAGGTTCAGACCTGATTATGGCCTTGGTTCCATACCTTGTTCTAAATAGCATGTGTGACCAATCAGTAGAAAAATACCCTCCAATCTTGGCCGTGAAGTCCCTCAACAAGCACAATGCAAAGAGTGGTGGCAGTCTATGACTGACACATTTTGTAACACTATTACGTTGGGACATGCGTGCAGTGTGAGGCTCAAACCCTTGATTACTCCAACCGTTGTCACTGTTGTCCCATCTAATTGCACTACACCCTTGGAGATGACTTCATATTGAAGCCCTAGCTGATCAGCTATTTGCTTGGGCATTACTGAACTACTTGCCCTAGAGTCAATCATGCAATTATGTACCAACTTATCTCCTATGATCAATGAAACATAAAATGGAGGGGGCTTCAACATTTTACCTTGCTGACCTCCATGATTTCCTTCAAGCTGGGCAGCATTTGTGAGTACCTTTTCTTGCATTTGGACCTGTTGGTTTGAAGTTGACCAATCCTTCATGGCAGCTTGCAACAGATCTCTTTGTCCTGGGATGGATAGGGATTCCCACATTGATATGTTTACATTTGTCTTCTTCATCTGATCAATGATGTTGAATGGGGATGAAGGCATCCCTCTACTGTCCCCTAGCTTGCGCATTCATTCCTTGCACGTGGGCAGTAGCAACTGGCATTTGAGTTGGTTTAGGTGCTGGTTTGGGTGCTTCTTGCATGTTTGGAACTGCATTTTGTTTGCCAACACCTTGTGGAGTGACAAAAGGTCGTGAACTACTTGGGGCCAATGGCTGTTCTTCACCCAAATTTCTCCTTTTTGACCTTGTGTTGGCTACAACACTCTGAGAGTGTATTTGATTCATACCACAGAAATCTTCAGCCTGCCAATTGATAAGAGTAGTTTCATTTGGAGATGTCCCATGCTGAGATGCTTCCTGCTGTTGATCTCCTTCATGACTAGGTTCTTGCGACCCACCAATGGTTTGCACCATCAGGGCTTGATTTAATGCACCGTTAAAGCACATTGATTGGTTGTGTGGCTGAATACATGGGAAACACCAATCATATTCTTAGGCCATGTTATTTTGGACTGGCACTAATGCTTTAGAAGTAGATACGACATTGGGGTTATAGGGCTGAAATGGTCTATTAGTGGGAGGCCTTACTTGGCTTTGATTTTGATTTGCAGCCTGAGTTGGTGACCTATTTTGTTGGTATGGCTGCCTATTAGGCTGAGCTTGGGGTTGATAAGAAGGTCTGAAACCTTGGGCTTGCTGTCTCTTGAGAGTAACCAGCTCGTTGCCTAAGTTATGCAACTGTTTCATGACCTCTTGGAGTTCATTTGAAGCACTAGAGGATGAAGTAGAAGTTTCACTTGAACTTTGATTTCTAGGCGTAGGAACAGGAGCTAAAGTGGGTGTTTAACTAGTGCTTGGATTTTCTAAGTTTGGATACAAAGGCATGGGAGGCCTAGGAGCCAGTTTACTAGCTTGAATAAGATAGTTTTCGGCTCTAATGACAATGTTATAAGTAGCAGGTAAGGTTGTGCCTCCCATAGATTGAATTAACATAGAAATATCAGAATTCAAAGCTTTAAGGTAATATAGAAAAGCACCTTCTACTGTTGGCCCTGACTGCCACTGGGAATCCTATCCCAAGACCTTTGAAATTTGAATTTGAAGTCAATCAGTTGCTCGTTGGGGGCTCTCTTGATAGTTGTTAGCTGCTCCAAAAGAGACAAGTTGTCTCCCTTCTCTCCAAATTTGCTCATGAAGTGCAATACACAGCTGGATTCTAGTTGGTGATAGAACTAGGCTCCAAGGCTCCTAAACCATTGTAATGCTTTATCCCTTGAAGGAAGATGCCAGTAACTTGATAGCCACTTGCATTTCATTGATTTCATGAATTACACAAAGGTTAGCAATATCTTTAACATGATCGCTTGGAGTAGTCTGATTTTCTCCAGTGAAGTAGGGAATGTTCTTCAAGGTTGCAATAGGAACTGGATGTTGTGCATTGAGAGCAAGTGGGCTGCTACCTATGAAGTTGACATAGGGGTTGTTTTGAGCCATTCTAATCGGTCTTAAAGCCCTTGTATACTGAATGAAAGGCCTGTCAGGTGGCGGATTTGAGAGAGGTTTGTTTGGTGGAGATGGATACCTCTGAATCCTTCTTCCTCTTTGCCTTCTTCTTGGAGATAACTGCAGGTATTCAAACATCACTTCTTCTTCTCTAACTCTTGACCTTGTGGTGATTCTTCTCATGATTTTTCAGGCCTGCACTGCTAAAACCAGTTGATTCTTCCCCTTGGAGTCACCAGATATGAAAATAATAGCTCTTATAAGCAAGAAAACTACAGCAGATGCATATAAACTTTGCTGGCAATAAAAATGAGACTTCTAGGTCCCACCGGGCATGCCAAAATTGTTGTTGCAGGCTCACAGCACCCCTGGATGCAGATCAGGCTTCTAGGTTGATCACTCTAGCATCCAGTGTGATTGCACAACATGGAAACCTCTCTCCAAGCATGGGGACTTGTGAAACTAAGAGAGGAATCTACAGATTAGAGGTTGGTTCCTCAAACTCCTCTGATTTAGATCTATATTTTACAAAATTACAGAGGTTTGAAACTTAATCCTACTCTAACATCCAAGGAGATAGAGATAGAAAGTGCAAAAAATGAAACTAAACTAACAGGTGATACACCAAAGGAGGAGTGGTGAACACTTCTTCTTCTGTAGATAGACACAGATCATAAAAATGCAACATAAAGCGTCATGCACAAGCTAATAAGATGTAATCAGAGGTCTGAAATGAAATAAGCAACACAAACAGAGGACTGAAAACTGATCACAGAGCCTGTATTTTCATTTCCACTGTCAAAATCCTTGTATTACAACATGAAAAGGTAGAAAACATGTTACAATTTTTGAAGAGGTCTGATACTTGCAAAAAATCACTTGTTACAAGTGAAAGAAGAAGCTTGCTATCCAAAGAAAATGTTCCCCCCTTGAAAATGAGTCAAATCTGGCTTTACATTGCATGGGTCGAGCCCAGGAGACAGAAAACATACAAAACATGAGAACCCATCCCTCCTTGACTACAGATGCATTAAAATGGCATGGGGGACCTTACAAACCCATACCCTATCACTTTGACTGAATTACAGGAGAATGAGACCCATTCTACATTAAATCTGGTCATTGAAATGTCACTTCTGGCCATGAACACGTGTCAGAGCCATTTCTTTATTTTCTCTCTCTAGAATGCACCAAAACTCAATATTAACCCTATAATCACATAGATAATTTCATAGGATTTCCGTTGATATAAAGAATGTGCAAATCTGAGCTCTGGATCGAAAGATATGTCGATCTGAAGATCTAGGGCACAAAACAGGTGAAAACAGATTTTTAAATTTCTTCCCGCGCTCTGCCACCTGGATGACACGTGGCATGCATTGATTTGTCGTGTGATTCTCTCTCCTTCCCTACTTCATTGGACACATGTCCTCTTTTTATTGGCTCAGGTCAGTGCTTGAAACCTCACCCTTTGACTTTTGGACTTTCCTCTTGTGACACGTGTCATGATTTGGTTGGTCTGCGGGTCTACCGGCTCTTCGCGCCCTTCGCATCCATTTGTCCCACTTTTCCTTGTGCTAAAGTTTCCCATTTCGGCCAAACCGGATGGTTCACATCCTTTGCGTCCATTTGTCCCAAATGTCCCAGTGCTGCGTGGGACAAAAACTTCTGAACCACCTGAAATGGCTTCCTTTGCTCTCGGCCGCTTCGCCTTTTCGCGTCCTTTGCGTCCTCACGGCCCAGATGTCCCACTTGCTTAGTACGAAAGTTCTCCATTTCGGTTGATCCGGGTGGTTTGCATCCTCAAGGCCCAAATGTCCCGAGCAGTTAGTCATTTTTTCTTCTCCTTCGGTCGAACCGGCTTCCCGCGTCCCTTGTGTCCCGACAGCCTGATTGTCCCACTTGCTTCACTTTTCCTTTTCGGCCGAACCGGCCAGTTCACACCCTTCGCGTACATTTTTTCCACTTGTCCCAGTGCTTCGTGGGCTGCCTACAGGCATTTCGGCCGAACCACTCCTTGGTGATCCGAATGTCCCAACTGTTCCTAGGACAAGGACTTAGCCGATTTTCACAATTTTTTCTGGCCCAAGCTTATTTTCTGCAACTTTTTCACATTTTTTTAGAGCTTGCTCTTTTCAACCTAGATAGGAGAGTTAGAAAAATTTCTGAGGGGACCCTAGAAACATGATTTTTGCCCTAAATCCATCCATTTTCCTGGGACTTGAGAATTCTAATGTATGTTATCAAATCAACCCTGGCAGTGGATTTGGATAAGAGTATTCTCACCAATTATGATATCAATGGAGTAAGGGCCCATCCATAATGCATCAAATTTTCCATGTTTCCCCTTATCTTCATTTCTATTGTCCCATAGCAAAACTAGATGTCCAATATTAAAGGCCCTATGAGTGACCTTCTTGTCAAACAATCTTTTCAACTTCTCTCTAAATCTAACATGCCTCTAATGGGATGCTCTTCTCTCTTCATCTAGCTCCATAATCTAATTAATCCTTACTTCATATAGACTGACTTCTTGATCTTCAAGTTGTTGAACAAACTGAAATGAAGATAATTGCAGATGTAAGGGTAGTAAAGCTTGAGTTACATATACCAACTCAAATGGGCTCTTACCAGTAGCTCTCTTAGCAGTGATTCTATCAGCCCAAACTGTAAATTTCAGTTGTTCACCCCATTTTCTCTTGTTCAACCCCAAGGTCTTCCTAATTATCTTTAACAAGTTCTTATTGTTGGACTCAGCTTGTCCATTCCCTTGGGGGTTATAGTTTGAAGAATAAGTCAGATTAGTTCCATACTCCTTGCACATTTCCATCAAAGGTTTAGCTTTGAAACACATGGCATTATCAGCCATAATCTTGATTGGAACACCAAATCTACATATGATATTATTCAACAAGAAGTCCATAATAACTTGGTGTGTTGCTTTCTTGGTGGGGATTGCCTCTACCCATTTGGTGAAGTAATTTGTGGCTATAAGGATCCATTTATGTCCAGCACTAGAAGGGTATGAAATCTCACCAATGAAATCCATCCCCCACTATTTGAAAGGAGCTTCAATTGATACAGGCTGCAAAGGAAGGGAGCTTGAAGATTTCATTCTTCCAGAGAAACGCTGGTAGCTTTCACATTTTCTAATCAGCATGGTTACATCTTTGAAAAGAGTAGGCCACCAATAACAAACTCTCAAAACTTTCTATGTTGTAACCCTTCCAGAAAAGTGTCCTCCACAAACTCCCCCATGGAAATCAACAATCACTTTGGGAGCTTCATCTTCAGTTACACACTTCAAGAGGACACCTTCAGGGTTCTTCCAAGCCAGCCCAAAGTCAGTGATGATGTATTTTTGAGAAGCCAACTTGAGGGATCGTTTCTAATTTTTATTTAAATGATCAGGAAAACATAGGTGTTTGAGGTAAAAGATTATATCCTTGTACCATTTAGAACTTACCAATTTCCCAAGAACATCTGCCCTTTCTTCCTCTACTTCATTCACTTCCACAATCTGCAAGTTGCTCTTAGCCATGAGCTTAGTAAGACCCAAACCTCTTACCGAATTTGTGGTTTTGATTTCCATATCATACTCCTACAGTTTGTTCACCCATCTACATATTTTACTTGAGATATCCATCTCTGATAAGATGTCTTTTACCATGGTGTGGGGAACATAAGCAGTAACTTTTGAACTTAAAATATAAGGTCCTGAAAACCTTTGTTGTATTCACCAAGGCAAATGCTTGTTTTTCCATGATTGTATATTTTAACTCAGCATCTTGTAAAGTCTTGTTAAAGAAGGAAATAGGCCTCTCAGCCCCATCTTCATCCTTTTGGAGCAAAATAGATGCAATAGTATTTTCAGAAGCAAAGGAGAAGATTTGGAAAGGATTCTTGTAATTTGGAGCTGCCAAGACAGGTGCATGTTTAAATGCCTCTTTGATTCCTTTGAAAGCCTAAATATCAGCCTCCTTCCATTTGATAACTTGATCTTTCTTTAACATGTATGTGATAGGAAGAGTCAACTCAGCAAAATTGGACACAAACCTTCTAATGAAATTGATTTGCCCAAAGAAAGATTGGATGGCCTTCTTCGTTCTTAGAATTGGCACCCTGCTGATTGCTTCTACTCTCTCCAAATCAATCATGACACTAACCTTTGAAACAATATAACCAAGTAGCTTGGCCTTTTGCACCCCAAAGTGACACTTCTTTGGATTGAGAGAGATTCCAAATTCTCTACATCTTATCAACATTCTTTCCAAATGTTGCAAGTGATCTTTTCTACTCCTTGAAAATACAGTCACATCATCCTGATAAACTGCAATGAAGTCATTTATATAACGAACAAAAGCAACATCCATTGCTCTTTGGAAAGTATCTCTAACATTCATGAGACCAAAATGCATTCTTACATAAACATATGTTCCCCAAGGAGTAGTAAAGGCAGTTTTAAATCTTTTTGACTCCTTGACAACAACCTGATTGTAGCTAGAGAAACCATCCAAGGTGGACAAAAATTCAGATCCAGTCACTAACTACAACATGTTCTCCATGTCTGGAAAAGGATAATTGTCTTTCAATGAAGCTCTATTCAGATTTCTGAAGTCTACACAAATTCTGATATCTCCATTCTTCTTTCTTACTAGCACAAGGTTTACAACCCAAGATGAATACTTTATGGGCTGAACGATCCCTCCCTCCTTCACTTTCTTCAATTCATCTTGAATTTTCATGGAGAGGAGTGGATTGATTTTCCTTTTCTTCTATCTAAATGGTTTGGTGTTTTTCTCAAGAGGGATCTCATGTTGGAATAAGTCTTCTCTATATGCTTTTAACTTTGAATATGACCAGGCAAGGCAGTCTTGATATTGTTTCAACAATTAAAGGTAGGACTATTTTTATTCTTTGTTTAAACTACTACCCAACCAAACTTTTCTTGGTTTTTCATTTTTTCCCAAGTCATGCTCTTCCACATCCCTTGAGGCAAATATGTTTCTATTGATGATGCAATCAACATTGCTAAAATTTGACTCAAGAGCAACAAGACCTCTAGGAATGGTGTTAGTTTTCAATTGGATAATATATTTTCCAAAAAAAATATCTCTTCCTTCAGTCATACATACCATTGATTCCCAATCAATATGCTAATCTACAAACTCACCTTGATTTTGTAATAACCTTTGCATTCGAGCATCATCATTAAACACTTGCCAATGTTTGATGTTGTCAGGGGAAGCTAGCCTAGTTAACACTTCAACATTGTACTCACAATAAGGTGAAATGGTGAAAACTCCAAATTTTTACCCCAACACTGCCAACTTGTTAGCACCAACATTCAAACTTCTATCATGGTGCACAATATTGAAGGAATCAAACATCTCAATTAGATCCCAAACTGCATGCTTATACTACTTCATCCACTGATTTTTTGTAGCATACAATTTTCTTATTTGTTTGACAACTAGCTCTAAATCTCCCTTTGTAATGATGTCCTTGACACCATACTTCCATGTAATTCTCAGACCCAACAATAAGGCTTCATACTCAGCAATGTTGTTAGTACATTCAAAATTAATCTTGAAGGAAAAAAAAAATCTTCCAAGCTAGGAGAAATCAGAATTACACCAACACCATTTCCAAATTTGGAGCAAGCTCCATCAAATATCAAGATCCAAGGAGAACATACCTGTTTAAGGAACTTTGAGTGATCCATTTTGTGTTCTTTTCCATCAGCAAAACCAATAAAATTATCAGCATCAACATCAGCAAATAATACTTCATAAGAAGCATTGTTTGGGTCCTCAATTAAATGCAACATTTTCTTTTCTCCATAGAGCTTGAAAAGGCTGCCCTTAATGGGAATGGTGGAAAAATACATATCCATTTGGACACTCCCTCCCACACTTGCAGCCCACTTTCTTAACAATAACATACCGCATTTGGAAGGGCAATCAACAATCACAAAATCCAATTTTAAATTCCTCCCGGGATAAGATGCAAGTTGCACAACCAAACCCTTCACACAACCAACAACTGATACTTCTCTTGAGTTGCATAGGCTAATTTCACTTTGATATCCAACTCATTCATGACTTCTAGAGGCATGACATTACATGATGCACCGGAATCAAACATACAATTATGAAGTATCCTATCCTTTATGATCAAAGTTGTGAAGAATGAATCAACATTCAATTGGGAGTCAACCAAAGATGTCCCCAAATATACCTTAGATGTCTCTCCAAAATCCTCTACTACTAGTGGTGTTTCAAGGTCAACAATGATTTGAGGAGGCATCTCAACGACATTTACATTTCTTCCTAGATTAGTCTTCTCTTCTTTCAACCCCAAGTACTCAAATGCTCTCTTCTTATGCTCAAGAATTCTAAGAAACTCAATAATTGGAACAATCACTTTGATTTGGCTCAATACTTAGGCTATGTCATAGGGAACACTCTTTGGAAAAACAGCATTGGAAGGGAGACAAAAAGATTCATTTGATGCCAAGGGATTCTTGACAGCTTGGGTATGAGGAGGACTTTAATTTTTTCTTGGAATAATAGATCTTTTGGTAAGTGTTTCTCTCCTACGATTTTATTTTGGAATGCTTTTGATCAAGGGTGTTTTAGGTTTGGCTTGAGGCCCAACTCCTTTAACAACATTGCTTCTAGTGTTATAATATTTCTCTTGAGCTACAACAACATTCATCAACAATTGTCTATCTTCCTCTGAAGGAGATACCACCATCATACTTCTTAATCATCAAAGCTCTTAAGTATTCAAAGTCATTGTTAGGAATTTCAAAAGCTTACACTACATCAAATTCAAGAGTATGAGGGGGAAGGAAAATTTTTACCCATTTTATGCAATCCCAAAAGGTTACAACAATCCTTGCACTTATCACTTCAGTAGATGTTACTCCTCCTTATGAAGAACAACCCACCATGCAAATATCATCATCAGTACCATCATCATTATTAGCTTCATCTTCTTTCTGGTCCACTTCACATGGTGGATGGGGTAGAAAACACCTATCACATTAATCAATATCAACAAGTTATTCAATAGCATCAACCCTAGCAGTTAGGGGATCAGGTAACACTCTTCCTTCACGTGCTTGAGGATGTCTATTTGCAGACCCCATGGGTCCTTTTCCTCTATCATTTTCCATTTGATCACCTCTAGGATGATTGGAAAAAATTTCATGATTTTGTGCTCTTGGCTGACCTTGTGAAGTTTTCCCAATTCTCTTCTCAGCTCTTGCCAACTTATATGAGATTTATTTCACTACCCCTGCCAAAGTTTTCACAACCTCTTCTAAATCAGCACCCTTGCTAACTTGAGTTTTTTCAGGGTTTATAAATTTTACACCATCTCTCTTGAGAGGTTTCCCAATTACTTTGATATTGTTTTCAATTTGAAGTGCCATGGTGAAAGCTTGTCTTAGATTGGTAGGGTTATTGTCTCTTAGGTAATAGGTTGTCTTTTTATCAAATGCGTCTACATATTTGATTAAACAAGACTCATCACAAGGCCTCAGACTAACAGGTAGCCTTCTCAAATTTTTGTTAAACCTTGTGTTAAAGTCATGGACCTATTCATTGGGGTTCTTCTTGATATTGTCAAACTCAAACAAGAGAAATCTAGGATCAGTCTTGTCACCATATTGCAACCTAAATGCATTCTTCATCTTAGTCTAAGAATCAATTGAATTATTAGGCAGAGCCTTGTACCAATCCCTAGCATCCTCTTCTAGTGTATGAATGAACAATTTAATATACACATCTTCAAACTCTATCTCAAAATCTTCCATCATGTTAACAAAAAGTTTGAGATGCTGATCACCAATTATTGCATTGTTACCTTGGAATTTTTGCAATCTATTTCTAACATCTTGTGGGACAGCATTTGGGTAACCATCCATTCCTCTAAATTCTATAGGACCAAAGGTGTTAACAACAAATAGAGGTCTAGGCTGATCCATATTGTTTGGTGGAGGTGATCTTGGGGGTGACACAAGCTGATGAGGAGTGCAAGGTCTTTGGGGCTCAAGAATTTAGTTCACAAGACTGGTATTCTCTAAGTGCTGATTTTCTTGGAAAGTTTTACCTAAATTAAAACACATAGGTGCAAATTGAATAAGGAACCTACCTGATACAGCAGAAGGACCTTCACTAGCAAAGGCAAACAAGTTTATGAGAGGATTGCTTGAATCAGAATCACTTGGAAAAAAATGATAATCCTCTACCAAATTTTGATCTCTCCCACTAATGGATATACCTTTTCCTGATGTTTGACGTTTGACCACTTTCCAAACTCTTCTCCCTTCTAACTCTACATTCCTTGAATCTGAGAACAACTTCTTAGTAGAGTCTCTAATGAAGAGAGATCTTCTTCCTTCCACTTTTGTAGAGATTATCAACACCAAAGTAAATGACAGAAAGGTTAAGACATTGGTATTTATCAAGATCAAATTATCATGGAGTCGCCACTAAGGAATTTCACCCTAGTTATGCAAATGCACTAAAATACTCTGTCAAATACCTATCAGCACTGAAAATCTTGCCAAACTTTATAGATCAGACCTTCCTTTTCTTGAACTTATCAACCACAAATGCTAATGAAGTGCAACAACTGGAAACTGGTAAAATTGCAGGAAAAACTTATATCTTCACTTAATCCTTACAAGTCTGATTATAAAATGATGCTTCAACAATGTATTTGCATGTAGAATTTACAAGGGAATTTACTAGGGCTTGATATGCATTCAAATATGTATGCACATGGATCAGATTGAACTAAGAGAATATCAAACTCAGAACTCTACTCTTCATTCCAAATCTTATAAATCTTGATCAGACAGATGATACTCAGATTTGTAATTGCACATAAATCACACAAGAAGTATTACAAGGGATCTAAAATACTAAAATACTAAATAATGTCCCCATCAATGGTGTCATTTTGGTGTTGTTGACAGGATAAATAAACATGGACTGGTAAATGAATCAATAAATCAATCTTAGCAATGCAAATTATTTCCTAGCAGTTCAAAACAAGTCCCCGGCAATGGCGCCATTTCGGTGTTAGTACCTAGATTTAATCTCCTTCACAACTTGAGCAGCATCATGGATTTTACAAAACACTCAGAGGGAGATAAATGATGTGTATCTCTTTTTGTAGTCTGAGGAAGAAATTTATCTAACTTGTTAGCACTCAGGATTTGAAGAAGTGGGTAGCACCTTGAAAGGATTTTGATCTAATCCTCACTATTTTAGGTTGTGCCTTTCAACCAAGGTAAGAGAACCTATATTGTAGCCTCTGTTTTGTGAAGGAGGTGGAGATATCCTTATACTGTGCATATTGTATGGAGATGGCCTTGGGAAAACATGATCAATTTTCCATTATTCAAACTCAACAGAGATGTCACTACTAAATGATGGAAATGCTTTCAAGACAAGGCTGAGGCTACTAGAGACATGGTATGATCCTGATTTGCTTTGTGCATTTTTGTAAATGGATTGTGTTCTTTTGTTGACACACAATACAATGCAGGGGTAGTATGGGGTAGGATTAGTTATTCTGAATGAATTTTTGGTGGGAGATTTTAGACAAGACTAACTAGAATTTGCCAAATTCTTTGAGGACCTTTGCAAGAAATTTGTAACACCTAAACAACAGAAATGCTTCAAAGGGGTTAAGGTAATCCTTCAACCAGGATATGTGCACCAAATGGAGGCCCAGATCTGCACTCTTCCACACAATCTTTGACAACCTACCACAAAATCTTGAAGCAGATGAACCAAAAAAGTATACAAGAAATCTCTATTTTATCATAACCTTAAGGTGCACCCAAAGGTTTACAAGTAATCTCAGAATTCAAGGAAGGTAAAGTGATTTTAAATCTATTTATCTCTTTATCAGATGAAAGCTCTTCTGAATGTGAAACTGCAAATGCCACTAAACTATTAACAAGAAATGAGACCATGTATGATCAAGAGAGATTTCCAAACACAAGACTGCAACAGGAGCAAGAAACACAAATTGAAAACATTCTGAAACATAAGTGCATGTAAATTTTGCCAAGAGACAACACAAAATAATCCAGAATGACCAAATTTATTAGCAAGGGAATGTTATAAGAAAAATCTCAGAGCTTTTTGATGGCTTTACAACTGAAACCAACTCAACATGATACAAATCTGATGTAAAAAGGAAATATAAATGGTTCTCAAGTGGTTTCTCAGAGAATGGGCTTCTTCCCATATTTTCCTGTGAATTTCTAAGTTTCTCTGACCTTTTGCATGTCTCAAAACATGCATTATATAAATTTCAATTACATTTGATCCTTCTTTCCCAAGAAAAGTGGAATATGTCCAACATCAAGTTTGTTATAAAATTCCAACATGATTTACAGATAGGGACATTTAACAAATTTGCAACCAAAGTTGCCAGGTGTTTCAAAAATGGTGAATCATTACAAATCCTTCATCATTATCCATTGTGGAGGCACTGTTTTTCATTCTCCAAGCATGCAGACCCCTTTCATTTCATCATTTCATCCTTATCATTCCAAAATCTGATTCTACAACTTTATATGTTTGATATTCACGTTTTTCACGGGCTTGAGTAAAAATTTATTTCAAAACACCCTCAAATCTACAAATTAATCCCTAAACCACTTGCATTCAAACCTTACAGGCACAAAGGATGACATGAATCTGGCCAAAAATTCGATGAAAATTGATGCAGAAATTCACATTTCCACACTTCCTTGGAGAAAAAAATGGTAGCCAAACTGGTGAAAATGTATAATTACCCTTGATTTGCTCTTTCTCCTTCAATCTGGGCCCTCCACGTGTCAAAATATGATTAGGAATGAATTCGGGCTCACTTTTGAGCTTTTTAACATTTTTTGGAAAAATGGAAAAAATTAACTTTTTTCTCTGCCCCTCCGCCCTTAAAAATTTGGTGATGACACGTGGCACAATATGGTGGGTCCCATTGAAGTCACGGCTCAATTCTGTACACATTTTGCACCCTTTTTTGGAATTTGGAAATTTTTCACTATTTTCCTCCGGCCCATACCTCTGCTTCTATCCTTGACACGTGTCATTCATCTCTATCGCTAAAATCCACGGGCTTATTTCATATTTTAATCCCTTTTTTTGCCAAGGGAAAATTTTTAACATTTGCCTTCCCGGGCCATGTGCCTCCGATCGCGTCCGTTGACACATGTCCCTATTGTGGTTTTTCTTTGGGCCACAGGTCAAATTTCCATTCTTAGTCTTTTTTGTCAAAAGGGCTGAAAATTCAACTTTTGCCTCTGACTGGCCTGCCGACCCGCTCTGAGCCTTGATGCCACGTGTCTCATCCCTTGGCTTCATTCGGACTTGCAGACTTAAATTTTTACTCTAAGTCTTTTTGACCAAAAGGGAAAAAATTCTCCATTTCCTTCCTGCCAGCCTACACTTCCATGCTCTCACCACCTGCCACGTGTCCACCCCCTGCTCCATTGCAGACCTTGCGGGATTTTCTTCACCTTTTCTCCCATTTTCACAAAAAAGGAAAAATTTACCAAAGTTCCCCCCCCACCTTCTATCCCACCTTGGCATAAGAACATGACATGTGTCCTCTTGCGAAGTTACGGGGGTAATTTTGAATTTTTCCCAAAGCTAAAAACACTAAGTTTTACAAAGAAACTACGCCGATCCTTATCCAACCAGAAGTGGCCACGTAGGATACATCCTTTGAGCTTAATTTTGACGGTCAAATGATAGTCGTACGACTAGTCAAAAAAACACCAAATTTTCTAAGGACGCCCGAATTCGATTTTTTCTCGTGGGTAAGGGATTTTTTTGTCAAAAAACATATGGGAAGCGGTTTCAAGCAATTTTTGACAATGGGAAAGGATTGTTGAGGGAAAATAAGTACAAAACGAGCAAATTCAAGCTCCACAGGCTGGGAAAAATGGAAAAAATGACCAGAGGCCCGTTTGGATTTGGAAATTTAGGGCATAAAATAGAGCTTGCATGTATTTCATAATTTCAAGTTGGGGAAAAATAATAGGTTTATGAGTCATTTAAAGCATTCAATCTGGATGGGGAAACTTGCAGACCACCAAACTATGAAAGAAAACCATTTTTTAGAGCACATAGGAACAAAGGGGAAAGATGGGAAAATAATGGATGTTTCAAATTATGGACACCAACATTGGCTCCAGCTTGGGGATTTAGAGGTAACTCCCTGCGAGTGCCACAAGAACTGAAGTAGATCTAGTGTGCCAAAAAACTCATTGGGAAAATGGATTCATCAAGCCAAAAAATCCAATAAACCAACTGATAATTAGGCAACAAAAGGGGCTACCTATGACACAAAGGCAAACTAAAAACTGACCAGGAACGGTAACAAAGGTGACAACAGAGCACGAAAACAAAAACTAGTACACTATAGCAGAAGTGATATGCAAACTAATTAGTTTTGGAGGATGAATCCCTAAGAAATGTTTCAAATTTTTTCCATTAGACATGGAATCTCAAGTGGATTCCCCATCTAGGTCCTTGAAGGAACAAAGAGGTATGTCTCACCTTATGTCTAACATGGCAAAAATGCATTTCACCTTAGCAAAATAGGGATGTTTCAAATTGGGATAACCTCTTAAAATTGGCTCCAGCTTGGGGATGGGCACTCCCTACGAGTGCCATAAGGAACTGGAGGAGCAACGCACCCACATGTGCCAAAATACTACCATTGGGAAAAAAGAGTCACAAGCCTTCCACATCCAAAAAACCAACTGATAAACCAACAAAAAGGGCTGCCACAGCACAAAGGCAATTTCCAAAAAATGACCAAAAAAACAACAAACAGAGAAAAAACAAAAACTATACAGGTTGTACAAGTGCATATGCAAACTTCAGTTTTGGGGAGGACACGTCGCTAGAAAGGAAATTGGCTTAAGAGTTAGCGGTTGATCTCATTCAAACAGGTGAGCATCAGAGTACAATTCCCTTGGTGGATAATGTTCCTTGCAGGTTGTCAAGTACCTTACTCGCTAGGGATAGTGCCCATCCCCAAGCTAAAGCCAATAGTTGGTGCCCATATTTGAAACATCCTTGAACCTTGCCTAGAGGTGAAAGTTGTTTTTTTTCAAATTCGAAGTATATTAGAATCATAAGAGATACCGTTCTAGCCTGCATGTATAGAGAAGGAAAAAGGACACATTTCACCTTAACAAAATAGGGATGTTTCAAGATTGGTGCACCAACATAGTATAAGTTGACCATAAAAATAGGGATGCGCAAGAAAGAATCTACAAAAACCTAATGAATGAGTTACGTGAATAAACCACTTGTATTTTTGAATTAGATTGAGTAGATGAACATCGGCTCATGAGTAGAACACAATATAGGAGTGAAACTCATTATATGGTTCCCAAAATCTAGAAAATTACAATATTTTTCAAGGATGCATTGATATTTTACATGGGAGATGTAGAAGAATAATATCCCACTTTTGGAGTATCATGAAATAAAAGGAGTTACAATAGATCCTTGGGGAAATATCACCAAATAAGTAGAATAAAATTGCATGCCCAGTCTAGAAAACACTCCATACTAGATGAATCTATATTGGTAATATGTCAAGTTCAACCCATCAAAAAGATAGAGATTTTATCCCAAAAGGGCATCATTGAAGTGCTATTGAAGAGTCAATGGATTAGTCCAATGGTAAAGAGTATAAAGATGAATATTAGGATTAAGGACTCTATCTATGATTAAAGGGGACACTGAATGTATTCTCTCAAAATTGATCCTTAAATGATCTAAAACCTATCTAAGATGAATAAAGAGATCTGTGGATAAATGCATTTTTATGTGATTAGGTTTGCTCAAGGGCACAGATTAATGTAATCAAAGAACAATCACCAAGTAACCCTTTGCAATGGAGGACTTAAGAGTGTCATTTGATGAAAAAATCTAAAACTGTTGTAGTAGAACATATAACACTCATTCCTATGGATAGGTCTTAAGCCTATTAGGTTATGAAGAATTCACATGAATCTTATTTCTCAAGGAGTTTTCAATAAGGTACAAGCTGTCTCATGAAAGGAACGATAAGAAGATTGTTCCAAGTCTACTTGGATGATCTGGAGATGATAATGGGCTAGTGAGGGACCATTAGATTTTCAAAATAAGGTTAATGAGCTAAAAGGTGTCCATAGTATGAGGAAATCCATCATATATCCATAAATGCTCAATACATTACAATACCCAATGAATTAGAACATTAATCAATAAGACAAGATGCACATATAGGAGGAGGGAAGTGTAACTACTACCTAAATCATTGGTGAAGAACTTCCACTAACTGATAATGGTAGTTGAGGGAGCCTACTAATCTAAAAGACGTAGTGCATGGACTAACTTGGGCATAACTGAGAAGCTAACTTCAACACAACTCAGTAAGGGATAACTCCACGACAACTAGTACATGCCTTAAGAAGAGTTTCTTAGACCCAACAAGTGTACTTTCATTGGGGAAAAGTGTAGCAGATTATCCTAATAAATAAATAAAAGGATAGGCTAATAACCTACAATAACATCTCATTCATATGTATTCCCTTTTTGAAAATAAGCCGTGTATTACGGTCTATGTTGAAGAAATATCAATTGTATCACCCCTCATGATTTTTGAAGTTAATACTAATCAAAGATTTGAAATGGTGAAGGTGAAATAGGGTTGATGTTACTTGATGTTCATTTATAAGCAGGAGATTTAAAAAAAAAAGAGTGGAATCTATAGCTACATGTAAAAATGAGGCCTTGAAAATAATCTATGTTCTTCAGAAGTTCAGACATTCCATTTCGAGCAAGTCCATTTATATTTTAAATAGGCCAAATGGGTGACACAATGAAATATTTGAGTGAACTTACCAATGTCATACATGTGCACATAAACCATAAGATGGGTGCTAAACTTCCAAGAATTAGATGTTCACTAGTGTGTTTCTCACAACCAGGCTAAAAGTAATCTATAGGGTGACCTGAGAAGGTGTTCTAGAATCGATTGGAACAAATGGTACGTGCAAAGCATTGAGGATACCATGCTAGATGCACAACTTTTTTTTTTGTGGCATGCACCCTCAAACTTGTAAGATATTGCAGTATTTCTCAAGATACGTGTAGCACCGGAAGGGATGAAGGCATTGGATAAAAATCGGTTAGTTATACGCTTTGCACCCTACATGTTGATTAGTGGGGATTTATAAAAACTAGGACATGATGAGATTTTGTGCCGGTGTTTGCTAGAACATGAGTGCCTATCCATAATAGAAGAAGCACATAGAGGTAGTGCAGGTGGACACTATGCAGGTGATGCCACTACACACAAGATATTAATGGTCAGATTATGATGGGAGACCCTATATCAATACTGCAAGGAATATTTCAAGGTGTGTGACCATTTTTAGTGCATTGGAAAACTAGGGCGAAGAGATGAAATGCCTTTATACCCTATTCCCATCACTGAGCCATTTGAAAAAATGGGCTATAGACTTCGTAGGCCCTATTGCACTAGCTGCACGTAGGACTGGATCATAGTATATAATCACTTGCATAGATTAGTTGACAAGGTGGGTAGAAGCAACACCCACTAAGGATTTTATAGCAGTTACTATAGCAAGGTTCCTATGGGAAAACAATATTACAATGTATGGATGCCCTTTGAGTTTGAATAGTGATATGGGTACACATTTCTTGAATGATATAGTAAGGATTCTTTTATCAGAATTCATGGTGGCTCATCACAAGAATAACTCTTACCATCCACAAGCAAATGGAAATGTGGAAGCATTTAACAAAATACTTAGTCACGCATTGACTAAGATCTATGATATTGGTAGACATGATTGGGATGACAAATTACCAGCCACATATAGGACAACCTACAAGAGGTCGAATAAAGCCACACCATTCCAATTGGTGTTTGGCACGGAGGTTGTCTTACCAGTTGAATTCATGTTACCTTCTCTGCATATTGCGCACACAGGAGGATTAGATGATGAAAAATCATTGGAGGAAAGGATAGAAAAATTAATGTGGTTGGATGAGAGATGATCACTATCCAAATGAAGCCAGAGGACTTAAAAAGAAAAATAAAAGGCATGGCATGATCGTCACATTAAGAACAAGAAGTTTGAGGTTGGGCAGATGGTCTTGTTTTATGATTCCAAGTGTCTGCGCCATCCTAGGAAGTTTAAAGTCCATTGGTTGAGCCCCTACATCATCTCATACATCCTTGATTCAGGTGCATGCCAGTTGCAAGCGTTGGATGGGACGAGATTTTCAGGACACTTCAATGGGAGTAGGCTAAAGCCCTACTATAAATAATCCTTCTTGGTGTTTTTAAGTAAGGAAGTATTGCCAGTTAGTTTAGGATTTCCCTTAGTGCATTTTTATTTTCTTGTGTTTCCCTTTCTAATTTTTGTTTTGCATTATGCCTTGGGCATCGGTAACCTCTTTACTTTTTGAAGGTTATGAATGTGTAGAGGAATGTACATCATTTTAGTGTGGGCTAGAATAATATAGAGGAAAGTGCAAAGTGGGAAGAACCATGAAGGATTGCATTGGAAAGCCAGTTAGATGGCCCTAGGAAAGGAAGTGCATAAAAGGAAAGGTGAAAAAAGATCATTGGTGTCAGGGTAAGGCTACATTGTGGATCCATGTACAAGAGAGAAATAAGTGCAAAAGAAAATATTAGGTAGGCGAGAGCAAAAATCATAACAGAAGTACACTCAGTACTGGTAATGCACATGCAAGAGTCTCCTGTCAAGATGGGTTAGATGTGCACCAGAAGGTTGGGGGATTGTCTGTGTAAGGATTGGGCACATGAGTTAAAGCGCTAAAGTTAGGTTTTGTTGAAAAATTTACATTAAGTGTTGAAGTACAGTGGAAGGTAAGGTAGCATTTAATGTTGAAAAGTGGGAAAAACTATAAATATAAGGTTGTACACTTCATTATTTACATTGCAAATACAAAGAAGGAAGAACTTTTGTGAACTAGGGCTTTTAAAGTTGATTTGTGTGAAGAAAAATTGGAGAAATTTAACCGTGAGTGACCAGTTTAGATCTGCAAACTAGGAGGGAAATAGTTCATGGGCTTAGAAAGAGTTGTGGAAAAGTGTCGTCTTGTGAAGGGGATATTCTAGTGAAGGTTTGGTAGCTATGGCATGGGTTGAAAAGGATTTTCTTCACAATTTCGAGATCTAATCTTGGAAAGGGTAGAGAAGCATAGCAAGAGAAGTTGAAGTGCAAACATAACCTACACAATGGCACCCAAGAAACCAGCTCTAACACCTAAGAAAAGGAAATGGTGCACGAAGTATATAAGAAGGTAGAATCCATCACAAATGACATTTTTTTTAAGCATCCGGACCTAGCACCACCCACATGAAAGTATGGATCTTTCCTTGAGTTCCTTGAATACTTAACACACATCCTCACCATGGAAAGTCAACCTCTGGCCTTAGAATCCATGAAAGAATTAGCAGCACACCTAGAGAAGGAGGAAAAATTTAAGGTTGTATCAATCATTACCGAGTACAACAAGGTTCTTGCTGATGTGAAAATTACTACCCATACTACTAAGGCTGCGTATGAAAATTGCGCAGACAGAGATAAAGTGGAAATTATTCTGGTCACCACTCATGAGGTAGATCTCAAGGAATTCCAAGAAAAGAATAAAGGAAATAGAGCAGAGCAAGAGAGGATCCTAGATGAGGTCAAGAAGAAGTCAGAATCTATTGAAACCTTACAAGGTTTAATTAAAAACTGACTGAAGGAGTTGTACCCACAGATTACAAGAAGGATGGATGCACTTGAGGACGTGGTCAAGGAATTGGAAGGAATGGTTGAAACATTGAACACTCGAGTAAATGGACTGGATTTTGAGGAGGTAAGCACCCTATTTGGTGACCTCTGCCAGAGAGCACAAAATGAATTCGATGCCTGGAAAAAGTTGGAGGATAACTTGTAAAGATATTTTCCTATCTTGTTGCGGTAATGACAACACTTCCCCATTCTTTAATTTTTCCCAATTATTCATTCCCTTATTCTTTTTCCAAGATGTCAAGTCTATTGTAATTCTTTCTTTGAAGAAGTGTTCATGAGGGAAGAGAGCAAGTAAAGTGTGGGGTGATGTTGGGCCCCTACAATATTGACTAAGTACAAAAATGTGCATGGGCGCAAAAATTCTAAGTTGAGGTGTGGGCGTACAAGAAGAATGTGCACAAGGTAGGGTTCTATGAGGGTTTAGAAGGACTGTGTTATGCGTCGATAGAACAAGGTCTCAGGATTTATCCATATTTGTCATATCGGAAAAAACATGAGAAAAGTGTAACCCTCCTATGCATAACAATTGGATAAGGTGCCAGGCTGGTGACAGGTTGGCCTAGGAAGGAATATGCCTTACGATGGAAACTTATAGAAATCCATCATGGCAAGGAGTGGAGAGCTCAGACCTGTAGGAGCATGCTCTTATGGAGGACCACATCTGAACACTTTGCAATGGATCTAAAGCCTCAGAAAGAAAATTTGGTAGTTTAAGAGGCCTATAAATAGAAGCACCCACAGGGAGAGAAAGAGAGGAGGAAAGATGAATAGAGAGAGTGGAGATCTATAGAAATGCCATGAAGATTTGTATTGATTTGGGTAGATAAAATATAGGAAAAGGATGCATCAAGGGGCTTGGGACTATAAATTTTCTTATTGAGAGCTAAGGAATGTAGATCCAGTTATGATGTATGATTTCATTCTGCCATATTGTGGTGTTTTGTAATGGATCTAATGGATGTAAGGAGGTTACCAAATTATTTGAATATGATCATTAATGATTCTAGTCCATCATCATATATTCATAGTTCAATTTCATGTATTCTTATGAAATAAGTATGAATCCTTATACATTTTCCTTTCTATTTTGGTTTAGTCATATAATCGGTTAAATTATCTATCTATCTAGAATGAATGCATTGGTCTAGAATCCGTTTTGAGCTCTATGATGAATATGTCTCGTTTCTTCTCACTATCCTTAAGTTCCTATCATAGATGATGTTTCCCATTAAAATCACATAAAGGAGAGACTCGATGCACATGTATGCCTCGGGTGAGCATCCAACTCCCACTGGGTGATAGGCCGACGTGCATGGGGTTCCCTTGTTCTCTAGTGGTTGTAAAAATGACTACACTACATATATTTCTCTTGCCATTTCTCCATCTAGTATTCCACCAACAATTCTGATAGAGCATCCAAAGCCATCTCCACCTTTTCCTCACATACAAAACAAACAAGCTCAACCAACTCCACCACAAAACCATACTTTTTCTCCAGCTCTGAGACAAGCTACTATTCCCACCAGTTTTCCTAGGTCATGTGAGCCTTTACATTTATCTCCTCATGCTTGACCACGTGATGTGTTACATGTGTTACTCAATGAGTGATTAATTCACCTACCCTCCAAATAACATCATCCACAACACCCATTACAGTGTCAACATGACCAACCTTATTATAATTACCATCGCATAAATGGCCATAGGGATAATGTTTGTCTCTCCCTTCATGATATATTACAACAACTAGAGGATACAGGTATTATCTCCTTCAGATCTTATGAGCGGTCCATCTGTCCTCTACCACGTCACCGAAGGCATCCTTAACTTGAGTATTCTCCATCAGGTGCTCAATTTATATGTTACTCATCGCTATCACATGTGTGTTCTCCACCTCATCCACTACCTCCACCATCACATTAATTACATCCATTATATCCATCACATTCATGCTAACCACCGCTTCATGTTGCTACATCACATGGGCTCCCACAATTTTCTGCATATCCCATTACCGCTCCATATGACATTAAATTTGGTTCATACACTCATGTTGCATCCATACCTCATGCTTTCACTACTTCAGGCCACTTTGGCCTTTGGTAGGTGATTGTTATCACTTTACCCCCTAATGACGTACTTATGTTCTTACAGTTCTTACATGACTGTTGAGGGATTTTTTCTAAGAAGCTTTCATCACGTGCTTCTTCGTTTCATCTAGTGAACTCAATCATTTCCTGATGATGTACTCTTTCTTATGTGGCTCATTCTTGACTTTTGAGGGGTGTTAACTAAATGAGCATATTCATCCACACCCTAGGGGCATCACTTATTCTCCCCCCTAATTTCATCATATTAACATTTTGTGATCACATCCTCTAATTATTTAACATAACATGTTACTTTCTTTGGTGATTATACATCATCTATTTTTACATCCATTCTATTATCATCACTACATTAACTATGCATTACAAATAAACATTTTTCATCAATCACCATCATTCACTATTAACATTTTAACTACCATTATTAACATTATAATGTGAATCTACACTAATCAAACAATGCAAAACATGTACACTGTGATAATAAACATCAAATCAAACATCATCCAACACATTATGCCACTTATATCCACTAACACAAAATTATCATATGTCAAAAACATGTGTCCATACATATATCTCAAATACAATCATCATAACAACACAGGTCCCATCACTAGGGGATAACACCGCCCCACATCATATACAATAGTACAAATCAGACCTCATCATTGCTATCACTCTTGGGTACTGTGAGAGTCCTAGAATTAGATGCCTCTCCATCAATGTGACATTGTTGTTTACAACCCTGATAGCACTTAACTTGCCTCCTTAATAAGGTAATATTTGTATCCTTCTCTAAAAATTGATGCTATAAATCCACATACCGTGTAAACACATCCTGGGCTAAGGGGCCACCACCTAATGCCTCATAGGATCATCGAGTCTCCTCGTGTGCCTCATCCCTTTCACCTAGCATCACTATACACTTCATAACTACTATGGATAATGGATCAAATAGATGGGCATATTGGCTCACAATATCATCCACATGCTTGAGTATACCTCCACCAAACATATTGGTTAGCACATTCCACGTTAATGTACAAATGGATGTGTCCACGATCAATGACCAATACACATCACCTATAAAAACAAATTACAATACATTAGTTAACCATAAAAAAATAGAAAAACTATTAAGTCCACAATGTACATATAAAAATACCTACGCTCAGGTATGGCCACTGCTATGGGATTGGGGGAATGTGCTTCCCCCTCTCCTCCTCCTCTATATAGTAACTCCACTCGACCTGTGGAAAATGGGTACAACAATACCCACCAGTGAGCTACCCACCATGCATGGTACTCCTCTATGAAACCTGCACCATCTCCATCAAAAAGCTCTATCGTTGCGTCTACATCACCTCTCCCCCATGGTAATAACTTCTCTATTGTGGGCTATAGCCTAGCTCCGGCCCTCCTAGGTGCTCTAATATATATGGCTTTGAGGGCACATCCTAATCCATGCCAAACTGACATGACACTCTCTCTACCTGAAAAATATCCACCACACCTAAAAAATAGTGTTGTAGCCACAAAGTCCTTTGAATACATCGCAAATCTATCACATCCTCGGGCCATCCCCCATAGTCATGGTATAACCTCTATATAAATACCTCGGGCCCCATCATATCTATCAATGCCCTATAGGTATCTATGTCCATATTTATACCAAAAATATCCACCCATCGTCATGCATATATCTCTAGCCTAGCCCACTCTCCTCGTGGACCTCCAACTTAACTCAATACGACTATGTGCTCATATGCCCATACATGCAATAGTGTGGTGGCTCTTATCCCTCCACCATACTCTTCATGAGAAAATGAGTATAGGTCTCTACATAGGTAGGACAATACACAGTGTACCCATGTGTATCTAGAACCATCCTCCTCTATCCGTTGGCATATGTCTTGCATCTTCTACTAGATGCCTACAGCTCCTCCCTCCACAGCTATACATGACACAATCACAACCTCTATAAACTTCCACAAGTGTAGAACCCCATACCGCAAAATAACATCTAGACTATTATGGGCCTCGTCAGGTACTCGAGTCCCCACAAAATACCATCTAACGACTAGAATCTATTGCTCCATATTCTCTATTGGCATAACCCATAATCTCTCCCCAAAAATTGACAATCATGGTATGTGATATACATCCTCTAGTGTAACAGTCATCTCCCCTGTAGGTAACAAAAATGTGCACGTATTGGTACACCATCTCTCACATAGTGCAGCCAACATGGGAATATTATGGGGCACATCCCCCGTCTGTGATATGTGGTGCAGGCTGGCATGGTTCATCACATCCCGGTCATCATCTGGTAGACCCAATCCAAGCAACAGACTCATGTACTGCTCACCACAAAACTCCCTTAAGTGGATATCCCTCTACACACCACAAAATGACATCAAAACCAAGATTATAACACATTACAAGACCAAATACTCTCATTTATCATACTAGAAACATGTTTAGCACCATTATAAATCAAATGAATATATTATGTACTAAGGCACCCAGATGTAGGACTGGGGCACCCAGGAGTAGGACACAAGTGCCTAAATCTGGGCGCTCCTCTCCCATGGGTCACTAATGCCCTAATTGTTCTTGTCTAGGTCTCAAATGCTGAGAAAATAAAAAATCTCAAATTTTCAAAAATTCAACCAAAACAACTAATAAATCTTATATTTTGAAAAAATAAATGCACTTACCAACTCCACGATCGTACACGACACTACGGTAGTCACCACCCTCTCAAACCGACTTGGACGCGCCACTCTCAATTGCGGCATTTTCACTCAATTCATACACACTCTAAAAATCACGTACAATAACAAATGTAGTAACTAAAAACTTTTTCACATTACTGTTGATAGTTACTTTTTCATCACCTACTTTACTATAGTCATTATTTTGTGCTTATTACCACAACTAATACACACTCCACCATTTTTGTCATATCTTGGGCATTTCTACTCTAATTTGCACCCTGTTTGCGGAATTATTTTCAAAATTTTGTTTGCCATTGTATTGAACACATTTTTTGTGCATTATCATTTTCAAAATTTGTTTCCATTCAATTTATACACATTCTATTGATTTTTACCACTTCATATCAATTTTGTGTTTACTTTCGGCTTAGTGCTCGTTCTTTTCATCACTTCCCCTTTCACCGAAAGTGGGGGCATATCATCAGGGTCATCCTATAATTCCCCTTATGTTACCATGTGACTAATCAATAATACAAATTCACTATTTATAAACATTTACTAATTCATCGTGTGACATTTCACCATTAATTCCTCCTAATGACCTAATCTAGGGGCAATAAACATATAGTTTTTCTATACAAAATTTCATCAATTCCCCTTAATGACCTAATCTGAGAGAAACAAGAAATTAATAATCTTCCCATGTTAAATTTCACCAATTTCTATTGATTTCCCCCTAATGACCTAACATGGGGGAAACTTGCTAAAATCTCTCCACAAGTAATCAATTAAATAATCGACCAATCAATCAATCAATTAACACATTCAAAATTCTAACAAATTGAGATCATTCAACCAATACAATTTAAACACAATTAGCCTCCCTAATGAACTAACTTGGGAGTTATGTGCAACCTTCCATATGAGCTAACTTGGGAGATTACATTCATCACTTTTCCCAGATGACCTAACTTGGGAAGTTATTCTACATTTCACGCTTGCTTCCAAATGACATAACTTGGAATCCCTCTCACATTTTGTGCTTACTTCCAGATGACCTAAATTAGAATCCATCACATTTTGGTGACACTTGTGGGGTGGGGGCAAGAGTGCCTTTCTTATACAACTCCTATATGGGTCAATTGTTCGATCAAAATTATTTGGATCCAAAAACCATAAAATTTGATTTGAGTGTGTCTTCAATGGCTATATCTTGAGGATGTATTTATATATTAGAGAATAACACACTTTTCTCCCTACACTCTCCCTCTAGTAACAGGACACCCAATTCCTCTAGTTATTCATTCATATGCAAGCATTCGGGTTGGGAAATGATCACTCCCTACCCCGTCTCGTCATCATGATAAGTGTTTGGAAATCATCATACATCCTAATAATCACTTTCATGTATTGCACTTCATCTCAACAGTTACGCTTCTTCACTGTGTTACATGGATCAACCCATTGATCAATGGTTTGACATGCTTCTACTATACATTTGTGCATCCTACTACAACATGGGCTCCTTTAAATTTTCTCCAGTATGCATCTCTATCTACTTTATGTTACCAAGCAAAATCACACACTTACTATTACATTTATACTACCAAGTATGTTATTTTATATATGGATCTCGTGTAATAAAAGTATTCACTAATGGCCTATCCCCTAGTATTTTTGTCAATTAGTCAGTCATTGTCATCATTTTTCTAGTACAATTTTTATTTGTCTACATAGTTTTTATCATCTCTCATTGAGTCTTAGGTGTCGTAATCTACTTTATTGTCATCTTCAGTCCTTGACTAGGGTGCCTAGGGTAGTGTTGGGGTGCCCATGGGCACCTCAGTCCATGATTTTAGGAACCCTAGTCCCCACAACACTTAGGTCTAATTTATCTGTTCAAGGTTGGTATTTTTCATTTTCCCATTCATTCCCCTAGGTACTAGTTGGCATGTCAAGTCATTAGTGTCAAAATTTGAGAAATAGATCCCTATATAATCATATCATACTCACTATATTATGGGAAGAAGATCATCTATTAAGGGCTATCTATCTACTAAGGAAAGGGACTACATTTAGGCATCATTTACATCTACATCACACAAGCATAGGAGGAAAGGGTTATATTCGTTCTATTCCATCCACCATTTTCATTTTCACATCTAGTTATTGCCCCCTATTTTTGCATCATTGGCGTTGGGGAACCCTAGGAACATAATTACACACATAATCACAAAGAACTACATTGGTTCTATAATATAGTGTAACACTTAGTTGTAAGTCCACTATTGTGGTAGCTAAGGTCAATCTGACTACTTCTTATGCATCTTTCTCTTTTAAGGATTTGATGCTTTGTATGGGGTTTTTCAGGTAGATTTTCATATCAGATTCATGATAACTCAAGAGAACATATTGTGAAAAACATGTGATAAGGATAAAGATACTACGAATACCTAGCGAAATTTTTAGATTAAATTTTTGAGTTTTTCTATAGACCATAGCACCTAGATTACAGAATAGGGTTCCCATAGGCACCCCAGTCCTCTCCTAGACACCCAAGTCTAGCTAGATCTTTAGTTTCTGCAATTACATTCCCATTCTCATTCTCATTCCATTTTTTTCCATGACCTCATGAACACAGCTACAAAACATCCATTAAATCTACAATTTATCTAGACACCATGCCAAAATTTTTCCAGATTAACTCCATGACCAAAAACATAAAAATTCAGATCTTTCTAATCGGTGAAAGAGTCTGAACAATTTTTTCATAGTTTCTCTTCATCCATGGCACCTACAAGAAGCAAGCAATATCATATCATATGATTCCCTTTTTTTTTTAATGGCTAAAAACCCTAGATTTTTTTTTTTGCAATTTCTGGGCATTCTGGCAGGCATATTACACTGAAATTTGAAGCACGAGATCATAACGAGGAGCCTAATCCACTAATGATTTTTTTTGCAAACCAAGGTGGGAAATTATAGTTTCTAAAAATATTAATTCCCTAGTGCTTCCACTTACTAAAAATATTAACTCACCTAAAATATCAATTCCTTCATAACAGTGCACTTAGTGAATAGTGAAAGTGATAAATTATGCAATTTCGATCAAAAAGGCAAAAAAGTACAATAAAGGAAAAGGGAAAGGAAATTTTCTAAAAATATAAAGTTTCCAAAAATAGAAAAACATCATAAAATGAGTGTAAATGAACATGCCAAAGGATTGAGAAGTTCAAATGTGAGAAAAATAGGATAGATATCCCAAAGTAGCAGGTTCCGATTCTACCTGCTAAAAATATAAAGTCTTCATTTTGGGTGCTAAAAGTTATAGTTGGCTTAATTTTCATTCATCTAACTACTTTTCAAAATATTCATAGGCTCCAAGGTGATCTCATAGCTCAAAAAATAAATCCATGCCTCACGAGGATCTTGAGGCATCTTTTTTTATTATAGTTGGGTACAAGAGTGAGGCGGAACATTACAAGGTGCAACAGCTAAAGACAAGATACATTATGCAATATAATAAATATTTTAAAAAGATTCAAGATCTCTAGATATCATCATTGTAAATATTGAATCAAGTTGAATCCATCTGCTCTTCCCCAATGAGCAAGTTGAGTGATCTTAGTGAGTTGTTCAAAGTGGGCTAAGATAGTTAAACTCAATGAGTTAGGTGAGCAAGTTAGGTGAGAAAAAAATAATTGGTTAGTTTGATTTTCTCAAGAAAAGATTGGGTGATTTATAGAAGCATATTTCTTTACACAAGCATACATGTATGTATTCTCCAATGACAAATATTCCCCCATGATAATCAAGAGTTGGTTCCACAACAGGCTATTGTTGGTGTTCCAATGACAGACATCATGAAAACCCTTGAAGAACCTTTTCCATAGATTAAATAAACTCTTGAGAGTGAGACAAGGAAAAGGCAACTTGTTATCATTCCCAGTCTTGTAGCAATCTCAGGAACACTTAAGTCTAAGTGAAGAAATAAGGCCTAGAAAACATCTCACTTATTCAGTGACACTTTAGGTGATCAGTATGTTGAAATTTCTAAGACTAAGAATGAAAATACCATTGATGACATGAATCCATCAGACTATGAGTTAATCCACATCTCATTAGGTTAGGATTCACACGAGGTTTATTCTCATCTGTTTAAGAAATTCGCTTCCAAAATCCTCTCTTGGGACAAAGAATACAAGAAAACAATTTTTTGATTGGAGGAATAAGTAAAATTTATCAATTCTCACATTCAACCCTTCTTGGAATATGAATCGACAAATTATCTTCCTATAGGATACATTCCTCCAATCAGCAGTGTTAACCCTGAGGTGGTCAAGAAATCATAAGGATAAATGATGTAGGGGAAATCCAATGAGAAGTGGATTTAGAAAATCATTGAGAAAGGCAAGACATTCTTTCCTGATATAATTTCTCTCATCAAGTATGTTCTTACAACATTATCTGAAGTGAACAAAGAAAAATAGGGGTTTTCTAAAGAGGTGATTTACTAAGATGATATGTTTCCATTATTATCTGAGATGATCTCCTTCAACTCTCACACCCTTGTGAGTAAGAACGTGTTTGCATCCACTGTTGAGAATTTTTCTCAAGTTTAGATCTGCATTATGGATATGAAATCTGGAATGCTCAAGAAATCCATATCTAAGTCAGACTCTTGCAGGTAGCATGCTTTCAATATCTTAAATGATGTACACAATTGTGTTCAGAGACTTGAGTTCCCTACACTCACCGAGGATTCATCATCAAAAGAATTCATTTTTTCCTTCCAGGAGCTAGTCAAGAGAGAGGCAAGTGACTCTCTTTCCTTCAATAAGGACAACTTAGAGTCCTTGACCAACATTAGAAGTTTCATTGTTGCAATTTCAATTGATCACGAATAATGGCCTCATCAATGTAAGAAGATCGTTGATGTCCCTAAGACATGGACCAAAATGTTGGGATACATTTGAATTCCAAAGGAAGATAAGTCAACAGTTGTTATAGCTCAATTCAGCAAGGATTTTAATGAATAAGATCATGTTCTGGAAAATCCTCATCAGGAAGCATGAATCAGTAAATTTCTTCACCATAGGGAATTTCTTCGTTAGATATGGAAAATTCTTCCCCTTCTCTTTTTCCCCCTCTTTTAATTCTTCATTGAGAATAATCATGTATTTTGTCTCATTCAATCAAGTGACTTTCTAAATTTACATTGTAAAATTCCGTTTAATTTATAAAAAGGGAACTTATTTTTCACTTCCTAGGAAGATGAAAAGTCACAATTTGAATGAGATCATGAAGAGTCATGTTGGGGGTAGGTGAAAGGTCAATTTACATTGTTATAAATTGGGATGGATTATCCATTCCAAAGGGGCCTAAATTTTGGTTCTTGGTAGCAATTGTGGATTGTGGTTTGGGTGTTAAGCTTTATATCACCAACACAAGAAATAAAATCTACATTTCTTCCATTTCCATTTTCATGTGTTCCATTATTTTCACTCTTTTATGCACTTTGTAAGAATAGTGATCAAGAAAAAACTTTGTATCTTTGATAAACTAATCTAAGAAATATGTTTCTATGTTTTTTCTTCTTACTAAATGTCTTCATTGTTTCTTTCCTCTAATTGAATGTTGAACCATTCTGGTTATTCGGTGTGAATTTTACTTTTTCATACTCACATAAATAACCTTCCTTTATCTAATTTCTCTCCTTCACCCCTCATCACTATAATTTCCTCCCTTGTACCCCATATGAGAACTTTTTCGTAGGTTCAGTGAAGTGTTCTTGTGTGATCCCCTATATATTTGGTTACCCCACAACAATAGATAGGAGTAGATTAGTTTATATTAAATAACGGGAGCCTTCCCATACACAAGAATGAGGTGTGTATCCCCATGAACATTGGTGGAAATCAAATAATTTTTTATATGAAAAATTATTTCACCAACAATATTCTCCACCTGATTCTGAAGAGCATTGGCCATCTCATCTAACATTCAATGAGTACAAGTATTGAGTGTAGGGGATTTTACATGTGATATTGTATGTGAACCATTTACATGAAAATATTATAATATATTCACATAAATTAAGTATTAGTTTACATTTTACTTTAGTTTAGTCATTTTTTGCATTTTATCAATTTTATTTTATATTTAAATTAATTTAGTTCAGTTATTTTATTTTAGATACTTTAAAAAACAAATTATTATACAAGTGGAATTATTATTTTCTTAAAATTGTCACCTAGATTACAAATTGAAACCAATTAGACATAGAAAATGGTTAGTTTTGTTTGCTAAAAGAGAGTATGGTAGTGCCTACTATGATGTGGGAAATATTGAAAAAATGTGACAATGGAACTTGGGAGGATGAGGCAACATATATATGTATGAATGCAAAATAAATTAAAATGATGTTTTGTATTTTTATGTTTATATTAATTTATGACCAATTTAATGTGCAAGAAAATTACAAGGGTAATACATGTTAGGAGAGACTAGCGTACTGACATGTAGTAATGAATGCATCTTCATGGAAAATTAAATGTGAAAAGTGGCTCAAATTAGACATAGAATGGGCTTCTAGTAATTTGGAAAAACAACACTATAAACTAAAAAGACATTGTGTTTTCATCATGTTCATTAATTTTAAGTTGTTAATGTATTTATATTAATGTAAGGGTCCAAAGTATCTATGAAAAATACCACTAGGCCAGAATGAGTCAGAGGAAGTTGTTGACTCATCATTTAGGAAAAATAAGCATAGAAGAGGTTTCTTGCAAATTTGTAAGTTTATTTAAGGGTAAGTGCAGCAAGTTGGTGGAAAATTAAGTGCACATAAAAACATTAAGTTTGTGTACCATGATCGCGGTTTTTAAATCATGATCACATAATTTTTTTCATAGGTTTGGTGATTTACGAACCTAAAACCGTGATTGTGGTCCTTTGAGACAAAAAAACAGACCTGCGACTCCTCATTTTCCCCTATGACCCGTGATTTCTCCTAGAACTTTAGCACTCGAGCTTTGAATACCCCCTAAAAATTGCTCCTTATACTTCTAGATCATAAAATTTTCAACAATACCACCATGAAGAATAGGTAAGCCCTCGATTTTGATCAAATTTCTTGCATTTTAGGTTTTTTTTGTGATTTTCATGGGTTCTTCAATTTTTGTTTATGTGTACAATTTTTTTGATTTGTCAGTTTCTCGACAAGCTCATAATCCTGCAAACCATCCAAATATTCCTCAAAATCCTCTAAACATTCCTCAGAACCCTCCTCCAAATGTAGATCTACATCCTTTGGCTCCTTTTGTCCCCACGGAACTAGTAGGAACATAAGCTGACATCATTGGAAGAATCCAACAAAATAAAATTTCCATTGAGAACCTTATTCATACTATAAGACAAAATCATGCCACAAATCCATCCCACATGACTTTATCCAACACATTGCAAATATTGATTGGCAAATTCGACCCCGTAACCAACCAAATAAATAAATGGAATACCTTTAGAGGTGATTGTATGTGGTGGTTGTGGATAAATTATCCCATGCGGCCATAAAAGACAAAAAAATTGTAAAAGACCACATTTGTGCATTATTTACTGACCCGAGAACCAATGTCCCCCGTACCTACTTGTAAATGGTTCCCAATCCATTGGTGCCATGATTACCGAATCAAGAACAATTTTTGGGACTAATGTTGGATGGTTTTTTATTATCCACCATGCAACAACAATGAGGTTCCTCTCTATTTTTTGAAGAAATTATATTACGAGTTTTTGCTTAATGAGGTCCCAAAGTATTTTGACTTTTTTTATTTTTATAGGTGAGGAGGTGACTCTGCATAGAGTAGACCTAGTGCATGCGTTGGTCAACCAAAGATCCTCCATGCCCCAAAACTCTCACTACCTTCAGTTATCCCTTCTACAGTGAAGGAGGTTGTGGAGATTGATACACTACATGCATTAAGGGATCTCACTAACATTCTGACCCAACATAGTGACCAACTTGCATTTGGTGATGTTGGTAGAGGCATCAGTTCTAGCGCACCACACCATTGTGGATCATGTGGTGTCATATGCACTGTGGGTGAGACATCATTTGTTGGATCACATGATTTATTTTCTCTAGATGAGATTATGCAGATGTTTTTGGAACTGGTGCAAATGATCTTGGTATTTCACAGGTAAATGTCAAATATATATATACAATAGTTTAATTCATTTGATATTTTAATATATATATATATATATATATATATATATATGTATTTGATTATGTCATGTACATACATATAAAAACTAATTTTTTATTTATTTTAAATAGCAATAGTCGGTGAAGGACACATTCGATGTCGATATGCTAGCTACTACAACTAGGCGTGTTATAGACGTAAGTTTCAAGTTATACTTACATTTCAAATTTCATTTGATTTCACTTTTATTATTATAATATTTCACGTGTACATGTACATATTAATATGTCTGTCTTTTATACGTAGGAGCTTGGCGGGTCATCATCTGCTCTAGGTACTAAGGCTACTGGTATGCCTCACGTGAATTTTACACAGGATAGTTTCTCTTTACACTTTGTTTCTAATTATGGAAGTTCAGTTGTGTATCTATTCTTGTAGGAATTTTAGAGACTCAAGTAACATTGAAGCTTCCCTAGAAGATCATTAAACCTAGATTCCTTGGTTGGTTTCTATTAGAAAATTAATATGTATTGGTCTATTATGTGTCGATTATGATTTGGGTCTGTTATACATGGCAGTCATAAGAGCTTGCATTTTTAAATTTGTTAAATTTTGGAGGAATGTTTTCTTATTACTTAAATCTACAATATCAAATTTTGTACGATAAATATTTAATTTGAACTATTTATTTGTATGTATCTTACCCCTCGTGAGTCTACCATTGACCATGCGATGCATCGACAACAAATTGATAGGGATCATGAGATTGCGGTAAGATTTCACATGCATTAACTAAATTCTAAGTTTCTAAATTTTGAATGTATTTTAAAAATTTGGGTGTAAAAAACTTTTTTATGAATGTGAAGGCTAGGTTGTAGGCCTTTTTGGAGATGCATAGGACCACATAGATGAAATCCATAGTGGAATCTCCCTCCACTACATCCCCATGTTGTGGACATGCTTCTTCTAGTAGGGTTAATAGAGGGAATATGTTTCATGATTAGATTCATAGGACTTGGATGTATAGATATATATATGCCATCTAGTCCTAGTTCATGATTCTTCATATAGTCCATGTATAGCCTTATGCGACTGCATGTGGTCTTATATGTATGACTCACTTAGTTTGATACATGTTATGAACTTATATTTTAAGAGACATGTCCAACTCCCTTAGTTTTATACATTATATCCATGTTATTTTTTATAACGATATTACTTCTATGTTTGATTTGATTTCATTACACATGATATCCTTCTATGTATGTTTTCATAACCATATTAGTTCTATATGTTTGATTTGATTTGATGGCCTCAATTATGTGACCATTATGGATATGATATATATGATATATGATATATGATGTTGTGTTATATAATGGTTTTGAAGGTTCTTGGGTGCAAGATCATTTTTTTTTCAAGAGATTCAAGTGTGGACTTATATCAATTTTCTTAATTTAAGCACGTGGTTAACACACTCCAAAGTGGGAAAAAATGTATATAATTAAAAATGGTCTTAAAGGATTTATTACAAGTAATTTTATATGTTTTTAGTGTACTTACAATTTATTTGCTAAGTATTAGTCCAAATTAAACTTGTTATTGATGTGTGTAATAATAAGGTCCTAATTTGAATTCACTTGTAAAAAAATCCAGAACATTGTAGAACTTAGTTGCAATAAGATATGCAAAAATAATTCTTAAGACTCTATGTGTATTAACATTCTTTAAAAATAGATCATTTAACAATCATTAGATTATTTACATGGTAATGTGTTAACCTTTTTGTAATCTCATTGATGTGAGCCGAGTAGCACGAGAAGTCATGCCCCAGGACATCGTGGTCCAGAAAACTATCAATTCCTTCGGGTGATATGGAGAGCTCTAAGGAGGTCCGGTTTGGAGTCATACCACCTGATCTAGAGCCTTCCTATAATTCCTTGAGCCTTCGTGGCATAATTGTTTACAAACTACCTTTTCTAGGCAGTCCTAGGAAATGAATGGAGGCGAGTAGTGAGAAGTCATGCCTTGGGATGTTGTGGCACCAAACCAAATGAGATAAAATGTCTAAGTGGAAAAGTGAATGCTAGAGGAGGCATCATTTTGGTGTGTGATAATGTCATTTCTTCCAAGTTACTTCATTTGGGTGTAGTCCCTAAAAAGCCATGACACAAAAAAACCACTCAACTTCAACGGGTGACTACTCAGACTCCATGGCATCTAGAGATATCTCACTAGATCCTACACCTTGGTGTAGGGGGCCTCTACAATATCTTGTCTTAGATTCTTCCATCTCCAATTGATGCTCTTGATGTCCTATTGTGTAGTTCCCACTTCCCTTTGACACTTTTAGATACTGATTTTGATACTATTGATCATATTATGGACACTATTATGTTTGTTTTAGTATGATGGTTAGATGTTAGATCATGGATTATTATTGATCTGGATTCAATTATTATGCTTGATGATTACTAGAGACATGTTTATATGTGGTTGATGATATAATTTTGACATGGATATATTATGGATGTTGATTTGAACTTATGACATTAGATATTTGAGTAGACCTAGTTGGAATATTAGTGATGATGATATAGTTGATTTATTTAATTAAAAATGATAATGTTGAATTAATGATATTGTTGTGATTTGTGTGTTTAGATGATTCTAAAATATTTTTTTATATCATTTTGGATGTCTGATGCGGCCACGAGGCTGAATGAGGTATTTGCATTTTGCAGGTTAAAAATCACAACAATGTCGGTGGAATAGAGACTAACCATATTAAAATTCTAGGTGAAATCAACAAGGTCACCATGGCAACTGTGTTGTGCATTATGTGTTGAGTTATGTTAGGATTTCCCATGAGGGGGAATTTCCATTATATGTGACCATGGGATATGTGTTTTAATTATGTGTTCCTTTTTATTATTGTTGTATGTATTTTTATTTGTAATGTGTTCTTTTTTTTAAATTAATTTTAATGTGAGAGTCATATAGTTAAACTTTATTTAAATTTAATTGGGACATGGAGTGTAATTAATAAATTTGTTGAGTTTAAATAATAATGTTGGAAGAGTGTGTAAGTTAATATGTAAGAATTTGTAAGAAAGATGTAAGAGTCTTGTAAGGCAGATTTTGGAATGTCAAACACTCCATCTTTTATTAAATTCGAATTTGACCTTGGAGGCCAAATTTGGAGGCTTGTGGGACAAGTTAAAATTGTCCCAAACCTCTTAAAATGATCCACCAACCATACCTATGGTTTGGAGGTTAAATGTAGGCATTTTTAATGATTTTTGAAGTGATAATTTGTAAGTTTTAATTTCACTTCCCTTACATATTTTTAATGCAGTACTTTTTGGAGTATGGGTTGGATTGGAGTATGTAACTGATTTTGTCGTGTTTAATTTATTGTGATTTTTTGTTGATGTTGTTTTCCTCTTGGGGATGAAAAAAATGATGTGGCATCCCACTTGGATCCACATCATCCTCTCTCTTTCCTTTCCTATAAAAGTGAAACTCCTTGCTTGTTTATGGTTGTTGAAACTTTTTTCTTCTTCTTTGGGTCAAATTTTTATTGTTTTTTGGTCTTAATTGTGGAGGGATTTTGGAAATTCATTTGCATGCTTGGTCTTGCTGTTTTGGAATGCATTTTGAGAATTGGAAGATATTTTTGTTTTGGGAACAAACCCCATTATGGAGAGGTAGGATCTCGCTCTTTTTAAATGTTGTTTTTCTTTCTCTTGCATGCATGTTTAAATGGTGAATGTGTCATGTATCCTTGGCTGGTTGAGTAGAATGATTAGGGAATGGTGTAGGACAAGGCTATGGGGATTTAATATGGGGGAAATAAGGGATTGTTAGTGGCACTGTTTTATTAAGGAGGGAGTTTTAGTTTTGGGATCCATCTTGGAAAAGAAACTGCTTGCATTTCTTACTATGGGTGGCATAAGGGATAAACTTGGGGGGGCATATGGAGGGGTTGGGAGATATAAGGTTTATGGTTTTGATATGTTTATTGGCAGTATGCATTTTGGTGGATGCCCAATTCCAAATTGGGAGGCATAAGGAGTTCCCCATAGTTCTTGCTCTTGTTGGCTTGTTTGGACCAAGCCTATGTATTGTGTGTATGTTTGCAAATGCAGTTGGGAACTACTGTCTTGTTGGACTGTGTATTTTATTAATGTTGTATGCAATGTGAATGTTGCTTGTATGTGAAATAAGCCTATGTTTTCATGTGTTGATATTCATGCTCCATTTCAATATGGTTGGGGCTCGGGGGCCAATGAGGAAGGATGGCTTCTCCCTTCTCATTGGATGTCTTGGTTTGGTGGAGAGAATTGCCTTTACCCCTTTCCTTGTTGTGATAAAAGTTGAAAAGAAGAAGAAACTTGCATGCTGCTGTTTGGAGAAGGAATTTTACAGTTTGAAAATCATCTCCTTTTGAGTAATTTAATGTAACTTTTCCCACCTTGAGTGGATGAGATGTATTGTATTTGTAATGTGAAGTTATTGAATCAGAATGGAAGATGCAATTGAAATTGAGAATGTAAATAAGAAGTATATTTGATCTCTGTTTTATTTTGGAAAGAAAATGTAAATGTTATTCCATGCTTTGTAAATTGAAATTTGATACCAATTCAAATTGGAAAAGAGATCAGTTGTAAAAGTGTTATTGAATTATGAATAGAGGAAAAGTTATAAGATGTAATTGTTGATAAATGAAAGTTGCAATATCTATTCAAAATTGTAATGTATACTAGATTCAATTGTTGTCCAATAATGAGATTCTGTTTGAATGAGAAATAAGAAAAAAATGTTGTTATTGTATGCATTATATTTAAAAACAAATGAACAATGAAAGATTTCATTCCTTCTCAAAAGTGTACTGCACATTAGATTTGAATTATTGTTGAAATTTAATTGCTGATTGAAAAGAAAAGAAAGACGGAATGTGTGGGAAAGAAAGACAGTGTGATAAGCTTGTAAAATGTATATTAAAATTGATATCAAAAAAGCATATTAATTTAGAATTGAATGGATGATTTACCAAAAAAATGCATTGGACAAATTTAGAAAACTATGCATACATCTAATGACCAAATTGTTACTCAAATTAAAAGAAATAGCTCACTATTTTAAAACTCAAATCTGGCAATGCACATTTTAATAGAAAAAGAGAAGTTTGATCTTACACCCAGCAATAAGTTATGAAAATTGAAATTAATACTTAGGAAGACTTAAGGAACCCAAATTCACTAAAACAGTCAAGAATGAATCTCTAAAACTCAAGGAATTTCAAATCGGAGCTTGCACAGTCGTTTTTCCCATCAACTGTTGGAAAAATGCAAACTTGAATAAATGAACAAATTTCCTTCACTAAAACATTCTAAACCCTCCATAGAATGATTATAAAAGCTACAGCATATTATCACATAGAAAACTTTCCTGTATTTACTTTGTACAAGATATTACAAATAAATAGGAGAGATTGATCCTATTTTCTAGGAGGTTGTTCTAACAACACTCCTCACATTTCTTTTTCACGTGAATTTGGTTTAACAACCAAATCACATTCAAATAACTATATGAGTTGTTATTACAACTCATTTACTCCACATTATTATATTCACCAATATGTAAATATAATAAACACATCTAAATAATGTGAGCACTAAACAAGTATTCCTAACATTCCCCCCCTTAGTGCGAACATGGTAGAAAAACATCCACACACTCCTCTGCAGTATGCTCACCCCTGTGGCATGTCCAACTCTGTGACTCATGACCTTGATCCAAAAGAAAGGCTCTCTCCTTCCATGGTTTTAAACAGGTTTACCACAAACCTTGACGTGACAGGAACCTCATCAACTATCGACCTCAGGTGGTTTTCTGGATCCTTCCACAAACCCTTTCAAGATCCATGAACTGACTTACTCTAGTGCTATTGTTCACCACTATGTTTATACATCAGTGAATTATGTAGGAAACATAACTAGCATATTACAAAACCACATAATAGAAGAAATACTGAAAAAATTTCACATTACTTCCTATAAGAATCGTAATGTTCTTAATCATAGTCTCGGTCATTGATCACTGCCACTCGATCTCGAACAGCATAGAAAACTGCCACTGCCACTGGAAGCTTTCCTTGACAAAGTCATTTTGGGTGCAGAATGGGAATGGAACATTGGTATGTATTCCCCCCCATAATGTGAAATTCCACTCAAATAGATACTGAAAAGAAAAATGCATCGAAGAACATACTGCTAAATGGATCTTGCTAGTTAGGTCTTGCTGCACATGGTCACTAATGCTAGTGAACGTATTCATCTTGCTGACCATCTTCTAATGAAGTATGGCAGTCAGAGGACCAAGTTAGTCAGAGGATCACTGATAGTCATCTGCGCTCCAACACAATTTTCTTTCCAACATCCATCAAATACCACACAAAACAGGAACACTGCAAACTGAAGCACACTGAGAAAATGGAAACCACACTGAAAATCATATACTCACACCATACATATGTCACCACAGCTTTTGCGCGGCCCCGTCATTGGTGACTGACAAGAGGTCTCTGATCAACCTCTTGCCTCCTGTGCCTCCATCCTCCATGTGTTGCTACTTACTTAGCAAATGTAGCTTTTAGATTCATATACATAAACCCCTTACAAAATCAACTTGGACGTCAATTTCAATCGATATTGCGTCCAATTACAAAAAAAAAATTAAAGAGTTTTTCTAGCTAAATTTAGCTAGTTATAACTAAATTAAAAAATTCCGCTAAATTTACTGAATCCACTAAAAATTCCACCAAAGCTCATGTGGAGGGGGATTTGACCCCTTGACCTCTTCTTAATGAAGAGTCTTACAAAATAAGTAGCTAGCCACTTCTCCTTTTATGCTAAACATTTATATAAGAAAGCGACTAGATATTTTAACATGAAAAATCAATCAATCTTAAGCCATACATTCTTTTCAAAACCATGGGTTTGCTAAATAGTGGTTTTATGAAAAAATGCAGTAAAGAAAAAGAAGAAGGCGGTTTTATAAGGTGGTTTTGGACATGTTTAAGGTGGTTTTTCTCTAACCTTCACTACAAATCTAAGAGATTTCTCTTGAAAAATAACCAAATGATATTTAATCAATACATATCCACTTAGACTTTAATTCTGCCATGAAATATTATTGAACTTTAAATGACAGGAATATAAATGCTACGTGATCCTCAATACCATGCCAATGAAAACTGTATCTCTTGGACTTCGATCCACAGGCTCTTAAGAAAGACAAATTCTGACAGGAGTCGCCACAGTTTGCACGTTTGAGCAGATGATCCAAATACGTAGTAGGGTCTTTGAGCTTGGAGAAAACAAAGCCAACGTAGCTTCGACTAATGCGGATCAAATGAAATTGTGGTTGATTCTTAGGGAGATGAATCCATCAGGGATTTTCTCTTGTAGAAATGAAAATATATTTATGTAATCCTTCAACACCTCAGATCCAAATGTAAACTCAATATTAGATGCATAGTTTAGATTCCTCATAAACGAGACATCAAAGAATATTAATTGCCCCTCAATGATTTTTTTATTCCATCACAGACATGAGAACATACCGCTCTGATACCAAATATAAAATCTACAACATATTATCACATAGAAAACTTTCCTGTATTTACTTCGTACAAGATAATACAAATAAATAGGAGAGATTGATCTTATTTTCTAGGAGGTTGTTCTAACAACACTCCTCACATTTCTTTTTCATGTGAATTTGGTTTAACAACCAAATCACATTCAAATAACTATATGAGTTGTTATTACAACTCATTTACTCCACATTATTATATTCACCAATATGTAAATATAATAAACACATCTAAATAATGTGAGCACTAAACAAGTATTCCTAACAATGATCCTCCATGTCTGTTTGACATGTTGAGTGAAGGATGAGTTCGAATTTAATTGAAACGAGAAGTTGTAAACTACCAATTCACTAATTAGAAGCCTGCAGAGTGTTTTCATTAAATTTACCTAGTAAAATTTAGCAATTTCTAAAATTATCTATTCTTGTGTGAAGAGGGCATCGAGAGCTTTCTGAAAAGTCCTCATTTTCCCAAATATGACGTTCCTATAAAAAGTTATGGCCATTTGAAGTTTTAGTTCAATTTGGCATTCAAAAAATAATACAATTTAATCTAACTATAGAAAAATTTAAATTTTGACCTTGGAAATATTTCCCAGAAAGGTCCATGGCCCCCGCCATCCTGCAACCAATCGGGCCTACCACGTGGCACCCCAGGAGGAGCGGACTAATTTCTTAAACTTGTTCCTTTGAAAAATTTTACTTGGGGAAATTTTTCATTTTTCCTCCACCGACCCGCAGATGATTAGCGGGCGACACGTGTCCTCTAAGGGCTAAGGCAGAGGCGCGGTTCATTTTAAATTTTTATCCCTTTGAAAACTTTAGGGAAAATATACCTTTTTGACCCCGTTGGCCCACAACCAATGAAAACATGCCACGTGGCACTCTAGGGTGGCGACAGGTAGGGCAGAAGCCCCTTGAAATTTTTTGGTTTTGGCGTTTGGGGAAAAATTCTTAGCTTCTCTCCACGGCCTGATTCCTCACCTCCCCCTTCGGACTTGTCATTTCATGGGTGCGCAAACCCACGCACCCATTTCTCCCCTTTTTCCTTGTGGGCGCAAAGTGAAAAATTACCCCGCCTCTCCGCTTTTCACATTTTCCTTCTCCACTTGGCGTAGGATCCGACACGTGTCCCCTAGGGACCCGCGGGGGTGCGAAGATTTTATATCCTTTGAACCATGCATTGGGAAAAATTCTCAGTGCCGCCCCATGACCCACCAAAATTCCCAAGGCACTTTTCCCCTCCATTTTCCACATGTCCCTCTAGGGAAATTTTACCCTAGAAACTCCGCCCACTCATAACTGGAGTTCTGTAAGGATTTAGAAGGACTTCTTTATATTACAAAAAAGGTGAGAAATTTTCCTATCCTTTGGGAATGATTTAGGGAAATCTTGGAAGTGTTTAGTAGGAGAAAAATCTAGTTGAAGTTCTGATCCTATTAGAGAGTAGGCATGGGGGTAAATTTCTCCTAGAACCTAAGTAAAACATGTAACCCTAAATTTGGAACCTTGTGAACTTGATATAGGTTAAAAATGGAAAACTTGTGTTTTGGTAATTAGGATTGATCTAGAACCTATTAGTGCAAACTGATGTCTTGCAACTTAGTTGTAGACACTTTTAGTCAAAAAATAATTTATTCCATAATTTTCTAGCTAACCCTAGGTTGTTTCTTGGTCTCAAGTGGTTGAGTAAACAGGAACTACATATTGTTTGTAAACACGTGAAATAATGTAGTTTGAGCCAGTGTAAGGCTGTCAAACACTATATTTTACAAATGGTTGATCATGGCACCAAACCAACTATGCCAACACATTCGGGTGGCTAGGTGAAAGTTAGAGGAGGATTTTTTTGGGTGTGTGACAACATCATTTCTTTCAGGCTACTTCATTCGAGCATAGTCCCTTAAGAGCCTTGAGACCAAAAAACCATTCAACTTTGATGGGTGACTACTTGTACTTTATGGCACCTAGAGACGTCTCATTAGATCCTAAATGTATGCATAGGGACTCTCTATAATATCCTATCTCAGTTTTTTCTATCTCCAATCGGTGCTCTCGCTGCCTTATTGTTTGTAAACATGTGAAATAGTGTAGTTTGAGCCAGTGTAAGCCTGTTAAATGTTGTATTTTAAAAATGATACGTCATGGCACCAAAACAAATGCATGAAAACATCTGGGTGGCCAGGTTATTGTTTTTGTGCATGACAACATCGTTGCTTTTGGGCTACTTCATTTGGGCATAGTCCCTTAAGAGCCCTGAGACCAAAACATCATTCAACTTCGATGGTTGACTACTCAGACTCCATGGCACCTATAGATGTCTTGTTAGATCCTACACCTTGGTGTAAGGACCCTCTATAATATCTTGTCTCATTTTTTTTTGTCTCCAATCAGTGCTCTCGCTACCCTATTTTTTCCAACTGAGTGAAATAGTGCAGTTTGAGCCACTATAAGACTATCAAATGCTATATTTTGCAAACGGTGGGTCGTGGCACCAAAACAACTATGCACACACGTAGGGGTGGTCTTGTAAACACTTGGGGAGGCATTTTTTTAGTTCCCTAATCTCCCAATGCTTCTGAGATATCTCCTTCGTTGCCAAGAACCCCCTCCACATGTACATAAATTGTTGTTAATTGCTTCTCTTTTCTTGTAAAACAATGAAATCTTATCTTAGCTTCAAGAATATAAAATTCTCTACTAACAGTGCCAACCACATGAAGGTGGAAGCTTTTCTAGCACCACTAACCTGCATAAAAGTGTTAGTAAAAGAAATTTAAGTTTCAAATTAAAACCATACAGATATATACAAAATACACAAATTTAATAAAATATATGAACTTGAATCTAGAACTAACAAATTTAAACAATTTAAAGAAAATTTATATATCAGACGAGCTTAGGTAAATTCATTCCAATGTTCTCCATGAGGATGTTAAAGTGTCCAAGCTTTTCTGGCACTACTAACCTGCATAAAAATGAACTAGTCAAAGAAATTTAAGTTGAATCAAAAGCATGTATATTATATATATAAAAAATACACAAATTTAAACACTTATTATACAAAATACTATATATATACAAAATACACAAATTATCTTGTTGAAAAATTTAAACACTTCAAATAAATTATATATACCAGACGTGAGCATGTAAACTCATTCCAATGAACCATTAGGATCGGATCTACTCTGAATAGCAAACAAGATTGCTTCATTATCTGACTCTCGAACCTTCCAAAGAATCTTGTTATTAGGCCTTCCTCAATATCTATATAGCTGAATATTTGTCACTAGAACTAGATGTGAATATAAGAGTAGTTTCCTGTGTGTCTTAAAGTCTTCAAAAACCCAAATAGAGGAGTTTTTTAATGGATACCGTCAAAGCCAAGTTCCAGTAACTACCACTGACCCTATAGGGTACTCAATATCTTTTCCATCTATAACAGGAGAATTCAACTTCTTTCTTTCCTCAATGCAATGACATAATAAAGAGTATGTTCCTTGTTCATTGTCTTCTATCGCAATAACTGTAAACACTTGTCCTATAAAAAAATAAAGGTTTCAACTCAAATTTAAATTACATGTTAAAATTTCAATGGACATAACTCAATACAAAAATTTTAAATAACCACTTACCTTATCGCACCAAAATCAAAATTTAGTCCAAAGTCCTTAGATGTTGCAGCTTCATCTTCAGAAACAAGTTGTAATGTCTATGGAGGTTGATAACTGGGAGTCAGAGTTAGAGGCCTAAAAATCCATCCATCCACCCATTCTTATGAATCACACTCAGCAGTGAAAAATTTGATACAAGATGCACAAAAAATTCCAAATTTGTTGTCGATGTGGCCCACGAAGTAGTGTCGGAGCTACAAAATGAGTACATATCACTAGACCCTGTGAGTGTCATAAAATCCTCATAGTTATCAATTTTTTGTTCCTCTATCAACCAAAAATACCTATGAACTGTGGAATTTTCTTGAGAACCTCGGGCCATGTTGTTAATACACCATTACACTATGCTCTTTGCATCTTTCAATTTAGCACCATCTTTATACTTCAACTCTTCTCTTACAAGATCTCTTTTCACACATGCCCCTACACCATCATGCTCTCCTTTTCCATGTCCATCCTTAGTGAAACTCCAAATATGTTGCACACACATCTTGATGTGCATCCTGCTCATCCAATAAAACATTCGTGCATTCTTAAACTAAGACATGTAATTATCTGACCATATATAATGTTGTTTGAAGTGGATTTCCCTATTAGACAAGTTTCCATAAAATAACTAGAAACACCTTTGTGCAAATTCATTAGAATGAGTATGATCATCACTGATATAAAAGTGGTACTCTCTTAAAAAAAATTGATCATTTTTTGTACTGTCAAGAGAAAGTATAAATGTTATATGCACAAAAATGACAACTTGTACTGAGTTTTAATATTGCAATTGAACCTCCATTTGTGGTTGCAATGTGTAATTCTCTACAAAATAGACCACTAAAACAATAGTACCAATAGAAAATGTGTCCTTTCATATCTTGAACTATTCATCCAACCATCGAGCTCAGTGTGTATGCCTAGCATACTCATAAATAAATTTATCCTTAAATTTTCTCATAAATTGAAAAATAGGCATATGTTTTGTAACTAGCTCACACCATTTAGACTCATTTCCATATTTCAACTGGTATGGTACTGATTCGTATTTATCAAACTCAACTAAATTATGTTATATTACACCTTCAATTTTCTCATGGATGTAACTTTCCAATTTAGGTAATCCGCCACATGTACCACAACTTCCATCTAAATAATCTTGACTATAAAAAAATTGTCCAACTTCTCTTTCACAAAATATTGTAGGTATGAAATCCCTAGAAGATATTGGTGAAAATTGAACACCACATTCTGATAAAATAGTTTCAGAATGAAAATTAGAATGAATACGTAAAAATTTAGCATAATGCATCGTAAGTTCAACATGTTGCCTACAACAATAAGTGGTGCGAGTGTGGTTGATTTTCACATAGAATGGTTTCAACATATAAAAAGAACTTTGACTAATTTTAATTTCTAGATGCTCTTGTTCAAACTTACGAAAAAATTGAGTTTGAGTCATATCTAAGAAATGCTTTGGATGTGGTTTGTGATTAGTAGAACTAACTCTCTGTTTTACAACATATCTTGTATTAGGTGAAAATCTAGTGTTATCATGCCAAAATTGAATAATAGCTTCTCTTATAGCATCAGATTTATATTTTTCCTTACGCAGTGCTCTAGCAGAAAATGCCCAAAAATTGGTGTTATTGAGTGATTGAAGGATATTATGTCTTTCAATTGCTTTCATTAGATTTTTTCGATTAACTTTCAACATTCAACTTGTTTGTGTAATCAAACGCTATTTTTTTATTGATTCACTTACAACACTAGTAGGAATTACATACGCACATTATTACTATCCCTAGTGTGTCTCTTGACACCAATAGTGTGATATGCATCATGAAGGTTTCCAACAATTGTAGAGTTTGACCACGTATATTAGATGTTTTCAATCCTAAGGTGTTTAATGTAGGTCTCATTTTAATCAATTTCATCAAACTAACCAACAACTGACATCTTTGGGAATCATTTAAAATTTCAAAATGATTATTCTAATTTTCAGTGGTTTTTCTTCTGATTTTCCATTCATAAATTTTTTCATACATTGGTTTTAAAAAAAAATTCATCAATTTCAATAAAATAATTATGTTTCTTACGTAAAATCCTAGGAGGTGTTTTTGTCAAATTTTTCTTATCTACAGTTTCAACCTGAATTTCCTTATTCACATTTTCATTGTCTCCTTCAATTTCAACATCATAGACATCATGAGTATTTAATTCTTCTTCAACATTGACAGTAAAAACATATTCATCATGATTATTTAATTAAACTTCAACATTGACAGTAGAAACATTACTTGGTTTCTCATTGCTTATATTAGTAGGGGTTGAAGATGAACCTCTTCTTGATTCACGAAGATTCCACATTCGCTTAGCAGTTTGAAATATGTTTGCCTCTAATTTGTCTGACATTTTTTTACTTAATGACTTCCTTTTTTACTTTGTTTCTTGTCTTCCATGATGTTTTGATTCTAGTGATAATAAAAACATGTAGAAAGTGAAATAATTTCATAGTAATTCGTACGGTAAGGTCAAACATTGGGATGTGTGTAAATATGATGTAAGAACTACGATCACGCTTTATAAACCGCAACTGTGCTTTATAAAGTGCTATCATGGTTTGTAAAGCGCAATCATGGTGCTTTTTATCAAAACCGCAATCGCGGTTCTATCTGTATCATCAAATCTGACCCTAAGGCTCAGGAAATCATTTTTTTCCAACCAAAGCTATGGGAGGTCATTATGGCATGTAAAAGGTTAAAAAAATTCAAATTTTCTCTTCTGCAAACTTGAACCATGCTAAAAAGTTGAAAACATTTCACAAAAATGGTGACATTACATAGGGGAGATTGTTAGTTTCATAGAAATATTGATTTTAAAGTGAATAGAATAAGATAAATATCACTTTTTAATTTTTACTAACAATAGGTCTTTAAGATATTTTTTTCTCATGAATGTTCATGTCTATGTTTAAGACTACAAATTTTGTTTCACTTATCAAAATGTGATAAAACTTATACCATCCCAAGCGTGGAGAAATTATATACATGTTAAAAATATATATATTTGATTTCAATATTTTTTGGTATATTTATGACGGGAAAATGGAAAGTGCTCCATTTTCTAAAAAAAATTAGATTACTTTCATGGAAAAAATCATTAAAAAAATATTGCTCGAAAAATACAAAATAAAATCCATCCCAAGATAAAATAACAATATTTGGTCATCTAAATCGCGGGCAAACAGACTACAATATTATAGGTTTAAAAAAAAAAACCAAGTCATATAATTTTGAGTGTTTATTATAGCTAAATTTGTCCATTTTTAAAAAACATTAGTATTTTAGAAACTAGATTCTAGATGCTACAATTCATACTTATATAAATTATTCTAATTTTGAGTACATGTATTGCTAATAATCCCTACCAGTTGAGATTTTGTTGTTTTTTGTAATATATCGTCCACTTATGACCCCTTTTTTGTCCACCAACTTGCTGCACTTACCCAGTCCTAACCTAGAAGAATTCATAGTTATATTTCCATTTATGATGGTTGGTAAGGTTTAGAAATCCCAATTTCACTATTGCACAGTCCCATATATCTCCAAAAATCATCAAAATACAACTAAGTGCTTCTATACATATGTTTTGTGCTTTTGATTGCAAGTTAGGTTAATTGGTTAATGAAAATTCTTTCTGATTGATTTAAGTTGTAAATCTAAATCAAAGTTAATATTTTACCATATTTTTAAAATTAGTAATCAACTCTAAAATATTCTACACCTAATTTAATTGACCTAAAAATTCATTAACGGTTAAAATTTTTGGTGAGCCCTCTTTTGATCAAACCCTTATCCTAATCTAGGATCTTCTCATTTCCTTATGTATTAGGATTGATGATTTCCAAACTCTAGTTAACTTAGGGTTTCTATCTAGGTGTATGCTCATTTTTATAAGATTGTGATTTTGATTGTTTCTCATCTTCTCATCCTCATCATATCAGACTATATCACTCTTTGAATAACTTAAGTGGCACCCTCAATACAAGGATTTTTTCTTGGAGCTTCTCAATGATATTCACATTCATCCTAGTACTCTTACAAACCCTACTTCATCAATCCCTTCATCCATCCTACTCAATTCTATGTCTTCCCATTGTGTTAATCATCATATGGTTCCCTCACCTTGGCCTACTATTGTTCATAGGCCTACACAATATGTCCAAGTATTTGTGCAAAACATTGTGGTCAAACGTGTTTTCATGTATATAAGTTATTATCTCAATGTTTGCACCATATCTCTTATACATGTTCTTGGGTTTTCAGTTCAAGATATTTCTCCTTCTAGTCATACCATTAGACAATTTGATAACGTTCCTCATAGATTTTTTTATCACTATTCTAATCATTATTGGTTTGAATACCTTTCACATTGTTTTATATATACTCCCTGATGACCCTTCCTACAATATTTGTCTTAGACAACATTGGTTACATGCTACACACATCACCTTAGCACCCACTAATCTACAAATTTATCATAAATTATTTACTCATATTTACAATTGGAATAATATACAATATCGCCTTAATTTACATCATTTTCACTGGTACATCGCTTATAATTCCATTATGACACCTATTCTTACCGAACATATGGATCAATCACTTAATAATTTCCTTCCAATTTTTTCTCACATTATGTCTCCCATAGCTACATCTATCATACCCAAAATGTTGGGGGCATCTCATATTCCCTTTCAAAATGTTACAATGTCTATGGGTTTCAAAACTATCACTTTGAATAAATCTCAATACACCTCTAATGATAGTACCATTGTTGATCTAAACGATTGTCTCATTGTTTTCCTTGATGTTACTACTTCACCCCAATTGAGCAAATCATCTTCAATGAATCATACTATTTTATGTTTTTATTATTTTATGGTTATCTCCACTTATATTCACTCTATGATTCTCGCATATTTAGGGAAAACACATATTCCCCTCCGCGATGTTAAACCTATTATGGATTATACACATACTACTTAGCACATTATTGAGTTTCTATCTACTGCTCTACATAAGGATTTTATTGTCTCTTCTAAGCTTACTTCCATTACAGTTGATGCAATTTTTTATGCTCTATTGACTCTAACTTGTATTCATGGTTTTGGTCATGATAATCTTACATATGTTACTTTGTGCACACCTTGCTATGTTTTCATTTTTCGTAATTATTTTGTCACCTCTTATACTTGTGGTTGGCCTTGTGTCTCTCCCTCTTTCTGAGGTTAATACAAGCTACCCTCATTACATTAATTCTCTTATGTATTTTTTATATCCTCATATTCCTCCTGTTAATACACAATTACTTAATTCATGCATGGTTTATCCTTTTATCTATATAGGGTTTTCCCCGCATACTCCTATTCTCCAATCATCTAAGTCACATGTTACTTCTTATCGATCTGATCCACCTTACTCTCCTCTCAATTTTTCTATGGAATACACACTTAAGTCACATTCTTTGGCATGACTGTGTCTCAAACCTCCATCTTATATGGAATATCATTCACCTTCTCAAGATGTTATCATTGTTTAGCTCTTTTTCTTCTAACATATCTTGTACCCAGGTATGCATTGAGATAATACAAAAAAATTCAAATATTTTTAACAATACAAAATAAGAACATGTGTATTTTACTTGTATTATCACCACTCTACATTACACATGTTTTTTTTTCATTTTGGTTTGATGGATAACATGATTTATTCTTTACATGCACATGTTCAATTGGTATATTGAGTTAGATGCATGATGCATAGATTGGTACACGTTTATAGGAGCACTCATATTTCCTTACATTCTCATCATTTCGGGGAAATCCATCCACATCTTACAATTGCTTTGTTATATTATATTTCATTTCAAATTCCTCATTTATGCTCAATTATATACATTGTGCACTTGATTCTTTTTAAAATAACAAAACTAACACATGTATCTTGTGCAATATTGACATATCTTAATATCTCACCTATGTTGGTGACTATATCATATTATCATGTTTTTTCACTCTTGTTTCATGTATATGTGATTATGTTTGTTTTCTTTTTTCTGGCCTTTGTTCCTTAATTATCTTGTGACACTGTGGGTGTCCCATGTTTTTGGCATCACACATATCTTGTTTTTAATTGTGTGATCTTGTTTGCAATCTTCTATGATCTTGTTTTCAATCCTATATGATCTTGTTTGTAATCCTATATGATCTTGTTTGCAATCCTATAGGCCTTGATTGTCTTGTGATACCATGGGTGTCCCATGTTTGTGATCCTAAAATCATTTTGTATTCTCTTGTATGTAATTATTTGTAATTATATGTATTAATATTGTTCTCATTTTCTTCTACATGTGTTTTTCCTATTGGTTACTTTAGTTACTAATAACTTTGTTTGTTTCTAGTATTATTTTTATTACACATCATGGTTACCATGCACAAACACCTTTTAGTTAACATGTATAGGTTATCCAATGTGGCCACATCTTTAACACTCCACACATGTTTTTATACATATCTTTCATCTATACACACTATAGACACTCATTTTGGTAATTCGTGTCTTGTAATAGAACAAATTGTACAATGCCTTTGCACTAGTCCACACTTGTCAAAATTGGTCAATCATGTTATCCTTGGCTATATCTCATTCGTTATTACTTGCACACACAACTAATTTACTAACACAATATTCATATTAGTCCATAGAATCATGATAAACCCTCATGTAGTATAATCTCAATTTTCAAAGCACTAGGACATACATACCAGACCAAAGTTCCTAAAATGGGCCATAACATCTGTACGATATGAACCTTCCCATCTTCTTTAGTCCCTTTCTCTCCAATGGATATTTTCTTAATTAAAATTCCTTTAGGACACTTATAGTCATCCTTATCCAATATTTACATATCAAGAACACATATATAAGCTAGTTATTCATTCATTATCGAGGAGGAGATCATGCACACTTGACACCCAAATATCCTAATGAGCATGTAATAAGAAAAATCATAAGAAAATCCATTCCAAGGATCCTTTGAGATTCATATACTTTTCATATTCATTCTAGGGTAGTCATCCACTCATATATATAAATATAAGGAATATATCATCATTCCAAGTCAAGCTAGGGTAAAGGTGTAAGCACAATCTAGTTGTTGCAAGATCATGGTTATCTATTTGATTACATATATTTTAGAGATCATGTGTTATGTGAGAATGGTGTGATGTTTTATCCCTCCTTAGAGTAGTAGTGAAATTGATGGTATAAAGGGGTTCCCACAACCCACCTAATGTTTTTTTGCAAGAATTATTGGCTATCTAGGGTTTTGGAGGATTAATCAGTTACACTGTGGGCATTTCATAATTTAAAAATTCCAAATTTAATTCATGATCATATAAAAAATAATATTCAGACCCAGAAAGTGTCAGAAGTATAGGATTTGAAGGGACAAGAGAACACAATAAGGATCTTAGTGGGGGTATGTTTTTTCCCATGTCATTTTCTTTTATCCATGTAGTAGTTCATGACACATTTTTAACATCAATGCTCTATTAGGTTATTTCCAACATATTTTAATCATCAGACCATCCCAAATCATCACACGGAGTAGGATGTTAGATAATTCATCTTCTCTATCTTATTGCAAGTTATTTATCTATTTGATGTCCATCATTATTTAGTATTGTTCATATGGCAATTCCTGATATTACTGTAATTAGATCTAGAAACTAGTTGATTAGGATAATATATCATCAGTTATTACACCTATAAGATATTAACCAATTTAGGTTAAATAATTTGGTGAATATGATTTATCTTTTACTTACTTGAGTTAGTTTTCTACATTTTTAAGCCATATTGTTTCTCATGATTCTTCATTCTTTCACATCACGGTTGAATCTCCTTTTGATACATTTAGTACTAAACATTCAAATTATCTAAATGAATACATAGTTTCCAACCCTGAAAATATGGATATCTTATTATATGTTGTTTGTGAGGAATAACAATGGATCCATGCTTTTACTACTCCCGTTTCTAATCTTTCCACCTCCATAATACCTACATCTTCCATTCTTGTTTCTTCTCCCCACACCTCCATGGGAGAATTTAGTCTCAATGTATCCATTCTTATGTCTGCCACTAATTTTCCTTCTCCTCTTAGCTCTCATATTCAACCTAATTATTCTTCTAGCACCCATGCCTTATATTCCTTGGTGCACAACCTACAATCCCAAGTTATTCAATTACAACAAGGTACTTCCATAAATTATTCTTCTACAAATTCTTCACTTATTCTACACAATCCTATTGCACCTAAGGTTTCCTCTTATCCACTTCCATATGGTTCTATTTTAGCTAAGATTTCTTTTTTCACTAGTAAAAAATATCCATAAGATCACTTTAGATCATATCAAGTTGTTTTCTTATATTATGCTTTCGATGATACATTGTTAATAAAAAAAATTTGAATAATTTTACAAGATTATGCATTGAAACAGTTTTATGATTTGCCTATTCATTTTATACAATATTTTAATCCATTAGAAAATCAAATTTTAGCACATTTTTATTAATATTAGAACTAAAATATACTATGCACAAATGGATAAAATGAAACAAGGCCCCCAATAAGCACCTTACTGACTATGTTTTGTATTATAATAATAATCTTACAAATATGAAAAATATCATGGTTAATTCTGAATTTTAAGATATATTTCTACAAATTATATTTCCTCCTATCTAAGATTTATTCATCTTTGATACCTTTCGTTCCTTTAATCACTTATCTCATATCCTCAAAGAATGTGAAGGAAATATAGTTTCCATAGGATTTAGGGATGTGATTAAGGTGATAAGCATGTTTAGGGATGATTAAATGTGATTAGTGGTGATAAAAAGAGATGCAATAATAATGGGATGGGATAGAATTAAAATAGGAAAATAGAAATTAGGGGAAATAAATCCAATTTAGGAGGGAAATGGGATTTTGAATAGGATATGGGTGTGAGCGTGCACGATGAAGAAGGAAGGGGCATGCGAACATGGGATTAGGGGCTAATGAATAAAATATTGGTGTCTATATTTAACCCTTTTTATCAAGTGATTTGTGTTAAGAAATTTATGAGATAAAAACTAGAAGTGATAGATGATTGGTTGAGGTGCTCCCACTCAAACTAGGGATCTATGACATAAAGGATATCGATTACTAGGTTGATAGGGATAAATTTAGGAAAGGAATAAATAGTTGAAAAATGAGAAAAGAAGAGAAAAAATTCCTTAAGTGGAGAGTGATAAGACCATTGCAATAAAAATAGGATAAAAATAAAAAACATATGGTGATGATATTAGAAACACATCGGTAGGGAATATAAAATGACCTCAAAGGAGGAAATTTTAATGTCCTATGAATCTATGAGTTGGTAAATATCATTGTAATATGGAGGGAGTCTCGTTGGAATCCACTTGGATGGATGTGCAAGTAGTGGGGAAAATGGGTCAAAGAAAGACATCAAAAATATGCGCAAAAATGCAAGGATGGTCAAGATAATGGTCTGACAAAAATTTGGGCAGTAAAGAAAGATAAAAGAGTATGTGATATCCTTTAGATATGAGGAATTGAGCACTTATGCATCCTAGTGGGACATAAAATGGAAAAATAGCCACAAAGTTGGACTTAAGATGAGATATTGTGCCCTGAGAGGAAACATGGAGATATTCATGGAGTGGGCTTCTAGATATGATTAAAAATGTGATGCAAGATAGGGGATAGGAAAAATAAGAGATTTAATTTAAGGAATGGTGTTTTTTAGGTAACACATAAGTCTGAAGTGGAAGAAAATATAATTTGGAAAAATATATTTGATGAGAAATGAGGAAGGATGAAAAATAGGTTTAGGTTGATGGCGATTGGGCAGGGTTGACGTCGATTTGGATTGGTTCGATGGTGACTAGGTAGGTCAATGGTGATTAGGTCATTGAGCCTTTAAATTGGTTGGGAAACTTGGTAAGTCTCATTTGAGTGACATGACTTAGATGATTGGGAGCTATGAGTGATATAAAATTCTAATATTTGATCAAATTTGAGACTAGTGGAGGTGGAAGGAAGTGCCAAAGGTCTTGGAGAACGATAAATGCCAAAAACCTAGTTGAGTTATGAATTTATTTTTATTTATTTTAAATTTTTGGATTTTGATGGTGCCAAGACTGATCGACAATGACTAGGCATGGTTATCGTCGACCTAGGGAAGTTCGGCATCAACTTAGTTGGGTTTGATGTAGACTAGGTAAGTGTTAGATTTTATGGATAAATTTGGATGATTTTTTTGATATTTTAGAACTAATGGATGTTTTTGGGTTGGCTTTTGAAGGCCAAAGACACATTATATTTACAAGATAGAGTCTTGACTGTGTTGGGGATGATATCACACACTTAGAGTGGGATCACTTGGACGTTGTTGGATTGGGTTGATTTCGTCATCATCAAAGGATTCCCCAAGATACATGGATGATTATAACATTGATAGAGAGATGATTCCCAAAAACTAGTACCTTATTCTTCTGCATAAGAGATATGTTTATCACATTAGAGGATGTGTATCGTATTTTGAGAATTTTGATCTAGGTGGCACCTATAGTTTCAATCACACATGAGGGTATGGGAGATGCACTAGGGTGGTGGTTTGGAGCAAAGGCCCCGCACATCACCTTTACCTCAAGGGATATTCATATTGAAACCCATTATCATTCATTGGTGTTAGGGAACCAGCTGATATTCTTGGTGATGATGGAACTATTATGTTATGCACTTCCAGATTCAAGTGGGGTGAGATTCCTATGGCCCTTAGCAATAGTGGTGGTCAATATTGTTGAGTAAAAGATAGTGTTTACATTTGGGGCAGCTCTGCTAGCACAGGTTTACCATGAGATGTGGATGTATGTGATAGAGAGGAGATCGGTTTTAGATGTTGGATTTATATTGATTATTAGGCCTATGAGCATATATCATTAGTGAGGCCACCAGGGCTTCCATGGGTGAAAGATGATCACATGGCCTTGAAAGTTGGATTCATGCAATGAAGAGTGTATCAGGCTCATGGAGAGAGGGGATAGGATCAGTATATGAAGATATTGGGGAGCCTCTTAGTTTATGAACATGATCACGATAATGATCATGACAATAATTACAACAAATATGATAAGAGAAAGGAAATCTTTAAGAAGTTTGACTATAAGAAGAATAGAAAAAGGAGTTTTTATTCAAAGGAAGATGAATACTTGTCTTATGCTAGTAGTGGTGTTTTATATTCTAAGTCTAAATCTGATTATGAAAATATTGAAAATGAGGAATTTTTTATGACTAAATATGGCATGATATCTACTAGTGATGAATCTTCATTATTAGGTTATTTCATATCAATTTATCGTAGCTACTCTAATGAATATGAAGAAGATGTTAAAGATTATCTAGTGAGTTTCCAAAAGGAGTTAAGGCATGATAAAAAGAAAAATAATAATTTGATTTCTTAGGTCAAGGATTATGAAGATAAGTTTCATGATCTATAAAACTAGTATAGGTCTGAAAAAAGTAAGCTAAATGAGTCAATCAGATTTCTATAAGAAAAGGTAAAAAATTTTAGTTTCAAGTGTGTAAGATAAAGAGAGCATGTGCTCCAATTTGGAATAAGATGAAGGATGGAGAAAAAGTGTCAAGGATGAAAAAATGTGATCTTCACCAGAGACAATGTGAAGACAAAATCAATAAGGCATCCAAATTCTTTAAGGTATGAGAGATCATTCAATGGTTATTGTTTTACATGTAATGACTTTGGTCATAAGGAAAAAGAGTGTAGAAGGTCTACTGGAGATGATCATACATGGAGATATATTAGGAGTGAATATGCTAAGAATGTTGTGTGCTATAATTTCCATGAAATAGGTCATGTTGCTAGTTTTTGTTTGAATGATCCACCTAGACAAGATGTGAGTTACAGAAGCAAGAATTTAGTGGTGTGCTTTAGATGTAATGAGATTGATCTTATTTCTAGATAATGTCATTATGGTTATACAATGCAAGTTCAAATTCAAAGGTTTCAAGGTCTTAAGATGCAAGAGCTAAGCTTTCAAAGGCCTAGGATGAATTATAACAGGCAAGGAAAAATGTGGGAGCCTAGAAGGAGAAATTATGTCTCATCAAGAGAAGGTATTGATGAAAATAAAATCGTGACTTACAGAAAGGTATTTAAGTCTATAATAATGATTTTGAGGTTCTATCGGGTTGATTAAGTTGTTTAAATGTCAAGGTCATTGTCTTATTTTCCCTAAGAAATGTATAAGTGTGATCTTAAAGTTTTTAATTGCATTCTCATGGTGTGTTGTCAATAAAGGTCATTTTGATGTCTCAATAAAGGTATTTTAGGTCATAGAATTAATGTAAAGGGTCTACTCTTGGTCTATGTCAGTAATTTGTGTTTATGGAAGTGTCAAAGGTCAGTGTTAATTCATTAAGTTGGTTATGAGTCCTAGTTTTCTAAGCCAAGAAGTCTATGTTACGTTAAATGTTACAAAAATTAATCTTTTATAAATTGCAATATAGACTAATTTTTTTGATTCAATAAATTCAATCTGATTTATGAAGCTTATCAATTCATTTCATAAAGTAGTGTTAATTGTTCAAGGTGTCTAGGTTTGGGTATGAGTCAAAAGAGTTGATTCACATTCATCAAGTTGGATTAGGTGTCATTGTGTCATGTCTCAAGTGGGTTCAAGGAATTTCAAGTTTCATAATAAATAATATTTTAAGATGTGATGATTCATCAATCATGATGACTTGATCAAACCATCATGTTGAAAAATGATTGTGGCATTTTTCTTGAAAGATGACAAGTGCAAAGTATGGGATATTCGAGAAAGTAAGTGGTGTTTATGGTTCTTTGTCACTATAAGATCTCTCAAGACATTATGAGGATATTGACATAGTGTTGATGGAAAAATTTGAGGTCTTGATATCAAATTTTGTTCATGTTAAGTGGTCTTTAACCAAAATTGGGTCCTAACTATCTATAAGGAGCTGTATGAAGGAATTTTGTTGTTGAAGGTGAAAATTATGGATTCCAAAGCCAAAATCTTGAAAAAATATTCTAGACAAGGATTAATTTTAGATTCAAGTGGTTTCAAACCCTGAAAAATTAAGAGATTCCTAAGATTCACGACAGTTACCCTATTTGACAGTAAGAGTGCAAAGAGACCTAATTGGCAAAGAATAGTATTGCAAATTGGGTTGTGTCTCTTCAAGATCATGACTCAAGGATTTTAGAGGTGACTGTATGGAAAAAAGGGTATTAATAAGTGGTAAGGATTCTCTCAGAAGATTAATATTTTTAATTTTATAGATGTTTTCTTCATATTGAAGTCCTAATAGTCTATGTGAAGAGTATAAAGGAGTCAACATGGTTTAGAGATTGTCTTGATGCCTTATTTGGTCTGAAAAAGGTATGAATAGGATTGTAAAGTATTTTTTGGATTCTAGAAAATGTGTGGTATAAAAATGTGTGGTGTCAGTCATCCTTGATCTCTTGAAGCAATAAGATACAGTTCTAAAGTATGAATGCTCTAGTATAATTTGGAGGGTGTTCTTCTTAGTAAGAAATGATGTTGGTAACTAGTGTATTTGGTTTCTTGATGTCCTTGAAAGACTTATAAATATGATTAACATGGAAACATGTGAAATTAATGTCTTTTCAAGTAATGGAAGCCTACTATGACCTCTAAAATCATAGTTTGTGCTTCTTGATGTTATATATATGCTAATAATCATGTACTTGATTGGTCAAGATAGAGAAAAGGGTTTTGATGTCAGTAGAAGTCTTTAAGGTTTACTATATGTGACCTTGTGTGTTTGCATACTTTAAAAAACTACATAAGAAGAAGAAAAATTCATGGGAAAAAGGAAAGTACTTAGGTAGAGTCTTCTATACATCAAGACAGTGAAGAATCAAGATAGTATCCTACATGTCTGAAAAATTTTAAATTTCCTACTCAAGTCAAAGGGGTGTCATTTTTTAAATCTCTACCAAGTATATTGATTGTTATTAAAGGCTGAATGATCTTGTGTGATAGTGAATAAGTTGATTAGTGACTGTGTGATGAAAGTACAGAGGTCTAATTTGAGCATCTACATGTACTGTGAATGTACATGAGGTAGAATATGAGCTTCTACAGGTATAAAGGGGTTGTCAAAGTTCATTTATGATGACATGAGAAGGTCTCAAAAATGTTTAAGAGATTGAGGTTGTTCAAATAAAATCAAATAGGGTAGTCAAGAAGATAACAAGTGTGTGTTCATCCTTGTTGATACTATCAAGTTTAAGTGATGAGACTATGACATGCTACAGGTGCAAATGACAGTGTGACAATGTTACAAATGGTTTGAATATCCTATTAAACATTCCACAAGTGCTAATTTATGTAAAATTACATGAAGAATGACTATGGTGCATCATAGTGGGAAAGGTGAGTTATAGTGTCATTAATGATATGCTATAGTAGTGTATGGTAAGCCAACATGAAGCTACAGGTATGCAAGAGGCTAATCAAGTTAGGGGGAGTAATTCTCCACTCATAAACATGATATGAAGGTTGTATGACCCACTATGTGCTATATGAGGAAAATGTAGACCCTGGACACTGAAGAAAACATTTAGTATTGAGCCCAAGTGTTAGATTTTTTCTCAAGGTATGAAGGAAATTTTTTGTTTCTTTCTCTAGAAATGGGTGTAATTGAGCCAAGGGGAGCCATAAAGATGTTTTTTATAGTGTTTATGGGTATTTAGATCTTGTCAAAGTTAGTTCTAGATCTACTGAAGGGATTGTTCAAGTATCTCTATTCTAAAGGTATGATAATGACAAGAGATGCATATGTTTAGACAATTTTGTGCTTTCTCAAGGCACAAAAGGTGAAGTTGATGACCCAAGCTCATAAATCATGTTATTTAGCACAAAATTAGGTATGTATAAATTTCAAGGTTTGTTACACTTGTCTTAGAGATTGTCAGAGGTAAAAACATGGCATGAAATTATGAAAATCGTGTTCTTGAGCTCAAAACAGGAGGCTATGTATTCTATCACCTATGAAAGAAGTAAGGAAGTTGTTTTTGGTTCTAGATCATCATTATTGGTATGTTTAGGTGTTGTAGATTATTATTCTCAAGGGAAGTATATTGTTTACATACCTTTAAAGAAGGAAAAATCAAATTTTTAGTGAAATTTCAAGATTGTGAGCTAGATTGAAATTTTTTTGTTGATGTTTCCAACCAAGATACGATCCTATGAATCTGAGAAAGGTGAATAATATGTAGGTCTAGGTATTATTTTTCATTAATTTTAAAGGGGGATAATTTCAAGAGGTTTTCCATCAATGACAAAGCGGGAGATTGTTGGCATGTTTTTCTTTAGGTGTTTTCATTGATGTAAAATACCATTAATGACAAAGAGGATTATGGAGTAGGGTTAGATGATGCTTAATATGATGGTGACATGGAGTTTCAAGTATTTTCTTGGCTGCATGAGTTGATTCAGTGAGAATTGTTTTATTTTGTAAGCCCAATGAGGTGACCTAACTAGCTTAGGTGATGGTGCATGGTGGTATGAGCTTATTGATAGCTTAATTAGAATTTTTGCAGCATGCAAAGAATATTTGAGGAGTGTCTAGGAACTCACATATGTTTCACGATATAGGTACAAGTTTAAGACCAAGTTTTATGTGATCATTTAGACCAAGTATGGGTACTAGGAGACACAAGGATGAGTTGTGGAGCCATATGATATCATGGATGTATGTAGGAAGTTGTTTCATGATTTACCAGGTATGTTATGACCTTTTGGAGAGTTTATATGATGATTTATGATGTTGTTTTGGTTGACCCTAGCTTAGACAGTGTAAAATCTTAAGGACTAGACATTTAAATGAGATAGGATAAATATATTGAGAGATATTTGAGATATTAAAATGATGCATAGAGGTTTCCTAGAGGTGTGATAAAATTTTGGAATCATTCTGAAGATAATTTTGTAAGATAAGTCAGTTTTAGTGAAAGATGTTCTAAGAAAGGGTGTTTTCTAGCTCAAATTGCACCTTCTGGTGCTCACCCTGAATTGTGTTATTTACATAGGACATTGTTTATTTCAAGTATTTTTATACATTTATTCTAGAAGGATTCAAAAAAATAATGATGTAATTTCATAATCATGTTTTTATAAATGAATGTTAAGAAAATAAACAATTTTTTGTGTGCTTGATACCCTAGCTCAAAAGTAGTAGGAGTGAAAAAGGTAATAAGTTCCTAGAATTGATTTATAGTGCTTAGATGATGATTCAGTGATGTATATTACTCCTCTATTTTTCTAGAAAGGTATGGTAGTGCTTGTGGTGATGAGTGGACCCCACTCAAATAGGCTTATTTAAAAAAAAAATTGTTTAGGATAAGGTTGTCCAAAGGAGTTGTAATATTAATGGAAATTAAATTGAGTATGTTATTTTTTCTTAATTTCAATGGTGGTTTTAGGTCATGGTGATGCAGTTAAATGGTCAAGTGTGCTCTATTTGTGAAGACTAGTCAAAGGGTAGTTTTGGGGCAGTTTCAGGAAGTTTGCAGAGATTGTCTTGGTTGAAGGCCTTCTACTTATATTTGGAAGGATTTAAAATATGTTATGGAAATAGGATATAGAGATATTTCCAATGGCATAAGTTTTGTCTCATTATTATGATATTTGATGGGTCATCCAAGTCAGTTTATGGAGATTAATATTTATTGATTTTCAAGACAGGACTGCTTTTGCTAAAAGATTGATTTGGTTGAAGCATGAGATGATTGATTATATGCTTCCTACAACCTAGAAAGTGAAGAGGGATGTATGTTTTTCCTATTTAATGCCTTTATATGTCTTTAAAGTGATATCAAGGGTGTAAACTAGATGAGTTTGCAAAATTGGGTTTTGGGAAGCTTGTTTTGGTGAAGTGTAAAGTTGTTGTGGTTTGAGTATATGGATGCTTCAAGAGTTATAAATTACTTATATGTGTTCTACTTGTTCTGATGTTTCCGTATCAAGTTGGTCCACATTTCCATAGTTTAGTTCATCTTGGGTGATCTTGAGGCCCAAAGGTGAAATCAAGATGCGAGAAGTAGATGTTTTATGAAGGATATGAGCCAGTGGGCCCATTTAATGAAATATTCGATTGGTTAAAGTAAATTTGTGACCATTTATGATTTTTATGATATTGTACTCAATTTTGTGAATTTTGGATCTTATAGAAGCATGGTTTTGGTATGAGTGGATTTTTCTCATCCTAGTGATGGGGTTTTGAGGCATTTTGGTGCATGAAGGATGGTTTTAGGCATGACATACCTAAATGGTTCATATGTGAAACTTTTTTATGATTTAAATGGGATGTTATGAATTTTAATTTGTAAAAATAAAGGACGAAAACCTACCTATTTTGAATTTTAATCAAGGAGAGCTTATAAATGTGATGTTTTGGTTACAATTTACAACTAGTTGAGTGAGTATGAAAAGTGTGGCCTAGGTGTGATTGATTTTTAGGTTTGAAGGAATATTTTGAGATTTGATAAAATGTGTGAAATTTTAAATAATATTTTCAAGAGTGTGTGTAATGGTTTGAAGCAAAGATAAGTGAAGAACGTGAGAGATAGAGTGAGTTGGAGAAGCTAGGGTTTGAAGGTGTTTGGAATTGAATCTTGTGATCACTATGATCTGAGTTATAGCATAATATCTTTAGTGATATATTTCTAAAATTATTTTTTGATGATTCATATTCATGCAAGTCTCTTGTTATGAGTAATATCAACAAGGGTTTAGGGGTTGGTGTTCCTTGTGGAGTTGGTGTATCCCTAAAGAAATCTCTTTTGATGTGTAATATTCAATTGAGTCTTTGTTGTGAGTAATATTAACAAATTTTTTAGTGCGTTTTCTTCCCTTTGATGGTTTCGTACTTATATGTTATATTATGGTGTTGCTTCTCTTGTTCATGGTTAATTGAATGAATGATTTATGTTGGTATGCACACTCTAATGGATGGTTAATTCATTTATATTTTATGTGAGTAATATAGAATTAAATTTTAAATTGTAAGGAATGATTCACCCCCATCTCATTCCATTTTGTTTCCAACATAACTTAGCAATAGTTAGTTTGCATGTATAGAGCCTCAAAAAAATGTGTTAATTGATGATCTACCTAGACTGGGGAACCTAGAGAAGGGCAAGGGCACCTACGAGAGCCCTCAAACTACTTTGGGTTCTTATGACTGATAAAACCCTCACAAAATCTACTTTGCATGGTCGCAAGGTGTTTGTTATCCTTATCTTTTAGTCTCTATTTAGTCACACAAGGATCATTGACGTCATTGATAACCTACAATGAAATATTGACCTACAAAACCCTCAAGATTACATAAAATCCTACAAATAAAAGAATGCAAATGAGGGGTAAGACTTTCCTCAACTGTCAAATAAGAGAACTTATGAGTGAGAATTGTACTAAATTTCAAACCCAATGTAATTTTAGGTGTGTGTGTGTGGAATCATGCCCTTGGTGGATCTTATGCATGTCACACTTGATAGTGATAAAGTAGATAGATGTACAGAAACATAATAGATGTGTGCATCAAATAGAATTAACTTCCCTTCTTATGAAGTGTATACAAAATAATACAGTCACTTACCCTTAAATGGATGCTAGAATGGATGTTTGAATGCTCTTGAAGCCTTATGTGGTGATAGAAAATGCTTAGTGTTTGGTCCTTTATTATGGTCACATAAATTTATATTTATATGATTCCTTTGCTTGAATTTCATAATCAACCCCAAAAAGGATGACTACCAAAAATATAAGATAATTAAATGGCTATAAAGAACCTACAAGATGTGAACAAAGTAAAAATATGTTAGGGGGACCCTGAGGGGATAGGGGTACCTAGCGCTAGCGTCCTAGTTTGGAACTGGTGTTGAGGATGAGAAATGTCAAGGTATGAAAAGATAGAGAAAGTAAGCGTGTAAGACCAAAAGTGGCATTAGAAAAAAATCAAAGTTGGCCAAGGACATGGGTTGATTAGTACTTTTGTTACTTAGGAATCCTATGAACAGTAGTATGTAATCATGACTAGATTATTACCCAAAGTGCATGATTTTTTGTCTACAGAGATGCAACTTGTACAGCGGAATAGTTTCTCCTTAGGTGGTTGTCCTAGATATATGTGCCAACTCTTATTAATATTGTGCAAACTGATCAATGCGGAAAGTTTTTTTTGTGATGGGAAAGTTGATCAATCTGAGAAGGTATCTTAGGATGCTTTCTTAAAGATGGATGCATTTTGTTTTTGATATTATGAAGGCATATCAATATGGGACACCTTTTCTTCCATGATATAATAAGGTATTAATCTTTTGATGGAGTGGTATACAATTATGAATTTTTTATTTTTGACTTTTAATTTTAGATGGTAGGATAAAATATGGGATATATTTCCTTTGAGGGATGTATTTTCTTTTGGAAATATTTTATTTATTTTAATAGTTGTCCTTCAATGGAACTGTCATCAGCAATCCGGCACTATGATAATTCTTCACTGGGAACTCCTCGTGCTATGATTATTTACTAATGCACAGCCTTTAGTTTGGTGGACGTAATCTGGAAACAAAACAACAACATAACACAAGAATACCATTGACTATGATAAGACAGAATGACGAAAAATCTGGAAATATCAAAATAAATTATAATATTAACATGAAACTGTTACAATCTCACCCATGAGATTCTTCAACAAGACTATGGGAGAAACTTTACAATTACACCTCTCGATGGCTTCTTCAACACACCTTTAACTGATGGCTTCCTTCGCACACTTCCTACAATATTTCTCACTACTTCTTTCTATGCTAAATGAGGGGGGTGGCCTCTCTATTTATAGAACTTCCAGGCTTATCCATCCTATCTCTAAGATAGGATAAGAAATCCACTCTGACGAATCATATTCCATACCTTAACTCTTATCTGTACATGTAAGCTTATCTGTTAAGATAAGATAAACCTTATCAATTTTACATGGGTTCCACATTTTTAGAATTTTTACAAATAAAATACACAAAATATTTATGACCTCACTCCTTGTCCTTATTACCAATATAATATTTCTAATTCCTAATCATGTAGACCCCTACTTCTCTAATTACCCAAACTTTGACATATTTAACATTACCGGACCACTTACGACAAATATTTACTTTTTACAACATTCCTATTGTACTTTGACTGTTACCGTACTCCACATTATTGGCGGCACCGTACTGACGGCGCCGTTATCTTCTATCGGACGCTACTACTAATTACACTTAACAACATCCTATTCCTAATACATATATTAATGAAATGGAAATTTTGGAGGAAAATTTTAGTGTCGACAGAACATTCTATATTTAGGATAATGTAGATTTAGTTGAGCATCCATGATTTTTTATTTTTATAGTGGAAATGGGGATAACCTAGTAGACCACTTAGGGACGAGAAGTAATGTGTGCAAGATACACATGTGGACCCTTAGCATGGTTTGAGTAGGTAGATAAGAAGGAGATGAATGTAATGATTTTGAGATTCCCACCTAAAAGGAGGAAATTTTCCATAAGGAATATGTTATGGGCAGAGCCATGGTTCCCATATTCAAGGTCACAGATATGATAGTGACAAAAGACCACATAATTCCAAATCATTAAAAAGGAATAATGTAAAAGGATAATGGTGGAGACAATATCGTTAATGTGACTAATAACATGTCAGTAGGTGTGTTAACAATAAAAAGGCTGGAAGTGCAAGGTGTTAAGAGGTTTCATTTCTAGTTTACCATCAAGAGAGGCTAAGAGGTAGGCCTCAGACCCATACTTATGAGTGATAATGTATGGTCCAATCCAATTTGGAGTGAACTTCCCACATTGGCTCCTTTCCAAATTAGTGACATTTTAATTTTCTTATAATACAAGATCATCAATGTTAAATTCACATTCTTTGAGATGTTTATTGTAAGTGTGTTTGATACGATCCTAATAGATTTTTTGATGTTGAATGGTGATTAAGTGATGTTCATATAACAACTCAAGTTCTGTTAGACACTCTTGGTGATAGTATTAATTAGAGATAAAGTCACAAAGAGAAACACATAAGGATGGTATTTGTACTTCAATAAGGAAGAAAAAATAAGATCCATTGACAAGAGAGAAAAGAGTAAAACCCGTATAAGTGTGGATGCTATTCCAATAATCCCAAAGAGTGAAACGTATATGAAGGCGCCAATCTCAACCTACCTTATTGATAATTTTTGAAAGAATGTTTCAGAGATTCTTGTTAGTAGATTAGTCTTAGCCATTATATTTTGGATAGTATGGAGAAGAGAAGATAACCTTGATATTGAAGGTGTCATAAATCTTCTTAAGATATTTGTTTTTGAATGACTTTTCATTTTTTGTGAAATTTTTTTGAGGAGATTCAAAGTGGTAGATGATGTTCTGATAGACAAAGTCGACTATTTTGTTAGCTTTGGTTGACGTGAGTGGAATGGATTCCACCCATTTGGTGAAATATTTAGTAGTGGTGAGGATGGAATGATGACGTTGAGAATAACTTGTACTAATGAGACCAATGAGGTTAAGTTCCCATTGTGAGAAATTCCATAGATATTGATCCAACTGCAAAAATTGGCTAGGGATATGAATAATATTGAAATGTTTCCATCAATTGACACATTTCTTAACATATTCACAACACTATTGGTTGAGGGTGGGTCAATAGTAGACCATCCAAAGAATGTGCTTGGTGATGGTCAAACTACTAGAGTATCCACCACAAATGTCATTATAGACTTCTTATATTTCTCAGATAGATTCAAGGGATTTAAGGTATTGTAGTAAAATACCATCAAACCCATGTTTGTAGAGAATGTCACCAAGGATAACATAGTGGTTAGTACATTGAAGAAATGACCTCCTACCATTTTTAGATAGGTCAGAGGGGATTTTGGATTAAGCGAGGTAATCAAAGAACTGGGTATACCAAATATCAGATTAGTTGGTTTCGATGAAGATGATACGAGGAATCTCATTGGTATGAGATGGTTGATCATTGTGATGCACAAAAAGAAGAGTTTAGATTCTTTTTTTGTCCAAGGAATGAGTTATGTAAGGGATTCCATGGTGTCTATGAAGTGGTTAGATGAATTTTGAATGGTTTTTATAGTGTATTGATTGAATGCTTAGAGGAGAAAATAGATGATGTCTTTTTAGTTTTGGAGGACTTTGTTTTTACATTGACAAACTCCCTTGATTTGATTGATAATAAGTTAGTAATTTCCATAGAAATAAAGTATTTGTATGCCTAGAATGATAGTGGTTTAGAGGCCTAAGATGAGAGCTTCATACTCAAGCATGTTGTTGGTACATTTGAAGTTGATTTTATAAGCGATGGGGATAGGAGTCCCCCAAGGAGGAATAATTATGAAATCATCACCTCCCCCCTTTCCGACACTTAGAACCACCAAAAAATAGTGTTATTTTAAGGGGATAATACTTATGATCGATGGTGTTGATGGATTCATTAGGAAATTTTTGGTGGGGAAGTTGATTATCAAGAAGAGGGACCTCGACTTGTTGATCAGCGATAACTTGGACCTTGATTGATTTTTGGGAGATAAACTCTAGGTAAAATTCAGTCATGAACATGAGCCATCAAGTGATATGATCATTGTGATATGGTTTTTAATAAAAGGTTTTAAGAGGGTTAAATATAGTGAAAATGTATATATTTGAATTGAGAAGGTAGTGGAAAAACTCATAAGTTGTGAAGTAGAGAGCACAACACAAATTTTTCACTTTGATATAGTAGTTTTATAGTCATGAAGAGTGTGACTGATATAATAGAAATATTTCTCCATGCCCTTCTCATCATGGTGTGCAAACATGACACCTAGAGCATGGTTGGTGGTAGAGATGTAGAGATATAAGGGACCCCCCTCGCATGGAGGTGTAAGCATAGGTGCGGATAGAATATTTTGTTGAAGTTCATCAAAATATTTTTCAAGCATTGATAAACAAGTGTTACTCATTACGAGTGAGTATACAAAGTATAATAATTATGAGTAAGTATAAATAGTATACTATTGGTTTCATTTTTAAAGAATTTATAATCAAGTGTTGTTTTCTAAGTGTATACCTGGGTATCCATCATTTGAATCCCATCTGGTATCCTACACCTTTAGATCTTGGTGAAATCAGGACAATGTAATTGTTAGAACATAATGTTTAAGTGGTATGGCCAACCCATAATTAATATGGGTCCACCACTATTATATAGGTTAAATATTTAATAATATGAAATATTTTTCTATTATTAAATATTTATACCTAGGTAATATACATTAGGTAAGTATTTAATAATGTGAATCATTTATGTTTATATTTGTTAAATACACTCACCTAGGTATATGTGTCAACCATTTTAGGTTGAAAAGGTGGGTCTGGAGACATACCCGATCACCTTATATAAAAAGGAATCTAGGTCCTCATTTGATATATTCAAGAAATATATCAAAGGTGTGAAAATAAAGTGATTTGGTTTTACCCTTGGTAAATAGGGTTTTAAGGAGGAGGTGATCTTACTGGATGTAAAATTAGTTCTCTGAAGTAAAAGATTGTTTTCAAAGTGGTTTTTACCCTATTGGGGTTTTCCACTATGAATATTGTGTCACCTGTGTTATTTATTTCCTGTAAGTATTTATTTATTTGCTTATGTTACGATGTAATGTTTATTTAAATATTCATTGTAACATTATATAATATGTAATTTGATTAAATCTGTATTTATTACAATCCTCATTCTAACATGGTAACAAGACAAGGTAAATTAAATAAATTAAGATCAAATGTTTTGTATTTTATTTATTTAATTTGTACGGGTTTTTTCAACCAACCTGGAAAGGTAAATTAAATAAATTAAGATCAAATGTTTTGTCTTTTATTTATTTAATTTATACGGGTTTTTTCAACCAACTCAGAAGGGTAAATTAAATAAATTAAGATCAAATGTTTTGTATTTTATTTATTTAATTTGTACGGGTTCTTTTAACCACTAAAATTTTTTCTTTGTGAAGAATCAAGGTGAATTCACAGGTGGAAAATTTGGAAACTTCTTACCTTCCGTGAAAACTTGTGTAGAGGTAAGGGTAAAATATTTGAAATATTTTTTTCTATAGTTTTAATATGTATAGGTTGAATTTTTTCAATGGTAAATTAAGGAGGAGACAAAGCTCCATCAAAATAGGATTTGAATTTTTTCCATTGGAAGTGTGAAAAATGTTGTCTCCTCTGTAATTTCTAAGGTTTATGTAGAATTTAAAATTACATGGCCTAGTAAATGTTTTTTAAAAAATCATGAGGTACCCCTATAATAAGGGTTTTATGTGTTTATTTTAAAAAAAAAAGTATATATACTATAGTTTATAATTTTTTTTACATGTTGTTTTTTATTTACATTATATAAACTATATACCTCTTTTTTAAAGTGATTATATTTTTACATTATAAATTATAAGAGGTTAATATAATGTATTAAAATATAACCTCCCTAATATTATATAGAAGAAGAAATTCTGGAAATACATAACAAGTTTTAACTCCATTAAATTTGACAGTCAAATGACCGTCACGGAAAACCAAACATAAGGTGGTATGCCGGTCATTTAAACATCAAATTTAAGCTGGCCAAATCTTTGTCTACATTATTTTTTTCCAAAAATTTGAAGTTGTTACACATTTTTAGGGGTTTCTTCTTCACTTCTATATGGTTAGAATTTTTTTATATATAAGTCTAGGGTATAATGTAAATTCTTTTATATTAAGGGTTATTATTTTGATCATGGGAGGTTAATTAATATGCATTGTAATGAAAAAATTAGTTATGATTAAATATCTTATGTAGATTTATAAAATTTAGATATGTTTCTATTAAAAGTGTTACTTTTTTTATAAACATGTATCTAACTCTGTGGTACATTGTATACTATAATGGGGTGTGTTTTATAGGTTCAAGAAAATAATGACATCCAACTATTTCTATCTTGATAAAACCCAAATCTTGAATAGAACAAACTACAACATTTAGAAGATCAGGGTCAAATCAGAACATATGGCAAGGAAACTTTAGACAATTATTTCTAGATTTGAGGTTGCTCCCACCGGTCGTTAAGCAATTGTAGATAATATGAATGCATTCTTGCAATGAATGTAGGAGGCTCTTTCCGTGATTTTACGTAATGTGAATGATGAGTACCTTCTATACATTGGTAATATCGAACCTCTGAAAGAGGTATGGATGCAACTATAATCAATGCATGAAGGTATGTGTTTATCTAAAATTATTAAATTAGTTTTATAATTTCTTACAACTCTTATGAAAGGAGATGAAAAATTAGTTAATTTCTTAGCCAAAATTAAAAATATTAAAGCACAATTAGATGGATGCAATTGTGATTTAATTGGTGAAAAATTAATCTACTTTATTGTTTAGTTAAATATACATGAAAGATTTAAGAATTTTATTTCTATCCTGATTTAAATACCTTGAGTTCACTTCTAATACAGGAAGAGCAAGTGATGATGAACTTTGACTCTAAGGAGAATGTCTCTCAAGAACTTATTGCTCAGAATTCAAAGTTCAAACCTCGCAAGCCCTTCTCAGATCAAAAATTTAGATCTAAATCTTCTTTTGTTGATAAGAAAAAATTTCTTCTCATCAATTGTGTGTTATATTTAGTGGTAAATGTCACTAATATGGTAAATTTGGACATAAAAACGAATATTTCAAAATTAAGAAACATATCCATAAAAATAAAAAATAAATTATTTCTTCTAAATACAATTTAAGGAAAAAAGATAGCTCTAATGATATTCCTAAAACTGTTGCTTTATATGTTACGTTGTATTCTTCCTCTAATTTTGAATGGATTTTATATTCAGGTGCATCAAATCATATAACTGGTGTTTCAAATTCTTTATTTGATGTTGTGAAAATAAATGAACGTGTGTATCTTGGTGATAACTCATCTTTAGAAGTAATAGAGAAAGGAAAAGTAAAATTTGTTAATGGTGTGTTGAATAATGTTTTATTTGTTCCTAAGCTCAAAAAGAACCTTTTATCATGTTCTCAATTAACTCATGATGGTTGGTATATTCAAATTTTGAAAGATACTTGGTATATCAAGGATAGTAATGATAATATAATAGCTGAAGGAATTCAAAGAAATGGTCTGTATAGTTTTGATGATTTCTATTCTACATATTGTTTTGTTTCTCAAAGTTTGAATAATTCAAAAATATGGCATGAAATATTAGAACATGTTAATTATTGAAGTTTATATGAAATGGCTAGATATAATCTTTTTAAAGGTTTTCCTTTATTATCTTCCTCTCATGATGTGTGTGAAAGGTGTTTACGCTCAAAAAAAAGTGTTAAACCCTTTCACTCACATCTTAAAGAGAGTTCCTCTTCCCCAATAGAAATTATTCATAGTGATGTTAGATTACCTCTTGAAGTAGCTTCAATAAATGGTTCTTTATATGCTATGACTTTCATTGATGATTTCACCAGGATGATTTGGTCATATTTTCTTAAAAATAAATCTGATGTACTTGGGAAATTTAAGGAATTTAAAGCATCTGTTCAAAACTCTTCAAATTATAAAATTAAGAGACTTATAATAGATAATGGGGGTGAATATGTTAGCAAAGAATTTGAATAAATTTTTATTAATTCTGGTATTAAAAGGGAATTAAATTCTCCTCATTCCCCCAATCTAATGGTGTTGCATAACGTAAGAATATGACTATTTTAGATATGGCTCACACTATTCTTCATTCTGCTAGTCTTCCCAAATTTTTGTGGGTAGAAGTAATGAACACAACAGTATACATTCTAAATAGGGTTCCCACCAAATCTATTCATCTTTCAACTCATTTAGAAAAATGGTCAAATCAAAAATCTAATATTTCTCATCTAAAAGTTTTCGGTATTCCTGCTTCTTGTTTTTGGTATTTCTAAAAGTTTTTGGTATTTCTCTTGTGTTTTCATTGGATATGGTATTAACACTATAGGTCTAAGGATTCATGACCCTGTAAAAAGGGAAGTAACTAAAAACCGCAATGTGGTGGTTTTATAAAACTACTTTTGTTCATCTAATAATGGTAAAGATGTTCCTAACTTTGTCAATATTTCTAATGATGGTTATGATTCTGATTATGAGAATATAGTAAATGGTCATGATGATGTTTCTTGTGTTGATACTATAGATTCTTCTGAATCTCCTAACTCCCTAGTTAAGAAACCAAAATGGGCTCAATCTATGTTAGAAAGTTCTAATCCTATTGATATTAGGAAAATGACCAGAAGCCATCATACATACCATGCATTAATGACATTATATGAACCTGAGCCACAAATTTTTGAAGAATCTTCTCAGGATGAGAAGTGGATCAATGAAATACAAGTTGAATATAATGCCCTAATTCAAAATCAAACATGGGAGTTGGTTCCACCTCTAGAGAAAAGAATTATTATATGGTATAGGTGGTTATACAAAGTAAAATATAAAGCCAATAGTAGTATTGAAAAATATAAAGCTAGACTTGTTCCTAGAGGTTTCACTCAGAAACCTGGTATTGATTATGTTTAGAAATTTTCCCCTGTAGCTAAAATGAGTATTGTTAGGACCTTATTTGCAATTGACGCTCAATTTGGGTGGGGAATCCATCAAATGGATGTTAAAAATACCTTTTTGAATGGTGATTTAATAAAATAACTTTACATGTCTCAACCTAAAGGATTTGAAGAAACTAGTAAAGAAAACTATGTTTGTAAATTGAAAAAATCCTTGTATAGTTTACAGTAACCTCCTAGAGCTTGGTATGCGAAAATTAATTATTTCTTTAAATAGTTAGTATCTATTAATTGTTCTTATGAAAATGATCTATTCATTAATAAAGAAGGATCACATACTATCATTGTTTGTATATATGTTGATTATTTACTTATGACTGGTGATAATCCTGCTTTAATTTGTAGAATTAAAGAAAAATTGAAACAATACTTTGAAATGACTGATTTAGGTCTCTTACATCATTTTCTTGGCATGACTGTATTTCAAGATAAACATTCTATTATTTTTTCTCAAGCATAATATGCAACCAATGTACTGAAAAAGTTTAACATGATTGATTGTAAACCAATTTCTACTCCTATGGAAGTTGAACTGGAAATTGATCCTAAACCTGCATGTGAAATTTTTTTATCCTACTTTATATAGGAATTTAGTTAGTAGTTTGATATATCTAACTATCACCAAACTAGATATTTAGTATGCAGTAGGAATTGCTTCTAGGTTTATACAGGAACATTATAGGGATCATTGGAATCTTGCAAAAAGAATTCTTAGATATATTGAAGGTGCAATCAATTATGGATTGCATTATACTAAGAATGAAAATTTTAACTTATATGGATTTTGTGATTCTGATCATGCTGGTGATGTATTGGATAGGAAATCTACTTCTGGCTATGTGTTTAAATTTGGTGCAGGTGTCATTACTTGGTGTAGCAAAAAGTAGCCAACTGTTTCTATCTCTTCAACAGAAGTTGAGTATAGAAGTGCAATGGAAGCTACAAAACAGGCTCTATGGCTAAAGAGGTTGTTCGATGAGATAAATATGAAGGATCTACATAGTTTTTCTTTGTTCTATGATAAGCAAAGCACCATATCTCTTGCACATAATCTAGTATAGCATCAGAGGAACAATAACATTGAGATATATATACACTTCATCCGTGAGAAGGTGCTAAGTGGTGAGATAGATCTCAAGTTCGTGTCGACTGAAGAGTAGGTTGCTGATATCTTCACAAAGCCCCTGAGTGCTGCAAAGTTTTGTCACTTTCATGAAAATCTTAGATTGTCAAAGTTTCCATTGAGAGGGAGTTTGTATGACAATGTCACCTCCTAATGGAACTTGGTTTTGTAAAAATACCTTCAGGAATTTGTAAAAAATACCTTCGGGAAAGTGTAAAAATATCTTCAGACATGTATACCTCCTCAGATTATTTTTAGAAATAAGTGTAGAAATATCTTAAATGTGGTCTTCAATAAACTCTTTAGTGCTATTGAGTTTACTAATAAACATCCGGTACAAACATATGATTAAGGAGGTCCTTGGTTATAAAAGACTCCTATATGCATGGGTTCAATAACCTTTTATGAGAACCTGTGAGAATATGTAAAACTCACAAATCTTACTTAGCTATTGATCATGGGATGATCTTTGGGATTCCAAATCCTTTTGTATCAAAAGGTAACTTGAGTATGATGAAGGTGTTATAATTTCTTCACTCGATATGATAGCCTAAAACCTTTATGGTTTAAGGATTGTAACTCCTGTAGTATACCACGAGAAGGTAATCTATTAGCATATGTTATTCCACTTAAAATTAAGGGGGAGTGTTGGAACATAATGATTAAGTGGTCTGGCCAACCCCTAATTAATATGGTTCCATCACTATTATATGGGTTAAATATTTAATAGTATGAAATATTTTTCTATTATTAAATATTTATACCTATGTAATATAGATTAGGTAAGTATTTAATAATGTGAATCATTTATGTTTATATTTATTAAATGCACTCACCTAGGTATATGTGTCAACCATTTTAGGTTGAAAAGGTGGGTCGGGAGACATACCTGATCACCTTATATAAAAAGGACTCTAGGTCCTCATTTGATATATTCAGGAAATATATCAAAGGTGTGAAAATAAAGTGATTTGGTTTTACCCTTGGTAAATAGGGTTTTGAGGAGGAGTTGATCTTACTAGATGTAAAATAAGTTCTCTAAAGTAAAAGGTTATTTTCAAAGTGGTTTTTACCCTATTGGGGTTTTCCACTATAAATATTGTGTCACCTGTATTATTTATTTCATGTAAGTATTTATTTATTTACTTATGTTATGATGTAATGTTTATTTAAATATTCATTGTAACATTATATAATATGTAATTTGATTAAATCCATATTATTACAATCCTCAAATTCTAACAGTAATCAGTAGCTTACACTACTTTGGCCAAAGTTTCAAGACATGTTTTCCATGTTTGGTTTCATGATGGCACTTTGTCATTGGGAACTTGTCTTTCACCATATCACTTAATTTATATTATCTTGATTAAGATTAGATAATGGAGTTAAAATAAATTACTAGCTACATACAAGGTACAAAACTGGGTCAACCTATACGAAGAAGCACTTCTATGCCAACTTGGGTTTCCTATGGGAGAGAAAATTCTTCTGTAATGACTTGCATCATTATGCAATAATTTCCTTTCCCATAGCAAATATAAATTGGCATCAGGTTAAATTATTTGTGCTCAGAAATCAACCTTTACAACCCTAACGTAACTTAATTCTTATAAGTGTTACAATTGTCATAATATGTGGAACTTGACGGGATGAATTAGAATATATGCTATACATAAGTATCCAAATAATGACATGTGTCATTAAATGGTTACTACTTTATAACATCAATTCTAAGTTGTCATGTTGAGTTTCATTCATTAGGAACATCATATCTTTAGTTATTTTAAAATTAATTTAATTAAATTACGGCAGGTTATCCTTAATTCATGGTGATAATCTTATCACATTTGTATATGTTCCTAAGGTCCTAAAACTTGAAATTCATGGTAAGTTGAATATAGATTAAAGTTATATATTTACATCCTTTTTGCATCTTAAATGTAATTTTAAACAGATTGTTGTGATGTAGCCACAATCTTTAATTTGTTTATTTACACCAATATAGTATCATTCCCTAGGATAGGAATTTAATTAAACTAACTATCCAAATAATTAACCAGTCATCCATGTTTCATTTTCCCCATATATATAACTATAACATATTTATTCACTAACAAATTAAATATGTTATATCCTATCACCTTAGCATTATACAACATAAATCAAGTATAGGTCCCATAATGGTACATCCCCTAAGTAGAGTGACATATTCATAACATAACAAAGCCATATTGTTTACAACAACAAATAATAAATACCACTGTCATAATTCATTTATTTGAGATAGCTCAAGAATCGAATAGGCTAAATAGCCTTTTTATTATTTTAAACAGAATGGTGAAGGATATACTTGCTTACAATCATATTATGAAATCGATACAATAGAACATTATAATAAAACTATTTGAAACAGACAATGTATTTCAATAAAATTTGCCAAGAAGACTTAATTTTTTCCATTTGTAAAATGTTAGAAAAGGTCATTTCAAATTAACTAGCATAAAGGGTACTTTTTCTCGCTTAACAACTTATGCCAACATAATATTTGAATAAATGAAATACTGTAATATTAAAATCATATTATCAAACATAAGATTACAAAAAATGAAATTAGTATATGCTTAAAAGATATTTGAATTTACATCGACAAAATAACCGTTCACTATTTTTTATTCTGAGTACCTTATTGACAAAATCACATAGGAAAAAATTCATAACAACATATAATAACATCATACATATCCTCTAACACACTGCTTCTTAATTAAAATAGATTGAAAGCATATAATGAAGCACAAATAAAAAAATATTTCCTTTCCTCAACTTGATTATTATTATTATTATTATTGAGGGATACTATTCCTTTTCTTAAGGCTAGGATGAGACCACTATTAAGGATATTCCTTATTTTCCCATAATTAAACAGTAGCCAATCTGCCTTAGCATAAAATAATCTTTCAAATCATTATAATGATATGGTCAAAGGATAATATTGGAATATGATTCTTTATTTCTAAGTTTTATCCAAAACACATATACGTTGACCTATCAACAATGATTATGTTTAGCAAGCTGAACAATAATCCAAAGTAGAAAAGACGTCCTCAAATAATGAGTATTATTAGTGTTCCAAAAATTAAGGTAAATATCATTACCTTAAACATTTCAAATACCCTAATAATTAACCAATGTAGTTATCACTTAAATACCCCAAAGGGGATAAACATGAAAAATACCTGTACAAATGCCCTATAGATCACCCCCTTTTATTGATATAGTAAAATTGATATTGTCTCCCTTAAATAGTAACATACTCATTTTGGGTGCCCTAGATTCCATCAACAATTTTGTGCCAACACAACATAAAACAGTTCACTAAAATACTATCGCCTATACAAGGATTGGATAAATAAACAACAATGATATGTTTTTCCAAATAATACATCAAGGGTTCCAACTCAAAACAAATCATTGAAATGGGAAGGTGATGACCCAAAGGTTCATAGATAAGTCTATAAAACCATGAAGTCTGACTGATTGGAGACAGTCGATTATATCATCAAGAACTCATAAAACCTAAATGGGTTTTTGAGAAAATGACTTTAAATGACCAAGTGCAGCTAGTTGGCCCCAAGCAGATTATACAAGAAGAAAACTAGAAGGAGTTACCATGGCATTTTAAGACATGATTTAATGCATACCAACAAATAGTAATGTTACGGTCCTTTCATTTCTCATGCATTTGGGTATAACCCAGATTTAAACAAGATAAGGGTTTTCATCTAGCCAACAAAATAAAGAAACACAAGTGTTCCTAGTCACCACAAAAACCCTTAGAATACATTTTCATCCACAGAAATCAACATTCGTAAAAAAAATAATTCCCACTAACATTCTCACACATTTAACCCAGTTTGAAAAAGAAAATTATTACAGAGAATCTTTTAATGCAAGTATTACATAGAATAAGATAAATAGAAGGAAAAATAGAATTCATGCATGAAGGTTGAAGCTGGAAATCTATCTTTTCCTTTTCCAACTTCTTCTAGAAAGATCAATCCTAGATTCACCTTTAAATCCAAGAGTAAGTAAAAGCCCCAAAAGAATTCAATTCTTTATTTATTAATAACAGTCATCAATTTTTCCCCAAAATCTCTCAACTATGAGTTAGAGATATGCATGTATCATTTTTCAAAAAAAAAAACAAATGAACACAAAAATAGGAAATACTCCATTCCATGAAGATTTTGAAAAAACCACAAGATTAATCAAAATAACAATGAAACTAACAAAACACCCAATAAATCGATGGCTTCCTCAAGAAGCTACATGCTCCTCCCAAGGTCCATGGATTAGCGTTTAATGCATTTAATGCATGCAAGTACCCAGTGTAGTTCCCTCCAAAAACCACTTCCTTATCTCATGCCAATTAAATTTAACAATTCCCCCTATTTCATGATATATATCTCTACCTTGTAGCTAGTAATGAGATAACCATGCCTCTAAACTTAACTATCTCTCCTTTTTCATGGTCGGCAATTGACCATTAAATGTAATTTAATTTTAGCCTCATTGGGGTTAGTAATCATTAAGATCATCATGACTAAGCTAACCCGCCATAGGCACTAATATGCATTTACATACCTTATTAAGCTTAGGTCAATAGTGATTAAGCTCATTAACCCCTGTCAATGTGAGATAATAAAACATAAACCTTATTCACATAGTTAAGGCCCAATGTGAGCCCTATTAACATAAATATGGTCATAATATCAATGTTTGCATAACTCCCATTTTATACCTTAATTCAGTATTTATTTTGTGTTCGTTGATCAAACTAATATGCAGAAATAATGTTACCACTATCCAGGTGTAAGTTAGGATCTAGAAACTTTTATGCAAATTTCATCAACATAGTCTCATAATAAAATAAAATCTGGAAGCTTGTAGAATATGGAGACATGTGTCGATATACTACCATGTGAATGGCATTGTATCAAAACCAAACCCTATGTCCATGAGATTCCTAATATCAGAGCTCGTTTACGACTTAAGAAAACAAAAACAACGGGGGTGTGATATACCTCCCTCCATAAATGGATCATCGTCCCAATGATTAATTCTAGCATAACATATTTAAAACAAATTAGATAATAATATACTTATTCAAACATCCCATAATCAAAAAATTATAATCTGAAACTTGCAATCATCGAGTTTTTCAGGGTTTTAAAAAACTGAAATATACTAGCTGTAATAGCCCATTTTACCAAGTTTTTGCCAAAATAACAAAAATTATTTCATTTCTCAGTCATTAAAACCATAATGAATAATAAAAGTATATCATACTTAATGTTTTATCACTAAAACAGGTGCGGAAAGACAATTTTTATTTCCTCTAAATTCTCCCAAGTTGCACCTTCTTTATAAAATTGGTCCCATTGGAACTTGCATTAACTTATGTATCTGTTTCACAAGTGCATCCTATGATTTTCCAACACCTTTATGGGTTCAACCACGATGACACCTGGATCTTGAACCTATAAAGAGTTCCAATTAAGTACATGTGATAAATCTTATACATACTTTTAGCCAAGGAAATATGAAAAATGTCATGCATCTTGGACAATTCGGGAGGCAACACTAACCATTATGCCATAGGGCTTATTACTTCAATTATTTCAAAAGGTCCAACAAAGCAAGGTGATAGCTTAGCTGATTTTACAAATGAAATTGAAGTTTTTTTAGGTTTGACCCTTAAGAATAATTTATCTCCTAGTTCAAATTTTCTGTCAATTCTCTATAAATCATCATAACTCTTCTACCTATTGGAAACTTTTTTTAATCACTAACAAATTAGTTTAATGTGTTGTTCCATTTTAGTCAACATCTTTGGTCCTATTACTTCTCTATCTTCTAGGTTATCCCAACTAATAGGTGTTATACACTTCCATCCATACAATTCCTCAAAAGGATCCATTTTTAGTGAGTGGTAAGTGTTATTATAAGAAAATTCATCTAGAGGAAGATATTCCTCCCACTTGTACAGTTGATCTTTGTAGTACATCTTGAGCATGTCTTCCATGATCTAATTTACGCTTTCAATCTATCCATTTTTTTGGATGGTATGCAGAACTGAAGTTCATCTTTGTCCTTAAGGTTGTATTCAAAATTTTCCAAAAAATGAGAAGTCATCCTAGGGTCTTGATCTAAAATTATTAGTTCAGGTACACCATGAAATCTAAAAAAATCATGCATGAACATTTTTGAAAGTATAGGTGAATCGTATTTCAGATTTCTTGGGATAAAGTGAGCTATTTTTGTCAGTTTGTCAACTACAACAATAATGACATCATGTTTATTTTATGACATTGGTAACCCTTGCATAAAATCCATGCTAATTACTTTTCATTTATGTTACGAAATGTTGTGAGGGTACACCAGTCCTACTAGGTGCATATGTTCAGCCTTAACACGATGACATTCCAAGCAATGAGATACATAGTTTACTTTTGTCTGTTTTTCAACTACAACTAGAATGCCATCATGCTTATTTTTATACATTGGCAACACTTGCACAAAATCCATGCTAATTACTTTTCATTTATACTATGTAATGTTGTGAGGGTACAATAGTCCTACTAGGTGCATATGTTCAACCTTAACACGTTGATTATTTTATATCCCTTTCCAAAAATATTATTGTTTTAAATCAGTAAACATTTTAGTCACTCTAGGATGTCCATAATAAGGAGCATTGTGAAATTCATTTATCACTTTCTTCCTTAGTTCATTTTTCAAGGGTACATAAACCTGATTTTCATACCTTATGACTCCTTTGTTATTAAATATAAATCTTTTGTCTCTTATCATTATGATTTACAACAAACATTGTTTTGACCTACTGATAATAGGAATCTGCTAGCATCATTTCCTTTACCTTATCTTTGAATTAGGTTCTCAAAGTGACAAGGGCGGAAATGTGTTTCCTATGACATAACACATCTGCCACTCATTTTTCCCTACCTTCTATACAGTTGATATTGAAGTAATATTGTGAAAAAAAATTCTAACCATATTCATTGTATCGCATTCAAATTTGGCTATGTGAAGATGTATTTCAGCCCGAGATGATTTTTTTTGAACTTAAATGGATTTCCCCAAAAGGTGATTGTAGAAACCCAAATTGGGTCACACTTCCCTTGGTCCCCTTTTGAACAACTAACTTAAACACTTTTACCTAATCATGACCCTTACATCACACATTAATATTAATTTTATCACTTTAATTAAATTAATACTCATCCTCACTTTATTCATTATTTAATTATCTTAATTAAACCAATTTCCACCTCACCTAGACACCTCATTATAAACATATTTTTAGTATCTATCCACTCACTATAACTAACTATGACTTTCTTCAACTCTAAAAATCAATGCTTATTGTTCCTCTAACCACATTCCCACTCATTAAAATATAATGTCCATTTTGATCCATGATAAATGGATAGACCTGGCCCAAATGATTGTGAAGATGTGTTATTTTTAGTAAACCTAGGGAATCCCACCTTAACAGATGTCTATCATCCCGAAACTAACCCGATCAGCCCTAAACCGTCGTCGGTTACCATATAACCATTTTGGTAACCTTGTTTGAGAGGTTAGAGACATTCTCGAGTTTTTGAGAAAAGGATATCTACATGCAAGCAAGAACCAGAACTCTTTTGCACATCCAGGAAGCCATAACAAGTATCAAGAAAAATCCAAAGGTATCTCTCTCACTGTAGCATTCCAGGAAGAACCTCCATGGCACCAAGCTCCATCCCACCAATCAATCATCACCACCACCCAGCCATTGGACTTGTAACATCAGTAAGTGCATTTATCACCTGTTTCATTCCATCCTTGTTCTATTTTAAAGGTTTTTGTCATCTTTATTATCATTTTCTATTAACATCTCCATTTCCCCACCATTCACTTTCCTGCAAACTCAACCCTTCACCACCACACCATTAGATCATCTATACTCAACCTTTATACAACACTGAGTGTTCCTAAGATCCCCACACACCTCACCATTCCCCTTTTCATCTTTGTCTAACCTTAGAAAAATTTCCACAATCAGGTATTATTGAATTCCTATCATCCTGACCATATCGACGTCTTTTACCCATGACCGCCATCAGTTCCCTCTAAACCGTCATTGGTTATATCTGACTGATACCAGTCTCTTTATTTGGCCATCCTATCAATAACAGAACCTAAGAATCTTCACCCAAGAAACCTAAGTGACCTAGAATCTAACCCTAACCAGTACCATAACCCTAACCAACTACAACACTTCTAGATCCAATTATAACCTAGTCTGTTATATTCAATTTTCATATTGTATTTGAATGAGATACCTAAATCATATCGACTATAGTAGGAATTTTTTTACTTACATTATTTCTCGAATTAAGTTGTATTAAATAGTGGATTGACAGCCATCTAGGAAGTATCATACTTCCCAGATCTAGCACACACTAGGAAATCCACTGTTATATATTGTTTAACTCTCTTTTGTGGTCTTGTTTTCTATTCTAGGTAGTTCCTCCTAGCCAAAAGGAAGATCTCACAGTTAGCATTGGATTGAGAAGTTAGAATGCACACACAACATTCAAACCAACCATTGCAATAGGTATTCCTCCTCAACCCATAACATTATATGTTTTGTCACATTCAAAGTATAAAGAAAATAGTGAAACATTTTGGCATGCCCGATGGGACCCTCTATTGGGTTCATTACATTTTCTTCATATAGGGAAAAAAAATTGTGTGTTTCTTTCATTTTGAAAACTACACATTTAATCTTCTCCCTGGTAATATTCCTTTCTTCTAATTATCTAAATGACCTTTTTCATTTGGGGCTTGAAATGAACCACTTCTTCTTTATTACATTGCATTAGTGAAAAATCATCCCTCTTCTTGTTCATCATTTTCTACATCGAATATCATATTTTGATTTGGGTATTAAAACACTTTCATTGCATTCTAATTTTGTGCATTATAGATCATATTAAAAATGAGGGAAAACTATACATTGGAAGTCATGCCCAGCTGATGGTTGACATAATTGAACCATAGAAAGCACTTGCTTCTCTCTCTTTCTCTTGCCAAACTACACAAAAATTTGAATATACACACCTTCTTAAATGAAATCTTACCTAGGAATTCCTGTCAATGATCACATGATCAGAGGATTGACCGCTAATCCCCAGCTACTTATCTCTGTCCAGTAACCCATCAGAGGAAGGATTTCCCCCACCATAACATAACTTGAAACCTCACCCTCTAGATTTCCTTTTTCGTAGGATACCTTCCCAACCAAAAAATCTGTTCTAAATTCACATGTCAATCATAAATAGCATAAGCTACAACAAATATAAAATTCACTTTTAGGACTGTGTGTTTTCGTAGCTTTATGCTTGACTTGCATTTTGAGGTGAGAGGATACATTTTCTTCATATTTATTTTTCCTTTAACACTATACCATCATAGTTGGAGTATTCAAACTTTCTCTAAGTGTTTCAAGGCCTCATCCTATCATACCTAGGATTTTGGGTTGATTATTCATATAATATAAATTCACAACACCTCATTTTTCTTCATTTTTCAGATATCACAGTAACGGCATCGGTTTACATATGACTAGCATCGGTTTACCAAACCGGCATTGGTTCCTTGTTTTGTTGGATCAGTTTATCTAGAGAACACTCATCTCACCTTATTTTCTATCTAAAAGTTTCTGTGTGTCACCATACTATCTTTAATTTGATCATAGTCTTCCAATACCATCTCATGTCTAAAAATCACTAGTTTCTGCTTCATTTGTTGAAACTGTTATTCTTCATAGTAACCATCATCAGTTATCTTGTGTCCAACATCAGTCACACCTTAACTGGTATTGGTTCTTACTACCAGCATTAGTCACCCTGTTTTGATTTTTATCAAAATATTTACAAAATTCTCCTCTCAAAATCTATCTTATCTCATCTCTGTTATCCCATGTGTCATTTACAGAGTATTGTTCATCTAATTTACGTTGATTCACATGGTTTTGACTCGCATTCAAACTAACACCCTCGTGTTTCATGCTATCTTTCAGCCACTCCTACCTAGTCCATCACTACCTTCCATTCTCTCACCTATGGATTTGACTCAGATTATCCCCATCGCCACTAGAAATGAGGATTTTGTGAGACTCCTTGACCAAAATCCCATTTACCTATAGTACTACCTTACTCATTCTTCCACCCGGGATTCCTCAAGATAATTAATATATGACATGCCTGTATCTATCCCTCTAGCTCTAGCCCCCACGTCTGCATTGGCTAGCACCAGTTCAGCTCTACCATCATCCACTTTATCACCTGTGGTGTAACAACTAAATCCCATAGCTGTTATAACCATAGCATCTATGTCATCGATTGCACCTGTGACATCGATTGTCCCTCTGACAGTCCCTATGATTCTAGCTCCATCTACACCCACCATTTCCCATATACCCGTTACATCGCAACCACCTCTAGTGTCGGAAACTTACACCCCTTTCCAAAACCTCATCCTTTCTATCCCATAATCCCTACCCCCAATCACCACTAGAGTCATTACGACTACCCCACCCACTTACACATACTACCAACAACCCCTGACCTCATCTATCGCTCATGTTGGCTATGTGCCACCCACATCTATTCCTCCAACGTAGTTCTAATTTTCAATGCCACCATATACCAACATACCACCTACCTCGTACCTTCTGCATCAACCCCATTTTTCTACAGGGGGCACCCATTCATCCCAACCTATTAACGACCTCATTAAAATGATGATGGAGAAGATGCAGACCTTAGAATCATTTGTTTATGGCTCTCGTAATTCTTTAACATATGATGAAATTTTTAATGATCCTATCCATCCATCTATTCCCATTCGTCCTTATCCAGTTCTTTGGTAAATTCCTAAATTTAATCACTTCAATAGTAAAGCAGACCCGTAGTAAGACTTGTGGTAATTCAAACCTAGGTGTTACCTAATCACCCACGACAATGTTTTTCTCCTACAAACTTTCCTTATGTCCCTGACAGGACCAGCATTGGATTGGTATAGTGGACTACCCTGAAATTCTATCTATTCCTTTAATCAAGCATCCCAATCTTTCCTAGATCATTTTTTAATCAATGTTAACAATAAAGTCACCATGACCGATCTCTATTCAACCTGGCAGTATGAAGAAAAATCTATCGTAGATTTCGTTGCCCGCTGGTGAAGTCTTATTAACCAATTGACATTCCAACTACCTTAGACTAAACTTAATGAGTTTTTCACTAGAGCTTGTGCCAGACACATCTCACCAACTCTGCAATTCCAAACCTTTTGAACCTTTGATGAATCATTCACCATGGCCTGAAAACTAGAAATTCATGCCATTGAAGAAAAGAAAATCCAATTATGGAACAAGAACACCCCATTCAAATCTAATGATTCTTATTCATCTTCAAAACCCAAAAATAACTATTCAAATCCCAAAGGATCTTCCAACATAGTATTCCTAAAGGTGGGTCCACCTCATCCTTCTAATCAGGCTCAACCTTCTTCCAATCTTTCTCTTGTCTAGGATTTTTAGCTCCAGTGGGAGCAGTGGAAGTACACTTCAATTGGAGAGCCCTATTCTTTGGTCTTGGAAAAACTTCTTAAAGTTGGAGCCATTATAATTCCTCCCATAAAACCTCATATAGGTTTTGACCCCACTCGTCATATGCCCGCATGGTATAAAGAGCACAACTACTGTAATTATCATTGTGTTAAAGGACATAGTGATGGTGACTACATAAATTTTAAAAACATAATTCAAAAGATGATAGAAAATGGAGACATTTTCGTAGACTACCCGAATGCGCTAGAAAATCAGAATTTTCACATCTTAAAAAATCCATTCCCTAATCATAAATCATTGTCTAATGAAAATAGCAAACCTTCATCCAGCAATAACAACATCCATGAGGTTCACGTAGTTTTTGATATCATGCCATATGTTCCTCAAAACCAACCTACTTCATCTATTAAGTAAATATTTACACAAGATCCTCCACCCACAGAGGATCATACCTCTTCTACTCCTCCACCCACATAGGAGTCCTCCTCTTCTCCCTTTTCTCTTCTGGAGGAACCCACACTTTCCTCTAATTTCATGTCATCATCTGCTTCCCAACCTTATGAACCATTAACACTTGTTATTCTCCCATCAACAAGAGAATCATCATCGCCTTCTCCTCCACTAAGAGAGAAGCCTACCTCACCTAACCTATTATTTTTCCTACCCATGGGAGATTATTCAAACATGTCACTACCTGTCAGGGATAGTTCTTCCCTAGCATCTCAGGACCCTATTGACATGATCTTGGCTCTCTTACCTACAAAATCTGAGGCCAGCCAATTCCCTATCTCACAGACATATTTTACAGGGATTGTCACCTGACCTATTCCATCCTCTTCTTCAGTATTCTTGTTTTCACAGTTGGTCGATCATTTATATTACATTGATCATTCCATGCTCTGGGGACGTCTCTTCGGCTCCCCATTTCAACCCAAATGAAAATGTTGCCTGAAATACTTCCATGATCTACCCAAAGTTATTTTCGGCAACCAAAACTACACTGACCATGCTGATTGAAAATTCTTCCTCTTCATCATCCCTACTTCCATCCAAAATTCTACCCATCACTACAACTATTCCCAAACCTAAAAACCTACCCAAACTTATCTCCCCACCCATATCTAGACCCATCACTACTTTGGATGTTATGCTGACATCAAGCCTTACCCACCCACATGTTAGATTGGACTTAGCTGAGTCTTCTAAAGACTACAGTAGCATTATCCTCTCACCTAAAAGGAAAACCCAACCCTCTAGGCCTTGTACACCAATCTTGCCTACTACAAAATTGTCACCCTCCCCCCTTCCATTTATCCTATGACCTCATCCATCAACCTTGACAAAAAAAATATCATACCTAAGGCCATTCAAAAGATAAACAACCTACTACTGCATCATGAGCCTTTGTTACACCTCATTCACCCAAAAAACAAATTCCCTAACCCTCATCTATGCAATTCTTGCCACCTATACCTCCACCAATTACTATAACCTCAACCTTTCCTATATAACTTCAACACAAGCCACTTACCCCACATATACCAATCACCTCCACTGGAACTCAGCTGCCCCCATAGGTAACCCATCCTTTTCCATCATCTATTTTCCCTTCTTCATCCCATACTCCCATGTCACCTTTACCCAAGAATGTGTAACTCAAAACTAAGAATCCGCTACCCTCCACTAAGGTAGTCAAACCAACCAAACCTTCCATCACCATCTCTTCTACCCCAGATTTACCCAAATAGATGCCAACAAGACCTAAGACCACTCCAAATACCAAAATAGTAGACCAACCCATTCCCCCTCCTGTAAAGCTTCTTCCTTCACAATCAGGAATAGTTCCACCCAAACCCATACTCACCTCCCATTGCGATCTGTTAGCAGGATCCTACGCCAACATTTAAACCAATCTCTTAGAGACTTACGTCATCACATTACCACCGCTTTGACCTTACGATCCTCTCCAACTCAAACCAAAAGGGTTTTATGGAACAAATATTTGTTCCTATCATCATGTTCCATGACATGATGTTGAAAATTTTAAGGCTTTGAAGACCGTTCATCTTCAAATTTTTCCTCCTCAACAAAATTTAAACGATGATGACCTACTTGATGAGGAACATGCTCCACCATCACCTATCACTATACATCATCATCCTTTACCCATTCCATGACCAGTATCTCCACCCCCACAACCATTTTTCCCACCTCCAAAATTTGAGATCAACATGATCTAGATAAGAGAGTTCACCAAACCACCACCCAAATGACAATGTGCCCTACTCATTTCATAAGGATCTTATCCACTGCTAGGATTTTTCCCCTCATCCCATTATACCTTTCATGACACACCCTCTCCATCCACCTCCTCTCATATTAACATGGTTCACAGTTTTACTCGTGTTCAGAAATACAAAGGAAAAAAAAAGCAACTATCCCATCAACCAACCCTGTACCCTATATACCATCTACACCTACTCCCAAAATCACCATCTATGGACCTACATACCCTATCTCTGATGGGGTCACCCATCACGTAATGATAAAACAATTATATCATTCTCCTCTAAAGATGTTTTTGTATGATTTCATCTAGACTTTTGAATCCCACAGACAAACCCTTATCGAAGTTTTACAATCCATTAAAGTTCTACCCAATGACCCCACACCAGTGGCCTTGATTAACACCCCTCACCATGTGGCCTCACTAACCAAATCAACTCCTCCTTCTACCCCCTCGACCCTTCCTCACATCACCGCCCTTAGCTTTTCTAATGAGGATAATGTACCTCTCTAATTAGATGACCCTTATCCTAACTGATTCATTTTTGTTTATATCGACAACATATGTGTACATTGTGTCCTGATTGATGGTGGTGCTATCATTAAGATCATCTCCTCCCATGCATATAATCAAATGTGTATTCCTTCTAACTATATGCATAATAACCTAGTTATGTTGTGCTCCTTCAACGATGCCATCACCTCCACCCTTGACACTATTATCCTTCATGTTCACGTAGGCCCTCGTACTGTCTCAGAACTATTCTACATATTATAGGGGGAATTGCAGTATAACCTATTCCTCGACAAACCTTGGATTTACATCATGGTTTGTGTCCCTTCAACTTTACACCGCTATGTAAAATTTGAGAATGAAGGAGATAACTATACCATCCCCATCAACTTGTCACCATTCAAGACCTGTAACATGTTGTACCAACACAATGATGTAATTGTACCAGTAAAGGCATATTCCACTACCCCCACTTCACCTTCACCCAAAAGCCCATCCACCAAGGTCTCCACCACCTCTACCACATCTAACCCTGTTATTTCTACTATCACCATAGCCTCTACAGCTGACCCATCTACTTCCCACTCATCTAGCAAGTCATCTATCCCCACTACCCACATATCGATTACTGATCCCTTAGAAGGTGTTTTTCAACACCTCACTCTAGGGAGTACCACCTATACAATATAGAAACATTCCTCACTCTGCAAGAGTATGGGATCCCATGCCAGCACCATAGCTATGACTACCACGTAGGAGGGGTTTTTCTTTATGGTCCTCCCCACCTTTGCACTAATCTAATGTATGGGGGACTTATATTTTCACTTATTCACCCAAAACTCCATCCCAAACACGATCTTTTTCATCTAAATTACACTCCCTTACTAACCACCGCTTCTCTCACACTTTCCTCCACCGTTGCGCATGGAAAGGCTTTGGCTTCGGTTTTTACAAGCAATTCCACCATATTTTCATCTCCAGTAGCACCCATAAACACAATGACCATAGTGGCATTGGCTTTGATGCACCACCTCCCAAGAAGGATCGTGTTGACCTCATTAAGGAAGACAAACCTTCTTCACCCACAGAGTCCATAGACCCTGAATCTATTCCTCCTAACTTCTTTTTTTCGTAAACACAATTTTCCTAGGTCCTCTGACCTATCAATGTGATGGTGACACTCCCTATTCTCCCTCTTCCTATATCCTAACATGATTGATGACAATACACTTTCTATTAATGTCATTCAATGTCAGGATGATGAGTCCATCCTCACCTACCTTGGTGCGGAAGACTCTTATATTCACTGGTCATTACCCTCTGAGATGCAAACCATGTTGAATGAATTGACTATCAAAATCAACATTAATACTCATGATGACCCGCACATTCTAAAGATAGGTTAGTCTTTAAATGTTGTTTAATAAGAAGCTTTTACTTCTTTCGTTTGGGACCATAACAATGCTTTTGCCTAGTCCTATGCCGATATGCTTGATATTGACCCAAAAATCATGGTCCGCAATATCGTAACCATTCCTGATGCCAAACCCATCAAACAAAAGATGTGGAAAATGCATCCTCGTATTGCTCTTCTAGTCAACAAAGAGCTTGAGTGCATTCTTTCATTTTCCTTCATCCACCCATTAACTATCCCCAATTGATTTCTACCATCATTCTTCTCACAAAGGTGACAGAGGGACTCCACATTTGCATGGACTTCCATGACCTCAACCTAGCTTCTCCCAAAGATGATTTTCCCCTACCAGGAATTGACCAACTAGTTGATCTCACTACTGGCCATGAAATGCTATCACTCATGGATAGTTTCTTGGGTTACAATCAAATATTACTTGCTCTAGAAGATCAACACAAGACTTCCTTCATCACTCCATGGGGGATCTTCTGCTATTGAGTCATGCCTTTTGGCCTTATAAATACTGGTGCTACATACCAACCAGACATGACTTACATCTTCCATGACATCATGCATCACATATTGGAAGATTACGTAGATGATATTCTTGCCAAATCCAAACATCGAGCTAAACACTTGACCATCCTTAAGGTCATCTTTGACCACATCATCTAGTATTATGTTCATCTTCAACCAAAGAAGTGCATCTTTACGGCACTTTTAGGAAAACTCCTTCATTTCATCATTTCTTTGCATGGCATAGAATTCGATCCTGCTAAAGTAAAAGCTATTCTAGAAACTCCTCCGCCTACTAATCTCCATCAACTTTGAAGCCTATAAGGCAAGTTGCAATCCATTTTTCATTTTATCTCACAACTTTTTGACTACTATCAACCATTTCATCATCTTCTCAAGAAGGATGTTTGATTCAAATATGATGATGAATGACATAAAGCTTTTAAAGCCTTAAAACAATACCTTCTTCAACCACCAGTGCTCATTCCTCCTAAGGATGCCCAACCCTTTTACCTATATATTTCTTCCACTGACCATTCTTTAGGTGCCATTCTCACTTATCACAACGAGAAACATAGAGAGAAATTATTTTATTACATAAACCATACCATTATGGACTACGAAACTAGATATACCCATGCCGAAAAACTCATCTTAGCCTTATTTTTTTGTTTCCACAAAACTCCGCCATTAACTCCTCAACCACAAAAACTTTGTTGTTACCAATGCAGATCCCTTACACTATATGTACACTAAACCCTAAAAACATCAACATATTACACGTTGACTTATGCTTCTTTCTGACCTCGACCTTGAATTCATTCATCAAAATTCCATCAAGGGCCAAGCTATTGCTGACCAACTAGCAGACGTACCTATTTTAGGGAATCAACCCTCTAACTTTGATTTCCCAGATGAATCCATAGCTACCCTCTCCTTAGATGAACTTGCTTACCAAATTACACTTTTTTTTTATGGCTCCAAGTGTCAGCGTGGAGGTGGGGCTAGTGTTATCCTCATTCCTCTTAAGGGTGAACCTATGTATTTATCTTTTAAAATAGATTTTGATTGTACAAACAATATCACTGAATACAAAGCACTCGTATTGGATCTCTAGGATTCTTAAGCCCTAGATGTTAGGTCAATCAATATATTTGGTGATTCCCATCTTGTCGTAAACCAATTCAATGGTATATACCATTTTTTTAATGAGATACTTCAAAAATATATGCATCACACCACCCCACATGCTACCAATAAGTTTGTAGATACCATGGCCTGCTTGGCTTCTTAGATACCCTCTTTTCTTGCCGACTCCAAAATATTTGTCACAATACAAAAGTTGCAATCACCCTCTCACTTACCTTGTGAGGTCTACTCTATCAGAGTCGTTACACCTAACCCACGTGAAATTTGGTATAAGCAATTTGTATACTATCTTTCCCTTTCCATTCTACTCATTGATCTCACTCATAATGGACAACGTGCCTTTCTTAAAATTGTCTCTCATTATGTCATCATGGGTGGTCTCCTTTATAAGCGTGGCTTCGATGGTATTCTGTTACAATGCCTTACAAGTTCTGAAATTCCCTACACTATCAAGGAAGTTCATGATGGAATTTGTGGAGGTCACTTTAGTGGTTTAGCTATCACAAAACACATTCTTCACATTGGCTACTATTGGCCAACCCTAAATCATGATTGTTTTTACTATGTCAAATGTTGTGTGAGATTCCATAAACATGTTAATCTTCATCACACACCTAGTCATGCCTTGCAGGTCACACGATACCTTTGGCCTTTCTCTCAATGGGTCTTGGATCTTGTTGGCAAGATCAATCCCCATTCTTCACAATACCACCAATGGATTATAACTACTATTGAATATTATACTAAATGGGTAGAATACATTTCCCTCATTTCTACAAAATCTGAGAAAATTTGTGAACTCATCAACCATCACATCATTTGTTGCTTTGGTGTCCTTCACCATCTCATCATTAATAACGGAAAGTAATTCAAAAATAAAACCCTACGTAAGCATTATGATGCTCTTGGCATCCAACTCATTTTCTCATCACCTTATTACCCAAAAAGCAATGGCCAAGCAAAATCAACCAATAAAACCTTGAACAAAATTCTTATGAAAGTAATTGACGATACTGGAAAGGATTGGCATTCACATATTCCTTTCGCTTTGTGGGCTTATCACACTAGTACTTACACCTCGACTGCTACCACACCTTTTTCTCTAGTCTATGGTACTAAGGATGTCTTGCCTCTCAAATTCTAGATTCCATCTCTTCACATCTCATTCCAAGACATGCTCAATGATGATAAATTTTTCTAGGATCGTTTGGCGCAACTTGAGTTATTAGATAAACGTCATCTTAATTCTCTTGACCATCCCCAAATCTACCAAAAATGTATCAAACGTGCTTAAGAAATACTTTTCCACTAACAAACCTTTTAGGTTGGTGACCTCGTCCTGAAGGAAAGTCAACATGCAACCAAAGACGAGAAAATTAAATAGGGAAAATTTCTCCCAATTGGCTTGGACCCTATATTGTTACCCATGGCTACGGATCAGGTGCTTATCATTTTTCTTCACTCAAAGGTAAACCTAAATCTAAGCCTCTCAATGCCTTACATATTTGACCATTTTATTGTTGACAACAAGTCCTATACCGCTTTCTATCAATTGACCACTCATCCCTTGAGCATTGTACACCTTCCATATTACCTATTTTTGAGGATCCATGACTAAACAAGAATCATGTGATTACCTGTCACCTTTCAGCCTCCTCTTCAATATGAGTACCATGGCTCTACTCATAACATGATTCTCATGGATAGTTTTCATCTTCTTAAAGATGGAATCCCATGGTCGTTCATCACTCGAAACCACATCTTTCATAATTAACCTCTTTGTGATATGGTATTGTTTTCTACACAAGAACCTAATCTTCCTATATAGTCTTGTCCATGAATTAAATGTCCAAAACCAAAAATGGATTCAACTCCTTGATTCAAACTTCCAGAAAAAGATGAATCCCTCAAAAAGGGACATTTCTTCTCTCTATTTTGCCGTTATAAATAGATTGTTCCTTTGAAGGACAATTATATAAAGTCATTGCAAAAATACAATAAAAATATCCAGAAGCTTCTCGTATTGATTAGCTTCATGAAGACCTCAAGGAGATAATATACTCATCCCATATATACTTCCCACATCAACCAGTCTATTAAAAACAAAAAAAGGAAAAAATGAAGAAAATGATGAAATTTTCATCATGGACTTGCCTATTTTTAATCCTAGGTTTCTTGCTAAGAAAAACATGTTTTCATACACTAAGTTACGCTAAACCACCCACTCTCACCTCATTGCCTTTTCATCCTAATTTCCTCTCTACTCAAGGGACTTTCCACAACCACAACATTTCATGATCATGTGAATTTCTTCACCCTTAGAATAGTCCATTATGTAAGGCCGTTAGGGTCTTACATTCATAAGAGCATTTAGGGTATGGTAGACTCATTAGGGTTCTTATAAATTAAGTGGCTCTTTTGCCACCTCTTACCATTCACCTTCCTCATTACTTATTGATTATCCTATAAATGACCAGATCATCGACACCTATATTTAAAACAACTCAAACATGCCTATAACCTGACTCCATCATGTCTGTAACTTGACTCTAACATGCCTAACTGACCTAACTCAATCATGCCTAATTCACCTAGTTTCCATCACATACACACATAATAATGGAAATTAAAACAAGTACACCATCCATACTATAAATATCATCATCTATATAAATGAGAAAGTCTGTGTATACATATATATGTACAAAGATACAAATAAATACAAATATCTCAAATTGCTCAGATATATACTCACCATCTTCGACACGTAGGCCGATATATGATAAAAAAAAATCTCAAAAATCTCGTATACAACCTCACTCTCTTTGACACGCATGCCAAAATAAACCAAAAAATACACAAAAATGGAAGTCTGCATAACTATCAGGCATCCCCCTATCGGATATCCTCCATTCCTATCTCACTTGTCTCCTCTTCCTCCTCTAATCCCATGCAGCATCCTGTCAGCATCTCACCACCCTCCATGGGCCTCGACCTGACCTCTATTAGTACCTCACCTGGAGCTAGCCTCCATAAACTAGTTTCACTTACCTCTCCCCCTTTTCAATTGTCACCACTCGCGATCACCCACTTTTTATCATTCCGGCCACTGATTGAAACATACCTACAAACCCAACCTACCCCTAAACTCGCTTTGATGCATCTTAAGAGTTGTTATTTTACCTATACCTTAGCCTTAACAATGCCATGACCTATTTTCCTGAACCTAACAAAATTGGTGTGATAATTTACCTTATGTAATCAATATACCTTGCGATGTGGTTACCTATGTTGTTTTAGCCTAACAACCATACATTGCCTATTTCTATTCCATTTATCCTGACCAAACCTTTGGTGTTCTGGAACATACGTAAATGTTCATGCACTTGACCTATGTTGTATTTCCATACCATATCATATACCTTGGATACCTGAATCACTTCACCCTTGTTTGGATACACCTATAGACCTTGGACTATGTAGAGTTTGCAAGCTCTTCATCCTGGTACCTTGTTGCCATCTATACGTTTGTGTGTGTGTTTGATTGCCATTACCCATGACCTAATTTTGACCATGACCTACTACCCATTACCTGAGTTGACCGTCACATTTTCCCTTGATATTAAAACCTTTCCCCACCTATTTTCCCCACCTAAACATTTATCAAACCACTCACCAATTCTGTCTTACACCTCATCAGTGCTCGATTTGAGAGGGATCACATTCACCCACACATGGGGCATTCACTTCCTATTTTTTTCAGCGTCACTTACCAATACAAGGTACATAACAAAAAGGGGAAAAATGTAGACACCAAAATTACGTCACACTCCCCTTGGTCCCCTTTCGAACAACTAACTTAAACACTTTTACCTAACCATTACCCTTACATCACACATTAATATTAATTTAATCACTTTAATTAAACTAATATTCATCCTCACTTTATTCATTATTTAATTATCTTAATTAAACCAATTTCCACCTCACCTAGACTCCTCACCCCACCACCTCACCTAAAAACATCATTATAAACCTATTTTATTGGCCCCTAAAATATTGACTAAGTAAAATAAGGCGCATGGGTGTGCAAGGCCTATTTGAAGAAGGGAGCACAAGGAGAAATCATGCAAGATAGGGTTTTAGCAGTTTTTTGGTAGAACCAATGGCACGTGCACAAGGTAGAGAAAATATCTTGGGACTTAACCATATTTGGCATATCAGGAAAAACATGAGGAAAGCATGACCCGGCTACGCATACAAAGTGGATAAAGTGCCATCTTGGCAACTTAGTTCCCATTAAAGGAATATACCTTGCGATAGAAGATTCCATAAGGTCATCACGGAAGAGGATGGAGAGCTCACATCTGAAGAAGCATGCTCCCATGGAGGACCACTTGGACACATGTTAAGAAATCTACAACTTCAGAAAGGCATGGTGGTGCTTTATAAGGATATATATATGAGCGTACGGTATAAGAAAGGCAGATATATAGAGATACACATAAAGACAAATGGAGAGATCAAGAATTGGAGAGATGTGAAGCCATGCAAGAATGTTGTGAGAGCTCCATAGGTTGGGTTTAGAGGATCCATAGGAGTAGGTTGTATCAAGGGGGTGGGTCTGAACATTATATTCTTCTTTATACTATAAAGGGCCTAAATCTAGTTCCTATGCATGACCATGGTCTGCACTATCATATGGATTTTTGACTGCCCCAATTAATGTAATGTGGTTATCAACATGCTTAATATGAATATATGTGTGTTTCTACTTCTACTTTATTTTGTATGGATCGGGTCATATATACATTTCATATGAGTGAGTGTAAACCCCTATGCATTTATTTTCTATTACAATTCATATCTATGTTTTGTAATGCTTTTCTTATATGAATGAACACATTGGTCTAGAATCCATTCTGAGCTCTAAAATTAATGTATGGTTCCTTTCCAATCTATTCTCTTAAGTTTCTATCGTAAATAATGAACTCTCACACAACTCATATAAAGGAGGGACTCGGCACCCGCACATGCCTTGGGTGAGCACCCAGCACCCGCTAGGTGATAGACCAATGCGCGTGGGATTTCCTTGTTCTTTGAGAGGGCATAAAAATGAATACATCTTGGTTCCATTTTCGGGAACCTTTTCAAAGTTGTTGTGAGAAATGACATGCACATATATCTTTTTGATGTGTAATGATAGAGCGCCTGACTCTAGAGAGTGTTGAAACGTGGTTCAAGAGCATGAAGGACAAGTTTTCTCAAAGATTCAGCACTAGACCTGAGTTCAATGCACGTAGATGGGTAGAAGAGAACCTATACCATGAATTGTATGAGACATTCTTTTGTTGATTCCCAGTAGAGCTATATGAATGGATCTCGGCATACGCATCTAGATCAATCTGGTTTGATAGATCACACATGTGGACCCAAGATGACTACCAGAGGCTATAGGATGCAAATCTCACTTGGATGCATGCTATTGATCACTAGTGGAAGGGAGTACTAGCCATTTACATTTTAGAATATGACATTTTGACATATTATTTCCCAGAATATTTTGAGTTAGAGTTTCTAAGGGAGCCTAGATGGTCATTTTTTAGTGTTATTCCCCTGGCGATGAAGATCTTGGTCATTACTTTAAGTGTAGAAGCATTCCCCATGGTTAGGTAAGCTACTCTAAGCATTGGGTGAGGAAGCTAGGGTGGAGGAACATGCCCAAAATTGCAGCTGAAAAGGAAAGGGAGGAGAGATGGTTTAAGTATAGTGAATCTTAAGAAAGGTGTTAGGTCATGGAGCCAGTTTTCATGTGAGAAAGTGTTGAAAACTATACACTAAGAGTACTGTACACTTTCCACTTTCCACACTGTCCACAGTTGATATACCAGGAAACATGCTTTTCTCATATGGGAGGGATTTTTGACCCATAGGTTTATGGGATGGTTTTGGCCCATGTTTTTTGATGCCCATAGTTTTGTAAAATTTCTTAAGTAGTTGTCTACTTATATGGTTTTATGCATATGGTAGATATAATGTAACATTGTAGATGTTTTTTGAATTTAGGTGTGAATTATGTAGAGTTTGTTGAGCATGGCTCCAAATAGATCTGGGTATTGTATTGAGATAGTAGTGGCTTGTCATAAAATATGAGCAAGTGATTCTTGGTGGATGTAGCCCAAATTGGGTGAACCACATTAAATACTATCTCTTTTTGTTGTGTTATTTTATTCTTCACTTTTATTTCAGACCTGTAATATTTTCTACATATTAGTTTCTACTATTGCAATTCTGTGAGGGATTATTTTGCATATTTTATCCCTTATTTCCTAACAATTGGCATCAGATCTTGGTTGGTTTTCTGAAGTGTTGAATCACAAGGAATTTTTTATCTTGAGTGGGAGATATGGAAAATGATGCAAGATCTAAGGTTGATAAATTCAACGGGAAAAATTTTAGTCTTTGGAAGATGTAGATGGAAGATTACCCTTATCAAAAGGATCTTTATATTTTGTTGTCTGATAAGGTGAACAATCCCTCAAGCATGATGGATGGGGAATGGGATTTGCTAGAGAGGAGAGCACTTGGGACAATTCGGCTTTGTCTTGCATCTTCGATATTATTTAATGTTTCAAAGGAAAAGATTACAAAAGAATTTATGGATGCATTAGGGAAGTTATATGAAAAACCCTCTACCTCTAACAAGATATTTTTATTGAAAAATTTGTTTAATATGAATATGTATGAGAATGGTTGGGTAACATATCATTTAAATGATTTCAATATGGTTGTAAATGTGTTAGCTTCGGTTAGAATAGAATTTGATGAAGAAGTTAGGGATTTATTAATTCTATGACCTTTACCTGAGAGTTGGAATAGCCTGGTAATGGTGATAAGAAACTCAAATCCAGCTAACTCAAAGTTAAAGTTTTAGGATGTTGTAGGGGTGATTCTAAGCAAGGAATTGCAAAGAAAAATCTCTAGGGAATCTTCTAATTCAAGGAATGCTTTGACAATGGAAACTAGAGAGAGATAGAAGAATAGAGGAAGCCGTGGAAAATCAAAGGATTGGGCAAGGTCAAAATCCAAAAGCAAGATAGTATGATGGCACTATGGAAAGTATGGGCATGTAAAGAAGGACTATTGGGAACTTCGGGACAAGAAAAAGAAATAAGAAGAAAACAAGGAGGGAAATGTGGCAACAAGTAATGTATGTTAGGATGTTTTGGTTCTTTCTTTGCACACTATTAATGAATATTGGGTTTTAGATTCGGGGGCTTCTTTCCATGCTACTCCATATAGGGATTATTTTGTTGATTATGTTCAAGGAGATTTTGGGCATGTTTTTCTTGATGATGATGAGCCTTATAGCATAGTTGGAAAAGGTTTTGTTCAGGTTAATATGTAGAATGGGAATACTTGGCTATTAAAGGATGTCATACATGTGCCTACATAGATGAAATTTGATATCGGCAAGGTAGTTGGGAAGTGATGGTTATACTGTGATATTTACAGTGGAATCTTGAAAGGTTACCAAGGATGATCTTGTGATGGCAAGAGGTAATAAGATTGGAACCTTGTATTTAACCACTTAAATCACTAATGTTTGTAGTCTTGTGGCTTCAGAAGTAGATACAACATTGTGGCACTATAGGCTCAGTCATATGAGCCATAAGGGCATGGAGATCATAAAGAAGGATTTTCCTAGATAAACAGAAATAAGTTTGGAGTTCTATGAGGAATGCATATATGGGAAACAGAAGTGAGTAATGTTTCTCAAGGTTGGACCTAAAAAGAAAGAGAGTAAATTAAATTTGGTGCATTCTAATGTGTGGGGGTCGGCTCAGGTATCATCTCTTGGGGGTTCAAGTTATTATATTACTTTTATTGATGATGCAACAAGGAAAGTTTGGGTTTATTGTATTAGAAACAAATCTGATGTATTTGACACTTTTGTTCAATGGAAATCCTTGGTAGAGAATGAAACAGGTCTTAAGCTAAAATGTCTCAAGTCAGATAATGCAGGGGAGTATTACAACAATTAATTTGATTATTAATGTTCTAATAATGGAATCCGTAGGAAAAATATGGTTCCATGAAATCTGTGGTAGAATGGGGTGTCAGAAAGGATGAACAAAACAATAATAGAATGTGCTATGAGCATGAGATTACATGCAGGACTACCTCTTTCTTTTTGGGCATAAGTGGTGAGCACAGTTCTATACTTGATTAACAGAGGACCCTCAAGTGCCTTGGATGGAGGCATACTTGAGGAGGATTGGTAAGGTAAGAAAGTAGATTATTCATTTCTTAGAGTCTTTGGATGTCAGGTATTTGTCCATATAGACAAGGATGATAGGACCAAACTAGAGGATAAATTAGAAAATTGTACTTTCATTGGTTATGGTGGTGATGACTTTGGATATAAATGTTGGAGTATTAAGGACAAGAAAATCATTCAATCTAGGGATGTGGTCTTTAATGAGAAATTCATGTATAAGTAGCAGTTGGAGGAAAATAGGGAAGAATCTAAGAAATAATATGTAGCAGTAGAGGATCTTCCAGATGGGAAAGTGACACATGAGTCAGTTCAGGAACCTCCTCAATAGGAACCCCAGACTCCTATATTTAGGAGGTCTTCTAGGGTAAGAAGAGAACCTGAACGTTTTTCTCCTTCTCTTTATTATTTATTACTCACTGAAAGTGGAGATCTAGAGATCTTTGATGAAGGAATGTAGGTAGATTCCAAGAAGAAGTGGGAGCTAGCCATGGATGAGGAGCATCAAGCTCTCATGGAGAACCAGAAATGGGATTTGGTGACGCTACCTAAAGGAAAAAGAGAATTACATAACAAGTGGGTGTTCATATTCATAGAGGAAGGAGGAGGAAAGAAAAGATTCAATGCCTGGTTGGTGGTCAAGGGGTTTACACAGAAAAAAGGTATAGATTTTTATGATATTTTTTCTCCTTTAGTAAAAATGACTTCGATTAGAATTGTTCTAGGAATAGTTGCAGCAGAAGACTTACACTTAGAACAGATTGATGTAAAGACTGCATTTCTCCATGGTGATTTGGAGGAGGAACTATATATGCAGCAACCAGATGGATATGAGGTCAAATGTAAAGAGGAGATGGTGTGAAAACTAAAGAATAGCTTTTATGGCTTGAAACAAGCTCCACATCAATGGTTTAAGAAATTTGATAGCTTCATGATGGAGCAAGGTTATATTCGATGCCATTCTGACCATTGTGTGTATACAAATAAATTTGAGGATGGAAGTTATATTATTCTGTGTTTGTATGTGGATGATATGTTGGTTGCAGGTAAAAACATGCAGGAAATAAAAGTACTCAGGAAGTAGCTAAGTTAATCCTTTGCCATGAAGGATTCGGGGGAAGCCAAACAAATCCTTGGTATGAGGATATCTCGGATAAGAAGGAACAAAAGTTGAATTTATCTCAGGAAGAATACATTAAGAAGTTCTTGGAGAGGTTTAATATGAAATATGTTAAACCGGTTGGGGCTCCTTCGGCAGGCCATTTCAAGTTATCAAAGAAGTAGTGTCCTAAGACAGAGCAGGAGAGAAACCAGATGTCTAACGTACATTACTCATCAGCAGATGGTAGTTTGATGTATGCCATGGTGTGCACCAGGCCTAATATTGCCCATGCAGTGGGAGCGGTGAGTAGATTTATGAGTGATCCAGGTAGATATCACTGGAAGGTAGTAAAGTGGATCCTTTGATATTTGAGAGGGACCATGGGGAAAAAGAAATTCTACAGTGGATCAGACACCACTTTGTGTGGTTATGTAGATTCAGATATGGCTAGAGATGTAGACAATAGGAGAAGCACGATAGGTTATGTTTACACTCTAGGTGGGACAACAGTGAGCTAGATTTCACAACTACATAAGCTGGTGGATTTGTAAAACACAGAGGCTACGTATGTTTTTTCCATAGAGGACAAAAAAGAAATGATCTAGTTACATCAATTGCTTGAGGATTTGGGGTATAAGCAGGAGAAAGGAAAGTTGCATAGTGATAATCAGAGTGTTATACACCTAGTTAAGAACTCTTCTTTCCACTCTAGGATGAAGCATATACAGTTAAGGTACCATTTCATCAAGACAACTTTGGAGGAAGAGAAGTTGAATATGGAGAAGATTCATACCAGTCAGAATCATGTAGACATGATGACCAAGGTGGTCACAAGGGAAAAACTGAAGTTGTGTTCAACTTTGGTTGGTCTTCACAGAAACTATTGAAGGGTTGACAAGCTTTCTCAGAGTAAAAATAGTTTCCAGGTGGGAGATTGTTAGGTTGTGGAGCATGTTTTCATGTGAGAAAGTGTTGAAGAATGTACACTAATAGTATTGTACAATTTCCACAGTTATCTCGCCGGGGCTCAAGGCTGCATCCCCCAAAACAATTTGGCCTTAAAACGTGTCGGATATACCGAGAAACGTGCTTTTCTCATATGGGAAGGATTTTTGACCCATAGGTTAGTTTTGGCCCATGGTTTTTGATACCCATGGTTTTGTAAAATTTCTTAAGCAGTTGTCTACTTATATGGTTTTATACATATGGTAGATATAATGTAACATTGTAGATGTGTTTTGAATTCAGGTGTGAATCCTGTAGAGTTTGTTGAGCATGGCTCCAAATAAATATGGGTATTGTATTAAGAGAGCAGTGGCTTGTAATAAAATATGATCAAGTGATTCTTGGTGGACGTAGCCCAAATTGGGTGAACCATGTTAAATACTATCTCTTTGTGTTCTTTTATTTTATTCTACATTTTTATTTGAGATATGTAATATTTTATGCATATTAGTTTCTACTGTTGTGATTCAATGAGGGATTATTTCCCATATTTTATCCCTTATTTCCTAAAAAAGGGAGATAACTAGACAACATGAGGTTTAAAGTGTGATAAATCTATGGAGGTATACATTTCGATAGGGTGTTGAAGTTCATGTGGAGGACATGGAGCTTGAACAGTCTATGCTACGCCATCTTGGGAAACATGGGAGAGAGGCCTCTTTAGCTTCTGATGAGAGTTCTTCACATGGAGAAAGGAGAGCCATCGGCGTGTATCTAAACCCACATAGCAATCAACCATTGGTGCTTGGTTTTCCAAATCAAAGGAGCATTTGTAACCTAGTTGGTATCAATGGGAATAACCAATCGGTGCCTATGAGGTATAATATTTTGTTTGGGACATCCATGGATGCACATACCATTCCGATGTTTAGAGAATTTTTTGGGAAAAGTACAAGTATGCAAGGTTTAGGAAATGTGTATGGGAGTGGCATGGGATACACTTCTGGCATTGGAGAAATCTCATAGAACATTGGTGCATAGTTTAGTGGGACATTGGGGACTATAGGGACAACCACTTTAGGCCCATTACCAGTTATAGGAGGATCTAGAGGTGGAACCACTGGATCAGGAGGCACAGGACCAGGTGGATCCAGTGGATCTAGTAGAGGGAACACTGGAGGAAACCAAGGATATAGATCAAGAGGATAGGTCCTCAGCCACCTCCTCGGGTAATCTTTGAAATGTCTTTACACTTTCTAGATTACTAGGGTATAGAGGATGCTAAGGAACATGTGCATAAGTGTGAATTGCTATGACACACAAAGGGGATAGCTACCCTAGAGTGAAAGGCTCATCACTTTGCAACAACATTGCAAGGATGCATGCATAGATGGTATAGGAAGTAAAACACCTATCAAATAGTGGTAGACTACACTACATTTAATAATACCTTCCTAGAAGAGTTCCATATAATGGAGTTCGAGCAGAAGAGCATCAGTTCTTTGAAAGAGATCCAGGAGGCAATGGAAGAGAGTGTGTGGGAGTATGATGCACGGTTTAAGACTCTCTTGTAAAAATTATCATATGAAATTAACCCTTCACAACATTCTCACTAGTTTGTTGGAGGGTTGATCACTCCATTTAGGAGGGTATTGTCCCATAAAACATTTACTGACCCACACGAGGCTCTAGAGGTTTCCTTACGGGTTGAAGCAGTTGGGAGCATTGATACTGGTGTGAGATATTTTCTAGAGGCCCAAATCATTGCCATGGAAAAATAGTTAGAGAAGCTATTTGCAAACTATGCACATGAGACTCGTAGTGGTCTTTGGTGTGTGGATTGTGAATCAGAGGGGCATGCTAAGGATAGTTCCTTAGAAGTTAGTGCGTGCCATAGTGGTAGATTATGAAATTTTTGATGAGGACCATGATGTTATTAGATGCCCCCTGTTGCAATGTGAAATTCAGAAGACTGTTTCTTGCTACTATAATATATGCACCTCTACGACCCATGGTGCTAAGAATTGTAGGCTTATTGACCTAATCCATGAAGCCATTGATCATGGTGTCTATCAAACCAGCCTTTCTAGTGCTTCCAAGGAATATGATAGCCATTATGAAGGACATGTGGATGTAGGGGTGCATGGAAGAGGTTCTCGTGGAGGATTCTGTGGTCACAGTAATCACAGAGGATTCTATGGTCATAGTAACCGTGGAGGAAGAAGTGAGTTCCCACAAGGAACCTTCTACAACTAGTGATCTACAAAACATTATAAACGTGAGTGTCCAAATTTGTTACAGTGCTCATGGTGCAAGAAAAAGCATAAGTATGAGGAGTGATCTGAGTTATTTGAGCACATGAGCCAATAGTACTAGAAGGACAAGGGCATTAGGATGGTAAGTATAAATAAGGCCAACACACAGTGGATTCTTAGAGTGGCACGTGATTCAGGGTTAGAAGCTGTTCTAGTGACAACACGACTTGAGGCTACGTGTGCCAAAGAAGTACCAAGGTAAAAAAATATAGTCTCAAGGGAATAATTGGTGCACAAGAAGTATCTAGACCCTACCCACCAGAAGGAGGTATATCAAGAGAAAATGGATGTCATTCAGAGTTTGCAGGGAGAAATCTAGTGTCTAAAGGGGAAGTCTAGGAAGTAAGAGAAAATAAGGAATGTTGAGGCTCTATAGAAGGACCTAGATGAGGTCAAGGAAGTATGTAAGATGTTAAGGCAAGAGAATATTATTCCCTTGCTAGGAGAATGGCTATGGGAGAATATTCCACGCACCGAAGCGGAGTGCAAAAGATAGGTTTTGCATGCAAACCTCCCTCCCCATATCCTTGAGTATGACAAATAAATCACACTAAATGCAGTTGTGGATGGTTGGCTTCTAAGCAACATATTTATTGACACGGGAGCAGAAGCCAATGTTCTTACACTGGATTCCTGACATCAAATGGGAATGCCCACATTGCAGCCATCTTCGAATGTGTTGTATATGGCAAAAAAAACTAAGGCAATGACCATTGGAGTATTAAAGGATGCAATGATTACCATTCAAGGGACCAAGTTTACTAGAGACTTTGAAGTCTTGGCACTCGCCAAGGTAGAAACTTTTATAGCACTGCTTGGGCACCCATGGTGCTATAAGAACAATGTTGACCTGAGGTTCAATAAAGGATATTTCATTTTTGAGAACAAAGAAGAATGGGTAGTCATCCCTCTAATGGATGGGAAGTTAGTTCCTTACTTTAAACCTTTGGGAGAAGAGGTCCTTGATATAATTTATGTGCACTCCATAAGACAACCAGAGATAATTCACCCTAGAGGAGTTATCTAATTTGAGGATGCCTAGTCTGTGAGTGGTACCACAAGCATGGCATGTGATAATTGGGCACACAAGACCTATGAGTTAATTGGGTAACAACTAAGGGGGTATGTAACAAAAGTGACCAAGGTGCACTCACTGAAGCATCTAGGAGGAAAGAAGTTACCAAGTTACTCTAGAGGGGCATACCCTAAAATTTATTTATGAGGCATGGAAGCTCAGTGGAAATATGATGAAAAAAGAAGGGGGATGCTTAGTAACAGCCTACTCAGGAATGCAACACACTAGTGGGTTACACATCGGGAGAACCTCCTGGAGTGGCATGAGGTAAGAATCACATTCTTTGTAAGGTTTTCCAGAAACAACCCACCCACGGTCATTCAATACTACCATGGTAAAGAGACCGCTTCATTCCATATCCAAGCATGTGAGAAGTCCTAGATAGGAGGCACATAAGTCTTACCACCATCATTATGGGTACATAAAATATATTCCAAACTACAAGGTTTTGCGCATGTATGGTATATCCATTCAGAAACATGCTGAAAAATAGGAAATTGGCAGGAGCTGACAACTGATCTCATCTAATATTTTGAATATTAGAGCACAAACCCATTAGTGGATAAGGCATTACAACTGATCAAGCACCTTACGAGGGGGGATAGTGCCATGGTAGAAGATAGGGTACTATATTTTTTAGGTGAGCCCATTTTAGGGGCACATTTTGATGAGCACAAGTCAAAGGAGATGTAGTTTGAGAAAGCATGTATAGAAAAGGAAAAAGGAAAGATGGTTTATGTCATAGATGGAGAGGAACTGGAGAGTTTACATTCTAACCACTTCATAGGAACATGTGATGTTATAGATAGCATTAATGAAAGGAAAAATGCTTACCATGAGCCTTTAAAAATAAAGAATGATAACATTAGGTCAGAGACATAACCCAAGGAAGCAATCATTAGAGACTATTGGTCAGAAAAGGAGTTCTCAAAGATCATTGATTTATTATGTTAATTCTAGGATTTATTCCCTCATGGTTATCATGAACTCAAAGGTGTACACCATTCCTTGGGGAAGATGAAGATAAAACCAAAGGAAGGCATGCACACAATCCAGAAGATGCAATACCAAATTAATCCAAATTTTCATGGACGGGTCAAGGAGGAGATAGATAAAATGATAGCGTCAGGTATCATTAAGGCTGTAGAAGAATTAGAATGGATAAGCCCAATGGTCATCAACATCAAAAAGGATGGGAGGATAAGGATCTATGTTGACTACAAGGACCTGAATTCACTATGTGTCATTGATCCCTTCCCTACCCCATTTACTGAAGAAATATTAGAGGGAGTGGCTGAGTGTGAAGTCTACTCCTTCACGGATGGGTTCTCAAGGTACCACTAGGTGTGGATTGCAAAGGAAGACTAGAGAAAGAAAACTTTCGCCACTGAATGGGGAACTTTTGTCTATATAATTATGCCTTTTGGATTGAAGAATGCACCTTTGGTGTTCTTGTGTATTGTGGTACAAGCCTTTCAAGAATTCATCCATAAATTTCTTCAGGTCTATTTGGATGATTGAACTATGTACGATCTAGTCAAGGACCATTTTGATAACTTAAGACTGATGTTTGAAAGGTGTTGACAGTTGAGGATATCCCTCAGCATCAAGAAGTGTGTCTTTTCTACCCCATTTGGAACCTTTTTGGAACATATCATATGTAAGGAGGGCTTACTAGTATATCCCACCAAAGTTACATCCATCATGGGTTTAGGGGAGCCTACTAGTCAAAGTGTCATGCGTGGATTCCTTGGGCATACAAGTTACTATATGAAGTCCATCAAGGTATATTCTAAGATCGTCACGTCATTAGAGGAATTACTTAGACATAAGAGTGCCTTTCATTGGGGACAGACACAGTTGAGGGCATTTGACACTATGAAGGACAAGCTTGTCACAACACCCATTATCCATTTCCCCATTTAGATTAAACCTTTCCATGTTCATGTGGATGTCTTTGGTACAGCCGTTGGAGTAGTATTGGCACAACCTAGTGAAGGAAATGTTGACCATACCTTGTGTTTTGCAAGGAGAAATATAACATCAGTGGGACAAACTTACACCACTACTAAGTGTAAAGCACTATCCATGATCTACGTGTTGCACAAGTTTAGGCAATATCTACTGGAACCACAATTTGTATTCTACATAGACCACATGGCATTAAAATACTTAGTAAACAAGCCCGTTCTACAAGGGTGCATATGTTGATGGGTCCTACTATTCCAAGAATTTTAGTTCACAGTGGTTATCAATCCAGGAAAGAGTAATTTTGGGCCCAATTACTTGTCGAGAATTGACTCAGGGGAGGATGTGCAAAGCATTGGGGAGACCATGCCAAATACATAGTTTTTTCGGCGCATGCCCTCAGACTTAAAGGATATTACGGTGTTTCTCAAAATAGGCATAGCTCCAGAACAGATGAAATCATTAGAGAGAACTAAGTTAGCCATACATGCCACACCCTATATGCTGGTTAGTGGTGATTTGTACAAACTAGGACATGATGAAGTTTTGTGCCAGTGCATGCTAGAATATGAGCGCCTAACTATTATGGAGGAGGCACATGGAGGAAGCGTAGGTGGACACTATGCAAGGGATGCCACTGTGTGCAAGATATTACAAGATGTGTTATGGTAGGAAACCCTATATCATGATTGTAGAGAGTATTGCAAGGCATGTGATCATTGTCAGTGCTTTGGTAAACCAGGGTGGAGGGATGAAATTCCCTTGTGCCCTATTCCAAATGTAGAACCATTTGAAAAGTGGTCCATAGATTTTTTAGGCCCCATTTCTCCAGCTATGTGTAGGACATGATCACTCTATGTAATTACTTGCATGGATTATTTGAAAAGATGGGTAGAAGCAACACCCACCAAGGATTGTACTGCAGCTACAACAGTCAAGTTTGTATGGGAAAATATTATTACAAGGTATGGATTCTTGTTGAGCTTAACCAATGATAACTGTACGCATTTCCTAAATGAGACTGTTAGGATTCTGTTAGCAGAGTTCATGGTGGCTCATCATAAGACTACCCCTTACAATCCATAAGGAAATATAATTTTTGAGGAATTCAATAAAATATTGAGTCATACCCTGAAAAAAATTTGTGACGTTGATAGAAGATATTGGGATGTCAAATTATCTGCAGTTCTATAGGTGTACAAGACAACCTACAAGAGGTTAAATAAAGCCACATCATTCTAATTGGTGTTTAGTACAAAGGTTGTCCTACCCGTTGAATTTATGTTACCTTCTCTACATATAGCATGCACAGGATGATTGGCCAATGAACAAGCGCTAGAGAAAAGGATTGACAAATTGATGAAATTAGATGATAGATGATCATTGGCTAGGTGGATTCAAAAGACTAAAAAGGCTGAACAAAAAGCATGGCATGATCGCCACATCAGAAACAAATAATTTGAGATTGGGAAGATGGTATTGTTATATGATTCTAAGTTTCTTTACCATCCCAAAAAGTTGAAATTCCATTGGTTGGGTCCCTATATCATCTTGGATATCCTTAATTTAGGTGCGTTCCAGTTGAGAGCACTAGATGGAATGAGATTACCAGGCCATTTCAATGGAAGTAGGCTAAAGCCCTATTATAAATAAGTCTTCTTGGTGTTTGCAATAAGGTAGGTAATACCATTTAGTATAAGTTTCCCTTTATGTAATTTTCCTTTCTTGTGTTTCCCTTTCTCGTCATTTATTATGTTGTTTGTTTTACATTCCTTGGGAACTCGGTAACCACATTACTTTTTAAAGGTTGTGCATGCACAGAGGACTACACATCTATTTTAGAGTGGGGGTGGAGTAGATGTGAAAGTATAGGCCCCATAATACAAATTGAACTGGAAGTAGAAGTTACGATGAATTTCCTGGCTGATGGATACAAAGAACACGTAAGGATGAAGGAAGCACATGGAAGAAGAGGTGGATGGAAATTTTTTGTGTCAGGATAAGACCAAAGAAACCATATACATAGAGAAGTGACATGGAACAACATGAGGTAGGTGAGATAACAGAATCAGGTGAAGTGGATAGAAGAAGTACCTTCGACATTGTTAACATGCATGTTAGAGTCTTCTGTCATGATGGAATGTTTGCATACAATTGAAGGTTTTTAGAAGTTTTTTACGTAAGGTTGGGCATGCGTAAGTGAAGGCGTGTAAGGTCGTGGCTTGGTGGAAAAAGTTACATTTAACACTAAGTATATGGTGGTAGGTAAAATAACATTTAATGTTAGAAAGAAGGAAAAACTATAAATATGAATTCAGGAACGTCATTATTTACCTTGCATTTTAAAAAGAGAAAAGAGCTCTCGTGAACTAGGGCGTCCAAAGGCAATGATATATGGAGAGAAAATTGAAGAAATTTGAGAGGACGTGACTAGAGCAGATCTGCGTAAACCAGTACGAAAAGAGTACACTAGCATGGAGGAAGTTGTTGAGAAGGAAGTTGTTGAAGCATTGTCTAGTGGAAGAATTGTTCTATTTAGAGTTTTGGCGGCTAGGGCACAATGTTATGAAGGTTTCTTCGTAAGATTGAACATTGGGGTTGGATAAGAGTGGTAGAGTAGAGCAAGGAGAAGACAATGTGAAGTGATAACCTAACAAGAAGAATGGACACCAAAGAAAGAAATGATCTCACCTATGAAGGAGAATGGCAAGGGAAAGGGGAAGCAAATGAGTATCATTGTAAGAACAAATGAAGAATGGTATACAGAGATGTAATAACTGGATTGGGTATTACTAGGAAAAGAATTGGAATCTCATTTATGAAAGATGTCTGTAAGTGAGTATAGTCACCGCACTAGCACGAAAGAAAAAGAAATGGCTTTGGAGTTGGTTTTCCCAACAAATAAGAGGACACCAGAAGGCATGTCCCATCTACAGTGACGAAGTAAAGGTTAAGGTGGAGAAGGACAAGACTACTACAAATTTACAAATTACCCTACTTTGGAAAACCTGAGCACCTCTACCTGTGGCTAATGGCGCACGTTCATAAAGACCAATTTTATTTCATGGGGCACAAGATGCATACAACTACGTAGTTAGATTTCCAAGTTCACAGGACCTTATCTACGAAGGGGATAACATTAATGATGACCTAAGTGACAAGGAGGCCATAAAAGAAATAATTACTACATTTGAATTGTAAGAAACGATTATGATACTTTGACATTAAAAATATCCTATGCCCCGTAATGATGATTTATATGTGCTTGGTAACCAAGATCAATGACCAAGAGAGATGGAATCAAGTGAATAAGGCATGGACTGAATGTGTTCTGGAAAATATCTGAGGGGACCATATATAACTTGTCTGACTTTCAGCGTGGATAAAATTATTAGTAGCACAAAAGAAGGCAAAAATATACTATTTGGCAATGTCCTCGTCACCATTGTTTTCTTTGAGATTAGATTAACTTGATGGGCTGGAAAAGTTTTGTATGGGAGTTCCTAGAAGAGGATCGCTTTCACCCGTGAAGTGGTTCACAAAATATACATGTGAGATAATGACAACCACTCATAAGGTGCATTTAGAGAAATGGTACAAGCGCATGAGGTATGCATTTAGGGTGGAATGGATAATTCCAGAGAAGCTACCCGTGCTTGTGCAAGGAGAAGAAAAATTCATGGTTTATCAACACTTCTATATTGGCAGATTCAGGTTGATTGATGAAACAATGAGCCCATGGTGCAATCTTACATTCTCCTTCACTACGCAATAATTCTAAGTGGGGGTGGGCAGATTTAAAGAGGCCAAGATAATAAGGTTCGACCTTAGTGAGGTGGATCAAGACCATAGGGAGCTATGCAGAAAGTTAGTTTACCCCAAGAATCGTGCATACGTAGAGATATATGTCTCCCAAAAAATACAGATGATGAAACCAGTGATATTGCGAATTACTGGAAGGGCTGTGGAAGGAATATACCTTTGCATTAGGCTAAAATTTGAAAAGGGAGCATACTTTGAAAATGATGTATCCATCCTTGAGTTCCCTAATGGAAGAAAGAAGCCCACACTAAAGAAGAGGGAAAGGGAAGAGGTTTAGAAAGCACCAATTTTTTGGGCTACACAAGCGGTAAGAACACCGAAGACAAGCGCTAGGCCTAGTACTTATACATGGAGAAATAAGTCCCTAGTGAAAGACAAAGACTCCAGAGGAACAAGCACCAGAGTACGAGGAACCCATCACCTAGGAGAGGTCACCAGAGGAGGAGGAGAAGGAAGAAAAATATCCTGCCAGGAAGAAGAAGAAGGCGATAGAAAAGAATATTTATCGGAGGATACAGAGAGTTTGGAGGCATATAGAAGTGAAAGAGATGATGATGATGAAGATGAAACAGGAGGTGAGGACTATCCTATATATGAGTTCCATGACTCAGAGGAGGAAGGAGAGGAAGAAGAAAATGAATACATATTATCCAAGAGGGAACATTACAAGGAAGAAGAGGATACTCAGGACAGGGGGTAAGTGAGGAAGTCACAAAATAACAAAGGACCCCAAGCCTCACTAAGGAATAAGATATATGAGGCCGTGGATAAGGAAGTAGCCAATATCATTGAAATACCTAGTAGAGCAAGAGATGGAATGCAACACGGACCTAGTAATGAAGGAAACATAGGAGGAAAGCATAGAAAAGGAATATGTCAACATGGGATGGGATTCTAGTTTGGCTATGTAAGTTTTCTTAAGGCCACACACAAACAAGGAGAAAAAGTGTAGAGGAATTACAGGTTCTAGAGGATGGGATATAATGTTGACCCAAACAAGGTGTCTACATGCATGCTTTAAAAGAACCATACCAACGGAGCAACTCTTGGCTATGGCATCATTTGATGAGAAATATGCATACCTTTAGAATGATGAAAATGCTTTCTTGGGCATTTGAGTCCCACATTGATAAACCAGAATTTGAAGTGAGCCAAGGGGAAATAATGAAGGTACTAGAGTCAAAAGATGACAACGCCTTAGTAAACTCTTAGCGGCTATTAGACAAAAAAATATACAACATGTGTTTAACAAAGTTTCAATTGAAGTATATGCCATAATCTTTGGGAGGAACAAAAGGATGAAGTTCCTAGAGGAATAACTGGAGAAAAGGGAGGAGGAGTTGGAGAAGAGAACCAAGGAGTTAAAGCAGGAGGATACTAATTAGCGTACAACTATGGAATGTCAGTTGAAAGAAGATAAGGCAAGGGTGGGCATGAGGTGTATAAGAAAGCAGAGATGATCAAAGATACAATTTTATTAAAGCATCCAAATCTAATGCCACTAGCACAGAAGTATGGATCCACTTTAGAGTTTATAGAGGACTTTAATCGTGTCCTCACAATAGAAAGATGACCACCAGCATTAGATTGTGTAGAGGAGGCATCAATCACATAAAGAAAAGGAGGACAAGATAAAGGTTGTGGCCATTATGGTCCCAGTACATGAAATTCCTCATGGATGTGACAGCTACATCACCTAATTCACTGAGGCCGCTTATGGACAACTACACTGATAGAGATAGAGTGGCAAGCAGTCTGGTTGCCACCTATGAAGTAGAGATCAAGTATTTCCAGCATAAGAACAAGGGGAATAGGGCGGAACGTGACAAAATTCTAGCCGAGGTTGAGAAGAAATCATAGGCTATTAAGACCTTGTAGGGTTTAATCAAAAAACTAGTTGAAAGAGTTATATCCCTCAGATAACTTGAAAGGATGGACGCACTCAAGGATTTGGGAAAAAACTTAGAGGGAATCATTGAGATAATGAATACCCGAGGAGAAGGGATAAGATTTGAAGATGTGAGCAGCCCTAGTCGGTGACCTTTGTCAACAAGTATAGAGTGAAGTCGATACCTGGAATAATTTGAAGGTTAGACATGATGAAATATTTCCCTCTCCACTTGTAGAAATAATCATAGTTCACCATTATTTTATCCTTCCCCAAAATTCTTCATTCCTTTATTCTTTCTCAAAAATATTCAAGTAAATTCATTGTTTATTCTTTGATAAGGTGTTCCTGAGGGCCAAGAGACATAGGCATAGTGTGGGGTGATGTTAGTCCCTTAAAATATTGGCTAAGTACAAGAAGGCACATGGGACGTGATAATGGCCTATTTGAAGAAGGGCATGCGTAAGGATGAAAGCATAAATGATAGGTTTTTATGAGGGTTTTAGTAGAAATAGTAGTATGCACGTGTAAGGAATAGGAAATATCTTGGGACTTAACCATATTTGGCATATCAGGTAGAACATGAGGAAAGCATGACCCAACTGCACATGCAAAGTGGATAAGGTGCTAGCCTAGCAACTTGGTCCCAACTGAAGGAATATACCTTGTTATAGAAGATTCCAGAAGGTTATCATGGTAGAGGATGGAGAGCTCGCATCTGAAGAAGCATGCTCCCATGGAGGACCACTTGGACATATGGAAAGCAATCTATAACTTCAGAAAGGCATGGCGGTGCTTGATAAGGCTATATATATGAGCGTCGTAGAAGATAGGGAGATATATAGAGATACACATAGAGACAGATGGAGAGATCGAGAATTGGAGAGAGATGAAGCCATACAAAAATGTTGTGAGAGCTCCATTGGTTGGGTTTAGAGGATCTGTAGGAGTATGTTGTATCAAGGGGATGGGTCTGAACATTATATTCTTCTTTTTACTATGAAGGGCCTAAGTCCAGTTTGGATGCATGACCTTAGTCTACACTATCATATGGATATGTGAACTGTCCTAGTTAATGTAATGTCAGTTATAAACACGCTTAATATGAATATATGTGTGTTTCCAGTTTTACTTTCTTCTGTATGGATCATGTCATATATACATTTCATATGAGTGGGTGTAAATCCCTGTGCATTTATTTTGTGTTATGATTCAGATCTATGTTCTATTATGATTTTCTTATATGAATGAACACATTGGTATAGAAGACATTCTGAGAGCTAAGATGAATGTATGGTTCCTTTCCAATCTATTCACTTAAGTTTCTTTCATAAATAATGCACTCTCACATAACTCATATAAAGGAGGGACTCATCACCCATGCATTCCTCGGGTGAGCACCCACTAAGTGATAGGTCGGAACACATGGGATTTACTTTTTATTTGAGAGGGCATAAAAATACAAGCTACGCAACAAAAAGGGGAAAAATTTAGACACCAAAATTGGGTCACACTCCACTTGGTCCCCTTTCAAACAGCTAACTTAAACACTTTTACCTAACCATGACCCTTACATCACACATTAATATTAATTTAATCACTTTAATTAAATTAATACTCATCGTCACTTTATTAATTATTTAACTATCTTAATTAAACCAGTTTCCACCCCACCTAGACACCTCACCCCACCACCTCACCTAGACACCTCATTATAAACCTATTTTTAGTATCTATCCACTCACCATAACTAAATAAGACTTAGTTAAAATCTAAAAATCAATGCCTATTATTCCTCTAACCACATTCCCCCTAATTAAAATATAACGTCCATTTCAATCCATGATAAATGGAAAGACATAGCCCAAATGATTGCGAAGATATGTCATTTTTAGTAAACCTAGGGAATCCCACTTTAACCGATGCCAGTCATCCCAAAACCGGCATTGCTCAACCCTAAACCTTTTTCGGTTACCATATAACCATTTTGGTAACCTTGTTTGAGAGGTTAGATACATTCTCAAGTTTTTTAGAAAAGTATAACTACATGTAAGAAAGAACTAGAACTCTTTCACGTATCCAGGAAGCCATAGCCAACAACAAGACAAATCTAAAGGTATCACTCTCACGGTAGCATTCCAGGAAGCACTACCATGGCACTAAGCTTCATCCCACTAATCAATAATTACCCCCACCCAGCCATTGAACCTACAACGTAAGTAAGTGTGTTTATCACCTACTTCATTCCATCCTTGTTTTTTTTTTTAAGTTTTTTTTCATCTCTGTTATCATTTTCGATTAGCATGTCCATTTCCCCACCATTCACTTTCCTCCAAACTCAACCCGTCGCCACCACACCATTAGATCATCTATACATGACCTTTATACATCTCTGAGTGTTCCTAAGATCCCCATAGACCTCACCATTCCCCTTTTCATCTCTGTCTAACCTTAGAACAATTTCCACAATCAGATCTTATTGACTTCCCATGACCATCGTTAGTTCCCTCTAAACCATCATTGGTTATATCAGACTGATACCAGTATCTATATTTGGCCATCCTATCAATAACATAACCTAATAATCTTCACCCAAACAACCTAACTGACCTAGAATCCAACCCTAACCATTACCATAACCCTGACCAAGTACCCCACCTCCAGATCCTATTATAACCTAACCTGTTATATTCGATTTTCTTATTGTATTGGAATGAGATACCTAAATCATATCGAATACAATAGGACTTTTTTTACATACATTATTTCTCACATTAAGTTGTATTAAACAATGGATTAACATCCATCTAGGAAGTATCATACTTCCCAGATTTAGCACACACTATACAGTCTAATGCCATATTTTGTTTAACTCTCTTTTGTGGTCTTGTTTTATATTCCAGGTAGTTCCTCCTAGTCAAAAGGAATCTCTCACATTCAACATTGGATCAATAATTTAGAACGCGCACAAAACCTTCAAACTAACCATCGCAACAGGTATTCCTCCTCATCCCATAACATTATCTATTTCATCACATTCAAAACGTAAAGAAAATGGTGAAATAGTAATCTCCACATACTTTGAAAGCATGTACAATGGTAGATAGCTCCAAGTCATGGGGAGCATAATTCACCTCATGTAATTTGATTTTTCTACTCTCATAAGCAATCACACGGCCATTTTGTAATAAAACACCCCCTAATCCTTCACTGGATTCATCTATCACTACAGTGAAGTCCCCATTGGGATCCGGAACTGTTAAAACATGTGTTGTAGTTAATTTTTCTTTTAGAAATTTAAATGCACTCTCACATTTTTCATTCCAATTAAATTTCTTATCCTTTTTTCTGTAGTTAAGTGATTAGGGCAGCAAATCTAGAGAAGTCTTTCAAAAAAATCTGGTAATATCCATCTAATCCCATGAAGATTCTAACTTCATGCACATTTTTAGGAGTTAGCCAAATTATTATAGCTGCAATTTTTTATGGATCTACAGAAATTCCATCCTTGTTGGTTACGCTCTCAAGGCACTGCACCTAATTTTGATAAAATGAACACTTTGAAAGTTTACGATACATTTTTATTTTTCTTCATACACCTAGCACAATCCTAAGATGTTTATTATTATCTTGAACAATTTTTGAATAAATGATAATGTCATCCAAGAATACTAGCACAAACTTATCCAAGTATTCTTGAAATATATTATTCATTAAATTCATAAAATCCGTTGGAGCATTGGTAAGCCTAAATGGTAGCACAATGAACTCAAACTGACCATACCTTTTCTGAAAAATATTTTTTTGGATATATTCTTCTTTTATTCTCAATTGATGATACCTTGATCATAGATCAATCTTATAGTAAACCGATGTACTAGTCATCTGGTCAAAATATCATCAATCTTTTAAAGGGGGTACCTATCCTATATCATGGATTTGTTGAGCATTCTATAATCAATACATAACCTGAGTGTTCCATCTTTTTCTTAACAAAAATAACCAGTGCTCCCCAAGCTGAGACAATTAGTCTTATCAATCCTTTGCATAAAATTTCTTGAATTTCAACTTTCAGTTAAACAAGTTCAGTGGTATTCATCCTGTAGGGGGCCTTAGAGATTGGTTCGGTTCCCAATTTGATGTCAATTGTGAAATTAAATTCTATTTTGGGTGGAATGCTAGGTAGTTCTTCTGAAAATATGTCACTATACACTCGTAATAGCGGATGGTCTTCCATAGAACTCTTACCTTCTTCCCCAAAACCTGAAATTTTTACAGCATAAAGCAAGTAGCCTTTATTCTTGGCCTTTTTGATCTTCATGGCTGAAATTTGCGTAGCTGAAAAGTCTCTTTTTATCCCCTAAATTTATGTTGTTTTATGCATATCATCTAAGCATTTAATAAGCTTTTCATAGAATTATATTCTCTCCTAGTGTTGGTTCATCCACTTTATACCTATGGTTATGTCATATGAGCCTAAGGGTGCTACGTATAGGTCTAGTTCAGTGGTGAAGCTCGGTAGCTCCAATGTTGTGTCAAACAAACATTGGTTAACCATGTAAAAAGAGTTGTTCCCATATTGGGAATTCCATTATATTTTCATATATCCATATTTTCTTTTAATTTTAGATGTAAATTATTAGAAATAAAAAAAAATTGTTGCATCAGTATCAAATAAGATAGTTACAGGCAGTCCAAATAACTTACCTACAACTTTCATAGGAGTTGATTTTTTTTTCTTGTTTGTCAGTTACTGTAGCATGTATTTTATGTTGCTAATTATTGTCCTTCTTACTTTAAGTATAATAAATTGTATAATGGTTTAGGCTGGATAGAAAACATCACCCGAATAGGTCCCCTTTTTCCTTTCAAACTTATTTTTAGAATTGAATGCATTATTCTGTCCATTTGGTTTTTGTCAATTTGTTCTAAAGTTTGCAGCAGGCTTAGCTATTGTAATTTTCTTTCCATTTCTATTCTTACTACCAAACATTTTCCACCTAACATTTATTAGGTGCAAGGGGTGACGGTGAGTTAAAATTTTTCTTTTTCTTTTCTTTCTTATGTGTAGAAATAGCCTTCGATGTCTACTCCTATTTGATAGCCTTTACAAATACCTCTTCCATAGTTGATGGCCCATGAACAAAAAATTCCCCTCCAATAACTGGATTCAGACCCATAATGAACTTTTTGATGTGAAACATATCATCATTTTAATATTGAGGTACATATTTCATAAGTTTTATGAACTTCTCCCAATATTCAGTAATTGTCATTTTTCTTTGTGATAAAGTCTAAAATTTAAACATCTTTTGATCATAGTACAACTGTGGTAACTAGTGCTATCTAAAATAGGATTTGAAATATTCCCATATTATACTAGCTTCATCCACACTCAGTTCTACCTTATGGCTATCCCACTAAGAGGATGTTTCATTGGAGAGATGATAGGCTCCCTAAACATCCTTAGTTTCACAGAGAAGTTTATGATGGCAAAATACTTCTCCATCTCACTGAGCTAATTCTTGGATCCATCCCCTAAGTTCATACCATCAAACTTAGGTGGGTTGATCCTCTTAATATCATTCATCATCTCTGCTTCCAAATGTGCCCTCTTATTCTCTGGTTGATTTATAACATTAACACTGACATTCACAGCATTAAGATCTACCACATTATTATTATTATTACCAACATTGGGATCCTCAACATTTATGTTGTTTTCAAAATTAGGCTAGCTTTGAGGTTACTCATTTCCATTTCTATCATTATTGTTATTAGTTCCCATGGCCTATTATTCCTGAATAGCCATATGATTTTGCGTGTCCTAAAAGACAATGAGTATTTCATTCAAATTTTGCGTTATGGTTGCTTCGCCACCTATAGGTTGGTTATTAACAACAAATCCTATTTTCCTAACCATTTTTTTTGTTAAAAAATAATTAATTTTAAGTTAGTGCAGGGACTCAATAATTCCAAGAGCTACAACCTTCAGCTCTGACACCAAAATGTAACAACCACTTTTAAATACTTCAATTTAAGGGTTTTTTTTTAATTATATAAACAGATCTCATGCTTCATTGTTCTAAATATACCGAATATAGAACCACATCAATCTAATTCAATCCATCCTATAACAGTTAAACCATTTGCAGTGGTATGGGTCGGTTGATTTTGATCCCCCATAGGTTACTCGTTACAAGTGAGTAAACAAAGTATACTATTGGTTTCCTTTTTTAGGAATTGATAATCAAGTGTTTTTTTTCAAGTGTATACCTGGGTATCTGTCATTTGACTCTAATTCAGTATCCTACACCTTTATATCTTGGTGAAATCAGGACAGTGTAATCATCAGCTTACACTACTTTGGCCAAAGTTTCAAGACATGTTTTCTATGCTTGGTTCTATGACGACACATTCATCATTGGGAACTTATCTTTCTCCATATCACTTAATTTTATTTATCTAGATTAATATCATATAATGGAGTTAAAATTAGTTACTAGCTATGTAAAAGGTACAAAATCATATTAACCTCTATGAAGAAGCACTTCTATGCCAACTTAGGTTGCCTATGGGAGAGAAAATTCTTTCGTAATGACTTGCGTCATTACGTAATCATTTCCTTTCCCATAGCCAATATAAATTAGGATCGGGGTAACTTTTTCGTGTAGGGAAATTAGCCTAAGCAACCCTAATGTAACTTGATTCTTATAAGTATTACGATTGTCACAATATGTGGAACTTGACGGGGTAACTTAGAATATCTACTATACATAAGTATCAAATTAATGACCTATGTCATTAAATGGTTACTACTTTATAACAGCCATTCTGAGTTGGCCTTCCAAGTTTCATTCATTGGTAACATCATATCTTTTTTTTTTTTTAAATTAATTTAATTAAATTATGACATATTATCCTTAAGTCACGATGATACTCTTATCACCTTTGTATGTGTTCCTAAGGTCCTAAAACTGTAAATTCATTGTAAGTTGAATACATATTAAATTTATACATTTACATCATTTTTGCATCTTAAATTTAATTTTAAATAGATTACTGTGATATAGTTGTAGTCTTTAATATGGTTATTTACATCAATATAGTACCATTCCCTAGGATAGGCATTTGATTGAACTAACTATCTAACTAATTAATTAGCAATTCATGTTGTATTTTCCTCGCATATATAACTATAACTTATTTACGCACTAACAATTAAATATGTTATATCTTATCACCTTAGCATTATAAAACATAAATCAAGCATAAGTCTCATAATGTTACATCACCTAAGTAGAAAAACATATTTATAACATAACTTATCCATATTGTTTACAACAAAAAATAAAAATACAACTTCCATATTTTATTTTTTTGAGATAGCTAAAGAATTCAATAGGCTAAATAGTATTTTAATTATTTTAAACAAAACATCGAAGGATATAATCATTTACAATCATATTATGAAATCAATACAATATAACATTATAATCAAACTATTTGAAACAAACAATTTCTTTCAATAACATCTGCCAGGAATACTTAATTTCTGCCATCTGTAAAATGTTAGAAAAGGTTAGTTCGAATGAACCTTCATGCAGGGTTCTTTTTATTGCTTAAGAGCTTATGCCAACATAATATTCAAATAAATGAAATATTGAAATATTAAAATAATATTATCAAACATAAGAGTATACAAAAAAAATTAGTATATCCTTAAAAAATGTTTTACTTTACATCGACAAAAGAATTGTTCATTGCTTGTTATTTTGAGAACCTTATTGGTAAAATAAAAAAGGACATAATTCATAACAACATAATTATCCTCTAACACACTGATTCTTAATTAAAATAGATAGAAATCATATAATGAAGCAAAACTAAACACATATTTCCTTTCCTTAACTTGATTATTATTATTACTATTGAGGGATACTATTCCTTTTCCTAAGGCTGGGATGAGACCACTATTGAGGATATTCCTTATTTTCCCATAATTAAACAGTAACCAATCTTCCTTAACATAAAGTAATATTTCAAATCAATATAATGATATGGTCAAAGGATAATAGTGGAATACTATTCCTTATTTATAAGTGTTATCCAAAACACATAGACATTGACTTATCGAAAAGGATTATGTTTAGCAAGCCGAACAATAATCCAAAGTAGAAAAGAAATCCTCAAATAACGATTATCATTGATATTCAAAAAAATTAAGGTAAATATTATTACCTTAAACATTTCAAATACCCTAATAACTAACCAACATAGTTATCACTTAAATACCCCAAAGGGGATAAACATAAAACATGTCTATACAAATTCCCTAGAGATCACCCCCTGTAGTCACTTTTACATCCACCAAAGGACAAGGGAATCCCATGTGCACCACTATATCACCCAGTAGGCACGTGTGGGTTTCGAGTCTCTCTTTTATGTGAGTTGAGTGGGAAATAATCGTCTATGATACAAAATTTAAACGAAGTGAGTGGGTATGAAACATGTGAACATCATAGAGCTCAGAATAGATCTAGATCATTGCAGTCATTACAGACATAGATAATTTAATAGACTTAAAGAACTGAAATAGAATAGAAATTAAAATGCACATGAATTCATATTCATCTTATAAACAAACATGAAAAGGAAGTATGAAGAATCATGTATGAATCTGAACCAAGAAGGATCATATTCAATTAACTTGGTAACCTCATTACATTTATCAGACTTACTACAAAACAACACATTATGGCAGACCAAAGTCATGCATCATAACTGGATCTATATCATTTAGCTCTCAAAAATAATTTTTATATCCCCAAGCCCTTGATACATCCTGCTCCTATATTTAATCTACCCAACCCAAACAGAGTTCTGTGTGGCATTTCTACAGGGCTCCACTCCTTCTTCCTCTCTCTCTATACCTGATTCCACCTCTCCTTTTTTCTTCTTCTATGAGCACTCATATATATAGGCATCCCGAAGTGCCAACTAATCCTTTTATAGCCTCAGATCCATCACCAATTTCCTGAATGTGGTCCTCCATGGGAGCATGCTCCTCCAGGCCTGAGCTCTCCACTTTTTGTCATGATGGTCTTCTAGGAGCTTCCATCACATGGAATATTCCTTCCTAGGCCAACCTATCACCAAGTTGGCATCTTATCCACTTCGCATGTGCAGTCGGGTCACACTTTTCTCGTGTCCTACCTAATACACCAAATATGGCTAAAACCTGAGACCTTGTCTTCCAGCGTGCAACACGACCCTTCTAAAACCATCCTAGAACCATGCCTTGTGTGCCTCCTCCTTGTGTTCCCATCCTTCAACCTAGGCCTTGCGTGCCCATGCACCCCTGTGTACTTAGTCAATATTCTGGGGGGGCTAACATCACCCCAAACTACACCTATTCTCTTCCCGCGGGAACACTTATCCACTAAATAAAGAATCACAATAGACTTAACGTCATGGGAAAAGAATAAGGGGATGAAGAATTTGGAAAAGAAGAAATAATGGGGAAGTGATGGAATTATTGCAACAAGCTAGGAAAATATTTTTGCAAGTTGGCATCCAACTTGTTCCAGGCATTGACTTCATTTTTCTCTCTCTGGAAAAGGTTGCCGATTAGGGTGCTTACCTCCCCAAAACTTAGTCCATCTCCTTGAGTATTCATAGTGTCAAAAATTTTCTCCAACTCCTTGCCCATGTCTTCAAACATGTCCATCCTTCTAGTAATATGTGGGTATAGCTCCTTTAGCCAATTCTTAATTGTACCTTAGGGCCTCAATAGGATCTGACTTCTTTTCAAGCCTTGCCAGGATTCTATCCTGCTCTACTATGTTCCCTTTATTATTTTCTTGGAACTCTTTAAGCTCTTCTTCATAGTTGATGACCAGAATACTCGTCACTTTATCTCTTTCTGTGTAATTGTCATATGCAACCTTAGTGGTATGGGAAGCAATATTTACATCACCAAGGAATTTGTTGTATTCATCCATGATTGCTACTACCTTCAATTTATCCTCCTTCTCTACGCGCACTGTTACTTATTCCATAGATTATAAGGCTATAGGTTGTCTTTCCATGGTGAGGATGTGTGTTAAGTCTTCAAGGCACTCAAGGGAAGATCCATAGTTTTTCCTAGGTGGTGCTAGGTCTGGATGCTTCAAAACAATGGCATCACTGATTGATTCTACTTTCTTATGTACTTCATGCACCCTTTCCTTTTCTTCTCTGAGTTCACCCTTTAGCTAAGTGTTAATTAACTCCTCTTGCTTTAAATCGTTGTCTTTATTTTTTAGCTCTTCCTCCTTCCTTTCTAGATCTACTTCTAGAAATCTTATCATGTCATTCCGTCCAAAGAGCCTAGCCTCAACCTTGACTTAGACCTTATTGAGCGCTGTATAACTACTCATCTGAAAGCTGCTGAGATTTTACCAAGGGGTTGTCTCCTTTTGACTCTGGTATTTCCATTAGTGCCCCCTAGCTTACCTCAAACTCTAGATCATTGATGTGGGACTCAATTTACCAAGAGAGCATCTTCCTCATCCGAGGGTATGCACCTTCTTCATCAAGTGACTTCATTGCCATGAGTTGATCTATTGGAATGGTGCTTTGGAAGTACATGCACAACACCTTATTAGGATCATTAATTTATCCCATTCCTTGCCTCTGGATCTCCATGCGCTTTCCCCCTGTGTGCGTGCCCTTAGGAACAGTTACCGTTAGACTAGGGCCTCCTGTGCTGGCATGATCTTTCCCTGCGTTGTCTTCTTTAGCTTCCTTCATCACTACATTATTGTTGTGCTCCAATTCTTGTTCTACCAAGGCTTCGATTATTTTCATTGCTTCTTTTTCTACCACCTCATTTATTTTCTCCTTCATGAGGCTTAGAGTTTTCTGATCATATGCGCCAAATTCTTCACTTCTTTCCATGTCCTAGGCACCTTCCTCCCCCTGGCTACCCTTGCTCCGCACGAAAAGGAACTCATGTTCCTCTTCTCCGCCCTCTTCTTCTAAACCATTCATGTTGAAAAAATGTGGTTCTTGGTCCTCTTTATCTTCCTCATTATCATCCCTCTCACCTATTTATTTCTCCAAGCTCTCTGTCTCCTTTGAGTCAGCTTCCTCCATCACCTTCTGTCTCTTCCTAACTAGGGATTCTAGTATAGGAGACTCTGATTTTTCTTCCTCCTCTGGTGATTTCTCCTCTGTGATGAGCTTTTCCCAGTGTTAGCACCTTCTCTTTGACTAGGGACCTCTTCATGTGCATGTAATTACTCATTCTATGGCTTGTTCCCAGGGTGCTTACCACTTGAGTATCTTTAACACTTGGTTCCTTTTTCTACATTTCTTTTTCCTTTTGTCTGGGCGTGGGATTCTTCCTACCTATAAGGTCCTTTGGTATAGCTATCTTGTTTTCAAGATAAGTTCCCTTCTCAAACTTGGGCTTTATCAAAAGGTATACACACACCACAGACCTCCCTATAATATTTAGAGTCAGGGTTTTTACCATTTGGACTTCATGTGAAATGTACTTTTCCACTAATGCGTGCTTGTTGGGGTATACCAACATCCTATGCATCTCCCTGTGGTCTTGGTCCAAACTTCCAAGGTAAAGCTTTAACTTTTTGGACTCTTTGAATCTGTTAACTCCCACCTGCAAGTATTGAGCTATGAAGGTGAATGGGAGTTGCACCATGGGCTCATGTTTTCATCAGTCAACTTTAACCTACCAATACAAAAGTGTTGGTATACAGAAAACTCATCTTCTCCTACTGTAAGCACTGGAAATTGTTTTTGTATTCTCCATTCTACCCTAAACAAATTCCTTAAACACATATACCACTTTTCAAGACATGCCTTGTGAATGGGCATTATGATATCACAAGTGTATTTATAAAATATTTTTTTAGGTGAGGGATCTTTCTCTAGGTACTCCCAAATGAAATTGTCTACTGCATCTGGTACCCTAATTTCTGAGAACAAAATGGTTAAGAGGACATTACCAAAGAGAATATTCTCTCCTTCTTGTGCACTGGTGATAATTTTATCTGTAATGTATGCAGACATATTATAGATGGTGCCATCTGATATTCTTCACCAAAAATTTAACCAAGACTTGTTTACATGGGTCCATCTTTCTTACGTGTTGAGTTTTTTTACTATGCACGTAGCCATTCTTATCACTGTGTCTTGGATATCCATGATATCAAAGTACCTTGACCCCTTCTTGTACACATATGCAGGCACTGTTTCCTTAATTTCTTCCTTGTCGCACATGTCATCCTTTATATCTTCTCCTTCACAGATAAGGCCTATGAATTTTGAAATTAGCTGAGGGGTTATGCACATCTTACACCCTGCAAAGTGAAAGTGGTCTTCATGTATGTGAAAAATCAGCCACTGATAGAGGCACTCTGGCTTTCCAAAGTAGGGCAACTCATAGCGTTGTAATAAACACAGCTTCTCCAACTTCACCTTGACTTCATCGCTATAAATTGGTAACCCCTCAAGTGTTCTCTAGTTATTCGGGCAGCACTAACTCCAACTCCATTTCCTTCTCAATCACATTTGTGCGATGATTGTAGTCACTTACTGTCATTTTTCTCAAGTGGGATTCCCATTCCATCCCGAGCGAAACCCCATCTGGGTACTGCATTTCTGCATACCATTCCTCATTAGTACTTGTGGTAGTCTCTTGTTGTTTTCCCTTTCCCTTGCCCTTCTTAGGTGTTACTACTGGTTTCTTGGGTGCCATTTTGTAGTTTTTCTCTGTATTTCAATGTCTCTTCCTAGCTCTACTCTTCTATCTTTTCTAAGTTCAAATATCAAACCTGTAAATAATACTCTTTTCCAACGTATGCCCTAGCTACCAAACCCCAACTAGAATATATTTTCACAAGATGATGCTTCTCCACAACTCTCCCCACGTGCGTGAATTACTTCCCCCTCAATTTGTAGATCCAAACTAGTCACTCACGATTAAAATATTCCAATTTTTCTTTGCATGGATCAACTCTGGAAACCCTAGTTCACAAAAGCTCTTCCTTCTTTGTGTTCACAAAATAAATAAATGAAGTTCCCAACCTTCTATTTATAGTTTTTCCCACATTTTTAACATTAAATGTTACCTTACCTACCTCTTTACTTTAACACTTAATGCGGATTTTCACCAAAGTCTGACTTTAGCACTTTAACTCATGCGCCCAACCTTGCGTGGACAATTCCCCAACCTTATGGCATGCAACCAATCCATCTTGACAGGAGACTCTTGCGCACATGTAACCAGTGCCAAAGGCACTTCTTCTGTCATGATTTTTTCTCTTGCCTACCTCGTGTTGTGTTTGCACTTCTTCCCTCTCTTGTACATGGATCCCCAATGTAGCCTTACCCTGACACCAACCATCCTTTTTCACATTTCCTTGCATGTACTTCCTTTATAGGGCCATTCAACCAGGCTTTCTAATACAATCCTTCCTGGCGCTTCACCCTTAAATTTATTGCACCTTACTCCACCCCACACTAAAATGATGCACAGTCCTCTGTGCAGTTATAACCTTCAAAAAGTAATGGGATAACCGTCACCCAAGGCATAACACAAAACAACAACGAGAAAGGAAAACACAATAAAATAAAATGCATTAAAGGAAATCCTAAACTAATTGACAATATTGCCTTATTTACAAACAACAAGAAGACTTATTTATAGTAGAGCTTCAGCTTACTCCCATTGAAGTGTCCTGGCAATCTTGTCTCATCTAGTGCTTGTAATTGGCATGCGCCTGAATCAAGGATGTACAAGATGATGTAGAGACCCAACCAATGGACTTTTAACTTCTGAGGATGGCGTAGAAACTTAGAATCATATAGTAAGACCATCTGCCCCACCTCAAAATTGTTGTTCTTAATGTGACGATCATGCCATGCCTTTTGTTTTGCTTTCTCCTTCTTCTGGCTCCACTTGGTGAGTGATCATCTTTCATCCAATTGAATTAACTTGTCAATTATTTCTTCTAGCACTTGTTCATCAGTCAATCCTCCTATGTGTGCTATACGCAGAGAAGGTAACATGAATTCAACTGGTAGGATAGCCTCCATGCCAAACACCAATTGAAATGGTGTGGCCTTATTCAACCTCTTGTAGGTTGTCCTATACGCCCAAAGAACAAATGATACTTTGTCATCCCAATCCTGTCTACCAACATCACAAATTTTAGTCAATGTGTGGCTAAGTATTTTTTTAAATGCCTCAACAGTTCCATTTTCCTGAGGGTGATAGGGAGTAGTTTTGTGATGGGCCACCATGAATTATGACAATATAATCCTAACCATCTCATTGAGGAAGTGCGTACCTCTATCACTTGTTAAACTCAATGGGAATCCATACATGTTGATTATGTTTTCCCATAAAAATCTAGCAGTGGTAGCCATTGTACAATCCTTTGTAGGTGCTGCCTCTACCCACCTTGTCAAATAATCAGTGCAAGTGAGGATATACTGTGAACCAGTCCTTCATGTCGCTATCGAGATTGGTCCAACAAATTCAATATCCCACTTCTCAAATGGTTCCACACTGGCTATTGGTCGCAAGGGAATTTCATCCCTTTTTCCAGGTTTTCCAAGGCACTGGAAATGGTCACAGGCCTTGCAAAACTCAATGCAATCTTGATAAATGGTCTCCCACCAAAGCTCGATGAGTAGAATCTTCCCCATGGTTACATTTCCTACATAGTGTCCTCCTGCAATCCCACCATACGCCTCTTCCATAATTTCGGTGTGCTCATGCTATAGCATGCAAAGGTTCATAACTTCATCATGACCCATTTTGTACATATCCCCACTAATTAGCATGTAGGGGACAATGCGTATGGCCAACTTCTTCTTCTCCAAGGCCTTCATTCCATCTGGTACCATGACCTGTTTTGAGAAATACTGCAATGTCCTCCAAATCCGAGGGCGTGTGCCACAACCTAAACAGTTGTGCATCTGGCATGGTGTCTTCAATGCTCTACGCATCCTCCCCTGAATCAATCCTAGAAAAATGATCAGGTCCGGAATTACTTTCCTTGTTTGAAAACCACCCCGAACTCAAATTATTGGACCAATAGTACCCACCGACATATGTGCCCTTGTAGAATAGGCTTGTTCACCAAGTATTTCAATTCCATATGGTCAGTGTAAAATATAAAAGGGGTTACCAACAAATATTGTATAAATTTATGAAGCGCGTAGATTATTAACAATGCCTCGCACTCAGTCATAGTGTAATTCTGCTCTGCTGGTGTCAATTTTCCTGCTTGCAAAGCACAAAGGATAAGCAACAATCCCTTCACCAGGATTGTGTCAATTACTGATCCAATGGTGGTTCCTGAGGAATCCACATGAACATGGAAAGGCTTATCCCAAGAAGGGAAATCGTAGGATATGCGTGGTGATAAGCCTATCCTTCAAAGTGTCAAATGCCTTCTGTTGCATGCCTCTCCCCAATGAAAGGAACTTTTATGTCTAAGTAACTCTTATAAAGGCACAACGATCTTATCATACCCCTTAATGAAATTTCTATAGTAGTGGCCCAAGAAATATGCACCTTTGACTAGTAGGTTCCTTCAATCACAATTACTGCAACTTTTGCGGGCTCTACTAGACTTACATATGATGTGCCCCAATAATTTCCAAATAGGGTAGATCAGCATTTCTTAATGTTTATCCTTAACTGCCAATACCTTTCAAACATCAGCCTTAGTTGTCACAATGGTCCTTTACTAACCCATATACTGTCCAATCATCTGATGTAGACTTGAAGGAATTTATGGATGAAGTCTTGGAAAGCTTGTACCACAATGCGTGAGAACACAACAGGCAGCATTCTTCAACCCAAAAGGCATGACCGTATAGGAAAAAATTCCCCACTCAGTGGAAAAATTCTGTCTTCCTTTGGTCCTCCTTTACAATCCTTACCTGGTGATAGCCTCGAGAATCCATCTATGAAAGAATAGACCTCATGCCCTACCACTCCTAAGATTTCTTCAGTAAATGGGGTTGGGAAAGGATCAATGATACATACTACATTCAGGTCCCTGTAATCAACACAGATCCTTATCCTTCTATCCTTCTTGATACTAATCACCATTGGACTTATCCATTCTGACTCTTCAATAACTTTCAATAATACCTGATGCTATCATTTTATCTATTTCCTCCTTAACCTTCATGCGCAAGTTAGGATTCATTCAGTATGGTCTCTTCCAAACCATGTGTGCACCCTCCTTCAACTTAATTATCATTTCCCCCAAGGAATGGTGGACGCCTTTAAGCTCATGATACCCGTGGGAATAAATCCTCAAACTCACGTAAAAGATCAATGATCTTAGACAGATTTCCTTCTTTTACCAATAGTCTTTGATGATAGCTTCTTTAGGATCTTCGTCTAAGCCAATGTCAACCTTCTTTGTCTTTAAAGGTTCAAGATAGGTGCATGTCCATTCATCAGAAATATCTAACACCTTGTGCATCCTACAGAATGGTTCACATCTAAGTTTTTTGTTTCTTCCCCATCAATAACATACACCATCTTCCCTTTTTTCTTTTTCCATACATGCACACTCAAATTGTCTTTCTTCTATTTCTTCTTCCTCAAAGCACGCCTCCAGGAAAAGTCCACCTAACAAATCTACTAGCCTATCTACTTCCATCGTGCTATCTCTAATGGTAAGGTGCATTTAACAACCTATAATGCCTTATCCACCAAGGGTTTTGTAATCTGATACTTGAATGTTTGAATGAGATCAGTCCGTTAACTCTTGTCAATTTCCTTCTGGTGGTGTGTCTCAGAATGAATGTACCATGCGTGCGCACAACCTTGTAATGTGGAATACAACTTGTGAACCCATAATGAAGGTGGCAATGCTTCTGTGCTTCCAATCCAAGTTGTCTCACATGTTTTGATATGGAGGGAAGCTGTATCTTTACCATGGTACTCTTTTATAGCCGATGGGCACGTTGCTCCTGTAAAACCATACATAGCGAAGGTGATTCTCACCTCGCACCATTCCAAGAGATTATCCCGGTGTGTTACCCACCAGTGCGCAGCAGTTTCGAGTAGGACATAACTTAACATCCCCTTCGTTCATTTTCCTCCTTCCACTGAGCTTCCATCTCCTACAAAAATATCTCAGGGAAGGCTCCTCCTAAGTACTTAGGTAGCTCCTTTCCTCCTAGGCATCAGATTGTACGCACCTTTGTCACCTTTGTTACCGATCCTCTCAAATGTCGTCTGATTAACTCATAGGTCCCATGTGCCCAATTATCACATGCTATACTGGTGGTGTCACTTAGGGACTGAGCATCCTCAAACTGAATAACTCCCTCTGTGGGATGAATTTTCTTTGGATCCTTGATTGAGCACACATATATTCTATCCAGGGCCTCTTCTCCTAGGGGTTCAGTATAGGGTGTTGATTTCCCATCAACCAGGGGTATGATGACCCATTCCTCCTCATTTTCAAAGCTTATGTATCCCTTGTTGAACCAAAGATCCACATTGTTCTTATAGCACCATGGGCACCCAAGTAGTGTTGGGAAATTATCTACCTCGGTGAGCACCAAGACTTTGAAGTCCCCAGTAAACTTAGCTCCCTGAATGTTGATGGTTGCATCCTTTAAGACACCGATGGGAATTGCCTTCATTTTGTTTTGCCATATACAACACATTTGAAGATGGTTGTAATGCAGGTCTTCCCATCTGATGCCATGCATCCAAGGTGAGAACATTGACTTTTACACCTGTGTCAATGAGGATATTACTAAGGAGCCATCCATCCATGACTGCATTTAACGTGATCTCCCTATCATAGTCAAGGCTGTGAGGGGGAAGGTTTACATGCAAGACCTACCTCTTATGCTCTTCTCTAGTGCGTGGTACCTTCTCTCTCAACCATGCCCCTAGCAAGGGAATAATATTCTCTTGCCTTAGCATTTTACATACTTCCTTGACCTCATCCAGGTCATCCTTTGGCGCCTCGACCTTCCTTCTTTGCTCCTCCCTCCTGGACTGCTCCTTTAGACATTGGATTTCTCCTTGTAAACTCTGAATGACATCCATGGTTTCTTGATATACCTCCTTCTGATGCACAGGGTCTGGGTACTTCCCATGTACCACTTCTTCCCTTGAAACAAGGTTCTTCTGCCTTGGTATTTCCTTTACACGTGCGGCCTCTACTCTTGTTGTTACCATAACAGGTTCCAAGCCTGCATCACGTGTCACCTGTGGCATCCATTGTGTGTCATCCTTCTTAATGCTCACCATTGCAGCACCCTTGTCTTTCTGGTGCTGCTGATTCATATGCTCAAACAACTCAGGGAACTCCTCATACTTGTGCTTCTTCCCGCACCATGAGCACTACAATAATTCTGGGCACTTGCGCTTGTAGTGGTCTGTAGACCCACAATTAAAACAGGTTCCACGTGGGAACTCACTTATTCCTCCTCCATGGTTACCATGACCACAGAATCCTCCGTGAAATCCCCTTCCGCGTGCACCTCCATCTACGTGCTCCTCATAATGGTGATCATCACCCTTAGAACTACTGGTAAGGCTATTATGGAACACACCATGATCAATGGCCTTATGGATCTAATCAATAAGCCTACAATCCTTAGTATCATGGCTTGTAGAGGTGCAGATATTATAGTAACAAGACACATTCTTCCGCATCACATGCTGCAATAGGGGACATCTACTCACATCATGGTCTCCATGACAAATCTCACAGTCTACTGATATGATGCGTACTATCTTCCAGGGGAAACTATCCTTGACATGCCCCTCTACTTCACAATCTATACACCATATACCACTGCGAGTCTCATGAGATGAGTTCATAGATAACTTCTCTAGTTGCTTAGCCATAGCAGCGATTTGAGCCTCCAAGAATGGGCTAACACCAGTATCAACACTTCCAATAGCTTCGGCACATAGAGTGGCTTCTAACACCTCACGCAGGTCAATGAAAGTTTTATGAGATAAAGGTCTTCTAAATGGAGTTATCAACCCCCAACAAACCATTGAGCATGTTGTGAAGGGTGAATGTCATATGACAATTTTGACAGGAGAGTCTTAAATCATGCTTCATACTCCAGCACACTCTCTGCCATTCCCTGTTGAATCTCCTTCAAGGTGCTGATGCTCTTCTGTTCAAACTCAGGGATGTGGAATTCTGCTAAGAAGGCATTCTTTAAAGTAGTATAATCCACCACCATTTGATGAGGGTCATATTTCCTATACCAGATATGCACGTGCCCTTGTAATGTCATTGCAAATTGATTGGCATTCCGTTCTAGGGTTTTGATCCCCTTTACTTGCCATAGTAACTCACACTTATGAACGTGCTCTACACCATCTTCAATACCCTTGTAATCTGGAAAATGTAAAGACATCTCAAAGAAGACTTGAGGAGGTGGCTGGGGCCCTTGTCCTCCTGAGCTAGAGCCTTGGTTTCCTCTAGTGTTTCCTCCTCCATTAGATCCACTAGATCTAATCGGTCTTATGCCTCCTGACTCACTAGATCCACTGGATCCACCAGGTTTTGTTCCTCTTGACCCACTAGATCCACCTAGTCCTATTCCTCCTGACCTACCAGATCCACCAGGTCCTGTAGGGGTCATGTCTAGGGTCCCCAAATTTACACTGAACTATGCACTGATGGTCTATGATAATGCCCCACTACCAATAGTGTACCTCACGCCACTCCCAGATGTGAGACCGAAGGCTTGTGTACTTTCTCCTTGTCCAAAAATTCCTCCAAATACTAGAATAGTATGTGTAGCCATAGAAGTGGGAAATGAGAAATTATATCTCCTGGGCGCAGATCTGTCACTTCCACTGATACCAACTGGGTAAGCGATACTCCTCCCTTGATCTGGAAAACCAAACACCAGGGTTTGGTCACTAGGTGGGTTTAGATGCGTGCCAACGAATCTTCTCTCTCCACATGATGAACTCTCATCAGAAGCTGAAGGGGTCTCTCTTATGTGCTTGCCAAGATGGGGTAGCACAGACTGCTCAGGTTCCACGTCCTCTACATGAACCTCAAATCCTTCCCACAATGTCTACCTCCATAGATCCATCACACTTGCAACCTCGCATTGTCTAACAATCTCCCTTTCATGCACTTCACTATACTTGAGTTATCTCTCCTCCCTTTCTTTCTCTGTCGTAATGTCTGCCATCTTCCTCCACCTTAGCTTCCTCACCCAGCACTCAGAATGGTTTAGCCGACCATCGAAAATGCCTCTAAACTCAAGGTAACAATCAAGATCTTCATGTCCAGAGGAATAACACGTAGAAATGATCCTCTGGGCTCCCGTAAAAACTCAAACTCAGCAACTTCCAGACAAGAATATGTAGAAATAGTGTACTCCAAAGTGTAGCTAGCCAACACACCTTTCCACTAATGATCCACAGCATGAGTCCACGTCAGATCTGCATCTTGCAGCCTCTGGTATTCTTCTTGGGTCCATGCATGTGATCTATAATACCAACTTGATCTAGATGTATATGCCGAGAGCCATTCATACAGCTCTACTAGGAAGAAACAGAAAAAAATTCATACAACTCATGGTAGAGATTCTCTTCTACCCACCTACGTGCATCAAACTCAGGTCCAGTGCTAAATCTCTGAGTAAATTTGTCTTTCATTCTTTTGAACCATGATTCAACACTTTCCAAAGTTAAATGCTTTTTCATCACTCATTGCATAGATCATGATGTATGCCATTTCCCTCTACAACTTCAAAAAGAGGTCTCGGCAACAGAACCAAGATGTAGTCATTTTTACACCCACCAAAGGACAAGGCAATCCTATGCACATCAGCCTATCACCTAGCGGGTGCTGAGCACTCACCCAAGGTACATGCAGACACCGAGTCTCTCTTTTATGTGAGTTGAGTGGGAAATAATCATCTATGATCCAAACTTAAAGGAAGTGAGTGGGAATGAAACATGCGAACATCATAGAGCTCAAAACGGCTCTAGATCATTGTAGTCATTACAAACAGAGATACTTTAATAGACTTAAAGAACTAAAACAGAACAGAAAGGAAAATGCATAGGAATTCATATTCATCTTATAAACAGACATGAAAAGGAACTATGAAGAATCATGTATGAATCCGAACCAAGAAGGATCATATTCAATTAACTTGGTAACCTCATTACATTCATTAGAATTACTACAAAACACCACATTATGGCAGACCGAAGTCATGCATCATAACTGGATCCATATCATTTAGCTCTCAAAAAGAAATTTTATAACCCCAAGCCCTTGATACATCCTTCTCCTATATTTAATCTACCCAATGCAAACAAAGTTCCTTGCATCATTTCTATGGGGCTCCACTCCTTCCTCTCTTTCTCTTTCTATACCCGATTCCACAACTCCTTTTTTCTTCTTCTACAAGAACTCATATATATAGGCATCCCGAAGTGCCAACTCATCCTTCTGTAGCCTCAGATCTATCGCCAAGTGTCCTTATGTGGTCCTCCATGGGAGCATACTCCTCTAAGCCTAAGCTCTCCACTTTCTGTCATGATGGTCTTATAGGAGCTTCCGTCGCATGACATATTCCTTCTTAGGCCAACCTGTCGCCAAGATGGCATCTTATCCACTTCGCATGCACAGTCAAGTCATGCTTGTCTTGTTTCCTTCCCGATACACCAAATATGGCTAAGAACCGAGACCTTATCTTTCGGCACACAACACAGCCCTTCTAAAACCCTCCTAGAACCCTACCTTGCATGCCTCATCCTTTCACGCCTATCCTTTAACCTAGGCCTTGCACGCCCATGAGCCCCTGTGTACTTATTCAATATTTTGGCAGCCCAACACCCCCTTTTTATTGATATAGTAAAACTAATATTGTCTTCCTTAATAAGTAACATACTCATTTTGAGTTCCCCGAATTTCATCAACAATTTCATGCCAACAAGACATACAAAATTACACTAGCAGACTATCGCCTATATAAGGATTGGATAAATAAAAATGATTCAATGTTTTCCCAAATGATACATCAAGAGTTCCAACTCAAAACAACTCATTGAAATATGAAGGAGATGATCCAAAGGTATACAGATAAGTCTGTACAACCATGAAGTTTGACTGGTTGGAGACAATTGATTATATCATCTAGAACAGATAAAACCCAAGTAGACACCTAAAATTCACTTTTGCAATCTTATTGCTAAGAGAATACTAATTGCTCTCATTCTTACCATTTCCATTATAATTAGTGATTTCCACTAATTGACTAATGTTTCTTACCATTTTGGTTAATCAACAATGCTTTTTTTATTATCTAAACTCTTTCACATTCAAGGTGCCAATTTAGGACACATCGTAAGTCATAATCTTGTTATGAGCAAACAATGAGTGATTATTATCTAATTAAGCCTATTTTACCCTTTTTGTTCAATAAACCCTATTATTGGCTCAAACCCCTCTTCTAACCATTCAAAACCACCCCATTTCCCTCCAAGACATCTCAAAAGGCTTCAAAAGCTTATCCTAGCCTCTTAATTAACCCTAAGTGGTTGATTAAGGCTCCTCACATCCTAATCACTTGTTAATTCACTAATCATGAATAGAAAACCTTAATCTACTTTATGCTTTTAGTCCCACATGAACCAAGATGCAATTTTTCCCTAAATAGAAAACTATGAGAAGACTAAGCACCTACCTTTAAACTTTACGCCATACTTTGATTAATATATCATATAAGAAATATGATTAAGAGCCTTACTTTCTTCTTGGATTAGCTTGCTAAATCTTTGCATCCAATCTTCATTTTTGTTAGTAGAGGGATATCTAATATGGCCTTGTATCCATTTTTAGAGAGATCCTCTCACCATTTACAGAGTAGCAACAACCATAATTTGATTTCCCTTAGATATAATTAGGTATATGTTAATTAGTAATTATCTCACATAGTAAGGATGCTTGTAGATTAGATTTTTGATTTCATTTATTTTCCATTAATGCACGCTTTTAAGATTTTATCATGATGTTTCATTCTTAAGCTTGAGCTTGGCTCTGAGCTATTATGGTGTTAACCTTTACTAGTTAGTCATATTGTAAAATTTTAGGGTGTTATCAACCCAAATGGGTTTTTGAGAAAAAGATTTCAAATGACCAGGTGCAGCAAGTGTTGATGCAAAATCACAGCACCCCTGGATGCTGATCAGGTTTCTAAGTTGATCTTCAAGCATCCAGTGTGATTGCACAACATTGAAACCTTTCTCCAAGTGTGGGACTTGCAGAAATGAGAAAGGAATCTCCAGAGAAGGCTAGTTCCTATTCCTCTGTTCAGATGCACACAAAAATGCAGAGGGTTTGCTAAAACCTAATCTAACTTGCCAAGGAGACAGGGTAAGGAAATGCATAGAATAAAACCTAAACTACAAAGGTGATGCACCGAGGAATGTTAGACACTCGTTTTGTAAATTTAACACAGACCACATAGATGCAATACAAACACCATGCACAAGTAACCAAACTGCAATAAGAGATCAAAATGACAGCAAAAAATACATAAGAGGGTCGAGAGTCAATCACAACACATATATTATTGCTCACGAGTCGATACAATACATTGCAGTGGCTAAGAGGCAAAAAATACTGGCATTACAACCCATATGGGAGGTTTGAAAGCTCCACAAATTCTCTAGCAAGCGAGGGAATAAGGGAGGATGCAAAACAAAAATGTCCGACCCCTTAAAGGAGCTCCTCTTTACAATATATATCAAGAAATGAGAGAGGGAAGAGAGAGGAAATCTAGAATCTGCCCCAACCACTTCTTGGTAACATTTAAAATCATCTCATTATGACAGAAGCGGTGGATCCTAGCAAAACGGTGGGCTGTCTAACAAGAGCGGCGAGCTGTCTGCTGCATTAAAGTTGGTTGTTAAAGCATTACTTCTATCTATCACCACACGTCAAAGACGTTTTCTTAATTTTCTCCCTCCAAACTACACCAAAATTAAATATTTATCCTAGAATCATGTAGAGAATTTCAACAGCTTTCCGTTGATATAAAGAACGTGCAAATCCGAGCTCTGGATCGAAAGATATGATGATCTGAAGATTTAGGGCACAAAACAGGCGAAAACGAATTTTTAAATTTCTTTTCCCATGTTCTGCCATCTGGACGACACGTGGCAGGCTCTGGTCCACTGAGAAATTCCCTCTCTCCACCTTTTCATGGGTTTTTCTTGTGGGCCCCTTAAACTTGGACACGTGGCACTATTTCATTGGTTTGGATCAGTGCTCGAAAACTCGCCCCTTTGACTTTTGGACCTTTTTCCTTGGCGACACGTGTCATGCTGTGATTTGTCAACGGGCCTGCAAGATTTTTGTGTCCACTGCGTCTTTTTGTCCCAAATGTCCCAGTGCTTTGCGGGATAGAATCCTCCGATCCGCCCGAAATGGGCTTCCTCTTCCCTTTTCTACTGGTGACACGTGGCGTGATCTGATTGGCTTTCGGCCCCTTCAGCTATCCACGTCCAGCGCATCCCTTTGTCCCACTTGTCCTTGTGCTGAAGTTTCCCACTCTGGCCAAACCGGCCGGTTCACATCCTCTGCGCACTCTTTTCCCGCTTACTCCCGGAAAAGGACTTGGACAAATTTTCTTTCTTTCGGTCGATTCGGGCATTTCGCGTCCATTTGTCCCAGATGTCCCTTTTCTGTTTGGGCCGCCTAGAGGCTTTTCGGCCGATCCGCGCCTTCCACGTATAATTGTTCCAACTGTCCCAAAGGCAGTCTTGAGCAAGACTTAGCCAATTTTACGATTTTCTCCTGAATCAATCTACTTGCTTGGAACTAAAAACTCTAATGCATGTTATCAAATTAACTCTGGGGGGTGAAATTTGGATAACAGCTAGTCGACCCCAAGTAGGTTATAAAATAAGAAAACTAGGAGTTATTATAACATTTTAAGACATGATTTAACGGATACTAACAAACAGTGATGTTACGGTCCTTTCATTTATCAAGCATTTGGGTATAACCTAGATTTAAACTAAATGTTATTCCTACTAACAATCATAGAACCCCAAAAGAAGGATTTGTATCTAGCCAAGAAAATAACGAAACATGTGTGTTCCTAGTGACCAAAAAAACCTCATAATACACTTTCATCCATATAAATCAACATTTGTAAAAAACCAATAATTCCCAGTAACATTCTCACACATTTAACCCATTTCAAAAAATAGCATTACTGTAGAGAATCATTTCAAGTAAATATTACATGGAATAAGCTAAAAATAAGGAAAAATAATGATTCATGCCTGAAGGTTGAAGCCTCAAATCTATCTTTTGATTTTCCATCTTCTTCTAGCAAGCTTGAGCCTATATTTTCCTTTGAATCCAAGAGTAATAAAACTCCCCAAAATGATTCCATTCTTTATTTATTGATAACAGTTATCACTTTTTTCCCCAAAATCTCTCAACTCTTAGTTAGAGATATGCATGCAACATTTTGCAAAAACAAACAAATGAACACAAAAATAGGAAATAATCCATTCTATGCAGAGTTTGACAGAACCAGAAGATAAATCAACATAAAAATGGAACTAAAAAAACACCCATAAACTTGATGACTTCCTTGAAAAGATACATCCTCCTCTCGAGGTCCATAGAGTAGCTTTTAATTCAATTAATACATGAGATTACCCATTGCAGTTCCCTCCAAAAACCACTACCTTATCTCATGCCACTTAAATTTAGTAATTCCCCCTATGCTATGAAATAGATCTCTACCTTTCAAGTGGTAATGAGATAGCCATGCCTCTAGATTAGTTTCAATTTTTTTGGATTAATTTCACATTTTCCTAGGTTAGCTTCAAGATTTCTAGATTAGTTTCAAGATTTCAAGATTATTTTTAGATTAGTTTCAATTTTTTATTTTACTAACCCTATTTTTCATTAGTTTTGATAATTATGAGGTTTCTTAGCTAGATTAGTTGTAGTTTATTTTTTTTATGTTCTTTGCAAGATCAAGGGAGGCAAAGTGCTGCCAAAATTAAATCAAATTGCTAATGTTTCAAGATTTTTGAGTTTTTTATTTTCAAAATCCATTTTTTGACAATCTACAGGAAGGGATGTGTTGGTGTTACTATTCCATGTGCTGGGATTAAAAAGGGGTGCATTGGTGTCTCTTTGTACACGTTGGCGTTAAGATGGTTATGATTTTTTGTAGGGGTATGTTGGTGTTAATAGGGCACGTTGGTGTTATAATGGGTGAGCTAGTGTTAAAAAGGGCACTCAAGTTTTAATAGGGGTACACTATTATTAGACCATGTGCATAACTTATCTTCCAGAGGCCAAAACGTTTTCTCCTACCCTCAAAATGACTCTATTTTTTGTGTTGGAAAGGTTTTAAAGTGAATATGCAAGGAATTAAAGAAACATGGATTCCCCCAACGTTAGATGGGATGTATAAAGGGTATAATTCCACATATTATGTTCAAAAATAGATGATGAAAAGTTTCCCCAGCGTGAGATGGGAATATTCAAAGGCAAACTCTTCGCATTCAAAATTAGTATCAGCAACATTAAGGCCAAGAGGGCTAGGCTCAAAAGTAGCTCAGATGCATACAAGACTAGCTTAGGACAAAGCTATCACAATCCTAGACCTAAAAATCTTGTGAAAAATAGACCCTCTAATGGAGCCAAAAACTGATTTTCACCAAAGGACTTCTCCAAAGTGCTACAATTGCATGGTTTTCACTATTGGACTCACCTGTTTATTTCTTCTTTTTTTTCATTTTCTATTTTTATACTTTTTTGTTGTTTTTATGATATTGTAGAAACATTTAAGATGTATTGCATTCATGGGTTCCCAAATCTCCTGACCATCTAAGTAGCAAGCTTGTAGGATCTTGAATCAAACTTTGTGATGACAACATATGGTGCCAACTATTTAGGCTCAAATTTACCCTTCTTTTCTCTATCTTCTATGGTGTTGAACTAATTTTTCTATAACACCAAGTCTCCTACCTCAAAATGATTAGGTATCAATCTTTTGTTATAGCTTCGCCACACTCTATCTTGGTACACTTTGAGGTGATTAAGGACATGAAATTGTTTCTCATCTAATAGCTCTAACTCCGCTAGGTGAGCTACTCTAAATCCCTCCTCTTCATTCACGTAATCTCTCAGCTCTATACGTAAAGAAGGGAGCTCGATCTCTAGGGGCAACACAGCTTCTATGCCAAACACTAGGGAGTATGGAGTGGCATATGTAGGAGTGCGGATAGACATTGTGAATATCCAGAGGTAGGGTGAATATTGAAATGTGAGTTACAACTTGTGGTATTCACTATATCCTCTATAATATGGATAATAGTTTTTATTAGAAGCTTCAGCTAGCCCATTACCTTGAGGGTAATATGGAGTTGAAAATTTGAGAGAGATTTGAAAACATTTGCATAACACTTTCACATATATTTTTTAAAGTATTTACCATTATATGCTACAATGGAAGTGGGGATACCATATCTGCAAATGGTATGGTTCATTATAAACCTAGCTATTTGTGTTTCTTTGAAATAGGTAAGAGGAAAAACCTCTACCCATTTTGTGAAGTATTAGGTAGTAGTAATAATGAACTTGTGGCCATCTGAGGATACAGGGTTGAACTTACCTATAATATCGAGCCCCCACTTTAAGAATGGCCAAGGTGTCATGATAGGTTGTAATGATTGCACTGAAGCATGTGTCAAAGTTTCGTACTTCTGACAACACAAGAATTTATTCGCATGTTTGCAGAAATCATTTTCCATGGTAGGACAATAGTAGCCTACTCTGAGTTTCTTCTTTGCTAGAACAATCTTGTTCATATGAGCCCCTCAGATGCCTTTAAATACCTCTTTGATTACTAGGATAGATTCGTCTAGATTTAAGTAGCCTAACAAGTTCCCATCATAGCCTCGATGGAAAAGAGTGTCCCCCAAGTAGGGTATAGAAAGCTATACAATAGATGAGGTTTCATTTTTTAGTATGGGAAATATTGGTGAGAAAGGTTCTATTATGAAGGTAATTAAAGATGTCACTATACCACAAGGAAAAGGGACCAACAACTTCACATACCAAATAGGAATCTAGCATGTCATATGTTGGTGTTCATAGATGGTCAATGAAGAATGACATATCGTTGTTCCCAAGTGGGATACTCAACATGGACCCCAATGTGGCCATAGTATCAGCTGCTCTATTTTTTTATTTTAGGGTTTTTTGGAATGTAATCTGCTCAAACAACTCCTTTAAAGAATCAACCATTATCTTATATGGAATAAGTTTTTCATCTTTAACTTTATATTCATCTGTTACCTATTTTATAATTAGCATGGAATCAACTATTACATTTACTTGTCTCTTATCCTTCTTAATAGTTAGTTTCATCCCTGTAATAAGGGCCTCATATTCTACTATGTTGTTTGTGCATGGGAATCCTAGTCAGAATTTTTAAGGAATCAAGTCTTCTGAAGGAGTGATCAACACAAGTTAGATACCTAAACCATGAAAGGTAAAGGAGCAATCAAATTATAGTTTATATATAACAGATTACCCAAGGTACATTGTGGATACATTTGGGAGTTCCAAACTTAAAGGCTCGGTACCTAGTAGTGGGGTTTCAGCTAGTTTATCTGCTAAAACTTGTCTTTTCACTAATTTCTAGTGCACATACTCAATGTCAAACTCGTTGAGTAAGATGATCTAACTAGCCATATTTCCTATGAGAGAAGGATTTGATAACAATTAATTTTATGGATCAACCTTTGAAATAAGCTTAACCTTTTTATTTAACATAGAATGACGTAGTTTTTGAAAGGAGAAAACTACAGCCAAGAAATCCTTTTCTATCTGTGGGTAGTTGATCTCATAAGCTATCAACGTTCAGCTTAAGTAATACACAACCTTTTATTTCTGCTCCTTATCATAATGGGCCAACAATACCCCAATTGTAAAGTGTGTGGCTTAAATGTAGAGTACTAATGGTTCACCTATCATGGGTGGCATTAGAAAAGGGGTTTTTTCCAAATATACTTTAATCAATGTAAATTCTTGTTGTTGTTTTAGTCCCCATTGAAAACTGAAATATTTCTTGAGAATATATGTGAATGTGTGATACTTATCTGCAAGATGAGACATGAACCTTCTAATTTCTCTAATCTTTCTTCCAAATTTTGTAGTTTTCTTATATTCATCGGAGGAAGCATTTCTATTATAGTAGTAACATTTGTTGGATCTACTTCTATTACTCTTTGTAAAACAATGAATCCTAATAGTTTTCTAGATAGCACACCGAAGACACACTTCTTCAAGTTTAGTCAAACCTTGTAGTCACTTATATGCTGAAAGATGCATCACAAAATCTCTAGGTGTTCTTCTCGAGTCCTATATTTTACCAATATGTCATTCACATAGTCTTCCATGATGTGACTAATCATGTTATGAAATATAACAGTCATTTCCTATTTATAGGTAGTCCCTACATTCTTTAGGCCAAAGGGAATTAATTGATAATAGAATGTCCCCCATGGGGTGGTAAAAGTTGTCTTTTGTTGGTCTTCCTCAACAATATTTATCTGGTTATATCATGAGAATCCATCTATGAATGATATCATCTTGTAACTAGTTATTGAATCGACAATCATGTTGATGTTGGGAAGAAAAAATTCATCCTTAAGACAAGATTTATTAATATTTCAGAAATTGGTACACACTCTAATACTGACATGTTTCTTCTAAACTGGGACTACATTGGAAATACACTCTTAATAGTCAATAGTCCTGATGAATCCTACTTATAAAAATCTTTCTATCTCTTATTTAACCAACAAGGTGACAAAAGGATGAATATTTCAGGGCTTTTGTTTTATGAGCTTGGAATCTGGTAGTACCACAAGATTATGCACCACTAATACAAGATCAAGTCCTGACATGTCTATGTAAGGCTAAGCAAAGATATCTACAAATTCTGTCAAAATCATTGTCAAAGTTTTAGGTTCTTAAGCTGAGATAAAATCTCCCAACTTGACTATCTTGGGCAACTCCTCCATGCCAATATTGACATTTATTGTCTCCTCCACCAAAAGCTTGGACTCATCCTCCATGCGTGTAGGATTAAGGGGAGATTAAGATCTTCTTCTTCAAAAATTGGCTCAAAGAGATTGTCAATTTGAATCGAGTCAACTATCTTATCCGTTGATTTTTCTTTTTGTTTGTCTCCAAGCACCTCAAAGAGTTTTTCTTTATAGGACTTGGACTTTTTGCAAGGATTTTCAGTGGAAATATTTCCCTTTATTTTTTTTTACTTAAATGACCGCACAATTCTACCTCTTCCCCAAAGTACATGCATGCGTTAAGTTAAATAAAGAAGCCTTTCTTGTGGTAATTTATTGGGATACTATCACGAATGTCAAGGAACTCACCAATAGCCCCGTCATTCTAAAATATGTTAATTGGCACATCAAGTTATTGGTCCCAATTCATGAGTGATGGGTAAATGAGGTTTATTTTTTGAGTGGTAAGGCATACAATGGGGGTTATAGTTAGGATAGTCAGGTTAGAAAATAGGCTCCTAAAGGAAAGGTCTTTATAAAGACTACACTGAGAATCTATTTCACTTTCATATTTGAATGGACTATCTTCATGTTCAGAAGAGGTATCCTCTACCTTTGAGGGGTGAGATTCATACAGCTAGACACCAATACCATGCTTACCCACTTTATAATGAGGTATTAGAAGAGCTTCAAGTATACCTTGTTTGTTTTGGTTGCACCCACATCCTCTTTATCCCATAGTAAGCATCATTCGATTGGGGATAACATACCTAGGTGATTGATAACATAGATCCATTTCATGATCTTCAGGACAAAGTACAATATCTTTGAGTAGCCTTTCATCTTCTAATAATCTGCGAGGAGTAAAAGTGTCGAAAGGAAAATTTTACTTGGATCTTTGAAACTTGTAACACGGCCTACCATGCGCTTTGGAAGATAGGGGAATGTTATGAACCATAAGGGCTTACTAAAGATCATATTATCCATAGCCACTTTCTCTAACTTTCATCTACCATGCACTAAAAACATTCTCTTATGTAGAAGCATTGTTATCAAAAATTGGTAAACAACATGCACGCAGCTGAGTCCTGTATCAAGTACATTATCCTTGAACATCAAAATTTGTCCTACAAAAATGTATTTCTTAAGTTCTTGCATTTTCTTGTCTCAAATGAATTATGGATCATTGTGATCTACCTCCATTAACAAAGTTACTTTGCTTACTATATATGAACTCCTGTGCAACAATGAGTTTCCTGAGACTGTTTCATAGTGCATGAATGATTTTTCATTGGAATAATTGTGTCCTTGTTTTCCCCTTGCATATATCCTTTCTTGGGGCACCATTTTTAACCCTTTTCATTAAAACATGAACATTCGGGAACTAAAGCTTGATAAAAAACATTGGTACAATTGTTTTGAATGTTGTTTATTTGAGTATGTATGATTATACTTGTTTCTCTGTTAGGTTGTATTTTTTATTTTCTCATATTGCATTGCATTATGTATGTTGCATGGATTTACACATTTTTAGCAATGAACAAATGTTATAAATAGAGCTTTTCATGTTATTTTACATTTTTATATGCATTTATTTTAATAAGGGATGATGATGTAGATCATGAGAAACATGATGAAACAAAGTTGTTTATTGAATCATTGGATGCAAAATGTATTCCTATATTCTTCATTTTCATGTCTTATCACTATTCAATTTTTCTTCTAAAACACCTGGGGAAATAAAAAATCATTTTTATCCCTACCTTATTTCATTTATCTGTTTCCTTCAAATTTTCGATCGTCGATTGACTTATTCTATCACCCAGTCGAAAATCAATGGGGAATCCTTCATTATGCTAATTTTTCTTCAAATTTTACTTGTTTATGTTTGTCTACTCTATTTGAAGTGACATCACTATTTTTATACCCTTAGAACAATAGTCTAATCCCATGCGTCACGGCCTATCACCCAGCAGGTTAATGGGTGCTCACCTAAGGCACATGTGGGCACCGAACCTCTCTTTTATGTGAGTCTTGTGAGAATACATCATCTATGACAGATACTTAAGTGTAAAATAATGGGAAGGAACCATGCGTTCATTCTGAGAACCTAGGATGAGTTATCATATCAATGCATCCATAAAAGAGAAATAACAAACATCATATAGAAATGATTCATAACACAAAGGAAATGCATTAGGATTAGCTCATGGAACACATATATGCTTTAGAACAGAACCTTCCATTCATATTAATGAGTTCAGTAACCACATTACATTCCTTGAGGTCATAACAAGACCCATATAACAATGCAGAGCAAGGTCATGCATCAGAACTACACTATGTCCTTCATATTACAAGGATAAATCATAAGACCCATCCCTCTAAATACTCCATCACTCCTATATTTTGTCTAATCCCAACCCATAGAATCCTCCATGATATTTCTGTAGAGCTTCACCTCTCTTTCCCCCACCACTTATCTCTTCCTCTGATCCCATATATCCCCTTTCTACTATCCATGCACCTCAATATATAGCTTTTCTGCCTTCACCGCCATGCCTTCTGAGGTAACAAATCATTTTTCAAGTGTCCAAGTGGTCCTCCAATGGAGCATGCCTCATTTGATCTGAGCTCTCCACTCTTTGCAATGATGTTCTTTTGGATCCTTCCATCGCATGCATGGAATATTCCATTCTTGATCCTACAGCTGCCAGGTTGGCACCTTATCCATTCCACATGCTAGATGGGTCACACTTTTCTCATGTGTTGTCTGGAACTCTGAATATGGCTAAGTCCAAACACCATCTTGTCTTATGTGCATGCCATGTGTTCTGTTAAACCCTACTAGAACCCTTGCCCTTGCGCTTTCAACCCACGCACCCTTCTTCATATAGGCCCCATGTGCCCACGCACCTTCTTATACTTACCCAATATTTTTGGGGCCCAACATCACCCCACACTACACATGTTCTCCATCCTCAGAAACACTTCTCTTCAAAGAATAAAGAATGGTGGGCTCTGAATAGGGAAGAAAGAATGAAGGAATGAAGAATTGGGAGAAAGAATGAAAGAATGGGGAGAATGAAGAACAAATTCTTATTTTGAAGGAAGAGAGGGAAATCCTTCCCTATTTCTACCTCTAGCTTCTCCCAAGCGTCAACCTCATTCTGTGCTTGCTGACAGAGGTCTCTGACTAAGGTGCTCACCTCCTCAAAACTTAATTCCTCCCCTTTGGTGCTCATGGTCTCAACAATACTTTCCAACTATTTTCCCAAGTCCTCAAGTGCATCCATCCTATGGGTGATCTAGGGGTATAAATCCTTTAGTTGGCTTTTAATCAAGCCTCACAAGGTCTCGATAGCTTCTAACTTATTTTCTACCTCGGCTAGGATTTTATCTTTGTTAGCCCTGTTCCCCTTATTATTTTCTTGAAACTCCTTGAGTTCCATTTCATGCTAGGTGACTAGGATGATTTCCAATCTATCCCTATTAATAATGTAGTTTTCATATGCAGCTTCTGAATGACTTGCATGATGGTCTTTACCTCTATAAGGAGTTTAGTATATCAAGCAACAATATTGAAAACTTTCATCTTCTCTTCCTTCTCTTGGCACGCCAACACTTCTTTTGTATATTCTAAGGCAAGTGGCCACCTTTCCATTGTGAGGATGCATGTCAAATCCTCCAGACACTGCAAGGTTGATTCATATTTCTACTCAGGTGGTGCTAGGTTAGGATGCTTTAAAACAATAGCACCCGTAATCATCTCAATCTTCTTGTGTAGCTCACACACCCTTGCTTTCTCCTCTTTCAGTTCATGCCTTAACTACATGCTGATAAGCTCTTCCTGCTTCAAGTCCTTTCTCTTCTCAGTGAGCTCCTTCTTCTCCTTCTCTAATTCCTCCTCCAGGAATCTCACTCTGTCATTCCTTCCAAATAGTTTGGCCCCTCAACTTCAACTTTGTTGAGTGCATTGTAGACCTGCTCATCTAATAATTGTTGAGTGTTCACCAAGGGATTTACTCCTTTTTTTTCTAGCACCTTCATCAGTGCTCTCTGACTTACTTCAAACTCAGGTTCATCTACGTGAGACTTGAATGCCCAAGATAGCATCTTCTTGGTTCAGGGATATGCACCTTCTTCATCAAATGATGACATGGCCAGGATTTTCTCCATTGGTATGGTGCTTTGGAAGCATGCACGCGTAGCACCTTGCTAGGATCATTAATGTATCCCATTCCCTGTTCTTGTGCCACCACTACGCCCTTCCCACCTGTTCGCGCAGCTTTTGGGAAGTTTACCACCAATTTGGGATTCCCACCCATGCTACCATACTCCTTCCCAATGCTTTCTTCTTCCATCTCCTTCAAAATTTCATCCGCGCTCCACTCCAACTCCTGTTCCACAAACTCCTTCATGATTCCCACCACTTATCTCTCCACAGATTTCTCCACTTGCTCCTTGGTGAGGCTTGGGGTTCCTTGGTTTTTGGTGCTCACCTCTTTGCTCACCCCCTTGCCTTGATCCTCTGCTTCTTCCTCATCATTCTCCTCATCTTTCTCATCATTCTTCTCTTCATCTCCCTCCTCCTTAGAATCATGTATATCATACACTGGATGGTCTTCACCTCCTTAAGGCTTGTCATCATCCTTATCACCAATGTAGGCATCTAGGCTTTCTTTCTCCTCCAAGTATGCCTCTTCTGCCACCTTCTGCTTCTTCCTAACTGGTGATTCCAGTATAGGAGATTATTCTTTCTCCTTCTCCTTGACAGGTGACCTCTTCATTGGTGATTCTTCATGGGTGAGGGGATCTTCATGCTCTGGTGCCTCTTCTTCTAGGGTCTTCGCCTTGACTGGGGACTTCTTTCTATGCATGTAAGTGCTAGGCTTCGTGACTACTTCTAAATGTGTGCCCACCGATTGTGTGGTCTGCACACTTGGTGCCTTATTCTCCTGTACTTCTTCTCTTTCCCTCTTCTTTGGCATGGAATTTTTCCAACCTATGGGGTCTTCTGGAAAGGATACATCACTCTCTAGAATAGGAACCTTTATCAAACTTTGGTCTTATACGAAGATATACCCTTGTTGTAGCCCTTCCAGCGATTGGCAGCGTTATTGGCTTCATCATTTGTACTTTGTGGGAGACATACTTCTCCATGTACACACACTTTTTAGGGTACATGAGATTTCAACGCAGCTCATGGTGGTCTTGGTCCACCTCACTAAGGTCGAACCTTAGTCTTTTGGCCTCCTTGAACCTGTTGACCCATTCCTGGAAGTATTACGCAGTGAAGGAGAAGGGAAGCTTGCACCATGGGCTCTTAGTCCCATTTGTCAAAGTGAACCTGCCAATGCAAAAGTGTTGGTAAACTGAAAATTCTACTTCTCCATCCATGAGCTTCGGAAACTACTCTGGGATCCTCCACTCTACCCTGAATGTGTCACACATTCATTTATACCACTTCTCTAGGTGCACCTTGTGAGTGACCATCATGGTTTCACAAGTATACTTCTCAAACCTTTTCGGGTGAGGAGTTCTCTTCTAATACTCCCAAAAAAATTTCTCCAAACTATCTAGTACTACAATCTCTAAAAAGATAATGGTGAGGGGGATGTTACCAAAGAGTATCTTCTCTCCTTCATTTGAGCTGCTTATGATCCCATCCATAATAAAGGTGGATAAGTTATAGATGGTCCATTCTAATATTTTTCAGCATACATTCAACCATGCCTTGTTCACTTGCATCCATCTTTCTTGATCATTAAGCTTGGTGACCAAGTGCATGGCCATCCTCATAACAAGGTCTGGAATTTTTGCGATGTCAAAGTATCGCGAACCCTTTTTGTAGTCATAAGTTTCTATTGTCTCCTTGATAGCCTCCTTGTCACTCAGATCATCATCTATGGATTCCCCTTCACAATTTAGGCTAGTGAACTTAGATATCAACTACGGTGTTATGCGCATCTTGTGGCCTACAAAGTAGAAATGGTCTTCATGCATGCGTGACATCAACCATTGATAAAGGCACTCGGGCTTTCCAAAGTAAGGAAACTCATATAGTTGCAATAGCCCTGCCTTTTATAGCTTTACTTTCACCTCATCATTATATATTGGCATTCCATCTGGTGTCCTCTTATTAGTTGGATGAACCAGCTCTAGTGCCATTTCTTTCTCTGTAGTGCTCATGTGATGGTTATAATCACTCATGGTCATCTGTCTCAAGTGCAACACCCACTCGTTTCCCAGCAACACTCCATCTAGGTACTACATTTCTACATACCATTCCTCATTGGAGCTCGTGATGGTAGCAGTTTTTTTTCCTTTTCCCTTTCCCTTTTATTTCTTTGGTGAAATGGTCACCTTCTTTGGTGCCATTATTGTTTTCAGTTTAAAATATAACACTCCTTACTCTGCTCTACTACTCTGCTCAATCTTGAAACCCAACTCTTGGAAGAAATCCTTCTATCTCTATGCCCTAGCTGTCAAACCCTAACTAGGAAAACCTTCCACAAGATAGTGCACTTCAAACAACCTTTTCTCATGCCCGTGTACTCCTTCCTCCTTGTTTGCAGATCCACTCTAGTCACACACTTAGATTTATAGGATTCTTCTTCCTTCACACAAATTTCTCTTGATGCCCTAGTTTGCAAGAGCACTTCAACTTCGTAATAGCAAGGTAAAATAATGACTTTCCCGACCTCATATTTATAGTTTTTTCTTTACTCCAGCAATAAATGCTATACCACCTACCAACATACTTAACATTAAATGTAGCTTTTTCCACTAGGCTGACTTTAAGCACCCTTACCCATGTGCCCAATCCTATGTGAAAAATCTTCTACAACCTTCTGGCATGCAAAAATCCAATCTGACCGAAGACTCTTACGCATGCACATCTACAGTGCTGAAGGCACTTCTTCTATCCTTTACCTTATTTTTTCCCTTGCCTACCTCATGTTGTTCTTTTGCTCTTCATCCTTTATACGTGGTCTTTTTTACAGCCTTTTTGACACCATAATTCATTACTATTTCCCCACACACTTTCTCAACTTACGTGCTTCCTTCTACTGGGCCACTCAACTTGTATTACAGGCCTATACTTTTCTTTACATTACTCCACCCCACACTAAAAAAGATGCACGGTCCTCTACGCATACACAACCTTGGAAAAATAATGTGGTTACTAGTGCACAAGGCGCAAAACAAAACAAGAAGAAAGAAATAAGTAACGAGAAAGGGAAACACAAGAAAATAAAAACAATAAAGGGAAAGTCTAAGATATCTAAAAATACTTCCTTATTTATAAACACCAAGAAGATTTATTTATAGTAGGGCTTCAGCCTACTTCCATTAAAATTACCTGGTAATCTCGTCCCATCTAGCACTTGTAACTGGAAATCACCTGAATCAAGGATGTATGAGATGATGTAAGGTCCCAACCAATGGAATTTCAACTTCCTAGGATGGCACAGATACTTGGAATCATACAACAACACCATCTTCCCAACCTCAAACTGCTTGTTCTTGATATGACGATCATGCCATGCCTTTTGTCTTGATTTTTCTGTCTTCTGACTACATCTAGCAAGTGATCACCTTTCTTCTAACTGCATCATTTTATCAATCCTCTCTTCCAGTGCTTGTTCATCATCCAAGCCTCCCGTATGCACTATATGCAGCAATGGTAACATGAATTCAACTCGTAAAATAGCCTCCACACTAAAAACCAATTGAAACGATGTGGTCTTGTTTAACCTCTTGTAGGTTGTCTTGTATGCCCATAGAATGGTTAATACTTTGTCATCAAAATCTTTTCTTCCAACGTCACAGATCTTAGTCAACGTGTCACTTAATATTTTTTTAAATGCCTCAATAGTTCCATTCACTTGAGGGTGATAAGGGGTAGTCTTGTGATGGGCCGCCATAAATTATAATAACAGAATCCTGACCATTTCATTGAGAAAATGTGTACCTCTATCACTTGTTAAGCTTAAAGGACAACCATACTTGATAATTATGGTGTCCCATAAAAATCTAGCAGTTGTTGTTGCAGTCCAATCCTTCATAGACACTGCCTCTTCCCAACGTGTCAAGTAATTAGTGCAAGTAATGATATATTGTGAACCATTCCTTCATACAACTGGTGAAATTGTCCCTACAAAGTCAATTTCCCATTTTTCAAATGGTTCAGCACTAACTATTGGTCGCAAGGGAATTTCATCCCTCTTCCCATGTTTACCAAGGCACTAGCAATGGTCACAGGTATTACAAAACTCAATAAATCCTAGTAGATGGTTTCCCACCAAAGACCTACTAGTAAAATCTTCCACGCGGTAGCATTTCCTACATAGTTTCCTCATGCAATCCCACCATTTGCTTCCTCCATAATTTCCATGCACTCATGTTCCAATACGCATCAGTACAGAACCTCATCACATCCTAACTTATACAGGACTCCACTAATCAACATGTATGGTGTGGTATGTATTTCTAATTTCTTCCTCTCCATATCCTTCATCCCTTATGGTGCCACACCTATTTTCAAGAATACTGTGATATCTTCCATGTCTGAGGGCATGCACCGCAACCTAAACAATTACACGTCTGGCATGATATCCTCAATGCTTTGCACATCCTCCCCTGAGTTAATCCTTGATAAGTGGTCAGGTATTGAATTTCTCTTTCCAGGTTTTACAACAACCATAAACTCAAAATTTTGGAATAATAGGACCCAACGGCATATGTGCCCTTGCAAAATGGGCTTGTTAACTAAGTACTTCAATTTCATGTGGTCCGTGTAGAATATAAATCATGTTGCCAATAGGTACTATCTAAAATTATGCAGTGCGTAGATCATTGACAATGCCTCATGCTCTGTAGTTGTGTAATTCTATTCTATTGGTGTTAAATTCCTACTTGCAAAACACAAGCGGTGATAAACAATTCCCTCACTAGGTTGTACTAGAACTACTCCCATGGATGTTCTTGAGGCATATATATGCACATAGAAAGGCTTATCCCAAGAAGGAAAACGTAGTATGGGTGTCGTGACAAGCCTATCCTTCAAAGTGTCAAATGTCCTCTGCTACGCCTCTCCCCAATGAAAGGAACTCTTATGTTTTAGCAATTATTCCAAGGGCGAGGTGATCTTGGCATACCCCTTGATGAATTTCTTATAGTAACTCATATGCCCAAGAAATCTGTGCACTACACTTTGACTAGTAGGCTCCCCTAATCCCATAATAATTGCAACTTTGGCAGGATCCACTAGTAATCCTTCTTTACATATAATATGTCCTAACATGTAACATTCCCATCTTAAGACTTTAGAAATGCGGGAATTTTTTTTTATCACAATGTTCTCTATTCTAAATAAAACATTATTTAGAACACACATTCCATACCAATCAATCTCATAACAGATAACCATATGCAGCTGTAAATGACTTGGTGATACACCGATCTATTCATTCCATGACTCGGTTACTTGCCGATCTATTCATGTTTAACTTCAAGTATTGAATACTTATTGTATACTTCATATACTTAATTTTTCCTACCCTAACCGGGTACTGAGTGATCTGTTTAAAGAACATACCTTAATATTTGTTACCGATATCCATATGATATCACATTTTTTTAAACTAGGTGACATAGGACAACACAACTAGCAGCTTGCGATACTTTGGCCAAAGATTTTCAACATACTGTTTATGTCACTATTCCTAGATGACATACTCGTCATTTTGGAATACGTCCTTCACCTCACTCATCTGTTATCTAGAATGGTCTTTACTGACTACCACTAGTCCACTTGTCTAAGGTTTAACCCTAGCCTGGGTTAGGAACATAGTCTATTATAGGAAGACACTCTCGATGACTTAGGGTAAAAGGGCATACTCAGTTGACCTAAGTCAACCAGATGTGCCAAGGTACCTTGAGTTATTGAAAGTTACTCCCTAACCTAAACATGCTACTAACTTGACCTAGAGAAAAACTAAGTTCAAGTCCTTATTGTGTGTAGATCTAGATGATCAATGCAAAAGGGTGTTGCCACATGTCAACTGCAATGTTGTATCCTCAAGAAGACCCTAGTCTTCTCGAAGGTACAGTCCCTATAGTTAGCATGTGCCAACATCCTACAGAAACTACCTCATCATGATGTACATACCCCAAGGAGGTTATTAATGTTTAATTAATTTGGATTATAAAACATATTACAACATCTATGCTAACCCTAATCCAACACTCCTTAAGTCCTTGTTCTATACTTGAATCAATTAAGCATTAAATAACTTCCTTTAACTCATGATTACTTTTAATGTTCATTTATTTAGTTTAACAACAGTTAACCAAAATAGGACAACAATATCATAAGTTCCATTAAATATAACTTAATCATTCAGAGAAGGTGTAGCAACCAAATAGGTTCAACTAGTGGTAGACTTTATAAGAAATGAAGTCTAATGATTAATGATCATATCACCATTCTTTGGGTTACATTTCATTTAGTGAGGAAGAACCTTCCTCTACTTGATTAAGTGTTAGGGTTTGTCAAACCCTTCTTATCTTTCACAAACTCTAAAGTTCTATTGCATATTCATTACACATTCCAATACTATATTAGAATTGTTTAGATAAGATTGTTAACTTATGCAACTTAACAAGCTGCATCTTAATAAGGGAATCCAATATATTTCCCTTTAACCAACTGATCAAGTTTATCCGAATTAATCATATAGAAAATATGAAAAATATCATCAAGATAGAATTTCCATCTTATTCATAAACACAAGATAATTTACACAACCAATGCAAGTAAATCTCAACCTTCAATTCATCTTTATAAAACTATACATTACAAGACTATGTATTTCAGGCATGTTGTTCAACAAACATCCTCTTTCCCAAAGAATATAACTTTTCTTTTTCATACAACTGAAGAATAAATAGAAATTCTTTATATAAGATTCAGATTTAAATAAGCTAGTACATCATGAAATATTTTGTCTTCTTTAATCACTTACTGTGTCCATCTACAAAATTGCTAGCACGGGTCAGTTCAATGAACTAAGCATGATAAGCACTAAGCATTAAAGTAAAGTGCATTCCACTAATTGTTTCATAAAACAACTCTGCGTTAATGAAACAATTAATAGGCATCATACAAATAATCATAAGTAATAACATCCAGAAAGAAGAACAATTAAGAGAGATAGAATTCATTATTAAGAAAGAGAATATTATAATCTACAACATCAAAATTATATCTCAAGACTTAATTGATCCTAACAATCACTTTTACAGTCTACAAGTCTTGTCATTCAATTATTTCCTAAACCCATAGAAATACACATTCATCTTTACCAAGCAGCAAAAGAAGTCAGTTACAACATAACTCATATTAGTATGCTTCATCTTTCCATATAAACCCAAGAAGAGAATTCAATACATACCTATTCCTCAGACATAATTCATCTAAAGGAAAGAATTGGGTTTAGTACACACATCATTTCCTCAGTCCAAGATATCAATATAAGGAGCTCATAAATAAAGAGGCAACATCTAACAAGAATCCCAATTCGACTCCAGCAGAATAAAAACAGTTCCACAGAAAGTCTTACTAACTTCAGTATCTTTGTAGTTTATAATTCAAAAAGGTCTAAATAACCAACTTACTAAAAATCCAAGCTATACCTGAATAAAATAATTCTCTTACCAATCCCTAGGAAAATTCCCATCTCGGGAGAGAATCAATAAAAGAGAAGTTCAGTCAATGAACTTATCAGTCAACATAAAAAGGTTTCCAAACCACAAAAGGCCCAATCCAAATTTCATTTCATTTATACTATGAAATGAAATTCATTATCTAAAAACAAACTTAGAAATTCTCTAGCTAGTTCCCAAAGGAGAATTCAAAACCGAATGCACAGTCAAAGCAAGCACATAACCAACTTCCATACAAACCTTCCAATGAAGACCTATTCTCATTCACCTAGCTCAAATCCAATATCAAATCTCAGAAGAAATACACAGTACAGTCCCAAACTGTAGAATGCCCCCAAGAGAGTATAATTCTTTCTCTTTAATACATGGTGGTTCAACAATGATACAATAGTGGAGTAAAAGTCCTCCAATTGAAATAGATTAAAAAGTCACAAAAAATCTCAACTCGAAGACTGAATTCCCATTACAAACATTAACAACAAACTACAAATGAGAAGGCAGTTCAAAATCCCAAGCAAGAGCCACATTACCAACATCCAGATAAGTGATACTCTAACTTTTCGAGCCATATATAGAATAACAAGTTTAAAATTTAGCATTCTACAAAAACCCATGACTCAGATGGAAGTAAGAATTAAATAATTTGATAAGACAAGTTCTGTCCTACCTTCTTCCAACTCGACTGAACAAAATAACCACAAACCTCTCTAGTTCCTTTTAAAATCATATGACAGGTAGGGATCGTTCAACATAAAGGAATAAAAATGAAATAATAGTAATTCCCAAAAACCTCTTTCATCGATACGACTATCCCAAAACAAGCCGTTATTCCAACTCGTTTATTTCAAAAAAATAAATAGTCAAGTTCAAGAACACAGTGTGGTTTTAAAGGCCGAAAACATACAACCATTCATTCTTAAAAATCAATCAAAACTAAGGACCCTCAAAATAAGTTATATGGTCCAACATCTAACCAATCAAAATTCACAAGGCTCCCTTCCAACAGACAGTATTAAAAAGAGATAGAAGCTTTACATTCCTTAATACCCACTAAATTTCTACTCAAAAAACCTATACAAGGTTAAACACGTCGAATCTAATACAAGGTCTTAAACGACCAACAATGGAAAAACTTGTACCAAGTCAAATATGAGTTTCAAAAACAAAAGTTCAAACAACACAAGCTTAAATATGAGTTAATAATGAAACCCGAGGCCCTAATAAAAGCTTAGAATAAACACCAACACTCATTTATGGGTTCAAGCCTTTCCATTCTCCCTAAGGGAGAATAAAACTTTGGTTCAGAGCTCGAGTACAGAACAGAACACAACTACTTAACAGCAAGTTTAGTATTCAAGAACTAAATAGCAGTACTGTCATTGAAATATGAAGATTCAACCAATCGGTTCATAACTTCACATAGTTCCTACACAGTCCCAAAACAAACACAGGGTCTCAACAAAACTCAAAATGAATCTCGAAGCTTCAATATGAGTTTAGAGCAACTACGGAGTCCCACTTCAACTCATGAAATACATGACTGAATAGAGATTCAAAACCTAACAAGCAACTAGCCAGCTCTTTCCACATTATTTTCAAATGCAAGAAAACAAAGCTTCAAATACAAGCTACAAGCTTCAAATACAATTAACAAAACTACTAGTTCAAGTTACAGAGTTTCAAAACAACTTCGCATGCAAACCTCTGACAACTAGTTCAGAGAAAGTTCCCAAGAACTACTAATAACAGCCAAGGATTCACATTCCAAAACCCACATAATTTTCAAGAATACATGCAAGTAAATAACCAGATACATCATGTAAATATAATTTTCCAGTGAGCAGAATTGTTTTAATGAATCATTTAGAAGAAAGTAAGAAATCTTAATGAGTAGAGCCTATCATGCCTGATAGTGCCTCTACCGATTCGAAGAAGACTTCCAGCTGAGTTTCCAACACCCTTTCTTCTCCAGGAAAGATCAAACAACCATAATATTTTTCCACAATGCCTCTTATACATTCCTCGAACCGAAAATAGATCAAAGAATTCAAAAATAGCCACTAAGTGCAGATCAAACTGTTGGTTCGAAAAACCAGCTAGCTCCATGCAGAGAAAAAATTGTGAAGCATGCAAAGAAAAACAACCCCCAACAAATCCTCCAGCATGCCTTCCAAGACAACCTGCTGCCAAAACTGAGGTGAATTAATGCCATTAATTTGCATATTCCCGCCTATCTCTCCTTGCCACCACCATCCAAAGTTGGCATGACCAAAATGAATTTCAACATGCATTTCCAAACTTAGTGATGCCTCCACGTAGGTTCCACTAAAATTTCACTAGCCCCTGCCAAACTAGCAGTACTTACATGCATTTAAAACTAAATCAAAATCAAATCTCAAAAAAAATCTTAGGAACCACCGCTTAGTTCCCCCACTTGCCAATGGCCCATAGGTCCCCTTTCATATCCCATTAGTTTAGGATAGATAGAATTTTCTTAGGTTAGATATTAGGTTAGTTTAAATATATAACCTTAGGATATAACCCCCAACAATAAATTTCCACCTTAGGATAGGATGTAGATTTAACCAAAAACAATAGGTTTAGAAATAACTTAGCATCCCCTAGGTTATTTCCTTTCAAGCTAACAACTTAGGTTAGAATGTCATCCCACGTAAAGTGGTGTAGTAATAGTTAGGTAAATTACCTGAGTCCCATATCTATTAGGGTAGACCGTATAGGTAAAGGGTACATAATAATTTCTTTTTCTCAAGAATTCGGAAGCAGGGTTTCTATTTCCCTTAACGCCATTAAGCACCTTGCAAGGGTTGATCAAGAAGAGTCAAGCACAACACAAAACAGAATGCAGGCACTATTTCCAAGATGATAAAGAATTTGTAATAACCACAAGTTCAGTCTGTTAAGTATTTTAATCAATGTATGTCAGTTTTTCATTATGTTTAGAGAAGAAGATTTAAAACATACCTTGGATCAATGGAATTGATCCAAGGATAAGTCCAATTGTGAAAGGTAAGTTGCAACTCTTAAAACTAGATTGCAGCTTATCCAATGAGAAGTGAAATAGATTATTGCAAGCAACAACAAACCAGCCCTACAATCAAAGAGCATAAATGATTCATCCATTTCAAGCATGATCTTCCAAATCTAAAAGAACACATCTTTATCAAGAAAATCACATGTCAACACTTGAAATGCAAAAGAGAATATAACAATTGTCAAGGGTGTAATTTCTTCAGTAAAGGGGTTTGGAAAAGGATCAGTGACACATACTACATTTAGGTACCTCTAGTCCACACACATCCTTATCCTCCCATCCTTCTTGATACTAATGACCACTGGGTGTATCCATTTTGATTCTTCTACTATCTCAATGATACCAGATGCTATCATCTTGTCTATTTCTTCCTTGACCTGTATGCATAAATTTGGATTCATCCGATAAGTACCCTTCCAGATCAGGCATGCACCTTCCTTCAACTTGATCTTCATCTCCCCTAAGGAATTGTGGATGCCTTTGAGTTCATAGTATCCATAAGGGAACAAATCCTAGAACTCACGTAATAGATCAATGACCTTTGAAACTTCTTTTTCTAACCAATAGTCCCCAATGATAGCTTCATTAGGTTTTGTCTCTATCCCAATGTTAACCTTCTTTGTTTTCAAGGGCTCATTGTAGGTGCACGCTCGATCAACAATGCTATCTATGACTTCACGCATACCTTCAGAATGGTTAACATCCAAACTTTCCATCTCTTCACCATCTACTACATAGACCATTTTTCCTTTTTATTTTTCCACACACATGTGCTCAAACTATACTTCCTTTGATTCTTCTTCATTAAGGTGCATCTCCAAATTAGTCTCACCCACCACCTCAAGTAGCCTATCTTCTATCATAGCACTATCTCCCATTGTAAGGTACTTGATTACTTGCAACACCTTATCCACTGATGGTTTGGTACTCCTATACTTGAAATCTTGAATGAGATCATCCACCAACTCCTGAAAATTACTTGTTTGATGACGCATATCTGAATGAATATACTATGCATTCACACAACCTTTTAAGGTGGAATACAACATATGCATCCATAAAAAAAGTGGTAAATCTTATGTGATTCCCATCCATGCCTTATCACATGCTTGGACATGAAATGAGGTGGTCTCTTTACCATGGTAATCTTGTATGATAGTGGGCACATTGCTCCTGGATAACCTTATAGAAAATATGATTCTTACCTTACACCATTCTAGGAGGCTCTCCCGATGTGTAGCCCACTAGTGCCTTATACTTCCGAGTAGGTTATAACTAAGCATTCCCCTTCTCTCATCCTCATTTTCCCACTGAGCCTCCATTTCACGCAAGAAAATTTTAGGGTATGCTCCTCCAGAGTAACTTGGAAATTTCTTCCCTCCCAAGCACTCGACTGAGCATTCCTTCATTACCTTTGTTACATATCCTCTCAACTATCACCCAATTAACTCATAAGTCCCATGTGCCCAATTTTCACATGTCATGCTAGTGGTATCTGTAGACACCAAAATTGGGTCACACTCTCCTTGGTCCCTTGTCAAATAAACACCTTGAACACATTCACCTAACCATGGCCCCCTTCACCCCACTCTAATATTAATTTAATTAATTTAATTAAATTAATTCATTATCCTCCCAATATTTTTTATTTAAATATCCTAATTGGATAATACCCACACACCCACCTCACCTATCCACCTCACTTAGCCACATCACCCTAAGACCTATTCTTAGTATGTTGCCATAACTAACTAAGACCTACCCAAACCCTAAAAAACAAAGCATATATTCCCTCTAACCACATTCCTGTTCGTTAAAAGGAAGCTTCCATTCTATTTCACAGAGCAAAAAATAGGTGAGATCCAAGAAAATCAAAAGGTTCTGCCCATTTTAGAAAACCTACGAAATCCCTCCCTAACCTACGTTGGTCACTCTAAACTACCGCCGGTCAACCCGGAACCACCGTCGCTTAGAATTTAACCCCCAAAATAACCTTATTTTGAGGTTGGCACATTTTTTAACGTTGGCACATTTCTGAGAGATAATCACATATTTTGAGAACAAGTGAGAAAACAAGAGCTGCATGCAAGCAGAACTAGCATTAGTACACACATCATAGCATCCATAGCCAGCACCGAAATTAATCACATAGCCATTTGCCTTCACGGGAGCATCTGGGGAAGCACTAGCACTATATCAGGTTCATTCCATTTGATCACCTACCATTACCAACTAGATGTCAAGCTCGTACAAGAGGTAAGTGCTTTTGGTAACCAACATTTGTCCAATTATCATTGGGTAGATCCTTTTGCTGTTGTTACTAGTTTCTACCCTCATTTTCATTCCACCACCATTTTACCTCCATACAAGCTTGACCATCCTTTTACCCATACCCCCTGAATTTCCCATATCCAGATCTTAATCATTCCTGTGCACACCTAATACCCACACTAATCTTTCCATCTTCATCTAGCCTTAGATCTACCCTCGCCTTGATTTTTATTGAATTTCTTATACCACGACCATACCGACATCGGTTAACCTAAAACGACACTGGTCATTCTAAACCAACATCGGTCTATGTGTCTTTTACTAGAAACCAATAACAAAGCTCCTAAACATCCACCAAATACCCAAAACCACCCATAGTCTCACCTTGACCCGTATCAATACCCTGACCAAGACTTTGACCTTCTGATTCAGTCATAGCTTAGCCTGTTGTGAATGAATTGCTTATTGTAGATGAATGAGATACCTAAATCATTTTAACTACGGTAGGATTTTCTTTATTATAAGCATTAATTTGTTTTAAATAGTGGGTTGACAGTCGTCTAGGAAGTATCACGCTTCCCAGATATAGCACACGCTAGGTAATCCACTGCATTTATTGATTAAATTTTATTTGGTGGTATTGTTTTCCATTTCAGGTAGTTCCTCCTAGAAAAAAGGAATCTCTCATGATCAGCTGTGGATTCAGAAGTCATACACGCACAACAACCTACAACCAACATCTCAACAGTTATTCCTCCTATCCCATTACACTTATCGGTTTTTTCAATATTCAAAGAAACACACCTAGAATCAGGTGAAACAATATCACTCAAGGACTGAGATTATTCAAACTAGATGACTTCCTCCATGTGATGAATTATCTTAGGATCTCTTATGGAGCACACATAGATTTTGTCAAGGACTTCCTATCCTAAGGGCTCAGTATAGGTCGTTGAATTTCCATCTGTTAAAGGGATAATCACCCTTTCTTCCTTGTTCTCAAAGCTGATATACCCCTTATTAAACCACAGGTCGTCATTATTCTTATAGCACCATGGGCGCCCAAATAATGTTGGAAATTTTTTACCTCAGTGATTTCCAAGACTTCAAAATCTCTAGTGAACTTGGACCCATGAATAGTCATACCCTCATCCTTCAAGACTCTAATGGGAATTTCCTTTTTCTTGTTTTCCATATACAACACATTCAAAGATGGTTATAGTACGGTTCTTCCCATTTGATGCCATGCATCCAAGGCAATAACATTGACCTCTACTCTTGTGTCAATGAGGATATTACTTAGAAGCCACCCATCAACAACTGCATTCAATGTAATCTCCTTATCATAGTCAAGGTTATGAGGAGGAAGTTTTAAATGCAAAACTTTCCTTTTACACTCTACTCCGGCGCGTGGTACATTCTTCCTTAGCCATTCTCCTAGCAATGGAATAATATTCTCTTACCTTAACATCCTACATATTTCCTCGACCTCATCCAGGTCATCCTTTGGAGCCTCGACATTCTTCCTTTGCCCCAACTACTTTGATTTCTCCTTAAGACATCGGATCTTCCTTTGCAAACTCTGAATCATTTCCATAGTCTCTTGATACACTTCCTTCTGATGCGTAGGGTCTGGATACTTTCCATATACCACTTCCTCTCTTGAAACTAGTTTCCTTTTTCTTGGCATCTCCCTAGGGCACATGGCCTCTTCTTGTGTCATCACCAATACAGGTTATATTCCTGACTCACGCGTCACTCTTGGTATCCACTGTGAATCGACCTTCTTGATGCTCACCATCCCACTACCTTTTTCCTTCTGGTGTTGATGGTTCATATGCTCATAAATCTCTGGAAACTCTTCGTACTTATGTTTCTTTCCACACCATGAGAATTGTAGCAGATCAGGACGCTCACACTTGTAATGCCCTATAGATCCATAATTATAAAAGGCTCCTCACGGGAATTCACTTCGTCCTCCTCCATGGTTACAGCGATCATGAAATATTCCATGAAAACATCTTCCATGCATTCCTCCATCTACACGCCCTTCATAACGATGATCATCATCCTTGGAACTACTTGTAAGACTAGTCTAGTGCACACCAAGATCAATAGCATCATGGATCTAATCAATCATTTTACAATCCTTGGTATCATGGGTGGTAGAGGTATAGATCTTGCAATAGAAATAAATATTCTTACGGATTGTGCATTGTAATAGAGGACACCTACTTGCATCATGATCCCCATGGAAAATCTCACAATCTACTGCCATAGTGTGTACCAACTTCTAAGGGAAATTATCCTTTACATACCCTTCCACTTCATAGTCTGTACACCAAATCCCACTATGAATCTCATGCACTAATTTTGCATACACCTTCTTCAACTTCTTGGCCATCACATAAATTTGAGCCTCTAGAAAGGGACTAACACCAGTATCAATGCTCCCAACAGCCTCTGTGTGTAGGGAAGCTTTGAATGCCTCACGTGGGCCTGTGAAAGTCTTGTATGACAGAGACCTTCTAAATGGTGTTATCAATCCTCCAAAAAACCATTGAGCATGTTGAGAAGGAAGAATGTCATAGGATAGTTTAGAAAAGAGATTTTTGAAATGCACGTCGTACTCCTACACACTCTTTTTCATTCCTTGTTGGATCTCCTTCAGATCTTTGATGTTCTTCTATTCAAATTTTGGGATATAGAACTCTTCGAGGAAGGTTTTCTTCAATGCAGTGTAGTATACCACCATTTGATGAGGGTCATACTTCCAATATCAACTATGCGTGTGCCCTTTTAACGTTTTTGTAAACTGACTTTCCTTCCACTCTGAGGTAGTGATCCCTTTCACACACCATTGTAATTCACATTTGTGCACATGATCTTCGGCATCTTTAACACCTCGGTTGTCTGGTAAGTACAATGGCATCTCATAATATACCATTGGGGGTGGCAAAGGCCCTTTTCCTACTGATCTAGAGCTTTGGTTCCCTCCGGTGTTTCCTCCTCCACTAGATCCACTAGATCCACTAGGTCCTATTCCTCTTAACCCACTAGATCCTCTAGATCTACTAGTTCCACCAAATCCTTCAGCCCTTATACCACTAGATCCACATCCTATAGCCAGAAAATGTCCTGAATTGGTCGTGCCTAGTGTTTCCAATGTCCCACTAAACTACGCACTGAAGGTTTGTGATATTATCACACTTCCAGTTTTTTGTCCCGTGTCACTCCCAGATGTAATACTCAAACCTTTCATACTTACACCTTGTCCAAAAATTCCTCCAAATATCAGAATGGTTTACGCAGCCGTGGATGTTCCAAATGAGAAATTATATCTTCTGGGCATAGATTTGTTACTCCCACCGATACTAATTGGGTTATAAATACTTATTCCTTGATCTGGAAAACCAAGCACCAGGGGTTAGTTTCCAGGTGGGTTCAGTTGCGTGCTAACAGCTCTCCTTTCTCCATGCGATGAACTCTCACCAAAATTTGAAGGGGCTTCTCTCCCACACTTGCCAAGATGGGGTAGGACAGACTTATTAGGTTCCACGTACTCTACGTTAACCTCAACTCCTTCCTGTAATGTCTTCCTCCATATAATCATCACACTTACAACCTCACATTGTCTAGTTATTTCCCTTTCATGAGATTCTCTATACTTGATTTGTCTCTCCTCCCTTTCCTTTTTAGCGGCAATGTCCATCATCTTCATCCACCCTAGCTTCCTCTCCCAATGCTAAGAGAGGCTTAGCCATCCATGGGAAATGCCTCTGAACTTAAGGTAATGATCAAGATCTTCATAGCCAAAGGAATAGCATGCAAAAATGATACTCTCGACTCCTTGAGAAACTCAAACTCAGCAACTTTTGGGAAAGAATACATAGAAATGGCATATTCTATAGTATAACTGGTCAGCATTCCTTTCCACCAGTGATCAACAGAACGTGTCCAAGTCATAACTGCATCTTTCAGCCTCTGATAATCATCTTGGGTCCATACACACAATCTATAGTACCAGCTCGGTCTGGATACATATGTTGAAATCCATTCATATAGTTCTACTCAAAAACATCATAATAATGTCTCATACAACTCATGGTATAGGTTCTCTTCTACCCATCTACGTGCATTGAACTTTGGTCTAGTGTTGAATCTTTGATAAAATGCATCCTCTATGCTCTTGAACAATGCTTCAACACTTTCAAAATTCAGACCTTCTGTCATCACGCATCACAAGAACAAAGATGTATGTCATTTCTCACAACAAATTTGAAAATAGGTCCCACAATATAACCAAAATGTAGTCATTTTATACCCTTAAAACAACAATCTGATCCCATACACGTCGGCCTATCACCCAGCAGGTACTAGGCGCTCACCCAAGGCACGCATGAGCACTGTGCCTCTCCTTTATGTGATTCTTATGAGAATACATCACCTATGATAGATACTTAAGTGTAAAATAATGGCAAGGAACCATGTGTTCATTCTGAGAACCTAGGATGAGTTAGCATATCAATACATCCATAAAAGATAAATAACAAACAACATATAGAACTGATTCATAACACAAAGGAAATGCATTAGACTTAAGCTCATGGACACATATATGCTTTAGAACAGAACATTCCATTGATATTAATCATTTCAGTAATCACATTACATTCCTTGAGGCCATAATAGACCCATATAACAATGCAGAGCAAGGTCATGCACCAGAACTAAACTATGCCCTACATATTACAAGGATAATCAAAGAACCAACCCTCTAAATATTCACTCACTCTTATATTTTTACTAATCCCAACCCATAAAATCCTCCATGATGTTTCTACAAATATTCACTCATATTCCACCACCTATTCTCTCTCAGGATGATCCCCCTTCTAGTATCTGTGCACCTCTATATATAGATTTTTTCCTTCACCGCCATGCCTTCTGAGGTAACAGATTGGTTGCCAAGTGTCCAAGTGGTCCTTCAATGAATTATGCCTCCTTTGATATGATCTCTCTAGTCTTTACAATGATGTCCTTATGGAACCTTCCATCGCATGCATGGAATATCTCATTCTTGATCCTACATCTACTAAAAAAGCACCTTATATACTCCGCATGCTCGATGGGTCACGCTTTCCTCATGTGTTGTCTAGAACTCCAAATATGTCTAATTCCCAACACCATCTTGTCTTATGTGTGTGTCATGTGTTCTATTAAACCCTACTAGAACCCTTCCCTACACGCCTTCAACCTGTATGCCCTTCTTCAAATGGGTCCCGTGTGCTTATGTGTCTTCTTGTACTTAGCCGATATTTTGGGGCCCAACAAAAATCCTAAAAATCTTATCCTAGCCTCTTAATTAACCCTAAGTGGTTTATTAAGGCTCCTCACATCCTAATCACTTGTTAATCCACTAATCATGATTAGCAAACCTTAATCTAATTTGTGCTTTTAGTCTAACATGCACCATGATGCAAATTTTCTCTAACTAGAAAACAATCAAAAGACTAAGCACCTACCTTTAAACTTTACACCATACTTTGATTAGTATATCATATAAGAAATATGATTAAGATCCTTACGTCCTTCTTAGATTACTTTTATCAATTTTTACATCTAATCTTCATGTTTATAAGTGGAGGATATCTAATATGGCCTTATATCCATTGTTAGAGAGATCCTCTCACCATTTGTGGAGTAGAAACAACCATAATTTGGTTTCCCTTAGATCTAATTATGTCTATGTGAATTAGTAATCATCTCACATAGTAAGGATGCTAGTAGATTAGATATTTGATTTCTTTTAGTTTCCATTCATACATGTTTTTAAGATTTTATCATGATTTTTCTTTCTTAAGCTTGAGCTTTCCTCTTGGTTATTATGGTGTTAGCATTTACTAGTTAGTCATTTTGCAAAATTTTAGGGTGTTATCAACTGAAATGAGTTTTTGAGAAAACGACTTCAAATGACCAGGTGCAGCTAGTCGACCCCAAGTATGTTATAAAATAAGAAAACTAGGAGTATCTATAGCATTTTAAGACATGATTTAACTCATACCAAAAAATAATGATGTTATGGTCCTTTCATTTCTCAAGCATTCGGGTATAACCCAAATTTAAACAAGATATTATTCCTACTAATAATTAAAGAACCCAAAAATAAGGGTTTATATCTAGCCAACAAAATATTAAAGGGAATAAGCTAAAAAGAAGGAAAAAGAATGATTCATGCTTGAAGGTTAAATCCCGAAACTTTCTTTTTAGTTTCCAACTTCTTCTAGCAATCTCCAGCCCATATTCACCATTAAATCCAAGAGTCAACAAAACCCCCAAAAGAATTCCATTCTTTATTTATTGATAATAGTCATTAATGTTTTCCCCAAAATATCTCAACAATCATTTAGATATATGCATTCAACATTTTGCAAAAACAAACAAATGAACACAAAAATAGGAAATACTCCATTCCATGTAGAGTTTGATGGAACCAGAAGATTAATCAAAATAATAATGAAACTAACAAAACACCCAACAACTCAATCTCTTCCTCGAGAAGCTACATGATCCTCTCGAGGTCCGTAGAGTAGCGTTTAATGTAATTAATACATGCAAGTGCCTAGTGTAGTTCCCTCCAAAAACCACTTCCTTATCTCATGTCAATTAAGTTTAGTAATTTCCCCTATTTCATGAAATAGATCTCTACCTTTCTACTGGTAATGAGATAACCATGCCTCTAGATAAGTTTCAAGTTTTCTAGATTATTTTCAAACCTTCTACATTAGTTTCAAGCTTTCTAGATTAGATTTTAAAGATTTTTAGATCAGTTTCATTTTTTTATTTTACTAACCCTATTTTTCATTAGTGTTGATAACTATGATGTTTCTTAGCTAGATTATTTGTATTTTCTTTGTTTTTATGTTCTTTGCAGGATCAAGGGAGGTAAATTGTTGCCAAATTTGAGTTAGATTGCTAAAGTTTCGAGATTTTTGAGATTTTTCTTGTCAAAATCCATTTTTTTGACCACCTATAAGAATGGATGCACTAGTGTTACTCTTCCACATACTGGTGTTACAAAGGGATGCACTGGCGTCTCTTTGGATGTGATTGTTAGGAATATCTATGTTGTAGTGTGAACATAGAATATTATGTAAGTGATTATATTATCTAGGATAATATAATGTGTTGTAATAATTAATTACATTATTGTAAATGTAATTATGAGTGGGTGAGTAAATATTGTTATGAGTTGTTGAGTAAACAAATCATTAACAATATTAGTTTTGTGAGAAAACAAAATCTCACGTAAAATAGCATGGAGTTGTTTTAGGAGTTATGTGTGGAGATATTTATGGAGATTATATCTCCTTAAATATAGGAACAACATCTCCTATTTAAATGGATGTAATACTTCCTATGAATGTAGCAAGAATAAAGAGTAAGATTTTGAATTTTCTTTATGCAATTATGATATTAATTTTTCATTTGGTATCAAAGCAGGTTTGATGCAAGAAATTTCAGTGCTTTCATGATCAAATCCGTCTCAAAGAATATATCATACTTTTCGTTTCCGGATGTGGGTTTTTCTATAATTTTTTATGCAGAATCAAGTGCTCGTCAAAAAACTACAAAAGAAATTTAAGCAGAACCCAGAACGTAGTTTGGAAGAAATACATATTTTACTATGCAGCTATCAAATTAAGCACATCAATTCTTCTACTGAAAGTTTTCTCCAATTTTCAATAATGTTGAATTGTTAATACAAGTTCTTGACTTGCTTGGAGGTTAAAAGGTATTCAATATAAAATTTTAAAGTACTTGATTCAATTTTGTATATTTTTATCAGTATTGTACAAAATAATGGAGAAACTAAATCTGATTGAAAAGTTTGAAGGACAAGATTTCCATACATGGCAACTACAGATGCAATCACATTTAATAGAAAAGGATCTATGGGATGTGGTGAAGTCTAATTCAACTCCACCCACTGGAGGAAATGAATTGGAAAAGTGGAATGCAAAAGATCAGAGAGCATTGGGTACCATTGGTCTGGGCTTATCAAAAGCCTATCTACATCATGTGGATTTCACAAAATCTGCAAAAGAAATTTGGGAGTCTCTTAACAAATTGTTTGGTTCTGAAGCTGAAATGGCAAATACTACACTGAAGCAACGCTTGTACGGGTTGAAAATGGAAGAGAACTCAAAAATGGCAGATCATATAAGTAAGTTTCATTCTTTGCTAAATCAACTAGCTGGAATTAAAGAACATGTAAAAGATGATGATGCTAAAGCTATTCTTCTTAATAGCATGCCTAAGAGTTACTCAAATATTGTATTTACTTTGAGTAAAATTACTATTAGTCTAGAAGGAGTGATTTCTACATTGTTAGAACAAAGCAGTCATGAAGACCATGAAGAAGTACTATATGTAGGAAACAAACCTAGCTCCTCATCTAAGAAGGAAAAACATAAACCAAAGAAGGTTCCTTCACATGGAAAAATAAAATGCTTTTATTGTAATGAGATTGGGCATGTAATACTGAACTGTAAAAAGAGAGCTCAGGATCTTCTTGATGACAAGATAGATCAGAAAGCCCTTCTAGCTGAAGTAGAAACTGATTGGGAAGTCTACTCAACTGATGAAGAACTTTCATGTCCTAATGATGAGGATTTCCTATGGTAGATTCTTTTCTTGTTGGAGGAAGGAGGCAATGGAGGAAGGAGGAAAATCAGCATCCTCTCGTCATTCACCAACGATAGGGTCACAGACAGATATGGTGATATTTTATTTCAGTTATGTGGTGTGTTTATACACAAGGGGGTGAAACTAGTTTCATTTTTTGATTTTAATGTGTTCACATAGACTAACAACAGTTCCTGATTGTCTATTTGGTGTGGAAGAAGCAAACTGCTTGACTCAGCTTACAGGGGAAAATCATCTACGTACGGTCCTCTGACTATCGTACGGTCCTCTGACTGCCATACTTTGGTGGAAGGTACTTCATTGGAAGGTGATCAGTCGATGAAGATGTTCATACGACAAGGATGATCATTAGCAGCAAGATCCAGATAGCAAGATCCAGTAGCAATGACTACTCCGACAAGTTTGATGTTTCCAGGAGCTCTTACCCATTGTTCACACTAAGGGGGTGAATGTTAGGAATATCTATGTTGTAGTGTGAACATAGAATATTATGTAAGTGATTATATTATCTAGGATAATATAATATGTGTTGTAATAATTAATTACATTATTGTAAATGTAATTATGAGTGGGTGAGTAAATATTGTTATGAGTTGTTGAGTAAACAAATCATTAACAATATTAGTTTTGTGAGAAAACAAAATCTCACGTAAAATAGCATGGAGTTGTTTTAGGAGTTATGTGTGGAGATATTTATGGAGATTATATCTCCTTAAATATAGGAACAACATCTCCTATTTAAATGGATGTAATACTTCCTATGAATGTAGCAAGAATAAAGAGTAAGATTTTGAATTTTCTTTATGCAATTATGATATTAATTTTTCATTTGGTAACAGAGCAGGTTTGATGCAAGAAATTTCAGTGCTTTCATGATCAAATCCGTCTCAAATAATATATCATAGTTTTCGTTTCCGGATGTGGGTTTTTCTATAATTTTTTATGCAGAATCAAGTGCTGGTCAAAAAACTACAAAAGAAATTTCAGTAGAACCCAGAACGTAGTTTGGAAGAAATACGGATTTTACTATGCAGCTATCAAATTAAGCACATCAATTCTTCTACTGAAAGTTTTCTCCAATTTTCAATAATGTTGAATTGTTAATACAAGTTCTTGACTTGCTTGGAGGTTAAAAGGTATTCAATATAAAATTTTAAAGTACTTGATTCAATTTTGTATTTTTTTATCAGTATTGTACAAAATAATGGAGAAACTAAATCTGATTGAAAAGTTTGAAGGACAAGATTTCCATACATGGCAACTACAGATGCAATTACATTTAATAGAAAAGGATCTATGGGATGTGGTGAAGTCTAATTCAACTCCACCCACTGGAGGAAATGAATTGGAAAAGTGGAATGCAAAAGATCAGAGAGCATTGGGTACCATTGGTCTGGGCTTATCAAAAGCCTATCTACATCATGTGGATTTCACAAAATCTACAAAAGAAATTTGGGAGTCTCTTAACAAATTGTTTGGTTTTGAAGCTGAAATGGCAAAGGACTACACTGAAGCAATGCTTGTACGGGTTGAAAATGGAAGAGAACTCAAAAATGGCAGATCATATAAGTAAGTTTCATTCTTTGCTAAATCAACTAGCTGGAATTAAAGAACATGTAAAAGATGATGATGCTAAAGCTATTCTTCTTAATAGCATGCCTAAGAGTTACTCAAATATTGTATTTACTTTGAGTAAAATTACTATTAGTCTAGAAGGAGTGATTTCTACATTGTTAGAACAAAGCAGTCATGAAGACCATGAAGAAGTACTATATGTAGGAAACAAACCTAGCTCCTCATCTAAGAAGGAAAAACATAAACCAAAGAAGGTTCCTTCACATGGAAAAATAAAATGCTTTTATTGTAATGAGATTGGGCATGTAATACTGAACTATAAAAAGAGAGCTCGGGATCTTCTTGATGACAAGATAGATCAGAAAGCCCTTCTAGCTGAAGTAGAAACTGATTGGGAAGTCTGCTCAACTGATGAAGAACTTTCATGTCCTAGTGATGAGGATTTCCTATGGTAGACTCTTTTCTTGTTGGAGGAAGGAGGCAATGGAGGAAGGAGGAAAATCAGCATCCTCTCGTCATTCACCAACGATAGGGTCGCAGACAGATGTGGTGATATTTTATTTCAGTTATGTGGTGTGTTTATACACAAGGGGGTGAAACTAGTTTCATGTTTTGATTTTAATGTGTTCACATAGACTAACAACAGTTCCTGATTGTCTATTTGGTGTGGAAGAAGCAAACTGCTTGACTCAGCTTACAGGGGAAAATCATCTACGTACGGTCCTCTGGCTATCGTACGGTCCTCTGACTGCCATACTTTGGTGGAAGGTACTTCATTGGAAGGTGATCAGTCGATGAAGATGTTCATACGACAAGGATGATCATTAGCAGTAAGATCCAGATAGCAAGATCCAGTAGCAATGACTACTCCGAAAATTTTGATGTTTCCAGGAGCTCTTACCCCATGTTCACACTAAGGGTGCGAATGTTAGGAATATCTATGTTGTAGTGTGAACATAGAATATTATGTAAGTGATTATATTATGTAGGATAATATAATATGTGTTGTAATAATTAATTACATTATTGTAAATGTAATTATGAGTGGGTGAGTAAATATTGTTATGAGTTGTTGAGTAAACAAATCATTAACAATATTAGTTTTTTGAGAAAACAAAATCTCACGTAAAATAGCATGGAGTTGTTTTAGGAGTTATGTGTGGAGATATTTATGGAGATTATATCTCCTTAAATATAGGAACAACATCTCCTATTTAAATGGATGTAATACTTCCTATGAATGTAGCAAGAATAAAGAGTAAGATTTTGAATTTTATTTATGCAATTATGATATTAATTTTTCATTTGGTATCAAAGCAGGTTTGATGCAAGAAATTTCAGTGCTTTCATGATCAAATCTGTCTCAAATAATATATCATAGTTTTCGTTTCTGGATGTGGGTTTTTCTATAATTTTTTATGCAGAAACAAGTGCTGGTCAAGAAACTACAAAAGAAATTTAAGCAGAACCCAGAACGTAGTTTGGAAGAAATACATATTTTACTATGCAGCTATCAAATTAAGCACATCAATTCTTCTACTGAAAGTTTTCTCCAATTTTCAATAATGTTGAATTGTTAATACAAGTTCTTGACTTGCTTGGAGGTTAAAAGGTATTCAATATAAAATTTTAAAGTACTTGATTCAATTTTGTATATTTTTATCAGTATTGTACAAAATAATGGAGAAACTAAATCTGATTGAAAAGTTTGAAGGACAAGATTTCCATACATGGCAACTACAGATGCAATCACATTTAATAGAAAAGGATCTATGGGATGTGGTGAAGTCTAATTCAACTCCACCCACTGGAGGAAATGAATTGGAAAAGTGGAATGCAAAAGATCAGAGAGCATTGGGTACCATTGGTCTGGGCTTATCAAAATCCTATCTACATCATGTGGATTTCACAAAATCTGCAAAAGAAATTTGGGAGTCTCTTAACAAATTGTTTGGTTCTGAAGCTGAAATGGCAAAGACTACACTGAAGCAACGCTTGTACGGGTTGAAAATGGAAGAGAACTCAAAAATGGCAGATCATATAAGTAAGTTTCATTCTTTGCTAAATCAACTAGCTGGAATTAAAGAACATGTAAAAGATGATGATGCTAAAGCTATTCTTCTTAATAGCATGCCTAAGAGTTACTCAAATATTGTATTTACTTTGAGTAAAATTACTATTAGTCTAGAAGGAGTGATTTCTACATTGTTAGAACAAAGCAGTCATGAAGAACATGAAGAAGTACTATATGTAGGAAACAAACCTAGCTCCTCATCTAAGAAGGAAAAACATAAACCAAAGAAGGTTCCTTCACATGGAAAAATAAAATGCTTTTATTGTAATGAGATTGGGCATGTAATACTGAACTGTAAAAAGAGAGCTCAGGATCTTCTTGATGACAAGATAGATCAGAAAGCCCTTCTAGCTGAAGTAGAAACTGATTGGGAAGTCTACTCAACTAATGAAGAACTTTCATGTCCTAGTGATGAGGATTTCCTATGGTAGACTCTTTTCTTGTTGGAGGAAGGAGGCAATGGAGGAAGGAGGAAAATCAGCGTCCTCTCGTCATTCACCAACGATGGGGTCGCAGACAGATGTGGTGATATTTTATTTCAGTTATGTGGTGTGTTTATACACAAGGGGGTGAAACTAGTTTCATGTTTTGATTTTAATGTGTTCACATAGACTAACAACAGTTCCTGAGTGTCTATTTGGTGTGGAAGAAGCAAACTGCTTGACTCAGCTTACAGGGGAAAATCATCTACGTACGGTCCTCTGACTATCGTACGGTCCTCTGACTGCCATACTTTGGTGGAAGGTACTTCATTGGAAGGTGATCAGTCGATGAAGATGTTCATACGACAAGGATGATCATTAGCAGCAAGATCCAGATAGCAAGATCCAGTAGCAATGACTACTCCGAAAATTTTGATGTTTCCAGGAGCTCTTACCCCATGTTCACACTAAGGGGGCGAATGTTAGGAATATCTATGTTGTAGTGTGAACATAGAATATTATGTAAGTGATTATATTAACTAGGATAATATAATATGTGTTGTAATAATTAATTACATTATTGTAAATGTAATTATGAGTGGGTGAGTAAATATTGTTATGAGTTGTTGAGTAAACAAATCATTAACAATATTAGTTTTGTGAGAAAACAAAATCTCACGTAAAATAGCATGGAGTTGTTTTAGGAGTTATGTGTGGAGATATTTATGGAGATTATATCTCCTTAAATATAGGAACAACATCTCCTATTTAAATGGATGTAATACTTCCTATGAATGTAGCAAGAATAAAGAGTAAGATTTCGAATTTTCTTTATGCAATTATGATATTAATTTTTCAATGATGGCATTAAGCTAGCTATGTTTTTTTGGTAGGAGATTGTTCGCATTAACAAGGGCATGTTGGTGTTAAAATGGGTGAGTTGGTGTTAAAAATGGTGCGCTAGTGTTAAAATGGCGGGATGGTGTTAACAAAGGCATGTTAGTGTTACACCGTGTTTATAATCTATCTTCCAGAGGCCATAACATTTTTTGCTAACCTCAAGATGATTTTGTAATTTTTTTTTTGGAAAGATATTGAATCAAATGTGTAAGGAAATGAAGAAACATGGATGCCCCCAACATTAAATGGGATGTACAAGGGTATAATTACATGTATTATGTGTAATAATTGATGATACAAAGTTTCCCCCAGCGTGAGATGGGAATATTCAAAGGCAAAATCTTCACATTCAAAAGGAGGATCATTCGGATAAAGGCCAAGAGGGCTAGGCTCAAAAGTAGCTCATATGCAAACAAAAACTTGCTTAGAACAAATCTATCACAATCCTAGACTTGAAATGCTTGTGAACAATGGACCCTCCAATGACACTGAAAACTAGTTTAAGATACATTGCGTTCATGGGTTCACGAAGCTTCTAACCATCTAAGTAACCAATCTTGTAGACTCCTTAACCAAACTTTGCAACCACAACATATGACCCCAACTATATAGGCTCAAATATACCCTTTTTTTCTTTTTCTTTTGTGGTGTTGAATTGATTTTATTTTAACACCAAGTATGCTACCTCAAATTAACGATGTATCACTCTTTTGTTGTATATTTTCCACACTTGATCCTGATACAGTTTAAGGTGATGAAGGGAACAAATTTGTTTATCATATAATAGCTCTAACTTTTCTAGTCGAGATAATATATAGTCCTCTTAATTTAGGTAATCTCTTAGCTCTATATGCAAAGAGGCGAGCTCGATATTTATGTGTAGTATGGATTCTGTTTCGAACACCACAGAGTATGCAGTGACACATGTATGAGTGCAGATGGACATTCTGAATGTCCAAAGGGAAGGGTGAATCTGTAAATGTCAGTTACAACATGTGGTATTCACCATCTTCTCCATAATATGGATAAGAGTTTTATTAGAAGCTACAGCTTTCCCATTACCTTGAGGGTAATAGGTGTTGAAAATTTGAGAGATATTTGAAAACATTTGCATAATGATTTCACAGTTTTTTAAAAGGACTTAACTTTTTCTGCTATAATGGTAGAGGGGACAGCATATCGGAAAATGATATGGTTCATCATAAACATATATATTTACGCACCTTCAACATAGGTAAGAGGAACAACCTCTACCCATTTTGTGAAGTATTTGGTAACAGTAATAATGAACTTATGGCCATTTGAGGATACAGGGTTGATCTTACCTATAAGCTCAAGCCCCCACTTTGAGAGTGACCAAGGTGTCATGATAGGCTATAATGATTGCACTAGCACATGTATAAAATTGTCATACTTATGAAAGTAAAATCCTTTCTTCACATGTTTACAGCAATCATTTTCCATTGTAATAAAATAGTAGCCTACTCTGAGTATCTTATTTGCTAGGAGGATCACGTTTGTATGAGCCCCGCAGATGCCTTCATGCACCTCTTTGATTGCTAGGATGAATTCATCTTAATTCAAACAAATGTAACAGATTTACGTTATAGCCTCGACAACACATAGTGCCCCCAAGTATTGTATAGAATTCTATATGTTGGATGAGGTTTCATTTTTTAGTATAGGAAATATTGGCAGGAAATGTTCCATCATGAAGGTAATTAAATATGTCACTATACCACTGGGAAAAGGGACTAAAAAATTTGTATACCAAATAGGAATCTGACATGTCATATGTCGGTGTTTGTAGATGCTCAAAGAAGAATGACATATCATTTTTCCTAGGTGGGATACTCAACATGGACCCCACTATGGCCATATCATCTACTACTCTATTTTTTTCTCTAGGGATTTGTTGAAATGTAATCTTCTCAAAGAATCAACCATTATCTTGTATGGAAGAAGTTTATCATCTTTAACTTTATATTCATCTATTACCTATTTTATAATCAGCATGGAATCACCAATTATGTTTACTTGTCTAATATCCCACTTAATAGCTAGCTTCATCCCTACAATAAGGGCCTTATATTTTGTTATATTATTTGTGCATGAAAACCCGAGTCGCAGTGCATGAGGAATCAAGTCTCCTGAAGGAGTGATCAAAACAACTTCGGCACCTAAAACATGAAAGGTAATAGATCTAACAAATTATAGTTTCCATATAATTGATTCCTTGAGGTATATTGTGTATGTATCTAGGATTTCAAGACTCAACAAAGAATATCAGTAATTAAAAGATAAGGATAGAGGATATGTTGGTCGACTAAAACCATGTCAAGTCAGTCATGAATTATTAGTGCACATAGCTCAAAAAGTGAAACTTTTTGAATAGTAGAATATGATCTAATGAAGCCATCTTAATCTTATCAGTGTGGGATTTGATTACATGGACTTTAATGGATCAACCATTGGAATAAATTCTCCTTTTTATTTGTCGATAATGATGTAGTGTCTATGAAATGCAAAAAGTTAGACAACCAGACATCAATATGTACTTAGTAGGTATATGAAAGAGTGTAGTCTGATCTTATAAGCTAGTAACATTCAGCTTAAGTAATACATAGCAATGTCAAAGGATAAATTTCCTTAAAGTAATGAGTGTCTGCATTTTCCCCCCTCGCAATAATGAAATGGAAAAAATGTACAAGCTAATAATGGTTCACTTGTCATGAGTGGCATTGTAACAGGGGGTTTTCCAAATATGCTTTGATTAATGTAAATTTTTGTTGTTGTTCTGGTCCCCTATCAAAATTGACAAATTTCTTGAGAAGATGCATGAATGTGTGACACTTATCTGGAAGCTAAGAGATGAACCTTCTAATTTCTTGGATCTTTCTTGTAAAATTTTGTAGTTGTCTAATAATCATCGAAGGAGGAATTTTTGTTATAGCAATAACCTTTATTGGATTTACTTCTATTCCTCTCCCCAAAATAATTAATCCTAATAGTTTTCCAAATAGCACACTGAAGACACACTTCTTTCAGTTTAGTTAGACGTTGTATTCCCTTAGATGCTAAAAGATGTGTCACAAAATCTCTGGGTGCTCTTCTCGAGTCTTTGATTTTGCCAATATGTCATCAACATTGTCTTGCATGATTTCATTGATCATGTCATAAAAGATAATAGTCATTTCCCATTAATAGGTAGAACTTGCATTCTTGAGGCCAAAGGGCATGACTTGATAATATAATATCCCCCATGGGGTGGTAAAATCTTTCTTATGTTAGTCTTCCTCAACAAAATTTATTTGGGTATATTCTGAGAAGCCATCCATAAGTGATAGCATCTGTTAACTAGTTGTTGAATCGATAATCATGTCGAGGTTGGGAATAGGAAATTTTTCCTTAGGACAAGATTTATTAATATCTCAAAAATTGGTACACACTCTAATACCGACAAGTTTCTTCTAAACTAGGACTACATTGGAAACCTAATTTGAATAGTCAATAGACCTGATTAAGCCTACTTCTAATAATATTTATAGCTCTGCTTTAACCAACAAGGCAACGTGAGGATGTAACTTTCAGAGCTATTTTTTATAGGCTTGACATCTAGGTGTACAACAAGATTGTGCACCACTGATGCATGATCAAGTCCTGACATGTCAATGTAAAACCAAGAAAATATATCTACAAATTATCTCAAAAGCATTGAAAAAATTTTATGTTCTTGAGTTGAGAGTGAAACTCCCAACTTTACTATCTTGGAAAACTCCTCCAAGTCAATATTGACATCTATTATCTCCTCCATTAATAGCTTGGTCTCATCCTCCATGTGTGTAGAATCAAGGGAGAGATTAAGATCTTATTATTTCAAAAGTTGCTCGAAGATATTTTCACTTTGAATTAGGTCAACTATCTTGTCTATTGATTTTTATTTTTATTTGTCCACTAGTACCTCAAAGATGCTTTCACTATAGGACTTGGACTTTTTGCAAGTCTTTTCAATGGAAATTTTCCCCTTTTTTTGCTTAAATGACCACACAATATTTCCTCCTCCCAAAAGTACATGCATGCATTAAGCTGAATGGAGAATCCTTTTTTGTGTTCATTTATTGGAATATTGTCACAAATGTCGAGGAACTCACCAATAGCCTCATCATTCTAAATGACGTCAATTTGAACATTTTTTTGTTGGTCCCAATTCATGAGTGACGGGTAAATAAGATTTAGTTTCTAAGTGGTAAGGGATATGGTGGTGGTTATAGTTAGAATAGCCAAGTAAGAAAATAGGTTCGTGGAGACAAGGTCTTCATAAAGACTACACCGGGAATCTGTTTCACTTTCATATTCAAATGGAATATATTTGCATTCAAAAGAGGTATCCTTGACCTCTAAGGGGTCAGATTCATACATCTAGACACAAATACCATGCTTACCCACTTTACGAAGATGTATTAGAAGAGCTTCTAGTATACCTTGTTTTTTTATGGCCGCAGCTACATCCTTTGTATCCCATAGTAAGCATCATTCGATTGGGGATAACATACCTAGGTGATTGATAAAAAAAATCCATTTCATCATCTTCAAGATGAAATACAATATATTTGAGTACCATTTCATCTTCTAATAATCTTATAGGAGTAAAATCATCGAAAGGACAATTTTATCGAGATCTTTGAAACTTGTAACATGGCCTACCATGCACTTTGGTAGATAGGGGAATGTTATGTACCAGAAGGGCTTGCTGAAGATCATATTCTTGGAAACCACTTTCTCTAACCTTCATCTCCCATGAAACAAAAGGAGTCTCTTATGTAGAAGCATTATTATCATTGGTATTTAAGGTATCTGGATCCACTCATGAATCGAGGGCCTTTGACTGAACTGGAACAACTATCTTTGTAGAAGGACATTCGTAAATAAATTTAAAATAGCCTGAATAGTGAGGTTCTATCCTTCATGGTGTAACTTTAAGCACTGATGATATGTTGAAGGTATGGCTTGCATGGCATGAATTCATGGGCGACCATGTAATATGTTGTAAGCTATCAATATGGGAAGATTTTTATTTTGTATATCCCCATCTAATGTTGGGGAAACTTTGCATCTTCACATTCTTGAACATTCATGTGGCATTCTACCCTTGTACATCCCATCTAATGTTGGGGCATCCACACTTCTTTGTTTTCTTGTACATAGATTTAGAAAATTCCTAGAAAATTAAAAAAACATTTGTATAAACTTTTTAAAATCCCAAAAACATTAAAATATGTTTTGTTAGAAAAATCAAAACATTCATAAAATTGTTCAAAAATCCTAAAAATTGTAAAAATTTAAATTTTCTCAAAAAATTGTAAATGGAATGTACATAGTTGAATCCTGTATCAAATGCATTATCCTCAAATGTTGAAATTTTTCCTACATAATATCTTTCTTAAGTTCTTGTGTGTTCTTGTCTCAAATGACTTGTGGATCATTGTGATCTACTTCCATTAACAAAGTTGGCTTGCTTACTATGTTGGTACTCCCATGCAATAATGAGTTGTCAGAGACTGTGTCATTCTGTAGAAATGCTTTCCATGGGACTACTTGTGTCATCCATTATTACCCTCACATGTATCCTTACTTGGGGCACCATTTTTTACACTTTCTGTTACAACGTGAACATTCAAGAATTGAAGCTTGATAACAAAAACATTGGTGCAACTTTCTTGACTATTGTGTTTCTTAGTATGTGTGATTGTACTTGTATCTTTATTAGGTTAGATATTTTTCTTTCTCTTATTACATTGCATTGTGTATGTTTTATGGAGTTATGCATTTTTAGTAATGAAAAAATGTTAGTACTATAGCTTTTCATGTTATTTTATACTTTTGTTTATTTTAATAAAGGTCGATGATTTAGATCATAGGGGCAACATGATGAATCAAATCTTCTTATTGAAATACTAGATGCAAAATCTATTCCTATATTCTTCACTGTCATGTCTTATCACTTTTCATTTTTCTTCCAATTTATTCTATCTATTTCAATTGTCAATTGACTTCTTTTATCACCCCATCGACACTAGAGGGGGAATCCTTCATTCTACTAATTTTTATTCAAAATTTTACTTGTTTATGCTTGTATACTATGTTTTAAGTGACTTCACTTACTTCACCTCAAACAGGGGCAAATGTAGACTTCTAAAATCTACTTTTGCAATCTTATTGCTAAGAGCGCACTAATTATTCTCATTCTTACCATTTCCATTATAATTAGCGATTTCTACTAATTAGCTAATGTTTCTTACCATTTTGGTTAATTAACAATGCTTTGTTTATTACCTAACCTCTTTCACATTTAAAATTTCAATTTACAACACATCGTAAGCCATAATCTTCTTTCGAGAAAAAAATTATCGATTATTAGCTAATTAATCCTATTTTACCCTTGTTTTGGCCAGTAAACCATATTATTGGCTCAAAACCCTCTTCTAACCATTCAAAATCACCTCATTTCCCTCCAAGACATCTCAAAAAGCTTCAAAATCTTATCATAACCTCTTAATTAACCCTAAGTGGTTGATTGAGGCTCCTCACATACTAATCACATGTTAATTCACTAATAATGATTAGCAAACCTTAATCTACTTTGTGCTTTTAGTCCCACATGCACCAAGATGCAATTTTTCCCCAAATAGAAAACTATCAAAATACTAAGCACCTACCTTTAAACTTTACACCATACTTTGATTAGTATATCATATAAAAAATATGATTAAGAGCCTTACTTCCTTCTTGGATTAGATTTCTCAATCTTTGCATCCAATCTTCATGTTGGTTAGTAGAGGGATATATAATATGGACTTGTATCCATTTTTAGAGAGATCCTCTCACCATTTTTGGAGTATCCAAAACCATACTTTGATTTCCCTAACATCTAATTAGGTCTATATTAATTAGTAATCATCTCACATAGTAAGGATGCTTCTAGATTAGATGTTTAATTTCATTTAGTTTCCATTAATGTATGCTTTTAAGCTTTGATCATGATGTTTCATTCTTAATCTTGAGCTTGGATCTAAGCTATTATGGTTTTAGCCTTTACTATTTATTCATATTGCAAAAGCTTAGGGTGTTATCAACCCAAATGGGTTTTTGAGAAAATGACTTCAAATGACCAAGTGCAGTTAGTCGACCCCAAGTAGGTTATAAAAGAAGAAAACTAGAAGAAACTATTATAGTATTTTAAGACATGATTTAACCCATACCAACAAACAGTGATGTTACGGTCCTTTCATTTCTCAGGCATTTGGGTATAACCCAGATTTAAACGAGATGTTATTCCTACTAGAAATCACATAACCCCAAACAAATGGTTTGTATCTAGCCAACAAAATAACGAAACATAAGCACTCCCAGTCACCACAGAAACCCTCATAATACACTTTCATCCAAAGAAATCAACATTCGTAAAAAAAATCCCAATAACATTCTCACACATTTAACCCAATTTGAAAAAGAACATTATTGCAAATAATCATTTCACACAAATAGTACATGGAACAAGCTAAAAAGAAGGAAAAAATACGAATCATGCCTGATAGTAGAAGCCTCAAATCTATCTTTTTCATTTCCAACTTATTCTGGCAAGCTTGAGCCCAAAATCCCCAAAATAATTCTATTCTTTATTTATTGATAATAGTCATCAATTTTTTCCTTAAAATATCTCAACTATTAGTTAGAGATATGCATGTAACATTTTTCAAAAACAAATAAATGAACACAAAAATAGGAAATAATCCATTCCATGCAAAGTTTGATGGAACCAAAAGATTAATCAAAATAATAACGAAACTAACAAAACAAAAAACAACTTGATGGCTTCCTCGAGAAGCTACATGCCCCTCCCAATGTCCGTGGAGTAGCATTTAATGTAATTAATACATGCAAGTACTCAGTCTAGTTCTGTTCAAAAACCACTATCTTATCCCATGCCAATTAAATTATAAATTCCCCCTATTTCATGAAATAGATCTCTACATTTCAACCAGTAATGAGATAAGCATGCCTCTATATTAGTTTCAAGCCTTCTATATTAGTTTCAAGCCTTCTATATTAGTTTCAAGCTTTCTAAATTAGTTTTTCAAGATTTATAGATTAGTTTTAATTTTTTATTTTACCAACCCTCTTTTTCATTAGTTTTGATAATTAAGAGGTTTCTTAGCTAGATTAGTTGTAGTGTCTTTGTTTTTATGTTCTTTACAGGATCAAGGCAGGTAAAGTGTTGCCAAAATTGAATCAAATTGCTAAAGTTTCGAGATTTTTGATATTTTTCTTATCAAAATCCATTTTTTGACCACATACATGAAGGGATGCATCAGTGTTACTCTTCTATGAGTAGGTGTTACAAAGGGGCATGTTGACATCTCTCTGGATGCATTGGCATTAAGCAGGATGTTTTTTTTATGGGCACGCTGGCGTTAACAGGGGCATGATTGCATTAAAAGGGGCATGTTGGTGTTAAAATGGGTGAGCTGGTGTTAAAAAGTGTGTGCTAGTGTTAACAAGGGCACACTATTGTTATATCATGTGCACAAGCTATCTTCCGGATGGCATAACATTTTCTCTTAACCTCAAAATGACTTCATTTTTTATGCTAGAAAGGTATTGAAGCGAACGTGCAAGGGAACGAAAAAACTTGGATGTCGCCAATGTTAGATGGTATGTAAAAGGGTGGAATTCCACATATTATTTGCAATAATTTAGAATACAAAGTTTCCACTAACTTGAGATGGGAATTTTCAAAGGAAAACTCTTCACATTCAAAATTATGATCAAAAGGATCAAGGCCAAGAGGGATATGATTAAAATTATCTCAGATGCAGACAAAGACTAGCTTAGGACAAAGCTATCACAATCCTAGACCTGAAATGCTTGTGAACAATGTATCCTCCAATGGCACCTGAAACTGATTTTCACCAAAGGACTTGTCCAAAGTGCCAAAATTGCGTGGTTTTCACTATTGGAGTCACCTATTTATTTCTCTTTTTCTTTTTCTATTTTTATACATTTTTGTTGTTTTTCTTATATTTTAGGGACCCCACTCTTAAGCATAGAAATGTTTAAAATGCATTGCATTCATGGGTTCCCATCTTAGTAAGCAATCTTGTATGATCCTAAACCAAACTTTGCAACCACAACATATGGCCCTAACCAAGTAGGATCAAATTTACCCTTCTTTTCTTTGTCTTTTATGGTGTTGAACTGATTTTATTTTAGCACCAAGTATCCTACCTCAAATTTACAAGGTATCACTCTTTTTTTATAGCTTTGCCACACTCGATCCTAATACACTTTAAGGTGCTTAAGGGCATGAAATCCTATCTCATATAATATCTCAAACTCCATTAGTTGAGCTACTCTATAGTCCTCCTCTTCATCCAGGTAATCTCTTGGCTCTATATGTAAATAGGGGAGCTCGATCTCTAGGGGTAGCACGGCTTCTATGCAAAACACCAGGGAGTATAGAGTGGCACTTATAGGAGTGCAGATAGACATTATGAATTCCCAGAGGGTGGGGTGAATCTGTAAATGCAAGTTACGACCTATGGTATTCACCATCTTCTCCATAATATAGATAATAGTTTTATAAGAAGCTTCAACTTTCCCATTACCTTGAGGTTAAAAGGGAGTTGAAAATTTGAGAGAGATTTGAAAAAAATTACATAACTCTTTCACACTTTTTTTTAAAGTACTTACCATTTTCTGCTACAGTGGAAGAGGGGATACCGTATCGTTAAATGATATGGTTCATTATAAACTTAGATATTTGCGCACCTTCAATATATGTAAGAGGAATATACTCTACCCATTTTTTGAAATATTCGGTAGTAATAATAATGAACTTTTGGCCATCTGAGGATACAAGGTTGATCTTACCTATAAGATCGAGGCCCCACTTTGAGAACAGCCAAGGTGTCTTGAAAGGTTTTAATGATTCTGCCAGAGCATGTATCAAAATTTCATACTTTTGACAATGCAAGCTCAATCCTAGATTCACCTTTTAATCCAATACTAAGAAAAATCCCCAGAATAATTTCATTCTTTATTTATTGATAACATTCATCAATGTTTTCCCCAAAATCTCTCAACCATCAGTTAGAGATATGAATGTAGCATTTTGCAAAAACAAACAAATGAACAAAAAAATAGGAAATACTCCATTCCATGCAGAGTTTGAAATAACTAGAAGATTTATCAAAATAACAGCAAAACTAAAAAACACCCAACAACTCGATGACTTCCTTGAAAAGCTACATTCTCATTCTAAGGTCCATGGAGTAGCATTTAATACATGCAAGTACCCAATGCAGTTCCCTCCAAAAACCACTGCCTTATCTCATGAAAATTAAATTTAGCAATTCCCCTTATGTCATAAAATAGATCTCTACCTTTCAAGTGGTAATGAGATATCCATGCCTCTAGATTATTTTAAAGTTTTCTAGATTAGTTTCATGTTTTGTAGGTTAGTTTCAAGCTTTCTAGATTAGTTTCAAGCTTTCTAGATTATTTTTTCAATATTTTTAGATTAGTTTCAATTTTTTATTTTACTAACCCTCTTTTGCATTTGTTTTGATAATTATGAGGTTTCTTAGCTAGATTAGTTGTAGTTGTTTTGTTTTTATGTTCTTTGCAAGATCAAGGGAGGTAAAGTGCTACCAAAATTAAATCAGATTGCTAAATTTTTTATATTTTTGAGATTTTTCTTGTCAAAATCCATTTTTTGACCACCTACAGGAAGGGATGCGTTGGTGTTACTCATCCATGTGCTAGTGTTACTCATCCACGTGCTGGTGTTATAAATGGGAGCGTTAACGTCTCTCTAGATGCGTTGGCATTAAGATGGCTATGTTTTTTAGTAGGGGTGTGTTGGTGTTAAAAGGGATGTACTGGTGTTAAAATAGGCAAGTTGGTGTTAAAAAGGGTGCTTTGGTGTTAACAAGGGCATGCTAGTGTTACATTGTGTGCATAACCTATCTTCAAGAGGCCATAATGTTTTCTCCCAACCTCAAAACGACTCTGTTTTTTTTGTGTTGGAAAGGTATTGAAGTGAACATGCAAGGAAATGAAGAAATGTGGATGTTAAAAATGTTAGAATGGATGTACAAGTGTAGAATTCCATGTATTATGTGTAATAATCAATGATGCAAAATTACCCCTAGCGTGAGATGGGAATATTCAAAGGAAAACTCTTTACATTCAGAAGTAGGATCATCTGGATCAAAGCCAAGAGGGCTAGGCTCAAAAGTAGCTCATATGCAAAAAAATACTAGCTTAGGATAAAGCTATCACAATCCTATACATGAAATGCTTGTGAATAATGAACCCTCCAATGGCACCAAAAATTGGTTTTCACCAAAGGACTTGTCCAAAGTGCCCTCAATTGCATGGTTTTCACTATTGGACTCACCTATTTATTTCTCTTTTTATTTTTCTATTTTAAATTTTTTTGTTTTTTTATGATATCTTAGGGACCATCTGAGTAAGAAATATTTTAAGATCTTGAATTAAACTTTGCAAACACAACATATGGCCCCAACTAGATAGGCTCAAATTTTCCCTTCTTTTCTCTATCTTTTGGTGTGTTGAACTAATTTTATTTTAACACCAATTCTCCTACCTCAAATGAAAGAGGTATCACTCTTTTGTTGTAGCTTTGCCACACTTGATCCTAATATACTTTAAGGTTATTAAGGGCCTGAATTATTTTCTAATCTAATAGCTCCAAGTCCATTAGTCAAGCTACTATGTAGTCCTCCTCTTCATTTATGTAATCTCCCAGCTCTATACACAAAGAGGGGAGCTCGATATATAGGGGTAGTGTTATCACCAAATCACTGCACCCCATGAATGGCCTGGAGGTGAACATGACATTCGATGTGATTGGGTAACATGATATCACCTCTCAAGATATGAGACTTTGGTTCGATTTGAACCTCCGAATAAGGCCAAATTTTTCTTCCTAAACTAATAACTACACTACTCCTAATGCAATAAAAATAGCGACCTAGACGTATACTACAATTCAAGAGGATTAAGGGAGAGAGATTTGCAAGAAATAAGACCTATACTATAAGTGTTGATTCACTAAGAAAAGGGTTTTTCTAGAAACAATTATAGTTTTCCAATGAAGAAATATGAAAATAGGAAGAATGAACGTGCATTACAAACCAAGCCCCATACAATACTTCATTCCTTGAATAAGCACAATAACTTCCAAAACTTGCAATGGAAATCAAATTTACACAGTGTGCCTGTAGACATGAAAGACTCATAATAGAGTAGAAAAACAATGCAAGGACAAAAATTAGTCACAAAACATATTTTAATGCTCTAAGAACTTGCACATTACATCATTAAAGTAGGATGAGGCAAATGTTTCCATTATAATTCTTGGAAAAAAGGCTTGTGAGCCTACAAATTAAACACAACTCAACTTGTGAAGAGAGGGGAAACTTGGAAGAATGTATAACTCCTTTGGAAATGAGCACCCCTTAACATTTTATAGAATTTCTTGAGCTAAGGAGAGAAATAAGGATAAACCCTAGACTCTAGGAAATAATATAGCAAATAATTAATCACTGTTGTCAGCCATGCTTTTCACATTAATTACAACTCCACCTACCTGGCACCATTCATGGAATGAAGAAAATATTGCACTTCCATAACACAAAAACCTTTGAAAATCCATTTTTGGATAATTCCATTGTCTATCTTGTGCTCTCCCAATTCCAATGACTATAATTTTGTAAAAAATGGGCAACTGGGGAGGAAGTTGTGGTCTCCTGAGTGAAAGTAACTTTTTAGGGCCTCCCAAGAATTGTGCTTAACCAACCTGCTAATATGATTTTATAAATTCAAATTTTTAATTTACCTCCATTTAATTAAAATATAATATTTTAATAATTTTCTAGAAACACCTTACATCCCTAGAAGGATCTACCATCTGAAACTTACATTTAGAGGGATCTTAACATTTAATGGTTTAATGGCTCACCAACCAGCTCATTGAGCTGGTTGGCAAGCCATCTTTATGAATTGTGTGGTGGGTTACACTTTCCATTATGACAGAGTTCTTCAGTCTATGTATTGACTTCCTCGAGCATGAAAATAGCTCATCTTGCATTTATCTCAGTGCTTCGTATTCATTCTACCGAGATAAATGCCATGTTGCATTGATAACATCCCCAATTCTATTTAGTTGACCACATTTCAAATTTTATATTAAATGGCCTTATGCCAACTCAAACACCCCTTGATGATTTGAACCCACATTTAATTTTCATTGGTGAACGAAAACAACTCATTCAGGCCTTTGCGACTCAATTGAACACTTGACTCAACATTACTCCTCCTAACTCAGTGGTGACTCAGGATTAACCAATGTAATGGTTCACCTATCATCCCATGAACTCAGAGTCAAGTTCAAACTAATTTCCATGAAGAATGGGTCTTTTGGGGTTTCTTTCGCCCTCAACTCGACATGACTTAGCATTTTCGAACCTAAAGTCTGAAATTTGGAATTTGTAGTTTTAGAGATTTAGAAATTTCTTTGCATTTCATCAACTTATTTGGGAAGTTTCTGAATTGATCAGGACCAAAATTCCAAACCCTACCTGGCTCCCCAAATCATGACTTGCCATGATATCCCCAAAATGGGAAAAATCCACCAAGCTTAGGAAACGACTTGGCTACTCATTGTTTGAGCTTCATCCTCATCAACTCGTAGCTATAAATTCCCCAAACTCAAAAGTAATATTTTCCTGAACTCCAAAGTGTGTTCCTAAGATTGAGTTGTATCCCTCAAGCTTCGAAGTTGATTTCAACAATATCTTTCTCCAGAACTCTCATGATGATCATTTTTCCTAAGAGACAAGGGCCCTCCAAGCGGCGTTGGACCTGTAAACTCAAAACTCAATCACCAAGCTCTTACTCAAGGCTTTGAAACCTTGACATTTCATTCACAACTTACCTGATCCGATTGACTCAATTTAAACTCCAAATAATTTTTTTCTCATATAGCTCGACTCATTTCTCAAATAACCATCTCACCCTTAAGATCTCTCAACTCAACCGATCGAGCACCTATGATCCATCAAGACTTGGGTCTACCGTTCTTCCATAATATATCTATATAATATGTCACCTGCAGACTACGTCTTGTTATCTTGAGCTCGTCTTAAAACAATGACCCACTGCATCATGGCCTGATTCCATGGGATTTTCTCTTGATGACTTGATTCCATAAAAGCTGAGTTTGAACCAACGCACCTACATATAGCTTATTCCATGGGATCCTCCATGCACTCAGTTATTTCACTGAAATTCTCATGAATCTATATTTCGGCCTTGACGGATTTCATTGAACATGCACTTCAAGCCCCTTGAGCTATCTCATCTGAGGTGTAGGCTCTCTACAATGAGATTTTCCATAAATTTCAACCCGAATCCAATGGATCTGACAGCTCTGTGACCTAGCTCAAGCTACCTATTACACTACACTCTATGAACACCTTTTATGGGCTCATAATTCAATCCTCTAAATTCCATCCCAATGGTCACTTTCAACTTGCTTCATTGAGTCTACTTCCAATCTCGTATCCATCTCTCTCCATAAGCACGTGAGCTACTTCCATGACAAGCCATCCCTTTTTCTATCCTGAGTATCCCATGTGCCAAGTTCATTCTTGTAGCATCAAGATCAATCTCCCAACTCCAAAACAATGACTCTCCTTTCTAAGATAGGTTCACTTTTGACCCACTTGACTTTGAGCTTACCTCACTAGCTTTGCCCCGAATTGTTTGTTACGATGACCGAGCTAAGACCATAACTCTACTTATCCAGCATGTCAGCTTGAGAACTTCTTCACGTGTGCAAACCTCACTGTTGAGCTTTCCATACACTCTAAGTTCATGTTACGAGTATGAATCCAACACCGAGCCATTATCTAATTTACATTGATGACCTGAAAACTAAGCCAACCTATGATTAGCTCATCCTCAGTTGACATACGAGAAATATGCTAATTCAGCTCTACCTTTATGAATCACTGTGGCTATTACTCAAATCTCCTCACCATCCTTTGCAATATGATCTGCTTACCCTACAAATCTTGACTTCGTGCATGGCTTCGTTGAGCCATTCCACTTGTGAGCTCGCCCTTACTTCACATGAGCTCGACGAGTTCTCGATTAGTTTTCCAATATCTACACCATGGCTGAGTTGGCCTTACTAAAAATTCTACACCATCACACCACTTTCAACTCGCCACATGTAAATTCAATAGCCAAAGTGAGCTCAGTGTATATCTCACTCTACACAACTCACACTAGTACATCTCATATGGATTAGCTCATGCCCTTTTGTGATTTGTGCTGAAAATTTTTCAATTCTTGCATTGACCCTTCTTAAAGTTTTTAACCTTTCTATGAAAAACTGGGTCATAAAAGTGTGATAAGACACCTAAAAATTTGTATGCCAATTTTAGCCATGTTTTACTTGATTTGGGTAAGTTTGGGCCCTTCCAAAGGCAATTTCCTTGTTCCAAGTGAAACTCGAGCTTCCATGACCTAGGAAAGAGAAGAATAGTCCAAGATGATCATAAACACTAATCAAAGCTTGAAATTGTCTCGATAACCCCAAAATCTTCACAGAAGAATTTTGGGTCTCAAGATATTATCCTATTGTCCATTTTTTCTTGAGGGAGTAAAAATTGATGACATGTTTTTGGTGACCTCTTGAGGATGCTTGCCTGCTAAGCATGTTTCTAGTAGCCTACATCAAATCCATTAGACGTGGAGTCATTACTGGTACCAAAATATATTGTTTGACCTTGTCCGAAAATATGATGTTGTGAAAAATGAAGCACATTGTAAATCACGGCTGCTTGGAATGCACAGCATAATGCAAAGATTTGAGTAAAACATCTCCTGGTTTTGGACCTCATGAAACTCTATTAAACTTGAATTTTTTCCTTCTTATGATAATTCTGCTTCGGAAATGTTGTGCAAGAGAAACGATAAAAAAAACACACATACACAACAATTGAAAACCATAAATTATTCAAATGAAATTTGCAGATTTTGTTAGACACTTATTCTATTGAAATCAAACCTATCCCTACTCTATACTAACTTGAAGTACATATAAGTGAAATGAACCCTGAAACTGGTTGAGAAAAATAGCTTCATTTCCTCACAATGGGAAGCCATGTAGATGATGTGACGATAGACATAGTTGATACTGATAGTGAAATACTGAGATAAGCCCAATTCTCCACTTGTTTCACCAAGGAATCACTTGGAAAGAGAAAGTATGCCTCTTGTAGTTACTCTGCATTTGTTTTGTAGAGGTATTGTAATTGATCATCGGGGGATGTGAAACTCATCCAACACATTCTAAAGTGAATGTGACTATTTGGGACTCCTATTTTGACTCTAATGAATCCAAATACTTAATGGTACATGGTTATACCCATTGAGTTTCACTTTTACTATGATATTCAATTTTAACTAGAAAGTTTGCATGAAAACATCCTTGAAAGTGATGGTTGTTCATGAGCTGATTTTGTCATGTTTCCCATTTACAAACAACTCATCTTCCTCATGGATAAATGGTATTGAAGTGACATCCTCTTCATTCCTCTTCTCTTCCACAACAACAATAATTTCTTCTATGACATGAAAATCCTCTAGATTATTTGTATCCCCAAATGGAATCATTGGAAAATCACTGGAAGTGTTTGGAATGTGATGCTCATCTAGTAGTTTCCTTTCTTTCCGTTGATCTAAAAAATCAAACTCATTCATTTGTTACTTTTGAGAACTAATAGGAGTAGTAATATCTTCTCAAACACTTTCCTCCATCATTGGTTCACTAACCAAATCAAGCCCCATAGTTGGGAGCAAGAAACTTCCAATGATGTCATTTACATTCCAAGTTCCCAAATATGAGTTGGCCTCTTCCATGTGCTCATTTTCCTCTTCATTTGTTGATTCATATAGAATATTCTATTCTTCCAATCTTATCTCAAGAAGATTATTATAAGAAATGGGTGGTTCTTGAATATTCCCTTGCAAAGCACTATGATATTTATATTGAAGGATAGATAATGGAATAGTAGAATTGACTATTTCCATAGGTTCTTTTTCATCCAAACACTCCCCCATATCTGACAGATTGTTTACCTCCATAGTGCTCGATTATGTAAATTCTTCAACTTCCTTCACCATGATGCTCTCTGAATTGGAATTTCTTTTACCATGACCTTCTTCATCTTCCAACATAAATTTTGAAAGATTAAACTCATCTAGGAAATTAGAACTTTGAAAATATGAAAAGGGGAAATAGTTTGAAACCTCATAACCTACATGGTCTTTATTCACAACATGAAGCTCTTCATGTCTAACTAAATTATGTGTGAATGATATTAGTGGAATTATGCATCTTTCCAAAAAAATTGTGAGCTCTTGACATGCATGATAGTTAGGGTCATTGTACTCATTGGAATTACCTAGTACACTTGAGAGTCTTTCTTCTTCATCTTGCATGTGGTCTTCTTTATGCATATTTGGGGCTAACATTTTCTCTTCTACAACCAAATTTGTAACTTGTGGTGATTCAACCTCCCCTAATGATATGGGACCAAACTGAATATTGCATTCTTAACAAATATTTTTTTTTTCATCATTCACTCATGTTTGTTCTTATGCAAATTCAGTCTCCACCATCTGTTCGTGAATATCAACATTGGAAAGAGGCTAAGTTAGGAGGGGAACTTACTTGATGTTCAATCTTGTGGCCCACTCCTTTAGAATTTTTAAAAGTTCATCTTTACTAATATTCTTAACCTTCTCCTCTTCTTCTTCATAAAATAGATTTGGGACTGTAAGAGAAGAGGTGGGTTGGGGCTCGATGTACTCCTTCACTATTTGAGGTGGAGACAGAGGTACAACTTCTTATCTTGGTGGCCTTTACAGAAAAGAAGGAACTTTGGAAAAATGGGGAACATAATATTCATGATGGGATTGAAAGATAGGAAATGAAGGAATGGAGTTCTCATCATGGGCAGCAAGTGAAAATCTTCGAATTTGAGGTTTAGACTGAAATGACATTGACTGAGAAATGGAAAGAGGTATTTGAGGTGGTGGTGTAGGAGTTACCCATTGATAAGGCTACCTTGCATCAAACTCATAGGACTTTATCTCTTCAGTTAACCTTTGAATTTGAGGTATCAATTCAGTCATGACACAAATCTTTTCCTGCAACCTATCAAAATTTGGCATAGGACCAACCCTCAAAAAAGGTATCCTGAAGTCATTCCTCAATGCCTTCATTTGAGATGTGGCTCTGGACTATAGCATACCCACTGTAACATTCCCATTTTAAGACTTTAGAAACAAGGAAAAAATTAAATTACATGATTAATGTTATTTGTTCTAAATACATAATTTAGAACACACCTTTCATAACAATCATTCTTAGCTGTAATGACTCGGTGAGTAACCGATCTATTCATTCCATGACTCAGTGAACTCTAATCCATTCATGTGTAACTTTGAGTTTTGAGTATTCTACTGAATATTCATATACTTGGTTCTCTTACCCTATTCTAGGTTCTGAGTGATCTCTCCAAGGATCCTAACTGAATATTTGTTACCAATATTCATTGGCATCACGATCCTTGGACTAGGTGACATAGGACAACGTAATCAGTAGCTTGCGATACTTTGGCCAAAGATTTCTAACATACTGTTCGTATAAATTATTCCTTGATGGCATACTCGTCAATCTGGAATATGTCCTTCACCCCATTCCATTGTTATCCAGAATGTCTTATACTAACTTCTGTCAGTCCCCATGCCCAAGGTTTAACTCTAGTTTAGGTTAACAACATAGGTCGTGATATGAAAAGGCTCATAAATACTTAGGGTAAATTGGCATACTGGGTCAACCTAGGTTAAACCCGTGTGCCAAGGTACCATGAGTCCTAAAGGGCTACTTCATATCCTAGCTATGATACTAACCAGTTTTGGAGGAAAATCTTGATCAAGTTCAAAGGTGTGTAGATCTTGATGATCAATGCAAAAGGGTGTTGAACATGTTAACTACATTGTTGTATCCTTGAGAAGATCCTAATCTTCTCAAAGATACAACCTTGTATTTGACGTGTGTCAACATCCTATAGAACAGCCTCATGAAGATGTACATACCTCCAAGAATTTACTTACGTTAAGTTAAATTTGGGTTGTTAGATGACAGAACTCGGCAGCCTAGCCACCCCGAGTTCAACACTCTTTAAGTTATTTATATATCAGATTCAATTAATCCTAATAACTTTAATTAACTTAATATTTCCTCCAAATTTGTTAGTTTTATCCTAACAAGTCGTTATTCAAAAATAGGACAGCAACAACTTATGTTCTTTATTTTAAATAACTTAACTAATTAAGGAAGTGTAACAGCCTACTAGGCTGAAAACATATCAGACTTATTATTCTTAAGTCTTAATGATTAACCATCATACCTCCCTCTTTTATTATTTCATTACTAGAGAGGAAGGGTCATCCTCTTTTTAGTTACATTCTAGGGTTAAACACACCCTGTAATGTCCTTCATAATCACAATGATTTTTATTATAGTTTTACTTCACATCACATGACATAGTGAAATACTTAAATATAAATGTTGTATTAAGCCACTTAATTATCTATATCTTACTTAGGAAATTCATCTAAATTCCTTTTTATAATACCAACAAGAATACACATCCAATCATATAGATAACCAAAAGATTATCCTCAAAATAGGATAATTTACACAATCTATGCAAGTAAATTTCCATCTTTCAATTCATTTTCAAACTTATATATATACAACTTATGCATTTTGGGCATACTGTAAGATAGCAGTCTTTATTCAAAAGAGATAAACTTTTCTTTTTACAATACTACTTGAGAACAAATCAGAATTTCTTCACAAGAATCAACTTAGATCAGCCAATGCATCATATAAGTTTTGCCTTCTTTTATCACTTACAAAGTCCATCTGCAAACATTCCTAGCACGGGTCAGTTCAATGAACTGAGCATGATAAGCACTAAGCCTTAAAATGAAGTGCAATCCACTAAATGTCCCAATAAGAACAACCCTGCTTTAATGAACCACTAATAGTTCATTCCCCTAAGCATATGTAGTATAGATAAAATAAGAGTAATACCAAGGTAGAGTTAACAAATGGAAGAACAGAATATACTCTAAAAATTTTGTCCTTCAACTTAAAGTATAATTGATCTCATCAATATTCTTCATAAAACAACAATCATAACATATCATTATTTGCAATCTTTCTAAATATATTTCAACCTTTAACCTTACTAAAAGATACAAGAAATGTTTTCAGCATAATCACATTAAGATGTTTCATCCAATTATCAAGTAAAGAAAGAGAGAAAACAACTCCGTCATGCCCAAGCACTTAACATCCGAAAAGGTAGAAATAAATGCATATCATGATTTAACTATACTTCTAAAAGGTTTACTACTTTAAAATTCAATATTTTAAAGTATTCATCAAACATATTCATTTAAAATAACCCTATAAAACATGATAGATTATCAGTCAACTATAAGTCTACAACTTCTCTTAGTAAACCAACCAACCAACTTTTCCTGCATAATTTCAGTCAATTTAAAAAGTGTAGAAAGAAAAAATTAAATATTGAATCTCTTTTCCAATCAGAATAATATCAGGAAGTTCTAACTATTGATCTTACTCAATCTATATTAGAAAAATATATCTATCATGATATGAACCCACTCAATAATCAAATCTTACAACTTAATTAAACAGTTTTACTTCCTCTTAAACATATAGGTCATGTTTAAACAGGAGTTCCAAGAGAACAAGGTCAATATCAGAAAAGAGATAACCAATTGATACCTCTTTCTCATCTTTTCCAATATATTATATGATTTCTACTTTCCATTGATAAATTCTATAAATGAAACTCATACACAGCCCACCGACAATCAAAATTTATTGTGCGACTTTCAAGATCTATCATTCTTTCACAAAACCAAAACAGCCTACAGCCAATAAGAGAACATGCAACCCCTTTTATTTTCCTTGGAACTAATGTACAATCTACATTAAAGTTCCATCTATCCTACATAAATTTCCCTTTTCAAAATAAATTCTTAATAAAATAGTAAAGTTCAACACAGTCCACATTCAACTTAATAATCACAATTTACTTTTCCAGACCTAACATTCATTTGTTAAACCCAACAAGAGACAAGAAGCCTAAGCTAATATTAATCCCCAAGGCTTTCAGCTAGTCTCGGCAAGGAAAATTTATTTCAACCCTATATCTATACATCACTTCAAAGACTGTAAATTGTGTTCTCAATAAACAACAAGATCAACAATAATATAAATATATATATATATATATATATATATATATATATATATAATTTCATTTTGTGCAAGACTCGGATTTCAATCCCGAGCACAATAAAATAAACATAACTTCCTCAAGAATCAAATCAGTCAAGGTTAAAGAAGAAAAACCAACTTAGGGTAACAACTCCTTCCCTCTTAGTTATAAAATAATCAATAGAAGGTAATAACTGAACCAACACAACGTTCTAGTTGCCATTGCAATTTAACACCAAGTAACAAACTTGTTTACACAGTATTGTATCTCAAATTCAAACCACGTATTCACTAATATTCAAGCATCATGATACTATACATAGTACAAGAGATTACTTGTATACGGTTCGAAAAAGAAATTATTTTCCATTTTCAATTAACACCATTCGAACCTTGTTTCATACTGATTGAAATACTCTCAACAGAACTCAAACCCAATGGCCACAAAGTATGAAAGCTGAGTTCATCACAATATACCATAATAATTAAATAATCAAAAAGACAATAGTTCACAAACCTCATGCCATAAGGGGACTTAAAACAACAGTCATGTTTATCTAACATATAAAACACAGGTTCCTAATGCATGCGGGTTCCAAGAAGATAGTTACATTTTTGCATGAAAAAAATACAAAGACCAAGCCATGTACGGGTTTTATTCACAACCCAGTAACCGTTAAATAAAACATGGTTTCCATAGTACCGAAACCCCCCCCCTTACGACGGATCTATCCATTGAAACAGGTTTCCATCTAATTCTCTATTTTCATAAAGTTTTAAACGACTGGAGTTCCTTACCAGTTTGTTACCATCATATGCAACAAATTTCCAAAAAATAAACTCAAACACAAAAACTAAGAGTTATTCCAAAACTCAACAAGTAAATCATGGCTAGCAAAGTGGTTGAAACCAATTAATAGTTTCCATCAACCAAAACAAATTAACTGAGTTACCAGCTTGCTCGAGCTTGCCAAGTTTTTTTTTATTACAAAAGACAATACACAAAAGCTTCCAACATAATTACTTACTTCATAGTTTAGAACCCAGAATACAAGATTTTGACAAAACCCAATAGATTAAATAACTAGATAAGCATGTAATACACAAACACAACAAAGCAAGTTGTTTTAATGAAAACATTTAGAGGATGTAATAGATTTTAAAAGTTAGAGCCTATCATGCCTGATAGTGTCACTATGAAATCGAAGAAGACCTCTGATCGAGCTCCTTTCTTCTCTTCTTCTCCATGAAAGGTCAAACAACTAGAAACCTCTTCCATAGTGATTTCTATACATTCCAAAAACCGAAAATAGATCCAAAACCTCAAAAATAGCCATGCAATGAAGCTTGAACTGTTGGTTCAAAAAACTAGATTGCATGAAGAGTGAAAAACGGAGCACATGCAAAATGAAAAAACTCATCCAAAATCCATTGGCATGCCTACCAAGGTGGGTTGGGCTCGACACCCAAATGCATTTAATTCCATTAACTCCAAGTTTCCCACTCAATCCTCCTTGCCACCGACCACCAAATTTGGCGAGCGCCAAATCAAATTTAACAAACATTTCAAACTTTAGTGATGCTTCCACCTAGGCTTCCGCCAACCAACTAATCCCTGCCAAAGCTGGTAGTCTGTATGCCTTACAACCTTATCACTTAACATTTATGCCATAGAAACCATCACCAATATGTATGCGACACCCTTTAGGTTCCAATTCATAACCACTAACTTAAGGTAGATTAATGGCTTAAGTTAGTGTTATCCAATTTTGCACACATGGCAAGATTGGACAACGGGGTCCTATCATGTTCAAAATGAAATAATAGTCCCAGGAACCCACCTTCGGTTATTAACGAGATGCAATAATTAAAAATAATTCCTAAATTGCATATGAAGAGATCACCTAGCATCAAAAGGCACCCAGTTGATCTCAACTCAGTGAAGAGTTCAGGGTCGAGTTGATAAAGAACCCGGATGTCAAATTGATAATCATCTCAGAAATCATCTCAGTAGAGACTCTCAGTTGTAAGAGCTAGACGATGGTCTTGTTAATGGAAAATATAGCTCATTGAAAATTGATGAATGAAAGGAACTCTATAAGGATCTCGGTAGAGATCAATGCATGTGGAAGTGAAGGCCGAGTCAGGGAGAGTAAGAGTTTGAGCTATCAATAAAGTCTCAATGAATTAGAAAGGTTGAAGCCACAGGTGAAAGCAAAGGCAGAGATAAGGAGTTCGACTCATCTTCGTGACTCGTTCATTTTGGAGATCATGTGGTGAGCTTCTTTTAGGACACATTCTGCAGAGCTAGGGTGATTCAAATGCAAGCCAAGGCATCAAGAGTGCCATAAAATGAATGGAGATCATTGCGTAAACAGATATACGTGATGGAGCCCTATCAATGGGACTCATCGAGCATGATGGATAATTCAAGGAAACTCGTTTCGTGTGGATGCATTAAAGATGGTTTCTAGGATACAATTCCAGGGCTCATTGATTAATGCAAAACTGGGAGGCCTACTTGAAATAATTTTACAATGGTAAGCTCACAGAGGCAGCAAGAATGTCGGGCCAGGGTATTAGTGAATACAGTATATATATTTTCGCTGACGTTGTTCAGACCTTCCTCGGCCGAGCATTTGGTGCACAGGCAGTTGACATGTTGTAGTATAGCAGAAGTTCTTTTGAGCACTTCCAGCAAGCAGGTCGTCCAACTATGTTTTTATCTGTTCAGCATCGAATGCATCCTCAAATTCGGGATTTTCCTTCAAGATATTTTTATGAAAATCGATTAAGTGACAGTGAGAGTGTTACCAGGGAGACTTGATGAAATTTATTACAAAGATTCTCTATCGAGACCTTACTTGTTTTACGATGCAACTCATGGAAGAGAATCTCATAGAGGTGGAACAGTTTCATATCAGAATATTCATGAGGCACAATTTGCTTTGCAATTATATGAGCATCTTCAACGAGTCACTAGGTTGGCAAGCATAAAGGTTTCTGTTGAAATTATCACACCTTACAAGCTACAGCTGAAATGTTTGCACTGAGAGTTTAATGTTATCCTCAAATCTGATGAAGGAAAACTTGGCAGGAGAAAAAAATCATGGTGAGCACTGATCATGGCAGACTCTAGTAGGTAATCCCGCGCATGGGAAATATTTTACTATCTTGCAAAGGTTGCCATGTGGTGAAGCATGAGGCCGGGGCCCATGGATTAATTTGGATGAGCTGTTATGCGGGGATTCAGAGCTGGTATGCCAAGATCGGAGTTTTTGTGGATGGCAGTCCAAGTTGTTACTCCGCGTAGGGGAGATTCAGGCAAGCACCACCAAGTGGAAATATTGGGTTTGTAAACCATGATCAAACTTCCGTAATGGGAGAAATCAGATCAAACTGCTAAGCATGGGAAATATTACGATGGCTATCCATCATGAGAATTCAGCACGGGCCATGTTAAATAGAATTCCACACATCTTGGAGTGGTCCGAGTCATTGTGCGAGTCACCAGGAGGATTAATAGTGGCAGTTGTCCAAATTGGAGCAGGAGTCATGGGTCCAAGCGATAATGTGAGGATGATACGAATGGTTCAGATGGAGTCTACAGTTGCAGACCTTCTCCCAACCAAGGTATACGTTTGATGGCTCAGTCGAAAGAGACACCTTCGTCATGGAAAGTTTGACGATAATTAGCAATGCTTGAAAAACTCAGGTTTCCAGATGGAAAGGATGCGTGTTGCATGGACTATGATTTTCATAGAATCATACGAAGAAAGATGTCTGACCTTTGATACAGATTCACCCTTGTTAGCATACTTCCAGCCTGAACAATAAGAGCTTTGGAACAGGCTATGAACATAGCATGCCAGGACCTTCTCCTCGAAATGAATTGAATGAGTCTGTACAGCCATTCAACTCTGATGGTTCGGTCGTCGAGAAAAAATCCCATCCAACAGGTAGCAGGCATGTTGCAGTACAGTAGAAGGCCTTTTTTTTACGCTTCCAGCAAGTAGGTTGTCCAACTATGTTGTTATCTGTTCAGTATAGAATGCATGCTTATTCTGAATTCAGATCAATGAGCTGCAGGAAACAAATATTCACTGCCATGTACGATGGATTGGAGTCACGCCATTCAAGGCTTCATAAAATTTTCCTGAATCAAGAGATGAAGGTTTATTATGGTGCAGAATGAAACGATTCATATTGCTCAGCATGTTTTCTCCTAGAAATGAATTGAATGTGAAGGTCAACTCTGAAATAACTGGTCAGCCGTTTCGTATGCTACATCTTTGTTACTTGTAAATGGTCTCTTTGAGAAACTCTGTGGGCAGTAGGCAATATTTATACCCTTCCATTATGTGCGTCCAATCGGTGACAATAAAAGTGGTGATTCTTTTACCAGGTTCAGAGAAACTATTTTTTTTTACAATGGACGATTATACTGCAGTTTTAGTACAAGCTAATTTTATCTAGCCATTAGTTTCAAATGCTAGCAAATTTGTGTCCACGACGGAAGGGAAGATCATTCATATGGAAAACAAACCTACCGCCATTCTACATTTCCAAGGTCCTCTTGGTTGCCCACCTGGGTCACATGTATTTTTTGAAGGGGCTCTGGTCGCCAAAAATCAGTCTTAAGGGTGTCTATCGAAACATGTTATGGGCACGAACCTGGGTCATACAATCATGCGCCAGCATTAGGGGTCTTTATTCAGATAGATGGCATTTTCTCATCGTTTGGAAGGTACAAATTGTGCTTATTATGGAAAAGACTTCAACTTAACATTCTTACATGCCCAAGTGTTATCATGATGACCCAAGACATCCTCGAGTCATTGATGGTAAAACCATTCTTTTAGCCATCTGCCTATTGGGATTTAAGGCTCGGTATTCAAGATGAGTGTTGAGCCTATCAGCCGAAAGGTCGCAGATCGATTCTGCTGGATGATAAGAGCTCAAAGTGACTATGCAGGGCAGAAGCAATCGTGGTGATGTTTCATGTAAGACCCTACACGTGGAATCCCATAAATGGCTTTGAGTTACACCAGAGGAAAATGATAAGAATCGAGTTTGATAGCTCACCATTCGAACCAACTCACCCTTGCAAAAGAAGCCCTGATTACCAAAGCAAGGAAAGAAGTTAGAGTGGGGTTCATCAATCGATTGCAACACCGATGTATTGGCAGAGGATTCGAAACTCACCGAGTTGCTGATCTTGTGCAGACTCTATCCAGGATTAGGTACCCCCCTGTATCCTTCAAGTACATACGGGTCATACCACAGGTGGGTCAAAACACCGACAGTTATGTCTAATTAGGAATGTGGCAATATGTTCTTTGATGGCTTAAGATAGTAATAATGGATCCGGGTATTATTATTATGTTAAATATTCTCCATTTAGGGAGATAAGTTCTTTTAATCTAATCTGAGAAGACTAGGTCATCAGTTGCACTATTAATGACCCATGAATACGAGGCTCTTCTGCAAGTGAATTCAACTAACTGTCCAATAAGAAGGGACATCATGGGCCTTCAATTTAGGAGATAGTGAATTATGACATGTTCCTCTTCTTTCGGCACATAGTTCTTCTATAAATGTAAGTTGGAAGATCATTTCAAGAAGGGTCTGGGACCAATAGATTCAGACAAGATTGGACAGCTTTTGGATATCTCAGGCGAGTGTATACTTTTCAAGAGATCCTCTCTCAAGATGCAGATAGGTTGCTTCTTGTGTGTTGAGAGAACTTTCAAGCCTACCTCTTCAAGACTGTAATGAAAGAAGGGCTATTGCAATCTTCTAAAATGTATGATGCGATTATGCATGTTATTGAAGCAATGAAAAGTTGGCAAGTGTTTGATAGTGACTAATCAAATTGGTCCTCTTTCATACAAGAAGAGGCTTCTTTGTGCCTACAAAGAATCAAGATAACTTGCAGGTAGTCATATGGTGAGAAGTTTAAGTTCTATTGAAAGGTTCTTGGAGTTACCAAAAGTGCTTAGTCGAATGGTGGAAGTCCATTTGCAATGCAGTTGAGTTGTGGTGTTTGTTCAAACCCTAACATTGAGTTCAGAGATCCTTATTCATTGAGGAAACTGTTGATATTTCTCGGTCTGATAAATTTCTTAACAAAGGGAACGCATGTCTCTGAAGTTTGAAAGAAGTATCCTATACCCTCTCTAAGTTGCAGTAGAGTGAAGTCATGACATCTATGGTGCACACACCCCTCTTCAAATTAACCGCTCTTGAGTTTGGAAACACCCTTTATTTGGTGCATCATACCATCAAACTAGATCCTAATGCTAAGCCATTTCTGTCAAAATCAGAGACCAATTAATCCCTAAATTGAGCCACCCATGAGAAAGGAGTAACCAAGCTCATCGAGGACTAGTATAATCATTTTCCCATGTTACATTCCTCATGGAGTAGTACAACACTTAGTGCCCGTTAGAAGAAGAACGGAGAGATCCGGCCTTCTCTCGTAGACGTTCACCTCGAGCCCAAGTCCTACAGCATTGAGAGGTGATCCCATGTGTCCTCAATCACACCGATGGAGCAGATCCTATTCAAACGGTCCTAGGAGCTCATTTTCTTTGGAGGGTGCAGTGATTCAGGTTACAATCAAATCCTAGTCCAAGAATCCAACCAATTCAAAACGGCTTTCACTACCAAGTGGGGCACGTATGCCTACAATAAAATGCCATTCGGATTGTCCAATGCCGGGGATACTTTCCAAAGAGCCATGGACATGGCATTTAAGGGACTAATCAACGATATTATTTTAGTTTACCTTGATGATATAACTGTATACTCTAAGCATGCAGAAGATCACATTACGCATCTAAGGAAAGTTTTCCAAAGGTGTAGGGAATTTGGGGTTTCACTTAACCCCAAGAAATGTATTTTCGCAGTGCACGAGGGAAAATTGTTGGGGCATGTGGTTTCAGAAGAAGGATTATAAATTGATCCAGCTAGGATTCATTCAATTATGTCCTTATCTCTCCCAAGTCACAAGAAGGGCCTCCAGAGTTTTCTGGGAACCATAAATTTCGTGCGGAGATTCATCCCTCAATTCGCGACATTGGCTAAACAACTGACAACCATGCTAAAGAAAAAAATGCCATTCTCATGGATAAAGGAAGGACAAGAAAGCTTTGAAGCCATCAAAATAGCCATTTCTCAAGCTCCCACGCTTGTGAACCCCAGGTTTGACAAAGATTTTATCCTTTATGCTTTTGCAGGTCAAGAGAGCATTTCAGGGATCCTCACCCAACAAAACAACAACTTGATGGAGCAACCAATTTATTTCTTCAGCCAATCCCTCAAAGACTACATGTTCAAATACTTATTCATTGAAAATCAAGTCTTTGTGGTTATTCAATATTTGAAGAAATTCAAGCACATGTTGTCCAACAACAAGATTCATTTGATGGTGTCTCATCCAGGTGTTAAGGAGTTTTTGCTGAACAAAGAAATGAACGAAAAGCGTGCTGGATGGATCACGAAGGTAATGGAGTATGACGTGCACATCAAAGTCACTAAACTTGTCAGAGGTAAGGGTTTATGTCAGCAACTTGCAACAGACATGGAATCAAAAAGTAATGAGGATGTGACACTCCTAAATACTGATGAGAGATGTTGATCAAGCTGACTGGTTATCCAAAATGAAGAATTTCCTCTTCTCGGGAGCATATCCAGTAGACATGGATAAAAACCAAAGGTGAACTTTCCGTCTTCAATCTATCCCATATGTTTTGGTAGATAGCATTCTCTTTCGAAAAGATTTGAACGGCGTCCTCCTTCGGTGCATAGGACCAGAACAGGTCAGTAAGATACTAGAAAAATTTCATAATGGCCTATCTGGAGGACATTATTCAGCACGAACAACAGCTACCAAGATCATGTGAGCTAGCTACTATTGGCCAGATTTATTTAAGGATGCCCATTTCTGGGTAAGGAAATGTAAGGAATGTGCCTTTTTCATAGGTAAGCAGAAGCTGGCAGCTCTTCCATTACATCCAATTCAAGTGGATCAACCCTTTGTTCAATGGGGGTTGGACTTCATCGGAATGATTAATCCTCCATCCAGTGACGGACATAAGTGGGTCCTTACCGCAACAGACTATTTTACTTGATGGACAGAGGCGGTAGCATTAAAAGAGAGCAATGAAAAGGCAGTTCTAGATTTTTTGGAGGGTATAATGATGAGGTTCGGTGTTCCATTTACAGTCATTTCAGACAATGCGCTAGCTTTTCTTGGTATGAAATTGAGTGAATGGGCTGTTAAAAATGGGGGTATACCTAAAAAACTTCGTCCAATTACTATCCTCAAGGAAACGGATTGGCTGAGTCTAGCAACAAAAACCTCATAAGGATTACAAAGCGCACAATGGAGACTAACAAGAGGACTTGGCATACACAGCTTAAGACTGCCTTATGGGCAAATCAGATCACACCTAAAAGGGCCATCGGAAATTCTCCTTTCATTCTTGTATATGGAAGAGAGGAAAAACTCCCACTCTCATTGGAGTTACCTTCTTTGGAGTTAGCTCATCAACTTGAAGTTATAGAGAGTGATCCTCTGACAATAAGGTTTGCTGAACTCATGGAGTTAGAGGAAGTACGAGACAAGGCTATGAAAACTTTGGAGCAGCATTAGGCTCAAGTTAAGAAATATTTTGACAAGAAGGCATCCGCAGGAATTTTCAAGAGGGAGATTTAGTTCTCAAATGGGATGAAGACAGGGCCAAACCAGGTAGGCATGCCAAGTTTTACGCTCTCTGGAGTGGGCCGTATATCATCACAATTTGCAAAGAGGCAAATTCGTTCCGTCTATCTAGGCTCAATGGAGAAGAACTGCCCATTCATGTGAATGGGATACATCTCAAAGCTTGTTTTTGAGAAGCGTTCCACCCCCTTGTATAGTTAAATTAGGTGTTTTCCTCCAAGTGCTTATGCACATTGTTGTGTGTTGTTGTTTTGATTTCCTTGTTGTTGTTTTTTGTGTTGTTCTGCACATTGTTTCATCATTGGAAGGTGTCAAGGAGAAGAAGGTTCAAGGTTTCCATAAGAGTTTCAAAATCAGCTTCATTCAAATTTTTGCAGTGTTCCATGGATGTCAAGCATTCAATAGATTCAATATACTTCATGCTTAGCATTCCAGGGAGGTCTAGGATATCGGCAATGCTCAAGGAGATTCTGGGATGTGTCAAAGAAAATCATACTACTATTAGGATTCCAACATAGACTCCATGCCCAATGGATGACTTAAGGCTACTGGAATCATGCTTAGTAGGAAATCATCCCTGAGAGGTCACCAAAAATGTTATCCAATTTTACACACATGGCAAGATTGGACAACAGGGTCCTATCACGTTCAAAATGAAATAATAGTCCCAGGAACCCACCTTCGGTTATTAACGAGATGCAATAATTAAAAATAATTCCTAAATTACATATGAAGAGATCACCTAGCATCGAAAGGCACCCAGTTGATCTCAACTCAGTGAAGAGTTCAGGGTCGAGTTGATAAAGAACCTGGTGTCAAATTGATAATCATCTTAGAAATCATCTCAGTAGAGACTCTCGGTTGTAAGAGCTAGACGATGATCTTGTTAATGTAAAATATAGCTCATTGAAAATTGATGAATGAAAGGAACTCTATAAGGATCTCGGTAGATATCGATGCATGCGGAAGTGAAGGCCAAGTCAGGGAGAGTCAAATTTCGAGCTATCAATAAAGTCTCAATGAATTGGAAAGGATCAAGCCACAGGCGAAAGCAAAGGAAGAGATAAGGAGTTTGACTCATCTTCGTGACTCGTTCATTTTGGAGATCATGCGGTGAGCTTCTTTTAGGACACATTCTGCAGAGCTAGGGTGATTCAAACGCAAGCCAAGGCATCAAGAGTGCCATAAAATGAATGGAGATCGTTGCATAAATAGAGATACGTGATGGATCCCTATCAATGGGACTCATCGAGCATGATGGATAATTCAAGGCAACTCGTTTCGTGTGGATGCATTAAAGATGGTTTCTAGGATACAATTCTAGGGCTCATTGATTAATGCAAAACTGGGAGGCCTACTTGAAATGATTTTACAATGGTAAGCTCGCAGAGGTAGAAAGAATGTCGGGCCAGGGTATTAGTGAATACAGTATATATATTTTCGTTGACGTTGTTCAGACCTTCCTCGACCGAGCATTTGGTGAACAAGTAGTTGACATGTTGCAATATAGCAGAAATTCTTTTGAGCACTTCCAGCAATCAGGTCGTCCAACGATGTTTTTTTTTTGTTCAGCATCGAATGCATCCTCAAATTCAGGATTTTCCTTCAAGATATTTTTATGAAAATCGATTAAGTGATAGTAAGAGTGTTACCGGGAGACTTGATGAAATTTACTACAAAGATTCTCTATCGAGACCTTACTTGTTTTACGATGCAACTCATGGAAGCGAATCTCATAGAGGTGGAACTGTTTCATATCAGAATATTCATGAGGCATAATTTTCTTTGCAATTATATGAGCATCTTCAATGAGTCACTAGGTTGGCAAGCATAAAGGTTTCTGTTGAAATTATCACACCTTACAAGCTACAGCTGAAATGTTTGCACTGAGAGTTTAATGTTATCCTCAAATCTGATGAAGGAAAACTCGGCAGGAGAAAAAATCGGGAGCACGATCATGGCAGACCGAGTAGGTAATCCCGCGCATGGGAAATATTTTACTATCTTGCCAAGGTTGTGTGTCGAAGCTGAGGCCAGGGCCCGTGGATTAATTTGGCTGAGCCGTTATGCGGGGATTCGGAGCTGGAATGCCAAGTGGGTTTTTTGATGGCAAGCCAAAGAATAAATTCCACGTGGGGGAGATTCAGGCAAGCACCGCCAAGTGGAAATATTGGTTTGGTAAACCATGATCAAACTTCCGTGAATGGGAGAAATTGGATGAAACTGCCAAGCGTGGGAAATATTACGATGGATATCTGTCATGATAATTCCGCGCAGCCTGGAGTGGTCTAAGTCTTTGTGCGAGTCACCAAGAGAATTAAAGTGGCAGTTGAAAATTGGGCGGCGAGTAATCCTCCAAGCGATAAGGGAGGATGATGGCGAGATGGTTGAAGATGGGTCGAAGTTGGAAAAATTATGTTTCAGGCGCACAAGAAAGAGATGCCTTCTCATGGAATACCATAATTGTAGCTTACAGAAAACATGGGTTTCCTCACGAGGCGTTGATATTGTTTCACTGAATGCAACAAACAGATGTCTGACCTGATCAATTCACCTTTTCCAACATACTTCTAGCCTATGCCACAATAAGAGCTTTGGAACAGGGTATGAACATACATCGAGGAGCCCTGAAGTGAATGAGTCTACAGACGTTCAGGCTCTGATGGTTCGGTGGTCGTGAGACAAACTCCCACGTAACAGGCAGCAGGCATGTTGCAGTACAGTAGAAGTTTTTTTTTAACGCTTCCAGCAAGCATGTTGACCAACTATGTTGTTATCTGTTCAGTATCGAATGGCAGCTGCAAGAAACAAATATTCACTACTGTGTATGATGGATTGGAGTCACGCTATTCAAGGCTTCATAAAATTTACCTGAATCAGGAGATGAAGGTTTAAAATGGTGGAGAATGAAACGATTCATATTGCTCAGCATTTTTTCTCCTTGAAATGAATTGAATGTGAAGGTCAACTCTGAAATACCTGGTTGGCAGTTTTGTATGCTACATCCTTGTTACTTGTAAATGGTCTCTTTGAGAAACTCTGAGGGCAATAGGCAATATTTATACCCTTCCATTATGTGCATCCAATCAGACAATAAAAGTATTCTTTTACTAGGTTCAGAGAAGCTTGTTTTTTACAATGGACAATTATACTGTAGTTTCAAGCTAATTTTATCTAGCTTTATTTCTATTAGCTTTGATCCACGACTAAGGAAGAATTCATATGGTTGTTACCTATACATTTTTCCAAGGTCCTCTTGGCTGCCCCAGTTGTTCAATGTATTTTTTGAAGGGCTTATTTTATGTGTTGCAGATTGTAACATAAAGGATCTTTTTAGTTTCTGGAAAAATGAGTATATTGTGTAGCTCACAGCTACCTATGCCATACTAAGATCCCAATAGTGGCATAATTGTTGATTGGAGCTGAGATTGCCAAGTACACTGCCAAAATACCGAAGGGTTCTTTGACCAAAAATCAGTCTTAAGGGTGTCTATCGACATGTTATGGGCATGAGCCTGGGTCATCATCATGGCAGCACTAGGTCTTTATTGATAATGGCATTTTATCATCGTTTGGAAGGTACAAATTGTGCTTATTATGGAAAAGCCAAAACATTCTTACTACAAGTGTTATATGATGAGGAAGAATCCTGAGCATTGTGGTAAAACCATTCTTTTTAGAAGTATTGGGTTAAGCTCGGTATTCAAGTGAGTTTGAGCCCAGGAAGGGTAAGATTGTTTGTTGGATGAAGAGCTCGGTGACTTCGCAGGGAGCTTGTGGTGATGTTTCATGAAGTTTGAACGTGTAATGCATAAATGGCCTCGAGTTAACAGAGAAAAATGATAAGAATTGAGTTTGATAGCTCGCCATTCGAAGGACTCAATGCAAAAGAGCCCGATTACCAAGTCAAGGAAAGAGTTAGTGTGGGGTTCAAAATCAATTGCAACATCAAGTTAGAGGATTCGAAACTCACCGAGTTGAGATTTGTGCAAACTCTATCCACATGGACCCCGTCCTCTTCAAGTCAAACGGGTCAACGGGGGGTTCCCAACATTATGTTAATTAAATTATTATTTTTATTTAAATATTTTAATAATAATATTTATTATTATTATTTAAATATTCTTTTAATTAATTGAGAAGACTTGGTCATCAGGCAATTAATGACCCATGATGGAACCTTCTCAGGTAGTTCAACTAACTGTAATAAATACATCATGGGCCTTCATTTTAGGAATGTAATTATGACCATTTCCTCTTCTTTCTCACATATTCTTCTATAAATGTAAGTTGGAAGCTCATTTCAAAGGGTTCTAACAGTTCAGACAAGTTGGACAGTTAGATATCTCAGGCAAGTGTATACTTTTCAAGAATCCTCTCTCTTCTGCAAGTTGATCTTGTGTGTTGAGAGAACTTTCAAGCCTCCTCTTCAAGACTCTAATGGCAATTATTGCCTGTTCTGCATGTATGATGCATTGTGCATGTTATTGAAGCAATAAAAGTGTGTGTTTTGTGACTAGTCTCGGTCCTTTCATCCTTTTATGCTTCTTTGTGCCTTTCTCGTACTTGCAGGTACACTGTGCAAGTTTAAGTTTCTATTGCAGGTTCTTGGAGTTTTGTGCTTATCGAGTGGTGGAGTATTGCATGCAGTTGAGTTGTGGTGTCTGTTCACCCTTCTTGAGTTCATCCTTCTTCACTTGGAAACTGGTATATTTCTTGGTCTGAAAAATTTTAACAAAGGGAACGCGTGTCTCTTAGTTTGTGGTATCTTGTACCCTCTCTAAGTTGCAGTAGGTGAAGTTGACCTGTGATGCACACACCCTCTTCAAATTAACCCTTCCTGAGTCTGGAAACACCCTTTATTTGGTGCATCACCATCCCTAGTATAGTTTCATTTCTGTAAATCTCTTTCCTTAAAACCCCATGAAAATGTTAGCATAGGACTAGATAATCATTTTTGTTACACTAGAAGTAGTACAACACTTAGTTTAGGAAGAGGAAGCCGGCCTTCTCCGGAGGTTCACCTCGAGCCCAAGTCCCACAGCTTGAGAGGTGATCCCATGTGTCCCAATCACACCGAACGTCCTATTCACATCCTTTCCATTCGAAGGGTGCAGTGATTTGACGACAACAGTTAGATCTTAGGTAATTTAAAATCTATACATTAGGATATAACACTAACCACTAGCCTTAGTATATGCCCTTAGTAATTAGGTTAGATAAACCCTTAGGTGTATATCAAAAATGCATAGTTTAGGAACTAGGTTAGATCACCCATAACCTTGTAGTATTAGGTTCTAGGTTAGATTATTATCTGGCAACCTTTCCAGATTTTATTTGCACTGAGCTAGGTTAGGTTCAAAAAATGTGTCAAGTACCATAGCTTAGATAGGATTACCTATATATCTTACCTGGCTTAGCGTCCTAGTTCTCTCCAATGCCATAAATGGCTGAAAACCCAATTACGACTATAATGACCTATCGGGGTTGATTCCCAGAAATCCAACGAAACTTTCCATAGAATGGAAATATTTTCATTGAGGGGAATTAAAGAACTTATATCTTCAAATTTCAGTCCAAAACTTAATAATTCATGGAATGCCAATTTATCGATTATTCATCGTGAATAGATTTAAAACATTCCTTAGATCACTGTTATTGATCCAAAGATGAGTCATAAAAATAGATAAGTTACATTTTTTCTAAAATCAAGTTGCACTCATCTATGAGAGATAAAAAAAATTATCCAAGAAACATTCTAGTTCTATCTAAGTTCTTTAAGAGTAGAAAATATGTTAACCATATCAAGCATGATTTCCCATAATCAAAAGAACATATCCATATAAGGAAAATCACATATCAACACTTGAATGCAAAAGGAGGAAAATAACAGCAGTTAAGGGTGTTACACCCACCTCCATTCTTTGCATCTTACGCTACAACTTAGCATCTTCATATGTATGATGACCTCCAGAATTTACATATTCTTTCTCTTGGAAAACTACATAGTTAGGTGAAAAACCAAACTGGTCATGACTTTTCCCAGAGGGATATGCATGTTACAACTAATTTTCATCATAATATTGAAATGGAGGTGAACTATAATAATATTAAGATCAATTTTGTAAGCTTGGAGGCATATTGAATGGGTAGTGCTACTGAAAGTGGGAATTCCACTGTAGGAATGAAACCATGATTGCATAGCTTCATGAATGGGAGAAAAATGGGAAGATGTAGAATAAAACTAGTTAGAAATGGGTGGAAAAAGATAGGTTGCAACTTAGACAGTGGGTTACTTAGACCAATCGAGTCGCCAGTTGTTTTTGGTATACCTCTTAAGGCTGAAATTTACCTAAGAGCACATCAACTTAATGAAATGAAGTGACACAAATATAAACACCTGTGAAAGATATGACTAAGATATATAATGGGATACATGTGAAATTTATAACTTTCACCTACTGTCCCACCAGGCATGCCAAAAATTGTTATCACCAAATCATTGCACCCCCTGAATGGCCTGAAGGTGAACATGACATTCGATGTGATTGGGTAACATGGGATCACCTCTCAAGTTGTGGGACCTGGGCTTGAGGTGAACCTCTGGAGAAGGTCAACTTCCTCTTCCTAAACTAAGCAATACACTACTCCTAATGCAATAAAAACTGCTACGTAGACCTATACTACATTTCAAGAGGATTAAGGGAGAGAGATTTATAAGAAATAAAACTTATACTAGAAGTGGTGATGCACCAAGAAAGGGGTTTTTCTAGAAAAAATTCTAGCTTTCCAATGAAGAAATATTAACATGGGAAGAATGAATGCACATTACAAACCAAACCGCATACAATGCTTCATTTCTTGAATAAGCACAATAACTTCCAAAACTTGTAATGGAAATCAAAGTTACACAGTGTACCTACAGACTTGAAAGAGGAAGAGTAGAGTAGAAAAATGATGCAAGGACACAAATTAGTCATAAAACATATTTTATTTCTCTAAACACTTACACAGTGCATCATTACAGCAAGATGAGGCAGAAGTTGCCATTATAATTCTTGGAAGAAAGGCTTGTGAGCCTACAAATTCATAACAACTAAACTTGTGAAGAGAAGGGAAGCTTGCAAGAATATCTAACTCCTTTAGAAATGAGCACCCCTTTAAATTTTATAGAAGTTCTTGAGCAGATGAGAGAAATAAGGAGAAACATTAGAAACTATGAAATAATGTAGCAAATAATTAATCATTGTTGTCAATCATGTTTGCTGCATTAATTATAACTCCACCTTCCCAACACCATTCATGGAATGAAGAAAATATTGCAATTATACAATACAAAACCTTTGAAAATCCATTTTCTGATAATTCCATTGTGTATATCACGCTTCTCGATTCCAACGACTACAATTTTGTAAAAAACGAGCAACCGGGGAAGAAGTTGTGGTCTCCTGAGTGAAAGTAACTTTTTAAGCCCTCTCAGGAATTGTGCTTAACCAAACTACTAAAATGATTTCATAAATTCAAATTTTTAATTTAACTCCATTTAAATAAAATATAATATTTTAATAATTTTCCATAAACACCTTACGTCTCTGGTAGGCTCTACCATCTTAAACTTACATTTGGAGGGATCTTAACGTTGAATGGTTTAATGGCTCACCAGTCATTGAGCTAGCAAGAAATCTATATTTATGCATTCTATGGTGGGTTACACTTTCCATTATGATATAGTTCTTTGTTCTACATATTGACTTCCTCAAGCACGAAAATATCTCATCTTTCATTTAAATTTGTGCTTCATATTCATTCTATTGAGTTAAATGCCACGTTGCTTTGATAACATCCCCAACTCTATTTGGTTGACCACCTTTAACATTTTTCATTAAATATCCTTATGCCAAATCAAACACCCCACGATGATTTGAACCCATGTTGCATTTGCATTTGTGAATAAAAACAGATCATTCAAGCCTTTGCAGCTCAATTGAGCGCCGAACTCAACATTACTCCTCCTAACTTGGCAATAACTCAGGATTGACCTATCATCCCATGAACTCAAATTCAAGTTCGTACTAATCACCAAGAAGAATGGGTTTGTTGGAGTTTTTTTCACCCTCAACTTGATGTGACTCAGCATTTTTGAACCCGAAGTTTGAAATTCAGACCTCAAAGTTTTGGAGATTCAGACATTTCTTCACATTTAATAAACTTATTTGTGTGGTTTCCAATTTGATCACCCCCAAAATTATGAACCCTATCTAGCTCCACAAATCATGAATCACCATGATATTCCCAAAATGGGTGAGTTCCACCAAGATTAGGAAATAACTTAGCTACTCACCATTCGATCTTCATCCTCATCAACTTGTAGCTATAAATTCCCTGAACTCCAAAGTAATATTTTCCTGAACTCTAAAGTGTTTTCCTCTGATATCATGCTCCATAACACTCATGATGATCATCACTCTTGAGTGAAAAGGGCCATCCATATGGAATTCGACCTATAAACTCAAAACTCAATAGCCAAGATCTTACTCAAGGCTCTAAGACCTTGAAGTTTCACTCACCACGGCTTACTTGATCCGATCAAATAAATTTCAACTCCAAATACTTTATTTCTCGTATAGCTTGGCCCATTTCACAAATAACCAGCTCACCCTTAAGAGCTCTCAACTCGACCGATCGAGCACCTATGATCAGTAAAGACTTGGTTTGGTCATTCTTCCATAATGTATCCATGTAAGACATCACCTATAGAATACGTCTTGTTATCCCAAGCTTTTGATCCCCAAACTCACTTATGCACTCCTCAGTATACTTGTGATCTCATCTAAAAACAATAACTCACTGCATCATGGCCCGATCCCATGGGATTTTCTCCTTATGACTCAATTCCATCAAAGCGAGTTCAAACCAATGCACCTACTTGTATTTTATTCCATGAGCTCCTCCATGCACTTGGTTAGTTCACCAAAATTCTCATGAATCTATATTTCAGCCTTGACAAAGTTTTCAAAATATGCAATTCAATCCCCTCAAGCTATCTCATCTAAGGTCTAGGCTCTCTACAATGATATTTTCCAAAAATTCAAACCCTATTCCAATGGATCTAACGGCTCTATGACCTAACTCAAGATACCTATTGCAATACACTCTATTAACACTATTCACGGGCTCATAATTTAATCCTCTGAATTATGTCCCAATGATCACTTTCAACTCGCTTCATTGAGTCTACTTCCAAGTTCTCATCCATCTCTCTCCACAAGCATGTGAGTTACTTCCACGGCGAGCCATCCATTTTTCTATATGAAACAAGTTTTATACCCCGATTATCCCATGTGCCAAGTTCATTCCTAAAGTATAGAGATCGATCTCCCAACTCCGAAGAAATGTCTTACCTTTCTGAGATAGGTTCACTTTCGACCCACTTGAATTTGAGCTCATCTCACTATATTTTCCGCAAATTATTTCTTACGATGACCAAGCTAAGACCATAACTTGGCTTATCCAACATGTCGACTCAAGCCCTTCTTCATGTGTGTAAAACTCATTTTCAAGCTCTCCATACACTCTAATTATATGTTATGAGTATGAATCCAACATTGATCCATTATCTAATTTCCATCAACGAGCTCAAACCCTATCTAACCTATGATTAGCTCATCCTCCGTTTACATACGATCAATATGCTAATTTGACTCTACCTTCATGAGTCACTATGGTTATTACTCAAATTTCCTCACCATCCTCTGCACTACGATCCACTTACTCTACATATCTTGACTTTTTGCATGGCTTCGCTTATCCATTCCACTTTTGAGCTCACTCTTACCTCACACAAGCTCAATGGGTTCTTGATTAGTTTGTCAATATCTACACCACGACCGAGTTGGCCTTACTACAGAGTCCACACCACCATGCCACTATCGACTCACCACATGTAGATTCAACAACCAAAGTGATATCGGTGTAGAGCTTGCTCTACGTAACTCAGAGTAGTACATCTCATCCGGCTTATCTCAAGCCCCTTTGTGACCTGTGCTGAAAAAATTTCAAGTCTTGCAATGACCCTTCTTAAAAAATTTGAACCTTTTTGTGAAAATTTGGGTCATATAAGTGTGATTAGATGCCTAAAAATTTGTATGCCAATTTTAACCATTTTTTCTTGAGTTAGGTAAGTGTGGGCCCTTCCAAAAGTAATTTCCTCATTTCTAGGGAAAATTGAGCTTCCAGGACATGAGAAAGAGAATAACGGTCCAAGATGATCATAAACACTTATCAAAGCTTGAAATTATGTAGATAACCTAGAAATATTCATGGAATAATTTTAAGTCTCAGGGTATTATCCTATTGTCCATTTTTTCCCGAGGGAGAAAAAATGGATAATAGGTAGCACGGCTTCTATGCCAAACACTAGGGAGTATAGAGTGGCACCTATATGAATGTGGATAGAAAATCTAAATGCCTAGAGGGTGGGGTGAATCTGTAAATGCTAGTTACAACTTTTGGTATTCACCATCTTCTCCATAATATGGATAAGATTTTTATTAAAAGCGTCAGCTTGCTCATTACCTTAAGGGTAATAAGCAGTTGAAAATTTGAGAGACATTTGAAAAGGTTTTCATAACACTTTCATAGTTTGGTTTTTAAAGTACTTACCATTTTCCTCTACAATGATAGAGGGAATACAATATTAGAAAATGATATGGTTCATTATAAACTTAGATATTTGCGTACCTTCAAAATAGGTAAGAGGAAGAACCTCTACCCATTTTGTGAAGTGTTAGGTACTAGTAATAATGAACTTGTATCCATCTAAGGATACAGGGTTGAGCTTACCTATAAAATTGAGCCCCCACTTTGAGAATGGCCAAGGTGTTGTGATAGATTGTAATGATTGTGTCGAAGCATGTGTCAAAATTTCTTAATTTTGAAGGTACAATCATTTCTTCACATGTTTGCAGCAATCATTTACCATGATAGAAAATTTAGTAACCTACCTTGAGTATCCTCTTTACTAGGACAATCTTGTTTGTATGATCTCCTTAGATGAATTCATGTACCTCTTTTATTGCTAGGATGGATTTGTCTGAATTTAGACAGTGTAGCAGATTCTTATCATAGCCTCAATGGAAGAGAGTGCCCCAAGCAGGGTATAACAAGATATAAACTAGATGAGGTTTTGTTTGTTAGTATGGGAAATATTGGTGAGATAGGTTCCATTATGAAGGTAATTAAAGATGTCACTAGACCATGGGGAAAAGGGAGTAACAAATTTGTATACCAAACATGAATCTAGCATATCATATGTCGGTGTTTGTATATGCTCAATGAAGAATGGCATATCATTGTTCCCATGTGGGATACTCAACATGGACCCCACTATTGTTATAGCATCTGCTGCTCTATTTTTGTGCTCTTGGGATTTTTTGAAATGCAATCTGCTTAAAGAACTCCTTAAAAGAATCAACCATTATCTTATATGGAATAAGTTTCTCATCTATAACTTCGCATTCATCTCTTACCTATTTTATTATCAGCATGGAATCACTAATTATGTTTACTTTTTTGATATCCCACTTAATAGCCAGTTTCATCCCTGTAATAAGGGCCTCATCTTTTGCTATATTTTTTGTGCATGGTAATCTAAGTCAGAATTCCTGAGGAATCAAGTCTCCTAAATGAGTGATCAAAACAACTCCGGCATCTGAACCATTAAAGTTAATAGATCCAAAAAATTATAGTTTCCATATAATAGATTCCTTGAGATATATTATGGATGCATCTGAGATTTCTAGACTCAAAGGTTCAATACCTAGTAGTGGGGATTAAGGCAGTTGATCTACTAAAACCTGTCTTTTCACTGATTTATGGTGCACATACTCAATGTCAAACTCGCCGAGTAATATGATCTAATTATCCATCTTTCCTATGAGTGTGGGCTTTGATAGCAAGTACTTTAATGGATCAAACTTTAAAATAAGCTTAACCTTGTTATTTAACATATAATGATGTAGTTTTTCAAAGGTGAAAACTACAGCCAATCAAGCCTTTTCCATATGTTGGCAGTTGAGCTCATAAGCTATCAATGTTCAGCTTAAGTAATACACATCCTCTTTTTTTTTATCCTTGTCATATTGGGCCAATAGTGCCCCAATTACAAAGTGCATGGCAGAAATTTAGAGGAATAACGGTTCACCTGTCGTGTGTGGCATTAGAACATGGGTTTTTTCCAAATATGCTTTGAGAAACAAAAATGCTTGTTGTTGTTTTAGTCCCTAGTGAAAACTAACATCTTTCTCGAGAAGATGTGTTAATGTGTGACACTTATCTATAAGCTGAGAGATGAACCTTCTAATTTCTTTGATATTTCTTACAACTTTCGTAGTTGTTTGATATTCTTTGGAGGAGTCATTTCAGTTATAGTAATAACATTTGTTGGATATACTTCTATTCCTCTCTGTGAAAAAATGAATCCTAATATTTTTCCAGATAGCACACCGAAGACACACTTCTTTAGGTTTAGTCAGACCTTGTAGTCCCTTAGATGTTGAAAGATGCATCACAAAATCTCTGGGTGCTCTTTTCATCTCCTGGATTTTTCCAATATGTCTTCCACATAGTATTCAATGATGTCACTGATTATGTCATGAAAGATAATAGTCATTGCTTGTTGATAGGTAGCACTTGCATTCTTGAGGTCGAAGGGCATGATTTAATAACAGAATTTCTGCCATGGGGTATTAAAAGTTGTCTTATGGTGGTCTTCTTCAAAAAACATTATCTAGTTATATCATGAGAAGTGATCCATGAGGGATAACATCTTGTAACTAGCTTTTGAATAAAAAATCATGTTGATGTTGGGAAGAGGAAACTCATCCTTAGGAAAAAATTTATTAATATCTCAAAAATCGGTACACACTCTAATACCGATAGTTTTTGTTGAACTGAGACTACATTGGAAATCCACTTTGAATATTCAATAGACCTGATGAAGCCTACTTCCAATAATATTTCTAGCTCTTCTTTAACCAACAAGGTGATGCAAGGATGCATATTTCGAAGCTTTTTTTATGGGCTTGGCATGCGGTGGTACAACAAGATTGTGCACCAAAAATTCAAGGTCAAGTCCTAACATGTCTGCATAAGACCAAGAAAATATATCTGCAAATTCTCTCAAAATCACTGTAAAAGTTTTATGTTCTTGATATGAGAGCAAAGCTCCCAACTTAACTATCTTGGGAAACTCCTCTATGCTAATATTGACATCTATTGTCTCCTCCACCAACAACTTAGAATCATCTTCCATGCACATAGGATTAGGGGGGAGATTAAGATCTTATTATCCCACTAAGTGGCTCGAAGAGATTGTCACTATGAATCAGGTCAACTATCTTGTTCGTTGATTATTCTTTTTGTTTTTCTACAAGTGCCTCAAAGAGGTTTTCTCTATAGGACTTGGATTTTTGATAAGGATTTTTGGTGGAAATTTTTCCCTTGCTTTTTTTTTCTTAAATGGTCACACAATTTTTCTTCCTCCCCAAAATACATGCATGCGTTAAGCTAAATGGAGAATCCTTTCTTGTGTTCATTTATTAGAATATTGTCACGAATGCCATGGAAATAACCAATAGCCTCATCATTTTGAAATACTTCAATCTTCACATGTTGTTGTTGGTCACAATTCACAAGTGACATGTATATGAGGTTTAGTTTCTAAGTGGTAAGGCATACAACAAGGGTTATAGTTAGGATAGCCACGTCGCAAAATAGGTTCGTGGAGGAAAGGTCTCTATAAAGACTACACTAGGAATCTATTTCACTTTTGTATTCGAATGGAATATCTTCACATTTATAAGAGGTATCCTCAACCTCTAAGGGGTGAGATTCATAAAACTAGACACCAATATCATGATTACCCTCTTTACGATGAGGTATTGGAAGAGCTTCCAGTATACCTTGTTCGTTGCAGCCGTAGCCACATCCTTTCTATCCCATAGTAAGCATCATTCAATTGGATATAACATACTTGGGTGATTGATAACATAGAGCCATTTCATCATCTTTAAGATGAATGATAGTATATTTGAGTAGCCTTTCATCTTCTAATAATTCACCAAGAGTAATAGCGTCAAAAGGATAATTTTCCCTGGATCTTTGAAAATTGTAACATGGCCTACCATGTGTTTTGGTAGATAGGGGAATGTTATGAACTAGAAGGGCTTACTAAAGTTAATATTCTCCATAACCTCTTTCTCTAACCTTCATCTCCCATACAGAAAAAGGAGTCTCTGATGTAGAAGCACCGTTATCATTTGGAGATAAGGTATCTGGATCCACTCGTGAAGGTAGAGCCTTTGACTAAACTGGAATAGCTATTCTATAGAAGGAAATTCGTAAATGGGGGGAAAACATACTGATAATGTTCTGCAATGAGAAAATGGTTGGGGATCTCCTTGAATAGTGAGGGTCTTTCCTTCATGATGTAACTTTAAGAACTAATGATACGTTAAAGGTATGGCTTACATGGCATGAATCCATGGGTGGTCGAGAAATATGTTGTAAGGGAGATATATGGGAAGAGTTTTCTTTTGTATATTACCATCTAATGTCAAGGTAACTTTACATCTTCACATTCTTGAACATGCATGTGGCATTCTGCCCTTGTGCATCCCATATAACACTAGGGCATCCACACTTCTTCATTTTCTTGTACATAGCTTTGGAAAACTCCTAGAAACACACAAAAGCATTTATATAAATTTTTAAAATCCCAAAAAATTTCAAATATGTTTCGTCAAAAAAATCAAAACATTCATAAAATTGTTCCAAAATCCTAAAAAATTGTCAAAATTTAATTTTTTTCAAAAATTGGTAAACAGAATGCACGCAGTTGAATCCTGTAGTAAGTGCATTGTGCTCAAACATCAAAATTTGTCCTACAAAAATGTCTTTCTTAAGTTCTTGTGTGTTCTTTTGTCAAATGACTTTCTGATCATTGTGATCTACCTCCATTAACAAAGTTGGCTTGCTTACTATGTTGGTACTCCCGTGAAACAACGAGTTGCAAGATACTGTGTCATAGTGCAAGAATTATTTCCATGGGACTACTTGTGTCCTCTTTTATTCCCCTCTCATGTATCCTTACGTGGGGCACCTCTTTTCACCCATGTCATTACAACACGAACATTTGGGAACTAAATCTTGATGATAAAAACATTGGTGCGACTGTCTTAAACATTGTTTGTTTGAGTATGTGTAATTGTACTTCTTTTATTTGTTAGGTTAGCTAGTTTACTTTCTCGCATTGCATTGCATTGTGTATGTTTCATTATGTATGTTGCATGGAGTTACACATTTTTTTAGCAATGAACAAATGTTAGTAATATAGCAATTCATGTTATTTTACATTTTTGTTTATTTTAATAAAGGCTAATGATTTAGATCCTAAAGGAAACATGATGACCAAAAAATTTCTTATTGAAACATTGGATACAAAATCTATTCCTATATTATTCATTTTCATGTCTTATCACTATTCATTTTTCTTCCAAAACACCTAGGGCACTAAAAATCCTTTTTATCCCTATCATATTTCTTTTATTTGTTTTGATCATATTTCTAATCGTCAATTGACTTCTTCTATCACCCCATTGACACTTGAGGAAACATCCTTCATTATATTAATTTTTTTCGAAATATTAGTTGTTTATGATTGTCTAATATGTTTTAAGTGACGTCACTTAATTCACCTCAAATAGGGGTAAATTTAGACACCTAAAATCAACTTTTGCAATCTTATTGCTAAGATCGCACTAATTACTCTCATTCTTATCATTTCCATTATAATTAGTAATTTCCACTAATTAAATAATGTTTATTATCATTTACATTAATTAATAATTCTTTTTTGATTACCTAACATCTTTCACAGTCAAGATGTCAATTTACAACGCATCGTAAGTCATAATCCTCTTCCAAGAAAATAGTTAGCAATTCTTAGCTAATTAAGCCTATTTTACGCTTGTTTTTGTAAATAAACTCTATTATTGGCTCAAACACCTCTTCCATCCATTCAAAATCACCCCATTTACCTCCAATACATCTTAGAAGTCTTCAAAATCTTATCCTAGCCTCTTAATTAACCCTAAGTGGTTTATTAAGTCTCCTCACATCCTATTCACTTGTTAATTCACTAATCATGGTTATCAAACCTTAATCTACTTTGTGCTTTTAGTCCCACATGCACCAAGATGAAAATATTCCCAAAAGAGAAAACTGTAAAAAGACTAAGCACCTACCTTTAAACTTTACACCATACTTTGATTAGTATATCATATAAGAAATATGATTAAGATCCTTACTTCCTTCTTGAACTTGTTTTCTCAATATTTACATCCAATCTTCATCTTGGTAAGTAGAGGGATATATAATATGGCCTTGCATCCATTGTTAGAGATATCATCTCACCGTTTGTGGAGTATAAACAACCATAATTTGATTTCCCTTTAATCTAATTAGGTTTATATTAATTAGTAATCATATTACATAGTAAAGATGTTTGTAGATTAGATGTTTGATTTCATTTAGTTTCCATTAATGCATGTTTTTAAGCTTTGATCATGATTTTTCATTCTTAATCTTGATCTTGGCTGTAGGATATTATGTGGTTAGCCTTTACTAGTTAGTCATATTGCAAAATTTTAGGGTGTTATCAACCCAAATGGATTTTTGAGAAAATGACTTCAAATGACCAGGTGTAGCTAGTCGACCCCAAGTAGGTTATAAAATAAGAAAACTAGGAGTTTCTATAGCATTTTAAGACATGATTTAACACATACAAAAAAATAGTGATATTACGGTCCTTTCATTTCTTATTCATTTGGGTATAACCCAAATTTAAACAAGATGTTATTCCTACTAATAATCAAATAACCCAAAAAGAAGGGTTTGTATCTAGCCAACAAAATAACAAAACATAAGCGTTCCCAGTCACCAAAAAAACCCTCAAAATATACTTTCATCCACATAAATCAACATTTGTAAAAACAAATAATTCCCAATCGCATTCTCACACATTTAACCCAGTTCAAAAAAGAACATTACTGCAAAGAATCATTTCATGTAAATATTACATGGAATAAGATGAAAAAAGGAAAAAGAATGATTCATGCTTGAAGGTTAAATCCTAAAATATTTCTTTTTATTTTCCAAATTCTTCCAGTAATCTCAAGCCCATATTCACCTTTAAATCCAAGAGTAAGAAAAATCTCCAAAAGAATTCCATTCTTTATTTATTGATAATAGTCATCAATGTTTTCCCCCAAATCTTTCAATTATCAGTTAGACATATGGATGCAGCATTTTGTAAATACAAACAAATGAACACAAAAGTAGGAAATACTCCATTCCATATAGAGTTCAACGAAACCAAAAGATTAATCAAAATAACAATGAAACTAACAAAACACCCAACAACTCGATGGCTTCCTCGAGAAGCTAAATGCTCTTCCTGACATCTGTGGAGTAGTGTTTAATGTAATTAATGTTGATTGAGAAATAGGGACAGAAGCCTGTGTAGATTTTATTGATCTCAATTAGTAAAAAATTATAGAGGATGGGCTACAATATTTATAGATATTGCACAGCCAAATACATCCGGGAAAATGAGTTGCACAGGTGCAACCACAAACCAGAATAAACAAGCTTCCAAATCACCCGGGAAGCAACAATTAAATAAGAAAAAAATATATTGTTGAAAACAATATAACAATATGCATACTGACAAATATGGTTGATTAACCATATAACAATATAATTATTTAAAATTAATTAAATAATTAACCTATGCATAATTAAATAATAGGATAATAAATTTTATCCTAACATTCCCCCCCTTAATTGTGCATTGTCTGAAGAGATGAGGAGAGAAATGCTCTGAACAACTCGAACTTGTCACGTGCAAGTGACTTTGTGAAAATATCTGCTCATTGTTCAGCCGTTGGACAAAATTGAAGCTGGATGTTGTGCTTCAACACATGTTCGCGTATGAAATGACCCTGAACTTCAATGTGCTTTGTTCTCTCGTGAAAAACTAGATTACAAACAAGTTTGAGAACACCTTCATTGTCAACATACATGATGGTTGGTTTGTCTTGTGGTATTCCAAGTCCTTCCAGTATGCGACGTAGCCAAATCGCTTCATAGACAGCTTCTCCTGCAGAACGATACTCGGCTTCCATGGAAAAGTGAGAAACAAAGTGTTGTTTCTTACTTCCCCATGATATTGGTCCAGATCCCATAAAGAATACAAATCTAGAGGTGGATTTTCTATCATCAATGTTACCTGCATGATCTGAATCCGAATATCCAGTCAAGAAGAAGTTTTCGTTCTTCTTATATTCTAGACCAAGATCTACTGATCCTTTGAGATATCTCAAAATGTGCTTTGTTTCTTTCCAATGACAAATTTTGGGTTCCTGCATGAACCTAGATAGATAGCTCACTGCAAAGCTGATATCTAGTCTAGTGTAGGTCAGGTAAAAGAGACTCCCAATTAGCTGTCGATAGAGAGTGGCACTTACCTCAGGAGATGGATCTGAACGAGATAACTGTAATCTATTCTCCATAGGTGTAGCAATTGGTGTGCAATCCATCATCCTAAACTTCTCGAGCGTTGTCTTGGTATATTTCATCTGAGAAACAAAGATATGATTCTATTTCTGCCATACTTCTAGTCCAAGACAGTAGTGCATAAGCCCGTGATCTGTCATGTCGAATGATCACTTAAGATCTTTCTTTGTTTCATCAATCATCTTCACTGAACTGCCAGTGATGACTAGATCATCGACATAAACTACAACAATCATCATCTCCCCCCCTTGCTTTTTGAGGTAGAGATTGGGATCGTATGGATTTCTGACAAATCCATGTTGTACGAGATGCTCATCAATCTTGATGTACCATGCCCGGGGTGCCTGTTTGAGGCCATACAGAGATTTCCTGAGTCTGCATACCTTATCTTCTTGACCAGGTACTACATATCCCTCAGGTTAAGTCATGTAGACTTCTTCTTGCAAATCTCCATTCAGGAAGGCACTTTTTACGTCCATTTGATGGACTTTCCAACCAAACTGTGCAGCTAGAGGCAAAGATCATTCTAATCGTTTTGATCTTAGCTGTGGGAGCAAATTGTCTCCTCATAGTCAATGCCTTCATTCTGTGCGTACCCCTTTGCTACAAGTCTTGCTTTACACTTGTCCACTGTCCCATCTGCTTTGTACTTAGTTTTGAATATCCATCTGTAACCAATGGGTTTTTTTCCCTGGTGGAAGATTGACAAGCTACCAAGTGTTATTCTTCATCACTGATTGATATTCAGAATCCATGGCATCTTTCCAAGCTTTTGACTGTAGGGCTTCCTGGACTGTAGAGGGCTCGTCTGATTCAATGACTCTACTCATCAAATCAAAGTTAACTTCTTCTCTTGCTTTAATGCGAGTCCGTGGTCCAAGGGTGGATGTATCCGGTGGAGCATCCATTCTTGCATCTCGTAATGTGCTTGTACACCATTTAGGCATACGTTGAGATGTTCCCATGGGTTGTGGTTCTATCTGATTAATACCATCATCCCCATCATCACTTTCATCTTCTGAGGGAACATTTGCTTCAGTTTTTACAACTGGTGAAAAATCTACATCTTGCGAGTCCAGAGGAGGAGTCTCTACTTCCTTCTTCTCGAAAAACTCAACATCTCTGCTTGTGTAGACTTTTCTGGTCTTAGGATCCATCAGTCTGTACCCAAGAGTCTCTTCACTGTATCCAATGAAGATGAGATTTTGTGACTTCATGTCCAATTTCTTTCTATTCTATTTGGGTATGTGCATGTTGGCTTTGCACCTGAATACTCTGAGGTGTGCAATGGATGGTTTCCTCTTTGACCATGCTTCTTGTGGTGTAATTCCATCAAGAGCAGTTGTGGGCGCTCTGTTTAGCAAATACACTACTGTTTTTACTGCTTCTGCCCAAAATGTCTTTACAAGTTCGGAATCATCGATCATGAATTGCACCATTTCCATGATAGTACGATTTCTTCTCTCGACAACACCATTTTGCTATGGTGTGTGTGGAGGAGGCATTTGTCGACGAATCCCGTGAGTTTGTAGATAGTCTCTGAACTCATCACTGGTGAATTCCCCCCCTCGATCTGAGCGGAGAGTTCTGATGTGATGACCAGTTTCTTTCTCAACTGCCACTTTGAACTTTTTGAACGTTTCAAAGGCTTCACTTTTCTTGCGAAGACAAAAAATCCACATTTTACGTGAATAGTCATCAACACAGAGCATGAAGTACTGGAACCCTGAATGACTTGGCTGCATTGGACCGCACAGATCGGTATGAACCAAGTCAAGTTTACCATGAGCTCAAAAAGTACTCGTTTGGAATGAAACTCTGTGTTGTTTTCCTGCTAAGCAGTGAGGACACTTGTCTGTATCCTTCTGAAGAGATGGTAGCCCATGTACCATATTACACCGGCAAAGTGTGTTGAGATATTTGAAACTTACATGACCAAATCTCCGATGCCACAACTGAGCTGAGGTGGAGTTTTTAGCCACGAGTGCTTGATCATTTTTGTGAATGAAATCAAGTTGAAACATTCGTCCCACATTTGAGGCCTTGGCAATTATTTTCGAGCCTCTGGATTTATCTCGAATCAGACACATTTTCTTTCCGGATTGACTATCAAAGTCAATTTTCAGGTTGTGATCTAGGAGTTGACTGACCGAAAGAAGATTCTTTGTCAACCCAGGGACATATAGAACATCTGATAGTTTGCATTTGCGTGAACCAAGGGGTAGAGAAATGTTTCCAATCCCCTGAATTGTATATGAAGAATCATCTCCCAACAAAACATGATTTTTTGATGGCGTGTCCCTCATTGAAATAAACCAGTCTCTGTGGCCGGTCATGTGTTGAGTGGCTCCCGAATCAACATACTAGACGTCACTAGATGACGTGGATGGTTCACTTGATCGAGCAGTAAACAAGAAGTCTTCATTTTCTGACTGATCTTGTTGCTCAGCAATATTACCTTGCTGGTGGGGTCTTCTTTTCCAGTTCCCCTTTTTCTGCCCATGATAATTGTTTGAATGTCCCTTGTAAGTTTGTTGTTGTTGTGGTCCAGAATTGCTTGATGAACCTTTCTTATATGTGTTAAACCAACATTCTTGCAAGGCATGTCCTCTTTTGCAAATGGGACATCGCTTCTTCTTTTGATTGTCCCCATGATACTGATTCTGATGTGGGGACTTCTGATAGGATTTAGGTTTCCCTTTACCTTTTCCTTTCCATTTTTGATGTGAAGATAGTGCCTACTCCTCTTCATCATCCTTGTTGTGCATTGCTTCCTCTTGTTGCAGTAGGTTTACTAACTTGTCAAAACTAATTGTCGTATCTGACAAGTTTAGAGTTGTGACAAAAATTCGGTAAGAAGAAGGGAGAGCTCTCAGAATAATGGGAACGAGAGACTCATCTTTGACCTCTTCTCCTAGGGCTAGAAGTGAAGCCCTCAACTCTGCAACTCTTCTTAGGAAGGCTTCAATTTTCTCATTCTGTTTGAATTTCAATGTATGTAACTGACTCTGCAAATTGAGTATGACATTCTTGTTCTTGGCCTCATATATTGTGCTCAGCTTATCCCATGCTTCTTTTGCTGGTGTGGCATCTCGAATGTGGGCTTGCACATCGTCAGATACTCCAAACAAGATGATGAGATTTGCTTTCTGATCTGCTCTATCAAATTGTCGTTGTTGTGTTGCATCCGTTGGTGATCTGGTTAGAGTACCAGTCACAACAGGCCAGATTTCTTCAAACTCAAGTTGTGTTTTGATTTTTGTCTTCCAAGCAGCATAGTTGCTTCCTCTGAGCAATTGTGAATCCGGAAGAAAAAATTTGGGGGCATTGGTGCCCATTTTGCAGAGATCACTGACAGGGTTTGGCTCTTATCACTCCAGGTATAAGGTCTCCCAATCTATATACCGTCAGTCTGATATACCAAACCTTTCTATATACGCGCCCTTCCGATATACCCATCGGTATGTGGAAGAATCTTGCCCTTTCTATATACCCGGCGGTACGTGAAAGAGGTGTTAACGTACGTGAAAGAATTCAATACGTGGTACCAAGACAGTACTGATGGGGTCTGTGTGATTATTGACACCGGCTCAAATAAATATCCTCATATGCACGGGTAACTTCACTATATACTCGGATAATTTCTCAGTCCGGATTTATGTCTTGCAATCGTTCATAGACGGATGGGATGGTTCATAGTGTGTGCACTGTGACCTTATTACTCCCCGTCGATTTATAGGGACGATGCCCAGACGACGTTGTTGCAGCTATATTAGGCTTTAAGTGCAATAGTAGTCGCGACAGCTTTACCCGTAAGCGCTTCCCAGAGGCACTGTATATACCGAACGCTGCGAATGAGATCTAGGATCTCGTGAGTGTTACAGAACCAAATTTACTATTTTTTATTACAATTCTACCAGTTTCTGAGTAGTTACAAAGTTTTGCAGTTGACTATGGCAACCTACAAATTAGTACAATATACAATACAATTTGAATGACAAGCAAAAAAATTACAGTTTCGGGGTCCTGGTGACCTCCTGAACCCAAAATGCTAAAAATTGCAAAAAAATAGCTGAAAATGCAATTTTTAGGTGGGTCTCCTTTTGCAAAAAATGTCTGGAATGAGAAAACAGACCAAATAGGAGAAAAAAAAAATTTACCCTAAGTTAGGGATTGCTCCGCTAAATTTAGTTAGCTGTAACTAAATTCAAAAAACCTGCTAAATTTAGCAGTTTTGCCAAAATTTCCGCCAGATGCAAAAGGAGAGTTTTTGAGTGTTTTTAGTGGGATTTGATCCTCAAACCTCTCACTCCCAAGGCAAATGCACTAACCAACTTGCCCACTTGGGGCGATTGGACTATGAAAGGAAGCAATTTGTATTTATTGACAAATAAATTGACTTACCTTTAAAAAAAATGCAACTTGGTGAGCCTCCACATGGCGCATGCTAGTGAAGGGGCGTTTTTAGGGTTGTATTTTCCCAAAAAATGGATCTGGAGCTTTTCTTTTCACTTCCACGCCTTTGTATTCGCCTATGGCCGCATTTTTTCCTTTCCACGCACTGATCTACAAGTGCAGGCCGCGTTTTTTGTGTTTGGGCGCGTTTTTTGTCTCCTTGGGGCGTTTTTTTCCTTTTGGCCACACCTGGTATTGCCTGGGCGTGTTTTTGATCACTGGCCACGTTTTTTCAATGCCTGGGCCACATTTTTTACTGTTTATTGCTTGTTGTTGGCTTGGGCACGTCTTTTTGTTGTTCTTCTCTTGCCTGGGCCGCGTTTTTTGCTGTTTATTACTATCTAACTTTCATTTGCTTGTGCAGGTCGCTCATGGGACAGCAAAGGGCACGGGCGAGAGGAGAATGGGGTTTTTTAGCTCCAAAAAAAACCTTCCTTGATGCAGGCCGCGCAGGGACAGAGAATGGGCGCATATGCTCAAAAAAACGCTTTTTTTCTCCTTGTACAGGTTGCTGGATCAAGAAAAACGCCTCCTTTTTTTTTTCTTTGCTCTGTTTGATTCACTGCAGGTGCATAGACAGACCTCCAAAACAAGCAAAACAACCTCCAAATACAGTAAAACAAAACCCTTATTGGAAAAAAAAAAATTATTATTATCAATACCTGGAGCAATTTTTGCCTGGTGCTGAGTGCACCAGTGCAAAAAAAAATTTGCCTTCCAAGTACCTGGAAGGAACAGGCGGATGTGGGGGAGGCAGAGATGGGGCTGGGAGTTTTCACGAGGCTGCACAGGCTCTCAAATGCTGCAAACACGTCTCCAATCTCCTCTCTCTCTACTGCTCTCTCTTCCACACCTTCAAAGGGCCAGAATTTCACTCTGGTACCAAATGTTGATTGAGAAATAGGGACGGAAGCCTGTGTAGATTTTATTGATCTCAATCAATAAAAAATTACAGAGGATGGGCTGCAATATTTATAGATATTGCACAGCCAAATACATCCGGGAAAATGAGTTGCACAAGTGCAACCACAAACCAGAATAAACAAGCTTCCAAATCACCCGGGAAGCAACAATTAAATAAGAAACAAATATATTGTTGAAAACAATATAACAATATGCATACTGACAAATATGGTTGATTAACCATATAACAATATAATTATTTAAAATTAATTAAATAATTAACCTATGCATAATTAAATAATAGGATAATAAATTTTATCCTAACAATTAATACATGCAAGTACCTAGTAAAATTCCCTCTAAAAACCACTTCCTTATCTCATGCCAATTAGGTTTAGCAATTCCCCCTATTTCATTAAATAGATCTCTATCTTTCAAATGGTGATGAGCTAATCATGCCTCTAGATTAATTTTATGTTTTCTAGATTAGTTTCAAGTTTTCTAGATTAGATTCAAGTTTTCTATATTAGTTTCAAGATTTATATATTAGTTTCAAGCTTTCTAGATTAGTTTTTCAAGATTTTTAGATTAGTTTCAATTTTTTATTTTACTAACCCTCTTTTGCATTAGTTTTGATAATTATGAGGTTTCTTAGCTAGATTAGTTATATTTGTTTTTTTATGTTCTTTACAAGATCAAGGGAGGTAAAGTGTTGCCAAAATTGAATCAGATTTTTAAAGTTTCGAGATTTTTTTATATTTTTCTTGTCAAAATCCATTTTTGACCACTTACAAGAATGGATGTGTTGGTGTTACAAATGGGCACGTTGGCATCTCTTTTGATTCGCTAACATTAAGATAGATGTATTTTTTTAGTAGGCGCACGTTGACATTAACAAGGGCGCGTTGGTATTGAAATTGGCACGTTGGTGTTAAAATGGGTGATTTGGTGTTAAAAATAGTGTGGTGGTGTTAACAGGGGCGCACTAGTGTTACACTATGTGCATAACCTATCTTTTAGAGGCCATAACGTTTTCTCCCAACCTCGAAATGACTTTGTTTTTAACGTTAGAAAGGTATTGAATTGAACATGTAGGTAATGAAGTAATGTGGATGCCCCCAACATTATATGGTATGTATAAGGGTATAATTCCATGTATTATGTGCAAGAATCAACAATACAAATTTTCCCCCTATGTGAGATGGGAATATTCAAAGGAAAACTCTTCGCATTCAAAAGTAGGATCAGCCAGATCAAGGCCAAGGGGGCTAGGCTAAAAAGTAGCTCATATGTAGACAAAGAATGGCTTAGGACAAATCTATCACAATCCTAGACCTAAAATGCTTGTAAACAATGGACCCTCCAATGGCGTTGCAAATCTGTTTTCACCAAAGGACTTGTCCAAAGTTCCACAATTGTGTGGTTTTCACTATTGGACTCACTTGTTTCTTTCTCTTTTTTTCTTCTTTATTTATACTTTTTTGTTATTTTTTTGGTATTTTAGGGACCCCACTCTTAAGCATAGAAACATTTAAGATGTCTTGTGTTCATGTGTTTCCGAACATCTTGAGAATCTAAGTAAGCGAGCTTGTAGGATTCTTAACCAAACTTTGTGACCACAAAATATGGTCCCAACTATAAAGGCTCAAATTTATTCTTCTTTTCTTTGTCTTTTGTGGTTTTGAACTGATTTTCTTGTAGAACCAAGTATCCTATCTCAAATTGACAAGGTATCACTCTTTTTATGTAGCTTCACCACACTTGATCCTGACACAGTTTAAGTTGATTAAAGGCATGAAGTTGTTTATCATCTAATAGCTTAAAAAATTTTAATCAATCTACTTTGTATTCCTCCTCTTCATTCAGGTAATATCTCAGCTCTATACATAAATAAGGGAGCTCAATCTCTCAGGGTAGCACAACTTCTTTTCTGAACACCAGGGAGTATGGAGTGGCACCAGTAAGAGTGTGGCTTTACATTCTGAATGCCCAGGGGGCAGGGTGAATCTGTAAATTCCAGCTACAACCTGTGGTATTCTCCATAATATGGATAAGAGTTTTATTAGAAGCTTTGGCTTGCCCATTACCTTAAGGATAATAGGGGTTGAAAATTTGACAAAAACTTGAAAACATTTTCATAAAACTTTCACAATTTTATTTTTAAAGGACTTACCATTGTCCGTTATAATGGCAAAGTGGATACCATATCATAAAATGATATGATTCATTATAAATTTAGATATTTGTGTACCTTTGACATAGTTAAGAGGAATAGGTTATACCCATTTTTTGAAGTATTCAGTAGCAGTAATAATGAACTTGTGGTCATCTAAGGATACAGGGTTGAGCTTACCTATAAGATCAAGCCCCCACTTTGAGAACGAACAAGGTGTCATGATAGGTTATAATTATTGCACTAGAATATGTATAAAATTCTTATACTTCTGACAATACAATCATTTCTTCACATGTTTGTAGTAATCATTTTCCATTATAGGAAAATAGTAGCCTATTCTGAGGATATTATTTTCTAGTACTATCTCGTTCATACGAGCCCTGTAGATTCACGTCATAGCCTCAACGGTAGAGAGTTCCCCCAAGTAGGGTATAGTGGGATATATTTTGGATAATTTTTCATTTATTAGTATGGGAAATATTGGTAGAAAAGGCTCCATTGTGAACGTAATTAAATATGTCACTATACCACGGGGAAAAGGGAGCAACAACTTTGTATACCAAACATGAATCTGGCATATTATAAGTCGATGTTCGTAGATGCTCAATGAAGAACAACATATCATTATTCCTAGGTGGGATACTCAACATGGACCCCATTATGGTTATCGCATCTACTATGTTTTTTGTGCTCTTGGGATTTTTTGAAATGTAATTTTATCAAATAACTCCTTCAAAGAATCAACCATTCTCTTGTATGGAAGAAGTTTCTCATCTAACTTTAAATTCATTTGTTACCTATTTTATAATCGGAATGGAATCACAAATTACGTTTACTTTTTCTAATATCCCGCTTAATATCTAGTTTCATTCCTACAATAAGGGATTCATATTCTACTATTTTTTTGTGAATAGGAATCCAAGTCGGAATACCTAAGGAATCAATTCTCCTGAAGGAGTGATCAACATAACTCCGGCACCTAAACCATGAAAGGTAATGGATTCATCAAAGTATAGTTTCCATATAACATATTCTTTGAGGTACATTTTGGATGCATCTGTGAGTTCCAAACTCAAAGGTTCAGTACCTAGTAGCGGTGCTTCAGCTAGTTTATCTACTAAAACCTGTCATTTCACTTATTTATGGTGCACATACTCAATGTCTAACTCATTGAGTAAGATGATCTAAGTAGTCATCTTTCCTGATATTGTGGGATTTGATAACTAATACTTTAATGGATTAACCTTTGGAATAAGATTAACCTTTTTATTTAACATATAATGAAGTTATTTTTGAAAGGTGAAAACTATAGCCAAGAAATCCTTTTCTATCTATGGATAGTTGAGCTCATAAGCTATCAATGTTCAGCTTAGCTAATACACAACCTTTTCTTTCTGATCCTTATCATAATGGGCCAACAATGTCCCTATTTCAAAGTGTGGAAAAAATGTAGAGTAACAATGGTTCACCTATCATGGTGGAATTATAATAGGGGTTTTTTCCAAATATGCTTTGAGAAATGCAAATTCTTGTTGTTGTTCTGGTCCCAAGTGAAAACTGAAATATTTCTTGAGAAGATGCATGAATGTGTGAGACCTATCTGCAAGCTGAGAGACGAACCTTCTAATTTCTTAGATATTTCCTTGAAAATTTTGTAGCTATCTGATATTTTTTAGAGGATGAATTTATATTATAACAGTAAATTTTGTTTGATCTACTTCTATTCCTCTCCACAAAACAATGAATCCTAATATTTTTCTAGATAGCACGCCAAATACACACTTATTAAGGTTTAGTCAGAGCTTTTAGTCCCTTAGACACTGAAATATGTGTCACAAAATCTCTGGGTGCTCTTCTTGATTCCTATATTTTTCCAATATGTCATCAATATATTCTTCTATGATGTCATTGATCATGTCATCATTACCTGCTGATAGGTAGCACCTACATTCTTGAGGTTGAAGGGTATGACTTGATAATTGAATGTCCCCCTCTTATATTGGTCTTCCTTAGCAATCTTTATCTGGGTATATCCTGAGATTCCATCCATGAGTAATAGAAACTTGTAACCAGTTGTTGAATTGACAATCATGTCGATGTTGGGAACAAGAAATTTTTCCTTAGGACAAGCTTTATTAATATCTCAAAAATTGGTAAACACTCTAATATCAAAAGGTTTCTTCTAAACTGGGGCTACATTGGAAACCCACTCTGAATAGTCAATAGGCCTGATGAATCCTACTTCCAATCATATTTCTAGCTCTACTTTAACCAACAAGACGATGCGGGGATGTATCTTTTAGAGATTTTGTTTTATCATATTGGCATCTGGGTGTACAACAAGATTATGAACCACTAATGCAAGATCAAGTTCTTATATATCTATGTAAGACCAAGCAAATATATCTATAAATTATCTCAAAAGCACTGTTAAATTTTTTTGTTCTTGAGATGAGAGCAAATCTCTCAACTTGACTATCCTGGGAAACTCCTTCGTGCTAATATTGACATCTATTGTCTCCTCCACTAGTAGCTTAGATTCATCCTCCATGTGTATAGGATCAAGGAGGAGATTAATATCATCTTCTTCCACAAGTGGTTTGAAGAAGCTGTCACTTTGAATTGGGTCAACTATCTTTTCCATTGATTGTTCTTTTTGTTTTTCCGTAAGTGCCACAAAGAGGTTTTTCTCTATAGGACTTGAACTTTTTACGAGGATTTTCAATGGAAATTGTTCCCTTCATTTTTTTTGTTTAAATGACCACACAATTCTTCCTCCTCCCCAAAGTACATGCATGCATTAAGCTGAATGGAGAAATCTTTCTTGTGGTCATTTATTGGAATACTATCACAAATACCAAGAAACTCACCAATAGCCTCCTCGTTTAGAAAGACGTTAATTGGAACATGTCGTTGTTGGTCCCAATTAATGAGTTATGGGTAAATGATATTTATTGTCTAAGTGGTAAGGGAAATGGTGGAGGTTATAGTTAGGATAGCCACATTAGAAAACAAGTTTGTGGAGGTAAGGTCTTCGTAAAGACTACACCGAGAATCTGTTTTGCTTTCATATTCAGACGGACTATCTTCACATTCATAAGAGGTATCCTTGACCTCTGAGGGGTGACATTCATACATCTGGACATAAATACCATACTTACCCACTTTACGATAAGATATTGGAAGAGCTTTCATTATACCTTGTTCATTGTAGCTGGAGCCACATCCTTTGTATACCATAGTAAGCATCATTTGATTGGGGATAACATACCTAGGTGATTGATAACATAGACATATTTCATCATAATTAGGATGAAATATAATATATTTGAGTAGCCTTTCATTTTCTAATAATCTAGCAAGAGTAAAAATGTCAAAAGGACAATTTATCGGGATCTTTGAAACTTGTAACACAACCTACCATGTGCTTTGGTAGATAAGGGAATGTTATGACGCAGAAGGGCTTGTTGAAGATAATATTCTATGAAATTGATTTCACTTACCTTCATCTGGATCTACTCATGAAGTGAGGGAATTTAACTGAACTAGAACAACTATCTTTGTAGAAGAACATTTGTAAATGGTGGTAAAATATCCTGATAATGCTCTGCAATGAATAAATGGTTGGGGATCCCCTTGAATAGTGAGGTATTTTCCTTCATGGTGTAACTTTAAGCACTAATGATAAGTTGAAGGTACAAATTACATAGCATGAATCCATGGGTGGCCAAGAAATATGTTGTAAGGGATCAATATGGGAAGATTTTTCTTTTGTATATTTCCATCTAATGCTAGGGAAACTTTGCATCTTCACATTCTTGAACATTTGCATGGAATTTTTCCCTTGTACATCCCATCTAATGTTAGGGCATTCACTCTTCTTCTTCGTGTACATAGCTTTGTAAAAATCCTAGAAAATAACAAAAATATTTGTAAAAAATTTTGAAAATCCCAAAAACATTCATATATGTTTCATTGGAAAAATCAAAACATTCATAAAATTGTTTAAGAAGCCTAAAAATTGTAAAAATTTCAAAAATTGGTAAACGGCATGTAAGCAGTTAAGTCCTGTATTAAATGCATTGTCCTCAAACGTCAAAATTTGTCTGAAAAAACATATTTCTTAAGTTCTTGTGTGTTCTTGTCTCAAACGACTTACGGATCATTGTGATCTACCTCCATTAACAAATATGGTTTTCTTACTATGTCAGTACTCCTATGTAAAAATGATTTGTTAGAGACTATGTCATAGCACATGAATTCTTTCCATGGGAATATTTGTGTCCTCCATTATTCCCCTCACATGTATCCTTACTTGGGGCACCATTTTTAACCCTTGCCATTACAACATGAACATTCAGGAACTGAAGCTTGATAATAAAAAAAATGGTGCAACTGTCTTAAACATTGTTTGTTTGAGTATGTGTGATTATACCTATTTCTCCGTTAGGTTATCTAGTTTACTTTCTCTTATTGCATTACAATATATATGTTGGATGGAGTTACGCATTTTTAGAAATGAACTTATGTTAGCAATATATATTTTCATGTTATTTTAAACTTTTGTTTATTTTAATAAAGGTCTATTATTTAGATCATAGGGGCAACATAATGAAACAAAGTTGCTTATTGAAATATTAGATGCAAAATCTAATCCTATATTCTCCATTGTCATGTCTTATCACTATTCATTTTTCTTCTAATTTATTCTATTTGTTTCTATCATAATTCTGATTGTCGATGGACTTCTACTACCACCCCATGACACTCGAGGGGGCATCCTTCATTCTACTAATTTTTCTTCAAAAAATCACTTGTTTATGCTTTTCTACTATGTTTGAAGTCACATCACTTACTTTACCTCAAACAGGGGCAAATGTATACACCTAAAATCAACTTTTGTAATCTTATTACTAAGAGCACACTAATTACTCTCATTCTTACCATTTCTATTATAATTAGTGATTTCCGCTAATTAACTAACATTTCTTACCATTTATGTTAATTAACAACGTTTTTTTGCTTTCCTACCTTTTTCACATTCAAAATGTCAATTTACAAGACATCATAAGTCATAATCCTCTTCCAAGCAAATAATTAGTGATTATTAGCTACTTAATCCTGTTTTACCTTTGTTTTAGTCAATAAACCCTCTTATTAGCTCAAACCCCTCTTTAAACCATTCAAAATCACCCCATTTCCCTCCAAGACATCTCAGAAGGATTCATAAGCTTATCCTAGCCTCTTATTTAACCCTATGTGGTTGATTAAGGATCCTCGCATCCTAATCACATGTTAATTCACTAATCATGATTAGAAAACATTAATCTACTTTGTACTTTTTTTCCCACATGCACCAAGATGTAATTTTTCCCCAAATAGAAAACTATAAAAAAACTAAGCATCTACCTTTAAACTTTACACCATACTTTGATTAGTATATCATATAAGAAATATGATTAAGAGCCTTACTTCCTTCTTGGAATAGATTTTTCAATATTTGCATCCAATCTTCATGTTGGTTAGTAGAGGGATATCTAATATGGCCTTGTAGCTATTATTAGAAAGATCCTCTCACCATTTTTGGAGTAGCAACAACCATACTTTGATTGCCCTTAGATCTAAGTAGGTCTATGTTAATTAGTAATCATCTCACATAGTAAGGATGTTTGTAGATTAGATGTTTGATTTCATTTAGTTTCCATTAATACATGCTTTTAAGCTTTAACCATGATGTTTCATTCTTAAGCTTGAGTTTGGATCTAGGCTATTATTGTGTTATCCTTTACTAGTTAGTCATATCATAAAAGTTTAGGGTGTTATCAACCCAAATGGGTTTTTTAGCAAGCGACTTCAAATGACCATGTGTAGTTAGTCGACCCCAAGTAGGTTATACAAGAAGAAAACTAGAAGGATTTATTATAGCATTTTAAAACATGATTTAATGCATACCAACAAATAGTGATGTTACAGTCCTTTCATTTCTTAGGCATTCAGGTATAACCCAAATTAAAACGAGAAATTATTCCTACTTACAATCACAGAAACCCAAAATAAGGATTTTTATCTAGCTAATAAAATAACGAAACATAAATGTTCCCAGCCACCACAGAAACCATCAGAATACACTTTCATACATAGAAATCAACATTCGTAAAAACAAATAATTCCCAGTAACATTCTCACACATTTCTCCCAGCTTGAAAAAGAACATTATTGCATAGAATCATTTCATGCAAATATTACATGGAATAAGCTAAAAAGAAGGAAAAAGAATGATTCATGTTTGAAGGTTAAAGCCTAAAATCTATCTTTTTCTTTTCCAACTTCTTCCAAAAATCTCGAGCCCGTATTCACCTTTAAATCCAAGAGTAAGTGTTGATCCCTTAAATTAACTAAGTACCTGAGGCGTGATGGATTGTGGCGTGTGGAATTACTTTTGGGAAGGCATGAAGGCTCGCACCCAGGTAGGGAAGGTTCGAAACTTTGTCACTTTTGGACCTTGGATAAAGTTGCATTAAAAGAACACGTGGAAAGGAAACCAAAAGGGGGAATGGATAAAGGTAAAATATTAAATATTTGCAGCTCAAGGAAAGGATATTCAAGGGCATAATTATGGTTATCATGGCAGAACTAGGAGCTGTAAAGTAGAATCAATTATGGATTATCTTGCACTTACATGTTGAGTATACTCGATTAGGGAAAGACATCATGGAATTTGGATTTTTTTTGGGTAATGATGAAGTGGTTAGAGGAGATTCCTTCCAGTTCCTTCTTATGTATTGTTTTGCATGACAAGAAGGGTGAAGGTGTGTGTCTGTCGCAAATAGAAAAGATAATGTATGTTCATGTGGAGAGAAAAATCTAAGGGAAGCATGGATGTAATCTTTATAATGAATCTATTGTAGAGAATATATGGGGACTCTGTTGCTTTATTTATGGTTTCTTTAATGTATTTGGCTACTGTAATATTGAGGAATAAATGCAATGCGAATGTTCTAAATGTCTGAGCCATGAATTTTGATCTATGTGTTTTATTTTATGTTTATGGATCCAAACCCTTATGTTCTCGATGATGCTCATGGTTCAGATCTGATTCCTCCCTGTTATTTTGATGTTCTCATCTATATTATGGTGCATTTGTGTTTAGATCTAGTTTCCTTGTTTGTCTTAGAATGCATGCAGTTATATATATATGAATTTTTCCTCTAATGTTGATAAACATTCTTGCAAAGCTCATATAAAGGAGGGGATCGGCACATGTGTACGCCTTGGGTGAGAACCTAGTTATAATGGGTGATAGGTTAGGGTGCCTGGGATATAAAGTGATTAGAAAATGTGACTACAATAAGCAAAATCCCGGGAAGAATTCCATTCTTTATTTATTAATAACATTCATCAATGTTTTCCCCAAAATATCTCAACTATCAGTTAGAGATATGCATACAAAATTTTACAAAAATAAACAAATGAACACAAAAGTAAGAAATTCTCCATTCCATACAAAGTTTGACGGGACCATAAGATTAATCAAAATAACAATGAAACTAACAAAACACCCAACAACTCGATGGCTTCCTCGAGAAGCTACATGCTCTTCATGAGGTCTGTGGAGTACTGTTTAATGCAATTAATACATGCAAGTACCCAATGCAGTTCCCTCCAAAAACCATTACCTTATCTCATGCCAATTAAATTTAGCAATTCCCCCTATTTCATGAAATAGATCTCTACCTTTCAACTGGAAATGAGATAACCATGTCTCTATATTAGTTTCAAGTTTTCTAGATTAGCTTCAAGTTTTATAGATTAGTTTCAAGATTTCTATATTAGTTTTAAGCTTTCTAGATTAGTTTGTCAAGATTTTTAGATTAGTTTCTATTTTTTATTTTTCTAACCCTCTTTTGCATTATTTTTTATAATGATGAGGTTTCTTAGATAGATTAGTTATAGTTGCTTTGTTTTTATGTTCTTTACAAGATCAAGGAAGGTACAGTGTTGCCAAAATTGAATCAGATTGTTAAATTTTTATCTTTTTGAGATTTTTCTTGTCAAAATCTGTTTTTTGACCACCTACAAGAATGGATGTGTTGGTGTTACTCTTCCATGTGTTGGTGTTACAAATGGGCATGTTAGCATCTCTTTGGATGCATTGACATTAAGCTAGCTATATTTTTTAGTAGGGGCACGTAGGAATTAACAAGGGTGTGTTGGTATTAAAAGGGGTGCATTGGTGTTAAAATGGGTGAGCTGGTGTTAAAAATGGTGTGGTGGTGTTAACAGGGGTGTGCTAGTGTTACACTATGTGCCTGACCTATCTTCCGGAGGTCATAACTTTTGCTCCTGACCTCAAAATGACTCTATTTTTTTTGCGTTGGGAAGGTATTGAAGTGAACGTGCAAGGTAATAAAGAAATTTGGATGCCCCTAACATTATATGGGATGTATAAGGGCATAATTCCATGTATTATGTGTAAGAATTGAAAATATAAAGTTGCCCCCTATGTGAGATGGGGATATTCAAAGGAAAAGTCTTCACATTCAAAAGTAGGATCAATCGAATCAAGGCCAAGAGGGATAGGCTCAAGAGTATCTCAAATGTAGATAAATACTAGCTTAGGACAAATCTATCACAATCTGAGAAGTGAAATTCTTGTTAATAACGGATCCTCCAATGGTGTTGAAAACCGTTTTTCACCAAAGGACTTTTCCAAAGTACCACAATTGTATGGTTTTCACTATTGGACTCACCAGTTTATTTCTCTTTTTATTTTTCTTTTTTATACGTTTTTATTGTTTTTCTGATATTTTAAGGACCCCACTCTTAAGCGTATAAATGTTTAAGATGCATTGAGTTCATGGATTCCCATCTTAGTAAGCAAGATTCTAGGATCATGAACCAAACTTTGTGACCACAACATGTGGCCCCAACCAGATAGGCTCAAATTTACCCTTCTTTTATTTGTATTTTTTGGTGTTGAACTTATTTTATTTTAGCACCAAGTATCCTACCTCAAATCGATGAGGTATCACTCTTTTTTTATAGATTTTTCACACTCGATCCTAATACACTTTAAGGGGATTACGGTCATGAATTCATTTCTCATCTAATAGATCCAACTCTGCTAATCGAGATAACTTTGTATTTCTCCTCTTTGTTTAATTTATCTCTCATCTCTATACATAAAGAGGGGAGCTCAATCTCTAGAGGTAGAATGGATTATGTTCCAAACACTAGGGAGTATGGAGTGACACCTGTAGGAGTGTGGATAGACATTTTGAATGCCCAGAGGGAAGGGTGAATTTGTAAATGCAATTTACGACTTTTTGTATTCACCATCTTCTCTATAATATGGATAGGACTTTTATTAAAAGCTTTGGCTTTCCCATTACCTTGAAGGTAATAGGGAGTTGAAAATTTGAGAGAGATTTGAAAAAATTTCCATAACGCTTTCACATTTTTATTTTTAAATTACTTACCATTGTCCGCTACAATAGCAGAGGGGATACTGTATCGGAAAATGATATGTTTTATTATAAACTTATATATTTGTGCACCTTCGACATAGGTACAAGGAACAGCCTCTACTTATTTTGTGAATTATTTGGTAGCAGTAATAATGAACTTGTGGCCATCTAAGGATACAGGGTTGAACTTACCTATAATATCGAGCCCCCAATTTGATAATGGCCAAGGTGTCATGATAGGCTGTAATGATTATGTCAGAGCATGTATCAAAATTTTGTACTTCTCACGGTGCAAGCTCGAGCCCATATTTTCCTTTAAATCCAAGAATAAGAAAAAACCCTAGAAGAATTCCATTCTTTATTTATTGATAACATTCATCAATTTTTTTCGTAAAATCTCTCAACTATTAGTTAGAGATATGAATGCAAAAAATTTCAAAAAAAAATGAACACAAAAATAGGAAATACTCCATTCCATGCAGAGTTTGATGGAACCATAAGATTAATAAAAATAACGATGAAACTAACAAAACACCCAATAACTCGATGGCTTCCTTAAGAAGCTACATGCTCCTCCTGAGGTCGATGGAGTAGAGTTTAATGAAATTAATACATGAAAGTACCCAATGTAGTTCCCTCTAAAAACCACTACCTTATCTCATGCTAATTAAATTTATAAATTCCCCTTAATTCATTAAATAGATCTATTCCTTTCAATTGGTAATGAGATAACTATGCCTCTAAACTTAACTATATCTCCTTTTGTATGGTCAGTAGTTGAACATTAAATGTAATTTAATATTAGCCTTGTTGGGGTTGGTAATCACTAGGATCATCATCACTATGCTAACCCACCATAGGCTCTAATATGCATTTCCATCCCTTATTAATATTAGGTCGGCGGTGATCAATCTCATTAACCCCTGCCAATGTGAGATAATAAAACATAAATTTTATTCACATAGTCAAGGCCCAAAGTGAGCACTATTAACATAAATATACTCCTAATACTACTGCTTGCATAGCTCCCATTTTATACCTTAATTCATTTTTAGTGTTAGCTAATCAAACCGATATATCATAAATAATGCTACCTCTATCTAGGTGTAAGTTAGGATTTAGGAACTTTTATGTAAATTCCATCAACATAGTCTCATAATGAAATAAAATACTAACATAGTAATTCTACGTAAGCATGTTCAGAAATTAATATAATAAGTTCATTTCTTCCAATACTCTTTAATAATGAAATCAATTATGATCATAAATCACAATAGATGTTATTATAAAGGTAAAATTTCCAAGTATGTCATCAATTCATTCCTTTATTCCTAGAAAGGTAAGTTACTCTTAATTTCAAAGTTATAGTAAATGGGTTGTGGTATCCGGTAGCTTGCGGAACATGGATACAAGTGTCAATATGTTTTCATGTGGACAGAAGTGTATCAAAACTGAACCCTATGTCCACGAGTTGTCTGATATCAAACCTTGTATATGACTTAAGCAAACAAAAATAGCGGGGGTGTGAAAAAAGTTAGGAGGAAGGGACACGATGTCATCCGTGTCCATGATTTCTTTGAATGAAGGACGTGATGGATCCATGTGCATGGGGGAATCAGAACAAGTGTGTGAAAGAGATTTAGTGGGGTGTTCTATAAATACTAATCCATTCTTCTCATCAAGTTTGTGAGATTGGGCAAGGATAAGATCATGCATTCCTTGTTCTTAGCATCCCATACCAAATCCCTTACATGCACAATGATTGAGATAGGTGTAGGAGAAATATTTTTTATAAAGGAAATCAAATCCATTCGTATATTTTTTGTATGAAGTTGATTATCAGTGTGGGAGTAAGGGCAATTGATGTTATCGTAAACAAGATTGGTTTTCAAATAAGGTGGGCTAAAGGAAATGATATCTCCAACATTATATTGGTACATGGGATATTTTTTAAGTCTACTAAATTGATTGGGTGTGGGAAGGGCATTAAGAGCGAGGATTTTATACTCCCCTAGTGAGAGATGATGCATCGCTTTGTCAAGAGATTCGTCATTTGGTAACTTATATGTAGGTACAGATGAACTAATGTATGCTTCAGAAGACAGCCTTTCTTAAGGATGAGCATGTAATTTGGCATGTAGGTCATATTACATGCTTTTAAAGGAGGATGATCTATGGAGAATGTGTGGATTTTTTGCTTGTGCTCATACTTAAGGGAATGATGAAGGGTGGATGGGATGCAACACATAGTGCAGTACTCTATGGGTGACCAAGCAAGATGTTATATTAGAACTGACCTTGAATAGATAAATTAGACCAAAGTGTTATGAAGGAGTCGGGGAACCAAAAATCATGGACTAGGAAGGATGACCCATGGGCATCCCAATGCAGGGGACCCTAGTTTTGTTAAACCCCATTCAAGGACCATGGATGATTTGGAAAATCATGGTAAATTATGAAACTAAGACTCCCTGAGTGGATTAAACAAAATTGGTATCGAGAAAATGATGATACTAGTACCATTATCAAAAATGGATCAGCGGATGAAGATATCATTAAGACTAACTGATGATAAGGACTCAGGGAATCCCATGGTCATTAGGTAGAATATTTTTTATTACAGGAGATCCATCATATAAAATGGCGACATAGGTTGTAAGAGCCCCAGTATAAATGCTGAATAATCAGTTAGCAGTTAATTTTTTGACTGCAAATGTCCCCTAGCCCCATGCGATCAAACATCAATATATAAGTATCCTGTCGATGTTCAGCCTCCTGCTTTGGGATACCTACCCATTTCAAAATGAATACATTTTGAGCCTCTCCCACTGTACACGTTGGTCCACCGATGCTTGGCCTCGATATAGAAATATTCTCTTTAGGACCATGGCATGGATAGTAATGTGGTGGATACCTAAGCCCATGGAGGATGAGGTCTTCATGTGCTAAACCTATATAGGTCCCTATTCAAATGATGCCAATGACGCATCGTGCCCTTGGGTGATGCGGAACCTTGAGGGTCATGGGGGTGAGAGAGAGTGGTAATACAAATGGAATTTATGTTAGCATGCTGGGGATATTAAACTTTATGGAAAACATAGTAATTTTTGACATGGGGTCAAGAAAGGAGGGATACCGCCATCGGTTAAAGGCTTTGGAACCGACAACGGATTTGACCTATGTGTGAGTTGTTTTATGGTGTGGATGAGCTCACGTGGAATTAGATATAGGGTGTTAGTCTTTGACGATAAGATCATCCTCTTATTATAAGGTTGTCATGGCTAAGTGCCCTAAGTTTGGGATATTCCTATATAATCATAAAAGCTTAGTGATTGTAGAAGTAAGGGATGCATAGAGAGAGTTGTAATCAATTCTTGTGAAAATCAACTCATGTGGGAAAGAAAATTACTTGGATGAGGAAGGAAAAGCTTGAGAGAAATAAAGTAATGTACATCGTGATAAGGTGTGGAAGATTTTAGGATCTTCATTGTATGATCTTCAATGAAAGCTTTAGGATAATAAGATTGACTTGATTTCTTGGTGGATTTGATCCCATGACTGGGTAAACCACTGGAAAATTTGGTGTTAATTTATATCACTTGTTTTGTATATTTATTTTGGTAGAATATATACTTTTATTGCATGTATACTTAGATTTGATATATTATCTATACAACCTTGTGCTAACCCCAACAGATAGGTTATCATTAATATTTGGTGGTTATGAGGAGATTTAGATGAAGTTGACAAATTGTACTCACAATAGATGGTTGAGGTTCTGATATGGTTAGATAGTGAGCTACAACAATGGATATAAGAAAAATAATACAAGGAAAAGAAGTTTGATGATCTAAAATTCTTATGCTATGGAACATAATGATTAAGTGGTATGGCCAAGCCTTAATGTATATGGTATATGGGTTCATCACTAATATATAGGTTAATATTTAATAATATGAAATATTTATATTTCTATTATTAAATATGCTAACCTAGGTATATACTTTATGTTAAATATTTAATATCATGAAATGATTATATTTCTAATATTAAATATTATAAACCTAGGTGTATGTGTCAACCATTTTAGTTTGAAAAGGTGGTTTGAGAGACATACCCGATCACCTTATATAAAAAAGGACTTTAGGTCCTCATTTTATATATTTGGGAAATATATCAAATGTGTGCAAATCAAGTGATTTGGTTTTAACCTTGGTAGAAATGGTTTTAAAGGAGGAGGTGATCTTACTGGATGTAAAATAAGTTCTCTGAAGTAAAAGGTTATTTTCAAAATAGTTTTTACCCTATTAGGGTTTTTCACTATAAATAATGTGTCACCTGTGTTATTTATTTGTTGTAAGTATTTCTTTATTTACTTATGTTATGATGTAATGTTTATTTAAATATTTATTGTAACATTATATAATATGAAAGTTGATTAAATCCGTATTTATTAGAATCCTCAAATTCTAACATGGTAACAGAGCAAGGTAAATTAAATAAATTAAGATCAAATGTTTTGTATTTTTATTTATTTAATTTGTATGGGTTTTTTCAACTAACTTGAAAGGGTTTTTAAAAGTATCTAGTCCCCTTCTATTTTTTTCTCCAATTTATTTTGACATTACATTTGTGCAGTTAAACTCTCGGTAAATTTTTTTAAGGTTTTTCAATTTTAAATCCCTATTTTTTTTTGGAAAGAGATGTAATATGATATGATTCTTAATTTCATTTACATTTTGTAAATTGTGGAATTAATATTTGTTTAGAGATTGATGTGTGCACATGTGAAAGGGGCTTCAAATATTTACCTACGTGAAAATCACATACAGAAAAAGAAAAGATTTATTACCGTATGAAATAATTTTCTATGTTTTCTATAATTTCAAATATTTGTAGGTTAAATATTTTGGAAGGTAAATTCATTGCCCGCTGTTCTTTGGTCCCCTCTAAAAGGATTTGATTTGAAAAATTATAGTTTATAGTTAATCTATAATTATATCCTATATAATTTGGAAAACTATATCATTATTTTTGAATAAAAATATATATAATATAGGAAATAATGAGACTTTATATAGATAATTTATATAAACATCATATTAAAATTTATATAGTTTATGAAAAAAAAAAATATATATTAAAAGTCTTAAACCATATTAAAATTACATGGGATTGAGGGAAGAGTCAATAGACCATATTCTAAGCTTAAGTTTAAATCATATTTAAACTTAACTTATAAATCTAGGCATATGTCGTTTTAAAAAAAAAGAAACAAACCTAAGTTTGAATCATATTTTATATATGTGGTTATTTTAAACCAGGGGTTTAAAATATAAATTTATTAGATTTGGTTTATATGTGTTTTAGAAAAACCCAAAGTGCTTACTTTTTTTAGTAAGGGGGGTCGTGTTTATTTCTTGGCCGTGAAAGGATTACTTTTTAAATGTTAATAATTATTAAATAAAACCTAGCACGTGTCCCTAACCATTTATATTATCCATGTAAGGGGGCAGCCCCATTCATTTAGATCTTATAGTTTATAAAAACTATATAAACAAACCTATTTAAAGGTTTTCTTTTATATAAGAGTGGGAGTGGAGAATAAAATGAGATAATATCTCAGGTATAAATGTGGAACTCTCAAGTATAAATGGAGAATTGAAAAGGGAGATAGTTTATTGGTGGCCCGCGTGAAGTATGGTAAATATTTATTAAAATATTGGTATTTATAGCCATATAAAAGTTTTAGAGTTTTTAGCTTGTAGGAATTATATAAAATATTTTGCAATATTTTCGTACTTTTAAATGTGTGTGGGATAAAATTAAAATTAAATGAAGGGAGGATACAAGGTTCGAAAATATGGATTTCAATTTATTTCATTGGTCGGGTGAAATTACTTGTCCCCTCTGTAAAATATGCAGGTTAATCTATACTCTCATAAATCTACTTGCACCTAGTAAAATTCTTTTAACCTGGTCTATGTCCTTTAAACCCCTTTAATAAGAGTTATGTGTTTTTTAATATAAAAACAATATACTATATTTTATAATTTTTATGAACTATATGTTGTTCTTTATTTTCATTATATAAATTATATAAAAAAAATTATAAAAAAGTGTATATATTTTTACATTATAAATTATAATAGGTTATTATAATGTGTTAAAATATAACCTCCCTAATATTATATAGAAGAAGAAATTCTAGAATTTCACATTCTAGAAATACACAACAAGGTTTGGCTTCATTAAATTTGATGGTCAAATGACCGTCATGGTAGACCAAACATAAGACAATATGACGATCATTTAAACATCAAATTTAAGCTCATAGGTTCTAGGGAACTTTAATTGTGTTAAAATTGATGTTCAAATGACCATCATGATAGAAAAAAAAAGCCATTATGACAGTAATTTAGATGTCAAATTTAAGTTGGACAGATTTTTGTCTACATAAATTTTTTTCAAAAATTTGAAGTTGTTATGCATTCTTAGGGTATCTTCTTCACTTCTATATGGTCAGAAATATTTTTTATATAAACATGGGGTATAATGCAGAGCCCTTTATAATGCGGGTTATTATTTTGATCATGGGAGGTTAGTTAGTATGCATTGTAATGAAAGAATTAGTTATGATCAAATAGTTTCTTTAGATCTGTAAAATTTAGATATGACTCTATTAAAAGTGTTTTTTAATCGATAAATATGTATCTAACTCTGTAGTACATTGTATATTATAATGGGGTGTGTTTTATAGGTTAATAAAAATAATGACGTCCAGCTATTTTTGTCTTGACAAAACCCAGATCCTGAATGAAACCAACTACAACATTTGGGTCAAAATAGAATTTATGGCAAGGAAACTCTGGATGATTGTTTCTGGATCTGAGGTTTCTCCCACCGGTTGTCAAGCAACAGTCAGATAACATGAATGCAAGAGGCTCTGAATGTAAGATGTTATTTTGTGCAATATGAATGACGAGTACATTCTACATATTGGTAATATCGAACATTCGAAAGAGGTATGCACACAACTAGAATCCATGCATGAATGATACTTGGTATATCAAGGATAGTAATAAAAGTATAATAGCTGAAGGAATTCAAAGAAATGGTCTGTATATTTTTTATGATTTCTCTTTTACATCTTTTATTATATCTCATAGTTTGAATAATTCAAAAACTATGGCATGAAAGGTTATGACATGTTAATTATCGAAGCTTATATGAAAAGTATAGATATATCTAGTGAAAGGTTTACATGTGTTTTCTTCTTCTCTTGAAGTTATTTCATTAAATGCTTCTGAATGATGGTTTTGATTCTAATTTGGTAAATGGTCATGATGATGTTTTAATGCTATAGATATTTCTGAAACTCTTATCCTTCTTATACAAGAATTTAAATTGGGCTCAATCTATGTTAGAAAACTGAAATCCTTTTAACCTTAAGAAAATGACCAGAAGCCATCATATGTACCATGCATTAAATACCTTGTATGAACCTAAGCCATGAATTATTATACAGTCTACGTGGATATACAAAGTAAAATATAATGTTGATGGTAGTATTAAAAAACATAAATCTATACTTGTTGTTAGAGGTTTCACTCAGAAACTTGGTATTGATTATTTTGAGACATTTCCTGTAGCTAAAATGAGTACTATTTGGGCCTTATTTTTAATTTTTGCTCAATTTGGGTGGGAAATCCACCAAATGGATAAGAAAAATATTTTTTTGAATAACGATTTAAAAGAATAACTTTACATGTTTCAACTTAAAGGATTTGAAGAAAATGGTAAAGAAAATTATGTTTGTAAGTTAATAAATCCTTGTATGGTTTTAAAAAAACTCTTAGAGCTTGGTATGAGAAAATAATTTCATTCTTTAAACTGTAATGTTTTGTTAATTGTTCTTCTAACAATGATATATTCATCAAGAAATAAGGCTTCACATATTATCATTATATGTATATATGTTGATGATTTTCTTATGTCTGGTGATAATTCTGATTTAATTCATAGGATTAAAGAGAAATTGAAGCAGTACTTTGAAATGAATGAGTTAGGTCTCTCACATCATGTTATTTGTATGACTGTATTTCATTCTATTGTTATTTTTCAAAACACAATATGCAACCATTGTATTGAAAAAGTTTCTTATGATTGATTGTAAACCATTTTCTACTTCAATGGAAGTTGGAATAAATATTGATCCTAAATCTGCATATGAAAAGGTTGATTATATTTTATATATGTTGTTAGTTGAAAGCTTGATTTATATAACTATGACTAGATCAGATATTTCTTATACAATAGGAATTACTTCAAGGTTTATGCAGGAACCTTTTTTAGAGATCATTGGAATCTTGCAAAATGAATTTTTAGATATTTGAAAGGAACAATCAATTATGGGTTGCATTATAATAAGAATGAAAATGCTATCTTATATGGATTTTGTGATTCTAACCATACTGATGTTGTGTTATAAAATATACGGGATATGTGTTCAAGTTTTTTGGTGTAGGAACCATTACTTGGAACAAAAAATACAATCAATAGTCTCCATTTCTTCTACTGAGGCAGAGAAGTACAATGGAAGAAGTAAAGAAGCCATGTGGCTATGCAACGGCTATTGGTAGAGATACACATGGAAACTAAAGGAAGTATTTATTTTCTATGTGGTGGTCAGAGTTGTATTACTCTTGATTAAGAATCTAGTTCAAGATCAGAGGATGAAGAACATTGACATACATATACGCTTCTTCCATGAGAAGGTACAAAGTGATTGGATAAATCTCAAGTTCATGTTGACTGAAGAGCAGGTTGATGACATCTTCACAAAGTCCTTGAGTGCTGCAAAGTTTTGTCACTTTCGTGAAAAGCTTGGATTTTTAGAGTTTCCATTGAGGGGGAGTGTGCATGACAATGTCACCTCCTAATGGAACTTGGTTTTTTGTAAAAATACCTTTGGGAATTTGGGACCTTTTGTAAAAAAGACCTTCAGAAAGTGTAAAAAGACCCTCGGGCATATATACCTCCTCAACTTATTTTTTAGAAAGAAGTGTAGAAAGATCTTAAAGGTGGTCTTCAGTAAACTCTTTAGTGTTATTGAGTTTACTGGTAAACATCCAGTACAAGCATATTGTTAAGGAGGTCCTTGGTTGTAAAAAGCTCCTATATGCTTGGGTTCAATAACCTTTAATGAGAACCTGTGAGAACATGTAAAACTCACAAATCATACTTAGCCACTGATCATGGGATGATCTTTGGGATTCCAAATCCTTTTGTACCAAAAGGTAAATTGAGTATGATGAAGGTGTTATAATTCCTTCAACCGATATGCTAGCCTAAAACATTTATGGTTTAAGGATTGTAAAATCCTGTAGTGTACCACGGGTAGGTAATCTATTGACATATGTTATGTTATCCCACTTAACATTAAGGGGGAGTGTTGGAACATAATGATTAAGTGGTCTGGCCAACCCTTAATGTATATGGGTCCATCACTAATATATAGGTTAATATTTAATAATATGAAATATTTATATTTCTATTATTAAATATGCTAACCTAGGTATATACTTTAAGTTAAATATTTAATATCATGAAATGATTATATTTCTAATATTAAATATTATAAACCTAGGTGTATGTGTTAACCATTTTAGGTTGAAAAGGTGGGTTGGGAGACATACCTGATCACCTAATATAAAAATGATTTTAGGTCCTCATTTGATATATTCGGGAAATATATCAAAGGTATGCAAATCAAGTGATTTGGTTTTACCCTTGGTAAATAGGGTTTCAAAGGAGAAGGTGATCTTACTGGATGTAAAATAAGTTCTCTGAAGTAAAAGGTTATTTTCAAAGTGGTTTTTACCCTATTGGGGTTTTCCACTATAAATATTGTGTCACCTGTGTTATTTATTTATTGTAAGTATTTCTTTATTTACTTATGTTATGATGTAATCTTTATTTAAATATTTATTGTAACATTATGTAATATGTAAGTTGATTAAATCCATATTTATTAGAATCCTCAAATTCTAACATTTTTGTGTGGATGAGATAGTGTATGGAAGAAGGTGGTATTCTTTGACAAGAAGATCATCCTCTTGTATAAGGTTGTTTATAAGGGTTTGTAGAGCCTTACAGTGCTTTGTGTCATGTCTAGGGATGCACAGACAGAGTTGTAATCAAACCACATGGGCTTCCACTCGTGTGAATCAAAGGACTTGATGGGGGGAAGGGTAATCGTGGATGATTAGATAAGGTGATGAAGAATTTCATTGTAAGACCCAATGGGGGTTTTAGGAGAGTAAGTTTCATGTATTTTTGGTTGATATTATTTACGAGAGGGGGATGATGGAAAAAGGGGTATCCTACTCTTATGGGGTTTTATAGGGACTTTAGATTCTAATTCATAACTGGAAGGAGGAATAGATGGTTTTGATTAAGATTTGGTGGTTATGGGAGATTTGGATGAAGGAAATTGTTCTAAAATAGATGTTTGAGGTCCTAAGATGGTTAGATAGTGGGTTATTTGGATTTTTGGATTTTTGGAGGGGGAGCTCTAATATCTTGTGTGGATGAGTAATGGATCTTTAGATGGGGTTTACAATGTTCTATGATGTTTATCGTGAATTTTGGCCTTTGGCAGGGATGAAAATGTTCTCAATAGTGGAATATTCTTTAGGAGTGGGATCAGATGGTTCTGATGTGGGTTTAGTGTTGTAGATGTGATGGTTGAGGATGGGGATGGTTTGTGAGTAGGATCATTGATAGAATTAGAATAGCTTGTGGATTGTGTGGAAATTAGGAAGAATTGATGTAGGAGTTATTGTATTTTTGGGAGATGAGGATGGGATTAAGACATCACTTATGAAAAAATCAAGGGGAGATGCCTATTTGGTAGAGGTTTCAATAGACGATATAGATGTACATGTGGATGTAGGTGTGGATGAGGGCATAGATATATATGTACGTATCATTTTAGATGTAGGCATAGAATTAGATGTAGAGGTAGGAATAAATGTGGATTTAGGAATAGATATGGGTGTATATGTGGATATAGATGTGGATGTATTTGTAGGTATAGAAGTAGATGTGAGTATAGATATGGTTTTTGATGAAGGTGTAGGTGTGGGTATAATTTCGGATGTAGATATAGATGTGGGTGTAGATATTGAAGTATACATGGGTATAAATGTTAGATATTGGCTTAAAGTGTTGATTGTGTGGGCATAAGGTCCTTGAGATTTGAATATATTGGCTTAGTTGGTTGGTGGATGATTTGGGAATGGTTTTTTGAAGACATCCATTGGTTGATTAGGGAGGGTATTTAGATTGTCTAATTGGAGCTCCCCATGATCGATAAGCCGCTACACTAGGTCCTTAAAGTTACAACATTTCTCGATGTCATGGCCACATGTTTAAAATAATGTTCCTCATGATACCATGTAGGTTTGGGATGTGAGTCATCAACAAGGTGGTTAGGAGGAAGTTGGATATTGGTCGAGAAAATTGGCTAAGTCTGAAACATTTTGTACCATGGGCCTTTCTCCCCATTAGTCATGTAGAACCTTCCCAAGTAAAACTATTGATGTATCGCAAACTCCATCTTTCCATCCAAAATTGAGGGAAGATCCCTCAATACATGCCACTCATCCTCAAATCCTTCGTGCATTCACATGTACCTCTTATCCACTAAGAGCTTATATGCATTAGTGATGTCTCCATCACATATGTAATCTTTGAACCTCTACATAAGGGAATTTTTTTCGATTGTATATATCCAAACCTTGTCTTTAGGCCCATTCGGTATGCCTATTTTCTAAAAGATAATTAGGAGCAACATGGTGCCCCAATTTATCTTCTCACCTTTGACTAGTTCGATGTGTGCTTCCTCTACTACTCCCTCAGCAATGAATCTTGCAATGTTTTACATTTTTGTTTACGCAATTTTGTGCACTATGTACATCCACTTTTTTATTCACTTATGACCACATCTCTGACATGCCTAGCTTATCTCTGACACATTCTTCTCGTGTAGCTTCCTAATTTGATAAATTTCTTTCAAGCACCATCATTTTGGAACACTTTCCTTTAACTATCGCACATACCCAGTTCATATCCATCAAGCATCCTTATTTCAAACTTGTCATGTGCACCTCTGAACCAAGTCCAACACAAGTACCAATATTACATAGTCTCTTTCGCACATGGTCATACCTATTTCATCCCACACTAAAAGTATGTGTGGTCCTTTGTGTAGCAACTCAATAAATAGTAATCAGCTCTTACATGTGAACATGTTTATTAATCCCAAATTAAAAAACCTCGTGCCCTAGGAGCATGGTGACTCTCATCCCTAGATCATTGATACCTATAATTTCCTAGATCATGGTGACTCTCATCCCTAGATCATGTGAATAGTGGTTGTGAGTTCACTATAACCTCGTGCCCTAGGAGCATGGTGACTCTCATCCCTAGATCATTGATACCTATAATTTCCATTGTACGGCCTCCCCTTTGATACTTAAGCATAGTGGAAGGGGTCTCTACTCCTATATAAGAATCCAAATCTGGTCATACCTATTTCATCCCACACTAAAATTATGTGTGGTCCTTTGTGCATCAACTCAATAAATAGTAGTTAGCTCTTGCATGTGAACGTGTTTATTAATCCCAAATTAAAAAACCTCGTGCCCTAGGAGCATGGCGACTCTCATCCCTAGATCATTGATACCTATAATTTCCTAGATCATGGTGACTCTCATCCCTAGATCATGTGAATAGTGGTTGTGAGTTCACTACAACCTCGTGCCCTAGGAGCATGACGACTCTCATCCCTAGATCATTGATACCTATAATTTCCATTGTACGGCCTCCCCTTTGATACTTAAGCATAGTTGAAGGGGTCTCTACTCCTATATAAGAATCCAAATCTGGCTCTATCTCAAATCCAAAACTATGAAATCCTACAACCCTTCCAATTAGTTTCATAGTAATGTGCATTCTTCTCCCTACAAAATATAAGTAGTCATCATGGACACATGATATCAGCCATTGGTATAATCATTCTTTCTTATTGAGGAATGGTAACTCATATAATTACATAACTCTAGCACTTTCCAAGTCTTTTTACATTGAATCATCATATACCAACTTCCCTTGTGTAGTCCTTTGATCCAATTTATTCATCACTTCCTTGTTTATTTCAGCTTCATGTGCCTCTGAGTGATGGTTATATTCATTTATATTGTACTTCATTAAGTTCAACTCCCATGGCTTCCCTTACCCTTGTCTTTTCCCCTAGGTGATATTATGGGTGCTTTATTTTGTGCCATGGTTATCTTTCTCAACTTATTTTAAACTTGAAACTTGAAAATTACATAAATATCTTTCCCTAGGTGTTTACAAAACTTGCTCAACATTTGTGTTACAATTTTTTATCTTTCAACTCCTTCAAATCCTTGCACTGGTCCACTTTGTTCTCTGATTTTCACCATGTAACCTCGTGCCCTAGTTTTGTAACTTAAAATTTTGTGAGTTCACTACAAACCCGAGCTCAGAAAATGAAAACCATAAATCTCTATGTATTTTAAATTTACGCGCCTTCATTCCACACTCTGAATTCCACCGAAGGCACTCAACCTTTGGTTGTGTGTAAATTACTTTGTTTCATCTCAACTTTCCTTCACACAAGATATTTTCACTCATTGACACAATTCAAATGTATTCACTCTTTCAATTACTCAAACTCTTCAATATGCAAGGTAAGAATGAACTCTCATGTGCTCCTTCTATATTTTTCCAAAAAAAATAGTGCATTAGTTATTCCTCACCTACCACTGATAAATCATTACATGTTCTTTTTTACTTTTTCTACACTTTTTCTTATTTTCTTCAGCATGAAGAAGTCATAACCTTCTGGTGTGTTGCTACTTCCAAGGCTATAGACATCCTTGTGTGCATCTTCATATACCGCAATTTCTATGTGTCATACACTAAGTATTTCATCCTGGTGCTACCTCCCTCACACTACACTTTGCGGCCTCTTTCTCGTGTAGCTTCCTAATCTGATAAATTTCTTTCAAGCACCATCATTTTGGAACACTTTCCTTTATCTATCGCACATACCCAGTTCGTATCCATCAAGTATCCTTATTTCAAACTTGTCATGTGCACCTCTGAACCAAGTCCAACACAAGTACCAATATTACATAGTCTCTTTCGCACATGGTCATACCTATTTCATCCCACACTAAAAGTATGTGTGGTCCTTTGTGCATCAACTCAATAAATAGTAATCAGCTCTTGCATGTGAACCTGTCCTAGGGCATGAGATTCGCCATGCTCCATGCTCCTAGTCGCCATGAATTGTCCCTTTTCCCTGGCATGTGCACCTCTACTTTAACGCTTGCATGCATATCTCGGCATGTACACGCCTGGCACGTATACACCTATGTTTTGATGCATACATGCCCTATCCGACGTGTACACTCCCCCCCATTTCTACCTATTTTCCCTATTCTACCCAGGACACATGCACTCCTAGTCTGACACCTATGCCCCCCCGATGCACACGTGTGTCCATGTTTTTTCCCCCTGACGTGTACGCCCTCCCTTTAGCGGATGCATGTATACGTACCTATTTGTTGACATGTACGCATATGCGTACCCATTATTCTAATGCATGCGCATGCATGTATCTTTCGAATTGATGCATGTGTGCAAGCACATACGTCAAAAACTACCTAATCTAGCCTAAAAGGGACCTTAAAATGACATTAAATGCGTAATTCACAAAAGAGGGATAGGGAACTCAAGTAGGTTCCATCCACTTGGTCCCAAAGGTACTCTTGGATGTGATTTTCCTGTCTCCACCTACTTGGTATCCTCTCCATCTCACTCTAGGGCTCTTGTTCTCACTCATGGTGAAAATTCACAAGAGCTCTGCTACGAATGAACTTTTCATGATTGTTTTACCCCCCCCTGGGTAGGTATATTAAGCTTTTGTAATTCCCCTGGGGCATTTTTTCTCTATCGTGATCACTGTGATACTTCTTCTACTCACTAAGATGATTATTTTTATATTTAAAATAATTATTTTGACTAATTTTTACATGTTGGAGCACTCAGTGCCACCCTGTGCTCACTTCTTCACCCTGGAATGATTTACATATTTTATAGGCATCGTTTCCTATCTTTTTGTTCTATTTTTCTTCTTTTTTACCCATCACAATGATTATTTTTTATTAAATAATTATTATTTTCTTATTATTCTTCTTGACGGAACATGTTTTTAGGAGATCTTTGATCTCTTATACAATTCTTCTAACTGATCAAAAAATTAAAAATTATAAAATCATCCAAAAATCCTTAAAAATAATAATAATAATAATAATAATATAGTAAAGACTTCAAAATGGACTAAAATTAGTAATCAGCTTATTGGTCGTTGAAACATGTGTCTCTCCCATGGAACTCATCTTGTATCTTGTTGAGGTTTTCACATGTTTTTAAACAACAACTTGCAGATCATCTGAATCTTCAATCATTTACAAAATCTACATTGCTTACTTCATCTGTACTCTGGAGCTCTATTAGTTGCCTGGGATTGTTTTCGTCGTGCACATTTTTTTCTATTGGACCCAAGTGTCCTCCATTCTTTCCCTTGTATATCAAAAAAAATTTGGGCATCATTTTCAACCCTTTTCATTTATCAAAACATTTTGGATTGTAACTCGATAACAAAATATTTGTGCAACCATCTTAAGTTTTGTTGGTTTAAATGTGTGTGATTGTACATATTTCCCTGTTAAGTGACTTTGTTTACTTCTCGTATTGCATTGCATGTTTGTGTGTTGCATGGAGTTATTGTTTTAGAAATGGATGATTGTTTGAATCTTGGCCTTCATGTCATTTTACACCTCTGTCATATGCTTACATTTTAATAAGGACCAATTATGAGGATTCTAAGCAAAATTATGATTACAAATTTTTTCTGTAAGCATTGGTTTGTGGATAGCTCCATGTCCTCTTTTCTTGTTATTTTCTCATCTTCTATTATCTTTTCGATCGTCGATCGAGTTCTTTCATCACCCCATCGATACTCAAGGGGACATCCTTCATCTTACCTTCATCCTACTAATTTCTCTTCTACCCCTTCAAAAAAATTCTACTCATTTATGCTTGTCTACTTTCTTTGAATTGATGTAGCTTACGTCACCCCAAAGAGGGGAAAATGTAGACACCTTTAGTTTGATAAAAGAATTATTATTCTTAATATTACACTAAATATTCCCCTTCTTGTAAATTGACAACATACCATCATTTAGACTTATCCAAATCCCCTCTTACGACACTATTTTGGTCGTATTCCTCTTATAAACCAACTAATGGGGATAATACAGTCCCTTATTTGCTAAACCATCTTCTCATCCTTTACTATACCACTTTTACTAACTTCATATTCTATCAATCCATTTCATTGGATTGATTAGACCTCTCAAAACTCTCTTAAACCCTAATTCCCCTCTAAACAAGATTAACTAGCCTAGACCTAGGCAATTACCCTAAACCTTGATTAACCTCTTCTAAACCTATTCAAATCTTACTTTGACTCCCTAATAAACTTTTTTTCTTATCCTTGAGTCCCACATGTACCAAATTTCCCCCACTTTCCCAACTAGAAAACTATAAATAACCCACTACCCCTAGACCATTTTAGAACTCTCCTTCTTCCTAACATAAACTATAGCATTTTTCTTAGTGTTTAGAGCTTATTTCATTTCTTTTATTGAGCTATTGATTTTTCCATTACACTACACACCAAGAATTTATTAAATGAGAAGAACCATTAGCCTTGAATCCATTAAGGGTGATCTCCCAATCTCATAATCACTAATTGATTGCTTAGAATTCTTACTAGGTTCATTTGTTAAAACTTTCAAGAATAGAGGATCACTAAATATATTAGGTTGTTTGTTTCCTTAAATTTTAATGCATGCAAAGGTATGAATCCTTGTTTATTTCTTATATGATGGTAAATTGACTAGTTTGTTAAAATCATTTAGGGTTTCTTTAGATATTTTTACCACATGTCAATGGATTTTGCAACTTTTCAATGAACACAAGGATCGTACTTTATATACCATCTATGTGTGTGCCATTAAAGTGTAGTGTAAAAATTACTATCCTTTCTATTGGAATTTGTTATGCCCTTAGCTCTCCCTAACAATTCACACTTAAGCACATGCTCATCTACATCCTCCACACCTCTATACTCTAGTAAGTGAAGAGACATTTCAAACAAAACTTGAGGTACCATCTGTTGTTATTTTTGAGGTGGTGTTTTTTGTGGCTATTGGGAACCTTTTCCTAGAGTAGGACCAGATCCTGAATCTGAACCTCCACCAATATTTCCTCCACATGGTGGTTTTCATGAACCTCTTCAGCCTCACTCCATGACCTATGGTCTAAAAGATGAATTTATTTGTGTCCTAGTTGTTATGTTGAACTAGAAACCAAATTTTTGTGTTATAGCTACACCTATAGGATTGCTTGCAATAATCTGCATGCCAATGCTCTGTCTTGATGATGCTCCTGTAAAAACACCTCCAAATTAAATTGTTCTAAAAACTAGTGCCTACTGCAGTAACATGTGCATGTCCTTAATATGTCATTCTTCCTTAGCGGTAACTAAAATGTGTCTACTTGTGTCTCCTACCCAATGTTGGGATTCAAATTTATTTCCTTCACTATGATGTTCTTCAATAACTAACTCTTGATTTGGAACACCTTGTGCAAGGGCTAGGAGGATAGGAAGGTTCAGATGCATGCCCATAATTCTCATTCTCTCCTTAGACTCACTCTGATCAGATGTTGATGGGGTCTCTCTACTACGCTTTCCCGATATTAGGACATTATACTTTGGTACCTCACCTTCTATGGGGTCCTCATCACTCCCACCAATCATCACTCCTCTTTACCTCAATGTTGCATCCACCGCCCTTTATCGTGCATCGTTATACCTGAGTCACCTTTCCTATCTCTATGTTTCTTTCTCTAAGGCCGTCAACATCCATCCCAAACCTACTCCTGCACCTACACACGGTGGGGCTTTAGATCTCCATAGGTAATTTCTCCATTCCCAATTCCACCATCAGGATCTTTATAGTTAAAGGTATTACACGTAAATAAGATCCTCTTGGATCACATAAAAACCATAAATTTTCTTCCTCCAGGTAAGATTATGTCAAAATTACGTACTCAAAAGTATAGCTACAAAGCACACCTTTCTACCAATGATCCATAGCTTTAGTCCATGGTTTATCCAAATCAAATAAATTTTGATAGTCTTCCCAAGTCCAAGTTTTATTTCCCAGCTGAACACCTCTATTTTCTGCATAAGCTTCCAACCACTGGTACAAATATATTTGGAAGAAGCTAAATAAGTCTTATTCAAGTAGTAATATAGATTATCTTCCACCCAATTTTACAAGTTAAAATCAGGTCCAGTGTTATATCTCTATGCAAAAGCATCTTAGTCATCTTCTATCTAGATTTCAATATTCTTCAAAGACGATCAAAACTCATCTTCATGTAGCATTCTGGTAGAAAAATTGAAAAGAGATCCTGACAACATAACCAAAATGTAGTTTTATTTTTCACAACAGTAGTTATGCACGTTGGCACTTCATCTAAACAAATTTGGAAGCTTACCCAAAGTGCGCACAACCACAAAGTCCCTCCTTTTATTTACTTATCAAGACATTAACATGTATATAAATATTCATAGTCATCAATTCAAGATACATTATATCAATATTTGATAAGTAACACATATAATAAGGAAATTCACTTCACATAGAGAATGATCAACACTATTTGAATTCCCATACTCATATCTAGTCATCTTAGCAACTCAAATACAATTATCCATTATAACAATAATCCATTACATAATATAGAAGTTGAATACATCATAGTTGATTACATCAATGTGCAAGATTTATGCACTCTCCTATAGAATCCAAACCCTATACTGTTGAATTCTAACTTTGACCAGAACCCTCTTTTTACACTAGTCAAGACAAGAATACATTACCCATATTTATACTCGGTGGGTACTTTCACTTCACCAATTTTTGCACATTCTTAAAAATAGGTGTTCTTTCAATAGCTTGCATGTTTTTTCCATCTTGTCCTCATAATATATTAAGTTAGTTAAACAACATGCTTTTATCTACTTGCATCCTATTATTAGACCTCTTCCATGTGCCACTTCTATTCCTAGTTTCATATTCTTTCTTTTTTCTTTCTTGGGCGCTAATTCACCTCACTTTTGTCTATATCTGATCTTTTCTTGATTGGCACTTTGATTTTCTATTTTTAGCCTTGTCTCTGGAAAATTGGCTAATTCATTAATCTTATGTATGCATGCACACAACCTTTTGTGTTGACCTATTTCAATATTGTGTACGCCCCTTGCACACTACTTTATTCTCATGCACACACACCCTTGTGCATGAGCCTCTGTGATTTTTTGGTACTTAGTTAGTTCTCTCGACCAATATTGGATAATGCATGCAGTCATGAGCTTGTTAAAGATGGATTATGATTCAATGAGGGGAGTGTAATTGGGGGGTGGTCAAGGATCTCTTTACGGAGGCTTGGCATGATATGTTGATTTGGAATAAGTTTTGATAATAATATCATTTTCCGCATTCTTATATTTTATATTATGGGGGAATGATTTGGTGAATTCAATCTTAGGCTTATTAGAGTGAAGCTTAACATATCCTTGCTCAAGGGCACGTAGTTCTAACTTGTGAGACATGGTAAAATATTCCTAAAAGGTTTGAAAGGACTGAATTTGCAGGGTAGATGAATTATTTTTAGCACATGATCTAGAAAAGATATCAATGATCTCGGTTTGAGGTAATAAGAAGGATAGTTGGTTAATAATGTCACACCACCTAGTGATGAAATCAGAAATTGATTCCTCAAACTGTATTATGGGATAAATATCAATGATGGTTATCTTGCATGCTATGTTGATGAAGAAATGATCTAGGAAAAGTTACAAAAGTTAAGTGAAAGATAAGAGGGAATTTTGAGGGATTTCATTATACTAGTATAAATCAGGCCCATCTAATGACATGGGAGAGGTACAAAGCATCATATCATGATCATACATAATGAGGTAGCATTAATTTCTAAAGGCCTGAAGATTTTTTTGGGGATCTTCCTTGCTATTGAACTTAGAAAATTTAGGAAGATATCAATGTGGATGATATGGTTTAATGGGTATGAATGGATTGATAGGCTTGTTACAAATTTTCTCATAAGTGATTTTTCTTTTGTGTCCCAAGGTAGTGGCCTCTAGGCTACCCATTCTACTCAAAAAGGCTTGCATGGGATTGTTTGATGTATGAGGATGGGGATATCATTGATGTGGTTGAGGATTGTAAGAGGTATATGGATTGGGTTGTGGGTAAAATTGGTAACGTTGGGAATAATTAGGATTTTGGGGGGTGGTTGTTAAGAAGGAAAATAATTGAAAGTTTGTGATTGGATGGGTTACAAAATAGGGTATTGTGAAGGAATTTAATTAGATGGATAATATTTCAAAGGTTGTTATTGAGTGATAGGGGGATTGGATTGGGTTTTTGTTGGATGATTTAGGATATGTGCATGAGGTGGTTGGGATGATTAAATGGGTTGACTACGAAACATATGTCAAAAAATGCTTCAGAGTGGAGGTTGATTAGTTTGAGTCAATTCCAAAGGGAAAGGTTGTCAGATAAAAACATTGGTATGGACATGGGATGTGAAAAGAGGGACTAAGATTTGAAGGTGTTACTTGTATGATAGAGGAGTTATGTTGTAATCTTAAATATTTTAGGTAGGGGTGTTAATGATAACGGTAGATGAGGAAGAAATAGGAATGTATTTTGTAGCGATATTGATACAGGGAATATTAGGTTGGATAGGCACCACCAATTGTGTCGACTAATGGATTTGGGCAACCATGGTAGAAGACTCATAAGGGACATGTTCATTTTGGGCTAATGTTAGCTCATTCATGGCCTTAGAGAATAAGATGACAAAATAAGAAGTGAGGACTTCAGTAGACTCAAATTATGGGGGATAGGCATAAATTTGTCAAAGAGGGGGTCCATCAATAGGAATTTTGATAGACTTGTAAGCCAGATATTCATGAACAGCGATGGGGTTAGCATTAAGGATTTCTTAAAACTCCAAAAATCTGCGAGGGAAAGTGAGAGGTCCAAATGATCCTAAAGAAGTATCGGAATGAGGCGTAGCTAGTCTAGAAGTGATGCAATGATGGTAGATACAGGGATTAGTTTTTATATGGGGATTGGTTTGAACCATATGGGCCTCATAAGGAGGGACCATAGGAATAGTTGGTTGAGAGATCAAAGATTAGGTGACCAAAGGTGTAGGAGAAACAAAAGAAAGTGTGGATGTTTTTTGTGAAGGGTTGTTTGAGGTGGGGATGTTGTTAGAAGAGGTTTTTTATTCCATTTTCTTGTCTTGAGAATGATTAATAATGGGCATGAAACAAACAATTAAAATCCTATGAAAACTATTAATGCAACACATAAGTCAAACAGTATAATTTTGTTTATCTTGCTTATTTATAGAATGTAAAGAGGGAAGAGGATCAAAGGGAACCTAGAGAAATGGCCATTATATGGATGGTTTTAGGTGTGTTTAAGGATGGGGTCCTATATATACCTGAAGTAATGTGAGGCATAAATCATGATGACTATTGGTATTGGCCTGATATAGGGGCCTATCCCCACAATATACGCACTACAGCGATAAGGGTGTCGAGCGCTTAGCCTATATACCAATAGTCAAGAAAAATATTACATAGCCAGAAAACCATGTGTGGATTCCTTATTAGGTGATGAAATCCTAATAGCTCCAACTAATAGGAAACATTTATATGTGTAGATTATTTGTGTGGTTTGGTTTTGTGTGAAGGAGATGTGAATACAAAATATTTATCACCTACTTAAGCTATGTGATCAAGAAAACATGCAAAAGTGTTTGTTTTAGATCTAAATCACAAATGTGAAGTTTGATGAGAACAAGCAAGCAAAGGAAGGGAAGAATGATGCAAGATAGTATAAAATAAGAATTAAAATAGGAATATTTGGATAAAACTTTTCCTTTTCTAAATTAGATATGAATTATTGAGCAAGCAAGTGAAATCTTGAGTATGCAAGTGAAGAACTCCAACTGCAGAGTTAGTGTAAAGAGGAAAATAGAATATGAAATAGAAATTGAAAATAAATAAGAAACTTACTAAAGAAGTATGTAGGTCCCACCATGCGTGTCAGAATGTTTGACAATTTTTCCACTCATGTTCCAAGTAAATGAAATGGTATGCAAAAAAACAAGAAACTTCAAATATGGGAAGGTTTAAGGTTATCTCCAATTTTTTATAATGATGAATGATGGGAGACATGTGCATAAATCCTTTCCATAGTGATATTGCTAATCTATACAACACAAAGGATAGCTAGACGAGAAAAATATTAGTAGATTATAATGTGGGTTTCTTGACCAAATCTAGTCTCGAGAAGTGATGAGCTTTCTAGGAAGGGTGTCAACCCACTTTTCTTAGAAATTTAACTAGAATTGAGAAATAGATAACATGAAAAATATAACAAAATAGAGATATGATCAAAAATAGGTGAAAAAAAGATCAGATAATGATAAATAGATAGATTGAGATAAGAGATCCAAACTAGAAAGGGGTCGATGGTGACCTAAGGTAGTCGGTATGACTGAGAATAGAGAATATTCAGAGGATGGAAACATGAGATCTAGAACATATTTTTAGATGTTGAAGGTGTCCTAACATAGGAATACAAGAAAAGGAAATAAAAAATATGTAGATTACAAGTAGATGTGATATGGGAAAAGAGATTTAATGGTGATCGGGGGAAAACAGAGGAATTTGATGGTAAATCTGGTAGAAATACGAGGATCTTGTGATATTATATAAGAAGAATAGAAAGATAGTTATACCTGGATGTTTCAAAGACAATTAAAGTAATGGTAGGGGATAGAATGTAGGAAAAATATTTAATGAAGATCAGTTTGACGAAGACCAGGGAATAGTAGACAGTTACCAAGGCTGAATTAGGGTTTGATGGGGGTTTATAGATGAAAAACGGGCTATGAGAAGGAAACAAGGGTGGTTGATGTGATGGAAGAGCTCAAAATGAAAAATGGGTCTGTAAAGTTGATGAAGAAAAGATGAAATAAGCTAGGTCTCGAAGAAAAATCCAAGCTTTAGATATTCCAAGATGGTTGATAAGGGCTCCAAGATGGCTTCAAGATGTTGATGGAATATCACAAGAAGAAAATAAATCTGTAAAATATAGCTAGAATTTGAATCTCCAAATTTCCATCCTCTTTGAGGATGGGGATGGTGACATATTTATAGGGTCTTCGACACCCCGATAGGTTCATCATTTACTATGGAGAATTGTTGATTTGGATGGTGGGGATGATGTAAGTCCTAAGGGATTAGACCTTATTAATTTTTTATTAAGGTTAGAGGTCATTTTATTAAGTTAGGGTTACATAGGGATAAGAAAGGGTGGTTGGATGATTGAAAACATTAAATGTATATAGGTGATAAGTCAATAAAGGATAAATGGAGGATTTAGGGATGTGATTAAGGTGATAATCATGTTTAATGATGATTAAATGTGATTAGGGGTGATAAAGAGAGATGAAATAATGATGGGATGGGATAGAATTAGGGGAAATAAATATGATTTAAGAGGGAAATGGGATATCAAATAGGATATGGGTGTGAACGTGCATGATGACAAGGAAGGGGAGAGTGAATATGGGATGAGGGGCTAGTGAACCAATTTTTGTGTCTACCCATGCATCTAGAATGGGCCACAATGTTTGTACATTATGGCCATTCCCATCCTCTTTAGTATATTTCCCTCCAAAAAAACTTTTCTTAATTCAAATTCCTATGGGACACTTCTAGTCAGCCTTATCCAATCTTGTAAGATCTACAACACATATATAAGTTAGTTATTCATCCATTATCGAGGAGGATATCAAACATGCTTGACACCCAAAGATCCTAATGAGCATGTACTAAGATAAATCATAAGAAAATCCATTCCAAGACTAATTTGAGCTTCATATACTCTACATATTCATTCTAGGAATTTTATCCACTCAGATATGTAAATACAATGAATGTATCTTTACTCCAAGTCAACATAGGGAAAATATACAAGTAAAATATAGTTATTGCAAGATCATGGCTATCTATTTGGTTACATACATTCTAGATATCACATGTTAGGTGAGAATGGGGTGATTTTTTAGCCCTCTTTGGAGTAGTGGTGATGTTAGAAGTGAATGGGGGTTCCCACAACCCACATAATGTTTTTTTTCAAGACTTTTTAGTTATCTAGGTTTTTAAAGGATCAATCAATTACACAAAGAGCATCACATAATTTCAAAGGTACGTAATCCAAAAAGGAGCATAACAAAAGATAACACACATACCCAGAAAGTGTCAGGAGAAGAGGATTTAAAGGTATAGGAGTGTATAGAAAGGTCTATAATGTGGGTATGCTTTGGCCTATGCCATCTGCTTTAGTCCATGAAACAGTTCAAGAAATGGTTTCAAGGGAAATGCTTTATAAGGTAACTTACAGACTGTTTCATGAGTCAAAACATCTGAAATCATCACATAGAGTAGGATATCAACTAATTTGTATTCTCTCTCATTGCAAGTGCTTTATATTTTTTTATTAGATACGGTAAAAAATAGGGATCGGCTCCCAGGGGGCATTACAAGATGAGGAATAGAAAACAACAAGAAAGAAGGAAACTAAAAATTCCAAGAAAGGAGTTAAACATGCTTAACTCTTACAATTAAGAACTAGAATTTGTATTAAGGTGCGAAAACCAAAGAGAAGGAGAAATAGTCTCCAAAACAGCAAAACAACATAAGTTCGCCAAATTCTGCCAACCATCCAGAACCATAAGTTAATTTTTTGAAGATCCCCCACTACTACCATCATGGCTATCTTTGATCACATCACCCTCAACACCTTTTTCATTAATATCTTCCTCCAGCTCATCCTCGGAGCTACTGATGCGCAATTTAAATTTCCTTCTTTTAGTGCCCTCCTCCATCCCTTACAACCTGTCACTTAGCTTTTTGACCTATTCCTCCAGCTCTAGAAACTTTTTCTTGGACTTCACCTGTGCAGTGAAAATTTTCTTAGAAGTGTTGATGACATCCATCATTGTTTCCCTTTGACCAGCATTGGTTTCTTCCATCGCTTGAAGCACCCCTTCTAAGTACTAGACCTTTCTGCTCAAATCCTTGAAACCCTTTAAATTACCATCCCGATTTATTTTTCTCGAAGTGTTTGCTTCCCCTTGACTATCCTCACCCATTTATTTACCAGATTCCTCCCCCACAATTTTGCATTTTTCGGTCTTCATCTTAGTAAGGCAATCAGTGAGATTGAGGTCATCCTTATCCGCATGCTCTTTCAAGGAAGAGGACAGAGTAGGTTTCCCATTTTCAAACATTAGAAGAATGAGCCCTTTATGTAGAGGCATATCCACTTTCTCCTGTTGGAAAGCCATAAAATATTTAGTCAGAGACATAATCAAAAAGAAGGAGATGCTCACCATGACCTTATGATGGAACATATTCAGAAGGGTCATATGGTGAGTATATATTTTTCTATATTTTCCTTCCAGAGTGATGTACTTCATTATTTGAAGGCACACCTCTCTCCATATACCCAGAATGCATGACCTAGAAATACCATCAGTAAAGAAAGAACATATTTCCTTGCCAATAAAGAACATCTCAATTTCGTATTCTCTGTGGGTTTTATCCTTAAAAATTTAAGCCCATCCATTTTCATGTTCATGGCTAGGGTGATGGTGGATTCGGACACCTCAATTTCCATCCCTCTAACTTCAAACTTATCCTCTTTCCAAGATTTTCCAAAATCCTTAGACAGGGAGGGGTCGTGACCATGTAATTTGGAAATGAAATTACTGAAACCCCCAATCCTAAGCTTGTTCCATAGAGGTTGATTAAAAGCTTCAATGCTTTGGCTAGCAGGTTCAACTCTAATCCTATCACCCCCCATTTTCACCAGATAGAGCTTCTTCTGTTTGCTACTAAAATTCAAAAAATGACCTTCTTCTGCACTAGCAGAGATCTTGGAAAACAAGATATTAAGTAAGTTTCCACCACCACAGGGCTCACTCGTGTCAACATTATAAAACTCAGTGCCCTCTATCTCTACTAATGATCTCATTAATGTCTACGGGTAATTTATCAACTTTACACCATATCTTATAATCATTAGAATTGATTCCATAATTGGCCATCTTATCCGCACATTTTTTCCCTTGACGTAAGGTATGATTATAAGAAATGCTATCAAAAAAATTTGAAGTTTCCTTCACATCATTAAGGATATTTCTAATGGCCCAATTAATGGAACCATGATTATTGAGAGCATTAATTAAGAGGAGAGAGTCACCTTCGATCAGCATTAATGAAGTGCTTTATCTTTTTAATTTTCATCAATGTTTAGTATTTTTCATATGGTTATTCTTGATATTGCTATATTTATCTTTGGAAATTAATTGATTAGGATAATCTACCATCCTTTACTACCCCTATAAGATATTAAATAATTTATGTTAAATCACACACCTATTTCTTTTGAACCACATGCTCAAACATGGTTCTTGGACATTCCTCAAAAGAGGGGGCATATATCTGGTTTTATTATACATTTACAGTAAACACAAATAGAAATATGAATTAAAATCCAAGTATAGACATGGTACAGGAACCTAGAAATGTAGTTATACACAAAGTTTTGGCAAAATCAACATAGAGTCAAAATTATACACTTTTTTCAAGACTGTATAGTACAGTACCAAACCCGCTACACGTTTTTGACCAAGGTCAACTTTCAGAAAAAAAATTCAACATTTTACAATTTTTCACCTATGTATATAATTTTTCTATAAATTTTTAATCATATTACTCATTTTAGATCAATGCATCGAGCATGAAATTTTTCATTATTTTTTCACTTAGTTTTAGTTTTGGGAATCTTAGGGGCATGGGTCTCCTTCCTAGTTTAATGTTATTAGCACATTTTCAGTATATTTAACTTTTTATTTTTTTCCACACTCATTTGTTCGGCATATGGGGAGAGGTTTGGGGCACCTGTCCTCTTTTGTATTGTATGTCCTTATTTGTAAAATTGGTTTTAGATCCTTCTACAATAGTGTGATCTATGGGGTTATGGAATTCGATAAAGAATCTAGGGGATTTGTGGGCAATATTCCTCTCCTATTACACTCTAAGGAGAAGATATCAAATTTTTTGAATATTTTTGGTACATGGTCTTCTTCCTTCACAGGGATTCATTTGTATCTCTTTCTTCTTCTCTCTTTTTCACATTTCCATGTTATCATTCTCACACCTAACACTTTGGTTTCTCCTTGACACTAATTGGGGACTGATCACCCCCAATCCTTTAGCAACATTTATTAGATATAAATATTCAAAAAAAAACAAAGCTCGAGAAAACAGGTTTAGTATTTCAATGTTCACATTTTTTCACCTTACATATATGCAAATGCAAATATTTTATGTTACATATTCTATTTTACTTACGATCAATTATCTATGATGGATGTTGACTACAATTGATGTTGTAGGTTTCATCATGGTCATTCCAACACTAAGCACAACAACAAGGTTGTAAAAAACATTCGAGAAAAGGAAAAGTGTCTTTACACATTGAGGTACAATTTTATTTAAGCATGTAATTTTCAATTTCATAATTAAAAAAGGGGGAAAATTTAGACACTCAAATTTTGTAATTTACACTTTGGCAACACTTTATTTGACTATGCATTTTTATTATGATAAACACAACTTCTCAATTCTCACTTTGTATTTTATAAGGTCTATTATTTCTCTTTTTTATACTTGCACATTGATATTTTGACACGTCCTATCAATACAATGCATAAAATCAATAGAGAGGCATCATTTTATTAGCCCAAAACTTCATTTGGCCCATTATCTTCTCCCAATCAATACCGTATAGTTTGGTCAGGGTCGTATCATATAGTCCTAACTTATTTGTGTGGTCTTGGACTAACATTTCTTTCAACTACACTTTCAAATTGAAATTGTTTGTTGGTTCTTATACTGCATCTAGGTCGGATTATCTTTAAAAAAACTACATAATCCTATATAAGAAAGTAAACACTACCTCATTTTCTAACCTGGAACTCTTAATGAAATGCATTAAAGAGCTCACTTCATACACTTGCAAAAGGCATCCAAAGCTCCATAAATCTCAAAATTTCACATCTACAGTCATTGGGGCAGCACCCACATTAGGTTTGAAGCTCCAAATCAAGTCAAGGAATCCATATCTCTCATTTAAAAGAATCCAAGCATTCTTTCTCTAAGTTTTTTAGCAAGAGACAAGTCAAAGAAAGCATGGTTAAAGAAATTTCCAAATTTGATTGATCTTTCTAGATATCACATGCTAGGTGGAGACTAATGTGAAATTTTAGGCCTCTTCTAAGTAGTTCCAACATCGGTGGTGCATAGGGTACCTACAACTTTTCTAATGTTTTTTTTTCAAGACTCTTCATCCATGGATAATGTTTGATATGATGTTTAATCCGTTCAGAGAGCCTTGTTACATGCGTGACAATTAGGGTTCGATAGTGACAAACAAATCTAAGATGCCAAACAACCTATAAATTTGTAGAGGCTTATTGAAAGCATGTCTAAGACCATAAGAAGGATCTATATTGTATGGGTATGGTCGTGACCTGATGGTATGGTCTTGACCCAAAAGTGTTCACCATTACAATTTTAGTTACAAGAGTTGGTCAATATCAGATCTCCCAGATCCACTATTGCACAGTCTCATATCTCTCTAGAAATCATCACAGTGTTTCTAAACATATGTTTTATGCTTTTGATAGAATTTTAAGTTGATTGTTGTATGCAAATTCTTTATTTATTATTTGTATTGTAAATATAAATTAGTGTTTATATTTTAGTATCTTTGTAAAACTAGAAATCAAGTCTAAACTATTTTACACCAAATTAAATTGACCTATAGTTTAATTAAAGGTTAAACAACACTTTATAACTCATATGTAATTCTCAAGAGATCCTATTAAAAATGCACTCCTAAAGCACTCATGGTTCTCTTAAATATTCATAAATCATTAACAGGTCCTTAATATTATCCACTACTCGTGTCTAAATCACTCAAACCAAGTTCAACAATATAGCTTCCTCATCTACAAGCCTTTAAATTTTCTAAATCCAAGTCATAAGAAGAGAAATTCAACATAAAACATTTTCAAATTTTCTAAGGGTAAAAGGGAGTCAATCTAGCATCTAAATCATAACACACTATGTGACTACTACATAAGGTACATTATAATTTATGTGTACTTATGCATGTTATTATTTTTTTAATAGATGCAAGAGTATGTCATATTATAGGACGTTCTCTTAGATTTGCATATATGACTACACTTACACTAAAATAACTACATGGATCTTTCTCACACCTTCGAGGGGATGTAGTGCATTTCCTAGATTGCTTTAAGAGGGGTTGATAACCAAGGTCGGTATAAACCTACCACACATTGATTTATCCTTTTTTCATATAATCATGTTCATGAAGTGTTAGTGCAAGTATATAGGGATTTATCTATTGTAAGTCACCATATGAAGGTGTCACACATTTTCAAACCCTAGAACTAGGGAGAATCATATCTCTAAGCCACCGATGACCACCAAAATTTTTAGAGCCCCAATGTATCCCTATCCAAGATCATATAGCCTAGGACCAAATTGTACTATGCCCCAGGATGAGTCATATAGTTCCATATCATATCAGGTTGCAGTCATAGTTCTAGAGAAAAATCATTCCAAATATTTACCAATTTATACACCCAAATCATTCATGTACAACTATGCTCAAATAAGTACTTTTCCTTTCTTATGTTTTAAGAAATCGTTTCATTTTTCTATATCGCACAATGTCTTAAAAATAATATAAATTATTTCACATTAATTTTGATTAATTAATTCATAATATATAACATGTAAAACCCTTACGCCTTCTAAGAAATAAGGAATTTAACTAACACCAACCCTTTATTTATTTATTTGAGGGTGTAAAAATTTTGTGAACCCGATCCGAACCCTATGGATTATCCTTCTTCTTTGGCGGGTGCTACGATTGTTAGACCTTTCTTTTATTATCCTTTGTGTTTTCATGGCTTTCTATGTGGTACCTTTCTCTAATTCATATCCTGATGAAGCCAAATTTGACTCTCTCATTGATATTGGTTTGTGTGAAGATATTTAATATAAGTTTAATGTATCTTATTACTATGAGTATGGATACACATATGAGGCATATAATGATATTATTCATAATACTTATTCCCACACGTACCTTGCTCATTTTTTATTTTTTAATAATATCTCTACCTTCTCTGTTAAGAAATTTCAATCAAAAGGTTCCCATAATGACTCTGATTCTAATACTCACATTCCTCATAAGGATAATTTTTACATACTTACTATGGAAAATCCCTCAACACATTGACCCCCTTCTGTATCATACTAAATATGAGCACAAGCATATAAATGCATCTAAGAACCTTGAAGCTACTGTTACATATTCCACTATGGTTACATCTACTATTGTTAGATCTATGGTGCTTATATCCTAAGGAGGAACCAATTCCAACCACACAATGTTACAATGTTTATTCCCATGTCTACTATTATTCCTACATCTATTATATACACCTATGGGAGTTGTCACTTTTCTTCTAATGCAAAGGTTCTTGAAAAAATTGTTCATAGTTTGTAATCCCTAATCTTACAAGTACACCAAGTTTCTTCTACCTCTTATAATGTCATAGACTTTACTCAATTACGTCATAATCCATTTGCACCTGAAGCGGCTTCCTATCCTTTTCCTATAGGTTTTATTTCTCCTAAGCTTCCTATTTATCATGGAAAATGTGATCTTGAACAACATCATTGTGTTTTCCATGTCACTTGGTTAGATTATGCTTACAACAATGTCCTACTTACTAAGCTCTTTTCTAGAATCCTCAAAGACTTTATGTTTCAATGGTTTTATGATCTTCATATTCATTTATTATGGGATTTTACCCCTTTGGCTAATCAATTCATCCTTGCACAATTTTCCATCAATACTAGAGATAAGGTATCATATGCTCAAATGTCTAAGATGTGACAAGGATCTAAGATCTCATTAGTGACTATGTTTTGCACTAAAAGGTAATGATTACTAAGATGAACAATATCTTAGCTAATAATGAGTTTTAAGATCTATTTAATCAAATCATTCTTGCCCCTTTACAATAATCTATTATATTTGATATGTTTTGGTCATTTGATCACTTATGTCATACACTAAAAAAAGGTGAGCTAAGATCCTTACAATAAACAAAATCAAGTATTTTTTTAAAGCTCCCAATTCTTCTAATACTAAGTTTCAAGGAAACACTGCTTTCAAAGGAAAATCAAATGACAACAAAACTATTGCTTAAGTTAATATTAACATTCTATCTCAACCTAAAAATATTTAGTTACAAAATTCTCATAAAAATAAATTCATATGATTTCCTTCATCACCCCAAGTGGTACTTCAAAATTTTCTAGAGTGCAAAATTATACATTTCCCTCTAGTTCTAGAGGTCGATAAAAAATATCCTCATAGTAAACATTTTGATGATAATGCTTATTACGATTATCATAGATGTGTTTGTTCATTCTACTAATTGATGTATCAAGTGTTGTCACATTATTTGAGATCTTATTGATGCATATACTTTTGATTTTGATGTGCTTTCTAAACAATATGATCCTATTATTGATAATGCCAAGCTTATGAATTTTAAATTACTCACTTCCTTATCACAATATTGCTAAATCTAATTTGGAAGTGCACCATAATTATCGAGCTCAGCCTCCTCCTCCCTCCAATGATTACCCTTAGCCTCTCTTAGTATTACTATCATCACTATGTCACCCCCTAGCCATGTTATTATATTTGATGACTCTTGTATGGCCCATGATCTTGTCTAACAAGCTTTAAGTTTGAGCTTTTATTATCCTACGCCTTATTCATATTATTTTGATTAAAAAAATATAGGCACATTATGTGCACATCTAAATTATTTATTTTATTAGGTATATTAAGAAAAACATGTTATATGATATTAAGATCTCTCTTATGCATGTTGTTATACCTTGTATAGTTATCTTTATTACTCTAGTTATTCATTTTGTAGTTATCACTTCCCTTGGCTTATGTGATATGTATCTAGGTTAACCTTGACTTTTTACTCTTAAATATATACCATCTATTTCACACCAATGTGTCAAAATTATCTATAATTAGTAAGTGGTTGTGGTTAAGGGTATTATTAGCACAAAAAAATTACACCCTCTAAATGATCACGAATGAGCATCTGAACTTTTGGTGAGCATGGGATTGTCTTCAAAGTGTGGTACTTTTCTCCTTAAGATAAACCTCTAGAGAAGGTTGGTTCCTTCTCTCTTGGTTCAGCACACACTAACCTAAACTATCAAACTAAAACTAAATCTAAAACTAAAACATATAGGTTCTAGGGTTGAGAGAGAATGGAAATATGTAAAATGAAATAATGGTGATACACCAACACTAAGATAGGTTTCAAATATTACTAGAGAGACATAAAACAACTACATGTGGAGTGATTTTAATGGAAATACATAAATTTGATGAGTATTAATGGATAAAACTCAAATAAAACAAGAGGGTAAACGTCCACAAAAAAATACAAACATTTGAAGGGAAAACAACCATAGGTGTATTGCATTCAGTAAATATCCATCAGGTTTACAAAGAAAAGGTTAGATATCTCATACAAAATGAAAATTTGCAGAGGTCTAGAGGCAATAAAATGCATTAATCCAAAGCATAACATGATAATTTGGTAAAAATTAACCCATAAAATGTGCCTAGGCACTTACATTCGTACAATATCAAAATGGGAGAGAGAGAGAGAGAGAGAGATCGAGGTAAACTCAAATTTGGACCTGGCATGAATGGAGACAACCTATCGTCTATGGATGTTGTCATCATTAATTTCCCCAATAGATCACCATTTATTTTACGTGTCATTATGGCATGGGTGTCATTTGATATTTTAATCTGGGTAGGTGAGATAGTTGGGTGTTTGAAATGAGCAACTGCATATTTCCTTTATTCCTCTCAAGTTCTCCTGATTTTCTATGAAAGTTCCTTTGATCCTGCAACTCCATATTCAAACATGAAGGATATGATGAGATGAAGTGAATGTGAAAAATATCATGCAATTTGGAGTAAAGCACCAGAAGATATGATTAAAAAAAATCTGCCTTGTTCCACAGCCCACTGGATATTATTTTTTTCCCACGTGGGAAATTCCTTTTAAATGTGGCCCTTCAGATGTTCCTAAAATGCTCTGGGGTATCCTTCAACATCCCGCGGTTTCTTGGATTTGAATTTCTTTACAGATTTAGAAATCTGTGAGGCACTGATCTCTAACTATCCATGAAACTTTTCTATTACACTTCCATGGATTTTCAACTCCCTTGCACTTCACCTTCATGTCCATGCTTCAATCTGCAAAGTATTTTCCTTGAATTTTATTCCTCTATCCCGCAGACTTAATATCCACAAAATATTGTGTTGAGAAAATCTGCAAGACATTGGGGAGTTTTCGCATCTTTTCAAACTTAAATAATTTAAAATCCTTCATTTCCTTGCCACGCAATGCTTCAAATTTTCTTCAAATACCATGGCTTTTACTTAGTGGACTCATCCTTTATCCTATGTAATTAACCAACTCCGTGGAACATCAAATTTCTTCTAGTCTGTGGGCACTTGTTCCTCATGTTGTAAAGGCCTAGACTCCACTATAATTAGCATAATTCCCAAACTCAAACCTCTTCATTCTATGGGTTAGGAGAAATTTTGGAACACTAAATTCTAGTATTTTATGGCCTTTCAAACAAAAAAAATCCTAAATCCAAATTGCATTTTTGACTTGTCAAAATATCCCTAGGGGGTTATTTTGGACAACAGTTTGGTGACTCATGGAGATATCTTCCTGCTAGATAGAATATTGGTGGCCTTAAAGCATTCCATTGGGCACATAATCAAGTATGAAAACTTCTAAAGTGACTTGAAAACTTGAAATTTTCCCCTGAACCTAGCATTGTTCCACACTGATGAATCTGTGAAACACTTAAATGTATTCAAAATACTCATGAATGAAAAATCCATCTGAAACCACTAGGACATGTGCAAAGCACTTAGGGAAATGAAAGTACACTATCATAAAAATAATGTGTTGAAGAGCACTTGGAAGAACTAAAACTAGACTAATATGTAAAAGTTAGAACCTTTTTTTTTTAATAAATGCTTAAGGTAGATCCCATTGACTGGAATCATAAGCTCTTTTTCATCCAATTTTGATAATTGGACAGTGTTTTGTGGATTGCAGCCTGAGATAACATAGCAACCACTCCATATGGCATCAAACTTTTAGTTCCTTCTTGGTTTGGCTTTGTCTTAGTCCCATTTAAGGAAAAGGTCTCCTTCTTGAAATCTTATAGTCATTGCTCCCTGTCAAAACACTTCTTTACTTGAGCTTACTTTAACACCATTATCAGCATGGCTTGATATCTTAATTCTCTCAACTCCATGAGCTCTTCATATATAATTTACATGACCTCTACCTCAAACATTTCAAGTTGGTTAGTGATATCTAAGGTTGATAACTCAAGGTATATTGATAATTTTGCTTCCTTACCATAAAACAACTTATAAAGTAAGCTTTCAGTTGATCTCTTAGGATTGATCCTATCATACCATAAAGTTGATTTTAGTTTTCTATGCCACATTCTTTTATTTTCCTCCAAGGTCCTTCTTATAACCCTCAAAAGATTATTGTTTTTTGACTCATCCTTTCCATTACCTTGGGGATAGTAATTTGAATATGTGACAAAAATATATCCCATTATCAATGGCCTAATCAGTGATTTTGGTGTTAAGGAATGTTAAATAATTATTAGATATGATTTGGAATAAACACCAAATTTGGTCACAATACCTTCGTAAAATTCCAAGATGTTACTTCATTAACTTCCTTCAAATCAGCTGCCTCTAACCATTTGGTGAAGTAATATATGGCAGTGAGGATCCACTTATGACCCAAACTTGAATGTTGATCGATTACTTCAATAAAATCCACCCCCCATTGCATGAATGGTTGATCTACAAATATGGGGTGGAGCAGAAGAGTTGTTAGCCTCTCCTTTCTTGTGAAAAAGGAACATTTTTTACCTATGCATAACATTCCTTAAAAATATTCATCTAATAATAGTCGTCTTTCATGATTTTAAGTGTTGTTGACTTCAGATTGAATTTTCCTCCAATTATGGAATCATGGAACTCATGTAAGACCTTATCAATCTAATCCACCTCAAAAGTACTCCATTGATATTTATTCTAAATAGGATGTCATCAATAATCTTAAAGGGGTGGATTAAATATTGAAATACCTTTTTTCCTTGGTCAATCCTTAAGGGAATTTCCCTATTTGGAGAAAGTACATTATGTCACAGGTCCAACAATGAATACGCGAAGCATCTATGGGTTCTTCTTGATCATTTTGGAGTACTAAAACAACCTCTTCTTCATTTTGCGATTCTGAAACTATCTTCTCGCACAAACCCTTTCCTCTGACTAGCTTAGTCACTTTGATATCAACATCATATTCCATCACTTTTGTGATCTAACCAGATATTTTATTCTTAAGATCCTTATTTAGAAGAAAATATCTCTCACAAACAACTAAAACCATAAAATGGATCTTATTTGTAGACACTGAATGTCTGAATTTATTCAATATACTTATGACAGCTAAGGAATTCAGCTCAACAAATGAATACCTTACCTCATAATCTTCAAGTTTTTGGATGAAGAATGCAATTGGTCATTCCTATCCTTCTTTGTTCATCTATAAAATCATGGCAGATATTGTGTATACACCTTCAAAGGCATATAATGTTAAATCCTTAGTGAAATTAGGATTGATGAGAGTTGGGGCCCATGTAATTTCTTGTTTGATAGGTTCAAAACCTCCCTTCCCTTTCATGGTAAAATTGAATAACATGTGTTTTTTCAAAATTGATGTCAATGGCTTGAATATATTAGTAAAGTTTGAAACAAAACACCTGAAAAAATTGATTCTTCCCAAGAAAAGTTGTAATACAAGGATGGAACTTACTCTTTCTGGATCAATTTCAAGACCTTTTGAGACACTGTGGCCAAGTATTTTTCCTTCATGTGCTAGGAAGATACATTTATGGGGATTGAGAGAAACTCCAAACTATATACATATCTCAAATACATGTTTAAGATGAATCAGATGATCATTTTCATCCTTGGAGAACACTGTGATATCATCTAGGTATACAAGAATAATGTTATTGATCAACCCTTTGAATGTCATATCCATGGCTCTTGGAAATGTTTTTCCTACATTGGACAAACCAAATGGAATTTTCTTATAAGCATAGGTTCCCCACTTTGTGATAAATGTTTTCTTGAACTTGTCTTCATCTTTCACCATAATCTGATTGTAGCCAAAGCAGTCATCTAAAAGAGAAAACCTTGTTTATCTTGCTTCTATTTATAGAATTTTCTCCATATAAGGCAATGGGTAATGATCTTTCAAATATGCTTTGTTTAGGTCTCTAAAGTCATCACACAACCTAATTTTCCCATTTTTATTTCTTACTATAACTAGGTTTGCAACCCATGATGAATGCTTGATGGGGAAAATGATGTTTTCCTCAATTAGCTTGTTTAATTCTTTCTTTGTGATAGGCTCAATCTGGTTATTGATAGGCCTCTATTTTTTTCTAATGGGCTTAGCAATTGAATCCAGTTCAATGGTATATTGAGCTAGATCAGGATCAAAACCAATGAGGTCTTCATAACTCCATGTAAAAATTTCAACAAATTGTTGAAAAAAGCCTACAAATGCATGTTTCTCTTGTGGACTGCATACCTTGTCAATATTAAGCAATTTGATCTTGAAAACTAGGATGGGTTCATTGTCCTCACCTTTGAATCTCATTTTTTTCCTTTTATTTTATGATCTATTCATCATTATTGAATATGAAAACCAAATTCACTAATCATTTAGGTAATTTATTTAATTTGAATTAGATAATTTGGTCTCCATATTACTACTCCAATTTGCCTTGATTCCTTGATGAAAACTCATCTTCTTCTTGGATGAAATTGAAAAAAAAATTATCACTCTCAAACACTTTATAATTTGTGTTATTGTCTAGAAAAGTGGGCCTTACCACTACTTTTACATGTGGATGCAACCCGAAATTTTGAATATCTTGAACAATGTCAAACCTTACTCCTACTGTAGCTAACCTATCCACAAACTCATTTTATTTTCTTGGAATGACATGGATATCAAACAATTTAAAATCCTCCAGTAGGTCACGTGCTCTATGATTTTAAGCTCTAAGAAGATCATTTTTATCAGAATTCATCCCTCTGACTTGATTTACAACTAGCTCACTATCCCTAAAGTCTGCAATTACTTGATATTTCTCTTTTTTGTCCATTGTAGGTCATGGATTATGGATTCATACTCTTATGATATGTTAGAAAAACTAAGTTAAAACTTAAAAATAAAATAATACCTCATACCAGTAGGAGCTACAAGTACCACATCTCCCCCTGCTCCAAATCTACTTCTTGATCCATCAAAAAAAATTCCAAATGCCATCATCCCACGAATCTACTTTTAGGACAAAATACAAGTGAATTTTCCTCCTGCTAGAAATAGATGCCAAGGATAGATTCTTCAATCTATTTGTATAGGTTTAAACCATGGATTTCATATTCTCACTCGTCAAGTAGCAAATATGAGATTCCTTTGATTTGAGTATCTACTTCTTGGACGCTTGGGTGATCCTCTTGATCAAATATTATGAAATTATCATTAATGGGGTTGGGCACATAAGACTATATGATATGTGGCAATAATTTCATACCTAATGGTAGCCTTGATCCCATATCCGGTTCTAAAAAGTATGTGAGACCAATCCATGGATAGGTATGTGCCAATCTTAGCAGTGAAATCCCACGAAAGGCACAAAGAAAATAATGGGGAAAGGTCAATGATGAAAAAATCCTACGAAATTGAGAAATTAGGACATGCATGCAATGTGAGGCTTAGACTTCTGAAAAATCCAATAGTTCCCACCATGGTTTTATCTAATCACACCACTCCTTTAGAGAGTGATTCATATTCAAGACCAAGTTGGTCTGCTATTTTTTAGGCATCACTAAAATGTTTTCTCTTGATTCAATCAAGTAATTGTACACAAGATGGTTGCCTATGATGATAAATACATACAAGGGTGTTGTGGCTTCATGTTCTCACTTGGTTGGTCATATTTTTGCTGAAGTGCATTGGTGAGCACCATTTTTCTCTTCTCCCTCGATGTTTCATGTGGTATGGAAAGGTCATCCATACTAGCTTGCAAAAGATCTATCTATCTAGGAATAGCTCGGGATTCCCACATTAAGATGCTCACTTTGGTATTCTTTGTCTACTCTAGAATGTTGAAATGAGTACCCGTAGATTTCTTCAATAGAGGAACGGTGTTTTCCTTTCTTGTTTTCTCTATCCATGGTCTTTCTTTGGATGGAGGAATCTCTACATTCTACATAATTTATTTGAGCTACAGATTCTGTTTGTTTGATGGATCTGCAATGTCCTATAGATCTGTGGTGCACTATAGGTTTACCATATTCCACATATCACTTGTTGAATCTTTAAATCTTCCCAAGTATGCGGGTTGTCTAAGTTGGGAGTATAGACTTGGTGAAGTGAGGGGTAGAGAACTTGACTCAATTTTCCTTCTTCTAAATCTAGTTTTTACAGCCACACTTGAAGAAAGTGGTTTATTTATCCCCTGAAGCTAATTTATTCTGTAGAACTCTAGTGAAGTATCACTTGGTGGTATTTCTTAAGTAGTCCTTTGTTGTGTATTTTCTTCCATAGGTTCATTTTGAGATAGGGATGCATTTTGAACCATCAAAACTTGTATTATAATTCCATTAGGGTAGGTTGCTTGGTTGTGTAGAAGATTGTAAGGGAAGCACCACTCATAATCTTATACAATATTATTTTGTACTGGGACCAAATCTTTAGAAGAGCTATCTACATTTTGATTATAAGGTTGAAATGGATTTACAGGGGTAGTTTGATTTTGAAGAGTTTCTTGGAATGACAGTTTTTTAGGTGGATATGGAGACTTTTTGGGTTGGTATGGAGGTTTATAAGGTCCAAAATTTTGAGCTTGTTTCCTTTTCAGGGACACCAACACATTTCCTAAATTATTTAACTGTTTCATGACTTCTTGCAACACATTTGAAGAAATTGTAGAGGTGGATGCTTGAATTGGACTTTAGCTTCTTGGAGATGCAATAATGGCTGATTTAAGGGCTTTTTAAGGCATGGATTCCCCTACCTCCAAAAATATGGGTATTAGAGGTCTAGGAGCAAGTTTCCTAGCCTGAATAAGAAAATTTTCTACTCTAAGAAGAAGTATCATAGGAATCTAGTAAATTTCTACCCCCATGGACCAAATCATGATAGAGATGCCACTATTTAAATCCCTTGAGTAATAGAGATATGCATATTGAGGTGTAGGTTTTACCATTTGAGGAATTCTATCCCAGTTTATCTAGAAACTGGTGTTGCAATCAGTCATCATCTTGTTAGGTGCCCTCTTTGTTGTAGTGAGTTACTCCACTAAGGATAGATGGTCTGACTTATCTTCAAAATGATTGCAAATAGTTTCCCCCAAATTTTCCTAATGGATAATATAATTTATTCTCAATCCCATGTACCATTGTAGATTTTGTCTGTTGAAAGAAGAAGCCAATAATTTGATTGTTACATTGTCTTATATAGCATAGTATATTGATCAAGTGTTTGTAATGTCCTTAATGTATTCAATGGGTGTTGTAATGTTCTCTCTAATGAAGAAAGGAACACTCTTCAAATCGACAACTAGAATGTCATCATATTGGGCCAAAATCAAAGGGATTCCTACATTGAATGTGGTAAAATCTTGATTCCTCTTATGATCCATGAATGTAATGGGTCTTAGGACCCTAGCGGAAAACAAGAAAGGCCTACCAAGAGGAGTAGAGAGAACTATTTTTGGAGGTGATGGTGATCTCTGTGTGGATATGACTCTTCTTATTCACCTTGGTGATAACTACGACTATTCAAAAGGATCTTCACTAGCTATCTTTTATCTTCTTTGAACTATTCTCATAAAACTAAGGCACTTAGTTGCTTAAATCAGTAGATATGATTAGTGAGAGTCTCCAGGTGTGTTGTTGTGAAGCCTCCAAGGGATATATATCACCAAGATACACATCAAACTCTTAATGAAATGAAAATAATTCCTTCAGTATCCCAATAGGTGTGCCATAATTATTAACACACAAAATTTGCACCCTTTGAATGATCATGAATTAGCATTAGATATTTTGGTGAACATGGGATTATCTTCAAACTGTGGGACTTTTCTCCTTGAGAAAAATATTCAGAGAAGGTTGGTTTCTTCTCTCCTAGCTCAATGCACACTAGCCTAAACTATCAAAATATAGCTAAATCTAAAACTAAAACTAAAACATACAGGGTCTGTGGTTGAGAGAAAATGAAAAGCTTCAAAATTAAAGAATGGTGAAACGCCAACACTAAGAAAAGGTTCAAATCTAACTAGAAAGACACAGAACAACCACACATACACATTTTTTAATGGAAACATAGAGCTTCAAGGAGCATGAATGGATAAAACTCAAAGAAAAAAAGAGGGTAAACATCCACAGTAAATAGAAACATTTGAAGGGAAAATAAAAACATATGTATTGCATTCAATAGATATCCATTGTGTTTACAAAGAAAATGTTAGATATCTCATGAAAAATGTGAAGTTTCATAGGTATGGAGGCAAGAAAACGCATTACTCCAAGGAATATCATGCGAAGTCAATAGAATGAAACCTATACAACATTTCTAAGCACTTACATTTATACAATATCACAATGGGAGGGAGAGAGATGGAGGGAAACTCAAATTTAGACCTAACATGAAAAGAGACAACTTATCATACATGGATCTTGTCACCATTAATGTCCTCGACATACTATTGTTTCTGCTACAACACACCATCAGGTTTTACAATCAAGGGAATGGATTCTGTTTGATATTTTACTCCAGGTAGGTGAGTTGATTAGATGCTTTAAATGAGAAACTACATATTTCCTTTATCCCTCTCAAGCTCTCATGATTTTCTCCAAAACTTGCTTTGATCCCACAACTCCATATTCAAACATGAAGGCTCTAAAGAGATGAAGTGAATGCAAAAAATATTATGTAATTTTGAGTAAAGCGCTAGAAGATATGATCAGATCTATTTTTTTCTTGTTAAGTGGCCCACGAGATATTATTTGTTTGCTACATGGGAAATTCCTTTGAAATGTTTCCCTTTAGATGTTCCCTGAATGCTCTGTGGTCTCCTTCAACATCTCTCAGTTTCTTGGATTTAAATACCTCCATGGATTTAGAAATATTTGAGGCACTGATCCCTAACCATCAGTGGAACTTTTATTTTGTACCATTGTGGATTTCCAACTCCCTCACACTTCACCTTCATGATGACACTTCAAGCTGCAAAGGATTTTCCTTGAATATGTTTCCTCTATCCCATAGACTTAACATCCATAGAATACTACGTTGGGAAAAATTGTGGGAAACTGGGGAGTGTTTGCATCTTTCTGTAGTTATCTTATTTAAAATATTTCATTTCCTTTCCACACATTACTTCAAATTTTCTCCAAATATCACATCTTTGACTTGGCAGACTCATCCTTTGTCTTGTGGAATTGACCAACTCGGTAGAACATCAAATTTCATGAAGTCCACAGGCATTATTTTCTCATGCCACAAAGGCCTAGACTCCATAGGAATCCACCTAATTCCCGAACTCAAACCTCTTCATTTCGTAGGATAGGAGAACCCGTGGAGCACTAAGTTCCTTCAATCCATGGAACACTAAATTCTATTATTTTGTGACCTTTCAACAAAAATTTTCCTAAGTCCAAAATGAGTTTTTGAGTTGTCAAAATATCCCTAGGGGTTATTTTGGACAACATGTATCCCATATGAGGCCTCATTTCCCAACCTCCTTAGTAAGAAGGTGATGGTTGTCATGCGTAAGCATGTTATACCTACACATGTTATTATTAGTGGATATATCACTTACAAGCCTCATCTTAGGTCTCTTATTTCACATATTACATCTAGTGGTTCCATCCCTCACAGGATTCCTCATATGGTTTCTATTACACACCCTATGGTTCCTCCACTGACTATACATCATCGTTTTCTTGAGTTTCATCCTTTTCCTACTACACAAGCAACACACTTGAGGTTCAAACTCCTTTATTTTATGGGTTTTCCCATTCCTATGAGGTTTATCTTGGTACCATTACACATATAGCTTATTCACAGTCTAATACTTTTTTATTTAATAGGTCTACCCCTTCCCCTAATGACATTGTCATAGTATTTATTCAGACACTTTTTCTTTTAATAAAAAATATTCCAAAAATAAAGAAAAACATTCAAATAATCACAAAAATATTAAAACATTCAAATATTTGTAAAAATACAAAATCAAGACCTACATATGACTGTATTTTCTAGTTTTTTACTTTACATATGTTGGTTGGCATACGGTTTGATAGATAAAAATTTTATCTCTATATTTTTTACACATATGCATTCATGAGGTATGTTGAACTTGATGCATGATATACACAAAATATTACACGGTGACAGGGATCGACTTAGACCCTTTCTAGTTGACCTTGATCTTCTGGGTGAATTTCTCACATTATTCAAGTTTTTTTGTTTTAGTATGGTTACTTTACTTCCACATTATGCTTAATATTTTATATTGTGTATATTTTATGTTTTCGGACTAATATGGATAACATGTGTATTGTGCAGTGCTCACTTATTTTATTGTATGTACCTTTCCACTACTATTTGTTATTGTAATCACTTGTTTAACTACTTGTATGATTGTTTCTATATATAAAACCTATGTCCATTAACATGCATGTTTTATGACACCTTGGTGTCTCTTATTTATGGCTCATCCTTTGGATGTATGCGATATTGTGTGTGTACTTATATGTTACATTATTGGTATGTTTTCTTTTATGTATGTGGCCTATGCTTTCACTATGTGTTTCTTATGACATTTTTGTGTCCCATGTTTGTTGTTATGTGCCTTTGATATGACATTGCTTATGCACTTGTGTGTTTGATTTTCTCTGCACTTGATTGTTACTATATATTATTGCTTATGTGATTGTTTCTTATTTATTAATATCTTTTTGTGGCATGCTTTCTTTTATGTGCACCCCTACATAAACAAGGTCTCAATGGTGGCCACCCAAGGCATCCCTCCATGTGATCCAATGAAATTTATCATATGCATATAACATGGATACACATAATTTCTTCTTATTTGCGCTCTTTATTTTCACATCTCACATGCCTCAATAGAGGGAAAATTCATTGGAGTTTGTTATATAGATATTTATGACATGGACATAATTCAAAACTAAAATACAAAATTACGTAGGGTACAGATCCTAATTAATGTATTCAAACACGGAGCTAGAATAAATTTTTCACTAGTATAAAACCATCCAATAGGGACAGGCCCATCATGGGGGTAGATTTGTAGGAAATTACAAAATTCTCATATTTGCATAGATAGATACAAATTTCTAAAATAGGGCAAGGGATAGATTACACAATTCATAGAAATGTTTATTGTGTTTCGATATGTAATGTGAGGGGTATGATGAATTCATTCCTTTTACAACACTAAATGACTCAGGCAAAAATTTTATATATTTTATGAGGGCATGGGCCTTCTTCTTCTCTTTCTATACTCAGCATTTACATATATCAGACTCAAGATTTACATCACACAATGGGGGCACAAAACACTTTCATTCCCTTTCAAATTTTTTCTATTTTACACTTGGGCCTAAATCCATCTATGGTGGTGTGGTTCGTGGGATTTGAATATATCAAGGTAACTTGAAATCCTTGTGGCATCCTTCATCTCACTTTTTATTATAAAATATCATGGTGGCTAGAGTGTAGAAATCTTCCTTATTTTCAAGTTCTGTGGGACATAAGTTTTATGACACCTCTCCTCTTAGTGTTGGGTGAAATGAACTCAAATCCTTTCCAACTGGAACATTTCCTTCAGCATAATTAGGGACTGATCACCCCCAATCCTTCAAAAAATCAATAGAAATTTGACTCTCCAAGTACAACAAAACAAGATCTTCTTTCTCGGCAAAGTGAACAAGTGTATTACTTTCATATTGTTCTTTTTTACTTTACTACATTAAAAATTCACTTTTCAAAGTTACAAATATATTATTCACTTTTGAGTTACAATTAAATTTATTTTATGGACATTGAATACACTTTGTATTACAGGTTTCATCATTAAGCATAATGACACCAAAGCACAATTGTCAACTCCGAGTGAAGACAAAGTGTGTCTGCACACTCATGTATCTTTTCCTTTAAGTATGTATTTTTCATTTCACTTAAAAGGGGAGCCATCTAAATTTGGAAATTTATCATTTGATAATGACATGTTTAGTTGTCTTTATATTATGACTTGTGTGTGTATCCTAATCCCAGTTGACTTATCTCTCTCTTACATTACTTGTTTTACTCTAAACATTCTTTAGTTACATCTTCAAAAGAAATTTATAACTCCCATGCATCTCGCACAAAATATTTCTCAATCATCATAAATTACATGTCCAAAACCTATCGATGAAGACCATGTTGTAATAAGATCATGGCCAACTTGTATAATCTCATTCTTACTCTCCGAATCTTTTTTATAACTTGATATTTTTCTTTAAGTCATTTCTTATTCTATAGGTCAACCTTAATGTGACAATTAACGTATGAAAGCATGTATTAACAATTTTAATACACTTATAACTCACCTAGATTTTCAACAGTTATTACAAAATACATTCCTAAAGCACTCAAGGTTATCCTCAATTCTTATAAAACAACATATCCTTAGGAAAAACCACTACTAGAGTCTAAAACACTCAAATCAGGTTCAAAAGTTTAACTTCCCCAACTACAAGTATGTTATATTTTTAAACACATGTAGTTTAATCTAGACCGTGAATACAACTTAAACATAGAATTTCATTCAAGATTAAACATTTTTAAGAATTCTAATAATGTCAAGATAAGACTATTTACAAGAAAGAGAGAACAAAACATTTAAAAGAAAATAAAAGCTCAAACCTCTCCCATGAAGGTTTAAATTTGTTTCAGATTTTGTGGATATCATTGATTAACTAAATGAAAGGCAAGAGTGGTTGTTTAAAGGAGGTTTTTCAGTGAAGAAATAGGTTCATCCAAAATAGTGTAATCCATGTTTGAATCTCATATTTGTTATTAAACTAAAACCAACTTTCTCACTTTTACTTTGAGTTTTCCACAAGTAGAAATTTTTAGCATGAGAAGTAAGTGTGTTTTGAGAAGGGAATAATGGGTTGCTTTTATGGATTTCATTTTTAGAAAAATTGTAAATTGTAAAAAATGTGGGATAATAAAGGAATAGGATTATAATTAATTAAATAGGATTTATATTCCCTTAAAATTAGATGGTAAGAAATGAAGCTTAATTAATCAATTGAAGATTAATTGATATGTCTAGATTAGTTTGTAAATCCTATTTAATGATGAATTTAAAAGGATTTAATGAGATTTAGAAAAATTGAGAGTGTTAGTACCCAAATATATATGTCCTAATTTCATCCCTTTTTCCAAGAGAAATCATTTCTCAAAGGATATGGATCAATAGGGTCTCAATTCTGAGGAGTATTCCTTTTTCATATCATAAGTGTTATGGCTGGATTAGATTATTGTGTAGTTGGTCTTACTTTCACCACAAAACATTCTTAAGTTCCACATACTTGAGGTACATTATAGATTGATTTGTTAATGCAAAGTTAGAATTTCATATGTGCTTCGCCAGAGTGCAAATATGATGAGTGTAATTTATCCCCGAAGCTTGGAGGGTAGATATTTCTGGAGTTGTATGGCCTAAACTGCTAAGTAAACTTTAAAGCTCCCCCGAAACTTTGATTCATCTTAGAGTCCCCGTCGTAAAAAATGGACAGGTGTTATCCACTTCCGGGTCCCACCCAGGAATGATCTAAGGACAATTCCTCCCCAACGTCCAAAAAGAGGCCCTTATTTAGTTGTTTAAAGTAAACTACATTTCATGATCTAAGTCCCAACTTACTTTTTTCCATTTCATATAATTTTCAAGTGTTGTTCCAGACCCGACTAGCTGATTTAAAGTAGAAAAAGGATAAAGAAATACAATTTCTCCTGGTTCGTAAAGGATGAGCAAAGTGACAAAGACTTTCTTATCTCTCCCATGTTTCTATGTAGTTGAGCATGACACACTATGAAATGAAGGCCATATCGAATGTCTGTTTCGAGGGTGTTGTTATTTTCAAGAGATGAAAAAATAAAAATGTGAGGATATACTTAAAATTAATAACAATTACACATATACATAAGAACAATTCAAAGTAACATTTATAGTAGAAAAATGGGGGTTCTATTTACGGAGGCCCATCATCCCTCCACTGTATAATGGTACAAAAAATAAAACTATAAAACAAGATACATTCTGATACATATAATATGGTGGCACGTATATTAAAATTCCATTGTTATAGTTACATTAAGGGGACCTCTAAGAAACTGTTCATGACGTCAGATGAAGTCCTCATGGGCCATGACACTGATGATGAACGGTATGTCCCCTGTCAGACCCCTCAACATCCCCTTCTCATGTAATTCAGGGATACTCATCCCTAGCCCATTCAAGATGTTGAACAGCTGTCTCCTCCACATAGGTGAGTTCACCCATTCATGCATACCAAGCACTCCCCTTTTGTATACTTTGGTGCGCCGACCTCTGGTCAAATGGACCTCTGGAACTGGGGTCACATAAAAAAGGTGTCAAGGAGGTATTTCCTTTTCTTTGATTGAAATGCATGTAGTCTAACCACAACTTGGATATCTTCCATGGCAGTTTCTAAAGTAGTAAGCCACTCCTCTATTCTACTCGTATGAAAATCTGAGGATGGACCTTTATTGTTTATTTCCTGATGTTGGGTGGAAAAGTGGAGCTTTATTTCCATAAGAGAAGGGACATAGTAGGATTTCATCAATTGCCAATTGTCATCATGAACACACCGAGAGTGATGATACCATTGATTCATCAAGGACTTGGGATCTAATTTGAACTCTAGGTGGACCAAGTAAAAATGCAAGGTTTGGAAAATAGGGAAAGAAGGACACATTTCAGCCAGGTGATTAATGAAGGACAATACCAAGTCATCTTCATGAAGATAATCCTAGGGATTGGCCCTAGAATTTGGTACACTAAAAATTTTGGTAATCAGGGCCTCATGTGAACTTGAGAGTTGGAAAAATTGGCCCATATTGGCCAACTCCTCCTCTAACAGAGTCACACTCAGGGAATACAAGACCATTGCTAATAATTTGAAAAGGATAGGTGACTATAGAGAAAGAGCTCATAAACCACTTAAATAGGCATCGCAATGGCTCTGATATGGCAAGGAAACTCAGTTCATTATTAATGCCATATCACATTTCAATTTTCATGCACGTATGGAGCTTAAATAAAGATCATTTATTTATGGGGAACGTGTCCCTGGAAGAGGATTAATTGCCCACATAATTCAAGAATGTCTTGTCACATTAACCAATCTGGCCACATCATGATTATACACATGTGGAAATTTTAAATGTTAAATGTGATATGACTTGGAAAATATTTTTTTGTGCCATTAATGACGTATGTAAGACACAACGGAAGTTAGCAAAATTGGTGGTTTTTTGTGAATAATCATGTGTACTTTTATGGCAGCCCTGAGTAATTGGGGGCAGTGACTGTTTGTTTGGGAATCTAAGCAATATGCTCTAAAACCCTAAAAAGATAAGGTGATATATAAGAAGCAAGGATATTAAGAGGATGAGGAGGGAATTTCTCTTCGAAAAGGGTGGGAAAATGGAGGGAGGCTCTTGGGGGGAGAAAAAATTTAGCAGGAATTTTCAGAGGCGTTACAAACTTGACAAAAGGACTATGTGGTGATGAAGGTTTTTCTATATGTGACCCAATTATCAGGAATTCATGTTAAGATGATTGCATATGTACATTCATTAACAGGATTTAAGAGCATTAATATATGTTTCCCTTGTCTTTTCCTAAGTTTTATGGTTTTTAACTAATGAATTCATTTGGATTCATGAAACTTCTTTTTTTCATGTTGCAAAATGATGTTTGAAAGAGAGTTATATGTGTCTTTTTGTTGTAATTATATGTGAATCATGGTTGTAATTAAATTTTAAACATATCCTACATTTTTTAGATCTCGTCTAGGAAAAGTGTGAGTATTTGATGTTTTCTGGGGGTGCCTAAAATCCTCACTTCTAAAGCCTGTAAAAATATCCATGTGGACTAAGTGGGATTTGGAGGTATGACTTTTAATTTCTTAGGGGTCCATTGATTAAGAATATTTAGCATGATATTGCATGAGATGATATTTCCTTAAATGTACTAAGCTAGATTGTCAGGAATTTAGGTATTTATTTTCCCATAGCTTTCCTTGCAAATCAATTTCCATACAAGGGGAACATTTACTTCCTTCACTAGCATTCATGTAGTAATAGGGAAAAACAACGGTTGGCCTTTTTTTCTTGGTTTCCCCCATTTCCATTCATAACTCTTTCCCTTTCTCTCCCTCCTTTTTGTCAAGATCCCATTCATCCTTACTAAAAAATCTAAAATAAATTTCAGCAAAATCTTAACTCATCTCACGGGTCCTAGATCACCTTGTTCATATTCAACTAACCCACCCATGAGAACACATTATCAATTCAATATATCTTGCTTGTTCTCATATTTGATCCAAATTCCCCCATTAGAATCTCACACATAATTTGTGCATTAAACTTTGGGACAAAATCTCAAGTTGGAATAACACTTTCCCTTCACGGTTTGCATCGGGTCCTCGATTGTCTACAACATTTAGTGACCATTCTTTTGAGCAAGTATTTTATTTAGTGGTTGCACCCACCTGATCTCCCCTTTTTGGAATTCTCATACTATCACCTCAACTCCATACCCCAAACTTTGTATTCCCCTGACCATACTCCTGGGTCCTCTCACCCTAACTTGGGCAGATTTAAAAGTAGCATAGATCACAACCGTACCCTTTGTTCGGGTACCTCCCTATCTTTACCTCGGTAAGGGTGGATGGGTGACTGGGGGGAAAAATTTCCCCTGCGAATAAGATGACACATCGTGAGGTTCCCCATCCATCACCCAGCCTCCACCACACATTCAAATCCCCTATCCCCTGGGGGTGTAAACCTAGGAGCCAACACCTTTCTGGTGTCATTTCTGGGGACTCAAATTTATGGTACTCATCTGGGTTCTTGATCTAGCATTATTTTGTTGATTCTCATGATATCTAGAAATGTGTTTTGATTAGTGACTTGTTTTTGTGATGTCATGCGATCTATTTTTCTATCTTTATTACTCTGGTGGTGACTTTGTTATCCTTTTGGTTATAGTAGACCAGTAGTTTTTCATTTTGATAAGGTTCGAATAAATACGTATCTTGTTTCAACTTTGTGTTGTGGTTACCATTGTGTCATCTATACTTTATATGATGAGCATTTCTTTGTAAGAGTTTGTTCTTGTGAAGCGTTCCATGGGTATTTATTATATTGGTGAGGGTTGTCTTTCTTCTAAAGTTCCTTTTAGGCCAGGTTCATTCAAACCCTTAGATTTTGAGAAAATATGTTGATACCCTCATCAAATCCCCGCTGGGATCAAACTCAAATTGCCTATGTTTAAAGGATATGGTAATATTTATGTTGAACAACATCTTGTTATGTTTGATGAAATGACTCATGAATACCAGGTAAGATATGAATTTATTTTTATGAAGCTATTTTTGTAAACACTGCAAGGAGATCCTAGAGACATGTTTAATTCTTTACCTCAAAGCTCTATTTATTAGTGGATAGAAATAGTGACTTTATTTATAGAACAATTCAATGATGACCCTACTTATTTATTTTGTGAATATGATGAAAATTCCTTAAACTCGGATGAAGGAAGAAGTTTCTTGTGTTTAAGGAATAAAGAAGATGACATGGCAGAACATGTTTCAAGTGTTAAGGTACTAATTGATGATTATATTAAGCAGAATGATCATGTTGATTTTTCTTGTGTCTAGTGTGACAACTGCTTTATGCCCCATGCCCCCTATATCGAGAACAATGTGCTACTTATTAACGATGAAAAATTCAGCATCAAAGAAAAGGATCTAGTATATGGGTTTGTAAATTAGAATCATGGGGTGTCTTTTATAACCTCATACTTACCCAAACAGTTGATGAATTATGGGATACTCTCTCTAGGGTATGTCAGAAGTTGACCAAATATTTTTATGAATTGGCTTTAGACATAGATTGCACTTCATTTTATCATAATCTTGTTTTGGTAAAGGATGAAATGAGTTCCAAATATAATGGAAGTATCCCCTCAATATAAGATAGATGTGTTTTGCTTTATATCATAGTGGAACATGAGAAACATATCAGACTATTGTATGAGTTTCCAGAAAACTAGAATGATGATGAGTTGATTTACCCATATGTATCTAAAGATGGTGTCATGACCTTGGTTAAAAGGGAGGCTCATTTATATAAAAATATTGAGATTGGTGTATCAATCAGTGAAAGGTATAAGGTTAGTGATTTGGTTTTGATCCCAAAAATTGTTTATAATGAATTGCATATGAAGCAACCCTTCAAAAAAAGATATTGATGTGTGTATGGATTTTTGTATCGCCTCCCCTCCTAGTAAGAAAAATGTAATAAAAATAGATGATCTCTTTTCAAAAACAGGTATGGCAGATGCAAGTAGAGGTGGGTATTTTGACCATTGTCTTGATGTATATGTCAGGTTTATAAATAATTGGATAAATGGATACTTATCTGCTTTGGAAAGAGAGAGTTTTATCATACATCTTAAGCAACACATGCAGGTCATTGGATTCATGTATAATGTGGTGTGTTGTGGAGAAGAAATTTTGTATGATTGGAATGTCCCTAAGGGGTGGAGCAGAGTTATGAGTTTGAATGGAGACATAAGTTTGTTCCTACAAGATGAGGGGTTCCTAGATGAAGGCAATCAGTTGATGACAAGTGTTTCAGTTGAAGTGATTATGATCATTTCCTTCAAGATTTTACACGGTAACTTGTGTATCCAAATGAAACAATGGCGTATTATGTGGGATCTCGGTGGACTATAATAGAAACTTATGGGTCCTAGGACCTTGATGGTTTGCTTATACATTGAATAGTAGTGTGCTTGGTCCTTTTTTAGGGTGTCTATGGTGTCTTGGTTGTTATAGATGATCTCTTTTTAGAAGCAGATATGGCATATGCAAGCAGAGGTGACTATGTTGACCATTGTCTTGATGTATATGTCAGGTTTTAAAAGAATTGGATAAATGGAGACTTATCTGCTTTAGAAAGATAGATTTTTATCAAACATCTTAAGAAAAAAATGCAGGTCATTCGATTGATGTATAATGTGGTGTGTTGTGGAGAAGAAAATATGTATGATTGGACTATCCCTAAGGGGCGAAGTAGAGTTACAAGTTTGAATGGAGACATAAGTTTTTTCCTAAAAAATGAGGGGTTCCTAGAAGATGGAAATCAGTTGATGACAAGTGTTTCAATTGAATTGATTGTGATCATTGCCTTTAAGGGTTAGCACGGTAACTTGTGTATCCGAATGAAATGATGGCATATTTAATGAGATCCCGATGGACTATGATAGAAATTTATGGGTCCTTGGACCTTGATGGTTTGCTTGTAAAGTGCATAGTGGTGTAATTGGTCCTTTTTTGAGATTTTGTGGTGTCTTGGTTGTTTTTTTTCTCTCATGGTGGTGTCTTGCATTTTTTAAATCATCCGTTGAATCTATTACCCAATGGATAGGAAACTAATCTTCTTCTTCCAGTATTGTTTTTTATGCTCTTTGGACACCCAAAAGGGGATTCCATCCCATAGTTGGAGCCGATGTTGGTACCCAAATATATTTGACCTAATTTCAGCCCTTTTTTGCCAAAATAAATCATTTTTCAAAGGAGATGGATCAATAGGGGCTCAATTCTTAAGAGTGTTCCTTTTTCATATCATAAATGTTATGGCCAGATAGATTATTGTGTATTTTGTCTTACTTTTGCCACAAAAAATTCTTAAATATTCCGCATACTTTAGGTACATTATGGATTGAATGGTTAATGCAAAGTCAACATTTTGGGTGTTCTTGGCCAAAGTTTGATTATGATGAGTGTAATTTATCCCTAAAGCCCAGAGGCTAGATATTTCTAGAATTGTATGGCCTAAACTACTAAATAAACTTTAAAGTTCCCCCGGAACTCCGATTCATCTTATATTCCCCATCATGAAAATGGGTATGTGTTATCCACTTCTGGGTCCCGCCTGAGAATGATGTAAGGACAATTCCTCCCCAACGTCTTAGAAGAGGCCCTTATTTAGTACTTTAAATTAAATTAAATTTTGGGATCTAGGGCCCAACTTACTTTTTTTGTCTTTAATATAATTCTCAAGTCTTGTTCTAGACCCAGGCAATTGATTTAAAGTAGAAAAGGGATAGATAAATAAAGTTTCTCCTAGTTCGTAAAGGATGAGCAAAGTGACAAATACATGCTTCTCTCTCTCATGTTTCTATGTAGTTAAGTGTGACACACTATGACATGAAAGCCAAATGGAATGTATGTTTCAAGGGTGTTCTTATTTCAAAGAGATGAAAACAAGAAAATGTGAGGATATACATAAAAATAATAACATTTGCACATTTACAGAATAAAAATTCAAAGCAACATTTATAGTAGAAAAAATGGGGTTCTATTTATGGGGCCACATCCCTCCAATGTAAAATGGTATGAAAAAATAAAAACAAAAAACAAGATACATTCTGATACATATAATATGGTGGCACGTATATTAAACTCCCATTGTTGTAGTTACATTAGTGGCACCTCTCAGAATCTGTTCATGACATCAGATGAAATCCTCATGGACCATGGTGTTGAAGGCAAATTGTGTGTCCCCTGCCATAACCCTCGACATCCCCTTCTCACGCAATTCATGGATACTTGTCCTTGGCCCATTCAGGATGTCGAATATCTCTCTCCTTTGGGCAGGTGAGTTCATCCATTCACACAAACCAAGCCTTCCCATTTCGTATGCTTTGGTGCACCGGCCTCTCATCAAATTGACCTTTGGAACTGGGGTCACATTGCAAATTTGATTTTCATAGAGGGCTTTCCTTTTCTTTGATTAAAATTCATGCAGTCCGACCACATCCTAGATATCTTCCATAGCATATTATAAACTAGCAATCCACTCCTTTGTTCTATTTGTATGAAATTATAAGGATGGACCTTTATTCTTTATTTCATGATGTTGGGCAGAAAGGTGTAGCTCTGTCTCCAGAAGAGAAGGGGCATAATAAGATTTCATCATTTTTCAATGGTCATCATGAACATGGGGATAGTGATGAGACCAGTGATTCCTCATGGACTTGGGATCTAATTGGAACTCTAGGAAGACCAGGTGAAAATGCATGGTTTGGAAAACACGGAAATAAGGACACATTTGGGCTAGACAATTAACAAAGGAGAATACCAAGGTAGTTTGATGAATACGAAACTTGAGGATTGGCCCTAGTATTTGGTACACTAAAAAATTGGTGAATCAAGGCCTCATTTGGCCCTGAGAATTAAAAACATTGGCCCATATGGTCCAACTCCTCCTCTGATGGACTCACGATCAGGGAAGATGAATCCATTACTAATAATATTGAAAAGGATAGGTGATGGAAGAGAAATAGCTTATAGACCGCTTAAATAGGCATGGTGATGGCTTTGACGTGGCAAGGAAATTCATTTCATTATTAATGCCATATCAAAATTTTATTTTCAAGTATGTTTGGAGCTTAAATAAAGATCAACTATTTATGGGGAACGTGTGGCCAGAAAAGGATTAATGGCCAGCACAATTCAAGAATGTCTTATCATATTAACCTTTTTGGCCACATCATGATTATACGCACATGGAAATTTTAAATGTTAAATGTGATATGACTTGGAAAATATTTGGTTGTGTCATTAATGACATATGTAATACATGGTGTTATTTGGGAGAATTCACGGCTATTTGTGAATAATCATGTGTATTTTCATGGCATCCTCGACTAGTTAAGGGCAATGATAGTTTGTTTGGGTATCTAATGAAAATGCTCTAAAACCCTAAAAATATAAGAAGCAAGAAGGAGATTAAGAGGATGGGGAGGTAATTTCTCTTGGTAAAGGGAAGAATAGTGGTAGGAAGCTCTTGGGTGGGAGAAATATTTTGTGGGAATTTGTAGAGGCATTGTGAACCAGAGAAAAGGACTATGTGGTGATGAAGTTATTTCTCTGTGTTATCCAATTATCAGGAATTTGTGTTAAGATGATTGCATATGTACAGTAATTAACAAGCTTTGAGAGCATCAATATATGCTTCCCTTGTCTTTTCCTAAGTTTAATGGTTTTTAATTGATGAATTCATTTGGATTCATGACAGTTCTTTTTGTTCTATTACAAAATGATATTTGAAAGAGAGTGATATGTGTCTTTTTGTTGTAATTTTGTGTGAATCATGGTTGTAATTCAATTTTAAACATATCCTGCATTTGTTAGATCTCTCTAGGAAAGGTGTGAGTATTTGATGTTTTCAGGGGTACCTAAAAGCCTCACTTATGAATCCTATAAAAATATCCATATGGACTAAGTGAGATTTGGGGTATGACTTGTAATTTCTTAGGGGTCCCTTAATCTAGACTAATTAGCATGATCTCGCATGAGATGATCCTGCCCTAGGTGTACTGAGTTGGATTGTCAAGAATTTAGGTATTGATTTTCCTAAAGCTTTCCCTACAGATTAATTTCTATGAGGGGCACATTTATTTCCTTCACCAACATTCATGTAGTAATAGGTACAAATGATGGTTGGCCTTTTGTTTTCTCATTTTCCCCCATTTCCCTTCATATCTCTTTCCCTCACTCTCCCTCCTTTCTCTCGAGATCCCCTTCATCCTTGCTGAAAAATCTAAAATAACTTTCAAAAAAACCTTAATTCATCTCATGGGTCCCAGATCGCCTTGTTCATATTGAACTAACCCACCTACAAGAACATGTTATCAATTCAATATATCTTGTTTGTTCTCACCTCCGATCAAAATTCCCCCATTACCAACTTGCACATAATTTGTGAATTAAAATTTGCATTAAAATCTCGGGTCATACTAACACTTTCCCTTCCTAGTCCACGTCAGGTCCTCGGGTGTCTATAACATTTAGTGACCACTCTTTCAAGTAAGCATTGTATTTAGTGGTTGCACTTGGCCCGATATCCCATTTTCAAATTTCTCATACTATCACCCCAAATCATCACCCCAAAATCCATATTCCCCTGACCGTATATTGGGTCCTCTCACCCTAACTTGGGCCAAGTCAAAATTAACAGGGATCAAATCCACACCCTTTGATTGGGTACCTCTCAATCACTCCCTCGGGAAGGTTAGATGGGCAACCAAAGGGAAAAATTCCCCCTAGCAATAAGACAACACATCGTTAGGGTCCCCCTCTTTTGTTTAGCCTCTATCGTACATCTGAATCCCCTCTCCCCTAAGGGTGTAAATCTGGGAGCCAACACATTTCTAGCGTCGTTTTCGAGGACTCAAATTTTTGTTACTCATATGGGTTCTTGATCTGACATTATTTTGTTGATTCTCATGATATTTTGAAATGTATTTTGATTAGTGACTTGTTTTTGTGATGTCATGCTATCTATTTTCTATATTTATTACTCTGATGGTGACTCCATTATCCTTTTGGTTGTAGTAGACTAGTGGTTTTTCATTTTGATAAGCTTTGACTGAATACGTATCTTGTTTTATCTTTGTGTGGTGGTTACCATTGTGTCATTTAGACTTTATATGATGAGAATTTGTCTTTAATATTGTGTTTCTCGTGAAGTGTTCCATGGGTATTTATGATATTTGTGAGGTTTGTCTTTCTTCTAAAGTTCCTTTTAGGAAAGGTTCATTCAAACCCTTGGATTTTGAGAAAATATGTGGATACCCTCATCAAACCCACGCTGGGATCATACTCAAATTGCCTGTGTTTCAAGTATATGGTAATAATTATGTGGAACAACATATTTTTATGTTTGAGAAAATGATTCATGAATACCAAGTAAGATATGAAGATATTTTATGAGGTTATTTGTGAAAACACTGCAAGGAAATGCTAGAGACTGATTTAATTCTTTACCTCAAAGATCTATTTATTCATGGATAGAAATGGTGAATTTATTTGTAGAACAATTTAGTGATGACCCTGCTTATTTATTTTGTGAATATGATGAAAAATCCCTATACTCGGATTAAGGAAGAATGTTCCTGTGTTTTAGGAATAAAGGAGGTAACATGGCAAGACATGTGTCAACTATTAAGACACTTATTAATGATTGTAATAAGCAGAATGATCAGGTTGATTTTTCTTGTGTCTGGTGTGAAAAATGCTTTATGCTCCATGCCCCCTATATTGAGGATAATGTGTTTGGTGTTGACGATGAGAAATTCACCATCAAATAAAAGGATCTATTACATGGGTTTGCAAAGCTGAATGGCAGGGTTTCTTCTACTAACCTCAGACTTACTCGAATAGCTGATGAATTATGGAATACTCTCTCTATGGTATGTCAGAAGTTTAAAAAATGTTTTGATGTATTGGATTCAAATATAGGTTGCACTTCATTTGATCATAATCTTCTTTTGGTAAAGGATGAAATTATTTCCAAATATAATGGAAGTATCCCCTCAAAATAAGATAGATGTGTTTTGCTTGATATAATAGTGGAACACGAGAAACATCTCACACTATTGTATGAGGTTCTAGAAATCCATAATGTTGATGATTTTATATCCTCGTATGTCCTTGAAGATGGTTTCATGACCTTGGTTAAAAAGGATGATCATTTATATAATAATAATGAGAGTGTTATATCAGTCAATGAAAGGTATAAGATTAGTGATTTTGTTTTGATCCCAAAAAATGTTGATAATGAGTTACCTATGAAGTAAGGAATACAGGTCAGTTCCTTCCCTTTTAAAAATGACACTAATGTGTGTATGGATTTTGGTGTCATCCCCCTGCCTATTAAGAAAAATGAAATAAAAATAAATTATCTCTTTTCAGAAGGAGGTATGGCATATGCAAGAATAGGTGAGTATGTTGACCATTGTCTTGATGTTTATGTTGGGTTTAAAAATAATCTGAAAATAGAGACTTATCTGCTTTGGAAAGAGAGATCTTTATCAGACATCTTAAGCAACACATGCAGGTCATTGGATTGATGTATAATGTGGTGTGTTGTGGAGAAGAAACTATGTATGATTAGACTGTCCCTAAGGGTCAGAGTATAGTTACATGTTTGAACGGAGACTTAATTTTATTCCTACAATATGAAGGGTTCCTAGATGATGGCAATCAATTGATGACAAGTGTTTTAATTGAAGTGATTGTGATCATTGCCTTCAAGATATGACATGGTAACTTGTGTATCCAGATGAAATGATGGCCTATTATATGGGATCTTAATTGAATATGATAGAAATTTTTGGGTCCTTAGACCCTGATGGTTTACTTGTACAGTGTATAGTGGTGTGCTTGGTCCTTTTTTGGGGTTTTTCTTGTGTCTTGGTTATTGGTTTTTTTCTCTCATGGTGGTGACTTGCATTTTCAAAATCATTTGTTGACTCTATTTCCCAATAGATAGGCGATTGATATTCTTCTTCAAGCATTGTTTCTAATGTTCTTTGAACACCCGTAGGGGGATTCCATCCCCTTTTGGAGTCAATGTTTGTACCCAAATATATATGTCCTAAGTTTAGCCCTTTTTTCCAAGATAAATCATTTCTCAAAGGAGATGGATCAATAAGGGCTCAATTCTGAGGAGTATTCCTTTTTCATATCATAAGTGTTATGGATGGATAGTTGATTATGCAGTTGTTCTTACTTTCACCATGAAAAGTTCGTAAATGTTCCGCATATTTGAGGTACATTATGGATTGAATGGTTAATGCAAATTCAATATTTCAAGCGTGCTTGACCAAAGTGTGAATATTATGAGTGCAATTCATCCCTAAATCTTGGAGACTAGATATGTTGGGAGCTTTATGGCCTAAACTTCTAATTAAACTTTAAAGTTCCCCTAGAACTTTGATTTGGCTTATATTCCCCATCGTAAAAATGGCCAGGTGTTATCCAATTTTGGGTCCCACCTGGGAAGGATATAAGGACATTTCATCCCCTAAATCTAAGAAGAGGACATTATTTAGTTGTTTAAAGTAAATTACATTTCAGGATCCAGGGCCCAACTTACTTTTTTCTGGCTTTAATATCATTTGAAAGTGTTGTTCTAAACCCAGCCAACTAATTTAAAGTAGAAAAATGATAAATAAATACAGTTTCTCTCGGTTCGTAAAGGATGAGCAAAGTGAAAAAGACCATCTTTTCTCTCCCATTTTTCTATGCAGTTTAGTGTGACACACTATGACATGAATTCCAAATGGAATGTTTGTTTCAAGGGTGTTCTTATTTTCAATAGATGAAAACAAGAAAATGTGAGGATATACTTTAAAATAATAAAAGTTGCACATATATAGAAGAACAATTCAAAGCAACATTTATAGTAGCAAAATGGGGGTTCTATTTATGGGTCCCCAGCCCTCCACTATATAACAGTATGAACAAAATAAAAACAAAAAACAAGATACATTACGATACATATAATATGGTGGCACATATATTAAACTTCCATTGTTGCAGTTACATTAGGGGTACCTCTCAAAAACTGGTCACAACGTCGGATGAAGTCTTCATGGGCCACAGTGCTAAAGATGAATTGTATGTCCCCCTCCAAAAAACTTGATATCCCCTTCTAATGTAATTTATGGATACTCATCCTTGGCATATTCAGGATGTTGACCAGCTCTCTCCTTTGCGAAGGTGAGTTAGCCCATTCATGTAGGCCAAGCCCTCCCTTTTGTATACTTTAGTGCATCATAACCTCTAGTAGGATAGGCCTCTAGAACTGTGGTCACATCAAAAATTTGGGTTGTCAAGGAAGGGATTTCCCTTTCTTTGATTAAAAATCATGTAGCCCAACCATAGCCTGGATATCTTCCATGGTAGATTATAAAGCAACAAGCAGCTCCTCTGTTTTTATCATATGACAATCTGAGGATGGACCTTCATTGTTTATTTCCTGATGTTGGGTGAAAACGTGGAACTTTGTTTCTAAAATATAAGGGGCATAGTTATATTTCATCATGTACTAATGGTCATCATGAACACGTGGATAGTGATGAGACCAGTGATTCCTCAAGGACTTGGGATCTAATTGGAACTCTGGGTGGACTAGGTGAAAATGCAGGGTTTGGAAAATAGGGAAAGAAGGACACATTTCAGCCAAACAATTAACGAAGGAGAATATCATGGTAGTTTGATGAAGACAATCCCATGGATTGGCTAGAGAATTTGGTACACTAAAAACTTGGTGAATCAAGGCCTCATTTGGCCCTAAAATTTAATAAAATCGGCCCATATGGGCCAATTCCTCCTCTGATGGATTTTCACTTAGGGAAGATGAAGCCATTGCTAATAATATTGAAGTGAAAGGGGATGACAGAGAAGGAAAGTTTTGAAAAAGCAGAAAAATCTAATAGTGACCAGGTAAACTTAAATAGGCATGGTGGTGGCATGTGACATGGAAAGGAAATCATTTCACTATTAATGCCATATCTAATTTCAATTTTCAGGTACATGTGGAGATTAAATAAAGATCAATTGTTTATGGGGAACGTGTCACTGGAAAAGGATTAATTTCCTGCCACAATTCAACAATGTCTTGTCATATTAACCTTTCTAGCCACATCATGATTATACACACGTGGAAATTTTAAATGTTAAATGTGATATGACTTGAAAAATATTTGGTTGTTTCATTAATGACGTATGTAAGACATGGCGGCAATTGGCAGAATTGGTGGCCACTTGTGAATAATCGTGTGTATTTTTATGGTGGCCCCGAGCAGTTGGGGTAGTGACAGTTTGTTTGGGTATCTGAGGAATATGCTCTAAAACCCTAAAAAAATAAGGTGATATATAAGAAGCAACAAGGGCATTAAGAGGATGAGGAGGGATTTTCTCTTGAAAAAGGGAGGAAAATGGAGGGAGGCTCTTGGAGGTGAATTTTTGGTGGGAATTTATGGAGGCATTGCGAACCAGAGGGAAGGACCATGTGGTGATGAAGGTTTTTTTCTCTATGTGACTCAATTATCAGAAATTTGTGTTAAGATGATTGCATATGTACAATCATTAACGGACTTTGAGAGCATTAATATATGTTTCCCTTGTCTTTTCCTAAGTTTAATGGTTTTACCTGATGAATTCATTTGGATTCATGATACTTATTTTTGTCCTGTTGCAAAATGATGTTTGAAAGAGAGTGATATGTGTCTTTTTGTTATAATTCTTTGTGAATCATGGTTATAATTCAACTTTAAACATATGTTGCAATTGCTTAGATCTCATCTAGGAATGGTGTGAGTATTTGATGTTTTCTAGGGGTACCTGAAAGCCTCATTTCTGAAGCTTGTAAAAATCTCCCTGCGGACTAAGTAGGATTTAGGGGTATGACTTGCAATTTCTTGGGGGTTCCTTACTCAAGACTATTTAGCATGATCTCACATGAGATGATCCCGCCTTAGGTGTACTGAGTTGGATTGTTAGGAATTTAGATATTGATTTTCCTAGAGCTTTCCCTATAAAAACATTTCCATATAAGGGGCACATTTATTTCCTTCACCAACATTCATGTAGTAGCAAAGACAGATGATGGTTGGCCTTTTGTTCTCTCAATTTCCCCCATTTCCCTTCATGGCTCTTTCCCTTTCTCTCCCTCCCTTCTATCAAGATCTCCTTCATCCTTACCAAAAATCTTAAATAATTTTTGGACAAAACCTTAACTCATCTTACGAGTCTTAGATCTCCTTGTATCCATATTTAACTTCACCCACATTGGGAGAACATGTTATCAACTCAATATATCTCGCTTGTTCTCACCTTCGATCGTAAAGTCCCCCATCACTAGATTACACATAATTCATGAATTAAACTTTGGGTACAAAATCTTGGGTCATACTAACAATTTCCATTTGTGGTCCATACGTCAATGGGTCCTTAGGTGTCTACAACATTTAGTGACCACTCTGTTTCGAGTGAGAATTATATTTAGTGGCTGCACCCAGTTCTGATCTGTCCCTTTTCGGAGTTCACAGACTATTAACGCCCCAACTTCTATATTTCCTTGAATGCACTCTCAAGTCCTCTCACCCTTGTCTTGGGCAAAGTCAAAAGTAGTAGGGATCATAGCCACACCCTTTGTTTCGGGTACCTCCCCATCACTCCATCAAGAAAGGGTGGATGGGAGACTAGAGGGAGAACTTCCTCTTGGCTATAATATGACACATCGAGAGGGTCCTCATCTATCATCCAACCTCCACCACACATGTGAATCCCCTTTCCCCCAGGGGTGTAAATATAGGAGCCAACACCTTTTTGGCTTCGTTTTCATGGACTCAAAATTATGGTACTCATAGGGGTTCTTGATCTGACATTCCTTTGTTTCTCATGATATCTGGTAATGTGTTTTAACTCGTGACTTTTTTTTTTCATGTCATATGATTTATTTTTCTAGATTTATTACTCTAGTGGCGACTCTGTTTTGCTTGTGGTTGTAGTAGACCAACGATTTTTCATTTTGATAAGGTTTGACTAACTATATGTATCTTGTTTTATCTTTTTTTGGTGGTTACCATTGTGTCATCTAGACTTCATGTGGTGATAATTTCTCTGTAAGATTTCATTTCTTGTGAAGTGTTCCATGGGTATCCATGATAGTTGTGAGGGATGTCTTTCTTCTAGAGTTCCTTTTAGGCCAAGTTCATTCAAAACATTGGATTTTGATAAAATATCTAGATACCATAATCAGATCCCCATTGAGATCATACTCATATTGCCTGTGTTTTGAGGATATGACAATACCTCTCTGAAACAACATCTTTCATGTTTGAGGAAATGATCCATGAATACCATGTGTGATATGAAGATATTTTTATGAGGCTATTTATAAAAAACACTACAAGGAGATGCTAGAGACTAGTTTAACTCTTTACCTTAGAGCTCTATTTATTCATGGACAGAAATGGTGATTTTATTTGTAGAACAATTTAGTGATGACCCTGTTTCTTTCTTTTGTGAATATTATGAAATTCCTTATACTTGGATGAAGGAAGAAGTTTCATGTGTTTTAGAAATAAAGGAAATGACATGGTAGGACATTCATCGGCTATTAATGCACTAATTGATGATTGCATTAAGAAATATGATCACGTTGATTTTGCTTGTGTCTGGTGTGACAATTTATTTATGCCCCATGCCCCCTATATTGAAGAAAATGTTCTTGGTGTTGATGATGATAAATTGGACATAAAAAATAATAATAAATTACCTAGGTCTTAAAAGAAGAATGGTGGGGTGTCTTCTAATAACCTCATACTTATCCAAACAACTGATGAATTCTGTGATACTCTCTCTACGGTATGTCAGGAGTTGACTAAAGGTTTTGATACATTGTATTTAGACATAGGTTGCACTTCATTTGACCATAATATTGTTTTGTTAAAGGATGAGATGATTTCTAAATATAATGGAAGTATCCCCTCAATATAATACATATGTGTTTTTCTTGATATACTAGTGGAACATGAAAAACATCTCAGAATATCATATGAGTTTATAGAAAACCAAAATGTTGATAAGTTGATAGTATCACATGTTCCTAAAGATGGTGTAGTGACTTTGGATAAAAGGGAGGATCATTTATCTAATAATAGTGAAAGGTTTTTTTTCATTTAAAGAAAGGTATAAGGTTAGTGATTTGGTTTTGATCACAAAAAATGTTGATAATGAGTTACCTATGAAGAAAGGGATACAAGTCCATTCCTTCCATTCAAAAAACGATACTGATGTGTGTATGGAGTTTGGTTTTAGCCCTTCACTTGCTAATAAAATTGCAATAGAAATAGATGATCTCTTTTTAGAAGCAGGCATGGAAAATGCAAACAAAGGTGAGTATTTTGACCATTTTCTTGATGTATATGTCAAGTTTAAGAAGAATTAGATAAATGAAGACTTATCTACTTTGGAAAGAGATAGGTTTATCAGACATCTTGAGAAACACATGCAGGTCATTGGATTGATGTATAATGTGGTGTGTTATGAAAAAGGGATTATGTATGACTGTACTGTACTAAAGGTGCAAAGAGGATTTACGGGTCTGGAAAGAAACACGCATTTTCTCCTACAAGATGAGGGGTTCCTAGATGATGGAAATTAGTTGATGACAAGTGATTCAGTTGAAATGATTGTGATCATTTCCTTTGAAAGATGACATGATAACTTATGTGTCTGGATGAGATGAAGGCATATTATTTGGGTTCTCGGTGAACTATGATGGATATTTTTTGGGTCCTTCGACCCTGGTGATTTACTTGCATAGTGTATAGTTATTTGATTTTTCCTTTTGGGGTTTCTATTGGTGTGTGCTCTCATGGTGTTGAATTACGGTTTTCAAAATCATCTTTTGATTCTATTTCCCAATGGATAGGAGATTAATCTTCTTCTTCTGGTATTATTTATGGTGTTCTTTGGACACTTGCAGGGGGAGTTTATCCCTGAGATGGACCTGATGTTAGTACCCATATATATCTATCCTAATCTCAACCCTTTTTTCCATTTTAAAATCATTGATCAAAGGGAATGGATCAATAGGGGTTCAATTTTGAGGAGTATTTTTTTTTTTCATATCATAACTGTATATGGTCAGATGGATGATTATGTAGTTGGTCTTAATTTTTCCGTGATAAGATTTCTTGAAGATTCCCCATATTCAAGGTACATTATAGTTTAAATGGTTAATGTAAAGCCAGGATCTTAGGCATACCTGGCCAAAATGTGAATATGATGAGTAGAATTTATCCCCGAGGCCCATAGGCTAGATATTTTTGGAGTTTTATGGCCTAAATTGCTAAGTAAATTTTAAAGTTCCCCCAGAACTCCAATTCAGGTTATATTCCTCCATCGTAAAAATGGACAGGTGATATCCACTTTTGAGTCCCACCTGGTAATGATCTAAGAAAATTTCCTCCCCACTGTCCTAGAAGAGGTCATTATTTAGTTTTTTGAAGTAAATTACATTTTAGGATTCTAGGCCCGAATTACTTTTGTCTGGATTTAATAAAATTTGCAAGACTCATTTCAGACCCAACCTGTTGATTTAAAGTATAAAAAGGATAAAGAAATACAATTTCTCCCGGTTCATAAAGGATGGTTAGAGTGATAAAGACCTACTTCTCTCTCCCATGTTTCTATGTAGTTAAGTGTGACACACTATGACATGAAGGCCAAATGGAATGTATGTTTTGAGGGTGTTCTTATTTCCAAGAGATGAAAACAAGAAAATGCGAGGATATACTTAAAAAAAATAACAATTGCACATATACAGAAGAAAAAATCAAGGAAACATTTATAATAGCAAACTGGGGGTTCTATTTATGGGGGCCCAACCCTCCACTGTATAACTGTAAAAAAAAAAAAAAAAAAAAAAAAAAAAAACAAGATACATTTTGATACATATAATATGGTGACACGTATATTAAACTTCCATTACTGGAGTTACATTAGGGGTACGTCTCAGAAACTAGTCACGACACCGGATTAATTCCTCATGGGCCACGGAATTGAATACGAACTGTATGTACCCCATTAGACCCCTTGACATCCCCTTCTCACACAATTCAAGGATACTCATCCTTGGCCCATTTAGCATGTCGACCAGCTCTCTCCTATGTGTAGGAAATTTCACCCATTCACGCAGACAAAGCCCTCTCATTTTGTATGCTTTGGTGCATTGGCCTTTGGTCAGATGGACCTCTTGAATTATGGTCACATCACAAATTTGGGTGTCAGGGAGGGCTTCCCTTTTATTTGGTTGAAATGCATGCATTCTGACCACAACCTAGATATCTTCCATGGTAGATTCTAAAGTAGCAAGCCACTCCTCTATTCTTCTCGTATGACAATCTGAGGATGGACCTTCATTGTTTATTTCTTGATGTTGGGTGGAAAAGTGGAGCTCTGTTTCTAAAAGAGAAGGGGCATAGTAGGCTTTCATCATGTGTCAATGGTCATCATGAACACGTGGATAGTGATGAGACCAGTGATTCCTCGAGGACTTGGGATCTAATTAGAACTTTGGGCTGACTAGGTTAAAATGTAGGGTTTGGAAAATAGGGAAAGAAGGACACATTTAGGTCAGGTGATTAACGAAGGACAATACTAGAGTAGTTTGATGAAGACAATCCCCGAGATTGGCCCTAGCATTTGGTACACTTAAAACTTAGAAAATTAGGGCTTCATTTGGCCTTGAGAGTTAAAAAAATTGGACCATATGGGCCAACTCCTCCTCTGAAGGACTCGCGCTTAGGGAATACAAATCCATTGTTACTAATATTCAAAAGGATAGGTGATGGAAGGGAAAGAGCTAATAGACACTTAAATATACATGGTGATGGCTCTAACGTGGCAAGGAAAGTCATTTCATTATTAATGCCATATCAAATTTCAATTTTCATGTGTGTGTGGAGCTTAAATAAATATCAATTGTTTATGGGGAATGTGTCCCGGTAAAAGGATTAATTGCCCACACAAATCAAGAATATCTTGTCACATTAACCTTTCTAGCCACATCATACACGTGGAACTTTTAAATGTTAAATGTGATATGACTTGGAAAATATTTGACTGTTTTATTAATGACGTATGTAAGACATGGTGGCAGTTGGTAGAATTGGTGGTTGTTTGTGAATAATCATGTGCAGTTTCATGGTGGCCCCGAGTAGTTGGGGGCAATGACAGTTTGTTTGGGTATCTTATGAATATGCTCTAAAATCATTAAAAGATAAGGTCATATATTAGTGGCAAGAAGGAGATTAAGAGGATGAGGATGGATTTTCTCTTGGAAAATGGCGGAAAAGTTGTGCGAAGCTCTTTGGGGGGAGAAAAAAATTGTGGGAATTTGTAGAGGCATTGCAAACTAGAGAAAAGGAATATGTAGTGATGAAGGTTTTTCTCAATGTGACCCAATTATCAAGAATTCATGTTAATATGATTACATACGTACAATCATTGACGGGATTTGAGAGCATTAATATATGTTTCCCTTGTCTTTTCTTAAGTTTAATGGTTTTTAACTAATGAATTCATTTGGATTCATGACACTTCTTTTTGTTTTGTTACAAAATGATGTTTGAAAGAGAGTGATATGTGTATTTTTATTGTAATTATGTGTGAATCATGGTTGTAATTCAATTTTAAACATATCCTTCATTTTTTTAGATCTCGTCTAGGAAAGGAGTGAGTATTTGATGTTTTCTGGGGGTATCTGAAAGCTTCACTTCTAAAGCCTATAAAAATCTCCCTGTGGACTAAGTGGGATTTGGGGATATGACTTGTAATTTCTTAGGTTTCCCTTAATCTACAATATTTAGCATGATATCGCATTAGATGATACTTAGGTGTACTGAGATGGATTGTCATGAATTTAGGTATTGATTTGCCTAGAGCTTTCCTTGCAAACCAATTTCCATACAAGGGGTGCATTTATTTCCTTCGCCAACATTCATGTAGTAATAGGTACAAATGACGGTTGGCCTTTTCTTTTCTCGTTTTCCCCCATTTCCCTTCATATCTCTTTCCATTTCTCTCCCTCCTTTCTATCGAGATCCCCTTCATCCTTACTAAAAAATCTAAAATAACTTTCAAAAAAACCTTAATTCATCTCGTGGGTCCTAAATGAATTTTTTCATATTCAACTAACCCACCTAGGAGAATACATTATCGATTCAATATATCTTTCTTGTTCTCACCTCCTATCCAAATTCCCCCATTACCATCTCGCGTATAATTTGTGCATTAAACTTTTGGATAAAATATTGGGTGGGACTAATACTTTCCCTTTGCAGTCTGCGTCGGGTCCTCGGGTGTCTATAGTGTTTAGTGACCACTCTTTCAAGTGATCATTTTATTTAATGGCTGCACACGGCCCGATATCCCCTTTTTGGAGTTCTCATACTATCACCTTGAGTTCATGCCCTAACCTTCATATTCCCCTGACTACACTCCTGGGTCATCTCACCCTGACTTGGGAAGAGTTAAAATTAGTAGGGATCACAGCTGCACCCTTTGTTTGGGTACCTCCCTATCACTCCCTCGGGAAGGGTGGACGAGTGACCAGAGGGAATACTTCCCCCCAACAACAAGATGACACATCATGAGGATTCCCCTCCGTCACCCAGCCTCTACCACACATCTAAATCCCCTATCCCCCAAGGGTGTATATCTAGGAGCCAACATAGAGCTAGATTTAATTGATAAAGGGTCATTAAGTGAAAAAAAAACATTAATTAATTAATATTGGGGAGCAAGGGTAAGGAGGTGTAAGAGCGGGAGCAGATATTTTGAATTCTCGTGAGGTGTGGGAACTTTCTATAGGCTCTGAAGATCCAGATGGGAATCCTAAATCAGAAGACCATCATGTTGTTTTTCCTGGAAAGAATGTGGCTGAGGGGCCCCCAGTGGGTCTCACGTGTGTCAAGAGGTTGCTTGGGAAAAATATGGGCAAGGAGGCCTTAGAAGGATTGGATCTAATCAAGGAAAAGGGGTTCTTTTCCCTTCGGGTACCAGAGATTTTTATAGATAGAGCAAAGGCCTCCATGGATAACTCTTTTTTTGCTAAATTTTTGGGTGTAAGGCCCAACATTGATTTGTTTCATAGTTGGGCCAAGAGGAGGTGGGTGACTAATGGGTCCATTGATGTAACATCTTATTCTAATGGATACTTCTTGGTCACCCTCCCACATAATTAAAATGTGATTAAGATCCTTTCAAAGGATCCATGGTTCATAGGAAAGTCCCATGTGGTAATCTATAAATGGAAGTCGGTCTTTAATCCTTATGAAAAAATATTTTCTGAGTTTCCCATCTAGGTAAGATTGGTTGGGTTTCCTCTAGATTTTTGGGAACCAGAAGTACTAATGGCAATCACTAAAAATGCAGTCACAAAATCATGCACTTTAGACATTATTTAGTCATGGTCTCATACTATTATTCATATGGTTTTTTAGTGCATAAAGTACTAATTAACCCATTTCCTTTGACCATTTTACTTTTCTTTTTTTCGTCACTTCCCACCTTCTACATCCATTTTCCCAATCAGTTCTTCCATTTAGTGTCATTTTATCTTTGACTGGGGCACCTGGCCCCATCCTAGGGTACCTTGAGCCTTACTACACTTTCCCACCACTTCTTGAGAACTTTCTAGCCATTTGAGTTTCCTACCTTTTTAGTGGTTGGCCTTTTCAGGGTTAATTATGAAATTAGAACAAGAGAACCATACAAATATAAAGTTATGAGACCATAATGAGGGACCAAGCACTAAGCACTACTATCATCACCTAAGTTTACATCTATCAAAGGCTCGATTTGTAACCATATAGATCCATCACAAGGCACAAGGCTAGTTTATCTGTATCACATTGCATAGCAGGGAAGCTTATTTTATTCCATCCACTATTTTATTACATTTCTAAACATGGTTATTACTCGCTACTTTCATAAAGTGCGACTAGCACAAGAGTATCTAGGGAAAGATTACACACACACACATAGAACTACACTAGGTCTGAGATGTAGTTCAACGCTTGGTTAGTAAGTCCAATATTGTGGCCGTTGTGGACAATCCAACCCCTTCATATGCATCTTTCTTTTTTTAGGGGTTTGATGCTTGTCTTGGGGTTTTATAGGTCTCATCTTCATCACTGATTTCCAGTGACATATTACGTAGTCCACCAAAGCTAGTACGACAAAAAGTGAAGGTAGGAGATCATTCAGGGACACCTCAAAGGAAGGTTGCAGATGTTTTTCACAAACTATGGCACCTAGTTCTCAAACTAGGGCACCCACAGGCACCCATGTCCCTCTCCAGGAACCCCAGTCCAACCTACTATTCTAGATCTTTAATTTTTTTATCTTATGTGTGTTCGTTCTGACATTTTTTTAATCCAATCTACACTGTGACATATTCCCAACATATCCCTGAATCAGCTAAGCTCTTCCTAACCCTCTTTTCTCATTAGGGTTTCACATTTCTACCTGCTTCGTGGCTTGGGTTACTTTCTTTATTTACTTATCTGTTATTAACCATATTTCTTTGTATCATATTAACTTAGAAATATTTCAATTTTAGTTAATAATTTTGGTGAACCCGACCTTCAAATACACTTTCTTCTTGGGCCTTTTCTTTGTATGCCCGTCACTTGTAGTGGTTGTTTTGGGTATTTTCAATATTGTGAGCTTCCTTCATTGACTCGTAGGGTTTCCAAACCAATGGTTGATATCCCTACTTCTATATCTACCACTGACAACCCTTTGAATAATTCACACAATGTTCCTCTCCATGAAATAGAAATGTCTGATAGTGAGAATTCCTATGATGAAGACACTAATGTCGACCAAGATCAAATTAACACTATTACTGATTTTTGAGAAGCTTTTTGTGGTATCCCACACATCTTCCATAAATCCTACATTCTTTGATTTCTACTAAGAATTCTCATGATGCTTCTATCTCTATAGTTTCTCCTTCTTTGGCTCCTGTGGTTTCCACCCCACCCATTTATGTCCCATCTTCCATTCCTACTACTATCACTCTCGTAATTCACCCTAGCACACATAGCATGTAGCTTGGCTCTTCTTATAATACCTTTGATCTAACTTCCCTGTATCACGATTTGAAAACTCAAATTCATCAACTCCAGATTGCTACTTCTCACGAATCACCATATTTAGACTCTACATCATTGTTGCATGCTCCTTTTGCACCTATTATATCTACCTATCCCTTACCACCAAACTTCATTTCTCAAAAATTACCCATCTTTAAAGGCCATAGCAACCCACAAGAACATCTTCATGATTTTCACATAGCATGCCCAGACTATGTGGATGACTCTACAGTACTAGTGAAGATTTTCCCTCATATCTTACAATATTATGCAATGCATTGGTTTTATGAGCTACCTATCCATTTGGTACACTCTTTCATGCATCTCGTTGATGCTTTTCTCATTCACTTTTCCATTAGCATCAGCTCTAAGGTCTCTTATGCTCAACTTGCACAACTCAAACAAGGATCTAATGAACACTTAGTGGATTATGTCTTGCGTTATAAAAACAATTTAGCCAAGATGTCCAATATGTTTGCGGATGTTGAGCTTTAGGATTTATTCATTCAGAGTATTTTACCACCACTTCAGGAGAGTGTTCTCTTTGAGACTTCTTCTTCCTTCGATCAACTCTATCATACTCTTAAGCTACGTGAAACCAATCTCCTAGCTATAGGCAAGCTTAAGTATCAGGAACAAACATCATCATCCACGTGTTTTTCAAGTAAGTCAACATTCAAGCCATCTATGACTAAACCATCTAATACAAAATTCACTGTCAACGCAGTCTCTACTACTAACTTCAATCACAACCACACCGACGTCCATTCACTAAGTTTAGTGTTCCCCAATGTATTTTATAACCACAACTTGTCAAAAGTAACCTCATCACGCCACCCCCTCCACTATAAATTGAGCCATCTTGACCAAAAGGGCATAATTTCGATGAACACTCCCATTGTGACTATCATTAGTGTGTATGAAAATCCAATGATCATTTTTACCGACTACGATATCTCATTCAAGATTTGATTGACAATGGTAAAATTGAGCTTCCAGAACATGCAACATCTCCACCTCTCAATGAAAATAATAAGCTCAAAATCTTTAATAACCCTCTACCCAAACATGATACAAAAACAACTGACCTATCGGCTAATTATGTCTGCCATACAATATCTCCTCCTTCTTCAGGGGCCCTTGAATTTTAGTTACACATATTGATGCTTCACCACCAGTCATCTCTTTTTCTAACCACCGACTATCATGCAACTTTTACATCTAATCACCTACATATCAAAGCTTCTATTGGATCAATCCCCATCAATAATACTAAGGTTGACCCATATTTTCCTATTAGTGCATGTTCTATTCCATTTCTTCATGCCATTGGTTACCCTCCATCACAAATTGAATACCCTCTAAAGAAACCATATGGTGTCGTCAAACTACATGTTTCAGTTGGTCCTCTGACTTTACTTGTCCCTTTCCTTTTTGGGCAATCAATCGACGGTTATGAGATGCTACTTGGGCTCAATTGGATTTGTAGTTCTCAATCTATTATCTTTAAGAATCATTTGTGACTCAAATTCATTCATAAAAACTAGGTTATTTCTATTGACAGTGTACCCCCATCCATTACGTGGTTGTCATCTTCTTGAGCATCGATTCACACATCTTCCACTTTGTCTAGCATATTGCAATATGTGTTGTTAAAATCGCAATCTACTCCTAGTTCACCTACTCATAAACCTTTTGTGCAACCACACTGCTCCATTAGTCCTACACATCAGCATAGGCCCATTCCTAGGGTGGTTACTACATCTCGACGTAGGTCACCACCTTGTTTCATTCCACTTAGGATTCCATCATCTCCCCGCTTCACTTTACGTAGATCTCCATTTCCTATGCATTTTTTCACACCACATAATTCATCATATATTCATCCATCGCATGCACATTGAATTCACTCATCCGCACAATGTTTACCTACTATACCACCATTACTAGCACATGGTCATACACTTTCATCATCACAATGTTTACCTACTATACCACCATTACTAGCACATGGTCATACACTTTCATCATCATCATAGGACGGACCTTTTTCCTTCATTGTCATTGGATAGCTCATTCACTCACACACACTTGGGGAGCATACCATTCACACACACCCCTCTCTCATATTAGCACCAATGCATCGCTCATATTGGCATTATCATTCATCAATCTCTTTGCATAGGCTTATTCATCTACACTTTAGTATTGTCATTACCCGATGACACACTCTTGTGCTTCGGTTCACACTTGACTGTTGAGAGCTACAGACTACACATGAACCCCACATACTGCACATACTACACATTGCGTCTCTTTACATACCTTATAGTACATGTCACTTTTTACATCTTACTTATCCTACATCATTAGTGTTTCTACATTTGTGCATCTATACATTATACATACTCTACACATCATACTAGTATTCATCACATATGTGTCACACTCCCATTGTCTACGAGTCTAGCATCATATACTACTCATCCTACATACTACATATTGGGAACTATCACACTATTAGGCTATCTACACATCTTGTATTGAATTCTATATGGCGCACATTACACCTTACACATCACATGGTCGTCCCTCATTACCGCATATACTACATAAATCTTCTTCTACGCATTGCAATCACTACCTTATGACGCACTTTAGTTCCTTGGTCCATACTCAACTGCTGGGGGTTTACAAATCAAATGGACCTTATCATAATCACACGATCATTAGTCATCCTTTTATCATACAACATTCCCATGTTAATGACATACATTATAGGCTAAATGGTCACTTATCCCTTCATCTTGTAGTGGTATACACTATAGGCTACATCACCACTCCCCCTATTCATATGGTAGTGATATACATTTTAGGCTACATCATCACTCCTTTGCTCATCTTGTCATGATATATGCTTTAGCCATAGGGTTACATACACACTTCATCACTAGGTAGCATATTATCACTACACATACACACTCATCACAAAGCATTAGACACACAACACACATAATTTGACCATTTTCCGATGACACACTCTCGTTTACAGTTCATTCTTGATTGTTAAGGGGAAAATAATTGAACTTCATTGCATATAATTCCATTGACTCAAGGCGCACGTGGATCCTATCATCCATATTACATTCCATTTCATCCATCCACGGCATATTGCATATCTTGGTTACTTTTACTCTTTCTTACATTTTTTTGTTCATGATCGCTTATTACACATGTTAGCTAAATCTCTTATATTTCATTATATTTACCTTTCACACATGCACGTTCACATCCTTTTCTAGTTGTGATCGTAGATATAGGTATCTTACATGCATCATAAATGCTTGCCTCCTACCACTCCTACAATGGTCATTGGGGGCAACCACATTCATCTCTTACAGGTGCTATAGTTCCATTTTGTAGTTAGCATTTTGCATTACTTTTTTATACACACTTTTGACATATGGGTTATATTTCTAACATGTTAACGGGTGCTTCATGTGCAGCATTTGTTTGGAGGATTATTTTCTTCCATGGCTATCTATTGTTTGTACTTTTTTTGTCTTTGGTTGTTATTGTATGCGGGCCTTGCCCTTTGTTTGGTGTGCACACTTGTTTGTTGTATGCGGACATTGTGGCCTTGAGTGTCTTGTGACATCGTGAGTGATGTCCCATGTTTGCAACCCTCTTTGGTGGTCTATTATTTTTCTTCTTGTGTGTTTACTGGCTTTCTAGCTTCTACATTTTTTGGTAGCTTACACTTGTCTTTTACATACATGTCTGTTCTTACTAACACTTGTTTCTAGCCACTTGTTTGTGTGTGCCTTGGTTTCTACCAAGCACATTCCCTTCCCCCTGTAAGGCACAGTTTATGTGGTTGGTCCTCTTTTGGGGCCACATTCTCCTATCAGTGACATTGCATGTGCCCCTAAAGAGGGGGGCATCATTTGGGGTTTTACACAATACACGGTATTTTCTATCTTGTACATTTCAGTTTAGTTTTATTTCCTTAACATTGTGGGTTGTACAGCGAGTGGGTTCAGACCATTCTACGAACCCCGTACACACAAATTTTACAGGACATGGTTGTCCTTAGCATTCTGGGGAGCAGTTACAAGTTAGAGGATACATCATATTTCATCTCTACACTACTTCAGCTAGAGGCGTCGAATCACCCAAAAAACTAGGAAGTACAGATATCTCTTCATACATCTTTAGGGAAGAAGTTACAGGTTAGAGAATAATGCATATTTCTCCCTACACTTCTTCAACCAATGTGGGGTGAGATCACCCAAAAAACTTACAGTATAGGATATCCTTTCTTTACCCCTTCTCTCATCATGGATCAGTTGCATGTGTTCCTATTACATTTTTCATTTCCATTATGTTGTTTATTATATACATGCATATTTGTATGCATTTTTGACATATATACATGTGTATTTGACTACTTGAACGTCTTCTCCTTACACGTACGACCGTATAAGAAGCAAGCATTCAACAACAATGATGACATCAACAACAGCAGCAACAACATTATGCGGTAGCACACACCTTATACTAACATGCAGGTACATCACACACATCGGTAACTACACACGTGTTTCTACCTTAGGTTAACTCTCACCACTTTTTTCACTTTTACATCTTTAGTTTCCATTATTTTCTCATTCCATGCTTTGTCTAATTAGCACACTTTTTACATCACTTTACATGGATTATCAGGTATGCATCTCTATCTACTTTTTGTTACCGAGATCTCTGTTCACCAACATAAAGTGGGCACAAATGTAGTCACAAAATCACACACTTTAGATATTATTTAGCCCCGTTCTCATACTAATATTCATATGGTTTTTGAGTGAAGAAAGTAATAATTAACCCATGTCCTTTTGTCATTTTACTTTTCTTGTTGTAGTCATTTCCAACCTCCCACATCCATTCACCTAGTTAGTTCTTCCATTTGGTGTTGTTTTATCTTTCAATGGGCCGCCTGGCCATGTACTAGGGCACCCTAGGTTCCTTGGTACCATTTGGTGTGCCCTAAGCCTTACTACACTTTCCCACCACTTCTTGGGCACATTATATCCATTTGAGTTTCTTATATTTTTAGTGGTCATCTTTTTCGAGGTTAATTACGAAATAAAGGTATGAGACCATAACGGGGGACCAAGCACTAAGCACTTCTATCATCGCCTAATGTTGCATCCATCAAAGGCTCCATTTGCATCCATCTAGCTACATCACAAGGCACAAGGCTAGTTCATCTGTATCACATTGTATAGGAGGGAAGTTTATTCTATTCCATCGACCATTTTATTACAATTTTACACATAGTTATTACTCGTTACTTTCACAAAGTGCGATTGGCACAAGAGCACCCAGGGCATGATTGCACACACACACACACACACATAGAACTTGTGTGCAAGTGTTTCTACAAATTTAACCAAATTTAGAGCAAGGAAACTACCACCTAAAAATATCTTCCTAACCTAGCTAGAAATGAGAAATGTGCACCATCATGATGAATAAATAAGCAAGTCCTACCCTCAACATTATAACCTTGAAATTATCAAAACATAATGTAAATTAATGAACTCTATTCTCCTTAATTGCCTAATTTAACATTAAAATGAACCTAAGTAGTTCAATGGAAATTAAATTATATTTGCTTGCTTTGATCCTTCAATGGATGCTTGGGTGTGAGGCTTATCTCTTCAAGAATTGAGGATGGAGGGCTGAAGAATGAAAAAAGGCTATTAGTATGAAACTACGTACTTTCTTTTTTCTCTTGAGAGATTTAGGTATAGGTATAAAGGTAGAAGGAGGGATCCTTATATAGCCCAATGGATAAAAGAAATACTTCATCCCTTTGCATGTGGGATAAAGGTAAAACATGATTAGGAATGGATAAGGTTGATTTATAAAAGGTAACCTTACTTAAGAAGGGTTTAATTTATGTTTAGCAAGTCATGGGAGTTGGGGGGTGTTTTAATTAATCAAAGGTGATTAACTAATAGGTAGATATAAGCTTATAGAAGCTAATTAGAGGAATATTAGTATGATTTAGGCTATTAAAAGGGGATTAAATCAATTAAACATTGATTTATTGGTTAAATGGAAGGGAAATCTAATTAATTAATAATAATTAATTAGTCTAGGTAGAATGGGTGATTTATTAACGGAAGGTCGTTAATTAGGGTATTTGTTAGATAGGTGACTTAATCAATTAACGTAATGTAATTAATTAATGATGATATGAGGGAAAATGAGCACTTTTGACGATATGTCATCGATTTGTGAGAAAGAGGATAATGAGCGCAACTTAAGTATTTTAAATTGCTTGGGCGTAATTATAGGTGTCTACATTTTCCCCTCTTTGGGATGGTGTAAGTGACACCACTTCAAAGATAGTAGACAGAAGAAAATTTTGAAGGAATAGAAGAAAAATTAGTAGGAAGGAGAGATGCCCCCTCGAGTGTCAATAGGGTGATAGAAGAACTCGATCGACAATCGAAAAAGGTGAGAGATAGATAGAATAATGGGAAGGGGTTGGATGCCCCGGTAAGACGGAAGATTAGGGGTGAGAGGAAAGCAATGTAGAAGAAATATGGAGGAGGGGAGAGAAGAGCTTAGCCTCTAGCTACTGTGTATTGGAACAATTTCGGTGTCATAATATTGCCATAAGAGCTACGTCATCGATCCTTATGAAAAAATATAAGCATACGACAAAGGTAGAACGACATGAAAAGCCATACTACGAACAATTGTCCATTGCTGAAAACACCAATTCCATGCAACATACAAAATGCAATGCAATACGAGAAAGTGAAAGATGCCTAACTCCATGCAACATACAAAATGTAATGCAATACGAAGAAATTAAACAAGCTAAACTAACAAAGAAACATAATATAATGTTTTTATTATCGAGCTTCAGTTACGACCTGTGTAAATTAACGACAAGGGTTGATGATGGTGCCCCAAGAAAGGATACATGTGATGGGAATAATGGAGGACACTTGGGTTTGATGGAAAAGTAATGTGCACTACGAAACAGTACCAGGCAACTCGATGTGCCCCAGAGTACACACGAAGTAAGCAACCTAGCTTTTATTGCTGGAGGTAGATCAAGATGATCCACAAGTCGCACACATGAACAAGTGAGAACAAAAGAGCAACATTTTGTAGGATGATTTTCAATTTTTAGAAGTTTTCTTAAACATATTTGAATGTTTTGATTTTTCTAATATATTTGAATGTTTTGATTTTTATAACATATTTGAATTTTTTTTTTGTTTTTGAAAGTTTTCTAAAACTATTTACAGTAAGATGAGGAAGCATGGATGCCCCTAGCGATAGATGGGATGTACAAGGGCATAAGGCCACGTGCGTATGAGAGAGGTGAAGATGTAAAAATTCCCCAACAATTAGGTGGGAGTATTCAAAGGAAAACTTTTCACAAGTAGAAGCGGGACCCAAGGCCATTATGGATAGGTTCAACATGATGGTGAACGTAAACCAATGAAGTGCTAGGAAGAAGCAAGGATGCCCCCAACATAATTTGGCCTAAAATCACATTATAGAAAGGAAGTGGAAGATTGCTTTTGTGAAAGGGGACAAAGGTGTCTGAAAACATGGCAAAAAAGTAATCTTATACACATGGATGTTCTGAATGAAGTAGAAGAACGATGTGAATGATATGAATGTAGCTTAGAAGCCTCGCGAGGAAGAATTGATTATCCAAAGGCACAAATTTTGAGACAAGACATGGACTAGAGTAAGAGTTTGAACAAGGTCCAAAATGAGACACTTGGTAACTGTTGTTGCAAACTCACAGCACCCCTGGATGCAAATCAGGCTTCTAGGGTGATCACTCTAGCATCCAGTGTGATTGCACAACATGGAAACCTCTCTCCAAGTGTGGGGACTTGTAAAAATGAGAGAGGAATCTCCATATTAGAGGCTATTTCCTCAAACTCATCTGATTTAGATCTAATGCTTGCACAACTACAAAGGTTCAGATCCTAATCCTACTCTAACTTGCTAGGAGACAGGGGTAGAAATGCAAGAAATTGAAACTAACTAAAAGATGGTGATGCACCAAAAGGAGTGTTGAAACATATTTGTCATGCAAATAAACACAGACCAAAGTTCACAACATAAAACATACACAGACTGATAAGGTATAATTTAGGATCTGAAATGAAGCAAATAATACAAACAGAGGACTGAAACCCATTCACAGAGCTTGCATTATCTTTTCAGTGTCAAAACATGCATTACACCCTCAAAGAGGTAAAAGAAAACTGTTACAATCTTTGGAGAGGTCTGATCCTTGCTTCAGTCACTTGCTGGAGCTAAAAGAAGAAGTTGCTATGTCAAAAATTGTTCCCCCTTTGGAAATGAGCCAAATCTGGCTTTTACATTGCATGGGTCGAGCCCAGGGGACAGAAAACGTACAAAAACATGAGAGCCCATCCCTACTTGACTACAGGTGTATTAAAGTGGCATGGGGGACTTTACAAACCCATACCCTCTCATTTTGACCAGATTACAGGAGAATGCGACCCATTCTGCATTAAATCTGGTCGCTGGAATGTCACTTCTGGCCATGAACACGCGTCAGAGCCATTTCTCAATTTTATCTCTCCATACTACACCAAAACTCAAGATTAACCCCGAAATCATGTAGATAATTTCACAAGCTTTCCGTTGATATAAAGAACGTGCAAATCCGAGCTCTGGATTGAAAGATATGTCGATCTGAAGATTTAGGACACAAAACAGGTGAAAATGCGTTTTAAAAATTTTCCCGCGCTCTGCCACCTAGATGATACGTGGCACGCACTGATTGGATATGTAATTCTCTCTCCTCTCTGTCCCACAGGTTTTCCTACTTCATTGGACATGTGTCCTCTTTTGATTGGCTCGGGTCAGTGCTTGAAACCTCGCCCTTTGACTTTTGGACTTTCTCCCTTGTGACACGCGTCACGATTTGATTGGTCAGCGGGTCTGTCGGCTTTTCGCGCCCTTCACGTCTTTTTGTCCCAGATGTCCTAGTGTTGTTTGGGACATAATCCTCCGATTCACCCGAAATGGGCTTCCTTGTCTTTTATCTACCGATGACACGTGGCACAATCTGATTGGCTCTTCGGCTTTTTCGGCTATCCGCGTCCCATGCGTCCCTTTGTCCCAAATGTCCCTTTGCGAAATTTCTCTGTTTTGGGCAAGCCGGCCGGTTTGCATCCTTCATGCACTCACAGCCCAGATGTCCCATTGCAAAAGTTCCCCGTTCCGGCCGAACCGGCCGGTTCGCGTCCTTCGCATACCTTTGTCCCACTTGCTCCCGGACTGTCTAGGACAAATTCTTCCGATTCACCCGGTTTGGCCGGTTCGCGTCCGCCGCGTACTTCTGGCCCGACTGTCCCGATGCTAAAGTTCTCTGTTTCTGCCGATTCGGGTGATTCGCGTCCTCACATCCTGAATGTCCCAAACTATTTTGCTTAGCAGTTAGTCAATTTTACTTCCTCCTTTGGCTGGATCGGCTTCTCGCGCCCTGCGCGTCCTTCTGTCCCAGATGTCCCTTTGCTTCGCGGGCCACCTGGAGGCTTTTCGGTCGATCCGCGTCTCGATGTCCCAAATGTCCCTTTTGTTGCGAGGACTAGGACTTAGCCAATTTTCACAATTTTTTCTGTCCCAAGCTTGTTTTCTGTAACTTTTTCACATTTTCTCAGAGCTTGCTCTTTCCTTCTTCGGCCAGGGGAGTTAGAAAAAATCTGAGGGGGACCCTAGAACATGATTTTTTGCCCTGGATCAATCCATTTGCCTGAGACTTGAGAATTCTGATGCATGTTATCAAATTAACCCTGGGGGTGAATTTGGATAACAATTGGCAACTCAGCGGGGTCATCTACCTGCTAGATGAAAAGACCAGTTGCCTGAAGTAGTCCATTGGGCATGGAGTCATCAAATATTCTGTTTAGGACCCTAACTGACTCAGAATGTGCAAGGAGGAAGATGGAATGTTACTTGATGAAAGCAAGGATTGCTAAACATCTCCATGGACAGCAAGCTGTGCAAAAGCACTTAGGGAAAACAAGACTAACCTACAGCAAAACAATGTGCACAAGCACTTGGAGGAAAGAAAATCTAATCTAATATTTACAGAGGTAGTGAACTTCCCTCTAGAAGCAACGCTTGAGATAGATTCCATTGACTGGAATCTACAGTTCTTCACCATCCAATGAGGCCAATTGGAAAGCATTGTTGTTCTTGCACTTTGTGACCATGTATGGGCCACTCCAAATGGAATCAAATTTTGAATGCCTTCCCAGTTTTGCTCTGTCCACATCCCATTTCAACACTAGATCTCCAACTTGAAAAAATCTATCCTTGGCCTTTCTATCAAAGGTCTTCTTGATCAAAGCTTGATCCTTTTCCATTGCTTGGGATGCCTGATTTCTGATCTCTTGTAGCTCCATCAACTCTGCATACCTCACCTCCATGGGCTCAAATTCAAGAAACTCTAGCTGCTTCATGAGTTCCAACGTTGGCAACTCAAGTGACATGGACAAGATTTCCTCTCTTCCATAGACAAGCCTAAATGGAGAGTTACCTGTGGATCTTTTGGGAGTGATCCTATCAGCCCATAAGGCTGATTTCATCTTGGTATGCCAAGACCTCTGATTCTCATCAAGATTCCTCCTAATGATCCTCAACAAGTTCTTGTTTGTAGACTCGGCCTGGCCATTACCTTGAGGGTAATAGTTCGATGAAGTGCTTAGGTAAATACCGTTCTTGACAGCCCACTCAGTCACCTTAGATCCAATGAATGCCAATGCATTATCAGAGATTATTGTAGCAGGTACACCAAATTTAGTTGTTATCCCCTCATAAAAGTCTAAGATGCTAGACTCATTCGCCTCTTTGAGTGCTACTGCTTCTGTCCATTTGGTGAAGTGGTATGTGGCTGTCAAAATCCATTTGTGCCCTTGGCTTGAATTGGTATTAATGACTCCAATGAAGTCCAAACCCCATTGCATGAATGGCTGGTTAACTGAGATTGGATGCAATGGAAGGGCAGCAAGTCTCTCTTTTCCTATGAAGAATGCACAATTCTTACACCTCTTGATCCATGCATAGCAATCACTGAATATTTTAGGCCAATAATAACCAGCCTTCATGATTTTTAGAGCTGTCACTCTTGGTGCAAAATGGCCACCAGCTGGTCCACCATGAAACTCTTCCAACACCCTTTGAATCTGACCTGTGCTAATGCATCTCAGCAGCACTCCATTCACATCTTTCTTGAACAAAACTCCATCAACAATGGCATACGGAACAGCCTGCAACTTGAAGTGTCTCCTTTGGGTCTTGTTCATCTCTGGGGGGCACAGGCCTGTGCCTAGGAAGTGCATAATACCTTGGGTCCAGCAAGGAGTCGGGGAAGCATTGTATTCTTCTTGTTTGCCCCTTGGCTCATGACTGTCCTGGACTGTCAAAACAGCCTCTTCTTCATTGCATACTTCTTTTTACTTCCCCAAAACCAGCTGCTCACACAATCCTTTCCCTCTTACCAGCTTGGTGATCTTGATCTCAATGTCATACTCCATGACACGGGTGATCCAACCTACCCTTTTCTCATTCAAATCCTTGTTGAGGAGGAAGTCCTTAACCCCAGCATGTGAGACCAGCAGTTGAATCTTATTGTTTGAGACCAAATGTCTGAACTTCTTCAAGCTCCTGATGACAGCAAGGACATGCTTTTCGATGAAAGAATACTTTATTTCGTAATCTTCCAAGGTTTGGCTGAAGAATGCTATGGGTTGTTCTGAACCTTCTCCATTAAGCTATGTTAAGATAGTTGAGATTGTGTATGATCCTCCAAACACATACAACATGAAGTCTTTTAGAAAGTCTGGGTTGATAAGAGTTGGAGCTTGTGATATTGCATGCTTGATGCTTTCAAAACTTTGTTTGCCTTCTGTTGTCCATTTGAATGCCAGACTCTTCTTCAACATCATTGTTAGAGGCTTCACAAGAGTGGAAAAATTAGGCACAAATCCTTCCTAAGAAGCTTTGAAGAGATTTCTTGTGGTGTGGCGATGGGAGCGTTCGGATGGCTTCAACCCTTTCAGGATCAATTGTTAGCCCTTCCCTAGAGACAATGTGGCCCAACAATTTACCCTCGTGTGCCAAGAATATACACTTCTTTGGATTCAACAACACTCTGAACCTTCTACACCTCTGAAACACTTGTCTGAGGTAAAAGATATGGTCTGCTGCATTCTTTGAGAAGACAGTGATATCATCTAGGTATACCAGCACTATATTGTTGATTAAGCCTTTAAATGTCATATCCATAGCTCGCTGAAATGTTGCTCTAGCATTTGATAGGCCAAATGGCATCTTCTTGTAGGCATAGGTCCCCCATTTAGTGGTGAAAGCCATCTTGAATTGATCTTCTTCCTTCACCATTATCTGATTATAGCCTGAGTATCCATCAAGTAGTGAGAACCTTTCTGAACCAGCTACAACTTGTAATATTTGCTCCATGGAAGGGAGTGGGTAATGGTCCTTGAGGGAGGCTCTGTTCAAGTCTCTGAAGTCAACACACAGTCTGATTTCTCCATTTCTTTTCCTCACTGGCACCAAGTTTGCAACCCAACTTGAGTGTTTGATGGGGAAGATGATACTGGCCTCAATAAGCTTGCTTAACTCTTTTCTCATGAGAGGTTCAATATGGGGATTCACTGGCCTTTGCTTTTGCCTAACAGGCTTGGATTCTGGATCCAGCTCAATAGTATGTTGTGCCAGCTTTGGGTTGAAACCTCTTAGATCTTTGTAAGTCCAAGCAAAGATATCTGGGAACTCTTGACAAAGCTGAACAAAGTCAGATTTCTCTTGTGAGGTACTTACTTTGCCAATCTGCAATGTTTTTCCTTCTCCCACTAAAATAGGCTCTGAATCTTCACCCTTTACCTGAATGTTCACTTTCTCCTTTCGATACTGATCATTTGGGTTGAAGATTGACTCCAAGGTTATGAGGCCTTTTGGTAATTTGTTAGTTCTCAGCTGTACTACCTGATCACCATATTGCTGCTCCAACTTGTCTTGATTTCTGGTGGAGAACTCAGCTTCTTCTTGTAGGAAATTAACAATTTGTTGATCATTCTCGAAGACTTACCAACTTGTGTTGTTATCTGGAACAGCTGGTCTCACAACCAATTTGATATGAGGCTGAGATTTCTCACTTTTGATACTCTCTGCAACATCAAACACAGCCCCAATTGCTGCAAGTCTGTCAGCGGCTTCATTATTTTTCCTTAGGATGGAATTGAAGCTAAAAGCTTCAAAATCTTCAATAAGATCCCATACCCAATTTTTGTAGCACTTAAGCAGATCATTTTTGGCAGCATTTTTTCCTTTGACTTGGTTTACGACCAGCTCATTATCACCAAATACTTGTAAATTCCTGATGCCTTTCTTCATTTCCCAGTGCAGTCCATGAATTAAGGCTTCATACTCAGCTGTGTTGTTTGAACAAGAAAACTGGAAACAGAAGGCTGAGTAATACCTTATATCTTGTGGTGAAATGAGCATAGCTCCTCCTCTTGCACCTTCTCTACTCCTTGACCCATCAAAGAACAATTGCCATACTTCGTTCTTGTCTTTATGATCTGGCTTGGTGATGCTAGGGAGAGGTTGATTCTCTTCATGTAAACAATAAACTCCTAGCTCAGATTCTTCTATTTCTTGATAGGGATCAAAAGCATGCACCTTGCTTGCCCATTCATCAAGAGTCAAATCTGGGATGCTTCCAATCTTGGTGTCAGCTTCATCAGTGCTTGGATAATCTTCTTGATCAAACGCTGAACAGTTGGTATTGATTTGGCTGGTAGTGTAAGGCTCAATGTGAAAGTTTGCAATAGGTTTAGACCTGATTGTGGCCTTAGTTCCATACCTTGTTCTGAACAACATGTGTGACCAATCCGCCGAAAGATAGCCTCCAATTTTAGCAGTGAAGTCTCTTGACAAACACAATGCAAAGAGTGGTGGCAGGTCTATGACTGACACATCTTGTAACACTATTACGCTGGGACATGCGTGTAGTGTGAGGCTCAAACCTTTGATTACTCCAACTGTTTTCACTATTGTCCTATCTAATTGCACTACACCCTTGGAGATGACTTCATATTGAAGCCCTAGCTGATCAGCTATTTGCTTGGGCATCACTGAGCTACTTTCCCTGGAATCAATCATGCAATTGTGTACTAGTTTATCCCCAATGATTAATGAAACATAGAATGGAGGGGGCTTCAAAACTTTACCTTGTTGTCCTCCATGATTCCCTTCAGGATGAGCAGCATTTGTGAGGACATTCTCTTACATAGGGACTTGCTGGTTCAAATTTGACCAATCCTCCATGGCAGCTTGTAGCAAATCTCTCTGGCCTGGGATGGATAATGATTCCCACATTGATATGTTTACATTTGTCTTCTTCATCTGATCAATGATGTTGAATGGGGATGAAGCATCCCTCTGCTGTCCCCTAGCTTGCACATTCGGTCCTTGCACATGGGCAGCAGCAACTTGCATCTGAGTTGGTTTAGGAGCTGGTTTGGGTGCTCCTTGCATGTTTGGAACTGTATTTTGTTTGCCAACACCTTGTGGAGTGACAGAAGGTCGTGAACTACTTGGGGCCAATGGCTGTTCTTCACACAAATTCCTCCTTTTTGACCTTGTGTTGGCTGCAACACCTTGAGAGGGTATTTGATTCATACCACAGAAATCTTCGGCCTGCCAATTGACAAGAGTAGTTTCATTCAGAGATGTTCCTTGCTGAGGTGCTTCTTGCTGCTGATCTCCTTCATGGCTAGACTCTTGTGACCCACCAATGGTTTGCACCATCATAGCTTGATTTAATGCACCATTAAAGCACATTGATTGGTTATGTGGCTGACTACACGGGAAACACCAATCATATTCTTGGGCCATGTTATTTTGGACTGGCACTAATGCTTTAGAAGCAGATACAACATTGGGGTTATAGGTCTGAAATTGTCTATTAGCGGGAGGCCTTAGTTGGCTTTGATTTTGATTTGCAGCCTGATTTGGTGACCTATTTTGTTGGTGTGGGGGCCTAGCCTGGTACTCTGCTTGAGGCTGATACGGTCTAGCACTTTGAGCTTGCTGTCTTTTGATAGTAACCAGCTCATTTCCCAAATTTTGCAACTGTTTCATGACCTCTTGGAGTTCATTTGAAGCACTAGAGGATGAAGTAGAAGTTTCACTTGAACTTTGATTTCTAGGGGTGGGAACAGGAGCCAAAGTGGGTGCTTGACTAGTGCTTGGATTTTCTAAGTTTAGATACAAGGGCATGGGAGGCCTAGGAGCCAGTTTACCAGCTTGAATAAGATAGTTTTCGGTTCTAATGGCAATGTTATAAGCAGCACGTAATGTTGTGCCTCCCATGGATTGAATTATCATAGAAATATCAGAATTCAAAGCTTTAAGGTAATATAGAAAAGCACCTTCTGCTGTTGGCCTGACTGCCACTGGAATCCTATCCCAAGACCTTTGAAATCTGAAGTTGAAGTCAATCAGCTGCTCGTTGGGGGCTCTCTTGATAGTTGTCAGCTGCTCCAAAAGAGACAAGTTGTCTCCCTTCTCCCCAAATTGCTCGTGAAGTGCAATACACAGCTGATTCCAGTTTGTGATAGAACTAGCTCCAAGGCTCCTAAACCATTGCAATGCTTTACCCTTGAATGAAGATGCCAGTAACTTGACAGCCACTTGCATTTCATTGATTTCATGGATTGCACAAAGGTTAGCAATATCTTTAACATGATCACCTGAAGTAGTCTGATTTTCTCCAGTAAAGTAGGGAATGTTCTTCAAGGCTGCAATAGGAACTGGATGTTGTGCATTGAGAGCAAGTGGGCTGCTGCCTGTGAAGTTGACGTAGGGGTTGTTTTGAGCCATTCTAATCGGTCTTAAAACCCTTGTATACTGAATGAAAGGCCTGTCAGGTGGAGGAGTTGAGAGAGTTCTATTTAGTGGAGATGGAGACCTTTGAATCCTTCTTCCTCTTTGCCTTCTTCTTGGAGATAATTGCAGGTATTCAAACAGCACTTCTTCTTCTCCAACTCTTGACCTTGTGGTGATTCTTCTCATGAGTTTTCAGGCCTGAGCTTGGAACTAGTTGGTTCTTCCCCTTGGAGTCGCCAGATATGCAAATAATAGCTCTTTTTAAGCAAGAAGATTGCAGCAGATGCACATCAACACTGGTGCAATAAAAATGAGACCTCTTGTCCCACCGGGCATGCCAAAACTATTGTTGCAGACTCACAGCACCCCTGGATGCAGATCAGGCTTCTAGGGTGATCACTCTAGCATCCAGTGTGATTGCACAACATGGAAACCTCTCTCCAAGTGTGGGGACTTGTAAAACTAAGAGAGGAATCTCCAGATTAGAGGCTGGTTCCTCAAACTCCTCTGATTTAGATCTAATGCTTGCACAACTACAGAGGTTCAGATCCTAATCCTACTCTAACTTGCAAGGAGACAGGGGTAGAAATGCAAGAAATTGAAACTAACTAAAAGATGGTGATGCACCAAAAGGAGTGTTGAAACATATTTGTCATGCAAATAAACATAGACCAAATTTCACAACATAAAACATACACAAACTGATAAGGTATAATTTAGGATCTGAAATGAAGCAAATAATACAAACAGAGGACTAAAACCCATTCACAAAGCTTGCATTATCTTTTCAGTGTCAAAACACGCATTACACCCTCAGAGAGGTAAAAGAAAATTGTTACAATCTTTGGAGAGGTCTGATCCTTGCTTCAGTCACTTGCTGGAGCTGAAAGAAGAAGTTGCTATGTCAAAAATTGTTCCCCCCTTTGGAAATGAGCCAAATCTGGCTTTTACATTGCATGGGTCGAGCCCAGGGGACAGAAAACGTACAAAAACATGAGAGCCCATTCCTACTTGACTACAGGTGCATTAAAGCGGCATGGGGGACCTTACAAACCCATACCCTGTCATTTTGACCGGATTACAAGAGAATGTGACCCATTCTGCATTAAATCTGGTCGCTGGAATGTCGCTTCTGGCCATGATCATGCATCAGATCCGTTTCTCAATTTTCTCTCTCCAGACTGCACCAAAACTCAAGATTAACCCTGAAATCATGTAGAGAATTTCACAAGCTTTCCGTTGATATAAATAACGTGCAAATCCGAGCTCTGGATCGAAAGATATGTCGATCTGAAGATTTAGGGCACAAAATAGGCGAAAATGTGTTTTAAAAATTTTCCTGTGCTCTGCCACCTGGATGACACGTGGCACGCGCTGATTGGATATGTAATTCTTTCTCCTCTCTGTCCCACGGGTTTTCTTGCTTCATTAGACACGTGTCCTCTTTTGATTGGCTCAGGTCAGTGCTTGAAACCTCGCCCTTTGACTTTTGGACTATCTCCCTTGTGACACACGTCACGATTTGATTGGTCCGCAGTTCTGCCGGCTTTTCGCGCCCTTCGGGTCTTTTTGTCCCGAATGTCCCAGTGCTGTTTGGGATAGAATCCTCCGATCCGCCCAAAATGGGCTTCCTTGTCCCTTATCTGCCGATGACACGTGGCGCAATCTGATTGGCTCTTTGGCTTTTTCAGCTATCCGCGTCCCTTTGTCCCAAATGTCCCTTTACGAAATTTCTCTATTTCGGGCGAGCCGGCCAGTTCACGTCCTTCGCGCACTCACGGCCCAGATGTCCCATTGCGAAAGTTCCCCGTTTCGGCCGAACCGGCCGGTTCGCGTCCTTCGCGTACCTTTGTCCCACTTACTCCTGGACTGTCTGGGACAAATTCTTTCGATTCGCCCGGTTCGGCTGGTTCGCATCCGCCGTGTACTTCTAGCCCGACTGTCCCGGTGCTAAATTTCTCTGTTTCGGCCGATCCGAGCGGTTCGCGTCCTCATGGCCCGAATGTCCCAAACTGTTTTGCTCAGCAGTTAGTCAATTTTGCTTCCTCCTTCGGCCGGATCGGCTTCTCGCGCCCTACGCGTCCTTCTGTCCCAGATGTCCCTTTGCTTCGCGGGCCACCTAGAGGATTTTCGGCCGATCCGCGTCTCGATGGCCCAGATGTCCCTTTTGTTGCGAGGACTAGGACTTAGCCAATTTTCACGATTTTTTCTGTCCCAAGCTTTTTTTCTGCAACTTTTTCGCATTTTCTTAGAGCTTGCTCTTTCCTTCTTCGGCCAGGGGAGTTAGAAAAAATCTGAGGGGGACCCTAGAACATGATTTTTTGCCCTGGATCAATCCATTTTCTTGAGACTTGAGAATTCTGATGCATGTTATCAAATTAACCCTGGGGGGTGAATTTGGATAACAGTAACATACTAATCCCGCCTACTCATAGAGATCCAGTGTGTGCGCGTGGAGTTTAATTACCTCTTGAAGGGAAGATTTAATAGACAACAAGTGAAGACACCCTAGCCAAAGTGTAGGGATGATTGATTGTTAAAGGTGATTTTATGAATGGATGGTGAAAGGATAGCCGTACATTGATTCGCTGTCAGCCAGGCATCCATAGCCCCGACGGAGATGCATTTGATTCTAATCACAACATTTCTCTACTGTCAGTCAGGCGTCCATAGCCCCGATAGAGATTATTGGAAATACCCCAAGAGAGAGTTATATATCAATTTTATTTTGCTTTGTAGCTTTTAGATTTTGATTTTTGATTGATTTTGATTCTTTTACTTTCTGAAAACTTATTTCAGCTCTTTTGTTTGACAAGGGGTTAAGAACCACTGATGGCTTGATGGAAGGAGGTGGAAGTGCTTACAATGAAGACATTGGCTAGTGTCAAGAAATATGTCCAAAAGTTCTTCGCAACAAGTTTATTAGATGTTAAATGTGATAGGATCTCTAAGAGGTCAGTTGTTCTTTAATTTACCAAGGTGATAAAAGACCAGGGTCAAACAGATACCATAATGATAAATGTCACAAAATGCATGTGAATAATCTAACCAAAATATCACTGAAGGGATGAAAATGGCAGGAAGACTTGCAAAAGAATAGCAAGGAAGGGAAGAAATAAATATCCATGTGTACGCAACACCTGATTGCAATGTTTGATCTTTGTACCTTTGATTTTTGTTGTGTTTTCTCAGTGTTTTTTTGTAGTTTTTAATTGTTTTTTTTTTTAATTTTGACAATTTTTTGGACCATTGGGACTAACAAAGTCACTTTGTGTGATAGGATCCAACAACGATGTTTGCGACTTCCTTGATAAGGGATACTAAGCATGTTTGTTTATCAAGAGTCATGTTTTCCCCGATCTCGATGATCGTGGTGAGTTCAAACTCAACAAAAGATTGTGATTTATCCTTAAACATGGATTTTGTATGCGGGAGCTCGAGTTTCCTATCTAGAGGTTTATGCACTTTGTGACATACTTGATGGTTACATTGATGTGCGTTCTTGAATCACGCTTGATTTAGAATTTTGATATTGTTTGAATTGTTGGGAGATATAGAGCTCTTTGTAGTTTTGATCTGAGATTGATTAAGAAACTATTTGGGTTTCTTATAAGCTAATGCGTGACTTGTCTAATCCCAAGAAGGAGAAGAAAGTGAACGTGGACGTTTAGAACTGATGCAACAAATGACCACGGGCTTTCCACCGTCTTTGGTAGAAGAATAATGTGATTGATGAAAAGGATACGATCCAAGGATTGAAGAAGATGGGCTACTAGGAGGTGAGCCATAGATAGAAGATGAAGGGCTACTAGGATGTGGCCCAATAATAGAAGAAGAAGGGCTACTAGGACATGACCCATAGATGTAAGATGATGGACTACTAGGATATTGCCCAAGAATAGAAGATGATGGACTACCCGGGGGTGATCCATACCTAAAAGACAAGAGGATAGTTGGACGTGCCCCAAGAATAGAAGATAGTGGACTACTCAAAAATGTCCCACAAAAAGTAGAGGGAGAGCTACTAGAAGTTGACCCACACCTATATGAAGATGAAGGGATACTTGGCGTTGACCCCATAAGAGATTGTGATTGAGGAATTATGACAGACAAAGTGTTATTGGGTGATGAGAAGATAGGCCATGGATCAATGCAAGACCAAGGATTTTCATCACATAATGAAGAATGGGAAGATGGAAGATTAAGAGGAGGATCAAGTTGCATGATCTGAGGCTCTTCCTCCATTTCTTGATAAAAGGAATCAACCTTTTCCTCACAATATGTAGACGCATCAAAGTCTAAAGAAAATCCTTTCTCGTAATCTGCTAAAGGAATATCTTCATATGCCCCTATAAATTCCCTGATTGTTTCTTCATTCTGAAAGAGATCAATCAGTATGATTTTTTTATCAACCACCAGGGGTTGATTGGAAGAAAGAGATCCAATTGGTGTGGAAGACTTAGAAAAATTTTGATAATGATTGATAGAAGAAGATTATGTGGGCGACGAAGAAGATGTGGAGTTAGATATGCCAAGAGTAGAAGAAGGTGGTGTGGACCTACCTACACAATGGCATATCGTCTGTAAAATAGTAGAATTGAGTCCAAAGTATTTAGATTGCGACACATGGGTCGATTCAAACATTTTATTCGAAGGACTTTGAGTCACAAGAATCTTCAAAGAAGGAAGACTTATTGGGGGTGATTGATGAAGAAGGTCCTGCGAAGAAGGGGAGGACCGTGATTCAAGAGTTGTATTGGATGAATAATAACAAGGGTCCTACAAAGAAAGAGAGGACCGAAATTCAAGAATTGTATTAAATGTTTGATTAGAGGGATTTGGAGTCACACGTATCTTCAAAGGAAGAAGACGTCGTTGAGACGACTGATAAAAGGGGTCCTGTGAAGAAAGGGAGGACCGCGACGTAGGAGTCACATTAAACGTATGATGAAAAGGGTCCTACAAAGATAGGGAGGACCGTGATGTAGGAGTCGCATTAGCTGACTTGGGAGTCAAATTAGATGAATTTGAATAGTAGTTTGGATCCGAGTAGTAGTTTGGATCTGAATCATTAGAAGAGTCAAAGGAAATATTTGGATTGGAATCCTCAAAAGAAGAGGAAATGTTGGGATTAGAATTAGAAGAAGAGTGGGGGGAACTCGAATAATAATTTGCATCAGAAGCATTCAAATCATACCACCTACTATGAAATGAAGGTGGGGAACAAGTTACCCGAATGGGCCTTCTAGCGCGAAGAACCAAACGAGGTTTAGTCATGATGGACATCCTTTGATGTGAATGTCGAACATTGAATTCCTTATTATTGTAAGAATTAGGAGCTATGTGATAATTAGTCATTGTTGGCATCGTTTTAATCTCAAATATCTAGGCCTGGATAGTGTGATAAAACTTCTTCAAAGTGATGAAGGTGCTATGTCCATCTGGGAAGCATAACAACAACCAACTAGACATTTCGTAAGTACAGAGATGCGTGTGTGATTTTCCAAAGAAATTCCAAGGAAAATAGACATTGTGATGATGCAATCTTGATGAGATCGAGAGGGATTGTCCTAGAAAATAAGTTTTCTGAATGAATAATCACAAGGAACAATCATGCAAGTGTGAACACAAAGCCAATCAACAAGGAAATACACCATATGAAAATGTGATGCAAAGATGATCAACACAACGTCAATATTTACGTCAAGCTCGAAATGAACAAGGCATAAATATTAACAAAGAGTAGATGTGAATCCCAATCAAAGGATACCACGACAAGTTTAACAACCAACAAGGCCTGAATGTTAAAGGGTGAGGTTTACAAATGTAAGTCACACAATCACACCAATTGGACATGTCTATCAAGCTTCACGGAGAAGTGAGATATTAGTGTCAAAGTGGTATCGAAACGATGCAAACAAAGTAAGTGACACCTTTCAAGATTTGGAACAATGTTTGAAATCAAACGAAGTCAAAGTATACTAAGGATGTGTTAAAATGTGTGCAACGTAATGACATAATGTGGATACTTAGATCACGTTTATGAAAAACACTACATAAGTATCTTAATTGTGTCGAGACAATGCAAACAAGGTAACACGTCAAAGGGAGATCAAATGATGAATTAATCCAAACCATGATGATGATCTTGACGTGGGTATCAAGATCACAAAGGCTACCAATGATATAAATACGCCTCCGCACACTTTCGACATTTAACTTACCCAGCCCCAAACATGGATGGGCGTAAACGGACAAAAAAGTGGTAGAAGCAACCGATTGGTAACACAAAGGTAGTCACCCTGCTTTTGATCAACAAAGTGTCAAAAGAATGTGAAGGACGTAGATCAAAAATGGGGATGAAAAATGTTGGCTTTACTTTGGTAGAGTTTCACCTCACTTTAAGGCAAGTAAAAACTAAGTGAAAGTAACATGTCACACGTTTCGCAATAAAAGATGGTTCACTACTCAGCACTATTTTAGAATGGTCAAAGTGGGCTCCTGGACAAAGTATATTTTCCTAGGTGGTTCTCTCGTCCTAGGTGTTTACAAAGATTATCCACGAGCGGGACGATTTACCCAAAAAGTCGCACTGACTAGTTTGAGAGTATCTCGAATTTTCCCCCTTCAAGCACAGTGGGCAGTAAATGCATCCATCATGTACTTAAAAGGGTCACATAGGGACAACTTGCAATGCTATCTCACAAAGGAATCACTAATCAAGTAGGTAGTGCGGAGCACTTCTCGTTTCCTTCACAAGGTTCCCTCTTGCGTGGACTACTTTGGGGTTCCTGGAACCACCCCCATTGTTGTAGCTTAAGGTGTTATGCCAAAGGGGTTATGTTCCAGTTGAGCGGAGAGGGACGTACCCTTTTCTGAAACCTGCAATATATTATTTTGAATATGTTGTTTGTTTTATCTTGTTTAATTAGGTGTGGTTTGGTCGAACACCATTTGGCAACCTGTATAACAATTGTATTAGTAGTTTTCTAACTTTTCTTTTGTTTTCTCCATTCTTTGACAAGCGATGGCATTTTGGTCCTGTATGATGATTTTTAGTAGTTTTCTATCAAAATAGAAGGCATCATTTCTGACTCTCCAGATCGTCCAAGAACGCAAGAGAAGAGCATACGTGATGTCTTCACAAATCCCAAAAGATAACAAATGGAAAAACAATTTAATTCAACTATGCCAAATTAACCAATTCCAACTTAAATACTCCTAACAATCTCAAAGCATTAAAAGGACTTAAGAATCGTTTTTGATTCCCAAGATCGCCCCAAGGGATGCGAGGGAAGAGCATATGTGATCCATATTCCTATAAGTAAACAATGCAAAATATTACCTAATCAAATACAAACATGTAAAAACAACCTGCAAAGACAAATATATGATTAGATAAACCTACAAGAATGTTAGCACATCAACATTTTAATTTCAAAAAATGCAAAAGGACACATGCGCCCCTTTTTCAGCACCTGTGCGCGGGTTAGAGTGTATGCACCACTAAACGTTGTTTTCGGCTCAGTGTACCTGCACCACCTGAGAGATGTGTGCGCCATGAAAACAGTGTCTGCGCCACTCTATGGAATTTGTTAGATTTACTAGGTGTCTGCGCCACCCAAGAGATGTGTGCGCCACAAAAACAACATATGCACTACTCTGAGAAAAACAGACAGAACAACCGTATTACTAGAAAATGTGCCTGCGCTACCAAAATAGCATGTGTGCCCTGGTTAGGGCGTGTGCGTCGATCTGACAGGTCTCAGAATGCAGTGAAGGTATAATATGAAATGACGTCTGCACCCGGGTTAGTGTACCTGTGAAACTGGTTAGGGTTTGTGCGCAGGGTTAGCGCGCATGCACCAGGGGTCGATAGACAAAGTGACAAGTTTTCACAGTACCCCTGCACCACCAGAGAGACGTGTGTGCCCTGAAAACCATGCCTGCGCCCCAAAAATCGCACCTGCACCAGACCTGTAACCAAAGTACGACAAAAACATAAGAAACTTTACAATTTCTCAAAATTTTGACAAGTTAGCTTAAGAATGGCAATAACCCATTAAAATTAAGGCTATGAACATGAAGTTACACATATCAAATGAGCAAAAATTCTAAAAAGTAGACATTAATTACTACATGTGCATATTAAAAGTTAGTCAACACAATGAAACTTAAACTAAAATGCCATGAGACTAAGTGTCCCACCGGGCGTGCCAAATGTGTGCAAGTGTTTCTACAAATTTAACCAAATTTAGAGCAAGGAAACTACCACCTAAAAATGGCTTCCTAACCTAGCTAGAAATGAGAAATGTGCACCATCATGATGAAGAAATAAGCAAGTCCTACCCTCAACATTATAACTTTGAAATGATCAAAACATAATGTAAATTAATGAACTCTATTCTTCTTAATTGCCTAATTTAACATTAAAATGAACCTAAGTAGTTCAATGGCAATCAAATTATATTTGCTTGCTTTGATCCTTCAATGGATGCTTGGGTGTAAGGCTTAGCTCTTCAAGAATGGAGGATGGAGGGCTCAAGAATGACAAAAGGCTATTAGTATGAAACTATGTGCTTTCTTTTGTCTCTTGAGAGTTTTAGGTGTAGGTATAAAGGTAGAAGGAGGGCTCCTTATATAGCCCAATGGATAGAGGAAATACTTCATCCCTTTGCATGTGGAATAAAGGTAAAACATGATTAGGAATGGATAGGTTGCTTTATAAAAGGTAACCTTACTTAAGAAGGGTTTAATTTATGCTTAGCAAGTCATGGGAGTTGGAGAGTGTTTTAATTAATCAAAGGTGATTAACTAATAGGTAGGTGTAAGCTTATAGAAGCTAATTAGAGAAATATTAGTACGATTTAGGCTATTAGAAGGGGATTAAATCAATTAAACATTGATTTATTGGTTAAATGCAAGGGAAAGCTAATTAATTAATAATAATTAATTAGTCTAGGTAGAAGGGGTGTTTTATTAACGGAAGGTCGTTAATTAGGGTATTTGTTGGATAGGTGACTTAATCAATTATCGTAGTGTAATTAATTAATGATGATATGAGGGAAAATGAGCGCTTTTGACGATATGTCATCGATTTGCCAAAAAGAGGATAATTAACGCAACTTAAGTATTTTAAATTGCTTGGGTATAATTATAGGTGTCTATAGAACTACATTGGGTCTGAGATGTAGTGCAGTGCTCAGTTAGTAAGTCCACCATTGTGGCCATTGAGGACAATATGACCCCTTCATATGCATCTTTATTTTATTTTTTATTTTTTATTTTTTTTATTTTTTTATTTTCTTTTCTTTTCTTTTTTTCTTTTTTTTTCTTTTTTTTTGGGGGGGGGGGGGGGGGGGTTGATGCTTGTCTTGGGGTTTTGTGGGTCTGATCTTCATCACTGATTTCCAGCGATATATTGCGCAGTCCAACAAAGCTAGTGTAACATGAAGCAAAGGCAGGCGATCATTCAGTGACACCTCGTAGGAAGGTTACAGATCTTTTTCACCGACCAGGGAGCCTAGTTCTCAAACTAGGGAGCCCACAAGCACCCCAATACAACCTACTATTCCATATTTGTGTCTTATAGAGCTTCTGTGTGGTCGTTCTGACATTTTGCTCATCCAATCTACACTCTGACATAGTCCCAACATATATGTAACTCACCTAAGCTCTTCCTAACCCTCTTTGCTCATTAGGGTTTCACATTTCTACTTACTTAGTGGCTTAGGTTACTTTATTTATTTACTTATCTGTTATTCACTATTGTTCTTTATATCATATTAACTTAGAAATATTTCAATTTTAGTTAATCAAAAAGCTTGGGTTTTCTGATTGTGATTGATCCTGTGACAAAAGCTAAAACTCGGTTGAACCATGTGAGGTTCTGAGTCAATATGTAGCAAGATACTTCCCTAGAAGGAAATATCAAACTTTTGTCTAAACTTGGAGATTGGATCCAACATTTCAAATATGAACTATCCTCGTTTATCTGCAATAAATGTAAATCAATGGGTCATGATTTTAGGTGATGTCCTCTTTCGAAGAAGAACCAAGAGACTATCTCCAAACTTACATCAAAATCTCAGACCAAAGAAAATATGGAGTGGAAACAAGTGGGAAAAAATGGAAAATATATTAGTCCCCCTAAGGCACTGATCAATGAGAAGGGGTTAATGAAGGTGGATGAAATCCTCTCTCCACGATTTTCAGAATCTAAGCGAGAAGCTTCAACCAAGGAGGAAGAAATTTTGGGTATGATGGAGGATAAGAATCAAAGGGATAGAGCCTCAACTTCCAAATCTAAAAAGATAGGAATGGACATTCCCTCTGTTTCCCTTGGTGACTATGCAAAGAAGGTAGCGGTAGGCCCCTCCCTTGAGGAGGTATCATCTATTGGCCAAAGCTCTTTCAAACAAAGACAAGAGGAGAACATAGTGGTTACTTCGAATGCCTTTGAAGATTTGTTGGAGGAAGTGGTTCCAGATACTCAGGAGGTGGCATCTTCCCCTGTGACCCCTATGAACAGAGCCAAAACCAATACTAGAAGAAGCAACAGGGCTGATGTAGGAAAAGAAACTTTTCCTAAAGGAAGACAGATGAACAAGGAAAGAAGGGAAAGATCTGTGATGAAGGAAATAGAGAAAGGTATGCAAAAAACTTTGAAGGAAGTTTTCTCAAACCTCCATAAACATAAATGATTTTCATATCATGGAATGTTAGAGGATTAAATAACCTGAGTAAGCATAGAATTCTTAAGGAGTTAAGGTGTAGATATGAGCCTGATATCTTACCAATTCAAGAAACTAAGATGAATCTAGATAGATTTAAGGATGTTAGTAGGTTTTTATGGAAGGAAAGTTGTTGGGATGGTTCTAATTGTGCAAGAGCCTCTGGGGGCATAGCTTCCTTATGGAATCCTGAGGTGGTTAAGGGGGAACTTCTGTTGACTTCCCAAATCATGTTGTTTTATGTTTCATGGAAATTGCTTCCAATAAGAATTGGATTGTGTCTAATATTTATGCACCCAATTCGGTGGGAGGAAGATGGATCCTGTGGGAGGAACTTTCAAAGTTTAGAATTTTGTTCAAAGATGAGGATTGGCTCATTGGTAGAGATTTCAACACGCCTCTCTCTCCTACTAATAAAAAAAGGAGCATAACTTATTTTGATAGTATGGAGGATCTAGCGAATTTTTTGATGAGGAATGGGCTTTTTGATTTGGAGTTGGGTGGATCCAAATACACTTGGGCTAACAGAAGGACATTAAAGGATCTTATTCAAATAAAACTTGATCATTTTTGATTAATCACCAAAGTATGATTAATCAGTTCTATTCGCTTACCTCTCTCCCCAGGATTGGTTCTGACCATAATCCAATTCTTTTGAAACTGGGATTTGGACTATCAAAAAAAAAAAAACCTTTTAGGTTTAAAAATATGTGGTTGAACCATGATGATATTTATAACAAGGTGCAGGAATGGTGGGGTGTTGAAGTGTATGGAGTTCCTATGTTTAAATTGACTTACATGTTGAAGCATGTTAAAAATATGATTAAGGTTTGCAATAAGGAAAACTTCGGTAACATGTTTCTTCAAAAGAGCAAGATAGTGGAAGACTTGAGAATTGTGGAAGAACTGATGTAGGAAAATGGTCTCAACTCTATTATAAAGGAACATGAACAAAATCTTTTTATTGAGTATCATGATCTTCTTGCCAAAGAAGAGACTTACTAAAGGCAAAAAACTAGGGTCAAGTGGCTTAAGGAGGGAGATAGGAATACGGTTTTTTTCCATTCCATGGCTACTAATAAAGCTAACCATCTCAGAGTTCATGAAATCAGAAAACTTAATGGGGAGCTCACTTCGTATAAAGAGGAAATCAATAATACTATGATTAACTATTTTAAGGAGTTGTTTCTTCAGGGCCCAGTGCCTGAGGCCTCTATTTGGGATAAATTTCTTACTCTTTTTCATAAAGTTAATTCGGATCAAGATAACAAAGCTCTCTCTCTCTTATTCCTGGAGAAGAGGAAATTAGGTTTTCTTTGTTTGATATGGAACCGGACAAATCTATGGGACCTGATGGGTTCCCTGCTTTCCTCTTTCAGCATTTTGGGAGACTATTAATCAGGATGTGGTGGCTACAGTTCAGGATTTCTTTAAATATTTCTTAAACAAGTCAACAATACTTTCTTGGTTCTTATTCCCAAGATAATTGGGGGTAAAGACCTAAAGATTTCAAATCCATCAATTTGTGCAATACCATCTACAAACTGATTACCAAAGTCCTTACTTTTAGAATCGGGAATGTGCTTTCAAAATTCATCTCTCCTAATCAAGGAGCTTTTGTTCCTGGTAGACAAATTCTAGATAGCATCATTAGTTATTCAAGAGGCCATCCATTCGAGTGGAGAATTCAGGTAAGGTAGCCATGCTTGTCAAATTGGATATGCATAAAGCATATGACAGAGTTTCTTGGTCTTTTCTCTAGGATATCATGGTTAAGCTGGGTTTTAGTGATCAATTTGTTAAATTGGTGATAACTTGTATTTTCACTGCCAGTTTCTCGATCATTGTTAATAGTTAACCTGAAGGATTCTTCCAAGCTGGTAAGGGCTTGAGACAAGGGGACCCCCTTTCTCCTTTTCTATATATCATTATGGCTAAAACCCTTAGTAGATTATGCAATCAAGCTCTTTTTGAAAACCTCATTCAAAGGATTAAATTTTATAATGGGTTAACACTTGTTTGCCTTAATCAATTTGTGGATGATAACTTCTTACTTGGGAAAGATGTAATTCAAGAGGCAACTATCTACAAAAAATGTTACAGGAATATGAGATGGTTTCAGGGAAGCTTGTCAACTTTCATAAGAGTGTTGTGTTTTTTATTAATGTGGAAGAACAATTCCAAAACAAATTGGCCCAAATTCTTGGTTGCAAGATCAAATCCTTTCTGGATTCTTACCTGGGAATGCCTCTCATTCATAAAAAACAGGACATTTCTATCTGGAATCCTCTTATAGACTGGGTGAGCAGGAAGCTTTCTACTTAGAAGGGATCCTTGTTATCTCAGGCTGGCAAGATCCAACTTCTTCAAATCTCCTTGCAAGGAATTCCAATTTATGTCATGTCCATTTTCAAGCTCCCTACTAAAATCATTGTCTCGTTGGAAAGGATTCAGAAACGTTTCCTTTGGTCAGGAGCTGAGGATCATTTTAAATATCCCTTAGTCGCTTGGAACAAAGTCACCAAACCTAAGACTTGTGGGGGTTTGGGGTTAAAATTTATTAAATTAATGAACGAGGCTCTTCTGGCTAAAAATGTTTGGAGGATTACCAAGGAAGAAGGTATTTGGGTGTACATTTTTAAGAAGAAATATCTACAAAATATTGATAGACTCGACACCTTTATTCTGAAATATGATTTCGCTTTGGGCTCAACCTTATTGGAATTCCTTTGTGTCATCAAAAGCTATTTTGGGCCAGGGTATTAAATGGAATATCGGGAAAGGCAATAGAATCAAGTTTTGGCAGCATAGTTGGCTTGAGGACAAACCACTTGTGAATGTTGAACCTTGGAAATCAATTGTGTTCCATATCTCTTTGAGGAGACTGGTAGAAAGATGGTTCAAGATTATTGGATTAGGAGTAGAGAGGGTCTAAAGTGGATCTCTATCCTTCCTCCTCCTAATTTTACTAGTTCCATTCAGCCTTTCATTGACATCAATTTAAAGCTTCAAAATTTCCACATTCCTTGGTTTCAACATCAAGAGGATTCTGTTATTTGGAGAGAAGAGGAGTCGGGGAAGTATTTCTATTAAATCTGCTTATCTCTTAAATTTCAGAGCCCTTGACATCAGAAGGATTACTAGAACACTCTATGGGTTAAGGATTTAATTCCAAGGTTAACATTTTCTACTAGCTTTCTACTCAAAACAAGATCCTTACCCTTGATAATCTGAGGAAAAGAGGCATGATTATCCATAGTAGATGCATCCTATGTGGTAAACAGGAGGAAAATGCTAATCATTTGTTTATCCACTGCCCTTTCTCCCTTGTCTTTTCTTCAATCCTAGGAACTCTTCAATCTTTAATGAATGTTTCATGAATCTATGGAGTAGTTTTGTTTACAATGGACTTATCCCTTTAAATATTGGTTCCTTGTGGCTACCTAGAGGATGGATCTCCCTCACTTCCTCTGGAGCTTGTGGAAGGAAAGAAATGACAGGATATTCAGGGATCAGTATGCTACTGTAAAGAAGGTGAGTTCCTGTTTGTGCTCTTCCCTAAAGGAAAGTGTTAGACTATTCAAGGGCAAAGTTAAGGCCCCCTTCTCCAAGATAGAGGTTGCAGTTCTTAAATAGTTCCCCTTAAGTTCTCCCATTCTCAAGGCCCTCATCTGGAGTTAAGTGGACTAAACCAGGTATTAATTGGCTAAAATTTAATTTTGATGGGGCCTCGAAGGGTAACCCTAGTCTTGTGGGGGTGGGTTCATTCTTAGAGATCATGAAGCTAATTGGTTTTTTTCTTATGCAGGGCCTTTAGGGGTATAGAGTAATAATGTTGTTGAAGCTATGATGCTTCTTTGGGGAATTAATTTGGCAAATTCAAGGGTTTCAAGATGATTTAGATTGAAGGGAATTCTATGCTCATTATAAATGCCCTTAGAAAAGACAAGATCCACAATTGGGCTTTAGGCAATATTGTCTTTGACATTAAGGAACTACTTAAAACCTTTGATAATTTGCTCTTCCTTCATACCCCACATAATGGTAACAAAAGTGTGGATTGTTTGGCTAATTGGGGGTGAAAAGTAATATTTTCAAAGTTTGGGAAAATGGGGATGAGATCCCAACTATTAATAATAATACCATTAATCATGATAAGCAATGATTTGAAGGCCATCTCTCCCCCGAGGATACTTGTCATGAATATTTTTATTAAAGGAAGGACCATTAGCATGTGTGAGATCTTCGACAGGGATTTCTATTTATTGCAAGCTTGTGGGTTGTACTGTCTACTTGTTGTCCAACTCTCAGTTCTTCTCCAGAAAGCAAACCATGGGAGTCAGAAGGCTTAGGGTAGAACCCTCAAATTATGGTGCGCTCCAGAATAATCCGTCCCTGTGGCACATTTTCAAGACGTGGGGTTTCAGAAATTTCATTTCCAAGCTTAAGGGGTCTCTTGCCCTTGATTTTGGGTGGGCAGGGAGAATGGGAAGGTCATGGTCCATGGTATGGAGGTGCAAGTTTCTGAGTTGTCTATCGCGCAAGCTACTAGCATGGAAATGGAGGGGTTGAAGATCTTCAAGGACCGAACTAGACACAACCATGAGATTCAAACATTTTTCAAAGGTAAAGAAAAGGTTTATTTTCTCATTGATGGAATTGTGCGATAATGTCTACCTGATATATGGAATAATGTGTGTCTTCATATTATGTGATACATTACACTAGAGGGAAAGTACATGAAGATTTACAAACACCGCCTCTCTATGCTAAACAATGACATTACACATGTTTATACATAAGGTTGCTATGAGTATACCTTTCTATTTGTTCATGTTGGTCTCAACGTCGATTAAAGAATTTCAACAGGGGAAGACATAGTCCCCATTGCATCATGGTCTCATCCTCCTTTATCAAAATGGTAAGCCCTTCATGCCCGAGGAGTTAGTACCGGCTGTGGAGGATTCTGATGATAATGTCACTCTGACTGAGTGTATGACCAGACTTTGGAGGGAGAAGGGCTTCCAGAACCAGGGAGAGGGTAAGGATTTCAAAGATGGTACAACTTCATTGGCGAGTATGAAAGATGATTTCTCCAAGGCGCAAGAATAAGGTTCAACCGGATTGGGAGGAGACTACTGAATAAAATTACTCTCATAATCCAACAATTGGAGAAGAATGCGAATTCTCTAGGTGAAGTTGGCACGGACTTGAGGGATAGCATGATAAACTGCATCGAGGACTCGAAGAAGATTTGCATTTCTCAGAACTCCATCAGAGAGGAGATGATTGGGATTAAAAACATGGTTAGTGACTTTTAGGAGAGGTGTAAATTGGAAAAGGGTCAAAGGAAAAGGGTCAAAAGAATAGAAGGCTTAAACTTTACCTTAGCAGTTCCAAAGACGAGGATGGCAGAAAGGACGACATCCAGGAAGTGATTAATCAGGATCATGTGCAGAAGGGTCAAGCAAGGACCCATGTTGGTTCTTCTAAGCGCATCAAACCAAATAGTTTTTGTTGGGTGGTTGGGACTTTGGCAGACTGTAGGCAGACTTTCCCTGTTTTGATCCAGTACCGCCCTGTTTTTTTTGGCTTCTTTTTGTACTGTTCCATGTGGGACCTGAGTTGGGGTTAAGTTGTTTTAACCCTTTTTTGGCGCTTTGTTTCTCTTTTTGTTTCTATATGATTGCGCTCACGATGTATCTGTTGATGTAAGGCCTCTAGAAGCCATAATCCTTGTTTATTACCCTATCTAATAAAAAAATTAATTAATAATGGGTTGCTAATAAACGAACAAGATTTTAACTAACAAAATGATGTTACATAATATCTAAAATGAGAAAATTATTTAATTAACGAATGGTCATTATTAATAGTCGAAGACAAGAATTGGTGCAATTTATGTAATTTACAATTAAATTGACGCGTCAGATTCAAGGTGTCTACACAAGCCTCCAAAGGTCTTTGAGCCAAGTCATAGCAAGAGCAAATCAACACACAACATTATCAAGGTTAAGGGTCGAAGAGAGTCAATCGAACACATAAAACACAACACACTATATCATTACCACGCATGGTAAATTTTACTTTATCTATAGTTATGCCCTCTATTATGTGTCAAGAGACATGGCAGTAGAATAAAGGGTTAGGCTTAGATTTGCATAAGTAGCACAGTTACAAACCCTAACACCAAGAAACAAAACATATTTCCACCCCACCAACCACCAAACGTTACAAAGCCCCACAATAATCCCATCCAATATCATACAACCCAAAGACTATAATATGCCCAAGACAAGTCGTGTACAATCTATACCAAATCAAGGTATCATCGCAAATTCAGAAACAAAACACTTACAAATTTTTACCAATCTATAAAAGCCCAAATCATCTTTGTACCTCTAAGTACTCTTCACTTCTTGTGTTTTAAACAATCCTTTCTATTGTTTTATATCACACATTGCCTTCCAAGTTATTTTTGTTTTACACATTAATGTTGATTAATTAATTCAAAATATACCATCCTTACACTTTCTAATAAAAAATGAACTAAACTAATACCAAACCTTTTTTTATTTAAGGTATAAACAAATACTTCTCCCACCTAGACTTCGCCATTGAAGTACATTTTGAGAAACTTGCTCGTCTATTTTTTCACAAACAAACAAAGCCAAGGTATAATGTACGAGGGTTTAAACATAACATGCACAATCGATGGATCAATGTGAAAGGGAAGGGGTTGAATCAAATTTTTCGACAGGCCATACCTACACGAAACACTCGTAACAGCAAAGCAGACTGAGAAAGGCCGAACACGTTTCAAGCCACAAAGATAAATTAAAGGCCACGAATCAGAATATTAAAAAACAGAAATACAATACCCACCCTCTTTATACATACATGTTGGATGCATGGTGAATACTGCATATGTTATGAGATCAGTTTACATAATTAAAAGATGAATGAATGAATGGGGATTTTAGATTCCAAAATGCACTCTCAGAGTCACATCCGACCCCCCGACTTGGGTAGCAAGGAGCATACGACTCGGCAAGGAGCGTATTGAATGGGGTATTTTTTGGTTATGCACATCTAGTTCCAAAGTCGAGCAGTTGACGCTAGCTTTGGATTATTCAATATGGATCAACTTATTGAATACATGAAATATGAAAGCTGTCTCTACAAGCATACATGAAGTTAATTGTAATGCACATCCTTGCCTGATCCCTGCTTCTTTCCATTATCTTCTAAATTAGCCAGCTACTTCATGCGTCAAATAAAACAAATTATTATCAAAGAGAGAGTTTGTTGATATGTTGAGGATTTCATTGAGCGGTAGGGTGAAGTTCTGTTTTGGAAAAATGTTCACACTCGAGTATTTTTCATCTTTTTTTAAAAGATTGTCGAATTTGACTTTAGATTCCAGAAGTCATTTCCCAATCTATACATAAAATATCCAAAAATAATAAATTATCAATCTTGCAGGTATAGAGGTTCAGGCATTTGATTGTTGAAAAAATAAAACAGATTTGCCAGGACATAACAATGTGGTTTAACTGTAGAGGGGTGAATTAGCCAGCTATTTGGCATGTTAATGGGCAACTGTTGACCTTACAACCCCGTATGAAAGCTAATTCCAGATTGACCCTAGAAGAAAAGGATACTTAACAGGGGTGCAATAGCCCCTTGTCTTACTAATTTCATAATCTTAACTGCCACCAGACGGGATTCTGTCCATAGAAAGGCCTGAGATAATTAACTACAAAATTCAAACACGTACATATACTATGGTCTCAATATTATCATTTTCGATGGATCTGAATTTATTGCCTCCTCTTAGGCTGCATACACAAACAAGCTTTAGACAAATTTTCTGCCAAGTATTGTGCACGCCATTGCAAATTATTAGTGGCACATTCCATACCCATACCATTTAGGAATCCTTAACAGAAAAAGGACACAAGGAAAAAAATACAGAAGCATAAATGTTTATGACAATTAAAGAAAAAGACTTTGCATGATAAATAAGATTAAATATAACAAAAGTTGGATATTCATAAACCATAACACTGAACAGCAGTAGGTTTTCGGCATGAAAACCATTACATTGTCCAAAAAATATTTACGAAATGCTCTTGAAGCTTTCATGAATCCCATTTCATAATGTATTGGGGTCTGACTCTGAACAGATAGCCAAAGATACAACATCAGTAAAGAAAAGACATTTTCATAAATGGATGCTGCATTACAAATGCAGAGTTTGTTGACAAAGGTACTTATCCTTTAAATGATGGAAACTTTGTTCGCTAAGATAAAAAGATTGCGCACGCACCTTTTAACTTGATGTTCTGCTCATTCATTGATTCACGTACATGAATGGGGAAAAAGCAGATCTCCTGTTGATGAAAAGAATCACAATTATACAAAGTCTAGCCGTCCCCATCTGCCCCATCCTACAATTCACAACTCTTAAAAATTGAACAAATCAGCAGATTGCCATGGCTATAGCCAATGAACTGAATTTTGTTTGCATAAATTATATATGTATATGGAAATATGCATCTCTAAGGCAATTGTCATCTGTTTCTGTGTCTTCTTTCTTTCAAATCAATCACAACCACACTGATATTGTCTCCACTTCCCCGTCCCATAGCCAATTTGGTAAGAAGAGCAGCTGCGGCACCTACAGGAGTATCTTCTGTAATACCCTTTGAGCGATGAGGTCTATAGCCAGCCAGACATTTTCTAGCAACTTCACAGGCAGAATCATTTGACAGAACATCCCATAGACCATCACTAGCTAGGATGAGGCACTCATCTTCATGTGTCCGATCTGTACATGTTACTTCAGGTTCAGATATCACATACCGTTTCAAGAATCTGTCTCCTGCAGCAAAACACTATAGCTTCAAGGCTAATCCAATGGATACTAATTTGCATATAACATCTATGGCTATTTCACATCTTGACCTACTAGGTTAGCCATTGTTTTACCACAGGGTTTGGTCAAGCTTTCATAACTGATATGCTCTTAAACCAAAATTGGACCAAAATTAACCACACTCTGATTCCATGATTCACAAGATCAACCTATTTTTACATCATAATACGAAAATAACATAATAAGAACTGAGAACTAACGCCTTGATGCAAATGGAAAAAACTGCTTGAACTACAATTTGCTGACTCAGGAAGCATAACATTATCTCCAACACATAAAATCGCAGGAAAACCCTTACAACTTTCACATAATCAGAAGTTTGTTCCCTTTATATTCTTAGAACTACATTTCAGAAACAGATTACCAGGCATCCTGGATTAAATTGACAACTGAGTACAAACCTAGGGCCCTGGACATAGCAAGAAAACCTCCAACACGATATCCATTCCAAAAAATAACACGTCCACCAGCAGCTTCGATACGGCCCATCTCATCCTCTCGTTCAGGCTGGAATATAGCAAATTGTAAAAAAAAACAAGGCACGGTAAAGTTAAAATCCCCAAATAATGACATGTGCATTTCATAAAAATCCACCTTTGGAACTAGCACCATATAGATTCTCCACTTATACCTTAAAAATACAAGCATATAATAACCAGGAAAACAGTTGAACAATATTCTAAATAACCAGTACAAATATCCACTTGTTTGACCTATACCTTATGGTCATTAGAAAGAGGGATTGCTTTTCCTCCCCTAGATAAAACTGCTCTTGAATCTCCACAGTTAGCAATAACAAGTTGAGATGGACTCACAACAGCTATGACAGCCGTTGAACCCACATTTTCTGGTGCAACTGGATCTTGGCAGCAATTACTTATCATTTTTACATCCCCAGTACTGCAGCCTCCATTTGGACACATACCTCCAACTGCCATATCCATTTTCATGAAGCAAGCAGACATGACTTTCCTCCAATCATTCAAGTCTCTGGAAAATGAAGATGCATCCCTCAACTCCTCTGCAAGAGCCTCATGAAAACGGTTTTTACAAAATATTGAAGCCTGCTTGAAAGAATATACAAACCAAAATCAATGAGGCGTCTACACAAAAATCCAAATAAGTATTGTGAAAATAAAGAATCAACTTAATATTTGCAAATGGCTTTGCAGAGCATTGAATCTTATGCAGAAAAATATAAGATAAAAATGAGATTCCTACACAAAAATTCAAGCAACCACAAGTAAACAGCTTGTGAAAAATAAATATTCAACTCCACATTAGCAAACTCGCACAAACAAAAGTCAAAAGTCAAACCCTTCTGCAAACATCTAAGGAGAAAACAAAATCAGCTGAAACGTATCTTCTGAAAAAAACCGACATCAGCCATTTCATCCACAAAACATTTAAGTACAGATCAGTCACATCTATCACAAATACACATAATTGATTACTATTCAATTGGCATTACATTTATAAAAGATCTAAAGTTTTGTGTAAGAAAAATGATAGAGAAAAGGGGCTTCAAACATATTGGCAAAAGAACCCTGCATGAACAAATTTCAAACAGATTGCTAAAAGAACACTGCATGAACAATAGTATCTAGCAATATTCTGATGAACATGAATAACATGGATATAAGTTTAGTTTTGAGTGTGGTTTCTTCGCAGTGCAATAATTTTATGTTAGTCTTGAGGATAATCTCCTTAAAGAAGTTTTTGTCCAAAACTTCTTTAAAAGTGTATGTATCCAGTAGACAATTATACATGGGTATAATTGTTTCTAATGCAATGCCGATGAATACCTTGACAACATAATAAAGAAAACAGAAAATCTCTATGGCTTTAAAACTATTTCTCAAAGACTGCTTAAAGTTACAAAAAAGCTAAACAGTCATTATTTCCTTCAGTAGATTCACATCAGCAACTAAAAGGGATTTCCCTCGAAACATAAAATAACACAAAGATGGCAAGTATTTAAATTTTATCAGTGATATTGCCTGCTACTATACATGAAACTTGTAAGATAAAGAATGATGTAAGGAAATTGCAATCATGTACTCAGATTACCTAGACCAAAAGTAGGTTGCTCACCACAAACATGAGACTCCTGAGCTAAAGAAAGAAGGAATTACATTCATGAAAATTTCATTCAATTTCTAATAGAGAAATGGCGGATTAAAAGGGACTAAGATTATGAGATGTAAAAATATACTAATCGCTAAAGAAAAGCATATAAAACATTCTGATCATTTTTCATAATGTGGAATAACCATAGGCATCGGGAAACACTTGCTACAGAAATAACTTAAATGGAGTATTGCGATTAAACATGAGTATCAACTAAACATTTCCTGAAAAAACAGAATACAGCTATATATTTACAGACTAAAAGAAGAGCATTGTAAACATGTCTCATTAGTCATATTTAGTCATAGGCATGTAACTCTAACATGCATGGCCTGCTAGCTTGCTTGGATGTATCTTCAGGGCCTCAGGCCGTTGAACTAGAAAGGAAAGTCCTTTCTAAGGTTCACGATGCTTGGCTCTCTGCCTATACACCACAGCAGGGAAAGGAAAGTCCTTTTCAAGGTCAACAATGCCTAATAAGCCAAATATAAACTGCAGTGATGAAGGAAAGTCCTTTTAAGGTCCATGATAGCTGGCACCCCACCTATAAACTACAGTAGGGTAAGGAAATTCCTCTATAAGGCCCTGGCACCCTGCCTACAAAGAGCAGGATAGCTTAGGAGCATATGAGACCATCCACGCTCCCAGTAGGAAGGTGTCACGTGCTACCATGATACGAGGTGTACATACCCTAGCCACCTCAGCATTTGAGCTCAGACCTCCCTTCCAAGAAGTAAAAACCCTAGAAATGAGCATGTACGACTAAAAACCGAAGATGATCAAAACAACTATTTGAAGTGCACAAAACAATGAAAACAGCAGAAATTGTACTGTTTTAAAAATTTATGTAGCGCACCCACAAAAGCATTTAACCAGCGAAGCATTTTAATTTTTAGGTGGGCTTGAGGGAAGGAAAGTTGGAAATACATCCTACTTCAAAAACAGAAATTCAATTAACAGAGAACATATTTGTTTACAGCAGGGATGAATGTACCTGGGATCCGCCATGGCCATCATAGACACCAAAGAAGTGAAGAGGAATAGGAGCGGGCGCTGCAAAGCCACTTAAGCCGCTATGCGCCATTGTGTTTGTCTTGGGGAGAGAAGAGAAAGAGGGTACAGCTGAAACAGCATCTTCCATTTCACGTCTTCTACCAATTATCGACATGGTGCCGTGTGCGGGGCACGGATCCTTCAACAGCAAGCTTATACTCTCACTGTTGGCCCTCGGTAAAGCTACGCCCTTAGAAGGCCGACTTAGAGGAACACCTTCCTGCTGTTTAGGATCCGCGACAGCAACACTACTAGAAGAACAAGTTGCAGTTGCAGGAGTAAGGGCAGATGCTGGTCCTTTTTCGCCACTGTTTTTATCCTCGTCATTAACAGCAACAACTGCCGTTTTGTCTAGTTGCATTTCACACACAGGCTTGTTAACAGCCATCTCCTCTTTGGAATCGTGAACCATAGGCTCGGCATCTGATGTAACAGCAGTAGTGTTATTAGTACTGCTGCTGCCGATGGCGATGCTGCTGCTATTTTTGTTTTTGATATTAGCAATCGCATTGGAGTCCTTAGCGCAGAATTTATCAAAATTGCAAGTGCAATAGGAGCGCCCTTTCCAGGCAATAGGCGTAGAGACTGACCTCACAAGCCTTCTTGCAGGGTAGAGAGCCTGAGAATGGACTTCAATTTCCAAGGTATCGTTTGCGGTGGACGCCGCCTCCTCGCCGAAACAAACACTGCACAAGTGGGCGTTGTTCCTCGTGCGATACCGCTTCTTCACAATGTCGGAAAAGCTACCACTGCTGGATAGCGTCTTCAACCGCCTAATCTCGGCTACGCGCCGGCGCGAGGGCATCCCTGTCGTGCTCTCTTCTACAAAACTGCTGCTGTCCGGCGCGGCGATCGCCTCCATGTCCAATTCTAGACTCTATTTCAACCGATTCTCGAGATCACAGATAAGTAGCCAAGGCTGTTTCACGTGCATCGACAATTTGTCTACCCCGGGCAACTGTAGGTATTAATCGCAAAAACAAAGAAAGTGTCTACTGGCGACGCAAATGCAAACCTGGCAGGACGGACGTTTGTAAATATAGAGGCCCATCGTTGCGCTCAATTGCCAAATTACTTTCATCAGGTCCCAAACAGCTTCAATTGCCAAAACGAACCCGATAACGCTTCATTTGCCAAAAACAAAATCCCACATGAATCCGAGTCCCGAAAAGAACGGAAGAGAAAACAAAACCCTCGAATAAGGTTGCGGATTCAAGCCTCGAAAGTGCGGAAGACGAAAGACTTCAGATCTGGCAGTTAATCAGATCCTGGTCTGGTGTTTACAGGACAAATTTGAAAAGAGTTTTGACTGCTGAAACTAACCAATTTGTATTGTTTGAGATCACCTCCTAAAGATAGTTGACATTATTATGAATGAACAGAACATCACAACAGCACCGAACAGATTCTTGTCTTGTCAGGAAGAGTGGCAAGGAAATGGATGGAAGGCCAAAATACCTACCTTTGTTCTTGTTACTATGGAAAAACGGAAACGGTTTTCCCTCAGTGCCAGTGCAAGTTGCAGTGCCTGTGCCAGTCGCAGAGGGATACCTACGCCCACAAGTTTGTATGTGTTTTACTTAACCCTCCCTCCCTGTGTTGTTGCGTTGTCAGGATGTTGTTGGTCTACCGGCCAATTGAATGGCTATGGTTTGACCGTACACATTCATGCATATATCAGTGACCACTCTCTCTCTCGTATGATTATAGTGGTTTGTACGGTGTTCCACCTCCGCCACACGAGCCCTCTTCGGTGTGGCGCGATCAATTTTCAATCACCCGCTGGCTGCATCTTGGCCGCCCATTTCTCCACCTAATCTGCCCCGCCGCGTGTTCCCCTGGGCTCGGAGGGACACGCGTCGGCTCTATTTATCTACAGCACGAAATGGAATCACCACAACCGCGAGGCGGAGGCGGAGGCGGAGGAATAAGTAGTTAGGCATCCATGCCCACTCCCGACCACAATTTTAATTTTGAAAATCTACCCGCTATAAAAATGTAATTGCATGCACTCCTATGGAAATTTACAAATCTATTCCCCACATAAAACATAATCTTCTCTTAAAAATGTGAACTAGCAACTGCATAAAAGACCCACTTCCGGCCACACGGATGGATGGGGGGCTGAAATATTTTCTCCCTGCATTCCACTCTTTTCGGCCACCTAGCACCAAAACATTGCTTGGAGCAGCAGTATCAGTTCATAGTAAAAAATAAACGACAGTTACAATAAATATTCTTCCCAATATTTGCAGCAAAAATTATAGATCATGGAGCCACATGAGTAATATTTTCTGCAGAGAAAATTTATGCAGCACCCGCAATAAAATTTTGTGTTGCCCCTGCAAGGGACTGCAACATAAGTCTTTCGTCTTCATCCACCCGCAATTTTGTCCATGTATAGGTCTCATGAATCTCCAATAAATTATTGGAAGGAAAAATTGGGAGGGAAGCTTAAATATAAACACCAAGTGTTACAAAAGCTCCTTACTTTTTTTGTGCCCCCAACTCTTTTATGAGGCTAACAATCCTCTCTCGAAAAAGAAATTTTAAGAATTTTGTCGGGTTTTAACAACATCAATAATTTTTTTAAACATGAGACCACACTTCCAAGATAAGTAGAAACACTGGGACCACCCTCTAAATCCCGCTATATGTTGGAGAGGGGTGGGGGGCTCAACTTCGTAAGGTAGAAAGGCTCACATAACACAAACAATAAATAAATAGGGTATACACAATACAATTAGGCATGTTTGTCTTCCCATATATATCCAAAGTAACTATTGTAATCAATTTTTTATTTTCTCCAACCAATCAAAAGCAATAATTTTTACCTCCTATGAATATTTTATAATGTTTAGATGCAAATTTTACATGTTATGAATTAATAACATAATATAAAATTAGTTTTCATGTATTTCTATTAATCATTAATAATGATTTGACAAATTTAACACCTTATTCCAATACTATTTTCTAGAATTTTAACTTAGAAAATTCAAAGTACAACATGTGCACGAGTATTTTTTATTTTTTGTCCCACGGAATTTAATGAGTTTGCACAATTTTGCAATAAAATAATTAAAGACAAGAATGAAACACCACTTTTTTTAATTTCCCAGGTTCTAGATCTTTCTGCATCTAGAAAATCGAGGACAATTCCATTTCCAAATCTAATTCCAACTCCATAGCCATTCCTTTGTACATCAACAATGCATTTGCACACTTAGGCATCCAAGGTTTGAGCATGGATGAAGATGATGTAGCTCATAAAGTAGTCAGGGTGGTGCAATCCAACAAAGCTCGTGTTAGGGGTCTCAAAATGGGACTTTCCCGAAACCGAATGCAAAAAGCTAAGAAGAGATTGGGCCATGATGCAACTTCAAGTTATGAAGTCTCTACGCTCGCAGGGTTGTGTTACAATGTGTTTGGTTTAAAGTAGATTCATTTTCCCAAATTTGGGCTTCATTTCAAGGGCAGTTCAAGCACAGAGCTCCCCCTTCCAAATTACTTTCTTGGATTCATTGGGGATCTCATATGTTTGGCCATTGCTAGCAACATCGGTGTATTGGAAATTGATCATGGGCCTAATGTGGTAGCGAGCAATTATAACCAGCAAAACTTTCGTTTGTTATATGATAGGCAGAAAAATCAACTCAACTTCACCAACATCATCATCTACTAGGTTTGATTTTCCTTCCCTTCATGTTTTTATTTTTCTATATCTTTATTTTTACTTCAATTAATGAGACATTGAATGAAATAAAGAGGACCTACATGGGAGATCCCAAGCAAGATAACAACGTAAATCAGATTTTGGATTCCCCGTATACTGTATATATTTCCACTCTACCTTTTTTAGTTCTAATTATTTTGTTTGTTAGGAAACTAAACCTTTAGTGTTGTTTACGCAACTCCCAGGCAAATTGTTACAACGCAGTCTCAGTAGTACTGGATTTAATGACTTAGACATAAAATTGGGAGTTTTTTTTCCAAATTTCATTTTTTGGCTTTGAATTATAGTATTTTGTTTAGTCCATTATAGAAGAAAGTACACAGATCTTCATTTATTGAAGTCTTGCATTTAAAAGAATACCCTTTTGAAGGATCAACAAAATCCACTCTCACATCAATGATATGGGATCGACTTTTGCCGTACACCATTTCTTACAAATACGTTTATCAACATATATGACAAGAGCGGAAGCTTGGTGGAAACTCGCAACATTTTCAACCACATGATTGACCCAGATCTCTTCTCCTAGAATATGATAATTGTTGCTTACAGATGACATGTATCTTCACAAGGCATTGACATTGTTTCACGAAATGCAGCAAACAAATGTTCAACTTGATCGATTCAACTTTTTCGGTGTCCTCCCAACCTGTACCAAAATTGGATCTTTGAAATAAGGAATACAGATACATTAAAAATAATTGAAAGTGTTTTTTTGTCAGAGGTTATAGTTATCACGACCCTAATAGACATGTATGCAAAATGTGGAAGCGTACACAATGTGTACAAACTATTTAACGAAATACCTCAATGAAATGTGGTCTCTTGAATTACAATCATTACAGGGTATGCACAAGATGAGCTTGTTGAAAAGGCTCTGGAAGTTGTCATGTTAGCTCCTTGTCTTGCTTCTCATGTCCTGCAAATTACATGTGCTCAAACAAACTTCTCATTTGTGGAAAGGATTAGTCACATTGCGACTCTTGATTATTTATGTAAGTAGAATGAGATTTAACTAAGATTGTAAAATCACTATAGTTTAGTTAGGGTTTGTTCGTTAAGGGAGAGGGAGAGGGGGTTTGGATGGAAGACGTAGGGGTAGGGGTTGTTTTTGTTTGGTTTTACCAATTTTACCAAGACGACAATTGTGTGAAAGGGAAAATTGAAGAATAGCTATGTGTGTGCACACCAATGATACAACAAGAGTAAAGAGTGAAGATACTTAGTTGCCATAACTGTGTGAAACATTGTACCCTCTTATTTTGTCATGTGGGTGCAAGTGGGTCATTTTGCTATTAAAGAAAAGGAGATCAAATCACGTTTCCTATTCAATGGGACACCACGTGCCTCATGCCTCACGCCTTATGGCTAATGCCTAACACACACAAACTCTACACATCATACAATGTCAAATGCATGTTAGTGCCTCACAAAAGTAGTATTATTTATTTCCTATGTCTCCTTAAGCCCCTCGCAATTACCAACTGAGATATGTTATTGCTAGCCTATCATGAATCCAATCATCCACCTCCACCAAAGCCCATCATACTCTTTTCTTTTTAAATTTTGGACCAAACAATGTCATCTGATTTATTTTTAATTTTTTGTAGTTGAGAGGGCTCAGCTACGAATCAGAGTTATGAACCTATATGAAAAAAAAAATATCATCCCATTGTTGGAGTAGTTTGTAAATGTCCCACTCCACACCGCATATAAACTAGGGATCAAACTCATGACCTACCCCTCACCAATACAATGGCTTACCATTGTGGCACAACCCTAAGACAAAGAATGCCCTCCATTACAAACAACTAATCACTCTTATGTTGATTTTTTGTATAATTATTTATTTGATATAATTTGTTTTGAGTTTGAGATTATTTAGTTGTCCATATTGGAAGTTAGGATAGTGTAATAAGACATGAGATAAGAGTATTATCAAAATTGTCAAAACATTTTAAGAGTCATATTTTTACGAAGGTAGAATAATATATTTATTTATATATTAATTTTTGTAGATTTTTTGTTGGTGTTTTAAGTCATCTCAAGATGACCTCCATGAATGGTCATTACCTAAATGATTGGATTAATTATACATTGATAATCATTTTGCAAAAAAGGTGATTGGGAAAGAGGCAAGAGGATGAGAAGCCCAAAATGGTGAAATACTTCCCCATTCCTTTTGAAAACACTAGTTTTTTTGGCATCCCTAGGTGACCTATCCACGCAACTCATATTCATATATCAAACACTGTACCTAAGTCCTAAATCTCATTTTACCCTCGTAATATCCATTTACTCCCGTAAATAGTCATTTATCTCTCCTAAATGACTTAAAGTTATTTTATCCTAGTTAGGCCATAACCTCCACAACCTCCCAACCTCCTCAAGATACTCCTACTCATCTTAAATTCATCCTTACCTTGAAACTCTCCATTTTGGAAGTAGTTTCAACCACTTTCAAGTGATTTCCCCCACTTTTTCCAGATCACCAACGATTCTAACTAATCATCAATGATTCTATATAAACTCATCAGTTACACTGAATAAGGATCCTGAGACAATATAGCAAAGCTCTGGTAATTTAGAGACTAATATGATGTATCATTAGCACCATTTGGACATCCTCTACACCCACATCAAGCTTTTGAGAAACTCGCAACATCGTAAGGTCCTCTTATATCATTCACCATTTGTATTTCACGTCATAAATAAGGTACTGTTTTATCAAGTTGCATTTCATTTTGTCTAAGAACCCTCCTTGAGAATAATTCAATCATCAAAAATCAAATATCAAGTATCAATTCACATTTATTTAAATGTTGTCATTTCCATAGCAATCGCTAGGGATTATATTGAATCGCCAACTATCCCCTTGAATCATCGACGGTTCCTTTGAATTGCCCATGAATCATGTCTTCATATCCTTTTTATTATATGTTGTATATTTTTAATCATTATCAGGATCTATTTTATTCTAATCTCTAGGTTTCAAGGGTCTTCTATTTGTAGATGGTCATTCAAGGTGAAGTACATCAAATCAACAACATTTATGACCTTGTGATCGTCTCCCAACCCTTTTCTCACGATCAATACCACATCGCACAAGGGTTGACCCTTTGTGTCATTGTCCTGGCACTGAATCCAGATAACATTGAGGATTAGTTATAGATCAACTGATAAGAACAAGATGCCACTGAGAAAGAGTGGATCAAGTACTTTGAGGATCTTCATTTTTCCATAGACCTTGCCTGGGCCATCTACTACACAGAGCACACTCTTCCTATCCCTATGGAATTGATTTTTTTTGTTATTTAATTATCTAAATATCATAATTCTAGTCACACTGTATACTTCATTATTTATCACATAATTGTCTAAAACGAGTTGACACTCGTCAAAGGAAGCCCTTTGGTTCTTGGGATTGGCCTTTTCCAAACAACTTGTCCTTGTATTATCTAATATCTATCTCATCTAGTTATCTGTTTGTGTGTATGTTCTCTCATTTGTTGGAAGGAGTCTCTTACGCACATTTGTACCCATACATCTGGACGTTTGTTAACACATGTATCATTAAACCCTGCTATTTTATGAGTTTTGGTAATTTTTTCTGTATAATAAAGTGAATAAAAATTTACCATAACATTTGGGTACACTTGATGGGACCCTAATCCCCTTTTTATCAAATTTTGCATTTCCATATTAAAATATATTCATTGTTTCATTTCTTACTAACTTTTCAGTCAGAGTCCTCTAGTGACTTTCTAAAAAACATGTAAAATAAAATAGTAAAAAGGGAGTGCTTAGCGAACATAGGCATGCCTTTCCATTTTCTTTTAGTATTCTTTCAACATTACATCTTGTTTGTTTTGTATTCATAGAAATCAATATCTCTTTCGGGTCTTGAGAATAATCTTCATTCTTACCCGTTCATATAGCTTAAATAGGGGTTAAAACTCTGCATTCATTATTTCCCTTCACACACAACCAAATCAAATTTACATTCTAAACACTTCCTTCCACGTCTACCTAATTGGATTTCATCACCAAGGGGGAAGTCGACTTGGTGTTCTAACTGAGTATAAATAATTGGTGGGTGATGTATGGTGGGAAAAAATGTGTCTAGACAACAGGTACTCCTATCATCCATTTAACTAAGGTATCGAGGCAATGAGTAAGAGACACACAAATATCGGCACACAATGGATAAAATTCAAAGGGGGTATAAGGACTACTAAGATTGCATACCCAAAGGGAAGTAACCCTTACACTAGGTCAACCCAATGTTTCCGAGGCCCAAGATTGAGAAAGAGGAAGGAACCCTATTAGGGTATCGATACTATGGGGGTGATTAGGGAAAAAATAAACATGCAAGATCAATGTTAACCAAAGTAAAGTATGTAACATAAGATAAGGATTTGAATAACAGTAAGTTATCCTAACAAGTGCATAAGATGTTAAGCTAACATAAAGTGATAAGAAAAGAGATAGGAGACTACTCTATGCAAAATGTCAATTCTAATTAGAACACTTACCTATTGGGGGTGGTTGTTGATGCATCTATTTCCCAAAGGAAAATACACAAAGAGAGAATAGCTTTTAGGTGGAGAAGGGGAAACAATCACGTCCTAACTCACTATAGGTGACCCAAGAGTGCAAGCAAACCATTCCAATAAGAAGAAGGTCTAATCGAATACTCAAGGTGCAAGAAATCCAAGAGTTGCGAAAGCATATGCAAGTTGATGCAAAAGAGTAGAGAAAATTGTGATTTCCTATATATCTATATGTTGTGTATTGTATGTGATTGTCTTTTTTATACTTTGTGATAGTTTTTGGTATTTATACTGATGTGATCACCCATAGGTGATTACGTTAGCTAGGAATTTCAAGATGTGCCAATGCAATCACCCACGGCCGATGGTATTCAATAGGGAGGGGAAAGGACAAGTGGTGTGTGTGTAATGAGTCATGAAGAAAAAAAGCAATGCAAGGCAAAAACAATATGGTCATGTGTAAGTAAGGTATTGAAAGGGTGCAAAGCAAAGTAAGAAGATAAGAGCAAAAGAGGTGCATAAATAGGACCAAAATCCATTCTCTCTCCATGTATCATCCCTAACCCAATGGTTACATGAATAACCATACCCCTATCCCAAAATGAGCCCCTTAAGGCACCCGTTCCCAGAAATAGATGCATTAGCAACCTCTAACCTAAAAGAGAAATTATTAGTAACAAATATGAAAAGATAAAGCATAAAACATTGGGTGTATACATATGCTCCATCTGTTTATTACTACATGTTGTAATAGAAAAACATGGGGTCGTCAGCGGAAAGAATGATACATAACATCGAAATCCAAAGTAGATGCTGAAAGTAAATAAAGGACTAGCTGAAATGAAATATACCCACCAATGCATACCTAATAGTGTTGTTCATCCTCCCACGTATCGGCATAATCCATGCTACTAGAACCCTGGAGAAGCAAAACTAAAAGGAAACACTAGAGGATCATCAGCAAAATAAGACATAAATCACCTAGCTAGGGGCCCATGGGATGGATGTCATGGGTGGAAAGGTGGCCAAAGAGTCATAATATTCAAAAGGACGGGAGATAGGATTGAAAAATGTGATTTTTCGGAGATTGCTAAAATGACGGGTATAAATGAGGGATGTAAATTGAATAGAAATCCTTACTTATCGTTTTCCTTTCTTTCCTCATGCACGTGTGTGGTAATACTCATGGTACTTAGGAAGAACGATAATGATATTTAATTAAGAAAATCAGTGGGAGGGAAAATTGATAGGATAACCCAACACACGTGATGAAAAATCCAACAGGCAGAAAAAAGGCCAAGACAGTTGATAATAGGGTGTATGGGCACTGTTAGAGAAAAATAAATCCAAGCAAGGTCAAGAACCTAAGTGAGGATGGAAAAGACTACGTTAATCCACTAGGAAAGGCCAGGGTGAATCGAAGCCAAAATAGGTGGAATCTAGATTGTGACATTCCAATGGTAGGAGATGTCAGGGAAAAAGAGAGGTGATGATAAAACCAAGAAGGGCAGAGAGCCCAAGAAAGGATAAGATATTTGGAGATGTGTGTAAAACCCAAGGGGGTAGGATCCCAAGTGGAGGTAAGAGCCCAGGCCAAAGAAAAATGTTATCAAGGTATTTATAAAGGAGATATCTAGCCATGAGGGGAAAATGATCGTAGAGTATCGATAATAATATCATCAACTTGATCTAAGATATAGCTTCGAGCATGAGTGATGAGGTCCTCTATGGTGTGTTGTGTGAGAGAAACATTTCGGTGCACCTCAGATCTCATGACGAATAAGGTGTCATATATTTGCTCCTCTAGTCAGGTGAGAACTCCATGCCAAACATTATCCATGGTGGGACAGGGATCAGGACAAGGTGGTGGTCCATAATTTGGTTGACGTTGAGTTGGTCTAGGGGAAGGATGGCGGATCTGAGAGGATTCATCTCTATGCTTTCTTCCACACGAAGAGGAATCGAGAACTGGGCACTTGTTACGCATGACCCAATAATATGTGTTGGTATGCGAGGAGTAGCCATGGTGTGAATAATAAAGTGGGGCTGAGGCAGAAGGTCGTGTAGCCTTCCAAGCTTGATCTCTTTTAACCCCAGCTTCAAGCTTCTTCATGTGTCTTTTGTAGGCTCTGCAATCAGATACATCGTGCCCTAGAGCCTTATGCCATGTACAATATGGCTCTACCTTAGAGGGCCAGGGAGTCATAAGGGCAAGAGGTAGGGAAGGATGTGAATGATTGATATGGGTTGGCATGGATGATGTCAGCACATCTTGTACTTCATCATCCATAAGGTCATCAACTTAATAGTCAAAATCAGATATACGCTCCCCTTCGTCTATATGAGGAGGTACGTCACATGATATAGTAGTGGAACCGTGAGGAGAGGGCGAGGCTGACGAAGATGTTTGAAGATTCGGTTCTAGTCTGCTAAGAGAAGGCTTGACCGAGTGTGAGGAGTCTTCTTGTATAAGAATGGCATTCACATCACAAGCGGGCATAATTTGAAGGGTGTTTTGGTAACGCTAGACTTCTCTATCCCGATTTTATGCATAACTGGCCAAATAGGGATCATCCAAAGTGTAACCATCATCATAGTCAGGAGTCGAGATATTTATCACATAAGAGTCAACTATGGTGTCTAATTGAACCGTTTGCTTTGGTGGAGGCGGAGGTGTACATGAGATGGTAATGGGAATGGATGGATCCTTCTTACGAGGCCGCAAGTTATGAGAAAGTTGGGATATGATGAGATCTTGTAAATTATAGGTGTTGATCCTAACAGTGATCTCATCGGACTCGTCATCATCAGAATACAAGATATTGGGAGGCATGTTCCCATCTAATTTTGGATGACCTGCATTGCCACGAAGAGACTCAACAAGATAGTTGAAGCGCTGATATTTGCGAAATAGGATAGGAGATAATTCTTCTAGGGTTGGGAATTTTTATGTCCCTTTTTGTTGAAGAGTGTCATAGTTCTAAGGATTTGGGTCACCTTAAATCTTATAAATAGCCCCAATATGAGAAAATTTGACACATTGATATGCAAAGGAAGTGACCACACATATACGATGGGTCCAAGGTCAACCTAGGAGGATATTATAAGATAAGGGGAAATTAAAGACCATGACTTTTACACGTACGGTCCTAGGAGGAATAGTGATGGGCAACCAAATGCAATCCATGGAAGGCATTTGTCGACGATCATATCCCTGACAAGTAGTACATGTGGGTTTTAGGTTGTCTATTTAGTAATGAAGAGCCTTGATGAAATACAAGGAGGCCACACATGTGCCAACACCTTCATCGATGAGGGCACACTTAACCTTAGTTTGACCAATTTATATAGAGATGAAAAGCAGAGGATTGTTTTCCTGAAGCAAGAGTTCATCTAGAATCATAATAGCTACAGGGAAACAGATACAAGTTCGAGTGTCTATGGTAAGGTTCGTACAAATGGAAATCTCCTCGCATTGACGACATATGCTTTCTTTCGAACTATGCAATATAGGATACTGCTCCAAAGTAGGAGGAAAAGGGATGTTCATGTCAAAGAGATCAATCATGAGGCACTCGTGGTGGTGAGGTGATGTGCATAAGAGCTCTAAAAAGGGAGCTTGGATCGACAATTGAGAAAGTGCTTCTAGAGCATCCCACCCGTCATGGTTGGATGAAGCAGTAGGTTGAAAGTGTTGAGGATCTTCAGAAACCAACTCAGAAGGAGGAGTAATCGGGGATACTTCATAAACTGATTTTTGTTTAGGCTCGATGCCATTAGCATGGATGAAGGCGTCTATGATTGGAGGAAGGGTTTTAGACACCCTCGGCCCTGTAATAGTTTTTCCACAGGGGTCGATGGCATCTGCAAAAGATGGGATTTTATATTTGGGAATTTGATTCTGAAAGACACAAGGGTAAATGACCCTATGAGTCTGAGGCTAAAATGATGGAGGATATTCAGGTTCTATGTACTTTATAACATGCATCACATCATTAATGACAACTGTGTTTTTGTGAGGATAATCAGGATCAACTAAGTTTTTTGTAGCATTTCTTATTTCTTAGAACTTTCGCATGTATTATGGTTAGGCATAGGATCAGAGAAGACTTTGAGATCTTTGTTAGAGTTGGAGGTCAAACTTGCACCCATGTCTCGGATCTAATAGAACTGAGTCATTTGAAAAAACAATAGAGTCGTCTCCAAGTTGTGGGACCTTACACACTTGAGATGGATCTCTGGAGAAGGTCAGTTCCTCTACCTATTTCTAATGCCATTGCTACTCCTAATGTTTAAATGGAAATCTAAGCTAACAAACCAAGGGACCATGGATAGATGGATAACATAAGGGAAAACTAAACCCAAAGGGAGGTGATAAAAATGAAAATTTGGGATGAATACTATCTGTTCTAAGTGAAAACGAAGGAGAAAGCATGAGGGAAGGCTAGGCATGTGTAGCACAAACCAGAACACACTTACACCATTGATTTCATGAAACACAACCAGAAAATAGAGTTACAAGGAACTTAAAGTGACACAACAAGCATACAATGTAAAAGAGAGGCAATGAAGAAGGATATAACACATTAAGACAAAGAATAGTCACAAAATGTTGCTTCTATTACTTCCAGGTATGCACAATCAGTTACAATGGCGTTTGAAGGCTGATATTCAGATGCATGAACTAGATCTAGAGGCCTGCGACTTAGAATGCAAAGATAAAGAATCCTTATCAAACATTAAAGGATGCAAACTATCCAACCCTTTACAATGAGTAGAGCTCTTACATTTATATATGAATTGAAGGAAGAGGAGAGGAGAAGGAGGGAAATCCGATTTGAAAAATCAATCACCAATAATCAATGCATGGAAATCCACTTGTAATCTGTCAAGTGTGGTTCTCCATGTTTGTTTGGCATGTTGGAGAAGCATGGGAGGTAGATTGGATCAAATCTAGGTGGTTGGAGAAATCAAATTTTCTCATTAATGGCGCGAAATATGTTTTCTAGCTCCTCCCCTACCAAATCCTACTGAAATTTGAATTTGAATGTTCTAGCATGTAGCACACGTTAATAGCTTTCCAAAAAGTGTGGGCATGCAAGGATCTCAACACTGACACAAAAATTATGACTAACAGAAGTTCTACAATACAAACTGGGCACGTAAGACATGTGGCATGCATTGATTTGAATGAAAGGTCGGCCAACTGTACATCTACTTTATCATTTCTGCGACGTGCCACCCAACAGTTTGTCTTTAGGATTCGGCGCCCAGCTGACGCACTTTAATTTGTTGCATGCAACACACATAAGCTTTTCAGATGATGACATGACACATGATGGTGCAGAAGAAGGTGCAAAGGCATATGCGTGAAAGATTGAAGTGTGGGAGGAAAAAAGAGGAAGGGCACGTGTAAAGATGACACACATGGGAGAAATGGAAGAAATACCTAAGGAATAAATGTATGGTTGAGGTGTAATTATTACAAAGTAATTTACGAGGGCACACAAGAGTATCAGGGATTTAGCTTACTTTGGGAAGCAAGCCTTGGGCGTGCACGGAGGATGTGTGAAATGATGGGAAGAAGGTGAATGTGTAGAGGGTGCGCGCAAGGGGAAAATAGAACAAAAAGGAAAATGAAAAGTAATATGAAAGCTTAAAGGAGGAAGCACGCAGGACATACGGGGAATTTGTGACCATAGAGATGTGCCAAATGTAGCAACTGAAGTATGCACAACCTATAATGTGAAAATTAGAGCCATAATGAAATGCAAGTTGTTCAAATAACTAGGGAATTTATTTGGATAACAGTTAACTTGGTTAATATCATTATGATGATCTTTTTGTTTTTGTTCATCACGAGCCTTGATTGTTTCGATTAAACATTCTCTAGTGATGGCATCACGATCAAATTGAGGACCTAGGAAGAATGCAATGGTAGCCATGTGAAGGACACAATATTTTTCATGAGAATGGCCCCAATTAACATGCCACAAACAAAACTTGTTCTCATCATTCTATAGAGGGATAGGTCGAGAAGGATTGAGGATTTGACTAAATGGATTAGGCATGTGTCATCTGAACTCATCCTTGGTAAATGGTTGATAATAAACAAGCTAGTTTTATTATTATTAGCTTTCTTATCAATATTTAAAACATTCCTACTTGAAGAATCCATAAGAGGAAGAGTATTTGAGACCCCGTTATCTGTTGCATTCTTGCTCTTTAACCTTTGGAGGATTTTCACCTATTTGATTACTGATTTAACAAAAATAAGCACATATGTTAAACCCTAGATAGGCTATTCCAGAGTCACAATGATAAATAAAGTAGTAAAGTACATAAAGTGACATAAGTAATAAGCAAAGTAAATGAAACCCTAAGCGAAATGAAAATTTAGAATACTTAGTTGATTTCACAATATTCTTGGCAATGTGCGATGGTGGATGGTGGTGTAAATTAACTTACAACAATTAATATGTCATGCTTTGGGTTACATTCATTTAGTTTTCAGACCAGGGAGTGTAGACTTGAAATATTACCGGTGTTGTATGCAAAATTATAGTTGATCTAAGAGGTTGGAAAGAAAATAATTGTCACATAACAATGCTGAAAATAAAATAAAACTCAGACTTGAAAATGGACTATTGCTATATGTTATTACTGAAACAAAGTTGCAGATTCAAAGAGAAGATTGCTCCTAAGGAAATATGCATGAAATGAAACAATGGAGGGGATTTATCAGACCTCAAGTGGGCCCTAACTTGGGTGCTAATCCCTTCCTAACTCTGTAACTAAAAACTAAATGACAAAACTCAAATTTCTTTATTGATTTACATAAAACATTACGTCTAGGAACAAAAAAGATTACTTTGATTCTCTTCTAACTCTGTTCATTCTTTTATCTAATTTCAAATGTGAATTTCTTATTACCAAGTACCAACCCTTTCCTTTATATCTTATCACTTACAACACATGAGAAGAAGAAGAATACGACAAGGAGTCTTCAACAAAACAAGTGACAGATTCAACACATGTTTGAAACACACAACAAGTGTTCAACTAACAATCAATTCTTCACAAGTTCTTAATCAATGGCCAAATCAAATCTTGATTTGTTTTTCAATTTTCCACGTTTATGTTGTAACTTCTTCTCTAATGGTGCATAGGGACTTAAGTACCATCACTTCATGTTTTAAAAGATCTTCATAAATGCATTTTATTTACTGTGAATTATTTCCTTATGTTTTGTATGAGTTGTTGTAGACAAATTCTTTAACTGTGGATGAGTTATTGCAGACAAGTTCTTTGGCTATGGATGAGTTGTTATGGATAAGATCTTTTGCTACATATGAAAAATTGCTTACAATCAAGAGTGACATCAACACATATAATCATCCAAACAATTTATTGGAATAAAAAGAATAAATGCACAAATAATATCACAATAAAAAATACAATTAAATATAGCTATATCAATTAGTCATTAGTCCAAAAGTTTATGGTTGTAACAGTGATGTTCAAAAATATATTTAGGAAATACATAGACATGGATACAATGGTCCTATCAAAATACAAAAGATGAGTTGTTACGAAAGCAATTAATACAACTCATCACACCCCTAGTCTTAAAAGCTTGAATGTCCTCATTTAATAGCTTCATATCTTTTCTATTGGAAACTGCATTCTCGCCTGAAATCTATAGGTGTTCATGTTCCTTCCTCTTCTGATAAGAAATATCCACAAATCCTCATTAATCTGTCCCAGACTCTTTCTTGCACCCTTTGATTGATTGTTAAATTTCATTTCTAAGGTGTAATTGGGAAATAAAATATTGGAGGATGATAAGCTATAAGAAACCAATCATCCCCACATTCATTTCTTTTTTTAATATACTTGTTCACCTTGTGTAACATTGGAAGTATATTTGGATGTGAGTGCATTTATTTCCTTTTGAGTACAAGTGATAACTCTATCCATCTGGCTCTACATGCCGTCGTAACCTAAACTGCATATTCTTTGATCATGTTCATGACTTTTGTGTGGGCTTTTATCCTCATTCTCAACACTCTGTTTCTTATTACATCCAATTCAATATAGTTTTCATATTCTTTTGCAATTTCATCTGTTGTTGTTGCCTCAAATCTGATATATAATGGTGTAACCTTCTCCAAATGTCTATATGCCTCCATTTGCTTAGATTTTTCCATTTCATTTGAAAGATAAGAACATAATGCCTTAACCTGTACATCTCCAATATACAGAATTGGGATCCAATCTCTGTCATATGAAAGGGCATAATTAAGCAAATTTAGCTCACATGATAAATCATGTAGTTCATGTGTACTATGTTGATACAAAGTAAATAAATTCTTGGCTGATCTAATGTCATATATCATATCAGAATTTATGCAAGTAAACTTGTGGTACATCATCTTTTCTTTTAGATATATGACATATACATTCAAAGGGGGTCCACAACTCAATATGTCAAATGCTACCTGCACTATTTTATCTTGTTTTTGTTTTAGCCTTCTAATCTCATTGTGTTTGTCTTTTATTTCCTCCTTATGTTTAGAGATAAGGTCTTCCTTCTCCTTTTCCCATTTCTTCTTGAGCATGTTAATGTAAGCGCACCTTTGCAACAATAAATTTTCAATATTGGGCCTCATATTTTGTGTTCCCATCTCATCGCAAGATAGTTTTTTAGGCTCCTTTATGATGTCATGAATAATATTTGGGGGCTGCATTATTTCTACATTTGCTTCTTACAGACTATCATTTTGTGATTGTTCAAAAAATTTCTCAATGACTTGTTCATTGAAATCATCTACAGTCATTTGCTCTTGTTCATTTCCTCCTTCCACTGTCTCTTCTACTTGTCTCAATTTATGACTCTCTACTTCATGAACTGTTTCCTCATTCTGATTTAGTTCTTCTTGTCCTTCCATTGGTTGTTCATGGTATTTTGGATCTTGAGTTACTATGGGAGCAATATCTCTATACTCTTTTTCTAATGGTTCAAGCTCAAAATTTTCTTTTATGGATTCCAAATCACTATCCAATGAGATGGGTTGAGATTGTCTTGAACTGGATGGTTTTGGACTCTATTTTTTTCCTATACTCTAGTTTTTTTTGGAGTAATGAGTAAGCCTATAGGTTTTTAGAGCCTGGAGTTTTTTTTGGAACAGAATGAGTAGATTTCCTTTTGGTTTTGGAAGTGGAGGTTTCAGGGGAGGAAAATTCCAATAAAGTTTCAGCAATAAAGATTCTCTCTAGTGAAATAGGTGCAGGGGTTTCTTCTGTGGAAGGAAGAATTTCAGAATTTATTGGTTCTTGAGGTGGGAAAGAGGGTGGTGTAGCTTCTGACATATGTGAAGTAGAAATTTTAGTGTTATTTCTCCTTTTTATCCTCTTTCCCAACAAGGTTTCAATATTGTTCACTCTCACAAAGTCATCCCATGATATCTGAGGGTGCTCCCTCTACAAATTTTGCATGACCAATAGGGTTATTAGATAGTGATGTGACATGGCTTCCCTACCCCTCTAAACCTCTTTGCTAATTTTCTTAAGCATCTCACAAAATAAATTTGGAACATTCACTTGATGATTGTTTTTCAAATGATTTAACAATTTGAAATGCATTGTATTTAACCTTGAATATCTCCCTTCACAAGTAAAATATTGAATGATAAAATTGGCAACTTGAGTCCATAAATGTTTAAGAGATGTTCTAAAAGTACCTTGGTAGTTTGAGATGAAATCCTCGTCATTTTCTACAAATTATCTTTTTACTAATTTTGGGTTAGCTTTGTCTGGAAATGGCTCTCCCTGAGCTAGTAATCTAGTGACCTCTACTAAAATATCATCACTTACTCTGATTGTTAACCATGTTACCTTTTCCTCTCCATTATTTAGGGTATTTGCAAACTCTGCCACAACTGCCTCATCAAATCCTTGAAATTTGTTAATGTATTGCATCCAGCCATGATTCTCAAAGTATTGCACAACCTTAGGATGATTTAGAAGTTGCAAATGCACATAAGGTCATATCTGACCAGGTCACCTCCCATGATGGATACACATCTTCTCCCAGGTGCAATATCAACCACACAATTTTTCCTTGAAAGAACTTTGTAAAAATGAATTATGTTGATAGATTTCTATTTCTTTGAACTTTATTATCAATGGGACAAAAATTACGTTTAGGGGTGATTAATCATTAAGTGGATGTGGCAACATTGAGTACATGAAGCAAAATGATGTGACATGTTGGATTATGTGGAGGGCTTAAGTGGACACATCATAACTGAAAGGCGGAGGTATTTTAATGCGTCACATGCTTTATGAATTGGAATAACTCATAATTAAATACAATTAATCTAATCATGATTTATTAAAGTAATAAATGTATACACTTATCTCGTTGTGTCTTGCAATGATTGATGTGCATGCTTTATTGAACTAGTGTCTTGGTTGCATGCAAGTGCCCTGTGATGTTGCAGACATGCATTTGACTTGTGTTGACCACTCCTTACTGCAAATAGATGCTTCCTGGAAAGGTAACTCCAATTGGTTGGGCTGTCAATAATTCTTTGTATATCATCCACTTGTCCATGCTTCCTTGATGTCCATTATATAACCATGAGTTCTATCAGACACTTCAAATAAACATGATCTTATTTCTTTTGGATGCAAGTTGAACTCTTAGTTATTGCACTCTCTCCTTGTGATGGAGATCATGCTCTCCTGCAATCACTTGTTAGTAAAACCTGTAAAACAAAAACTTGTATAAAAAAATGGGTTAGCAGAATACTGATGATCACCTAGAAAGGTAGATCTCAACACTTTTATTTAGCCTTGAAGTATTCAACAAGCTGAATGCTCTAAGGTTACTGAAATCTCATCAATTCTCTGTAATCCCAGAAGGTGAGCCAACATGCTCAACCTCTAAGGTTAATTATGATGTTTTTTTCTCCATTCTTCTCTGATCTCCTCTGAACAATTCCATAAATGAGCCTTTATCAACTAGATTTTTATACAATCTTAACATGTGGCCATTCGACAACAACTTTAATGTCACCAGATCAATAGTAGTAAACTTCATAGCTCCATTAGGAATATCTTCTCAATTTCATAGGGGCCTAACCACCTTGTTCTAAGCTTCCATATGTGATCCTTATAGTTTGAGTCAAGCAAAAGTGCCCAATGACCTTCCTAGAACTGTCTTGTTTCAATATATTGGTCATGCCATTTGATTCTTTGTTATTGCACTACCTCTGTGTTATGAATTACTTTCTTTCTCAATTCATCCAGCTCATTGAGTTAGAGAATTATCCATCTCTCAGGTTCTGATAAGTCTATTCCCAACTCAAGTTAAGTTCTCAATGTTTTATGCTCAAATTCTATTGGCAAAATATTTTTCTTACCATATAATAGTTCAAATTGTGTGAAGCCCATTGTGGTCTTCCATATTGTATTTAATTCCCATATTGCTTCTAGAAGCCTGTCTTCGAAGTCTCTTCTATGGAGTGCCATAATCTTTGTCAATATGGCCTTTATCTCTCTGTTCATAACCTCTACTTGTCCATTAGATTGGGGATGGTATGGTGTAGATTTTCTCTGCCTAATTTCATATTCACTAACCAAATCAACAATCAAATCAATAGTAAAATGTTTACCCTGGTTTGTCACAATCTCCCTTGGAACTCCATATCTGGTAAAGATGTTCTCATACAGGAATTTAGCCACCTTCTCACTAGTCTGATTTGGAAATTCTTTTACCTCTATCCAATTGGTTAGGTAATATGTATAGACCAAGATATACTCTTTTTGCTAAGATGGAGGGTCTATAAGGCCAACAAAAGCTAAGCCCCACTTATCAAAAGGTTGCAAAATCAATTGAGGTTGTAATGTCATCTCATCAAACTTAGTGGGATTTCCCATTCTTTGGCATTTTTCACATCTTTGAGTTTATAGTGTTACATCATGTTATTCAAATAACTCTCCTAGTTATTTGCATAACTTATATTTTCATTCTGACTCTTTTGTTTTACGTTCTAGGTTACGTGCACTCAAGATTTTTCTTTTGACACCTTAGCACAATTATAGTTCCTCTATGTTCCCTTACACGCCTTCCTGCACCCTTTGCATTATGTTATCTCCTTCCATTTATTCCCTTCCCACGTGCCTCACACTTACTTCTATCAACTAAGTCCTTGGCCCCTCTCGTGCCGTGCCCATTACTTTATAATAGTTGCACCTTCACCATATGTTCCCTGCTCACCAGTATGTTTCATTTTCCATCCACATGCAATTTTGTGCGCCTTCCTTCTATATTTCCCCCATGCCTCATTCTTCCATGTATGTCCCCACGCCCTCCTTTGCACCCTTCTGTGCCAAGTCATATTTTTTCAGACTTGAGTGTGCTACACGCAACCTATCAGAGTGCACTAATAGGGCACCGAATCTGGACAACTGACTAGTGCATGACATGTGGCAGAAAAGACAAAATAAATGAACAGTTGACCGATTTATTCACTCAATCCACGCACACCACATGTTTTGTGTGAGCTGATGGCTCTGACATCTTCTGGAAACCATATCTTTTGCTACAGAGCTCAGATCAATGCACACTTGAACTTGTCAGAGAGCTGCTGACACAAGCTACACGTTAGAATTTTGAAATTCAAATGTAAGTGGGATTTATTAGGTGAAAAACAGGGAAACATCTCTCAACTCATCAATGCATACATCTAATCAACCTCAACCACCATATTTCATCATATATTTCCTTCTTCCTTCTTCCACACACCAAACATATATGGGGAAGCACATCTGATAGCCTTACAGGTGGATTTGTAGGCATTTATCACTGGTTGTTGGTGGTTGAAGATTTGAATATGAATTTCCCACCCTTTCTCCTTCTCTTCTCTCCTTCTTCTTCTTCTATAAATAACAAAGTTCTGCTTTGTAAAAAAGATCTCTCCTTGTTGTAACGACACCATGCCAAAAAGGTGACTAACTTCCCACGGGTCTCATACCTTGGCGTGGTCTGTGCAATGTATTCTCACCTCCTGTCATGAATGTAAATGACTATGCATCCCTTAAGCAATAAAGTCATGTTATGTGGAACTCTTTTCTTCCCTATCTTATTTTCATTGCATCTCGCCTCTCTATTTGCATTTTCTGGCATGTTGTGCGTACTTCTATGCTTGCATTCCCCACATTCATGTGTTGCATGTGTTAGAAGGTTGAGCCTGTGTATTGATCTGTGGCATGCGCCATTCGCCCTCTTCTCCCACACCCTCTCTATTTCCTTCGCCGCTCGTGGAGAGAGATCGACCCTTTCCTTCTGGCACTATTACCTTCCTTAGCTTAGAATTTCCCCTTTTTGCACATCCTTCTATCCTTGGTCCCTTTGCATATTTAGTCTAGGATTTGCTTTCAGCATTAGGAGTAGCAGTAGTGTTATAGGTAGGTAGAGGAACCGGCCTTTTCCGGAGACCCGTCCCAAGTGCACAAGGTCCCACAACTTGGGGACGGTTCCATTGTGGTCTCAAACACCTCGGTCCTTCCGAAATTCAAGATGCGGTTGCACATTTGAGCAACCAGCACATCCTTATGTAAATTTGGTCAATAGTAGTCAATAGTCAACACCTTCTATGTTGTTCTCTTTACAGAAAAATTCCCTCCACAAGGTTCATTGTGGTAGGCTCTAAGGACATCAAATATATCCTCATCATCTACACACATTCTCATTACTTTATCTTGACCTGTATTAAAGAGAAGTCCAACTATCCAAGAAAAAGGTAAAATCTTTTCAACTAAATACCTTTTCTCAGAGGATGAAAAATGTGGAGGTGTTTTACTTGATACAAAGTAGTTGGCTATGTCTTCATACCAGGGTGTTCTTGTAGAAATAAAAAATAGGTGCTCATTTGAAAATGAATCATCAAATACTTTATCTTCACTGCTGGTTTCCATCCTTGAGAGGAAATATGTCACCACAATATCTTTTCCAGGCTTGTCCACTATAGTGACATCAAATTCTTGTAAGATGTGTAACCACCTTATTATTATGCTTCTTACTATTGGTTTGTTTACCAGATACTTGATTGCAACATGATTGGTGTGAATAAAAATTGTGTATCTTGTGATATAATGTCTGAATTTATTTATGGAATATACTACTGCCAGGAACTCTTTTTTTGTTACTGTGTACTTCAATTCTACATGTTGGAAATTCTTGTTGACATAATATATTACATAATTCAAAATACCATATTTTTGACCTAAGACAATTCCAATAGCATGATCTGATGCATCTATGTGGATGTGAAAAAGTAGGTTCCAGTCAGGTCCTCTCAACACAGGAACAATAGTTAGCATCTCTTTTAAAGTTTGAAAAGAACTCTCACAACATTCAGTCCATACAAAATCAACATCCTTTCCCAACAATGCAAAAAGTGGCATTGCAATTTTTCCGAAGTCTTGTATAAACCTTCTGTAATATCCAACATGGCCTAAAAAGCTTCTAACATCTTTTTTTTCTTGGTTTGGGGAGGTTGATTATGACATAAACTTTTAGTGGATCTACTTGAATTCATGCTAAGGAAAGGTAGTGCCCCATCACTATACCCTCTAACATCATCATATAGCACTTCTCATTGCTTAGGGACAAATTTTGCTCCTTGCATCTTCTTAAGACCTTATCCAGATTTTGCATAGCCTCCTCAAAAGTACTACTATGAATAGTGACATCATCTATATAGATTTCTATGTAATCATTTTTCAAATCAGAGAAGATACTCAAGACTTCCCTCTAGAATGTGGCAGGTGCATTACATAGACCAAATGGGAGAACTGAATAGGAAAATTTCCCCCATGGACATGTGAATGTAGTCTTATCTAGGTCCTCTAGTGCAAATAGATTTGATTGTAACCAATGTATCCATCAAGAAAGGAGATGTACTTTTTACCAGGTAGGGTATCAAGCACTTGATCAATGAAGGGAAATGGGAAGTGGTCTTTCTTTGTGGTTGAATTCAATTCTCTGTAATCCACACAAATTCTCCATTTCCCATTCTTCTTTGGTACAATTGCCTGAGGTGATACCCACTAGTTGTTTGATATGGGGTATGTGAATCCAACATCTGGCAACTTTTGTAGTTCACCCTTCACAATTTCTCTTACTATTGGGTTCATGCGCCTCTATGATTATCAAACTAGTTTACATTCTTATTTAATATAAATTCTATGAGTACAAATCCTGGGATGAATCCCACACATATCACTATAATCACAAACAAAAGATGTCTTATGTTCTTGAAGAAGAGCAACCAACAATTTCTCATGTTGTATATTCAACATCATGCTAACATTTAGTGGCCTCCCTATTGTTATTTATACTTGCTTGGAGAGGTCCAACATTGAACACATATTGCTATAAACATAATTTAATATGCAATCATGAAGAATAATTTGGTGAAAAATACAATTTTTACCTGGAATACTCACGGTGCTCTACTATGGTAAGACTTGGTTCTGAGGACAACTCAAGCACCTCAATATGTCATCAATTTCTTCCATATTTGTTTTGCAAAATATTAGAGAGAACAACATCTTCCTCTTGATCTTCAATAATGCAAGAATTTTCCAACATCATCAGCTATTGGACAGAGAATTGATCAATTTTTGGTTCTTCAACCCAAATTGTTTGATCCTCATCATTCAATGGTTGGACAAGAGGATAGAGTATAAGTTTCTTGGTACCATTTCCATTTAAGATGATCATGTTGCCAGACCTGCACCCTATAAATCCATCACTAGTGGCCAGCCATGGCCTACCTATTATAAGAGGATAAACTCTTATAATTACCTTTGGTTGTAGGACAATGAAATTAGTAGGGTATTCCTACGAGTCTACCACCACAAAAATGTCATCAAGGAATTTTTCAGGCCTTAATGTTGATCTATCCGCTAGTTATAATACTCTAGTTGTTGGCCCTAGTCCTTCTAACTTCAGGTCATCCATGATTTACTTGGTCATGACATTGATTTTTGCCCCTAAGTTAATCAGGGTATTTTTTATTTTAGTTCCATTAATAGTAACATTCACCAAAGGATTGTCTAGATCTATATACTTAGGTAGCACAAAGTTTCCAAGCATGACGTCAGTCAACTATCCAATGACTTGTACAGTGGATGCATCTTTTCTTTTTCTACCTGACTTATTTATATTTAGATCCTTGATTAGCTTGTTGTAAATGGCTTGTTGTAAATAGGCACATCCTTGATGGCTTGAATGACTGGAATTATTACACAAATGTCCTTCAACTGATTGAAAAAATCAAAATCAAAATCTAATTTAGGGTTATATTTTATCTCTTACAATATTTCTGGAAATGGGGGTTCATTGAATTGCATCTTAATTTTTCTAGAATTATGTTCATGTTGCTGTAGATCAATTTGTAGTGTCTTCTGGCTTTTCTATGGGTCAGCTTGTAGCAACTATGGTTCATTTTGATTGTAGGCTTACTTGGTGGCACAAGTTCTCTTCCTGAATGAAGATGGATATTATTGAAATCAATTGAATAACCAGAGTATTGGGTTGATTTAGTGTTATAGGTTGGCTGAGTAACTTTATTATTGGGGTTAGCTATTGGTTGAGCTAAAAATTGAGTAATTTTTGGTTGAGAGATATATTGGGGGTTTGACATAAAAAGCTTTCTGCTCTGGGTAGGGAGGTTGCTAGTAGGTTTGTTAGTAGTTATGAGGTTGATTGCACCATTTCTTCCCTCCTCTCCAAGGTTGCTGCAATGAATAAGGGGGGTGCTGCCACTGTTGGCCTAAGAATTGAGGTTGCCATGACTTTTGGTATTGGCTAGAGTAAGGAGCCCATCCTTGCTGAGTATTATCCCAAGGTGGGGGTTACATATTATTATATGAACTACTAGCCCAATTTTAAAAATATGGCATGGGATCTTATGACATACCTCCTTGTCTTGGCGGCCATGGATTCCTTTGGGAAATGTAGAAAACTTGCACATCCTCCATTTATATCATTTTGAACTTTGGTGCAACCTCCTTTCCTTATGTAATGTTTACCATTCCCTTGCATGTGAAATAAGCTTTCTTTATTCCATAAGAATGGAAGAACTCTATAAGTGTTGCCTATACATCCTATCTTTTCTTCTTTGCATGTAGAGCATCAAGCTAGGTGGCCATGTTATTAACTATTTCTTGTTTCATGTCCTTAAACATGTTTGTAATTTCTCATTTAGATATTTCCCCAATTCCTTTGGCAGTTGCTCCACCCTTTTATCTACTACTTCTTATTATTTTCATGGTTTATATAGAATAGTTCCTATAGACTTGAAAAATATCCTCAAAAGTGGCTTTGGGGATGTCTCCATGTCCTCTTAAGTTGAAAGAATCCATATCTTCCTCACCGAGTCCTTTCAAGAAAAGTAACTTGAGAGAATCATGAGGAAACCTTGTATGTCTTGACTTTTGAACAAAAAATAGGAATCTCTCCAGGTAATATTCTAGTGGCTCATATTCCTTTTGTGCCATCTTGAAGAGTTCATCTCCTCCTCTGTTACTTTTCCTACAGTAGTCTTGGTACTTAGTCAGAACCTTGTCTTTCATCTCCTGCCAAGTAGTAACACCATCTCTTCATAGGCCCATAAACCATCTCAAGGATGCATCCTTGAGTGTAGTAGGGAACAAATTCAACTTGTGTGTATCACTTTTGTAGTCATTACTACTGCAAAAGACATCAAAATGAAACAAGAAAGTGTTTGGGTGTTCAGTCATAGATCCATGAAAATTAGGAAGAGCTGATGGAGAGATGTTATTCATTTGAGAAGGTTGATTATTATTGGATATAGGAAACTCAAATGTGCTTAGTTCACTTGCTTCTTCTTCCATGTTTTGATTCACCTCCTCTGCTACCATGTTATATTGTTCAAGAATAGCCTCATAAATCTCACTTGGGAGGGAGTGTTCTATCATCAAACCTTGTACAAAAGAGGATGTTTCTTCTTCAGAATTAGAAGTAATTTTTTCTATTTGAGGATTGGGTAGGAATATACCATAGGCATCTCTATGATGGTGCATACATCAATTGACTCAACTCAATCAACATTCGTTAGTGGGGGGTTTTGACGGTGGAATTTATATAAACTAATATGTTCTAAGAAATTTAGAAATGCAAAACCTCACAAACTCCTAGAACTTTGGCAATATCCCCGACAACGACACCAAAAATGGTGGTGTAAATCAGCTTGCAACAATTAATATGTTTTACATTGGGTTACATTAATTTATTATCAGACCAGGGAGTATAGACTTAAAATATTGTCAGTGCTATATGCATAATTATAGTTGATCTAAGAGGTTGGAAAGAAAATATCTGTCACATAAAAATGTTGAAAGTAAAATAAAACTCAAACTCAAAAATTGACTATTGCTAAATGATATTACTAAAACAAAGTTGTGGATTTAGAGAGAATATTGTTCCTAAGGAAATATGCATGAAATGAAACAACAAAGGGGATTTAATAGATCAAGTGGGCCCTAACTTGGGTGATAATCCCTTCCTAACTATGTAACTAAAAACTAAATATTCCCAAAAATATTCTAGTAGGTGGGCAACTCCAATCCCTTTGCCGCTCTTATGGCAGAACATGAAATCCCTTCCTCAGAGGTTCCCCCTCTCCAACCAAATCTTGAATATCGGGTATACCCCCCTACTCCTCCCTCTTCCCCCTCACTTTGAGCTCTCTATGAAATCCCACATATTGTTAATACCCCTTTTCTTCTCCCCCAACCCTTTAAGGAGGATATCTCTTCTAATCCTATTTCCACTACTCCTAATTCCTGTTTGGAAGAAAAATCTTCTTTTCCCTCTCCTTCATCTTTGGTGATTGAAGAATGTATCTTGCACAGAAATACCAGAAGAAAATACAAAAAAATGGGACATAGGCATCAACAAAAAGAATGAGAGGCCCACCAAATAGGTTAAGCTTCAGATAGAGACTACTCAAAATATTACATAGGGAACTTAGGTTACTCTCTCCATTGAGGGTGAAGGGAAATCCAAACCCAAAAAATGAAGATTCTCTCTTGAAAGATTGGGGAGATAAATGATCCCCAAAAAAGAAGAGTCATCAAAGATACTAGATTAAAACGTTCTCCAGTTATCATCATGTTTCAAGAGACTAAACTCAAAGAGGATAATATCCTCTCTAGGATATGGCCCAACACATCCTTTGCCTCTCACATTTTGTTTGGTAACTCTAGAAGCCATTGTACTTTTTCAAATCATACAATCCTTTTTGGGGAGTGTATCATTAACAATCCTCATTTTTTGGGTATTTAATTTCAATAAATTGGGTCCATTTTGGGCTAGATTGACGTAAATGTATATGCCCCAAACTTAGAGTCTCAGAAGGATAACATCTAGAAAGACTCGTTGGACTTCAAAAGCAGCTACAAACATTTTACCTTGGCTCATTGCTGAGGATTTTAACACCCCTTTCTTTTCTTTAGAAAAATAGGGTAGCGCTCCAACAAGCCATAGTAGTATGGAATCTCTTGCCAAATATATTAGACAAGGTGAGTTATTTGATTTTGACCTAATGGAGCATCCTTTACATGTTCAAATAGAATATTATGTTTCAATCACATTCAAATTTGGTTGGATAGGGTTATTGGTTCCTTAGATTAGATCTCACTTTAGTGACTTTTATTTGATGGCCCTCCCCAAGGTTGCTTCCAACCATAACCCCTTGCTTTTAAGTGCAAAAAAATTTCAAAATTCTAAGAATCCCCCATTTAGATTTGAATTAACCTAGTTATAGAACCACAACCTGGATAAACTCATTGAGGATTTGTGGAAGGTGGAAATATATGGCTCATCTATGTATAGATTCACGAAGAAACTTAGTTTCATCAAAAAGTAACTAAAAATTTGGAAAATCAAGACCTTTGGGGACATAAGAGAGAGGAAACACCAATTATCCTTCAAGATAACTGAAGTCTCAGCCAATATTAAATTAGCTGGTAGAACTCCTTATTTGCACCAACAAGAATTGTCACATATGAGTGACCTTCATAATACTATTGTTGAAGAAGAAATCTATTGGTGACAAAGATCCTAGCATCTTTGGCTTCAACAAGGATATCGAAACACCAATTTTTTTCATGCTACTGCCACCAAACATAAGAATATGGATAATATTAAGAAGCTCTTAACTATGGATGAGAAGCATTTGAATTCTAATGATGCCATTTCCGCAGAATTGGTTAACTTCTATTTTAACATTCTCAAATAGGAAGGTCTCGCTAACAAGGAGGATATTTAAAAATATCATGAAATAGAGCCTACTCTTCCCTAAATTTGGTTTGCCTCTACTGGTTTTGTTTGTGGGTTTGGATGCCTTGTTGGGAAATATCTCTTTCCTCTTATTATCTTCTTATTTTAGCTATTAGTTGTCAGTGTTAGATTTATTCTTGGAGAGTGTATCTTGGCTAAGGTACCCGAATTTCTAGTTGTCTTGCACCTTGAGTATTTATGCTTAATTGTTATGACGCTTGACATATACCCTTTTTGCCTGTTGAACATCAGTATAGTTCTAAAATGTTTAAGGTTTTTCCCTGAGGGGCACTTTGACCATCCCTTATGAATCTTAAACCATAATAAAGGTTTTCGTCACCAAGATTTGTAGTTTCATGTGTGTGTTATGGATAGTATTCCTTTATTGTTAGAACTACCTTGGCATAATTCTACTCGTGATGACTCTTGGTGGCATTTTTATAATTTTGCATCTTGCTGATTTTAATTGACATTTGGATGAACTATGTGCATTGATATATTGTGTACTTAGGATAGAATGGTTAAGAGAATTAGGGATATTTGGGGGTATTTATATATAGATGCATTGCTGATTTATATTTGAAGTTGATATTAATTTAATGGATTTTGGTGATACTTATAAATACAATTTTCCATTTTGAATGGTTTGAATATGTTAACGAGGGGTACTTTAAAAGGACTTGTGATGGAAAGTGGTGATCCACATTGTTTTAAACTGAAACTATAGATTGATAGAGAAGGTTTGGAAATCTCTAGTGTGGTAAAACTTGGATTGATGTTTTAAATGTTAGCTTATATGTTAGAACTCTCTTTTACTCTCACTTGTCGTTACTTGCCTATAAGGACAATGGCCTCTTCTTGAATGATTGTGAAATCCCTTGAAGTTAATGGCCGAAACTAATATTATTTACCTTCCCTTTTAAAAAATGTTGAGTGGTGGTCATTTATTATATCTTCCATCATATAGTCTATATGATTGCATGATTAAAATTTTAATACACCTGAACTTTCATGTTAACCTTAAATCCCGTGCTTCCTCCTAGATTAATTGTTCAAGTTTGTCATTATATAAAATAAGTATTGTAGCTTGTGGTTTTGGTACCTTTTTTATGAATTTATATTGTTGGTTTGAATATCAGTTCTCAATCTTATAACCTAATTATTTATTCGATGGAAATCATGTTATACTAGACTATTATTTCTAACTTATCAGGCCAATAACCCCTTCTCAAATGATTGTTAAATTTTCGTTGCTTTTGAGACAATGTTCATAACTGAAATATAAGGTTTTCTTCTTAGATTGACATGGTGGAAATTTTATTTATCTTAAGGGGTTATTAGTATTTAGATATTTGATCCAATTCTTGGAATAGAATGTTTCCTTTCATGATATTGTTAGATAGTAGCTTATTGTTGGTTTGTGTAGTCTTATCTTGCTCAGTTCTCGCGAACTGACTCAGGTTAATAATTGTTGTAGATGGCTTATGCAAGTAGATGAGGGAAAGACTTGTAGAATATTACATCAAACATGGTTGTGAAGTTATTTTGTACGAATACTTTTATGTTGTAAAACTCTAGTATGGGTTATATGGGGAATTTAGAAGAAAACCAGTGCCTTAGTATTACGTGTTGTGGAGTAATGTTGTCATGACTATTGAAACTTTGGCTTGCTTTGTTATCATGGAAAATATAAAGGTTGATTACCATTTGGTCATGGGTGATTGTAATGTATTATATAAATTCTAAGAATAGTATAGCGTGGCATGACCAATGTTATTACTCTCTTGTTCCCTAGTCATGGTTCCATAGAGTTAGTTTGTCCCTTTGGGTTGTGTATCGTGTTGGAAAGAATCTATGTAACCATGTATAGTTTTCAAAAATGAGTAATGGTAAACTTTTCTCTTGAGATAAAATGTCTAGTTGTAAACCCTTCTAAGACATAGTAATAATGTAATTCTAAGCATAATAAAATGGTTGGATGATCCTTATAAAATTTATAAAAGTTAAGATAAAATATATACATATGAATAAATTAATGTAGATGTAAGATTCTTGATAAATTTTGGGTCCTTAGGTGATCAAAGAGGAAACTAGCTTATGTAATAACAATATATTTACCTTGTTTTTCCCCAAGCTAAACTAATCAATATTATCCCTTTTATGATGAATTTTTAAATGATATTTTGGTGAAATCAATGATTAATTTTTAGAAGATAATAAGGTTATATAAGTAGGAGGGAAATTGATTAAGAAACAATTCAATATCTCTCAATCTTCTGAAATGTAAATTGTTTTCCTTTTTCAAACTTAATCAAACAAGGTCTAAATGTAGCTTTCAACAAATCTTGATAAATTCTTGGCCTTAATAAAATATTGGTTAGTAACCACTGAGACCCTGAAGCTGAATTCTTTTTGACCTGTCTCCCTTAACCCTTGCCTTAGTTCATTGTAATCTTTCTTAAGTAATGTTAAAATTTTGATCCTTGCACAAAGAATATTTTATTGCGAACCTAAAAATGGTACTTTCCCTCAATCGGAGCTTGTGCTTGTCACCTGTGTAATAAAGGTGTGGAACAAGTTTTAGTGGCTTGAGTAAGATTAATTAACCTTGTGAGAAATGGAAAATTTTCTTAAATCAATGAATTAAGCAAGTTATTGACATATTATAGAACAATTCTCCTTTAGAAAACTTGACCTTAAGCTTATCAATCAATAGTATAAAAGAAAGAAGTTCACTTTTGTAAGAAGAATCGCTCGAATCATAACATGAATCTTCTAATTCGTAAGTCATGTTTTGAAAGATGTTTTAGTAAATAAATAACCTTAAAACATTTTGCTCTGTGGGATGTCCTTAATTTTAACTGTGTATTATGGTTGGTCTATTATGTTGTGCTTTGTCGAAGAGTAAAGTGAATTATTCAGGATGGGTGTTGTATGATTCTTGATGGCCTATATGATCTATGTTGTGTCTAACTTGTTGAGAGTTGGCAGTAGCCCTTTCTGGTCACTTGTGTCATCGTGTAAACTCCAAGTAAGTAAAAAAAAATTATCCAAGTTTTTAGTTTTGTTGTTTGGTGTGTTTTAGCGGGTGTTACACTTGGTATCAGAGCAGAGGTTCATGCTCTCGAACCTTTGGGATAGATTAGAGTTGTGATGGTGTTACCTGATGGTGTTGCATGTCCGTGGTGGATATTGGAAGAGTAATGTGATATAAGCGTGATATGAACTATGTCGTAATTATGATATTGTGAGCACACATGTTGTGTATGTCACTTAGTGCGTAACTATTGGCATGTTGATATGTTGGAGATGAGAGTATTCTATCTCCTTTTCAAGAATTCAATGAGAATTTGAGTGTGAAACACTATTTTGTTGTGTGTGTGGAAGAAATGTGATTGTTTATTTTGGAGTGTTGGATCCTTTTGGCATTTGTGATGTGTGGGTGTGATGATATGTTGTATGACCAGGTTAATTGTAGTGAACTGGATTTTTTAATGATGTCATTATAATTTGTGTAGAAATGTGTGTATTTCCATGTATATGGTAGTTGACTGTATTTTATAATTTTGCTCACCATAATTGTAATTCATATAACATGTAATGATTCATTTCGTGATGTAGGGAAATATGGTGGGTATATGATCCCTATCGTATAGTGATTGCACTTTGGGTGCAACATGTGGTGATGGGGTGTGTTGTAAACCATGAATGTTATGTATGTGATTTTGTTGGGCCCCTGGAATATTGCCCATGTATGAAGGTGCTTAGGTGCATGAGACCCCAGTTATAGAATGGCACACAAGGAAAAAGCGTGCAAGAGAAAGGCTTAAGGAAGTAAATAGCACGTGCGACATGCAAAATGAGGTTCAGGACTTAGCCAATTTGAGTGCCCAAGATAGAACATGTGAAAAGCATGATCGGTTGTGTGTGGATAAGATGCAAGCCTAGCAATAGGATGGCCTAGGAAAGAGCATGCCCAGATGGAATCTTCTAGAAGATCATCATGAGATGGAATGGAGAGCTCAGGCTTGAAGGAACATGCTCACATGGAGGACCACATTAGACACTTGGCAATGGATTTGAGGGTGCAGCAAGGCGAGTTGGTAACCCGGGAAAGTGATAAATACAAGTGCTTGCCACAGGGAAAAGATATAGATAGAGGTATACACACACAGAGGGAGATATACATGGGGCATAGTGGGTTAGAGAGTGAGCGAAGCTCTACATAATTACTGTGAGTGGATATTCTGGTGTAGGAAAGGATGTACTAAGCATGAAGTTGTATTTTTATTTTCTGTTAGCTTAGCTACATGCATCCAGTGATGTGAATGACTGCGGTCTGCACTATGTGACACTCTGTAATGAATAAATGAATATATTAAGGTTACCTATTATAATTAGATATGAATATCAATGGGTTTAATGCATATTTTGTTCATATGAGTTCTCTTTCCTTTCATGATATGAATGAATGGTTGTATCTTTCTTTCTGTTATAGTATATGTTCTGGAATCTGTTAAAGCACTTGGTTTGAAGTGACTGCAAGGATCTAGAGGACGTTCTGAGACCTATGGCTCTTATATGTCTCAACTTCATTCCCAAATACTCTTACACTAATCATAGATAATGCTTCCCACTAGACTCACATAAAAGAGAGACTCAACACCTGCGCGTGCCTCGGGTGAGCGCTCAGCTTTTGCTGGGTGATAGGACGGTGCACATGGGGTTCTTCCTTTTGTGATAGGAGTAGAAATGAATACATCTTGGTTCTATAGCTGAGACCTCTTTTCAAAGTTGTAGTGGGATATAACATGCATCATGATCTATGTAAAGGGTAATGACGGATCGGTTAGCATTGGAAAATGTTGAATTATGGTTCAAGAGCACGGAGGATGAATTTTCTCAGAGATTCAGCACTGGAATTGAGTTTAATACACATAGATGGGTAGAAGAGAACCTCTACCATGATCTGTACGAGAAATTCTTCTGCTACTTCCTAGTAGAGTTATATGGATGGCTTTCAGCCTATGCATCTAGATCAAGTTGGTGTTATGGATAGTGGATATGGAAAAAAGAAGACTACCATAGGTTGCAGGATGTAGATTTGACATGGACCCATGCTGTAGATCATTGGTGGAGAGGAGTACTAGCTAGCTACACTTTAGAATATGCCATTTCTACGTATTCTTGCCCAGAGATTGCTAAGTTTGAATTTATGTGACAACCTATAGGAGCATTTCTACATGTTATTCCTCTAGCCATGAAGATATTGATGGTTACCATGAGTTTAGAGGCATTCCCAATGGCCGGCTAAACCATTCTAAGCGCTAGGTAAGGAAGCTTGGGTGGAGGAAGATGGCAGATGATACGACATAGAAGGAGAGGGAATAATGATGGCTCAAGTATAGCGAAGCGCATGAAAGGGAGATTGTTAGATGATGCGAGGCTGCTAGTGTGATGGATCTATGGAGGTAGACGTTGCGGGAAGGAGTTGAGGTTCACGCGGAGGATGTGGAACCTAAGTAGTCTTTGCTACCCCATCTTGTTAAGAGTGTAAGGGATACCCCTTCGGCTTCTGGTGAGAGCTCGTTACATGGAGAAAGGAGAGTCGTTGGCACATATCTGAACCCACCCAGTGACCAAACCCTGATGCTTGGTTTTCCCAAACCAAGAAGAAGTATTGATCCAGTTTAAACTAGTGGAAGAGACAGATCCATGCCTAGGAGATACAATTTTACATTCCCTTCTTCTATGGCTACACATATTCCAGTATTCAGAGGAGTTTTTGGACAAGGGGTAAGTGTACAAGCTTTCAACTCGCATCAGCGAGTGGCGCGGGACAAAGTAGTAGTAGTGGGGCGCTATCATAGACCATCGACACACAGTTCAGTGGGACTGTGGGAGCACTTAGTATAGATCCTACAGGCCCTATTGGACCCAGTGGTTCTGGTGGATCTGGAGGTACAGGACCACGTGTACTTGGTGGATTAGGTGGTGGGAGAAACACTAGAGGAAACCAAGGATCTGGTTCAGGACAAGGACCCTAGCCACCACCTCAAGTATTCTTTGAAATGTCTCTGCATTTGCTAGATTACAGGGGCATTGAGGATGCTGCGGAACATGTTCACAAATGTGAACTGGTATGGCACACAAAGGGTATCACAACCCCATAATGAAAGGCTAGTCAATTTACAACCACATTGCAAGGGCGCGCACATAGCTGGTATAGGAAGTATGACCCTCATTAAATGGTGAACAACTACATTGCTTTAAAGAATGCATTCTTGGTAGAGTTCCACATTCCTGAGTTCGAGCAAAAGAGCATTAACGCTTTGAAGGATATTCAACAAGGAATGGCAAAGAGTGTGCGGGAGTATGATGTGTGTTTTAAAACACTTTTGTCTAAGTTATTATATGATATCCATCCTTCTCAGCATGCACAGTGGATTGTTGGGGGATTGATCACCCCTTTTAGAAGGGCCTTGTCTCATAAAACGTTTATAGATCTACGCGAAGCATTGGAAGCTGCCTTGTATGCCGAGGCTGTTGGTAGTATTGATACTAGCGTTAGCCCATTCCTAGAGGCCTAGATTGCTTCTATGACCAAAAAATTGGAAAAATTATCTGTGAACTTAGTCCATGAGACTCGCAGTGGTTTGTGGTGCATAGATTGTGAAATAGAGGGGCACGTTAATGATAATTTCCCCTAGAGGATGGTATGCGCTGTGATAGTAGATTGTGAGATTTGTCATGGGGACCATGATGCAAGTAGATGTCCCTTGCTGCAACGTGTGATTAGGAAGAATGTATCTTGTTATTACAATATTTGTACCTCCATAACCCATGATACTAAGGACTGTAGGCTCATTAATCAGATCCATGAGGCCATTGATCATGGGGTATGAAAAACTAGCATTGTCATTGGTTCTAAAAATGATGATCACTGTTATGAGGAGCGCGCAGATGGAGGCACGTGTGGAAGAGGTTTTTGAGGAGGATTCCATGGACAAGGTAACTACAGAGGAAGAAGTGAGTTCCTGCGTGGGACATGTTTCAACTGTGGATCTATAGAACATTATAAGCATGAGTGCCCGGACTTGTTGTAGTGCTCATTGTGTGGAAAGAAGCATAAGTATCAGGAGTGCCCAGAATTATTTGAGCATATGAATCAACAGCACTGGAAAGACAAGGGCACTGCGACGGTCAGCATTAAGAAGACAAACATACAGTGGATGCCTCGAGTAACACGGGATGAAGGTTTGGATCCTGTCTTGGTAACAATAAGGGCAGAAGCCACACACACAAGAGAGTTACCAAGACAAAAGACCCTGGTTAGAAGGGAGGAGGTCATTCATGGAAAGTATCCAGACCTCGCGCATTAGAAGGAGATATATCAGGACACCATGGATGTTATTCAAAGCTTGCAAGGGGAGAACTAATGTCTAAAGGAGAAATCTAGAAAGGAGGAACAAGGAAGGAGAGTTGAGGTGCAAAAGGATGACCTGGATGAGGTCAAGGAGGTGTGTAAAATGCTAAGACAGGAGAACATCATTCCTTTGCTAGGATCCCAGTTGAGAGAGAAGGTACCATGCGCTGCAGAAGAGTGCAAGAGATAGGTCTTGCATGTGAACCTTCCCCCTCATAGCCTCAACTATGAAAAGAAGATTATGTTGAATGTAATTGTAGATGGATGGATCCTCAGCAATAGACTCATTGAATATGGTGCGGAGGTTAATGTTCTGACTTTGGATGCATGGCATCAGATGGGGAGACCTGCATTACATCCATCTTCAAATGTGTTGTATATGGGAAAAAAAACTAAGGCAATGCCCATCGGTGTCTTGAAGGATTTAACTATTACTATTCAGGGAGCCAAGTTTATTGGGGACTTCAAAGTCTTGGCACTCACCGAGGTGGACAATTTCCCAGCACTACTTGGGCACCCTTGGTGTTACAAAAATAATGTGGACCTTCGGTTCAACAAAGGGTACATCAGCTTCGAGAACAAAGAGGAATGGGTCATTATACCCCTGGTTGATGGGAATTCGACACCCTATATTGAACCATTAGGAGAAGAAGTTCTGGAAAAAATTTATGTGCACTCAATCAGAGACCCTGAGATGGTACACCCTACTAACAGAGTTATCCAATTTGAAGATGCTCAGTTAGTAAGTGATACCACCAGCTTGGCATGTGAAAATTGGGTGCATGGAACTTACGAACTAATGGGATGACAGTTAAGAGGGTCGGTGACCAAGGTAACAAAGGCGTGCACTATTAGGCACCTTGGAGGAAAAGAACTGCCCAAGTATTCAGGAGGAGATTTCCCTGAGATATTTCTACAGGAGGTAGAAGCTCAGTGGAAGAATGAGAAGGAATAGAGGGAGATGTTAAGTTATGTCTTTCTTGGCACATCAGCTTGTTGGTGGGCCACACATCAAGAGAGCCTTTTAGAGTGGCACGAGGTAAGGATTTCTCTCTGTGTCAGATTTTCTAGAAGTAATGTACCCACCATCATCAAAGAATACCATGGGAAGGAGCCCGCCTCTTTCCATATCCAGGAGTGTGAATGGGTCTGGAGAGAAGGTGTGGAAGCTTTACCACCATCCCTCTAGGTGCACAAGTTGTATTCTACACTGCAAGGTTGTGCGCACACATGGTACATTCATTCAAAGACACACCACCAGACAAGGAATTGGTAAGAGCTTGCAGCTGACCTTATTCAAACCTTTGAGTATCAGAGTACCAAGCGATTGATTGATAAGTCCTTGTAGGGTATCAATCACTTGACCATGGGGGATAGTGCCAAAATGGAAGATAGGCTATTGGAATTACTAGGTGAACTAGGATTGGAGGCGCGCTTTGCAGAAGTTAAGGAAATAGAAGATTTATAGCTTGAGCACGCGTGTTTGGAAAAAGAGAAGGGAAAGTTAGTATATGTGATTGATGGAGAGGAATTGGAAAGCTTAGATGTTAGCCATTATGTAGGAATGCTCGAGGTAGTGGAAAGTGCAGATGCTTGCGCGCATGCCTACCATGAGCATTTAAAGATGAAGAAAGTCAACATCAGTTCAGAAGAAGAACCTAAGGAAGCTATTATTGGGGATTACTGGACAGAGAAGGAAGTATCAAAGATCATTGATCTGCTGAATGAATTTGAGGATTTATTCCCACGCGGGTACCATGAGCTCAAAGGCATTCACCATTCCTTGGGGGAGATGAAGATAAAACTAAAGGACGGTGCACTCCCAGTTAGAAAAAGGCCCTACCGGATGAATCCCAATTTACACATGAGGGTTAAGGAGGAGATAGACAAGATGATAGCTTCTGGGATCATTGAGGCAGTGGAAGAATCATAATGGATAAGTCCGATGGTAATCAACATCAAGAAGGATGGGTGGATTAGGATTTGTGTGGACTATAGGGAATTGAATGCAGTTTGTATCATTGATCCATTTCTGACCCCCTTCACTGAAGAAATTTTGGAAGGAGTCACTGGGCACGAAATCTATTCCTTTACGGATGGATTTTTAGGATACCACCAAGTACGGATTGCAAAGGAGGACTAGGAGAAGACAACTTTCGCCACTGAGTGGGGAAGTTTTGCATATACGGTCATACCCTTTGGGTTGAAGGATGTGCCTGCTATTTTTTCACGCATAGTGGTGTAAGCATTTTAGGACTTCATCTATAAATTTCTTCAGGTCTATTTGGATGATTGGATAGTATATGGTCTAGTTAAGGACCATTGTGACAACTTGATATTAATGTTTGAAGGTGTAGGCAGTTGAGGATATCCCTCAACATTAATAAATGTGTGTTTGCTACTCGCTTTGGGACTCTATTGGGGCATATCATATGTAAGGAGGGCTTGCTGGTAGATCCCACTAAGGTTGCAGTTATTGTAGGGTTAAGGGAACCTACTAGCCAGAGCACAGTACGTAGATTCCTTGGGCATATGGGCTATTACAGGAAATTCATTAAGGGATATGCCAAGATCACTGCACCTTTAGAGGAGCTACTTAGACACAAAAGTACCTTCCATTGGGATGAGGCGCAACAGAGGGCATTTGATACATTAAAAGATAGGCTTATTAACGCACCTATTTTACGTTTTCCCTCTTGGGATAAGCCCTTCCATGTCCATGTAGATGCCTCAAGAACCACCATTGGAGTAGTGCTTGTGCAACCAGGTGAGGGGATTGTTGATCATCCTCTCTATTTTGTGAGCAGGAAGTTAACACCAGCAGAGCAGAATTATACCACTACTGTGCACGAGGCATTGCAAATGATCTATGCACTCTTCAAGTTTAGATAGTATCTACTGGTAACACCCTTTGTATTCTACACTGACCACATGGCATTAAATTATTTGGTGAACAAGCTCGTTCTTCAAGGGCACATATGTTGATGGGTGTTATTGTTTCAAGAGTTTGAATTCACCGTTGTAGTGAAGCCCAGAAAAGTAATTGTGGGCCTGATCATCTGTCAAGGATTGATTCAGAAGAGGATGTGTAAAGTATTAAGGAAGTAATGCCCAATGCCCAAATATTTAGATTGTGGCATGCGCCCTTAGATTTGGAGGAGATTGTAGTATTTTTAAAAGAAGGTGTGGCACTGGATGGAATGAAGGTATTGGAAAAGAAGCAGTTGGCCATATGCGTCGTGCCCTACATGTTGATTAGTGGAGACTTATACAAGTTGGGATGAGATGAAGTTTTACGCAGGTGTGTATTAGAGCATGAGCACCTAGCCATCATGGAAGAAGCACACAGAGGAAGTGTGGGTGGGCATTACATAGGTGATGCCACCGCACGCAAGATATTAATGGCAGGATTATGGTGGGAAACCTTGTACAGGGATTGTAGAGATTATTGTAAAGCATGTGACCACTGTCAACACATTGGAAAACCAGGAAGGAGAGATAAAATGCCTTTGTGTCCTATCCCTAGTGCAGAGCCTTTCGAAAAATGGGCTATAGATTTTGTGGGACCTATTGCACTAGCAGCATGTAGGATTAGGTCATGTTATGTCATCACTTGCATGAATTATCTCACAAGGTGGGAAGAGGCAGCCCAGACTAAATATTGCATGGCAACAACAGTGGACAAGGTTCTTATGGGAGAACATTATCACGAGGTATGGATGTCCATTGAGTTTGACCAGTGATAGGGGTACACATTTTCTGAATGAGACCATGAGGATCCTGTTATCGGAGTTCATGGTGGCTCATCACAAGACTATGCCCTATCACCCACAAGCAAATGGAACCATGGAAGCATTCAACAAAATACTGAGTCATACCTTGACCAAAATCTGTGATGTTGGAAGACAAGATTGGGATGACAAAGTATCGGTAGTGTTATGGGCTTACAGGACTACGTATAAAAGACTAAATAAAGCCACACCTTTTCAATTGGTGTTTGGCATGGAAGCCATTTTTCCAGTTGAATTTATGTTACCTTCTCTGTGAATAGTGCGCGCATAGGAGGATTAGCCGATGAACAAGCGCTGGAAGAAAGGATTGATGAGCTAATGAAACTAGATGAGAGATGATCACTTTCCTGATGGAGCCAGACAGTGGAAAAGGAAAAGCAAAAGGCTTGGCATGATCACCATATTAGAAAAAAGAAGTTTGAGGTTGGGTAGATGGTGTTACTATATGATTCCAAGTTTCTGTGCCATCCTGGAAAGTTGAAAGTCCATTGGTTGGGTCCCTACACAATCTCGTACATCCTTGATTTAGGTGCATGCCAGTTACAAGCACTGGATGGGATGAAGTTTCCTAGACACTTCAATGGTAGTAGGCTGAAGCCCTATTATAAATAAGTCTTCTTGGTGTTTGTAAATAAGGTAGTTTTTCCAGTTAGTTTAGAAGTTTCCTTTATGCATTTTCCCTTTCTTGTGTTTCCCTTTCACGTTGTTGTTTTGGTTTTGTGCCTTGGGCGCTAAGTAACCTTATTGCTATTTTTGGAGAATTTGTGAGTGCGCAGAGGACCACACATCGTTTAAGTGTGGGGTGGAGAAAAGTGAAGAAGCATGTGATTAAAGTACCAAGGAAGTTGTGTTGAAGAGCCTTGTTGTGTAGCCCAGTTGAAAGAGGTAGATGAAGAGAAAAGATAGAATGGTTGGTGCCAGGATAAAGCTACTGGTAGATCCCATGTACAAAGGAAAAGGAAGCACAGTTAAAGCAACATGAGGTAGGTGAAAGAAAGAATCTGGACAGAAGAAGTGCCTTCGGTGCAGGTTAGGTGCACGTGCAAGAGTCTCCTGTCAGGTTGGTTGGGTTACGCATTAGAAGGTTGGAGGAGTTTTCACATAGGAAGGGAATGTGAGTGAAGGCACTGAAAGATGGAATTTGTTTGAAAAAGCTACATTAAATGAAAAAAGTATGGGGGTAGGTAAAGTAGCATTTAATGATCAGAAAAAGGAAAAACTATAAATAAAGGGTCGGGGCACCCTCATTTTTTACTTTGTGAAAATGAAGAGTTGGAGATATAAGCGAGTGTTATAAACTAGGGTTTTCAGATTCGATCGAGTGGAAGATCTGTGTGATTAAAATGTGAAGAGCTAGTTTGAGATTGAAGAACCAGAAGGAATTACATGGGCGTGAAAGGAGTTGAAAAGGTGTTGTCTTGTGAAGAGTTTATCCAAGTTAGGGTTTGAAAAACTAGGGCACGGGTTTAGAAGAGTTATATCACGGATCTGAGATCGAAGGTTGGGAGAAGAAAGATAGAGTAACAAAGAGAGGGTAGGAGTGATAAAAATACCTTGACCATGGCACCCAAGAAAGGAAAGGGAAAAGCTAAGGCTAAACAACTAGAACATGAAGTAGACACAAATGAAGAATGGTATGTAGAGATGTAATACCCAGATGGGGTGATGATGGGAAAGGAATGGGAATCCCACTTGAGAAGCATACCTGTTAGTGACTATAATCACTGCAAAAACACCATAGAGAAAGAAATGGCGTTGGAATTGGTATGCCCCACCAATAAGCGAACACCTGAAGGTTTTCCCATATATGATGATGACGTTAAGGTTAAATTGGCGAAGGCAGGGCTGTTGCAACTCTATGAGTTGCCTTATTTTGGGAAGCCAGATCACTTGTACCAGTGGTTGATGTCTCAGGTGCATGAAAACTATTTCCATTTTGCTGGGCGCAAGATGCATTGTGACTCCCTAGTTGATTTCACAATTTACAGGCCTCATATGTGAGGGAGATAGCCTAGAAGATGACCTTGGTGACAAGGAGGCTATTCAAGAGACCTTCACTGAGTATGCATGCAAGAAAGGGTCATGGTACTATGATATCATCAGATATCAAGGACCCCGTTATAAAGATGGCCACGCATCTGGTGAGTAAGTTGAATGGCCAAGAAAGATGGACGCAAGTCAATAAACCTTGGCTACATGTCTATAGAAAGATTGCAGAGGGAACAATATACAACTTGTCTGTGTACATTATAGAGGAGATTGTTAAGTGCATGAAGGAAGGGATAAGATCCTCTTTGGCAATGTCCTGATCACCATAGTGTTTTGTAGAAATTGGAGTGCTGGATGCCTCAGACAAGTTCATGTGGGAGTACCTAGCCGAAGACCCTTCACCCGCGAAGAGGTTCAAGAAGTATGCTTGTGATACAATGACGGCTCCCCACAAAGCATGGCTGGAAAAGTGGTATACGCACTTGAGGAATGCATTCAAGGTAGAGTGGAGGATCCCTCAAACAACTCCCAGTAACCACTAAAGGAGAAGCTAAGTTCGCTGTGTACTAACACTACTGCTTGGGAAGATTCAAGCTTATTGATGAATCATGGAGCCCTTGGTGCAAGCTTCCTTTCATGTTCACTGCCCAATACTTCCAAGCAGGAGTAAACAAATTTAAAGAATCAAAGAAGCTAAGGCTAGAACTAGGAAGGTTGGACAGGGAACACAGGGAGATGAGGAAGAAGCTGAATTACCCTGATATCAGTAATGCATGTGTACATAGAGAAGTATGTGTCACACGAGATCCAAATGACTAGGCTGGATAACGCTTATCCATCACTGGAGGATCTGACGACACATGTACATGGCATAAATAAAGTTTGAAAAGGGCACGTATTTGGAGAACAAAATATCCATACCTGAAGACCCCTTGGGGAAGAAGAAGCCAACATCTAAGAAGAGAGGCAGAGGAGAGGAAGGAGCACCAAGTGTGCCAACTGCTCAGACAGTGAGCATGCCATCTACAAGCACCAAGCCAAGCACCTACATATGGAGAAATAAGTCTCCTAGTGAAGGAAAAGACACCAGAAGTAGAGGCACTGAACAACCCACCACCATGGAAGAATCGTCGAAGGAAGAAGAGGAGGCCAAATCTCCTGATGAAGAAGCCACCTCTTAGGAAGAAGCAGAGGGTGGATGAAGAAGCTAACTCGAAGGTGATGACAGCTTAGAGAAGTACTTGGGAGAAGGAGAAGATGAGAGTGAAGAAGGTGGTGATGAGGAAGAAGAGCCTGAAAAGAAAAAGAGCCACATGTGTTTAGTGTCTATGACTTAGAGGAAGAGAGTGGAGAGGAGAAGCAAGAGTTTTTATTTACGTGGCGCAAGGGTGCACAAGATGAGGAATACACCGAAGACATAAAGGTAGATGAGAAGGATGCCAAGGAGTAAGGAGCCATAAGCCTGACAAAAGAGTAGATTACTGAGTTAGCAGAGCGAGAAGTGAAAAAGATGCTCAAAGTCCTCGTAGACCAAGAGTTAGAGTGCAATGTGGACATAGTGCTTAAGGAAGGGAAGGAGGAGAGCATCAAGAAGGAGCATGACAACCTAGGAGGCCTCACTCTGATAGTTAGCTTCCCCAAGGCACACGCTCAAGTAGGAGAACTCTGGATACAAACCAGAGACAGATAATGGGCTATGTGGATGACACAAGGAAGGTGTTGCACACACGGTTCTAGACCACTGTACCCATTGAAAGGCTTATAGCCATGGGGTCTTTTGAGAAGGATGGTGTGTACCCCAGGACCAAGAAGATGCTTTCTTGGGTGTTTGAGTCACACATTAATGAGCCAGACTTTTAAGTTTTCCAGAAAGTGCTCATCTCGTTGCCAGAATCTAAGGGAGACAACCCCTTAGTGAATGCTTAGGATCTTTCAGACGAGAAAGTATGCAATTCTCTAAACAAATTCACGGTCAAGACTGAGGCTAGGCTATTCACGTGAAATGATAGAATCAGAGCATTGGAGGTGAAGTTGGGGAGGAAGGAGGGAAGAAACTATCGGAGAAGGCCAAGAGTTTAAAATGAAGAGGAATTAATTAGCATGCAGTTAAGGCATGCAAGTTAAAGGAGGAAAAAGTAAAGGTGCAGGAGGTCTACAAGAAGGTGGAGTCGATCAATAGCACCATCATATTAAAGCACCCTGACCTAACTTTGACAATCCCTCAGAGGTACGCATCAACCTTGGAATGTTTAGAAGACCTAAAACATCCTCACTATGGAGAGGTGACCCTAGGGTGGACTGGAATCTGTAGAAGAAGTGGCCACGTTGCTTGAAGGAGGAAGACTGGTTGAAGGTATTTAGCAACATTTCCAAGTATAGCCAAGTACTCGGGGAGATTAAGGTCACTACCTCAGTTTACAGAAGCCACATATGACACATGCATGGATAGAGATAAGGTGGTGAGCTCCTTGGTCACCACGCTTGAAGCATATATTGAAAGAGTTCCAAGGAAAAGAACAAAGGGAACATGGTAGAGAGGGACAAGGTTCTGAGCCGAGGTAGAAAAGAAATCAGAGGTAATTGAGGCTTTAAGGAGCTCAATTAAGGCCCGGCTGAAAGAACTATACCCCCAAATTACCAGGAGAATGGATATTCTTACAAACCTGGGTAAGGACTTGGAGCATCTATTGTGGACACTTTGGGGCACCCAGGGAATTGGCCCAAGCTTTGATGAAGTGAGCACCCTAGTGGGGGACCTATGCCAGAAGTATTGAAGGGTGAGGTCGAAGTGTGGAACAAGCTAGAGGCAGTATCACATGAAAGGACTTTCAAAAAAGCCTTTTGAATTGATGTGTCCCCCCCATTCTAACAAGGAATTTCCCCTATTCTTTCATTCCTTATTCATTTTGTAAAATAGAAGTCTACAAAGTTGGGTTCTATAAAATAGCTTACATCTTGGTCAAGTAAGATGTTTCCAAGCAAGGAAAGAGAACATATATAGTGTGCGGGTAATGTTGGGCCCCTGGAATATTGACCAAGTATGAAGGTGCTTAGGCGCATGGAATCCCAGTTACTGGATGGGCATGCAAGGCAAAATCACAAGATAAGAATGCTTAAGGAAGTAAATAGCATGCTCGACACATGAAAGGAGGTTTGGGACTTAGCCAAATTGAGAGCCCAATGTAGAACACATGAAAAGTCGTGATTGGTTACACGTGTGGATAAGATGTCAGCCTGACAATAGGTTGGCCCAGGAAAGAGCATGACCTGGATGGAATTTTCTAGAAGATCATAATGAGATGGAATGGAGAGATCAGGCCTGAGGGAACATGCTCACATGGAGGACAACATTCGACACTTGGTGACAGATCTAAGGGTGTGGAAAGGAGAGTTGGCAGCCCAAGAAAGTGATAAATACAAGTGCTTGCCACAGGAAAATATATAGATAGAGATATAAAAAAACAAAGGGAGAGATATCATAAGGAATAGTGGATATACAGATGAGTGAAGCTCTGTAGAATTGTTGCGAGTGGATATTCTAGGTTCAAGAAAGGATGTACTAAGCATGGATTTGTTCTTTTTATTTTTTGTTAGCTTAGTTACATACGTCTAGTGATGCGCATGATTGCGGTCTACATCTCTGTGACACTCTGTAATGAATCAATGAATATATTGAGGTTACCTGTTATAAATAGATATGAATATCAATGGGTATAATGTATATTTCATTCATATGAGTTCTCTTTCCTTTCATGCTTTGAATGAATGGTTGTATCTTTCTTTCTGTTATAGCATATGTTCTAGAATCTATTAAAACACTCGGTCTGAAGTGACTACAAAGATCTGGAGGCCGTTTTAAGCCATATGGTTCTTGTATGTCTCAACTTCTTTCCTAAATACTCTTACACTAATCATAGATAATGCTTCCCACTAAACTCACATAAAATAGAGACTCGGTACCCTACGCATGCCTCGGGTGAGCGCTCAGCTTCTACTAGGTGATACACCAGTGCGCATGGGGTTCTTCCTTCTTTGATAGGAAAGGGAAATAGGTAAAAGTGTATGTTGGGAGTGAGGAATCATGTACCATGGGCCAGTAACTCAAGCTGACCTTTGGTTCTGTAGATGACAACCTGTGCTTATTTCCTCTCTCCCTATGTGGTTGTTGTATGGAAGCAACCTAAGTGTAGCTATGACTATGTTTAGCCTTATGGAAGTGGTGGCGGGATGATTTAGATAGCGATGATGATAGTTGTACTATTTATATGTTATTTTGTGTGCTGAGGCTCGATGTGGTGAGTGCCAGAAACTCGTTGAGTACCCCCTTCGTAGCTAGATAAGGCCACATAGTCATTATAATGTGTTATTCTTACATATGTATTTTATTTGTAAATTGAATATTTTTATTTTATTTCTGTAAGGACCAGTAGTTTTTCTTTATTGTCATGATTTATATTTTGGGAATTTCCTTGGTTTGTGATACTAACATGTGGATTTTTGCACTAACTATGGTTATTTGGTCATTTGTTTTTCTTGGATTTAGATCATCTTTTAAAATTTTCCCACCTTGCCCAAGGCTTATATTTTTCCACTTGGCATTTGAATCGGATTGCTATGTTGGTTCTATTTACGTAATATGTGGAATAGGGTCATGGGATGCACCATTGAATGGATGGACCTATGGACCTGATTTGTTGTATGGTGGTATGCCCCAAGGAGTTACAGATAACTAGCGGGTTGTTGAACCACTAGTTATTATGTCACTTGGGTTAGGGGTGTCTAGAATCTATGTGCTTGGGGCCTTAAGGAAACTGACCGCTTTGGGGAGTGAAAATGAAATTTTATTTATTTGTTAGTACTTGAGGGAGGCATAAGAGATTGAGGGAGGCATAAGAGAATTGAGGGATGCATAATAGATTGAGAGAGGCATAAGAGATTTTTGTGTATGATTGATGCTTCGGGACGTATGTTGGGTTGTTGTGATGTCTTGGGAGTGGTGGTATGATGGATGTGTTACTATGTTAGTTATATATGTTTCATGATGTTGTGGATATGGATTTGATGCCGTTATTGACACTGTGTATCTGTTGCTATCATTTTGAGTTATGTGAAATCATCATTTGTGGAATTGTGGGAATTTTTTGTTGTCATAGTACACTTTTGTGCAAATTTTATATGTCAATCATAGATGTGTGACAAGTACTATGTTATGTGGATAGTGCATGTTTTCTCTTCCATAATTTGGTTAAGATCTTGTGGTGTGCTATAGTCATGAAATTATGTAAAATTATGGTTGTGAATCCTTAGTGTTATGTATGACCTTGGTAGGGTTTTGTGATAGTAGTTCATGTTGGGAACCCACAAGAAAGAATAAAATAAAACTCTTCAACAATGACATTTTAAAGAACTTGAATTAGGAATAATGCAAATTGAAAGAGAACTAATGAAATAGTCAATAAGAGGTTACTGAAAATCTTCACAAAACTTTGAAAGATAAACATTCTATCAAAATTACCCTGAGGCTACCCCGTGACCATGTTTTAATGATTGAAATTCTAACCATAGGGTGTACATTTGTATTTATTTGTTCCTGTGATGCTTACCACCTTGTCTTCCTTCACTATTGTGTCACATTGAGGACTATGCTTTCTTAAGGGTACAAGAATGTATTATCCAATTTATTTTTAAAAAAAACTAATAAGTCAGTGGTGTACTTAATCATTTCCCAACCACCAACCATTATTTTCTTATGGGGTTGCACTTATATTTATTTTCTTCTTTCCTCCTACATTGGATTCCTTATTGGTGGGTGGGAGTGGTTGAAGCTCCTAGAAATTTTGTTTAATGCAATTAAAATTTCTCCCCTCCATATACCTTTTCCCTGTTGGCAGCATGAGAAGGAGAGACCTACAGATGAAGGCAAAGGGAAGAGGCCGTAAAACATAACCCTTGTTGTGTTGTTGATTGCAATCCTTCCTAGGCGCCTGCAACTGCAACAATGGAAAGAAATATTTTCTCCTAATACTCGATGGATGTCCATTCTTGTTCCTAAGCTCCTTCTTGTCTTTGGCCGCGTGTATTCTTACTGAGGTACCTTGAATAGTCCATTTTTGTAGGTCCCTTTGTGCTTATCCTACAATAATGACAATCTCCCTTGTGACCACATATCTTTGAAGCATTTGGTCAACAATTCACTTGCCTTATGTTTAACATCCTCATTGCATCCTTAGCTCTTGGGGTACCTGCAACTTCAACAGACAAAAAAGACCCATTTTCCTTTATGCTTCGATGCGTGTTCTTACCCTATTTCAAAATTGTTATTTTGTCCCTAGCTACGTATAGGCTAGAAAATGCGGGCTGATCAGTTTGGAAACTTGTTGGTTGCATGGGTGAAGCATGGTTCTTTTAGATCCCTTTTTTTTATATCCATAGTCATGGCAGTTCCTTGCGACCACATCTCTTTGAGGCATCCTTTTCATCAGTTTGCAGGCCACGTGTATACTTCCTCCTTGTGCATTCATGTCTTCTTTGGCTCCTGTGACTACAACCGACAAAGAAAATATGTTTTTTATCCTTTGTGCTTTGATGGATGTCTATCCTGCTCTCATGATCCTTTTTGACGCAAGTTGTGAGGATGTTGCATGGTTGTGGGGCATGACATTACCCCCCGCTTCCTCACGTGTTTTTTTGAAGTCCCCGGGCCTTTAACAATAAACCCATTGGTGTTTTATTACAGTCATGACACTCATTGAGCCACAATTATTTCTATTTAATGTAACTCGTGGATTAAAGAGCTCCCTGCCTATGCCAACGTGGGAGTGAGCATGGTTTTAGCACCCAGTTAGTGGAAGAGACGTGATTCAACCTGAGAAGTGTTGTTCTAGGTCTGCGAGGTGTCCATATGACTTGTACAAGCTAGATAAATAGGAAAGATAAACCTACTATTGCTACAATTGCTAAAATTTAAAAATATCATGAAATAGAGCCTTCTCTTCCCTAAATTTGGTTTTCCTCTGCTGGTTTTGTTTGTGGGTATGGACGCCCTTCTAGAAAATTTGTCTTTCCTCTTGTTATATTATTATTTTAGCTATTAGTTGTCAGTGTTAAAATGGAAAACATAGATGTATCCCCCTTCTTGGGTTGTTGCGTGTTTATGCTTGAATGATCAACCTTCTACCATTAATTTCTACATTTCTTTGATTGAGCATCAAGTTCATCATGGTGTTTATAGCTAGTAATTTTCTATTGTGAGAGCAATCCTATTGCATTTATTTTTAAAACCTCTTACTTTTCATATGAGCTTAGTATATATTTTTTGGATTTGATTTTCTTCCTATATAATCGAGATGCCCCTAATTCCATGACTCCTAGATCTGGTTACTCAAGTAGTTACCTTATCTAAAAATGCCCCTTCTGGGTATGCGAGTTTTTTTAATCATTATAGGTTTATAAACCCCCCCCTCTCTCAGTTTTCCTTAAATAATTTGGTTTAGTGAAATCAAGACCAGTGAATATTTTTCTTGTCGTTACGGGTATGTTGAGTATAGTTCTCACGGGTATGACAACTCTGCTTTAGAAAATAACTACTAAAGGGAACCCGATTTGGGTTGACCACATTTTATGGACACTTAATCACCCTCTTGGATTATTTCGTCAATATCGTAATGTCATTTGTTCTTTGGTGTTTCCCAAACTTGGAGTGGTGTGGTTGTCAAGGTCTGTTAGATATCCATGTTATCTTTTCTCGAACCAATTAAATGTCCCCTTCGAACTATCCCATAGGTTTGTAAAACTTTATGTGTGGTTGACTTCTGTGGTTAGATTTATTCTTGGAGGGTGTATCTTGGCTAAGGTACACAGATTTCTAGTTGTCTTGCACCTTGAGTATTTGTGCTTAATTGTTATGACGCTTGACGTATACCCTTTTTGCCTGTTGAACATCAGTATAGTTCTAAAACGTTTAAGGTTTTTCCTTGAGGGGCACTTTGACCATCCCTTATGAAGCTTAAACCGTAATAAAGGTTTTCATCTCTGAGATTTGTAGTTTCATGTGTGTGTTATGGGTAGTATTCCTTTATTTTTAGAACTACCTTGGCATAATTCTACTCGTGATGACTCTTGGTGGCATTTTTATAATTTTGCATCTCGCTGATTTTAATTGACATTTGGATGAAGTATGTGCGTTGATATATTGTTGACTTAGGATAGAATGGTTAAGAGAATTAGGGATATTTGGGGGTATTTATATATAGATGCATTGCTGATTTATATTTGAAGTTGATGTTAATTTAATGGCTTTTGGTGATACTTATAAATACAATTTTCCGTTTTGAATGGTTTGAATATGTTAATGAGGGGTACTTTAAAAGGACTTGTGATGGAATGTGGTGATCCACATTATTTTAAACTAAAACTATAGATTGATAGAGAAGGTTTGGAAATATCTAGTGTGGTAAAACTTGGATTAATGTTTTAAATGTTAGCTTGTATGTCTGAACTCTCTTTTACTCTCACTTGTCATTACTTGCCTATAAGGACAGTGGCCTCTTCTTGAATTATTGTGAAATTCCTTAAAGTCAATGGCCGAAACTAGTATTATTTGCCTTCCCTTTTAAAAAATGTTGAGTGGTGGTTGTGTATTAGATCTTCCATCGTATAGTCTATATGATTACATGATTAAAATTGTAATACACCCGAACTTTCATGTTAACCTTGAATCCCGTGCTTCCTCCTGGATTAATTGTTCAATTTTGTCATTTCATAAAATCAGTATCGTAGCTTGTGATTTTGGTACCTTTTTATGAATTTAGATTGTTGGTTTGAATATCAGTTCTCAATCTTATAACCTAATTGTTTATTTGATGGAAATCATGTTACACTAGACTGTTGTTTCTAACTTATTAGACCAATGGCCCCTCCTCAAATGATTGTTAATTTTTTTTTGCTTTTGAGACAATGTTCATAAATGAAGTATAAGGTTTTCTTCTTAGATTAGAATGGTGGAAATTTTATTTATCTTAAGGGGTTGTTAGTATTTAGAGCTTCGATCTAATTCTTGGAATATAATGTTTCCTTTCTTGATATTATTAGATAGTGGCTTATTGTTGCTTTGTGTAGTCTGATCTTGCTCAGTTCTCGTGAACTGACTTAGGTTAATAATTGTTGCAGATGGCTTATGCGATTAGATGAGGGAAAGAATTGTATAATATTGCATCAAACATGGCTGTGAAGTTATTTTGTATGTATACTTTTATGTTGTAAAACTCTAGTATGGGTTATTTGGGGAATTTATATGAAAACCAGTGCCTTAGTATTATGTGTTGTGGAGTAATGTTGTCATGACTATTGGAACTTTGGCTTGCTTTGTTATCATGGAAAATATAAAGGTTGATTACCGCTTGGTCATGGGTGATTGTAATGTATTTTATAAATTCTAAGATTAGTATAGCGTGGCGTGACTAATGTTATTACTCTCTTGTTCGCTAGTCATGGTTCCATAGAGTTTGTTTGTCCCTTTGGGTTGTGCGTTGTGTTGAAGAATTGATGTAACCATGTATAGTTTTCACAAACGAGTATTGGTAAACTTTGTTCTTGGGCTAAAATTTTAGTTATAAACCCTTTTAAGACATAGTAATACTGTAATTATAAGCATAATAAAATGGTTAGATGATCCTTATAAAGTTATTAAAGTTAAGATAAAATATATACATACGAATAAATTAATGTAGATGTAAGCTTCTTGATAACTTTTGGGTCCTTAGGTGATCAAAGAGGAAACTAACTTATGTAATAAAATATATTTACCTTGTTTTTCCCCAAGCTAAACTAATCAATATTATCCCTTTTATGATGAATTCTTAAATGATCTTTTGGTTAAATCAATGATTAGTTTTTGGAAGATAATAAGGTTATATAAGTAGGAGGAAAATTGATTAAGAAACCCTTCAATATCTCTCAATCTTTTGAAATGTAAATTATTTTCCTTTTTCAAACTCAATCAAGCAAGGTCTAAATGTAGCTTTCAAAAAATCTTGATAAATTCTTGGCCTCAATAATAGATTGGTTAATAACCAATGAGACCCTGAAGCTAAATTTATTTTTGACCTGTCTCCCTTAACCCTTGCCTTGGTTCATTGGAATCTTTCTTAAGTAATGTTAAAATTTTGATCCTTGCACAAAGAAGATTTTATTGCAAACCTAAAAATGGTACTTTACCTCAATCAGAGCTTGTGCTTGTCACCTGTGAAATAAAGGTGTGGAACAAGTTTTAGTGGCTTGAGTAAGATTAATTTGTTAGGATTATACTAGTTATACAGGTAAACAAGTAAGCAATGAATAATGCGGGAAACGTAAATTAGAAATAAAATGCAATAAAACAAAGACACAAATTTAACGTGGTTCACCCAAAAATGGGCTATGTCCACCAGAAACAACCAATCCTTTTATTTAGTCTAGAAAAACTCTCTTACAGTGCATCAAATGCTACAGTGAGCCTCTTACATCATGACCCTTCTTTTAGATATTTGAGTTTTTTTATCATTTCATGGAAACATATAATAAATACATATTAAATGTGGCTTATAGGGGCACTGCCCTCGAGCCCCCCGCTAGGGTGTGCAGCCTCTGGACCTCGTAAAGGGGCCGAAGCCCCCCACTTGCAACCCTCATTACTATCAGGCTCCACAACCAACAATCTCCCACTTGGAGACTGATTATTGTAACTCCACCACTACAATGCCTGCTTGGAATTTTATTCTTAGCTTGTTTCTTCCACTTCAAAGATCAATATTGAAGACCCATAGAAGTTGAATGCAAATCCAACATCTCCTTTTTCATTGGCTTAATAAATATATCAATAGGATTATCATCTATATGAATCTTCACTATCTCAAGCTGCCCATCCTCCAACACTTGTCATATGAAGTGATATCTTAGTTGAATGTGTTTTGTTCTTGATTGGAAGGATGAGTTCTTTGCTAGGTGATTTGTACTTTGACTATCACTGTATAACTTACAATCCCCTTTCTCCTTACCCAACTCCTCCATGAACCTGCTCATCTATAACATTTCCTTACTTACCTCAGTCGCTGCAACATATTCTACCTCTGTAGTAGATAGGGCAACTACCTTGTGAAACTTTGAGATCCAACTCACTGCCACACCACCAACTATAAACACATATCCAATAGTGCTCCTCCTGCTATCCACATCTCCTTCCATATCTAAATCCACAAATCCCTGTAAAGTATAATCTGACCCTTCGAAGCACAAGTGCCTACTAGTGGTCCCTCTCAAGTACCTGAGAATCCACTAGACTGCCTTCTAGTGTGCTTTACCTAGATTTTCCATATACTTGCTAACAACTCCCACTGCTTGGGCAATGTTTGGCCTAGTACAAACCATGGCATACATAAGGCTCCTCACTGCTGAAGAATAAGGAACCTATGCCATATAATCCTTTTCCTCTTGTGTGTTGGGCATTGCTCTTTACTTAATCTAAAATGCTCAGCCAATGGTGTACTAACTAGTTTCAAATTCTAAATTTGAAACCTTTCTAACACCTTATCTGCATAGTCCTCCTGATACAACAAAAATTTCCTATTTATTCTGTCCCTCTTGATTTTCATACCAAGGATTTTCTTTGCTACACCCAAATCCTTCATTTAAAATGTTTGTGCAAGCTTTTCCTTAAGCATTGAAATTTCGTACATATTAGACCCTGCTACAAGCATATCGTCTACATATAACAGAAGAATAATGTATCTCCCACTATCCAACCATTTAAAGTATACATAATAATATGATTGAAATCTAGTAAAACCATGCTCATGCATAAAACTATCAAACTTTAGATACCATTGCTGGGGAGCTTACTTGAGCCTGTATAGGCTCTTCTTCAACCTGAAAACCAATTTCTCCTTACCCTTCACCTCATATCCAAGTGGTTGCTGCATATAAATCTCCTCCTCCAAGTCACCATAGAGAAATTCGGTCTTGACATCAACTTTCTCTAAGTGTAAATCTTCAACAACAACTAAACTTAATACAGTATGAATGGAAAACATCTTTACAACAAGGGAGAAAATTTCATCAAAATAGATACCTTTATTTTGTTCATACCCCTTCACTACAAGCCTTGCTTTGTACCTTTTGCATCCACCTTCTTCTTCTTTCACATGGTAGACCCATTTTTTTTGCAGTACTCTCTTCCCAGCCGAAAATTTGACTAAATCCCATGTTTGGTTCTTCTCCAAGGAGTCCATTTCCTCCTTCATTCCATGCTCGCACTCCTTAGTGAACTCCACCTGCATTGCCTCATCAAAGCTCTCTGGCTCATCACTATCTATTAGTAACAAATAATACAAAGTAGGGGAAAATATTTCTGGAGGTCTACTAATACGTTGTGACCTTCTTACCAAAGATGGGGGTGACTCGGGATCGTTATTTTCTTGCTGCTCATTTTCTTGAATTTATGACAGAGGTGCTGATGCTGACGCTGGCTATCATGTTCGGCCTACAAAACTGTCAACCTTGGTACCTGTAGGTGGATATTTTCCATCTGATAGTTCTTTTTTAGGAGCTATATCCTCAACCAAATCTTCCCTGGGATTTTTGTCATCCTGTACCTGATCTCTGTACATTCTGTTTTCATGCAAAATAACATCATGATTCCTAATTATCTTACATTCATCTAGATCCCAAAACCAAAATCCATAATCACCATTAAATCCATTTCCTATGAATGTGCAATGTTTGGATTTTGAATCCAATTTCTTCCTATTTTCTTTATTAACATGCACAAATGCCTCTGAACCAAATACTCTTAAAAATGAAAGTTCTACCTCTTTCCCGGTCTAGTATTCTTCAGGAATTCCTCCATCTAATGCACTCGAAGGCCCACGGTTGATTAAGTACACAAGTATCTACGACCTCTGCCCAAATTTGAAGAGGCAGCCCCACATGCAATCTCATTGACCGTGCATACTCCATTATTGTTCTATTCATCCTCTCACTAACACCATTTTATTGTGGAGTCCTGGGAACTATTTTCTCTCTAAGAATCCCATTCAAGGAACAATAATCATCAAATTTCTTACTGCAATACTCACCACCATTATTAGATCTCAAACATTTCAATTTAAAACCACATTCATTATCAACAAGTAATTTCCATTTCTTAAATGTATCAAATACATAAAACTTACACTTAATGCAATATAACCTTACCTTCCTTGTGGCATCATCTGTGAATGTGACATAGTACAGAGAACTGCCATGAGATGCAACATGGGCCAACCCCCACACATTTGTATGAACTAGCTCCAAATTTTGCTCTTTCTTGGTATTCCCTGCCTTGAGAAATCTAACTCTTTTTTGTTTCCCAAAAATGCGATTCTCACAAAACTCTAAGTCCAATTGCTTCAAAATTAAAAGCTTACCTTTTTCCTATAGAATTTTCATGCCCTTCTCACTCATATGTCCCAATCTATTGTGCCACATGTTGGCATCCTCATCTGAAGTAGACAATATGGTAGAAGAATTAGATATACAAGTAGATAAATAAAGAGTTCCTACTTTCTTACCTCGTGCCACTACCAGGGCACCCTTGGAAACCTTCCAAGCATCTAAATTGAATGTAACTATGCAACCTTCACCACCCAACTGTCCTACAGAGGTGAGATTTCTCCTGAGACTAGGTACATGCCTCATGTCTCTCAATATCCATGTAGTTCCATTATGTAATTTCAGGTGTACATTGCCCTTCCTAACAATGTTGCACGGCTCATCATTGCCTAAATAAACCTGTCCAAAATTTCCTTGGAAATACTCTTTAAAATACCCCTTATCAGGGGTTACATGGAAAGAGGCACCTGAATCTATTACCCAAGATTCTACTCTAGTATCAAGATAAATTATAAGAGCATCCTGAACAATATTACCTGTCGGATTTTCCTCTTTAATACCTTCAGGCTGGTTTTTTTTGTTTCATTTGAACCAAAAATCCTTTTTATCATGTCCTCCCTTTCCACAGTTCCAACAAGTAATGCCGCTACTCCTAGATTTGGATCTGGCCATATTCGATTTAGATCTCCCACAAGCCTTACTCTTTGATTTCTCCTTGCTCCTCCCTCTACTCTCCATATTCAACGCATTTCCAGAAGAAGAATTTTCCCCTGTAGTTTTCTTGTGCATTTCCTCATTTAAGATGACACTTACTACAACTTCAAATTTAAGAGAAGTAGATGATGTATTACTAACTGCCATTATTAAGTTGTCCCAACTTTCTGACAAAGAACATAGGAATAATAATGATCTAACCTCCTCATCAAATGGGATTTTAACTGAATATAACTGATTTACAATAGTGTAGAAATCATTAAGATGGTTAGATACATATCCACATTCTTGCATTTTTAGATTAAACAATATTTTCATCAAATAAACTTTATTGGATGCACTAGGTGTTTCATATAAATTAGCTAGAGTTTTCATCAACTCTACCGTACTCTTCACTTGTGAGATATTTTAAGTTACGGATGATGCCACACTTAATCGAATCACACCGAGAGCCTTCCTGTCCAAAACATCCCATTCATCATCAGACATGAATGGGGGATTTGCTCCTACACCTCCTAATGGTAGATATAGATCCTTTTGATACAGGTAATATTCCACATGCATTTTCCATAGCTAGTAACTTCGGCCGTCAAACTTATCAACTCTAAAATTAATCTCCTCTGCCATTTCTACTTCTACCACTCAAATAGAAATCCCTATGTGAGTATATTGCCAACAAAAATCTCAAACGTGCTCTGATACCAGTTGTACAGGTAAACAAGCAAGCAATGAATAATGCGAGAAACATAAATTAGGAATAAAATGCAATAAAATAGAGACACATATTTAACGTGGTTCACCCAAAAATGGGCTACATCCACCAGAAATAGCCAATCCTTTTATTCAGTCCAACAAAACTCTCTTACATTGCATCAACTGCTACAATGAGCCTCTTACATCACGACCCTTCTTTTAGATATTAGAGTTTTTTTTATCATTTTGGGGAAACATATAATAAATACATATTAAATGTTGCTTAAGGGGGCACTGCCCTCAATCCCCCCACTAGGGCACACGGCCCCTAGACCTCGCAAAGGGGCCAAAGCCCCCCCTTGCAACCCCTATCACTATTAGGCTCCATAACCAACATAATTAAACTTGTGAGAAATGGAAAATGTTCTTAAATCAACGAATTAAGTAAGTTATTGACATATTATAGAATGATTCTCCTTTAGAAAACTTGACCTTAAGCTTATTAGTCAATAGTAGAAAAGAATGAAGTTCACTTTTGTAAATAAGAATTGCTCGAATCATAACATGAATCTTCTAATTCATAAGTCAAGTTTTGAAACACGTTTTAGTAAATAAAAAACCTTAAAACATTTTTCTTTGTGGGATGTCCTTAATTGTAACTGTGTATTATGGTTAGTCTATTATGTTGTGCCTTGTCAAAGAGTAAAGTGAATTGTTTGGGATGGGTTTTGTATGATTCCTTGTGACTTATATGATCTATGTTGTGTCTAACTTATTGAGAGTTGGGAGTAGCCCTTTCTAGTCACCTGTGTCGTCATGTAAACTCCAAGAAAGTAAAAAAAGTTATCTAATTTTTTAGTGTTGTTGTGTGTGTTTTAGCGGGCATTATAGAAGGGTTCTATCCTCAGCTAAGAAGGTAAGATGTATCTTGTTAAGAAAACTCTTCAAAGTCTTCCAATCTATTTCACGTCACTTCTTAAGATGCCTTCTATGGTCGCTTCCCGTATATAACAGATTTAAATTCACTTTCTATGGTCTGGATTTGAAGAGCATAAAATAATTCACCCGGTTTCCTAGAATGTAGCTTGTAAACCTCTAGATGTAGGGGGCTTGGGATAAGAATATTGTCGGAGATGAATGAAGCCATGTAGGCTAAGTTGGGTTGGACAGTTGCTACTAATGAGCACACCCCTTGGGTGCAACTGTCTAAATATCTACCTCCTATAGAAGAATTTTCTTCTTAAGATATTTCGAGAGGCTCTACCATCTACAACTCTATTTCTAGCACCCAACATTTGTTGGAGGTGGGTAATAAATGGCACTTGGGAAAGGGTGTGAGCATTGATTTTTGGAATAATTGGTGGATTGGTGACAAGCCTTTAGTAGAAGATCCTTTCTGGGATATGATCCATTGATCTCTTTTAACTTTATATGGAAAGATGGTAAGTGGGTACATTTATAATAATGGTAATAAGCCTTGCTGGCACATCTTTTCCTGGGAATGATGTAGCTTGATCCAGATCTAATGTATTGACAAAATCAAGATTTTTATTTCATATCATTATATTCAATTTTCCCTGTCTCAAGATGTGGGCATCTAACTGAGTTCCCCATCAAGTTTTTTCTCAGTTAAAGATGCCTATCTTTCAATACATCACCCTCCTTGTGGCCTATAGCTTAGAAAAATTTGGATCCCTCAAGTTATTCCTAAAATTGGTTTGTTTTCTTGGTTCTCCTTTCAGGATGCTATTCTTTCTGGGGAAAACCTTAAATGAAGGGGATTCTATCTCCCTAGTTGTTGCATCCTCTATCTTAACATTGTGGAAATCTCTGATCACCTTCTTCTCTACTATACCTTCTCCCATTCTCTTTGGTATATCCTTTTGGATAGATTCAAGATTGCATGGGTGTTCCCCTATTCTTTATCTGAAACTGTTGCTCAATAGAGGTCCCCATTTCAACACTCTGTTGCTTCCCTTTCCTAGAACCTACTACTTCCCCATGTTCTTTGGGGCATTTGGAAACAAAGGAATAAGTATATATTGAAGGAGAAAACTCATGATTTGTGGCAGGGCTTCATTGGAGTGGTATTCGGATTGCAAGAAAACTAGAACTACTGTATCTGGAGGAAGCATAAACAAAATGTTATTTTAAGTCTTTCAGAACCTTGTCCAAGACAACTCCTCATCCCACTGAAAACCTCTTCCACAGTTTTCACATGGGATAACACCTCTTGGTCCCTCCCTCCAGTGGATTGGCTAAAGATTAACACTAATGATGTAGCTAAAGGTAACTCGGGGGGTAAGGTGCCTTAGGTGGACATGCTATTCTTAGGGATGAGTCTGGTAAACTCCTAGTTGCCTCTGTAGCTTGCTTCAAAAATGGTACACATAACAGAGGTGAAGCTTTGGATAATCTTAAAGGCATTGAGATGGCCCTTAATATTGGCTCTAGATAGCTTATAGTTGAAAGTGATTCTCTTAATCTTTTTAGAATTATCAACTCAAATGAACATGTTAAGTGAACTATACACAACATAATTAAAGATATTAGAGTCATGCAATCTCATTTTCAGATGATTAAATTTCAACATATCTATAGGGAGGGCAACAAGGTTGTAGAATACTTGGCTAATATGGGTGTCCTCTCTGATGGTCAAAAGAATTGGATAGGATATTTTCTGGATGACCTCCTTACACTTATTGCTAATTATTTTCTTCTAAAAATTTAGTTCCTTTTGGGTGTTGATTTGTATCTTAAAATTTTTAGCCATGGCTTCACCCAGATACAACATGCTAATACGATTTCCTCCTTTTTTGGCAGCGATAAAGGCAATGATAAGGATTATGTGGCATTTAATCCCATTTATATCTTTGATGGATCACACTCATGTGATGGATGGGTTTGTTCAATGATGTTACATTCATGTGGATTTTTTATTATTAAGGACAACTCTCAATTCAATTTTTTGATGACACATGTGAGTGATTGGATCAAAGGGTCTCACCATTTATATTTAAACAATGTCTATATTGGGCCTTTGGAAACTCCTGTCACTATATTTTTTTTCATAATGGGTGGCCCTATCAAAATAATTGAACCTTCTTCATGTGAAGAGGTTAAGGATGACCATGAGGTTTGGAATATCTTACAGGTGGGTGGGATTACGCCTTTCATGGAAAGGTTGTTTGGTCACTCTGTTAGAGTGGTGGCTACTTGGAAAAAAGGGAGAGTTAAAGTGGTTATAAATAAATTTCTTATTTCGCTAGATATAATCATGGTTGCTATAAGGCTCTTTGTGGTGGGAGACATTTACTTCAAATGCTCCTTGAGAGCTGAGATGGATGATTTCTTATGCCAGGGAGAAAAAATGAAGAAATACCAGCTGGTAGTTGAAAGAAATTCACTCCCACATCCATGGGACAAGGTTACAGAGAATTTTTTGAGATATTTCACTCTAGAGGGGAAATACAAGTTGATCTATGGGCCTCAAATTTTTCTTCTTTCCCATTTTTGACACGACAGACAGGTAAATTTTGTGGCCTTTCTCTTTCGGTCAATTGAATTATCACTCAGAATCGCTAGAGAAGAGGAAGGCCCCTTTCTCCATCAGGGCATTCTTTACCTACTCTTTAAAGTGGTGACTTCCTAGAATGACCTTTCACAATTCCCACCTAATCTCGGTAAGTAGCTTTGTATCACCCTTATGCGCTCTTAGCTTTCACTTCTAATCCCTCTGCTTCAGCTACTCCTCCCCACCAACTTCATTGTCTTCCTCATCTCCCCTCAAAATTTCATTCAGATATCTTGATCATTGGTCAGAGTGATATGGTAGTTCTCCCTACCTCTGCTCATTGCTTTCCCTCATTCTCTCTGCCGGCTTTCCTCACTTCTGAGCCCTCTGCCCTTTCTCCCATTTCTGTTGTGTTGTCATGAAAATGTGCAATAAGAAAATTCCCAATTTTCTTAAATGAAAACCATACCCTACCTAAAAATTTTTGCTCAAAGGTCATTCTGAACCCTCCTTCACATCACCCTAATCCCTGAGTCAGTCTTATCCCATCCATCTGAAGTGGTCTCATGCATTGTATTGACATGTCCATAGGTGATTTAGGGGTATCCAGTCATTTCAAATGATTTCAAGACAAGATCCATCAAGACATGCCTTTTAGGAAGCTTGGGAAAGATCATTTTATGATCTTCTCGAAGTTGGTGCACACCCACCGAAGCAGAGCGAAAGGCCTAAACTCGTCAAGGAAATGTATCTGAGAACTAAGAACATTGTGTAATCAGTTTTGGAAGGTTTTGGGAGGTTTCAAAAGTTTTGGAGTAGTTTCAAAAAAATTTAGGAGTTAAAAAAATATCTTCGGAAAGGTATTTAAGATCCCTAAGGGATGGTAATCCCAAATTCTTCACAACACTTAGGCACATTATGTCCACAACTAGTTTTTTTATGCATAACCTTAGAGATAGAATAAAATCCTATTTTTTTAGGAAGTAAATGGAATAATCATGAGCTTAAATCCCCACCATTGGATTTATAAGGTCATTTTAAGGAGGAATCATATAAAATTTCATCAAAAAAATCCTTTAGAAGCTCAAGATATGGTCCCAACACACGGCTCCCCAAGGTAAGACATCCAATAATTAGTCAATTTTCTAGGTTGGAAATCCAACCAATGGGAGAGTAGCACAATTTTTTACACCAAGTGCACCAAGGATTTGGTGTAGATGGTTCAAGAAAATGTGTCCCTTCCCAGTTAAGCCTCTGAACCCATAATGTGACCTTAGTTAAGCTCCTTCTTGCAAGTTGAGCCCCTCATGCTCCATTTCCTAGCCCCCACTTTGTCTAACCATGCTATGCCAAGTGGCCCAATAGGGATGGGGAATTTTTTTTTGAACCAAGTGTACCAAGCCCTTGGTGCACAAAAGTGTGACTCATTCCAAAGCATCAAAACATGTATTTTTTAAACCTCCACTGCTTCTTGTTTCTTCTGATGCTACCTACGCGCACGCTTGTGAAAGCTCAACTACTAGATTCGTCTTCACCCCTCCATTGTTGCCACCTCTAGAACCTTGATGCAACCTTAAAAATTATTTTTATATCATTTTGCACTATTTTAAAGTGAAGAAACAAGTCTTCTGAGTAGAAAACCATGGTTATGAGCTGCCAAAACCCTAGGGGTGAGAAAATGAAGAACCACTCATAACTAATGAACTGGTGATCAAATCCTCATGAAAATTTGAGAAAACCTTCCTCATACAAATGCCTTGAAGTTGAAAAAAATAAATCTCGAAAGACATTATGATTTTTTAATGGCATCCAGTTTAAGTTTCTCTCCCAAAGTTTCTCTTTTTCCATTTGTCGTCAAACCATGCAGCGGATTGAGCTGAAAACTTTAACAGAGACCGAAGAGCAAAAACCTAGAAAGAATCCACTGAGTTTTCACCAATCTGATACCTAAAAGTGAACTTATAAAAATAGTAATTTCCACTGGTTCACACTTTACATTTTTAGTAAGTTTACAAAAACGACAAAATATTTTAGAAGAGAAGAACAATTAAAGTTGCAAAAACTAAAAACTAGGGCGTGTGGGTCGAAAAAAAAAAAAAAATTCAAAAATGGAAAGTTATTTGAATTGACCCCCAGATATCTTTGGCAAGCTTGGAATGTGAAAGAATCACCTCAGTACCAACAACGACGTGAAAAAGTGAAACTTCCCAAAATAACAGCTCCTGGGACCAACTTTCTAAAAAGATCAATTTTTAGTTCCAAGTGTAGAAAGTTGTAGAAATCTTCATTTTCACCCATCTTTCCACTTTTTGGGCTCTCCACGGGGTTGTATGATGGTTTCATGGTTCAAAAAAAGAAACATGAACTTCACGAGGATCCTGAAAGCATCATCTTGAGTCCAATTATGTCCCATAACAAGGTGAGTCATCGTAGTACGCAGTAGGTGGATCCATCTTCGTCACTCGGGGAGCCGGGTGATTCAAAATGAGTTGGAAAAAAATATATTAATGAGTTGAAGTGATTCATCAATCAATTATAAAAAATTGTCTTCATAAATAGCTCCCGCATCCATCCCAAGCTCACATTGGGATATCTTGAAACAATGTTTCTCAACACTCATTTCACGGTCCAGGGTGTCCATGTATCATGCAAAAAAGAGTTAGCTTTTGATCATCATTGGCAAGGAAAAATTATTCAAAGCGAGATCCATTGAATTTTCATCTTAGTGTAAAAGTACTGCAATATGAGATTATCGTCTTCAACTCCTTCAGGGTGGATCTTGATTAATGATGGAGGTATCTTCATTATTTGGAGCACTTCTTCTTCTCCTCTCTCCTCATTTATTTGCACTTTCTTCTCTCCCTCTTATAATTCTCCGTTGTGTGTAATAATTATAGTTTTTCTTATTCATTAAAGTGATTTTACAAAGTTGAATTGTAAAAGTCTATTTGATTTATAAAAAGGGAACTTAATTTCCTAGTTCTTAGGAAGGTGAAAAGTCATGAGTTGAATGAGACAAAGAAAATTCACATGGGGGGTATACAAAGAGTCATTTATAGGGCTATATAATGTAATGAAATACTCTTTCTTAAGGGTTGTCAATTTTTTATATTCAAGAGAGAGTATTTCTTTGAGATAAGAAAGAGAGATAACAATTCTTCAAATTTCCTTCAGTATTTTCCTCCATTTCCTACATTGTACAACTTGATGAAAATTTAAATAAAGAAAGGATTGTTTGATTTCATGATTCATGAATGTGTGAAAATTTGTGTGTATGGTTTCCTCTGATCGTTGACACTAATATTGTTGTTTCTTTCTTATAAATTGTGGATGTGAACTTTCTAATTGGCTATGGCAAGAATCTGATTTTCTCCTTGCAGGGTTAATTTTCCTTGTCTAATTTCTTAACTCCCCTTCCCCTATTCACTAGAAAATTCCTCCCTTACAACCCATTGTAATAATTTTCCATGGGTGTAGTGGAGTGTGCTCGTTTGATCCTTGGCCTCCTGACCAACAATGAATTTTTATTTCTGATCATTCACAATAAAGTGGAGTTGCACCACCCAAGTAGAGGGACCTCGATTCCCAAAGTGTTGGCTAGATACCCGCTAATTTTTCCCCCGAAAAATTTTCTCACCAACATTTTTTGGCACCCATCGTGGGGCATACTTGGCAACAATCTGCACCGAAAATATTATCACAAGATCCAAAAATCTAAAAAATAAAATATTCTAAAGAATATTAAAAATTAAAAAATTGAAAAAAAGAGAGAAAATTGAAGTCCATTGTTGAAAGACCCTTTGTATTTTTAGAGTGTCCTTTCACATTCCCATTGCAAAATTTTCTTAGAACCAGTAGAAGGAAGATATACCGTGTTGAGTAGGTTGAGAGGTGTTCTTGATTCCACTTTTGAGGCTTTGCAAAATCAGCCAAATTTTTTTTCGAGATAACCCCTATTATTTTTCTCAAGCCTCATCCCCATCTGAGTCTTCAAGTGGTTCACCTGGTAATCCGATTCAGGAAACTGTTGAAAATCCTCCAAAAAATTCTCCCATCTTTCAACCACCATTGAACATTGAGTTCCTGAGTGAAGAAGAGTGATAACATGAAGAAGAATCTAAAGAATAATTTTTAAAAGTAAGAGCTAAAGTGGAAATAAAAATATCAATGACAGATGAAGCAAAAATACCTCAACCCATTGTTCCATGGGGAAGGAATAGGGGCCCGCTTATCTCACACCACCTCTTCAAAATCTACCAACAAGTTCCCGCAAGAACTTTCCAAAGTTCAAAGCTAGCAACACACAAATTCTTGAAAACCACATTACCGCCTTCACCACATCATGTAAGATTCTTGGAGTTGAACGTGAAGATGTTGCTGTAAAATTTTTCATGGAATCTCTCTAAGAAAAAGTAGAAGAATGGTTCTACCTCCTTCCTGCTAGATCAATCACTTGTTGGAATGATATCAAGTCCAAGTTTGAAGAAAGATTCAAATCTACCAAGGAATGTCAATATCTCCTTGTCTAATTGGCACAAATGAAACTATGAGAGACTCTGTGTCCCATTTCAACTGAATACTCCACAGAATACCGGAGAATGATTCACCATTTGAGATCAATGTAAAGATATTATTCGTCAATGCACAACCTCCAGAGGTAGGATTCTTTCTCTGGAGAGTTCAACCAAGGGATCTTGCAAAAGCACAAGGACTGGCCATTGAAGTTGAAGATGATATCATTATTTTTGGAAAGATCAAGAACCCTTCGAAGGGTAAGTCTTAACCTATTGGAGATGAGAGAACTGATCCATTTCTATAGAAATTAGCAAATGAAATGGCATAATTGAAGAGGGAAATTTTCCAACGAGGTTCCCATTAGAGTTAAAGAAAAAATCAGATTTCCAAAGCACCTTAAAGGCTTGTAATAGATGCCCCATGTCAATGAAAATTTTAGAACTCAAGAAGATGAATAAGATCTTGGATAAGAAAGTGAAGGTGGTGATTCCCTAGAGATTGAGGAAGTAGAGAAAGAAACAAAAATAATATTTTAGGAGTACTCCAGAGGTGATGAAGATGATAGTGAAGATGAATCTAGTATCTTATGTGCAGTGTTCACCTATTCTTATTCTAAGAAAGGAACTGTTAGTGCAAAATCACTGCACCCCTGGATGTTGATCAGATTTCTAGGTTGATCACTCTAGCATCCAGTGTGATTGCACAACATTGAAACCTTTCTCCAAGTGTGGGACTTGCAAGAATGAGAAAGGAATCTCCAGAGAAGGCTGGTTCCTGCTCCTAAACTACCTGCCACAAGCTATTCCAGTGTAGGCAAGCTAATCTAAACCTAATCTAACCATGCCAAGGAGACAGAGAGAGAGAGAGAGAAAAAGGAAAAACAACAAATGCCTACACTAAAATGGTGATACACCAGAGAAGGAGAATGTTGAACATCTATCAAAACTGCCATGGAACAAAGAGAGGTGAGCAATGGGAAGGATGGACAGACGCATCACAGGCCCAAGGATAGAATTCACACAGAAAATGTCCCAAAACTACATGAACACAACTCTAGACCTGTAATGAACATTCAAACATGCACAAATACATGCAATGAAGAGAGGCAAGAAGAAAACAAGCAAAAGACGAGCAAGGATGGACAGAAGCATCACAAAACACGTTTTTGTTGATTCAGAAGTTTGCATAGAACATCATTTCAATAGTAAAAGGAAAAAACGTCATTACAGAGCAAGGGAGGAGGTTCGAACTCCATTTTCAACCCTAGAGAAGAAAAGAAGGGAGGGCAGAGTAGAAAAAATGAACAACCTCTAATCCTTTGAGCTAAATCTGGCTTTTACATGCATGGGTCGAGTCCATGAGAGAGAAAACATACAAAAATGTGGGAGCCCATTCCTCATTGACTGAAAATACATTAAATCAGCATGGGGGACCTTACAAACCCATACCCTATCATTTTGACCAAATTAGAGGAGAGTGTGACCCATTCTGCATTAAATTTAGTCGCTGAAATGTCACTTCTGGCCATGAACACGTGTTAGAGCCGTTTCTTAACTTTCTCTCTCCATACTAAATCAAAATTCAATATTGACCCTGGAATCATGTAGAGAATTTCATAAGCTTTCCAATGATATAAAGAACGTGCAAATCCGAGCTCTGGATCGAAAGATATGGCGATCTGAAGATTTAGGGCACAAAACAGGCAAAAATGGGTTTGAAATTTTTTCCCGCGCTCCGCCACCTAGATGACACGTGTCGGAGGCTGATTGGATGAGAAATTCTCTCTCCTTCCCTTACCCGTGGGTTTTCTTGTGAAATTTTGACGTTTTTATCACTTTGAAAAATTTTCCATTTTTTCCCGCGCCCCCGCCACTTGGGACACGTGGCATGATTTGGTTCAAGGACGGGGCATGGGGTCATCCTTATCCTTTTAGTTTTTTACCAAAACTATTGCTAAATTCTCTAAGTTTCCCTGAGCTCTGCACTTCCCTGCTCCATTGGACACGTGTCCTGTGTCTATTGGCTCGGGCCGACCCTTCGAACCTTACCTTTTTTGAAATTTTGGACATTTTCCCTTATGACACGTGGCATTTCCTGATTCGTCTGCGGGCCTACCGGCTTTTCACATCCCTCGCGTCCCTTTGGCCCGGTTGTCCCAGTGCTACCTGGAACAATTTCCTCCGATCCACCTGAAATGGGCTTCCTTGTCCCTCTTTATGGCCGCTTCTCCTTTTCGGGTCCTTCGTGTCTTTTCGACCCAGATGTCCTAGCCTGCGCTGCACAACAGTTAGTCGATTTTGCTTTTGCCTTCGGCCGGTTCACCCCTTCGTGTCATGCGCGTCCTTTCAGCCCAGATGTCCCTATCCCCTTTGGACCGCCTAGAGGCTTTTCGGCCAATTCGCGCTCCGACGTCCCAACTGTCCTGACTGCTGCAAGGATTAGGACTTAGCCGATTTTCATGATTTTTTCTGGCCCAAGCTTGTTTTTTTGCAAATTTTTCACCCTTTTTCAGAAATTTCTCTTTTCTTCTTGGACAGGAGAGTTAGAAAGAAGTAGAGGGGGCCCCAGAAACATGATTTCTTGCCTTGAATTGATCTACTTGCCTGGGACTTGAATATTCTGATGCATGTTATCAAAATTACCCTAAGGGGGTGAATTTTGGATAACAGGAACATCTCCTTCCATTGTTGCAAAGAAAAAGAAGACTGAAGATCCTCTTTTGGTGAGTATGAAAAATAAAATAATTAGTTGAGGGTCTCCTCTTCTGCCTTGCACAGAGTCTGCATTAGAGAAACCTAATTCTGTAACAAACATGAGGTCACCCGCAATTTCAAGTAAGTACTCCAATGATTATTCTAGTTCTAAATATAAATCTACTCCTATAAAATCTAATGTTTTAAAAGTTCCTAGTGTACCTTTCAAAATACCCATCATTCCCCAAACATCTACCACTACTTCTAAAACTATCCCAACTCCAAAATTATCCCCTTCATCTCCCTTGTCCACATCTGATCCTTTCGATTTCGTAGAATATGTGAATAGAACCAAAGTCTAGATTACTGAAACCAAATATTTACAGACTCACCCAACCTAGTAAAGTCAATGGACATACCCGACACAATATATCTACCACTCCAAACATCTCAGCTATGCTCTGCCAAATACGGTCCTGACGACCATCATAAGTATTCAATCGATCCTAGATAAGAACTCACAGAATCCGCTACACATCCTCTAACATAATGCTAATCTCATCGGTCCAGAGGAAAAATGTCTGACTCTCACTTTGCCATCTCTCAGATAAGGCTTTGATCAAGCTATGATCTAAAGTAATATATGGCATGTGAGCCATGTGTGATATACCAGTCACCTCTAGTATGATATCCAAGAAAATATGGCCGCGTCATCTAAATGTCACCTCATAGGCTTGGATCTACCTATGTCCTCCCACATCTCTAATCTCTCTAAATCCATCTACAGGGTTAGCCAGGTCATTTGTTATGATCTTATTCATTTATTGTATTATCTAATTCTTATAGTTTGTTCTCTAATTCTTCTATTATACCATCTAGGTTTTCCTAAAAACCTCTTATCCCTTCCAAGATCACTCCAAAGTGACTTCTTCACGCCAGCGTGCCCCCTACAGTGCCAACACCCTCAAAGTTCCATCGTCCCATTTTGCGCATCACTGCCCACATTTGCACATATATGCGCCCTATTTTTCCCCAACCCTCTAACATGCATGACCTTGCCTCTCATGGTGACAACGCGTCCTTAATGCGCATGCATATATGCCTTTTAATAAAAATTACATGAGTGTGCCCTTTATTGCACTAACGCGGATGCGATTTTACAAGTTGAGCACCAGTGCGACCCCGTGAACGCATGTGTGCCCCATGGGCCGTGCTGGCACTTTCACGTGGGTTTTCTACCCTAATTAATGCCTAATAAATGCAATTGAAATGCTATAAAAGGACAAAGGTGAAAAGTTTAGCTTTGTGTACCTACAGGCCATCGCTAGGAAGTCTCATATAGTCTCTCACTTAATCCGCATGGTGTTTCTGGTTCTACACCCTCACCATTTCCTCTCGTATTTCAAAGCTCAATTAGTAGTAAAAAGATAAGTGAGTGTGGTAAATGAAATCACCGCGATGGTTTTTACCCCCCATGGCGTGGTTTATAGACCCGTTTTACCCCCCCGTGACGTGTTTCTCATCGCTGAAGTTCCTTTGAAATATTGTGGTTCTTCTATATTCTTCTAGCATTTTCCGTGATGATTATTTTTAATAAATAATTAATTTTCACCCATTTTTGCTACGTTGGGGCATGTTTTTGCTTCCTGGCGACCCTTTCTACTCTTTGGGGCATATTTTTTGCCTTTCCAACATCTTTTGGCGATGACTCATGACTTCTTTATTTCTTATACAATATTTTTCTTCCCAAAAAAATTGAAAATTAAAACAATATATTTTTTTTCAAAAATCCAATTTTTTTTGTAAAAATCATTGAAAATCCAAAAAATTGAATTTTTTTTTTTTTTTTCAAAAATTGGTAAATGGCATGCTTGTAGTTAAAGTGTGTATCAAATGCATTGTACTCAAACATTGAAATTGGTCCTACGTAAACATATTTATTAAGTTATTTATTTTTCTTGTCTCAAACGACTTGCTAATCATTATGATCTAACTCAATTAAAAAAGTTGGATTGCTTACTATGTCGGTACTCCCGTGTAAAAATGAGTTGCCAGAGACTACATCATAGTGCATGAATTATTTCCATGGGACTAATTGTATCCTCCATCATTCCCCTTGCATGTATCATTGATTGGGACACCATTTTTAACCATTATCATTGCAACATGAACATTTGGGAACTGAAGCTTGATAAATAAAACATTGGTGCAACTGTCTCAAATGCTGGTTGTTTGAGTATGTGTGACTATACTTGTTTCTCTATTAGGTTAGCTAGTTTACTTTCTAAATTGCATTGCATTATGTATGCTACATGGAGTTACACATTTTTAACAATGAACAAATGTTAGTAATAAATCTTTTTATGTTATCTTACACTTTTGTTTATTTTAATAAGGGCTAATGATTTAGATCATAGGGGCAACATGATGAAACATATGTTCTTGATGAATTTTGGATGCAAAGAGCTATTCTTATATTCTCCACTATCATGTTATTTCACTATTAGTTGTTCTTCCAAATCACCTGGGGTAATAAACAATCATGTTTATTCCTAACCTATTTTTTCTATCCATTTGATCATATTTTCGATCGTCGATTGAATTCTTATAGCACCCCATCAACACTCAAGGGGGAATCCTTCATTATACTAATTTTTCTTCAAAATTTCAATTGCTTATGCTTGTCTACTATGTTTAAAGTGATGTCACTTCACCTCAAACAGAAGCAAATGTTGACACCGAAATTATGCTTTTGCAATCTTATTGCTAAAAGCACACTAATCATTCACATTCTTACAATTTTGGTTATAATTAGTGATTTCCACTAATTAACTAACATTTCTTACCATTTTGGTTATATCGCTTTATTGATTATCTAGCCTCTTTCACATTCAAGATGCCACTTTACGACACATCGTAAGTAAACATTCTCTTCCAAATAAAAAATTAGTGATTATTAGTTAATTAAGCCTATTTTACCCTTGTTTTGGTTGATAAACCCTATTATTGGCTCAAACCCCTCTTCAAACCATTCAAAATCACCCCATTTCCCTCCAAGACATCTCAGAAGGCTTCAAAATCCTATCTTAGCCTCCTAATTGGCCTTAAGTGGTTGATTAAGGCTCCTCATATCCTAATCATTTGTTAATTCACTAATCATGATTAGAAATCCTTAATTAGGATTAAATATTCTTAATCTACTTCTTGCTTTTAGTCTCACATGCACCAAGATGCATGTTTTTCTCAAAAGAAAAACTATTAAAGGACTAACCACATACCTTTAAATTTTACACCATGCTTTGAATTGCATATCGTATAACAAATATGATTAATAGCCAAGCTCAATATTTTCCTCCAATCTTCTATGGAGTTAGTAGATGCGTATCCAATATGATCTTGCAGTCATTTTTGGAGAGACCATCTCACCTCTCTTGAAGTAGCAACAAACCCAATTTGATTTCCCTCTTAAATCTATTTAGTTCTATGTTAGTTAGCAATTCATTTTAAGTAGGCATGATTTTAGCTAGGATTGATGTATATCATGTTAGTTATTTCAAGCACTCCATTAAACTTTTATCATTGATGTAACTATTGTTAGATTCATTAAGCATTTGTTAAGAGAGTATGTGGTGTTAGTCTTGTTAGTTTAGCCTTACTTAAAAATTTAGTAGTTTTCACATAGTTATTTTGCAGATGTATTTTACCCAAACCTTCACCGGAGCAATTAGTTACCATGGCGAAGCTTTAATTGGGGTCTGGAACCTTCAAAAGAAGTGTTATAGTTAATTTCTCTTTCAAAAAATTAAATGTATTCTCACATTTATCAAACCAAACAAATTTCTTATCCTTTTTGTGCAATGAAGTTATTAGAGAAGAAACTCTTGAGAAGTATTTTATAATTTTTTTGTAGTAACCAACCAGCCCCATGAAGCTTCTAACTTCATGAAAATTATTAGGAGCTAGCCACTCTATTATGGCCTAGATTTTAGATGGATTAACAGATATTCCTTCCTTATTTATTATGTGACCAAGGTATTGCACTTCAATATGATAGAATGAACATTTAGAAATATTTCCATACAATTTTATCTTTCTAAGTATGTCCAACACTATTCTCAGGTGCCCATTATGTTCTTCCATATTTTTGGAATAGATAATAATGTCATCCAAGAAAACTGACCCAAAATTTTCTAGGTATTCCTAAAAAATGTTATTCATTAAAATCATGAACGTAGAAGGTGCATTTGTGAGTCCAAAAGGTAATATTGTGTACTCATAGTGGACATATCTCGTCCTAAAAACAGTATTGTGTGTCTTCATATTTTATTCTGAGTTGATGGTAACCTGATCGTAAATCAATCTTGGAATATTCTGATGCATCTTTCATCTGATCAAAGATATCATCAATCCTTGGAAAAGCATATCTATTCTTGATTGTTGATTTGTTAAACATGTGATATTTAATGCATAACATTAACGTGCCATTTTTCTTTTTGATAAAGATGACTAATGCTCCCCAAGGAGATACACCCAGTCTAATCAATCCTTTAGATAAAAACTAGTGAATTTGATCTTTAAGTTCCACTAGTTTAGTTGTAGTCATTCAGTAAGGAGCCTTAGAAATTGGTTATATTCTAGGATTGATATCAATTGTTAAATAAAATCCACGCCTTGGAGGAAGTCAACTCAATTCCTCGAGAAAGACATTGTTGTACTCTTGTAACATTGGATAGTATTTTAACGAACTATTACCTTCCTCACTATAATTTGATATTTTTGTTGTGTAAATCATGCAGCCTTTGTTCTTATCCTTTTTGAACAAACTTTCATAAATATATCTTACCTCAATATTTATTTTTATGCCTTCTATGGTTGTTGTTTTCTGTAGGTCATCCAATCGTTTTATCTATTTTTCAAAAAAGTTCACAGTTTCTTTGTCTTGTGAAAACCAATTTACACCCATTATCACATCGTACAAATATAAAAGAGAAATGTAAAGATCTAATTTTATGGTAAAACTAAGCAACTTCAATGTTGTGTCAAACATACATTAATTTACCATGTGGACAATATTATTCCCTTATTGCACAGTCCACAATTTCTTCATATAACCAACTATTTTAAATCTTTCAGCTAACTTATTTGAAATGAAACATTCAATAGTACAAGTATAAAAAACAATAGTTACATGTAGTCCATATAACTTACCTAGTACTTCAATAGGTGTGGCTTGCTTATCAACTTGCCGATTTACTATTGTAGTGTGAATTATTTGATGCAGGTTATTTTATTTTTTATTCAATGGAAAATTATTATCATAGTGATCTCTACCACACTTAAAGCATCCATAAAACAATCCTTTTCTTTGAGTCTTATTATAATTAGTTGTACTAATTTTCCCATTTTTCTTAAAATTTGTAACAAGATTTGGTGTTATATTTTTCTTTCCATTTTTGGATTTATTGCCAACCTTTTTCCACCAAGTCTTTCTTGTTGCAAGTGGTGATGGTGAACTGAAATTTTTTCTTTCTCTTCTCATCTTTGTGAGAAAATATAGCTTGCACCTTCTTCTCTTACCGTATGGAATTTTCAAATACCACTTCCATGGTCAAAGGACCATGTACATCCACTTCCCTGCCAAGTGTGGGATTAAGTACCATAGTAAATTTTCATATATAGAATTTCTCATCAGTATGGTACTGCAGAACATATTTCAGTAGTTTAGTAAATTTCTCCTAGTATTTTGTTAGAGTCATTTTTCCTTGTACCAAGATTTGGAACTCAGACATTTTCTGTTCATAATACAATTGTGGTAAGTAGCATTGTCTGAAATAGAACTTGAATTGATCCTAGGATATTTTATTACAACAACACCAAATTATACCTTTTGGCTATCCCACCATGAGGAAGCCTCGTTGGAGAGTTGATAAGCACCCCAAAAAGCCTTAGTTTCTTCAGAAAAAATATTTGATCTCAAAATATTTCTCCATCTCAGTGAGTCAATTCTACGCTCCATTACCTAGGTTTGTCTTGTCAAACTTAGGAGGACTGATACGTTTGATGTCATTTGAAAATTCTTCTGCCAAACGAGATCTTTTGTTTTTAGGTTGGTTAGGATTCATAACATTATGATTTACAATATTAATGTTATGATTAGAAGCATTAGGATCCATAACATTAGGCTTCCCTTGAGGTTTCATACTACTGTCACTTTCAGTAATACTATCCTTAGCCAATACATGTTGTTCAAGGACAAATATTTGATTACGAGTTTCTTACATGAAAAAAAGTATCTCATCCAATTTCTGGTTTATCGTTGCTTCATCGCATGTATCCTGGTTGTTTATAACATTTCCTATTATTCTAACCATTTTTTTCTGTTAGACAAGAATAGTTTTTTTTGTTAGCGTAAGAACCCATTATGTCCAAGAGTCATATACCTTCATATTTGATATTAAAATTTAAGATCCATGTTATAATTACTCCAAATAAAGGGAAGTTTTTTTAAAACAAACCCCTTAATTAAATTTAATGCCTTCAATGATTTTTTAGCTAGAAACAATTATAATCTATATTAAAATGAAGTTTACAATCCATATGATAACAACATAACCATGTCCAGTTGTAAAGGTCAATTAGATATACATGATCCCCCTTATCATTACTCTAACCGAGTGTTCATAACTTGCATGGAGTTGGTCAACCTTTTTGTTTAATTATGAGAAGTGGTGCAATTCCTAAGTGTCTACCTAAAAATTAGTCAACTAAGTTTCATCTGGCATCTCACACAGTTAGATAAGTACTCAGTGAAATGTCAGTGTAATCATCTAGTTACACTACTTAGACAAAGTTTTCAAGATATGAATTGTATGCTTAATTTTATGACTGCACATAAGACAAACAAAACTTTTTCCATCACCACGTAGTCATCTCTACACATTTATCAGGATCACATTTTTTTAATTAAAGTTTTAATTTATTGTATTATGAAGGTATAAAATCTAGGGCTCACCTCTTGACTCAATAGTAAGATATCAATCCCAACTTAGGACCCTTATGGGAAAGATAATGATTACTTAATGGCATTTGTCATTAAATAATCATTATCCTTCCCATAGCCATTGTAAGGTGGTATGGGTAGGGTTCAATCGAATGGATAGGTGGGACATCGGGTCCATGCTTTCCTAACACACATTATCTAAATAATAGTTATAATTCATCATTTCAATGATAAGTCATGTTATCTGTTTAATGATAAGGTTTATACTAATTTAACCAATTATGTTAGTATCACAACCCATAGTATTACTACATTACTTTCATTTTTAGGGATAGGTTTAGCCTAACCATGCCTTTTCTTTTTGTAACGATTCAATCTCATCCTCATTGTATCATTAATCCCACAAACTTGTTACCTCACATTTATGTATCCCTTTAATAAATAGATATAAACCTTTAAGCATTAATACATATTAATATTGCCGATAAACATAAATGCATTAATCCCATTATAATTATTATTATCTTATTTCATAGTTTGGATTATACCACTTATGCTATTAAGACATCAATATGTCATTCATATTATATTGATTTTGTGAAGGTACAACTGTCATCAATGTAATAATTTATAGTTGTACTATGTAAATGGATTAATTAATTAATTAATCCCATTACGACTAAGTTAAAGATGAAATGTCCTTATTTCATAACTTCGTATCGATGTCCATAACAACATTATTTTATTTTTCCCATTTATTTAAACCCATTAATCATGATGTCATACATATTATTGTAATAAATTCCATTTCATAATTGAGGATAATAATTATCGTAAAGTACAATCATATAAAAATAAAAATTACAATTTTGTAATCAGTTTTAATTGTAAATACTGATGTTAAAACAACATAAAATCATTAATACAACTCATACAAGGTTTACAAGTAATAAATGTATTTATTAAACTCAATAAGGATGAATCTTTATCTTTATAAAATATTACAATAATTTCAAATTGTTATAGATACACAAATTGCCTTATAAAAATATTCAAAATAATGTTTCTCTTTTCAATAAATACAATGATCCGTGATAAAATATTCAAACAATATCACATGATAAATTCACGTGTATAACATCCAATAATCACGTCACTTATCTAATCCATACTACATCTAAAGGAAAGAGTGAAGATATACATGGTCAGTTCATTCGAACTGGCATGGATTCACAACTCTCAATAATGTTGTTAAATTATGAATCAATTAAACATCATAAGTTTTACTTAGGATACAATTTAAATAATAATTGTAACTTTTTAAGTATACAGATCAATAACAAATAAAATTATCTAATTATGCATATAATGTTCCCAACAACATCTTTCCATATCATCAAGGTCTCCATGTCTATACAACAATAACTTCATTTTAAATTAGCAACTCAAAAAAATACAGAACAACATTCTTATTCATTAATACTATTGAACTATAAATTTTTCACTCAAAATAACTTCATACCTAACCAGTCTTGCTTGTCTTCAAGTAGTAGTTAAAAGAATAAAACAAGTTCTTTCCTCAAGATAATTGTTGTCAATTATCCAATTTAAAAAAATGGAAAAATGATAAGCAGTCATCAATTTCATATTTCCACAGACAAAAATGTCATAATTAACATTATCATTAATAATGTAAAATTGACTTGATGTCATAGTTAGCTTTTGCAAGAAATAGTTTCCCTTCCCAAACCAAACAAATTGCACATTCAAGAGTTTCATCAAATCAATCTACTAGAAAAAGGGGTACTGAAACTTATTGATGCTAACTTAATGAAACACTTTAACAAAAGGAATTATTATCCTAATAATTTAAACTTTCATCGAACCAAGATTTGGAGTACACATAATTCAATCGATGGGTGAGATTTCACATAATCTATCTTATAACTTATAACTTCTCTAAGGAGTTTGTATTGAATTATGTTTTCAAATTATTGCAGTTAGAGATAAAGTGACAGAAGATCAAGAAATAAAACTCAAGCACATAGACATTTCTCTAAATAACCACTTCCATAAATCAATTAATCAAGAAGAGAAATCATCAAATAAATTGATGAAGATAACAAGGCTTGTAACTTAGCAAGAATTATCCACAAATCTAAAATAGTGGACTAAGTATTTCATGGGATAATCCCTGATTTGGGTACAGATAAATGACAGTAAGCTTTGTATAGTCTTGAAAACATTATCTAGGAAGACATAAAAACAATGAAAAATAACAAACTCATCAATCACTTACTATGAAGACTGTAATGGTGTGGCATATAATTCACAATAATATACGCTTACAGAATCCGTATACAACAATAACCCCAAAGAAACTAAGTATCCTTTTAAACCTGAAAATCTTTGAACTTCAGTAGATTACTATAGCAATAAATTAAATAACACCCAAAATATTAATTAAACTTTTTCCAAAGCCTCTCTAACAGGGAATAATGAAAGATATTAAAATCTTATGCATACTAATCATAAATTTTTCTAATATAACAAACCAGAAGATGGTAAACAAAATAACTCATACCCATCTCACATATTTTGCAAATATGATTTTCAATCAGATCAAACAATCACAATAGGCATAAATTCAAACCTAGTGGCAAGTACACTCAAACAAATTCCATATTTGAATTTAACAAGCACTCAGATAAGAGATCAAACACATTATTTTTTCTTTTATTCTCCAACCCAAACTGTATTGAAAATTCAAACAAACTAGGAAATAAATTAACTTAGTAATTATTCAACCCATTCTAAATGAACAAAAAGAGAGAGTCACAAATCCATGCCTATAATGGATTAAACTTATGTAACTTTTTCCTATTCTCCTCCAGGTCAAATCTCCACAAAAATAAAACATCAAACCAACACAAACTTTTCCTAGCTCATATATCTTAAACACCATAGAAGATATTACCATTTTTTAGCTAGGATATTCCACAAAAATCTTGATGTAGTTACGACCATCAATTCATCATTCTTTCAAGTTATACAAAAGGACTAATAAGATATCTTCTCAACTCTGTAATGTGAAGATAATGAAAAAATCCTAAAATGGCTTATAATGCTATAATTTGATCAAATACCACCTTGATTGGTTCTCAAATTCCTTGACCCTACTTCTTAGGCATCAATCCATGTCACTCCATTCAGCAAAATCAACTCATTTCAAGAAAACTCATTTCTCTTACCACATCTTTCTTCCTTCTCCACTGTCTCTTAATTACAATAAGTAATTTTTCTCTTTGGGCCTTCTTGGCATATTCCACTATAATTACCCTATTTCAAGACTCCAAAAAAAGTTATTATAACCTTCAATTGGATTCCAAAAACTTCACACTTTAGTTTCTCACTTAAGTTTCCCTAAACTACTCTTAAGGCTAGGTTCCTAGATTCAAGCATGCTCTTAATTTTCCAAAGCCATCCTGAAGGTTTTGTAGCCTTTATTAGTTTCCATTTATCTATTCAAACTTTCTCTTAAAATTTCAGGGTTTGAGTCATCACCCAACTCTTGGTAACCTACTTTTAGTATTCTTGATAAAAACCCTCAACTAGGTCTTTTGGAGTCTACTGTCAAAAACCAATTTATTTTAAAGAAATTTCAAGACATATATGCTTTGTTTTTAGGTACCCACTAAGGATTTTTTCATACCTTTAATTTTTCATAAACCTACTCCAAGTAAAACATATAGATCCATTTTTATCCCGTTAGTTCCATTATTCCTTGACTATGTTTTGACTGATCACCTGCTGACTACCATGCATAGTTACAAATTCCATTAGTTAAATATAAAAATTCCTTTTTATATATTCACTAGACCTCTTCCATGTTGTTTCTAAAAAAATTCATCTCAAAATCCTTCGATCTTCACCTTCATAACTCGAGCCCTAGTCAAAATTGTACAGTGCCTCTCTCTAAGGCCGAGAGGAAAGTTTTTGTAATAACTTGATATAATAAGGGATCCTAAACTTGAATTTTCACATCAAGGTCTATTATAAGGGTAAGAACATGATTATATTACCATATAATGAAATTACTAGTATAATTCAGATTACGAGAAGCAATAGAGCACCAAATAACACAAGATTTCAGAATAATGATCTCAATATGCAATTATAATAGATTCGCCACTTCAAGGGGGTAACCTCCAAACCATATAATAAGACTAAAATTATCAAATGATAATGAACTAATACCTAAAATCCCCTATATATACTATTCATATGTTATGGCCATCACCTAGGCCAACCTATTAAGCATGAGAAAGTATAAATGATATAATAAAATGATATCGTAAGCCACAAGTCGGCTACTCATATCCTAATACAAGCAATAACTTAAGGGTGTAATATTCCCTTCCCCTTTAAACCAATGTTGTCCTCAACATTGAATAATCCTGGATGTTGCTACATAAAACCTTCATCCTCTCAGGTTGCATCTTCTATGTTCAGATTCTTCCACTTGATCAGATATTCCTTAATGTCTCTAGTTCTCAGCCTCTTAGTACGTGTTTGTAGAATCTTCTCTAGCTCCAAAATGATTATTCCTTCCTTGTCAAGTTCTGGTAACTTTGTATGGGCTTCAAATTTCTGTCCAATAACCTTCTTCAGGCATGAAACATGGAATACTGGGTGTATGTGTGATGATGGAGGCAACTCTAGTTTATAAGCAACACTGCCAATTTTCTGTAGAACTTGATAAGGGCCATAGTATTTAGGAGCAATTTTTTTTCCTTTTTATGTTACTTTAGAGACATCTATTTGTAAGGCTGGAGATGTACAAAAACCCAGTCACCAATTTCAAAATGTCTTTCACTACGATGTTGATCTGCTTGTTGTTTCATCCTATTTTGTGGTAATGCTAAATTATCCTTCAAACTAGCCAAAACCTGTTGTTGATGTTGAATGTGTTCCTCAACATCTCTGACCTTAGTTTGCACCCTCAAGGAGGAAGTGATAGAAGGGGGATGGTAACCATATAATGCTAAAAATGGGGTCATTTGAGAAGAGGTATGAAAAGATGTGTTATACCACCATTCTGCAAGTGGTAGCCATTTAATCCATCTTTCCTGCTTATATGATACAAAAAAAATTAGATACCCCTCTAAGCATTTGCTTACCATTTCCATTTTCCCATCAGTTTGAGGATGATAAGATGAACTGTGAGCTAGCTGAGTACCCAAACATGAAAATAATTCTATCCAAAAATTACTTGTGAAAATAGGATCATGATCACTTACAATTATCTTTGGGGTTCCATGTAGCCTTTGAATTGTCTCCAAAAAATAGCTGCGACTGTACTAGCTGCAAATGGATGTGATAGGTCACAAAAAATGGGCATATTTTGTGAGCCTATCCACAATCACGAAAATAACATTATTACCCTCTGAACAAGGAAATCTGGTGATGAAATCTATGGAGACCTCCTCCCATCTCTGGCTAGGAATTGGTAAGGGTTGCAACAGACCTGGCGTCTTAATTGTTTCCCCTTTGTTTTGTTGGCACACTAAACACTCCGATACAAAATTTTGTACATCACCCTTGAGTCCTTCTCAAAATAATTCTCATTTTATTCTATGATATGTCTTTAAAAACCTAGAGTTTCCTCCAACAGGCGAGGCATGTAGCTCTGTAAGAATCTTATGCTTTAACTTAGAATCTTTACTCAAGTATAACCTATCCTTATACCATAGGGCATTACCTTTCCACTCAAATTTGTTAGATGTCATAGATCCTTGCTTGATATTTTGTATTAGAGATTGTGTATCCTTGTCTTGATCCCATTCCAATCTTGCTTCATCCACCCAATCGGCCATCAACATGGACATTCCACATAGTAAGGCATCTACAGATGTATCCCTTCTAGACAATGCATCAGCTACTACATTTTCTTTACCCTTTTTGTATATGATTTCAAAATCATAACCCAACATTTTTGTTACCCACTTTTGTTGTTCCTCAGATGATAACCTTTGCTCCAAAAAGTATTTGAGACTATCATGATCAGTTTTTACCTTGAAGTGTCTACCCATGAGATAGGGCCTCCATTGCTTGACCGCATGAAGAATAACCATCATTTCTTTCTCATAGACAAGTTTGAGAAGGTATTTTCCTTTGAATTGGTGACTCTCAAATGTAATTGGTCTTCCTTCTTGCATTAGAACTGCTCCCAATCCTGATCTTGAAGCATCACATTCAACAATGAAGGTTTTTGAGAAGTTGGGAGTAGCCAAAATTGGGGTACTACACAAGGCTTCCTTCAGCTTCTCAAAGGATTTAGTGGCTAGGTCTGTCTAATGGAAGGCATCCTTATTTAGTAATGCAGTGAGTGGGGTTTCTATTCTACCATATCCCCACACAAGTCTTCTGTAGTACCCTGTTAGTCCTAGGAACCCACGAAGATTTTTGAGAGTTTTGGGCCTTGGCCATTCCACCATAGCTTTGATCTTCTGAGGATCAACTTTGACGCCTTCATGGGATACAATGTGACCCAAGTATTATACCTCTTGTACACCAAAAGAACATTTAGATGGATTTACATAGAGAGTATGTTTCTCCAAAACTTCGAACACTTTATTTACATGTTGTAAGTGTTATTCCCATGTCTTACTATAAATCAATATGTCATCAAAGAAAACTAATACAAATCTCCTTAAAAATGGCCTGAAAATAGTGTTCATCAAGCTTTGAAAGGTTGAAGACACATTTGTAAGACCAAAAGGCATTACCAAAAAACTCATAATGGCCCCCATGAGTCATGAAAGCCATTTTATGAACATCTTCCTCTTTTATTCTAATTTGATGGTACCCCAAACGAAGATCTAATTTTTGAAATAAATAGCACCATGCAGTTCATCAAGTAAATCATCAATTACTGGAATGGGAAACTTATCTTTGATGGTGTACTTGTTGAGTTATCGGTAATCTGGACACATCCTCCATGTTTCATCCTTCTTACGTACCATGACCACTGGTGAAGAATATGCACTTTGGCTAGGCCTGATGATACCTACCTTCAGTATTTCCTGAACCATTTTCTTGATCTCAATTTTCTAGGAATATGGGTATCTGTATGGTCTGATGTTAGGTGTCTGGATCCCTGGAATCAACTGAATGGCATGATCATGATCCCTAAATAGTGGTATTCCCTTTGGAATTGCATCAAAAATAGATGAGTGAGCATCAAAAATCTTCTGAAGATTGGGTGGCATTGAAGATTCTGTATTTTGTACTTATATGGAAAATAAGTTTGCTATATATCCATCTACTCCTTTCTGAGAACCTTCTGCATCTGATGAGAGCTAATAATTTGTGGAGACTTAGCTACCATCCCATTCAATTGTATTTTCCTTCCATTTGAATGAAATAACATGAATAATTCTTGGAAATTCATCTCTATAGTACCTACGGTTGTGAGCCATTTGACACCCAAAAAAATATCTGACCCTCCCATAGAAATAGAAAACATAGGTGAGTCTAACATGTAGTCTCCCATGGAAAGCTTGATACTATGGCACTTTCCTGTGCAATTGACTGTCCCACCATCTGCAATCATAACGTACATTTCTAGAGATGGGTAGATAAAACAATGGAGGTGGGCAACTAACTTACTATTTATGAAGTTATGAGTACTCCCTGAGTCAATCAACACTGCCACCTTCTATTTTTTGAGATAGCTAATAACCTTGAGTGTTTGAGGAGCAATAATACCTGATAATGTATGGCAAGAAATTATAGGTTGGTGATCCTCTACTTCCTCTTCTACTGGTTCCTCAGCCTCTCCTATAATTTTAGTGTCCTCATCATCCTCATTACCTCCATCAATATAGAACATTTTCTTCTCAGTACATTTGTGTCCTGGTCCATATTTGCTATCACAGTTAAAACATAATCCTTTCTCTCTCTTTTCTTCCATTTGTTGAGGAATCAGTCTAATTGGCCTAGAAAATGAAGGGGAAGAGATACTATGGTCTTTGGTGTTAATGAAAGGCAGAATTCTACTACAAATAACTTTTTCCTCTGCTTGACGTGCCATGATAATAGAATCAGAAAGCTTGAGTGGATTAAACATACGTACCTCATGCTCGATGTGGTCCTTAAGACCCCCAAGAAATAGGTCATTTAGATTCTCTTATGGTATATTCTCCACCCTTAAGGATATGTTCTAGAATTGATACACATAATATTTGACTGATCATGTTTTTCGTAACTTTTCTAATTAACTAAAGTAGTTCTCTGAAACACTGGAACTATAGTGCAATTGCAACTCCTCGGTAAAAACTATCCAAGTGACACCGAGACCATTCTTTTTCCTCTGAGCACATAACCATCGATACCAAATGAATTGGTCTGGTTCAAGATACAGGGATGCCAATGTCACCTTTTGTCCTGATGGTGTTTGATGTAGCTCAAAGAAGTTCTCCATTTGATTTATCTAATTCAGGGGATCTTTACCATCAAATTTGTGCATATCCACTTTCGACATCATGTTACGTGGTTACAAATAAGTTGGATTCTGATTGGGCTGGAAAAGTGATCCAACATGGTTATTTTGTCCATGATTTTGAACTGAAGATCCTCCTTGGTCGATATGGGATGGATTTGGAACATACCATTTACCCTTTACATGTTGCATGATATCATCCAACCGATGATTGATTTGGGTTATGTCTCCTTTAGAGGCCATCTCAGATTGTACATTTCATAGCTCATACTCAAGTTAGCTCATCTTATGATCAACTGAAGTAAACCCTAGTGCCGAGGAATCTGTATTTACCCCTTTTGAATCCATCTCTTCAATCACTATCCCATATTTATCTGGGGTTTTACATAGAGTAACCAGATTCTTTTTTGCTCTTGTGGAAGACCCCGCCATGATATGAAGCCTCAGGGTTTAGGGTTTCGATACGAATTCAGTTGAAAAGGAAAAAACATAGAGAATATACTAATAGTACTATTTTTAGAGATTTCCAAAAATGTAAAGAACTTGAAAAAATTCCACAATTTGTACCCTAGGGAGTGATTTTATGAAAAACCCTAAATTTGTAATAACTTGTGCAAAATAAATTTAAAAAGTCTAAAATTATTAGGGAACCTTACTTGAAATGTTTCACAACTTTGGTAAAAATATCTCCCACCAATACGCTCTTGTTCTAAATATATTGTGGAAACAAAAAAATTAGGGTTTTTGCCCAAATTTTGGCCCAAATCGTAGCTCTGATACCACTTGTAATGAAATTACTAGTATAATTCAGATTATGAGCAGCAATAGAACACCAAATAACACAATATTTTAGAATACTGACCTCAATATGCAATTATAATAGACTCACCACTTCGAGGGGGCAACCTCCAAACCATATAATAAGACTCAAATGCTCAAATGATAATGAACTAATACCTACAATCCCCTATATATACTATTCATATGTTATGGCCATCACCTAGGCCGACCTATTAAGCATGAGAAAGTATAAATGATATAATAAAATGATATGGTAAGCCACAAGTCGGCTACTCATATCCTAATACAAGAAATAGGTTAAGGGCGTAACATACCATTAGGTTGAGAAAACATGAAAAGTATTCCTTTTCTTCAACTTCTCCATTGTCTCTACCTAGATGAACTCATAGTTTACAGCTCACCTTCAACCCTAGAATCTAACTATTATAACTTACTTTTCTAGAATTGTCACTACCTCAAACCAAAATTGATTCCCACTAAATTTAATTTACACCCTTATAATTCATACCATAATAAGGAGAAAATTCATGTTTACACATACAAGTGCAATCACAAATCCTTGTTCTTGTTGAAGCTTTCCTAAAATGCTACCATTGATGAATGATGAACCCATCTCTAACTATAATGCTACATGAAACTATTCAAAGAAAGGATTTAATAGTATATCTATTGTTCATTCATTGAGGAACTTACCAAAACTTCACCACAGATATCAGTCATTTAAGACCTTAAACAACAACACATATGTCTCAGATTGATTCAACATACAATGAAAGGTTTTCCTACATGCATCCCTAATTTAACACCTCCATACCTTTATAATCACAAATTTCAATGAGACATCATGTGTCAGGGCCCAATATCTTGCTTACTCTATAAAATCCCTTGCAATCATACCTTCTATCAAGAATAAATTCTTCCTTCAAGCTGAATTACAGTCATTACAATAATTTATTCGTTGCACAATGCTCACACATAGTTAAGAACAACTAAATTCCTTTGGGAAAACAATGATTTTACACATTTCCTACCTCACCTATTATGTGAATTATTCCTAGTTCAAAGATTATGAAATCCTAATGATTAGTAGATCCACACTCAATTATTCCTCTTACTGAATTAGTTTGCAAACTCTTTCATAATACCATACATTCCTTGGAACTCCAAACTTCAAATTCTTGATTGATCAATGATAAAAAACAATTGCAAAATGGATTTTTAAGCCTCTTCCTTGAGTTGTATCCACCAAACTACAACTAAACCATGATTATATGTTGGTTACCTCACATTGAGGTCATAGGGATGATTTACAAGAGGTCTTACATGAATCTTCTAGAACTTGTTACATCATTTTCACCCTAAGAGGACACTCCATAACACAAATTGACTAAGAACAATATATGATATTCATGAAAAACCCCTAGCAAGCCAAAATTATCTCCAAGAATATTCAAATTTTCAAGTATGAAAAATGGAGGGAAAAGATCTAAATTCAAATCTTGAACTTCTAAAGCCTAAAAGGATAAACTAATGATAACTATACCCTCTAATCACACTTATAAGACCTACACAACCCCAAAATTTGACTATATACAACTATACCATCCCTAGGAGTGATACTCCTACATCATACTCCCAACTTGAAGAGAATATTTCTTATCTTTGTTTTCTTATTCTTCCAGTTACTCTTCATCCATTTGTTTATCTTTATCTTTTTCTTATTTGACTGTACCTTCACTTTTCTCTTTCTTGGTTTTGTTGTTTGTTTCTTGTATTCCTTGTTTGTCCTGTAAATTTATTTCTCAATTCTCTCTATTCTTTGCAATTCCTCCTCATATGCAACCTATAATTTCATTATACTTGACATTTTCTTATTCATTTCCTTCTTTGAATGCTCTTTGTCAAAATGATAAACAACTTTAATTTCTTTTTCTTGCACTAAACCTGAACATTCAACAAATAAGTTAGAAAAATAATCATTTTTGGCTTCTTGCTCTTCATCCCTGTCATTTATATTGTCTTCATGATTTATTTTTATCAAAATACATCTCTTTTCTTCACTATACTTCACCTTTTCAGCCCTCAAGGAACATTGAAGTGCATATATTTCTTCCTCCAGTTGTACTTGGATTACATACACAAATTTGAAATTAGTTCCTTCATATTCTTTATCAAATTCCTCCACTTTAAGCTTTCATATTTCGCTATTTCTCCTTATACCTCCTCTTTATCTGATTTCTTTGATTGAACCTAATTTATTTCTTCATTATGTTGTTGTTTTATGGATTATTTTCTTGCTTCACCTTCCATGAGGTCTTTAAGGGTTAATTTCCATGCTCAATATTCCTTTTATTTTCCTTTCTCATCTCTCTCATACCTCTACATATACCTTATTCCTTCTTCTTCTTCACTAAGCCTTGCTTCTTCACACTTCTAATTCCTTATCAACCTCACCTGGGATGGATCCTTAGCACCCACTTATGATTTTTGGTCCAATATATATGACTCAAATCACAATACCTCTTCTATACAACAGTACTTTCCTTCTTGTCCCCTTAAGGATACACAAATCTCATTTTCTTCCTTTTTAAGTTCACTCATGAAATTTTGTACCTAATATCTCTCTCTCTCTCTCTTCTCAAAAAATATCTCATGTAAAACACCATACTTCTCTTCTCATTCCTTGCATCTTGATCCTTCAAAGGAAATAAAGTGTATTTACACCATCTTTCACCAAATCACAAGTATTGGTTCTTCCATCATATATACCCATCCTGTCAAACTGCTAGGGTCTTCCTAAAAGAAGATGGAAAACATCCATAGGTATTACTTCACAAAAAAATCATCCTTGAATCTACCAATTTTAAAATACACTCTACATTATTCATCCATAAGAACATGATGATTTCTTTGTACCCAAGCTACTATATAGGGTGTAGGATACATTAGTCTTCTTAAATTAAATTTCCCAACCATTTATTCACAAACAATATTATATGTACTACCATTATCAATGATAAATTCACAAAAATTACCTCTTGTTTTGCATCTGGTCCTGAAAAGGCTCCTCATGTGCACTGGTTCTTTACCTTTATGTTAAAGTAGTACTCTTCTCATAAGCAATGACTCACCATCTCTCTTACCCCTATTTTCTCTTTCTATCATCTTCATTTCTAAATTCTATGTTTCTATTTGAATCATTATTGACCCCAAGCATTTTATATCTACATGCATGCTTCTCTTAGCATCATTGATTGCATTCACCTTTGCTAACAATTCACCTTTTAGTGATTTCAAGATTATTTCTTCCATATTCATCTTGTTTGTTTTCAGCCTTTACCTTTCATACAAGAAATATAAATTAAATAATTTGCATTATTTGTTATGTAATTGCTCTCATAAAAAATGATGTAGTCAAGATGCATCAATTCATCATTATTTCAAGTTATACTGAGGAGGATTCCATCAGCAGTTTCTTCTCAACTCTACAAAGTGAGAGATCATTTACCTAGCCTATAATGGCTCATTATCTTGCTATAATTTGATAAAATAACACATTGAGGGGCTCTAATAGGTCACTTATTATGATTATGTAAGCATCAAATCATAAGTCAATTTCAGTGGCACAAAATTTCAACTCCTTTTAGGAGATGGCCAACTTAGTCTTGTCTCCCCAAAGTGACCTTCTTCCTTAGCTCCACTAGCTCTCTTAGTTCCATAATATGAAACTTTGAAGTCTTTCACCCTATTAATGGAATATTCCACTTAATACATATCCCCTATTCAACTTATCCATAACATTTTTTAGTACCATCATAAAAATTGGATTCAAAACAATCTTCAAATGGTTATATTTGTCTCTTTTTCCAAACTATCCCTGAGGTGCCTCTTAAGATTAGGTTCCTAGCCTTGAATCCACCCTGCATCTTACTTTTCCAAATATTATTTTGAAGGGATTACAAGTTTTTATTAGACTTCCATTAACTGACTCCTAAAGTGCATACCAAATATTAGACTCCAACTTTTCTTTTAGAGCTCCTGATTTATTACCCAAATTTTGGTAATCTTACCCCTAGAAGCCTTACTATAAGTCTGCTACAACTAGGTCTTTTTGAGTCTACTGTCAAGAACTAATTTATTTTAATGAAATTATCAAGGTCATACAACCATGGTTTTATAGGCATTCCACTAAGGATTGTAATTATCCTCACCATTGAATATTTCATAGGCCCTGAATCCAAGAAGGAAACAGGTGGCTTCCTTTGTATTATCACCTCTTATTCCATAATTCATTGCCCCTGTGACTATGAAAAACTCACCTACGTCAATATCATGCATAATTCCAATATATCATTCATGTGGCCATGGAAATATCAAAAATCTCTTTTGAGATACTCACTATTACATTACTTCCATCATTATTAGTCTACCAAGTTTCAAGGGGGATTATTATTTGATCTTAGCACCTCTCAAAAGATCGAGCCTTAATCATGATCTGGTACAAGACCTATCTGTAGAGAGCCCGAGAAGCCAACAACTTAATTATATTTCTATCTCAATTTCGTTTTAAGGGATTCTCAAACCTTGGATTTTTTCAGGGATTGTGTGATTATATTTATAAAAATGTATGATCCATCATTAGGCTTCTAGGTTGAGACCTCCATTCATGAACATAGATATTCCTTTTCTTCAACTGTGATGTTCTGTAGGGTAGGTTTTAGTGAATTCACAATTTACCCTAAGTCTTTGCTTCAATCATTGCAATCTAACATATTTATTCACTTACTTCCTTTGCATTGAGTCACACCATCATAACCACAATGGATGTCACAAGTGATATTTAATGCCTACACCCTACCCAAAAATACAGTAAGGAGAACATTCATGAATTAAACTCTCTCTCAAGTGTAAAAAATTGAGAAAATCCAACCTTGTTACTTTTTCCCCCCAAGATTTCCAAATGAAGTAACAACTATTCCTTCTATAGGTTTACACTATGCATTTCTATACTCTGAGGGCACATCAAAAATATACCAAACCATAAGGCTTACAATACAATATTTTTTGTTCATTCAATCAAGACCTTACCCAAACTTCTCCACTGATATTAGTCATTGAAGACCTTAAACAACAAAAACTCTGTCTCAGATTGATTAAACATATAGTGATAGGTTTTCCTACATGTAACCATAATGCAAACACAAAACAGACCTTCATAGAGTCACTAATTTCAATGAAAATACAAAATGTCTTAGTGCCCAATTTTACCTTCTTTAATTGATCAAATCTCCTTGCAATCAGTACCTTATGGATCATCGAATAAATTTTTCTTCTCAAGCTGACATCCTACAAGGATTCTTAAATGCATTCTAGGTCTTATATCCCAAAAATGCATTACATTATTGAGTTAAGTGCAACTAAATTTCTTCCTCTCAAGGGATTTATCAAAGCCATAATTCTAGACATTTCCTAAACTCATGATATTTACTCAATATATCTCACTAGTACTCTCATATTATGAAATCCTAATGATTACTAGATCCACACTCAGTTAATACCTTTTACTAAATTAGTTTGCAAATTCTGTCATACTACCATACATTCCTTGGAGCTCTAAAACATCGAATCCCTTGATTGATCAATGATCACAAACAGTTACAAAATGCATTTTTAAGCCTCTTCCACGATTTGTAACTACGTAACTACTAACTAAACCCTAGTTACATGTTGGTTACCTCACATGTGAGGTCATATGGAGACTTAATAAGAGGTCTTACATGAAGCTTCAAGAGACTTATTACATAATTTTTACCACTAATAAGGAGGCTCAATTTGCACAACATTGACTAAGAACAACCTACAAACACACATAGAAAGCACCTAGAACTCCCTTACATTACTTAGAAATGCAAAAATTGGGTCTAAGAAGATTCAAATTTTCAAATAAGGAAAAATGGAGGGAAAAGCTCCAAACTCAACTTTTGAACTTCCAAAGCCTACAAAGGACCACATAATGACAACTATATCCTTCTAATGAAACATCTAAGACCTACAAGACTCCCAAATTTGACTAGATATAACTAATACCATCCTCTAGGAGTGATTCTCCCATGCATCATACTCCAAACATTAAGAGAATATTTCTTATCTTATTTTTTTCTTCTTCGAGTTACTCTTCATCTTCTTGTCTATATTTATCTTTTTCTTCTTTGACTGTACCTTCACTTTGGTCTTTTGTTTCATCTTTATGTTTTTCCTGTAATCTTGCTTGCATTCTCTTGCTTGTTTCTTCATTCTTGGATTCCTGTTGTTTGTTTCTTGTCTTCCTTGTTTATGGCTATGCAAAATTATTTCTCAAGACTCTTATGTTCTTTGCAGTTTCTCATCATATGAAACTTGTTACTTTTATTTTACTTGAGATTTTCTTATTCATTTCCTTCTTTGAATGTTCTTTTTCATAGATGAAAAATAACTTTACTTTCTTTTTCTTACACTAAACCTGCACATAATCAATAAACAAGTTAGAGAAATCATCATTTTTGACTTCTTGCTCTTCATCCTTTTCATTTATGATTGTCTTCGTGCTTCCTCTTTACCAAAATACATCATCTTTTCTTCACTGATAATTCACCTTTTCACTTCTTCAAGGCACATTCAAGTACATATATTTCTTTCTCAAGATGTACTTGGCTTACAGACATAAAATTGGAATTAGTTCCTTCATATTCTTCATCAAATTCCTCCACTTTTGTGCTTTCAGATTTCACTATTTCTTCTTATATCTGCTCTTTATATGATTTATTTGAATGAACCTAATTTATTTATTCATTATGATGCTCTTTTATGGATTCTTTTCTTGCTTCACCTTCTATGATGTCTTCAAGGGATAATTTCCATACCCAATATTCCTTTTCTTTTCCTTTCTCATCTCTCTCATACATGTACCTATACCTTATTCCATCTTCTTCTTCGCTACACTTTTCTTCTTCAAACTTCATATTCCTTATCAAACTCACCTGAGCTTGATCCTTAGCACTCAACTGTGCTTTTTAGTCTAGTATATATGACACAAATTGCAGTACCTCTTCCTTACAAGAGTAATTTCGTTCTTGTCCTCTCAAGGATTCATAAATCTCATTTTCTTCCTTTTTAAGTTCACTCATCAACTCTTGTACCTGATCTCTCTCTCTCTCTTCCCAAAAAATATCTCATGCCAAACACCATACTTCTCTTCTTATTTCTTACATCTGTGATCCTTTAAAGGAAACAAAGTGTATTTTACACCATCTCTCATAAAATAACAAGTATTTTTTCTTCCATCATATACAACCTTCTTGTCAAACTGCCATGGTCTACCCAAAAGAAGATGGTAAACATCCATAGGCATTATGTCACACAAAAATTTATCTTTGAATCTACCAATTTGAAAACACACTCTACATTGTTCATTTACAAGAACCTGATGATTTCTTTGTACACCCAAGATACTCTGATAGGGCATAGGATTCACTAACCTCCTTAAATTCAATTTCCTAACCATTTCTTCAGAAACAAGATTATTTGTACTACCATTATCAATGATAACTTCAAAAACCTTACCTCTTATTTTTCATATGGTCCTGAAAAGGCTCCTCATGTGCACTAGTTCTTTACCTTTATATTGAAGAGAAGTAAGCAATGACTCACCATCTCTCTTACCATTGTTTTCTCTTTCTATACTCTTCATTTTTGAATTCCATGCTTCTATTTGAGTCATTATTGACCCCAAACATTTGATATCTTCCTACATGTCTCTCTGAGCATCATTGATTGCATTCACCTTTGCTAACAATTAACCTTTTAGCAATTTCAAGATTCTTTCTTCCATCTCCATCTTGTTTGTTTTCAGCCTTTACCTTTCATACAATAAATATCAATTAAAGACTTTGTATTCTCTATTATATACCTTTTGTGATATCAAAATCATGTAGTCAAGACCATCAAATCATCATTTTTTCAAGTTATATGAAAGGAATAATCAGATATCTTCTCATCTCTGCAATGTGAAGATCATGAAAAAAGCCTTAAATGGCTTATAATTCTATAATTTGATCAAATACCACCTTGATTGGTTGTAAAATTCCTTGACCATGCTTCTTAGGCATCAATCCAATATCTTTCTTCCCATATATTTCTTCCTTCTACACTGGATCTTAGTTACAATAAGAAATTTTTCTCTTTGGGGCTTCTTGTCATGTTCCCCTGTAATTACCATGTTTCAAAACTCCAAATAAAGTTATTATAACCTTTAATTGGATTCCAAAAATTTCACACTTTAGTTTCTTAGTTAAGTTTCCATGAACTAATCTTAAGAATAAGTTCCGAGCTTCAAGCATTTACTTACTTTTCAAAATCTATCCTAAATGTCTTATAACTTTTATTAGTTTCCATTTATCTATTCAAACCTAATCTTAAAATTTCAGCGCTTGAGTCATCACACAAATTTTGGTAACCTACTTTTAGTATTCTTGCTACAAACCCTCAACTAGGTCTTTTGGAGTCTAGTGTCAAACACCAATTTATTTTTAAGAAATTTCAAAACATATATGTTTTTTTGTAGGTACCCACTAATTCTTTTGTCATACATTGAAAGTTGCATAAACCTACTCCAAGAAAAACATATAGATCCTTTGTTATCCCTCTTATTCCATTATTTATTGACTGTGTTTTGACTGATCACCTACAAAATGTCATGCATAATTCCAAAATCCTTTAGTAAAATAGAAAAATTCCTTTATAGATACTCACTATACCTCTTCAACATTATTTCTATAAACTTTCATCTCAAAATCCGTTGATCTTAGCTTTCATAAATCGGGCCCTAATCAAAACTCTACAGTGCCTCTCTGTGAAGGCCGAGAGGACAAATTTTTGACTAACTTGATACAATAAGGGATTCTAAACTTGAATTTTTACACCAAGGTCTATTATAAGGATAATAACGTGAATATATTACTATTAGGTTGAGAAAACATGAAAAATATTCTTTTTCTTCAACTTTTCCACTGTCTCTTCCTGGGTGAACTCACAGTTTACAATTTGCCTTTAACCCTAAAATATAATTGTTATAACTTACTTATCTGAATTTATCACTCCCTAAAAACACAATGGATTCCCACTAAATTTAATGTACACCCTTATCATTCATACCAAAATAAGGAGAACATTCATGTTTACAAATACAATTGAAATCACAGATCCTTGTTCTTGTTGAAGATTTCCTAAAATACAACCATTGATGAATGATGAACCCATCTCTAACTATCATGCCACATGAAAATATTTTAAGAAAGGATTTAATACAATATTTATTGTTCATTCACTCAGGACCTTACCCAAAATTCTCCACTAACACCAGTCATTTAAGACCTTAAACAACAACAAAATTGTCTCATATTGATTAAACATATAGTGATAGGTTTTCCTATATGCAACCCTAATTTGACACCTCTATACCTTTATAATCACAAATTTCAATGAGGCATCATGTCTCAAGGCCCAATAATTTTCTTACTTGACCAAATCCCTTGCAATCATACCTTCTATCATGAATAAATGCTTCTCTTAAGTTGAAGTACAATGATTATAATAATTTGTTACTTGCACAATGCTCACACACAATTAATGACAACTAAAAGCCTTTGGGAAAACAATGATTCTACACATTTCCTATATCACCTATTAAGTGAATTCTTCCTTCTTTAAATATTAGGAAATCCTAATGACTAGTAGTTCCACACTCTATTATGCTTCTTACTGAACTAGTTTGCAGACTATGTCATATTACCATACATTCCTTGGAGCTCCAAAATTTAAATGCTTGATTGATCAATGATAAAAAACTATTACAAAATGTATTTTTAAGTCTCTTCATTGAGTTGCAACCACCAAACTACAACTAAACCCTAGTTATATGTTGGATACCTCACATTGAGGTCATATGGAGGATTTACAAGAGGGATTATATGAAGCTTCTAGAACTTTTCACATCATTCACACCCTAATAGGACACTCCATAACACAAATTGACTAAGAACAACCTATGACATTCATGAAAAATACCTAGCAAGACAAAATTAGCTCTAAGAAGATTCAAATTTTCAAATAGGACAAATGGAAAAAGCCACAAATTCAAATTTTGAACTTCCAAAGCCTAAAAGGAAAAACTAATGACAACTATACCCTCTAACGAAACTTATAAGACCTACACAACCCAAAATTTTTACTAGATATGACTATACCATCCCTAGGAGTGATGATCATGCATCATACTCCAAACCTGAAGAGAATCTTTCTTATCTTCTTTTTCTTCTTCTTCCAGTTACTCTTCATCTGCTTGTCTATCTTTCTCTGTCTTCTTTGACTATACCTTCACTTTGGTCTTCCATTTCATATTCACATTTCATCTTTGGTTTTTCTTGCTTTCTCTTGCTTGTTTCTTCTTTCTTGGTTTTTTTATTGTTTCTCATCTTCCTTCGTTATTCTGTAAATTTATTTCTCAAGTTTCTATGTTCTTTGCAATTCCTCCTCATATGAAACTTGTACTTTCATTATACTTGTAATTTTCTTATTAATTTCCTTTTTTGAGTGCTCTTTGTCAAGATGATAAAAAAATTTAATTTATTTTTCTTACACTCAACCTACACGTTCAACAAAAAAGTTTAAAAAATCATCCTTCTTGGCTTCTTCCTCTTCATCACTATCATTTATAATGTCTTCATGCTTTCTATTTATCAAAATACATCTCTTTTCTTTACTATACTTCACCTTTTCACCACTCAAGGTACATTCAAGTGCATATATTTCTTCCTCTAGTTGTACTTGGCTTACATACATACACTTGGAATTAGTTCCTTCATATTCTTCATCAAATTTCTCCACTTTTATGCTTTCATATTTCACTATTTATCCTCATATCTCACCTTTATTTGATTTATTTGAATGAACTTGATTTACTTCTTCATTATGTTGCTCTTTTATGGGTTCTTTTCTTGCTTCACCTTCCATGAGGTCTTTAAGGGATAATTTCAATGTCCAATATTCCTTTTCTTTTCCTTTGTCATCTCTCTCATACCTATAACTATACCTTATTCATTATTCTTCTTCATTACTCCTTTCTTCTTCAAACTTAGCATTCCTTATCAACCTCACATGGGCTTGATCCTTAGCACCCACTTGTTATTTTTAGTCCAGTATATAGGATACAAATTGTAGTACCTCTTCTTTACTTGAGTAATTTACTTTTTGTCCTCTCAAGGATTCACAAATATCATTTTATTCCTTTTTAAGTTCACTCATGAAATCTTGTAGTTAATCTCTCTCTCTCTCTCTCTATTTCTCTCTCTCTCTCTCTCTCTCTCTCTCTCTCTCTCTCTCTTCGCAATAAATATATCATGTTAAACACCATAATTCTCTTCTATTTCCTTACATCTTGATCCTTTAAAGGAAACAAAGTGTATTTTACACCATATTTCACCAAAATCACAAGTATTGGTTCTTCCATCATATATAACCTTCCTAGAAAACTACCAGGTTCTTCCCAAAAGAATATGGAAAACATCCATAGGCATTATTTCACACAAAAAATCATCCTTGAATCTACCAATTTGAAAATACACTCTACATTGTTCATTTACAAGAAACTGATAATTTCTTCGTACCCAAGCTACTTTGTAGGGTGTATGATGCACTAGTATTCTTAAATTCAAATTATTAACCATTTATTCATAAATAAGATTATCTCTACTACCTTTATCAATGATAAATTCACAAACATTACCTCTTGTTTTGCATCTGGTACTGAAAATGCTCATCATGTGCACTTGTTCTTTACCTTTCTGTTGAAGTAGTACTCTTCTCATAAGCAATGACTCACCATATATATTACCATTGTTTTCTCTTTCTATCATCTTAATTTTTGAATTTCATGCTTCTAGTTGAGTCATTATTGACCCCAAGACTTTGATATTAGCCTACATCCTTCTTTGAACATCATTGATTTCATTCACATTTGCTAACAATTCACCTTTTAGCAATTTCAAGATTCTTTCTTCCATATTCATCTTGTTTTTTTGCATCCTTTACCTTTCATACAAGACATATCAATTAAATACTTTGTATTATCTATTATATACCTGTTTTGATACCAAAATGATGTATTCAACACCGTCAATTCATCATTCTTTCAAGTTATACAAAAGAACTAATAAGATATCTTCTCAACTCTGTAATGTGAAGATCATGAACAAATCCTAAAATGTCTTATAATGCTTAAATTTGATAAATTACAACCTTTATTGGTTCTCAAATTCCTTGAACCTATTTCTTATGCATCAACCCATGTCACTCCATCCAAAAAAATCAACTCATTTGAAGAAAAACTCATTTCTCTTACCACATATTTCTTCCTTCTCCATTGGATCTTAGCTATAATAAGAATTTTTTCTCTTTGGTCCTTCTTGACATCTTCCAATATAATTACCCTATTTAAATACTCCAAATAAATTTATTATAACCTTCAATAGGATTCCAAAAACTTCTTACTTCAGTTTCTCACTCAAGTTTCCCTGAACTACTCTTAAGACTAGGTTCCTAGCTTCAAGCATGCACTTAATTTTACAAATCCATATTTAAGGTATTATAACCTTTATTAGTTTCCATTTATCTATTCAAACTTTCTCTTAAAATTTTAGGGTTTGAGTCATCACCCAACTCTTGGTAACCTACTTTTAGTATTCTTGCTACAAACCCTCAACTAGGTCTTTTCGAGTCTAATGTCAAGCACTTATTTGTTTCTAAGAAATTTAAAGACATATATGTATGGTTTTTAGGCACCCACTAAGGCTTTGTTCATACCTTGAAATTTGTATAAACCTACTCCAAGAAAAACATATAGATCCTTTGTTATCCCTCTCATTCCATTATTACTTGACTGTGTTTTGATTGATCACCTAGAAACTATCATGCATAATTCCAAATTTTATCAGTGAAATATAAATATTCATTTTGAGATACTAAATAGACCTATTCTACGTTGTTTCTACAAAATTTAATTTTGAAATCCTTTGATCTTCACCTTTATAACTCGAGCCCTTGTCAAAATTGTATAATGCCTCTCTCTGAAGGCCGAGAGGACAAATTTTGTGATAACTTGATACAATAAGGGATTCTAAACTTGAATTTTTGCACCAAGGTCTATTATAAGGATAAAACGTGATTATATTAACATGAGGTTGAGAAAACATGAAAAATATTTATTTTCTTCAACTTTTCCAATGTCTCTGCTTGGGTGAATTCATAGTTTACACTTTTCCTTAAACCCTGGACTCTAATTGTTATAACTTACTTGTCTAGATTTTTCAATCCCTCAAACCACAATGGATGGCCACTAAATTTAATGTAAACCATTCTCATTCATACCCCAATAAGGATAAAATTCATGTTTACACATATAAGTGCAATAAAAAATCCATGTTCTTGTTGAAGCTTTCCTATAATGTAACCATTGATGAATGATGAACCCATCTCTAACTATCATGCAAAATGAAACTATTCAAAGGAAGGATTAAATAAAATATTTTTTATTCATTCAATCAGGACCTTACCTAAAATTATCCCCTAATATCAATCATTAAATACCTTAAACAACAACTCCATCTCAGATTGATTCAACATACAATGATAATTTTTCCTGCATGAAACACTAATTTGACACCTCCATACCTTTTTAATCACAAATTTCAATGAGACATCATGTCTCATGGCCCAATATATTTCTTACTCTATCAATTCCATTTCAATAATACCTTCTACCATGAATAAAATCTTCTCTCAGTTTGAAGTACAATGATTATAATAATTTGTTCCTTACACAATGCTCACATATAGTTAAGAACAACTAAATGCATTTGGGAAAACCATGATTCTACACATTTCATATCTCACCTATTAAGTTAATTCTTCCTTGTTCAAATATTATGAAATCCTACCTTTGTGACTGAGCAACACCGTAGTTTGAGAAAGATGCTTGGAGACAGATAAATCAGAGTGTGAGTCATTTTGTAGCTGGGGAAGGATTTAGCTGACTCTTCATTCACTCAGGCCTGGAAGAAATGGATAACACCATGTATAGGGTTTGACCTACCCTGACTACTTTAGGTTGTGCCTTCAACCAGGGTGAGAGGACCCATTTTGTAACCCATATTGGTGGATAACATCTACATATTTATAGTATTTTTATTTCCTTTCACAAAATTGATAGGAGATCTTCAGAAGGTATGGTCAATACAACGTAGTCTAACTCTCACGAGTTGTCACTTTAGAGGAAAAAGAAACCTTCTAAACAAGATCTAGGTTACTAAAGGCAGTGGTAAAAACTGATTGCTCCTGCATATTGAGGTAAGGGATGGGTAAATCGATGAATTCCCTCAGCATTTATGAATAGATAGTGCAAGCAGGGGTAGTTCATGTATGGTTCATCTCTGGATATGTATTTTATGGTTGGGAAGTTAAGTAGGATAAAGTTGATTATACCAAATACCTGAGAACTTTAAACAAATGTTAATAGATCCACAAGGGAAAGAGATGAATAGCTTCAAATAGTCAAGACGAACCTTCAACTAGAAATTTTTGCATCTATGAAGGCTCAAAGACACATGAATTCACACATTCTTAAAGGTTTTAACACAATAACTCATGTTAAAGACTCAATTAAACTTTAGAAAACCCCTATTATATCACGCTCATGATACACTCATAAACTGACAAATAATCTTTATCATCAAAATGAAAGTAAAGTGAATTTAAATCACTTATTGCATCATGAAATGAAAGCTCTCTTCATAATGTAATTGCAAATGCCACAATACTTGTCATGAGGATGATATTTTGTGTGATTTCAAAAGGATTCCTAATAAAAGACTGGAATAGGCACATATAACTCCTTGAAAATATCTGAAGATGACTATAGACATAACATAGTTCATTGATTTACATGAATTACTCAAGGTTTCTCAAATTTGATCAACAAGGGAAATTTTGTTTACAATCTCAAAGTTTTGTTAATGGCTATACATCTACAGCCATCTTGAAATGATCACTTTTGAAATGCACACAAAAAATAACTGTCTTCTCAAAAAGTTTTCCCAGAAAATGGCTTCTCTCGACTCTTCTCTCCTTTTTTCTTTCAGCCTGAATTTTAGAAAAATTAACCCCCCTTTTTGGCATGGATTTTACATACTTTTATATCACTTTCTTTATTTCAAAGCTTTTCCCCCAAAAAACAAGAATATTCCAAGGAATACTTTGTTCATTACAAAAATGTTATAGAAAATGATATTTATGAACCTCATCCCATATTTCCAGGTGTACGAAACATGAGTCTTTTTTATGTATTCCATCTGTGTCTAACTGGGACGTCCGGTCTTCACTTTTGGTAGGTTATTTTAAATGTTCCCTTCTGATATTGATTAAAAATCATTTCAGATTGATCACTGAGCGTCTCCATATGATTTTTGACATTATGTACACTCACTCTCATTTCTTGAAATAATTCTTAGGCTCAAAGCACTTCACTTCCCTTCTTACTGGTTTAAATTCCATACATGATGTTTGTCAAATCATCATAATTTACTAGTTATGCTCAACTATACTTTCCTTCAGTTTTTAATTTTCCCTTATACAAACTGAGTAAGATCCTTCTCATCTCATGGGAAATATTTTTTCTAGATCAGAGATATGTGTCACCTTTGGGCTATAAATCTCAACCCTACCCTCTTGCAATTATGTATGTTATTCCTAATTTTAGGTATAACAGAATCTTTACCAGAAAAATGGCAAAGAAACTTGTGCCACATAGCTTGAAAGAAATCTCTTAGCAAGATCTGAATCAAATATTTGATTTGAGTGGACTAGATGAGGCCTTTGTTAGGGCCTTGTTTGAAGTAGAATGCGTAGGAGACACAAAAGGACCTCTGACATATCAACGAGTCCGCTTAGCACTTTTAACCAGGCTGATCAGAATCAATCCTGTATTTGCATCTTTCCAAGTCATGTATTTCCATATTTTTAGATGGGAGCATATGAAAACACCTGAGGATTTAAAAATATACTGGGTTGAGAGGAGGCCTCAGGTCTCTGGGAAAACCATTTTTCAATGCCCCTTCTTATGCGATGACGAATTTGCATCAAAATAAATTCCTAAGGAATCATACATATTGTAGGACAAAACCTCCATTGATATAGTGCCTTCCATTTCCAACAAAGTGAATGAGTTGGAGAAGAGGATTAAGTCCTTGGAAAAGAAACAGGAAGAAAATGCACCTCTGCCACCAGGTCCAATAACAACACTGCCTTAAGGAAAGAAGAAGGGAGAAACACAAACTCAGTCTCTAGTCATCATCTCGGATGGAGAAGAAGACCAATCTATTTTTTCTCGCTACTCAAGGGAAACACTTTCTTCAGCTTGGGATAGTAGAGGAAGGTTTGCAACTCAGCTATCCACACATTTGATGCATTGTGCCCCTCATTCTGAGTGGGAATTTCAAGGACCTCAGCCAATTCCTTCTCCCAGGGAAAACCCACCTTTCTCTAGGAAATGGGAAGCATGAACTAGTTCAAAGCCTCACATTTCATCCAGTCACCAACATGCAGTATCTACCCCTCTTTTCATTCCAAACACCCCCCTTTAAAGTAATCCTGGTAAGTCAACCCTTCATAAGGGGAAGGGTAAAATGACCTTCTTTTCAGGTGGTCCAGACTTCTTGGATTGCGTATCATCTGACCAAAAGAGAATTTAGCTTGAGGAAATTATGGGCCACCCTAGGATGAATTTGGAGTCTTTGATGGACATGGGGATGTCTAAGGATCTGGCAGGGTTGATTTTCTTCATACAAATAACACAAGGCTCGGATGAGTTTGTACTGAGGAAGAAAAAACTTTTGAATAAACTTCCCCTACTGAGGGGAAATTATGAAGTAGACTAAAGAATGTTTAGGTGTTATTCTCCTTTCATTGTTTTTTTATTTCTGATGTATGTACATCTCTTTTTGTCATGGGTAAGGGCCCCTATAGAACCCTATCTTGTTTTTTCTTTGTTCAACATTGCAAATAATACAAGGATGTCAATAGTTCACATATCTGTTTCAAATGTATATGAAATTTTAATCTAATCCACTATGAACTATTACATCTTTTTAACTTACAATTGAAACAAAGAAACAATAAAATTTTAGAGAGATAATTACATTTAATGTATCAGAAATATCAATTCAAAATATTAGTTCAATGGAGTATGAAAAGAAAATACAAAATGAGGAAGAAAGTGCTTAAACATGTTCATCATCTTTTGTGCCAGCATCCTCCTCCTCTTCACCCTTTTCCTCTACATCTTTCTCTTCTGGTAATCTGGCCACATAAGCATCATACCTCTGGAATAATTCATTTACTTCATCCTCGTCAGGTCCAAGGTGATGCTGGAAAATCAATGTTTGTCTTGATATTAAGTCTAGACATTGAGCCATTTTCTACTTATATTCTAGTGGCCTTTCTTTCAATTCCTCAATCCTATTCTCAATCTTCATCATAATTTTATAAGTTTCATGGGAGAAGTCATCTGTCTGGATATTACTTTCAAAGGAATTGAGTAAGAAATCAGGTCTTGAGTCCCCATAGCTCTTTTTGGACTTGTTCACCACCATGTCTTCTAATCTTTGATCAATGGCATCAAGTAGATCATCAACCTAGTTCCTTCTGACTTCAAGCCTCTTCTTGATTCCATTTAAAGTATCTAACCTAATTTTTGTCAATTCTTCAAGGGCATATTGACTCCCTCTGCATCTTATTGGTATGATGCCTTCTTGCTCAACTAGCTCCTCACTAAGCCGGGTTATGTGGTCAACCTTGGGGAGAGTTCCCTCTAAGTAAAAAATATTGTCACAATCTTCAATTATTCCATAAATTTTATTCAATCAACCTCTAAGGTGCTCATATTTTTTCTTTTCTTCTATGATAACTTCCTTTCCCTTATCAGTTAGTTGTTCAACCCAAGTATCCACTACTTGGACCTTCTTAACAACACTATTTATTTTATCCATTTCCTCAGGGGTATTCACATAAGTAACTCCTTGGTCATGAAAAGTTTTTCCTGTCAATTGTTGTAAACATGAGCTTAAAGCCTTAATTTTTTCCTTAAGTTTCTTCTTTGTCATCCCATCTTCATCCACATTTTGTAAAAGACCATTTACTACTTCAGATACTCCTTGCTTTAGTTATTCCCTTGAAACTTTTTCCAAGGGAATAATCTGAATGTTGTAATCATCATTAGTTATGTCTTTTCTTGTCTTACCCTTGAAAGGAGTTGTTATCTCTAGGGTTCTTTCCCCAATGAATCAGTAAGAGTCCTTGTGATGGTTCTGGCCCTTTTTGGGGCTCTCACTATTTTTGGAAAGGAAAAAGTAATAACATCAACTGCTTGTATAGGAAGGGCCACTTTTTCATTTGAAATTAATTCAATGATCCATCCCTTCTTCAAACCTGTTCTGACTTTTGTTTCCTGTGATCCTTGTTGGAGTTTCTACAAAACAACTACTATTCACTTGGATACCTCTTGTTGATGTTGCACCAATAATTCTATTTTTTCTTGGCCACTTATCCCACTTATCCGTAAGTAAATTTCACTCTGTACCATCAATTCCTCTAGATGCTTCCTTTCCTAATCTAGCACTTTAGATTGATCATCCTTAATTTGATCTGCATCAAAACTCAAAGGGAATTCCTTTACTATTTCTCTAGTTGAAACCATGGTGGCATGCATTTCTTCCCCTTCGCCCTTTTGTATCAAAGTTTGGGAAATGGATTCCTCTATTCCTAAAACCAGTTGAGTTGCCAAACTACTACTTTCATGCCCTAATGATACCTCAGGAAATGTTATGGCAGGTTGTTCTATTGGAAGTGACCCCATGTTTCCCATTGAAAGATGTGATTCTCAACCAATACAAATTTCCTCATCAGTAATTATATCTTGTGCCATTTTTAATTTTTCTTCAAAAGATAATTTTTCTTCTTGAAGAAGGTCATCACTCTTAGTAACCTCAACAGGAATGGGCACAACATTTTCTACCACCAACTTAGTATTAACACCATTTTCCACCAATATCTCTGGTTTATCCATTTCCAAAACCATTCGTTTTGGGGAAGACAAATTCACTTCCTGATCTCTTACTTCAAGTTTTTAGTACATGAGGACCTCTTTCTGATTCCTTACTTGCTTCAATATTAACCACTGGTGTTAATAAGGGTTCATCAATAGAAAAACTGAGTGCATCTAGCATGGATAATCCCTCATCAACATCTATATCAATCACCTCAGTTTGTACATTTACAACTTTATGCATTGTTTCAACTAGTGGTGGATTGATATCTTTAACAAGTAGAGCTTCAGGGATTTTCATACCTGGGGTAAGAAACTGACTGTCCACTGGATCAACCATAGTATTCCCCTAGGGAACTGAGCTCTGAATGCATTCCACCTCTTTTTTCATGAAGAATGAATGAGGGATCATGGGACTTTATTGCCCCATATCGTGAAATGATGTATCCTGCTACTTCTGTATGTTATCAGTTATTTCCACTTCTAGGGGATCAATTACCCCACCCCTATGTTTGAAATTATTTGGTTTATGGGAACCTACCCTTACCAAGATTAGGTGGTGGAAAATTTTGGGTTTCTTGTGTGTCCGCTCAAACTGCTTCAATTCTGGTGGTGCTCTCTTTTCATCTTTGTGCGACCTGGGTTGAATGTGACCACTTGAAATGGCTGCACTCATTAACTTTTCAGTATTATGTGGCTTTGGGAAAAAATTTGGGCTAACCACATGTGATGCTAGACCCTTTCCCTTTTCCTAGAGTGGCACCACAGGAGTAATAGGGGCATTTTCCATGGACTTTAAAAGATTTTTTTTTAGTTTTCTACCTGAGGGCTAACATGGAAGTACCTGTCTTTCTAGTAGCTACTATCCATTCATCAATAATCCCATCAGTAGGCCTTTTGGAGGGTAATAGAGGGGATTTTCCTCCTAATGGGTCAATTTTATCAGCACCCTCCTTCAGAGGTGGGATATCATCATTTAAGTTTCCTAGATTTCTGAAATGATTTAGGACTCTTGTATTTTGTACTGACAAGTCAATATTCATCTGAACCAGCCAATTTACCATTCTCCTCATGACATTGGTTATCCTCATGTAGGGATCATCAGAATCCTCTTCATTCCAAACTAGGAGAGATATAGGTTGACTTTCTATCTTCTGATCAATGTAGAATTTACTCACTGTGTGTAAGTCATCTACAACCCCTCTAGAATGACTGCAATTTTGAAGTCTACCACTTGTGATAAAGTCATTCTTGAAAAATCCCTCAACCTAGACTTCTTCTTCATCCCTAAAATTCATCCAGTAGTCCTCAAAGTGAGGCTCATGCTCAAAAGTGTTAGCAACATTGTTAAATACCCACCGAATGTCATAATTGGCTCTAGCCTCAAATGTCTCCATGGCCAAATCCTTCATTTATTCTCTAATTAGTCTGGCCTTTATAATGGAAGGGCATGAATACCTTCCAATTCTGATAGGGAATTTGACATTTGTTTTGTGCCTCCTAGCAATTAACTTGTGCACAGGCACTAGTTGCCTTACCAATTCACATAAACACAACTTGTCATTGACATACCTAGGTAATTTAAAAGGTTTTCCCTCAAAACCACTAACCATGATATAAGTGAACTTCTTATACTGAATGAAGTAGCAACCCATACTCCATAATCACTTACCTTGCATGCCTACACATTGTGTATTGCCCCCATTCTGGTTTGAACAAGAAAATAATCGGTGCAAAGAAAGCATCATTTACCAATCTGACATTTCCACTCCAGTTGGTTAACTGTAATTGAGGGAAAATTTCATGCATTGGGCACTTTTTAAATTCAACATGTGGTGATAATGCTGGAAAATGTCTATGCGCTGCAACATTATAAATAAGATATGTCATCAAATAGAACTCCAACTCTATAGTATCCCCTATCTCAATCCTTGCTACCAGAGTAATCATATGATCATGGATTGCATCTGAAATAAAGGTGGCCCAAAAAATATTTCCTTTTCTCTCAAGAATAATCCATATAAATGTGGACATCCACTCTTTAAACTCATTTGTAGTTTCCAAACCTATCATTCAACTCAAAAGCACAATGATATCCTCAACCTCCTCAATGAATTGTGTCCTAACCAACCTTTTGGGGATTTTAGCTGATGCCTTCCTCTCTGTAAGGAGCCATTGTGTGTTTATCATTTTGGCATAATCCTTCTTCTTTGTTTCATAGTCCTGCAAGGCTAGTTTGATGCCAATAGTAATTGGTTCAGTAATTACAGGTAATTTTAGTAATACTCTAATGGCTTCCGGTGTCAATGTCAGCACCTGCATCCCCGCTCCCGTCTAACACTTCCCTCTTCTCAGAGTCATAATTCATGGCACAAAACCATACTAGTTCTAGGCATTGAACAGAGGGTGGGATGGCACCCACTGAGGTGATGCGGCTATCATGAATTTCCTTTAAAGATTCACTCAAATGAGAACTATTTAATATTTGATGAAAATCATTTAAGTCGGCACTCATCAAATCTGTGTCTGTTACCTTGTCTAGGTCACTCGTGACCCCTAACGTAACAAAAGAAGAAAATGGCATAGTCTTCATTTCAAAAACCCTAATTTTACTTCAACTATTTTACCAATGGAACAGACACGATACACAGGAGTTTGAAGCCCTTACCAATTTTCTGAAAGTGCTCGAGCAATTTTGACTCAAAACAATAGCTTTCACACTTCTCAGGTTCACAAATTGAGCTCCACAATAATTCCAATTACACTTCACTGATAAAAATGACAAGAGACCATCAAAATAACAATAAAGGATGAATGCATTCATATCCCTTAAGGCCCTTGGTTCATGTAGGAGCATTAATGGCGGCACAATTAAATGCATTGTATCATAGCTGTTAACTCTAATTTTTTACAACTTCAAATTTTAGCCATCCATGTGGAACAAATTATAGCTGAAACACGCTTGGAAGTATCTTTCATATTTTGTGATGCTCAAATAAATTGTGTATTTTTTGACATTTTGGCCCACCCATCCACTTTTGATGCAGGCTCAACACGTGGCTTTACCTGGGTGTCAGCGGGGTAGCGGCTTACTTTTACAACTTTACTCCTTTTCAAAACAAAGCTAAAATTTCCAAAGTGCCCTAGTGACCCGCTTCCCCACTTTTATAATAAACAATGGCCACTTGTCCTTTTGTGGGTCCTAGGCATTCATTTTATATTTTCACACCTTTTTCCATAATGTATCAAAACATAAAAAGGCTCGCCTTCCCGCAACCACTTGATTTACGACAAGTGTACACCTCTTAAGGATAACGTAAAATTTTTCTCACGTTGCTTCATATTTCCAAATATCCAATTAGAATTCATCGGGCCCCAAGACTAATTTAGGCATTTTACAAATATAACAAAAAATGACAAGTTCATCAAATAGACCCGCCACGCCGCATCCAATTAGAGACGACCACGCATACGCGGATGTCAGGAAAAAATTTACAAAGCAGACGTGATAGTGGAAAAAGTAAATGAAGGGAAAGCCCCATCATTCACCTCAAAACTACAAAAATTTTCCCGATGAAAAGAAAACTGTAAATAATAACCTGACTCAACGTGATCCAGGACCATAGGAAAGGACTGACAATGACACCTCAATGAAGGAATTTTTTTTCACGTATCCATACGAGAAGAAATAAAGTACATCAATCTAGGTGGGTTAAAATTTTTAAATGAAACAGGTGAGATTATAATCAAGCACCAACACTAGCTCTAAGTTGGGGATGGCCACTCCCTGTGAGTGTCGCAAGAACAAATCATAATGCAAAAAAAAAGACCATGTGCCAAAAATCCATTAGGCCACGGAGTTAAGAACCATTGACCTCCAAAGAAAAATAACAATAGCCAAACCTCCAGGAACAAACTGAGACAAAAATAAAAACTAGTCACCAAAGACTGAGACGAACCAAAATAGAAAAACACAAAAAACATAACAAAACCAAAAAATGTACACTGTACAATGATGCGTACCTTAATTATGAGAAATAAGTCAAGGAAATGTTTCAAGTGCCTGCCATTAACAGGAAACTCAAGAATTTATCCATCTAAATCTTTTAGGAAAAAGGTATGCTCACCAATTCTAATGTTAATAGAATAAGGACCCATCCATAATGCTTCAAACTTTCCATGTTTTCCCTTATCCTCATGTCTGCTATCCCACAGTAGCACAAGATCTCCCACACTAAAAAATTCTTGGGGTCACCTTTTTATCAAATAGTTTCTTTAACTTCTCCCTAAACTTCACATGTCTTTGATGGGATTCTCTTCTCTCTTCATCTAATTCAAAAATTTGATTTATATGTGCATCATAGGGACTAATCTCTTGATCCTCCAATTGTTGGATAAATTGATAAGAAGATAATTGCATATACAGGGGGAGGAGATCCTGAGTTCCATATACCAATTCAAATGGGATCTTTCTAGTAGCTCTTTTAATAGTAATTCTGTCAGCCCAAACAAAAAACTTCAACTGCTCACCCCACTTTCGTTTATTTAATTCCAAGGTCCTCCTAATTATTTTCAACAAATTTTTGTTACTTGATTCTGCTTGTCCATTACCTTGGGGATTGTAGTTGGAATCATATGCTAAATTTATTCCCATACTCCTGACACATAGCTACCAAAGGTTTAGCTCAAAAACTCATAGCATTGTCAGCAACTATTTTAGCAGGCACTCCAAACCTGCATATTATATGATTTAAAATGAAGTCCATGAAGATTTGGTGGGTTGATTTCTTAGTGGGGATTTCCTCTACCCATTTGGTGAAGTAGTCAGTGGCTACCAATATCCATTTATGGCTGGAACTTGAAGAATCTGAAATCTCCCCAACGAAATCCATCCCCCACAGCTTAAAAGGGGCTTCAATTGATACAGGCTGCAATGGGAGGGATCCTGAAGCTTTCAATCTTCCTGAAAAATGTTGACAACTCTCTTGATTTCTTACCAATAAATTTGTATCCTTAAAAAGTGTTGGCCACTAGTAACCAACCCTTAAGATCTTATGGGCTGTTACTCTTCCAGCAAAATTCCCCCCACAAACTCCTCCATGGAAAGTCAACAATTAATTTTGGGGCTTCATCCTTAGTGATACACCTTAAGAGAACTCCCTCAGGGTTTTTCCAAGACAACCCATAATCAGTGATGATATATTTTTGGGAAGCCAATCTAAGTTCTCTATTTTGATTTTTTCTTAAATACTCAGGGCATTGCAGATGTCTGAGATAAAAAATAATATCCTTGTACCATTCAAAATTTATTAATTTCTCAAGAATATTCATCCTTTCTTCATCAACCTCATTTATCTCAACTGTCTGCAGATTGCTTTCTGTCATTAGATTTGTCAGGCCCAAACCTCTAACCATTTTTTTAGTTTGGATGTCCATGTCATATTCTTGCAACTTATTTTCCCATCATCATCTCTTACTGGAAATTTCCATTTCTGACAGGATATCCTTGACCACAGTATGAGGGACATAAGCTATGACTTTATAACTTAAAATATATGGCCTAAAGATTTTTTTGGCTCTGACCAAAGCAAAGGCTTGTTTCTCCATGATAGTATACTTCAACTCTACCCCTTGTAATGCTTTACTAAAGAAAGCAATTGGCATTTTAACTCCATCATCCTTTTGTAGTAGAACAACCGCAATGGTATTCTCAGAAGCAAAGGAAAACATTTGGAAGGCCTTTTTGTAATCAGGAGCTGCTAAAACAAGGGCATTTTTCAACGCTTCCTTGATCCCAGTAAAGGCTTGAATAGCTTCTTCTTCCCATTTGATACTCTGATCCTTCTTCAACATACTAGTGATTGGGATAGTCAATTCAACAAAGTTGGAAATAAATATCCTAATAAAATTTATTTTCCCTAAAAAGGATTGAATTCCCTTTTTGGTTCTTGGAATAGGAACTTTGCTAATGGCTTCCACTCTCTCAAGATCAATCATGACCCCTTATTTTGATACAATATGTCTGAGAAACTTAGCCTTTTGAACCCCAAAATGAAATTTCTTAGGGTTCAGTGAGATACCATATTCCCTGCATCTTAACAACATCTTTTCTAAATGCTGCAGGTGATCACTTCTCTTCCTTGAAAAAACTATCACATCATCCTGATACACAACAATGAATTCATTTATATATCCTGAGAATGCTACATCCATTTATTTTTGAAACATGGCTCCAATATTCATAAGGAAAAAGGGAATTCTCATGTACACGTAGGTACCCAATGGAGTAGTGAAGGCAATTTTGATTCTCTTTGATTGATTCACAACCACTTGGTTATACCCAGAAAAACCATCTAAAGTAGATAAAAACTCTGAACCTGTAACCAATTGCAACATGTTATCCATATTTGGCAAGGGATAGTTGTCCTTAATTGATGCCTTATTTAAATTTCTAAAGTCGACACAAAATCTTATGTCTCCATTCTTCTTTCGAACAGGTATCAAGTTCACCACCCATGAAGAGTACCTTGTAGGTTGTATGATTCCTCCACCCCTTAAATTTTTCAACTCTTCTTGCATTTTTAGGGAAAGGAGTGGATTAATTGGTATTTTCTTTTGCCTAAATGGCTTGGAATTATCCTCTAAGGGTATCTTGTGCTGAAAAAGGTCTTCCCTATATGCTTTCAATTCTGAATACGACCATGCCAAGCAGTCCTGGTACTTTTTTAACAACTAGACATATGCTTGATTTTCCTCTCTATCCAAGTTTCTTCCTAACCATATTTTCCAAGGTTTTTCCTTTGTTTGTGCCTAGGTTATGTTCTTCAACATCTCTCGAGGCTGACATGTGTCTGTTAACAATGCGGTCAACATTATCAAAATCTGACTCTAGTGCAACTAAACATCTAGGAATAGTGTTGGTTTTCAATTGAATAATGTCTTTACCAAATAGGGTGTCTATTTCCTTCACTTTCACAAACCATTGGTTCCCAGTCCATACTTTGATTGGTAAATTCTCCTTTATTTTGAAAAAACCTTTGGACTTGGCATCATCTTCAAAAACTAATTCCAATGCTTGATATTATCAGGGACATACGACCTGGTCAATATTTCAATATCATATTCACAATAGGGGGATACTGTATAATTCTCAAACCTTGATCCCAACACTACCAATTTGTTTTCTACAGTATTGTATTTCCTATCATGGTGTATTATATTGAAAGAATCAAACATTTCAATTAAGTCCCAAACTGCATGCTTATATTGCTTCATTCTTTTCTTTTTTGTTGCATAAAACTTTCTAACTTGTTTGGATATAAACTCTGAATCCCCTTTAACAATAATATCTTTGACACCATGCTTCCAAGCAATCCTTAAACACAAGAGCAGTGCTTCGTACTCTGTAATATTATTTGTGCACTCAAAATTAAGTTTAAAAGAAAATTTAAACTCCTCATGGCTTGGAGATATCAGGACAACACTAATGCCATTACCAGATCTAGAACAAGCCCCATCAAACATCAGAGTCCAAGGAAAACCAACCTGCTCAGGATACTTGCACTCATCAATTTTATGCTCCTTAAAATCAGCATAACCCACAAAGTTATCAACATCAACATCAACGTCTGTGTATAATACTTCATAAGAAGCATTGTTAGGGTCCTCAATGAGGTGTAACATTTTATTCTCACCATACAACTTCACAAGGTTTCCCTCAATTGGTATGGTTGCAAATGACATATCCATTTGTATGCTTCCACCTACACTAGCTTCCCATTTTCTGGACAATAACATTTCCCACTTAGCAGGACAATCCACAATAACTACATTCATCGTTAAATATTTTCCTGGATAAGATGCTAGTTGCACTACCAATCCTTTGACATATCCAATTAACTACACTTCTCTTGAATCCATAGCAATACACTTCCAAAAAGTTTGTTGTTACTTTGATATTTAACTCGTTCATCACCTCAAGAGGCATTACATTACATGAGGCTCCTAAATCACAACATACAGTTATGTACCAGCCTATCCTTAATAATTAAAGTGATATAAAATGGATCCACATCAAGTTGAGATTCAACCAGAGATATGTACCCAAATATACCTCAAGTGATTCACCTAGTTCCTCCAATGCTTGTGGTACTTCTAATTGTGCAATAATAGGAGGAATATCTACATTGTTTATAATTTTTCCCTAAGTAATCTTCTCTTCCTTAAATCCCAAATATTTTAATGCCATTTTCCTATGCTCAAGGATCCTAAGAAATTCAACAATGGGAATAGTAACGTTGATCTGGCTCAAGATTTTGGATGATGTCACAAGGAATATATTTGGGTAGGATAGTATTAGGAGGAAGATTCACAATTTCATCCGATAGTATAGGATTTTTCACAGTCTAGGCATGGACAAGAGTACAGGTTTTATTTGGGGTAATTAGGCATTTTCCAGATGTATCTTTCTTAGGGGTTTCCTTCAGGATATTAGTAAGAACTATAATTTTTTGTTTGGTTTGTGGCCCTCTTGCTTTGACAACCTTACTTCTAGTGTTATATTATTTCTCTTGAGAAACTACTGCATTCATAAATAGTTGTTTAGTCCTCTTTCGAAGGGGATTTCTCCATCATAATTTTTAATCATCAAGACCCTTAAGTATTTAAAATCACAATTAGGAAAATAAAATGCTTGTACCATATCAATTTCAAAAGTATTAATAGGAGGAAGAGGTAATACCCAGTGAACAAAATCCCAAATTTTTTTAATAATTAGGGTACTTATTAATTCAGTTGATGTTGGCCTCTTGTTGTGAGTTCTTAGGTCATTCCATCATACACACATCACCATATGCCTCATCATCATTTTTTTCCTCAACTTCCTTATCTACATCACATGGGGAGTGTGGAAAGAAACATCTATCACACCACTCAATAACATTAGCCTCTTCTATGGTAGCAATCCTAATAGTCAAAGGATCATGAATCGAATCTATTTTCCCTAGGTTAAGGTTTTTTATTTCCTGATCCCATGAGCCATTTCCCTCTATCGTCTAATCTGTGATCACTTCTAGAGATTATTTCCAAATCTCTCTTGACCATGTGGCTTGTGATGACCTTGGGAACTCCATCCTATCCCTTTATTCTGCTCTGGCTAGTTTGGATGATATCTCTTTGACTGTTCCAGCCAAAGTCTTCACAACCTCTTCTAGATCCACAGCTTTTTTTGATTGATGCCTCTCAGGATTGATTAACTTGACACCCTCTCTCTTAGGAGGCTTTCCTAACTACCTTGATATTATTTTCTATTTGTAAGGCCATGGTGAAATCCTATCTCAATGTTCCCAGGTTCTTATCTCTCAAGTAATAAGCAAGCCTTTTTATCAAAAGCGTCAGAATATTTTATCAAACAAGACTCATTACTTGGCCTTAGGATTATAGGTAACCTATTAAAGTTTTTGTTGAACCTAGTATTGAAATCCTGCACAGATTCATTTGGATTCTTATTTATATTTTCAAACTCAGATAGAAGGAACCTGGGATCAATCTTATCCCCATATTGTATTCTAAAGGAATTTTTCATCTTGGTCCATGAGTCTATTGAATTATCTAGTAAAGACTTTTACCAATCATGTGCATCCTCTTCAAGAGTATGAATGAACAAATTTATCTACACGTCTTCAAAATCAATTTTAAAATACTTCCATCATATTGACAAAGATTCTTAAATCCTGGTCACCATGTGATGGAGTTATTCCCTTAAAATTTTGGAAACCTATTTTTGACATCTTGTGGCACCATATTAGGATATCAAACCATACCTTTGAAATTTATTGGTCTAAAAGTATTGACAACAAAAGGAGGTCTAGGTGGAGGCTGAGCCATATTGCCTTGAGAAGGTGATCTTGTAAGAGAATCAAAATGATAAGGGATGAGGGGTCTTTAGAGCACATGATTATAAATCTCAAAGTAAATATCCTCTAATGACTCAGTTTCTTAGAAAACCCTATAAACCTTGGAAGAAATAGGGAAAAAACTGAGAGGCACACTTTTCAGACACAAATTATGGCCCATCTCTAGTTGGGGAATTTCAATTTACACGAGGACTACTTGGTTTAGAATCACTTGAAGACGTAGGGTAATCTTCAACCACAGGTTGATCACCTTTCAAAACTGATATCTCCTTTCATGATTCTTGATTTTTGATCACTTTCTAGTCTTATTTTCCTTATGAATTTTATTTTCCTAGTTCTGGCAATAAATTTCTAGTAGGATCCCTAGTGAAGAAATACCTTCTTCCCTCCAAATTTAAAAATATTAATGACAAATTTCACTTGACACAGGTTAAGACACTGGTAATTATTAAAATTTTAAACCAATTCAGATTCTCCAATAAGTATTATCACCTTAGATGTGTGAATGCACTATAAGTAGTTTGTCAAATGTCTATCAATACTTAATTTCTACAAAGCTTAGCAGATCCGACCTTCCTTTACCCACATTTATCACTATTGATGGAAATTTAGTACAATAACCTCTAGAAACAAGAAATACTACACAATGAACTTGTGATCTTGCATAATTCTAACAAATATCAACAAAGGATGATGTTTAAACAACGTATTTGTACTTAAATCATGTAAGAAACATTACCAGGGTCAGTATGTGTATGCATTTGTAGAAATACTCCCTGCGAGCAACGCCAGATAAGTTTTTGTACCCAAATTGATTCTCCCTTTGGGACTGAGAAAAATCATAGTTTGAGTAAGATGCATGGAGATAGATAAATCAGAGTGTGCACCATTTTGTAGCCGGGGAAGGATTTAGTTAACTCTTCATTCACTCAGGCCTGGAAGAAATGGATAACACTGTGTATAGGGTTTGACCTACCCTGACTACTTTAGGTTGTGCCTTCAATAAGGATGAGACTTAGACTTCCCTGTATTGACCATACCTTCTAAAGATCTCCTATCAATTTTGTGAAAGGAAAGAAAAATAATATAAGACTCCCTCAGCATTTATGAACAGACAGTGCAAGCAGGGGTAGTTCATGTATGGTTAATATCTGGATATGTATTTTATGGTTGGGAAGTTAAGCAGGATAAAGTTGATTATACTAAATACCTGAGAACTTTAAAAAAATGTTAACATATCCACAAGGCAAAAATATGAATAGCTTCAAATAGTCAAGACGAACCTTCAACTAGAAAATTGTGCATCTATGAAGGCTCAAAGACACATGGCTTCACACATTCTTCAAGGTTTTAACACAAGAACTCGTGTTAAATACTCAATTAAAATTTATAAAAACCCTATTATATCATGCTCATGATACACTCATAAACTGAAAAATAATCTGTATCATTGAAATGAAAGTAAAGTGAAATTAAATAGCTTATTGAATCATGAAATGAAATCTCTCTTCATAATGTAATTGTAAATGCCACAATACTTGTCATGAGGACGAGAGTTTGTGTGATTTCATAAGGATTCCTAATGTAAGATTACAACAGGCACATAGATAACTATTTTAAAATATCTCAAGATGACAATAGACATAACATAGTTCATTGATTTACACGAATTAATCAAGGTTTCTCAAATTTGATTAACAAGGGAAAGTTTGTTTAAAATATCAAAGTTTTGTCAATGGCTATACATCTACAACCATCTTGACATGATCAATTTTGAAAGGCACATAAGAAATAACTGGCTTCTCAAAAAAATTTCCCAGAAAATTGCTTCTCTCGGCTCTTCTCTCCTTTTTTATTTCTGACTAAATTTCAAAAAAATTAACACCCCTTTTTGACATGGCTTTTACATACTTTTATATCTTTCGCTTTACTTCAAATATTTCCCCCCCCAAAAACAAGAATATTCCAAGGAATACTTTGTTCATTAGAAAAATGTTATAGAAAATGATATTTATGAACCACACCCCATATTAGCAGGCGTACAAAACATTAGTCTTTTCGATGTATTCCATTTGTGTCTAACTGGGATGTCCGGTATTCACTTTTGACTACTTATTTGAAACGTTCCCTTCTGATATTGATCAACAATCCTTGCATATTGATCACTGAGCATCTCTATATGCTTTTTCACATGATGCACACCCACGCTCATTTATTGAAATTATTATTAGTCTTAGCGCACTTCACTTCACATCTTACTGGTTTAAATTCCATACATGATGTTTGTCAAATCATCATAATTTCCTCGTTATGCTCATCTATACTTTCCTTCAATTTTTTAATTTTTCCTTGTGTGAACTGAGCAAGATGCTTCTCATCTCAGGGGAAAGATTTTTTCCAGACCAAATATATATGTCACCTTTGGGCTATAAATCTCAACCCTACCCTCTTGAAATTATGTATCTCTTTCCTAATTTTGGGTATAATAGAATCTATACTAGAAAAATGGAAAAGACACTTGTGGAACATAGCCTGAAAAAATTCTCTTCAAAAGATCTGAATAAAATATTAGATCTAAGTGGACTAGACAATGCCTTTGTTAGGGCCTTGTTTGAAGTAGAATGCGTAGGAGATACAAAAGGACCTCTGACATATAAACAAGTTTTCTTAGCACTTTTAACTAGGTTGATCAAAATCAATCATGTATTTGCATCTTTCCAAGTCATGTATTATCATATTTTTAGATGGGAGCATATGAAAACACCCGAGGATTTAAAAAGATACTGGGTTGAGAGGATGCCTTAGGTCTCTGGGAAAACCGGTTTTCAATGCCTCTTCTTATTCAACGAGGAATTTACATTAAAATAAATTGCTAAGGAATCATTCATATTGTATGAAAAAACCTCCATTGATACAGTTCCTTGCATTTCCAACAAATTGAATGAGTTGGAGAAGAGGATTAAGTCCTTGGAAAAGAAACAGGAAGAAAATGCACCTCTACCACCAGGTCCAGCAACAACACTGCCTTCGAGAAAGAGGAAGGGAGAAACACAAACTCATTCTCAAGCCATCATCTCGGATGGAGAAGAAGACCAATCTATTTTTTCTCACCGCTCAAGGGTAGCACTTTCTTTAGCTCGGGATAGGAGAGGAAGGTTTGCAACTTGGCTGTCCACACTTTTGATGCATTTTGCCCCTTGTTATGAGTGGGAATTTTAAGGACCTCAGACAATTCCTTCTCTTAGGGAAAACACACCTTTCTCCAGGAAATGGTAAACAGGAACTAGTTTCAAAGCCTCAAATTTCATCCAGTCACCAACATGCAGTATCTTCCCCTCTTGTCATTCCAATAATCCCTCTTTAAAATACTCCTAGCAAGTCGACCCTTTATAAGGGGAAGGGGAAAATGACCTTCTTTTTAGGTGGTCTGGACCTCTTGGATTGGGTATCATCCGACCAAAAGAGAATTGAGCATGAGGAAATTATGGGCCACCCTAGGATGAATTTGGAGTCTTTGATGGATATGGGGATGTCCAGGGACCTGGTAGGGACAATTGTCTTCATACAAATAGCACATGGCCTGGATGAGTTTTTACTGAGGAAGAAAAACCTTTGAATAAACTTCCCTTGCTGAGGGAAAATTATGAAGTAGGACTAAATAATGTTTAGGTGATATTCTCCTTTCGTTGTTTTGATTTCTGATGTATGTACATCTCTTTTTGTCAGTGGTAAGGGCCCTTATAGAACCCTATCTTGTTTTTTCTTTGTTCAACATTACAAATAATACAAGGACGTCAATAGTTCACATATCTATTTCACATGTATATGAAATTTTAATCTAATCCACTTTAAACTTTCTACATATTTTTAACTTACAATTGAAACAAAGAAACATTAAAATTTTAGAGAGATAATTACATGCAATGTATCAAAAATATCAGTTCAATGGAGTATAAAAGAAAATACAAAATGTAGAAGAAAGTGCTTAAACATGTTCATCATCTTTTGTGCTAGCATCCTCCTCCTCTTCACCCTTTTCCTCTACATCTTGCTCTTCTAGTAATCTTGCCACATAAGCATCATACCTCTAGAATAATTCATTTACTTCATCCTCGTCAGGTCCAAGGTGATGCTTGAAAATCAAAGTTTGTCTTGATATTAAGTCCAGACATTGAGCCATTTTCTACTTATCTTCCAGTGGTCTGACTTTCAATTCCTCAATACTATTCTCAATCTTCATTAGAATTTTAACAGTTTCATGGGAGAAGTCATGTGTCTGGATATTACTTTCAAAGGATTTGAGTAAGAAATCAAGTCTTAAGTCCCCATAGCTATTTTTGGACTTGTCTACCACCATGTCTTCTAGATCTTGGCATTAATGGCATCATTTAAGATCATCAACCTAGTATCCTTCTGAAAATGATTTAGCCTCTTCTTGATTCCATTTAAAGTATATAACCTAATTTTTGTCAATTCTTCAAGGGCATATTGACCATCCAATCTTCATCGTTATCCTCGTGTAGGGATGCCATCTTGACTCAACTAGATCATTACTAAGTCTGGTTATGTGGTCAAGCTATAGGTTGACTTTCTTTCTTTTGAGCAATGTAGAATGTCATAGTCTTCACTGTGTGTCCAGTCAATTTCATACAATCCCCCTCTGGAATGTCCTGCATATTTTTTCCTGAAGTCTATGACCACTTGTGATAAAGTCATTCTTGACAATTCCCTCAACCAGACTTCTTCTTCATCCCTACAATTCATCCAGTAGTACTCAAAGCGAGGCTCATGCTCAAAAGTGTTAGCAACATTTTTAAGTACCCACCGAATGACATAATTAGATCTAGCCTCAAATGTCCTCCATGGCTAGATTCTTCATTTCTTCTCCAATCAGTATGGCCTTTATAATGGAAGGGCATGAATAACTTCCAATTCTGATAGGGAATTTGACATTTTTTTTGTGCCTCCCAACAATTTACTTGTGCATAAGTACCCAGTTGCCTTACCAATTCACATAAACATAACATATCATGTAACATACCTAGGAAATTTAAAAGGTTTTCCCTCAAAACCACTAACCCTAATATAAGTCAACTTCTTATACTGAATCAAGTAGCACCCATTCTCCATAATCACTTGCCTTGCATGCTTGGAAATTTTGTATTGTCCTCCATTCGGGTTTGAACAAGTAAATAATTGGTGTAAAGAAAGCATCATTTACCAATCTAAAATTTCCACTCCAGTTGGTTAACTGTAATTGAGGGGAAATTTTCATGCATTGGGCACTTTTTAAAATCAACGCATGGTTACAATGCTGGAAAACATGTCTGTACGCTACAACATTATAAATCAGATATGTCATCATATAGAATTCCAACTCTGCAGTATCCCCTATCTAAATCCTTGCTGTGACAGACTAATCATATGATCATTGATTGCATCTAAAATGAAGGTGGCCCAACAAATATTTCCTTTTCTTTTGAGAATAATCCATATAAATGTGGTCATCCACTCTTATAAACTCATTTGTAGTGTTCCAAATCTTCCATTCAACTCAAAAGCACAATGATATCCTCAACCTCCTCAACATGAATTATGCCCTAACCAACCTTTTGGGGATTTTAGCTGATACCTTCCTATCTGTAAGGAGCCATTGTGTGTTTATCATTTTGGCATTATCCTTCTTCTTTATAGTCAATCTTGCAAGGCTATTTTGATGCCAATAGTAATTGGTTCAGAAATTACAGGTAATTTCAGTAATACTCTAATGGCTTCCGGTGTCAATGTTAGCACCACATCCTCCACTCCCTTCTAATACTTCTCTCTTCTTCAAAGTCATAATTCATGGCACAAAACCATACTAGTTCTGGGCATTGAACATAGGGTGGGATGGCACCCACTGAGGCAATGTAGATATCGTGAATTACCTTTAAAAATTCACTCAAATGAAAACTATTTAATAATTTATGAAAATCATTTAAGTCAGAACTCATCAAATCCATGTGTTTGTTACCTTTTCTAGGTCACACGTGACCCCTGACGTAACAAAAGAAGAAAATGGCATAGTCTTCATTTAAAAAACCCTAATTTTACTTCGACTGTTTTACCAACGGAACAGACAACGATACACAAGAGTTCTGAAGTTCTTACCGATTTTCTACAAGCACTGTGCGAGAAATTCTGACTCAAAACAACAAGCTTTGATACTTCTCAGGTTCGACAAATTGAGCTCCACAATAATTCCAATTGCACCTCATTGATAAGAATGACAAGAGAACATCAAAATAACAATAAAGGATGAAAGCCAGTCATATCCCTTAATGCCCTTGGTTCCCTGTAGGAGTATTAATGGCGGACAGAATTAAATGCATTGTATCACAGCCATTAACTCTACTTTTTTTTTAACTTTGAATTTGAGCCATCCACGTGGAGCAGATTTTAGTTGAAGTGGGCCTTGGGGGTATCTTTCACATTTTGTAATGCTCAAATAAATTGTGTATTTTTTGACATTTTGGCCCACCCATCTTCAATTTTGATGTAAGCTCAACACGTGGCTTTACAACGGTCGTCAGTGAAGTAGCGACTTACTTTTAAAAATTTAATCCTTTTCAAAAGAAAGCAAAAATTTCCAAAGTGCCCTGGCGACCTGCTTCCCCACTTTTCTAATAAAAAATGGCCACATGTCCTTTTGTGGGTCTTAGGCATTCATTTTATTTTTTCACTCCTTTCACGATAATGTATCAAAACATAAAAAGACCCACCTTCCTGTAACCACTTGATTTATGACAAGTGTATACCTCTTAGGGCTAACAGTAAAAATTTTCTCACCGCCACTTCATAGTTTTGAATATCCAATCAGAATTCATCGTGCCCCGAGACTAATTCAGGCATTTTGCAAATATACCAAAAAATGACAAGTTCGTCAAATAGATCCACCATGCTGCATCCAATTAGAGACAACCACATATCTATAGATTTTGGGAAGAATTTTTTTACAAAGGAGACATAATCATGGAGAAAAGTAAATGAAGGGGGAAAGCTCATCATTCAAGCCCAAACTACAAAAAATTTCCCCCACGGAAAGAAAACTATAAATAATACCCTGACTCAGTGTGATCCAAGACTATAGGAAAGGACTGACAATGACACCTCAATGAAGGATTTTTTTTTCACATATTTATACAGGAAGAAAAAAATTACATCAAACGAGGTGGGCTGAAAATTTTAAATGAAAAGGGAGAGATTATAATCAAGGACCAACACCAGCTCTAAGTCAGGGATGGGCACTCCCTATGAGTGCTGCAAGAACAAAACATAATGCAACAACAGCAGACCATTGTGCCAAAAATCCATTGGGCCACAAATTCAAGAACTGACTTTCCAAATAAAAGTAACAATAACCAACCCTCCAAGGACACAACACCGAGAAACCAACAAAAAATGGTCACTGAAGGACCAGGATGAACACTGAAATAGAAAAAAGAATAGAAAACAAAACAAAACCAAAAACTGTACACTATAGAATGATGTGTACCTTAATTCTGAGAAATCAGTCAAGGAAATGTTTCAAGTGCCTACCATTAACAAGAAACTAAAGTATTTCTCCATCTAAATATTTTAGGAAAAAGGTATGCTCACCGATTCTAATGTCAATAGAATAAGGGCCCATCCACAATGCGTCAAACTTTCCATGTTTTCCCTTATCCTCATGTTTTTTATCCCATAGTAGTACAAGATCTCCCACACTGAAAAATATTGGGGCTACCTTTTTATCAAATAGTTTCTTCAAATTCTCCCTAAACTTCACATGTCTTTGAAGGGATTCTCTTCTCTCTTCATCTAATTCAACAATTTGATTTATACGTTCATCATAGGGACTAATCTCTTGATCCTTGAATTGTTTGATAAACTGATCAGAAGATAATTACATATGTAGGGAAAGGAGAGCCCTGAGTTCCATATACTAATTCAAATGGGATCTTTCTAGTATGCTCTTTTAATAGTAATTATGTCATCCCAAACAACAAACTTCAACTGCTCACCCCACTTTTGTTTATTTAATTCCAAGGTCCTCCTGATTAGCTTCAACATATTTTTGTCTACTTGATTTTTCTTGTATCCATTAACTTGGGGATTATAGTTGGAAGCATATGCTAAAATTATCCCATACTCCTGACACATGGCTACCAAATTTTTAGCTCGAAAACTCATAGCATTATCAACAACTATTTTATCAGGCACTCCAAACCTACAAATTATATGATTTAAAATGAATTCCATGAGAAATTTGGTGGGTTAATTTCTTAGTGGGGATTGCCTCTACCCATTGGGTGAAGTAGTCAATGGTTACCAATATCCATTTATGGCTGGCACTTGAAGAATTTGAAATCTCCCCAACGAAATCCATCCCCCACTACTTAAAAGGGGTTTCAATTGATACAGGTTGCAACGGGAGGGATCCTGAAGCTTTCAATCTTCCTAAAAAAATGTTGACATAGATCTTGCATTTTCTTACCAATAAAGTTGTATCCTTAAAAAGTGTTGGCCACTAGTAACCAGCCCTTAAGATCTTATGGGTTGTTACTCTTCCAGTGAAATGCCCCCCACAAACTCCTCCATGGAAGTCAACAATTAATTTCGGGGCTTTGTCCTCAGTGATACACCTTAAGAGAACTCCCTCAGGGTTTTTCCAAGCCAACCCATAATCAGTGATGATATATTTTTGGGAAGCCAATCTAAGTGCTCTCTTTTGATTTTTTCTTAAATACTCAGGGCATTGCAGATGTCTGAGATAAAAAATAATATCCTTGTACCAGTCAAAATTTATTAATTTCTCAAGAATATTCAACCTTTCTTCATCAACCTCATTTATCTCAACTGTCTGTAGATTGCTTTCTGTCATTAGCTTTGTCAGGCCCAAACCTCTAACCAATTTTGTAGTTTGGATGTCCATGTCATATTCTTGTAACTTATTTTCCCATAGGCATCTCTTACTGGAAATTTCCATTTTTGACAGGATATACTTGATGATAGTATAAGGGACATAAGATATGAATTTAGAACTTAAAATATATGGCCTAAAGTTTTTTTTGGCTCTGACCAAAGAAAAGGCCTATTTCTCCAAGATAGTATACTTCAAATCTGCCCCTTATAATGCTTTACTAAAGAAATCAATTGGCATTTCATCTCCTTCATCATCCTTCTGTAATAGCACAGATGACAATGGTATTCTCAGAAGCAAAGGAAAACATTTGGAAGGCCTTTTTGTAATTAGGAGCTACTAAAACAAGGGCATTTTTCAATGCTTCCTTGATCCTAGTAAAGGCTTGAATAAGTTCTTCTTCCCATTTGATACTCTGATCCTTTTTCAACATACTAGTGATTGGGATAGTCAATTAAGCAAAGTTGGAAATAAATATCTTAATAAAATTTATCTGCCCTGAAAAAGGATTAAATTCCCTTTTTGGTTCTTGGAATAGGAACTTTTCTAATGTCTTCCACTCTCTCATGATCAATCATGACCCTTTCTTTTGATACAATATGTCTGAGCAACATAGCCATTTGAACCCCAAAAAGACATTTCTTAGGGTTCAATGAGATACCATATTCCCTGCATCTTAACAACATCTTTTCTAAATGCTTGTAGGTGATCACTTCTCTTCCTTGAAAAAACTATCATATCATCTTGATACACAACAATGAAGTCATTTATATAGCCCAAGAATGCTACATCCATTTCTCTTTGAAATGTGGCTCCAACATTCATCATGCCAAATGACATTCTCACATACACACATGTACCCCATGGAGTAGTGAAGGCAATTTTGATTCTCTCTGATTACTTCACAACCACTTGGTTATACCTAGAAAAACCATCCAAAGTAGATAAAAACTCTGAACCTGTAACCAATTCCAACATGTTATCCATATTTGGTAAGGGATAGCTGTCCTTAATTGATGCCTTATTTAAATTTCTAAAGTCGACACACAATATTATGTCTTCATTCTTCTTTCAAACAGGTACCAAGTTTGCCACCCATGAAGAGTACCTTGTAAGTTGTATGATTCCTCCATCCCTTAAATTTTCAATTCTTCTTGCATTTTTAGGGAAAGGAGTGGATTAATTGGTCTTTTCTTTTTCCTAACATCTTGGCATTATCCTCTAAGGGTATCTCTTGCTAGAAAAGGTCTTTCCTATATGCTTTCAATTCTGAATATGACCATGCCAAGCAGTCCTGGTACTTTTTTAACAACTAGACATATGCTTGTTTTTCCTCTCTATCCAAGTTGCTACCTAACCATATTTTCTGAGGTTTATCCTTTGTGCTTAGGTTATGTTCTTCAACATCTCTTGAGGCTAACATGTGTCTATTAACAATGTGGTTAGCATTATCAAAATTTGATTCCAGTGTAACCAAACCTCTAGGAATAGTATTGGTTTTCAATTGAATAATGTCTTTACCAAATAGGGTCTCTTTTCCTTCACTTGCACAAACCATTGGTTCCTAGTCCATACTTCAATTGGTAAATTATCCTTTATTTTGAAAAAAACTTGCCAATGCTTGATATTATCAGGGACATATGACCTGGTCAATATTTCAATATCATATTCACAACAGGGGGATACTGTATAATTCTCAAATCTTGATCCCAGCACTTCCAATTTTTCTACTACAGTATTATATTTCCTATCATGGTGTATTATATTGAAATAATCAAACATTTTAATTAAGTCCCAAAGTACATGGTTATATTGCTTCATTCTTTTATTTTTTGTTGCATACAGCTTTCTAACTTGTTTTACTATCAACTTGAATCCGCTTTAACAATAATATATCTGACACCATACTTCCAAGCAATCCTTAAACCCAAGAGCAGTGCTTCGTACTCTACAATATTATTTGTGCACTCAAAATTAAGTTTAAAAGAAAAGTTAAACTCCTCATGGCTTGGAGATATCAGGACAACACCAGCACCATTACCAGATCTAGAATAAGCCCCATCAAACATTAGAGTCTAGGAAAAACCAACCTACTTAGGATACTTGCACTCATCAATTTTTTGCTCCTTAAAATCAGCATAACCCATAAAGTTATCAACATCAACATCTGTGTATAATACTTCATAAGAAGCATTGTTAGGGTCCTCAATGAGGTGTAACATTTTCTTCTCACCATACAACTTCACAAGGTTTCCCTCAATTGGTATGGTTGAAAATGACATGTCCATTTGTATGCTTCCACCTACACTAACTACCCATTTTATGGACAGTAACATTCCCCACTTAGCAAGAAATCCACAATAACTACATTCATGGTTAATCATTTTCCTAGATAAGTTACTAGTTGCACTACCAATCCTTTGACATATCCAATTACTAGAACTTTCCTTAATCCATAGCATTACACTTCCCAAAAAGATTTGTTACTTTGATATTTAACTTGTTCATCACCTCAAGAGGCATTACATTACATGAGGCTCCTGAATCAAACATATAGTTATGTACCAACCTATCCTTAATAATTAAAGTGGTATAAAATGGATCCACATCAAGTTGAGATTCAACCAGAGATGTACCCAAATATACCTCAAGTGATTCACCTAGTTCCTCCAATGCTTGTGGTACTCCTAATTTAACAATAATAGGAGGAATCTCTACATTGTTTACACTTTTTCCCTAAGTAATCTTCTCTTCCTTAAATCCCAAATATTTTAATGCCATTTTCCTATGCTCAAGGATCCTAAGAAATTCAACAATGGGAATAGTAACGTTGATCTGGCTCAAGATTTTGGCTGATGTCACAAGGAATATATTTGGGTAGGATAGTATTAGGAGGAAGATTCACAATTTCATCCGATAGTATAGGATTTTTCACAGTCTAGGCATGGACAAGAGTACAGGTTTTATTTGGGGTAATTAGGCATTTTCCAGATGTATCTTTCTTAGGGGTTTCCTTCAGGATATTAGTAAGAACTATAATTTTTTGTTTGGTTTGTGTCCCTTCACTGCTTTGACAACCTTACTTCTAGTGTTACATTATTTCTCTTGAGAAACTACTGCATTCATAAATAGTTGTACTGTCCTCTTCAGAAGGGGATTTCTCCATCATAATTTTTAATCATCAAGAGCCCTTAAGTATTTAAAATCACAATTAGGAAAATCAAATGCTTGTACCATATCAATTTCAAAAGTATTAATAGGAGGAAGAGGTAATACCCAGTGAACAAAATCCCAGAATTTTTTTAATAATTAGGGGTACTTATTAATTCAGTTGATGTTGGCCTCTTGTCTGTGAGTTCTCAAGGTCATTCCATCATACACACATCACCATATGCCTCATCATCATTTTTTTCCTCAACATTCCTTATCTACATCACATGGGGAGTGTGGAAAGAAACATCTATCACACCACTCAATAACATTAGCCTCTTCTATGGTAGCAATCCTAATAGTCAAAGGATCATGAACGAATCTATTTTCCCTAGGTTAAGGTTTTTTATTTCCTGATCCCATGAGCCATTTCCCTCTATCGTCTGATATCTGTGATCACTTCTAGAGATTATTTCCAAATCTCTCTTGACCATGTGGCTTGTGATGACCTTGGGAACTCCATCCTATCCCTTTATTCTGCTCTGGCTAGTTTGGATGATATCTCTTTGACTGTTCCAGACCAAAGTCTTCACAACCTCTTCTAGATCCACAGCTTTTTTTGATTGATGCCTCTCAGGATTGATTAACTTGACACCCTCTCTCTTAGGAGGATTTCCTAACTACCTTGATATTATTTTCTATTTGTAAGGCCATGGTGAAATCCTATCTCAATGTTCCCAGGTTCTTATCTCTCAAGTAATAAGCAAGCCTTTTTATCAAAAGCGTCAGAATATTTTATCAAACAAGACTCATTACTTGGCCTTAGGATTATAGGTAACCTATTAAAGTTTTTGTTGAACCTAGTATTGAAATCCCTGCACAGATTCATTTGGATTCTTATTTATATTTTCAAACTTAGATAGAAGGAACCTAAGATCATTCTTATCCCCATATTGTAGTCTAGAGGAATTTTTCATCTCGGTCCATGAGTTTATTTAATTATATAGTAAAGACTTGTACCAATCACGTGCATCCTCTTCTAGAGTATGAATGAACAACTTTATATACACGTCTTCAAAATCAATTTTAAAATCTTCCATCATATTGACAAAGAGTCTTAAATGCTGGTCACCAGTGATGGAGTTATTCCCTTGAAATTTTGGCAACCTATTTCTGACATCTTGTGGCACCATATTAGGATATCCAACCATACCTCTAAAATTTATTGGTCCAAAAGTATTGACAACAAAAGGAGGTCTAGGTGGAGGCTGAGCCATATTGCCTTGAGGAGGTGATCTTGTAGGAGAATCAAAATGATAAGGGATGAGGGGTATTTGGAGCAAAGGAGTATAACTCTCAAAGTAAATATCCTCTAATGACTCAGTTTCTTGGAAAACCCTATCAACCTTGGAAGAAATAGGGAAAAACTGAGAGGCACAATTTTCAGACACAAATGATGGCCCCTCTCCAGTCAGGGAATTTAAATTTACATGAGGACTACTTGGTTAAGAATCACTTGAAGACATAGGGTAATATTCAACCACAGGTTGATCACCTTTCAAAATTGATATCTCCTTTCTTGATTCTTGATTTCCAATCACTTTCCATACTTGTTTTCCTTCTGAATTTTCTTTTCCCAGTTCTGGAAATAACTTTCTAGTAGGATCCCTAGTGAAGAAAGACCTTCTTCCCTCCAGCTTTGCAAATATTAATGAAAAATTTCACTTGACACAGGTTAAGACATTGGTAATCATCAAAATTTTAAACCAATTAGGAGTCACCACTAAGGATTCTCACCTTAGATGTGCTGAATGCACTATAAGTAGTTTGTCAAATGTCTATCAATACTTAATTTCTGTAAATCTTAGAAGATCTGACCTTCCTTTACCCACATTTATCACTATTGATGCAAATTTAGTACAATAACCACTAGAAACTAGAAATACTGCACAATGAACTTGTGATCTTGCACAAATATTACAAATATCAACAAAGGATGATGTTTAAACAACATATTTGTACTTAAATCATGTAAGAAACATTATCAGGGTCAGTATGTGTATGCATTTGTAAAAATACTCCCCGAAAATGGCACCAGATCAGTGTTGGTACCCAAATTGATTCTCCCTTTTTGCAACTAAGTAGCACCGTAGTTTGAGCAAAGATGCTTAGAGATAGATAAATCAGAGTGTGATTTGTCATTTTGTAGCTGGGGAAGGATTTAGCTAACTCTTCATTCACTCAGGTCTTAGAATCAATGGATAACACCATGTACAAGGTTTGACCTACCCTAACTACTTTAGGTTTTGCCTTCAACCAGGGTGAGAGGACCCATTTTGTAACCCATTTTGGTGGATAACGTATGCAGATTTATAGTTTATTCTTTCCTTTCACAAAATTGATAGGATATCTTCAGAAGGTATGGTCAATACAATGTAGTCTAACTCTCACAAGTTGTCACTTTAGAGGACGAAGAAACCTTCTAAACAAGATCTAGGTTACTAAAGGAAGTGGTAAAAACTGATTGCTCCTGCATATTGAGGTAAGGGATGGGTAAATCGATGAATTCCCTCAGCATTTATGAACAGACAGTGCAAGCAGGGGTAGTTCATGTATGGTTCATCTCTGGATATGTATTTTATGGTTGGGAATTTAAGTAGGATAAATTTGATTATACCAAATACCTGAGAAATTTAAACAAATGTTAACAGATCCACAAGGAAAAAAGATGAATAGATTCAAATAGTCAAGACAAACCTTCAACTAGAAAATTGTGCATCTATGAAGGCTCAAAGACACACTACTTCACACATTCTTCAAGGTTTTAACACAAGAACTCATGTTAAAGACTCAATTAAACTTTAGAAAAACCCTATTATATCACTGCTCATGATACACTCATAAACTGACAAATAATCTGTATCAATGAAATGAAAGTAAAAAGAATTTAAATCACTTATTACATCATGAAATGAAAGCTCTCTTCATAATGTATTTTCAAATTCCACAATACTTGTCATGAGGATGAGATTTTGTGTGATTTCAAAAGGATTCCTAATGTAATACTGCAACAAGAACATAGATAACTATTTGAAAATATCTCAAGATGACAATAGACATAACATAGTTCATGATTTACATGAATTACTCAAGGTTTCTCAAATTTGATCAACAAGGGAAAGTTTGTTTACAATCTCAAAGTTTTGTCAATGGCTATACATTTGCAACCATCTTGACATGATCAATTTTGAAAGGCACACAAGAAATAACTGGCTTCTCAAAACATTTTCCCAGAAAATGGCTTCTCTTGGCTCTTCTCTCCTTTTTTCTCTCTGACTAAATTTCAAAAAAATTAACCCCCCCTTTTGGCATGGCCTTTTCATACTTTTATATCACTCGCTTTACTTCAAATATTTTTCCCCCAAAAACAAGAATATTCCAAGGAATACTTTGTTCGTTACAAAAATGTTCTAGAAAATGATATTTATGAACCTCATCCTATACTACCAGGTGTACGAAACATGAGTCTTTTCAATGTATTCCATCTGTGTCTAACTAGGACGTCCGGTCTTCACTTTTGGTAGGTTATTTAAAATGTTTCCTTTTGATTTTGATTAAAAATAATTTCAGATTGATCACTGAGTGTCCATATGATTTTTAACATGGCACAAACTCACGGTCATTTCTTGAAATCCTTCTTGGGCTCAACGCACTTCACTTCACATTTTACTGGTTTAAATGCCATACATGATGTTTGTCAAATCATCATAATTTACTAGTTATGCTCATCTATACTTTCCTTTAGTTTTTAATTTTCCCTTGTGTGAACTGAGCAAGATCCTTCTCATCTCAGGGGAAAGATTTTTTCTAGACTAGAGATATGTGTCACCTTTGGAATATAAATATTAACCCTACCCTCTTGCAATTATGTATCTCTTTATTAATTTTGGGTATAGTAGAATCTTTACCAGAAAAATGGAAAAGACACTTGTGGCACACAACTTGAAAGAAATCTCTTCAGAAGATCTAAATCAAATATTTGATTTGAGTTACCTAGAGGAGGCATTTTTTAGGGCCTTGTTTGAAGTAGAATGCGTAAGAGACACAAAAGGACCTCTGACATATAAATGAGTCTACTTAGCTCTTTTAACTAGGTTGATAAGAATCAATCCTGTATTCACATATTTCCAAGTCATGTATTTCCATATTTTTAGATGGGATCATATGAAAACACCTGAGGATTTAAAAATATACTAGGTTGAGAGGAGGCCTCAGGTCTCTGGGAAAACCAGTTTTCAATGCCCCTTCTTATGCAACGAGGAATTTGCATCAAAATAAATTCCTAAGGAATCATACATATTGTATGAAAAAACCTCCATTGATACAATGCCTACCATTTCCTAACAAAGTGAATGAGTTAGAGAAGAGGATTTAGTCCTTGGAAAAGAAACAAGAAGAAAATGCACCTCTGGCACCAGGTCTAGCAACAACACTACCTTCGGGCAAGAGGAAGGGAGAAACACAAACTTAGTCTCCAATCATCATCTCGGATGGAGAAGAAGACCAATCTATTTCTTCTCACCACTCAAGGGAAACACTTTCTTTAGCTTGGGATAGCAGAGGAAGGTTTGCAACTCAGCTATCCACATGTTTGATGCATTGTGCCCCTCATTCTGAGTGGGAATTTCAAGGACCTCAGCCAATTCCTTCTCCCAGGGAAAACCCACCTTTCTCTAGGAAATGGGAATCAGGAACTAGTTTCAAAGCCTCACATTTCATCCAGTCACCAAAATGTAGTATCTACCCCTCATGTCATTCAAATGTTCCCCCTTGTCATTCCAAACACCCCCCTTCAAATTAATCCTGGCATGTCGACCCTTCACAAGGGGAAGGGGAAAACGACATTCTTTTCAGGTGGTCTAGACCTCTTGGATTTGGTATCATCTGACCAAAAGAGAATTGAGCTTGAGGAAATTATGGGCCACCCTAGGATGAATTTGGAGTCTTTGATGGACATGGGGATGTCCAGGGACCTGACAGGGTTGATTGTCTTCATACAAACAACATAGGGCTCGGATGAGTTTGTACTGAGGAAGAAAAAACTTTTGAATAAACTTCCCCTACTGAGGGGAAATTATGAAGTAGGACTAAAGAATGCTTAGGTGTTATTCTCCTTTCATTGTTTCAATTTCTGATGTATGTACATCTCTTTTTGTCATGGGTAAGGGCCCCTATAGAACCCTATCTTGTTTTTTTCTTTTTTCAACATTGCAAATAATACAAGGATGTCAATAGTTCACATATTTGTTTCAAATGTATATGAAATTTTAATCTAATCCACTATGAACTACTACATCTTTTTAACTTACAATTGAAACAAAGAAACAGTAAAATTTTAGAGAGATAATTACATTTAATGTATCAGAAATATCAATTCATAATATCAGTTCAATGGAGTATGAAAAGAAAATACAAAATGAGGAAGAAAGTTCTTAAACATGTTCATCATCTTTTGTGCCAGCATCCTCCTCCTCTTCACCCTTTTCCTATGTATCTTGCTCTTCTGGTAATCTAGCCACATAAGCATCATACCTCTAGAATAATTCATTTACTTCATCCTCGTCAGGTCCAAGGTGATGCTGGAAAATCAATGTTTGTCTTGATATTAAGTCCAGACATTGAGCCATTTTTTACTTATATTCCAGTGGCCTGAATTTCAATTCCTCAATCCTATTCTCAATATTCATCATAATTTTAACAGTTTCATGGGAGAAGTCATCTATCTGGATATTAATTTCAAAGGAATTGAGTAAGAAATCAAGTCTTAAGTCCCCATAGCTCTTTTTGGACTTTTCTGCCACCATGTCTTCTAATCTTCAATCAATGGCATCAAGTAGATCATCAACCCAGTTCCTTCTGACTTCAAGCCTCTTCTTGATTCCATTTAAAGTATCTAACCTGATTTTTGTCAATTCTTCAAGGGAATATTGACTCCCTCTACATCTTATTGGTACGATGCCTTCTTGCTCAACTAGCTCCTCACTAAGTTGGGTTATGCGGTTAAGCTTGGGGAGAGTTCCCTCCAAGTAAAAAATATCATTGTCACAGTCTTCAATTATTCCATCAATTTCATTCAATCGACCTCTGAGGTCCTCATATTTTGTCCTTGCTTCTATGATAACTTCCTTTCCCTTCTCAGTTAGTTGTTCAACCCAAGTATTGACCGCTTGTACTTTCTTGATAACACTATTTATTTTATCCATTTCCTCAGGTGTATTCATATAAGTACCTACTTCTTCATGAATAGTCATGTAAATTTTTGCAACTATGAGCTTAAAGCCTTAATTTGTTCCTTAAATTGCTTCTTTGTCATCCCATCTTCATCCACTTTTTGTAAAAGACCATTTACTACTTTAGATACTCCTTACTTTAGTTGTTCCCTTGAAGGTTTTCCCAAGGGAATAATCTGAATGCTGTAATCATCATTAGTTATGTATTTTCTTGTCTTACCCTTTGAAGGAGTTACTATCTCTAGGGTTCTTGCCCTTGATGAATCAGTAAGAGTCCTTGTGATGGTTCTGGCCCTTTTTGGGGCTCTCACTATTTTTGGAAAGGATAAAGAAGTAAGGTCAACTGCTTATATAGGAAGGGCCACTTCTTCATTTGAAATTAATTCAATGATCCATCCCTTCTTCAAACTTGTTCCAACTTTTGTTTCCTGTGATCCTTGCTGGAGTTTCTCAGGAACAATTACTATTTGCTTGGACATCTCTTGTTCCTGTTACACCAATAATTCTATTTTTTCTTGACCACTTATCCCAATTGTCCCTAAGTCAATTCACTCTGTACCATTAATTCCTCTGGATGCTTCCTTTCCTGATATGGCACTTCAGATTGATTATTGTTAACTTGATATGCATCAAAACTCAAAGGGAACTCCTTTACTATTTCTCCAGTTGAAACCATGGTGGCATGAGTTTCTTCCCCTTCACCCTTTTGTATCAAAGTTTGGGAAATGGATTCCTCTACTCCCAAAACTGGTTGAGTTCCCAAATTGCTACTTTCATGCCCTAATGATACCTCAGGAAATGTTATGGTAGGTTGTTCTATTGGAAGTGAGTCCACATTTCCCATTGAAAGATGTGATTCTCCATCAATAAAAAATTCCTCATCAATAATTATATCTTGTGCCATTTTAAATTTTTCTTCAAAAGACATTTTTTTTTCTTGAAGAAGGTCATCACTCTTAGTAACCTCAACAGGAATGGGCACAACATTTTCTACCACCAACTTAGTATTAACACCTTTTTCCACCAATAGCTCTAGTTTATCCATTTCCAAAACCATTTGTTTTGGGGAAGACAAATTCACTTCCTGATCTCTTACTTCAGTTTTTAGTACATGAGGACCTCTTTCTGATTCCTTACTTGCTTCAATATTAACCATTGGTGTTAATAAGGGTTCATCAACAGATAAACTGAGTGCATCTAGCATGGATAATCCCTCATCAACATCTATATCAATCACCTCAGTTTGTACATTTACAACCTTATGCATTGTTTCAACTGGTGGTGGATTGATATCTTTAACAAGTAGAGTTTCAGGAATTTTCATACCTGGGGTAAGAAAATGATTGTCCACCGAATCAACTATAGTATTCCCCTAGGGAACTGAGCTCTGAATGCATTCCACCTCTTTTTTCATGAAGAATGAATGAGGGATCATGGGACTTGATTTCCTCATACCTGGAAATGATGTATCCTGCTGCTTCTGGATGTTATCAGTTCTTTCAAATTCTAGGAGATCAATTACCCCATCCCTCTATTTGAACTTATTTGGTGTATAGGAACCTAGCCTTACCAGGATTGGCTGGTGGATGATTCTGGGTTTCTTGTGTGTCCGCTCAAACTACTTCAATTCTGGTGGTGCTCTCTTTTCATCTTTATGCGGCCTAGGTTGAATATGACCACTTGAAATGGCTGTACTCATTAACTTTTCAGTATTATGTGGCTTTGGGAAAACATTTGGGCTAACCACATGTGATGCTAGACCCTTTTCCCTTTTCTAAGAGTGGCACTGCAGGAGTAATAGGGGCATTTTCCATGGACTTTAAAAGCATTTTTTCAATTTTCTACCTGAGGGCTGACATGGAAGTACCTGTCTCACTAGTAGCTGTTGTCCATTCATCAATAAGCCCATCATTAGGCCTTTTGGAGGGTAATAGAGGGGATTTTCCTCCTAATGGGTCAATTTTATCAGTGCCCTCCTTCAGAGGTGGGATATCATCATTTAATTTTCCCAAATTTCTGAAATGATTTAGGACTCTTGTATTTTGTACTGACAAGTCAATATTCATCTGAACTAGCCAATTTACCATTCTCCTCATGACATCGGTTATCCTCATGTAGGGATCATCAGACTCCTCTTCATTCCAAACTGGGGGAGCTATAGGTTGAATTTCTATCTTCTGATCAATGTAGAATTTACTCACTGTGTGTAAGTCATCTACAACCCCCTCTAGATTGACTACAATTTTGAAGTATACCACTTGTGATAAAGTCATTCTTGAAAAATCCATCAACTGGATGTCTTCTTCATCCCTACAATTCATCCAGTAGTCCTCAAAGTGAGGCTTGTGCTCAAAAGTGTTAGTAACATTGTTAAATACCCACCGAATGTCATAATTGGCTCTAGCCTCAAATGTCTCCATGGCCAAATTCTTCATTTATTCTCCAATTAGTCTGGCCTTTATAATGGAAGGGAATGAATAACTTCCAATTATGATAGGGAATTTGACATTTTTTTATGCCTCCCAACAATTAACTTGTGCACAGGCACCAGTTGCCTCACCAATTCACATAAACACAACTTGTCATTAACATACCTAGGCAATTTAAAAGGTTTTCCCTCAAAACCACTAACCCTGATATAAGTGAACTTCTTATACTAAATGAAGTAGCACCCATACTCCATAATCACTTACCTTACATGCTCGGACATTCTGTATTGTCCCCATTCTTGGTTTGAACAAGAAAATAATTAGTGCAAAGAAAGCATCATTTACCAATCTAACATTTCCACTCCAGTTGGTAAACTATAATTGATGGAAAATTTCATGTATTGGGCACTTTTTAAAATCAACGCATGGTGACAATGCTGGAAAATGTTCTGTGCATTTTAACATTATAAATCAAATATGTCATCATATAGAACTCCAACTTTGCAGTATCCCCTATCTCAATCCTTGCTACCAGAGTAATCATATGATCATGGATTGCATCTGAAATAAAGGTGGCCCAACAAATATTTCCTTTTCTCTTAATAATAATCCATTTAAATGTAGACATCCACTCTTTAAACTCATTTGTAGTTTCCAAACCTGCCATTTGACTCAAAATCACAATGATATCCTTAACCTCCTCAACCAATTGTGCCCTAACCAACCTTTTGGGGATTTTAGCTGATGCCTTCCTCTCTGTAAGGAGCCATTGTGTGTTTATCATTTTGGCATAATCCTTCTTCTTTGTTTCATAGTCCTGCAAGGATAGTTTGATGCCAATAGTAATTGGTTCAGTAATTATAGGTAATTTTAGTAATACTCTAATGGCTTCTGGTGTTAATGTCAGCACCACATCCCCGCTCCCATCTAACACTTCCCTCTTCTCAGAGTCATAATTCATGGCACAAAACCATACTAGTTATGGGAATTGAACAGAGGGTGGGATGGCACCCGCTGATGCGATGTGGCTATCACGAATTACCTTTAAAGATTCACTCAAATAAGAACTATTTAATATTTGATGAAAATCATTTAAGTTGGCACTCATCAAATCTATGTTTGTTACCTTGTCTAGGTCACTCGTGACCCCCGATGTAATAAAAGAAGAAAATGGCATAGTCTTCATTTCAAAAACCCTAATTTTACTTCAACTATTTTTCCAATGGAACAGACATGATACACAGGATTTTGAAGCCCTTACCAATTTTCCATGCAAGCACCCAAGCAATTTTGACTCAAAACAACAACTTTCACACTTCTCAGGTTCACAAATTGAGCTCCACAATAATTCCAATTGCACTTCACTGATAAAAATGACAAGAGACCATCAAAATAACAATAAAGGATGAATGTAGTCATATCCCTTAAGGCCCTTGGTTTGCATGTAGGATCATTAATGGTGGCAAAATTAAATGCATTGTATCACAACCATTAACTCTACTTTTTTACAACTTCAAATTTGAGCCATCCACGTGGAACAAATTTTAGCTAAAACAGGCCTGGGGGTATCTTTTGTATTTTGTGATGCTCAAAGAAATTGTGTATTTTTTGACATTTTGGCCCACCCATCCACTTTTGATGTAGGCTCAACACGTGGCTTTACCTAGGTGTTAGTAGGGTAGTGACTTACTTTTACAACTTTACTCCTTTTCAAAACAAATTCGAAATTTCCAAAGTTCCCTAGTGACCCGCTTCCCCGATTTTATAATAAATAATGACCACGTGTCCTTTTGCGGGTCCTAGGCATTCATTTTATATTTTCACGCCTTTTGCCATAATGTATCAAAACATAAAAAAGGCCCGCCTTCCCACAACCACTTGATTTACGACAAGTGTACACCTCTTGGGTCTAAAGTAAAATTTTTCTCATGCCGCTTCATAGTTGGAAATATCCAATTAGAATTCATCGGGCCCCGAGACTAATTTAGGAGTTTTACAAATATAACAAAAAATGACAAGTTCATCAAATAGACCCACCATGCCACATCCAATTAGAGATGACCACTTATCTTCAGATGTCAGGATAAAATTTACAAAGGAGACGCGATCGTGGAAAAAGTAAATGAAGGGAAAGCCCCATCATTCATGCCCAAACTACAAAAAGTTTCCCCACAGAAAGAAAACAATAAATAATACCCTGACTCAATGTGATCCATGACCATAGGAAAGGACTGACAATGACACCTCAATGAAGGAAATTTTTTTCATTCATCCATACAGGAAGGAAAAAATTACATCAAACTAGGCGGGCTGAAGATTTTAAATTAAAAGGGTGAGATTATAATTGAGCACCAACAAGATCTATACTTAGTTATGTCTCTTACTGAATTAGTTTGCAAACTCTATCATACTACTATACATTTCTTGGAGCCCCAAAATTTGAATGCTTGATTGATTAATGATAAAAAATAGTTAAAAATGGATTTTTAAGCCTCTTCCTCGATTTATAACCACCAAAATATAACTAAATGCTCGTTACATGTTGGTTACCTCACATTGAGGTCATAGGGAGGCTTTACAAGAGGGCTTACATGAAGCTTCTAGAACTTGTTACATCATTTTCACCCTAAGAGGACACACCATAACACAAATTGACTAAGAACAACCTATGAAATTCATGAAAAACACCTAGCAAGCCAAAATTAGCTTCAAGAAGATTTAAATTTTCAAATAGGTCAAATGGAGGGTAAAACTCCAAATTCAAAATTTTAACTTCCAAAGCCTAAAAGGATAAACTAATGACAACTATACCCTCTAATGACACTTATAAGACCTACACAACCCCACAATTCGACTAGATACAACTATAACATCCCTAGGAGTGATGCTCGTGCATCAAATCTCAATAGAACAACCTCTAAACTACCTTTCCCAACTCTCCAAAGGAAGAGATCAAACCAAAGAAAAAACACAAAATAAAAAAGTAAACTAAGTTACATCTTGTAGCTTCTTCCACAAGATTTGCAGGTTCTATCAAATAAGTACTTCCTTGAATGCTATTAATTCCTGGCAGGTGCCACGTAGTGGCTTATCAAAACTTGCCATAGCCATTACCACATTTCCCTCCATTTTTCATGGAGTTAATGATCGGTCAAAGACCAATTAATAAAAATTGAATATAAACTAAGTTTCATGCTATGGAATATGTCAAAAAATTAATTCAAAATACCCAAAACTTATCTATTAACCACTTTGCATGGCATTTATGTTCGGTTGAAGACCATCCAATAAACAAATCAAATTCCTTTTCATGCATGGTGTGGTCGATCGAATAATTAAATAAAACATTATTTATGCCAAAAGATATGGTCGAAGGCCACATCATTTAAAATAATTATTATATGCCATGGGTCTTAGACATCAAAAGTAACCAATACATTTACCGTTGCTAAATGATATGGTCAAAGATCATAGTCGTCAACTACTAATGTTTAATTGTGATCATTACATGGTCCATGACCATTTCCAGTCAATAAATGGAATAATAAGTTTAACACACATTAAAATAACTATATTAACCTAGGGTATTATACCTATTAAAAAATTCACATTTCCTTAATCATTTATAAAATCAATAACTGATATAACTTGATATCTATTGCCAATATAATGTACACACTAAATGATAAGTAACTTATAAAAATAATTCGTTTACCTTATCACAGACCTTAAACATTAACAACACCAAAATGAATTTTTTTTAATGCTATACAATCTATGAACGATGAAATAACACAAGAAGGTTAGTCCCATCATACAATTATAATTATTTACTGATAATGAAATAATACACATATAAGTATGTAACAAATTTAACAACATTAGCAAATAATTACCAACAAAAAGAAAGATAATGTAGAATCATTCAAACAAGTGCAGAAATGAAATAACTTACAAATGTTATGAAATCGTCACACACAGTTGGGTAAGATAAATTCATACAACCAAGTACAAAAATAATTTATAAATATCAAGTAATCCATGAATGCATGACGGTGAGCGTTGTTATGGTACCAATTTTTGTACCCATCTCTCTCTCTCTCTCTCTCTCTCCCTCTATTTGTTTCTTCCTATGAAGTGATCTTTTAACAGTATCCTCTTCTTTCCTTTCTTCGCTATGTTTTCACTTTTTTTTTTCTTGTCATTACCCATGATTCCTCTACTTCGATGATTTTCAACTGCACACAAAAATTGAGCTAGATCTGGATCTAAGAGTTAATTAAATAGAAAAATATAAATATGCAACTCTTATTATATAGAAATTAGGTTATTTTTAATTACATGCTTTTCTAACTTTAAAACTACTTTTCTAATTATAAAACAATTTAAAACTAATATACAACTATTTAATTTTGTAATGTCTTTTTAATAAAATTAACTATATTTTAAAGTTAACTTAAGTATATATAAATAATAAAATATTTCTTTTTATTTTTAATTTTTCAAAATAAACTTGAAAAAGTATATTTTCAAATTAAAACCATTGAAATTGAACCTAAAAATAAAATAAAAAACAATAATATTCGAAAAAAAATTGCTTTAAAACTATAGTTATTAAAAATTAATTTTTAAAATGAAATTTAAACTACCAAACAAACTTTAAAAATAAATTTGTACTTGATGGCACTTGGGTGGAGGATTTTGGGGGTTTGGGGTGTTCATGTGAAGGTTTGTTTGGGTGACGGGTGTTCGTGCAAAGTGGGTTTGCGAGAAACCCCTTCATGCAAACACCCTTATGTGGAGTCTATGTGGCACCTACGTGACGCATTATGGCCCTTAATCCATTTGGAGGATAATTATTGGCCAAAATCTGCCACATAGGTGTCATGTATTTAGGGTAAATGAATTAGATAAATTATAAAATTTTACACCAAAATATAATCTTTTATTACCTTTCTAAAAATATAATTTTCATTTTTTAAAAATTTGTTTTACTATATTTTTATTTTTATTTTCCGAACATATGGTATTTTACAAAAATCACTAGTACAGTTTCAATGCAATTTGAAAAATACTAAAATATACCAATTTTTTTTGAAAAAAAATTACTATTTGTTGAAGTCTTCTTTGTAGCTATGAATTTTTTTTTGAATTTGATATAAATCTGAAAATATATTGACATAAACATATGTACGTCCTTAATCTAAAAATATCTTCAATAAAAATTTAATAAAAAAAAAATTATTAAAAAAATAAATATGAAAAATTTGTCAGGAACTCAATATTTGAATCTAGAACATATATCTAAAATTTCATGGTGAAAAAATAAGTTTTCAATTAAAAACACCACACTAGACAGTTGTTTCTCTATTATAAAATAAGAATCAACGTATGAATAAAATTAAGAAAAAGACAATATTTTTTTCTAAAAAAACATAAAAAAATTTACATGTATTCTACACTCTAAATAAAACATTTAGTTCGTTCATGGAATTTCATGAATTTGTACGATTTTGTGGCTATTACCTTTGTAATTTCAATGAAACTAAAAATTCATGTTTATAAAGGTACAACAAATGCAAAAAAGTGGGACATGCTATGTGCTTCCACCCAACGAGGTTGGGCATGCAACTATGTGTGTCATACCTCGTTAATCCTATCTTAGACTAATAGATATTTTCTGGATGTAGGTGAATTTGTGTGTGTGATTATCATTTTGGACTTGATTTGATGACTGTATAAACAACATGTTTGTTGTTTGATCATGCTAGTTTCATTATCTATGAGTTTGTAGTGATGTATTGATTTGTTGTGTAAGGTTGCTTCTTGGTTGATCTAATACTTATGTACTAATTTACATTTATGCAACTGTGTGTAGTTAATAAACCTTATGATCCTTGTATATTAGATTAAATTGTGTGACAACCCTTGTTGGCGAGCAGAGGTATAATCTACGGGCTTATATTTATAATGTTATTTTGGAAGCATTTATAAGGCATTTATGTTAATTTCGATTGGTTCATAATGATTATAAAAACCTATCATTCTGACATAGAAAAATATACATATGTATATATGTATGTACGGGAGTACACACACACACACACACACACATACATACATACATATATATATATATATATATATATACACATACATACATACATACATATATATATATACACACACACATATACACACACACACACACACACACACACACACACACACATATATACATATATACATACACACACACACACACACACATACATACATATATACATATATATGGATATATATACACACATATATGTATTTAGATATATGCATATATATTATTGTTAATAATATTGCATTTTTATTATGTTTGAATTACTTAGCAAAGACATTAAATGGTCGAGCCATATTCGAATGAAAATGTAAATTTTTAATTGATATTGGGTTGGGGTCAGCCAATTCAAATAAGCCCCTCTTGAGCATGAACCGAGCTATGTGTTTGTTAACTACCACCCAAGTTAATGTTTGATTTAATTGGAAAAGGCACATCGGTTGTTGTGCTGGAAATTTGTGTAAGGGTTTTGTTGGTAGTTTGATCCCCAACCCTTGGATGGAATTAACTGCCCAAACAGAGGGCTGTGATTATAAGGTAGTTTAGGGGATACGCCAAAGTTGGCAGACGATGGTTTATAAGGGAAGTTGTAAAGAATGTGTACCATTTCAATTAATGGAAAATTTATGAGGCTCTAGCCTCGGGAGAAGCGGGAAGCTTATCAAGGAAGCCACCGCCAAGCTCAGTGGTTATTTGGTCTTTCATTTTGTTGTTGTTTTTTAATTGTCATGTGAGCTCCTTATGCAAGTTATCATGGCTATTTTTGGGCATATTTTTGGGACTTTACATTTAAAATATTAACTCTAGTTTGTTGAGGAGAGTATATAGTCGATGTTATGGATTTTATCGAGCTCTTGTGTTGATTTGAAGTTACTTTCCTATTGGGTTTTGTGCAATATATTTGGAGGATCTCTGAAGAAAGAAGGAAACAAATTCAATATTATTCAGGCATATTACAAGTATGAAAACATTTCTTTCTCATCGTTATCATTTACAACATTAAGATATTTGAATTTAAATGAAGGAAATCGGGTTTCTCTTTTGTGTTATCGTTTTCTCCTTTATGGGTATGGTTAATTATTATTTTGAGAGCCATGGTTGATTTCATACTGTATTTTTTGGCTTGGTTTGTGTATGTATGAGTTTTGAATGCATTTTTTTTAGATTTTATCACATTCAATTTATATATAGGTTGTTTCTTAAAACCACGTTATTGTTGAGGAAATGATTCTAGGTATCACCAAGACTACGACCAGGTGCATGCATGTTACTGTGGGCATTTATAAATACTTGTGTTTTTTTTAATTATTGTTCATTCGATCATGTTAGGTAGGGTTGTGTTAAAATCTTAGTGTAGGTTGTATGCAATGAATGTAAGGATTTTACTTTCGAGTTCAAGCTCAAAAACCTGTAGCCTAACATTTTATGGTTTTTGTTCATCGTTTTGAGCAATATTTACATGGTTGGTGATATAATTGTTTGTATTTCATTTACTTATGTTGTTTGGGTGTTATCGTGCCTATATACAGGCTGTTAAAATCGACTATGTGGATTTACTTTTGAGCTCTAGATCGTATATATGTACCTTATCATTTTTATGGCATTGTTAATTTGTTATGGGTTGCACATTGGAATATGGGTTATCAATGTTTTCATTATAGCTAAAATGTGATTTAGTCACCTATTGTTATTGGGTATGTGCCTAATATTATATATTGTGGACTCAATTGTTGGTTAGGTCATTGGGAGTTGGGGTCTGTTTGACCATTCCATAGTTCGTATCATTTGATCATTATGCCATTCCATGGTTGATGCAAACCATATATTATTCACTATTCACCGTATGGTGAAGGGTTGAGATCTAAATTTCTAATGAGTGTTCAAACATTCTATATGTTCTATTATATAAAATTTCAAACCACTCAGTTGTTGATGTAGCCTATGCATTGAATATAGTTCACTATATATTAAATGTTTATGATCTTTGTGTACAATGGTTTGATCGAACCCGTGACTGTGATGGCTATGGTGTATAGAGAAGTTATGGAATTAGTCCATATGAGTAAACTAATAGCTTATCCTTAGTCTGGGCCGTGTCCATTCCTTTGCAAGATGTAATGTTATTTAGTTGTTGGTTTGGTTTGCACACTTAATTGTAATTTGGATAGATTACGGTTTATCCAGATAAGTTAAGGTAAACGATGAAAGTTAAGTACACCTGTTAATAATTTATTATTATTTTAAAAATTCCTAAAATATTATTTCTTTGGGAAGAAATAAAAGTATTATTATAGGTTATTTTTATTATTTTGATTAAGAATATGGATGATGATAATAAGTTATTAATTTTGAATAATTTAACTATTTTCTTATCGAAATAGACTCTTAATAATATTATTATTAAGACACGACTTGAGTATTATTATACTCTTTCCTTTACAATCATATATATGATCTCAGAATGTTGATTGTGTGGTTTGTATGTTTGTCTCTTTACTCATATTATTAATATACGATGATGACTTTAAAAATTATGGATATTTTAGTTTATAGTTAATACTTGTTTAATTTTTTTTTATATAACCTTGTTCGAGTATAAAAGACATAGTGGATGTTTTGTAAATAGTTATAGATAATTGTTATCTCTTGCTAATCTGAATTATTCTCTTATTTATTTGATTTGGAAAATTGACTGTTTCTTTATGGATTACAAAAGAAAGGAAAAGGAGAAATGATAAGTTGTTATCTTATATGATTTTCAAATTATATTTTTAGTTGAATTATGATTCGTTGAAATATTTTTAGTGCTATAAATTGTAAAGATATGATGGTAGACTGTTTCTTTCTAGTTCTTTTGAACTAACAGTTGCCTAACATTTTTATAGATGACAAAGTTTAGATCTTATCTGATGGATGATTTTTTCTGGCTGTGATGAATTCTTATTGTTATGATTAAAAGATGTATTATTTACTTGACTATTATAAAATCAAGCTTGTGCTTTGGTGATTCAATTATTTAAAGGAATTATGGTCTCTGAGCTTTTGTATCATTTATGAAAAGTAAAATAAAGTTGTATTCAATTTTTGAATGTTATTGGAATATTGGTCATGGCTGTTTATAACATTTATTCAGATTCATGAATCTATTAGAATGTGATTGTAATTGAATTAATCAATCTTATTTCATGATAATAACTATTTTAATGTTGAATAATGAACTATGAGTGAATGTTGGCATAACAGCTGAATAACATGATGAGATCCCTCTCCACCATAAGTTTGAGCTTTTTGTGTGACGGAAAATTGTTTGGTATCAGAGCTACACAACTTGTTGTCACACCAAAAACTGAAATTGATGGTGGAGAGGGATCTCATCGTGTTAAATAGCTGCTATGCCAATACCCTCCCGCACAATGGAACCAGGTATACACCCAATCAGGCCCAATAACATTAGGAGGAAGTGACATCAGAAATTTCCCAAGAGGTCACCCATCCCAAAACTACTTTGGGGGCGACACACTTAATTAGTTGGTATCAGAGCTACATGACTTGCCGCCACACCAAAATCTCAAATTGATGGTGGAGAGGGATCTCATCATGTTAATAAGTTTCTACGCCAATACCCTCCTGCATGATGGAGCCAGGTATACACCCAATCAGGGCTAACAACATTAGGAGGCAATGACACCAGGAATTTCCCAGGAGGTCATCCATCCCAGAACTACACAACTTGCCATCACAACAAAAGCTCAAACTGATGGTGGAGAGGGATCTCATTGTGTTAAACAGCTACTACGCCAACAGTGAATAATATCCTTAGTGTATTATATTTAAATTTAATAAAATGAACTAAAGATATAGTAAGGGTATAAGATACAATCTATTATAATAATGAATATGGTTTATTAATTAAAATAGTATTATGTTTGGAATATTGTAAGATGATAAATGATTAACAATTCATTTATTATTTAACCATAAGTATGTAAAATTAATGTATATAAATTATTGTCTTACATGTAATGATGAATTTGATAGTTATGTTCTTAAGAAGTTATAACGACAATGTCGTAATTTAAATAAGTTAGTGAATATGTAAATAATGTAGATTGCTGCTCTAATCATCTAAAAATTCTTAATAAACATACATAAAAGAACTCATTGAATTTGATTACGAATAATTATCAAAATTAATTTTAGACCTTAGGATAAAATAATAAATGCGATGAATATCATTTCGTTATGAAAATATAAATATGTCGTAAAACTACTTCTATGAGCTAAATAGTTACAAAAACACCTAATACATGGCACTTGGTAGGACAAATTCAAATGAATGATGTAGTGTGGTGTTCTTTGAATGATGCAATTCATTCAATGAATACCGCCATACAAAAATTATTCCTTATTTTTACCTCACACTTCATTCATTTTGCTTGCCATAATCAATAAGCACTGAGTTGTGCTATAATGTGAAGGTTTCCTATCTAGTTCGGTCTAGTTCCTATGTACTAACTTATGTTGGCTATGAGGAAGAAATTGATCATGTGATGATGCAATTCGTTATGTGAGATATTTCTCTCCCATATGTAACCTAAGTTAGCACAATTGTGCTTCATCCTACTGGATGAACAAGTTTTGTATCATGTGTGTAACTTAAATTAGATTAACTTAAACAAATGATTCAATTATGATAATAGACTAAGTGACATGGTGATGGGACATGTTTCAAAGATAATGTGTAGTCTAGAAATAGAGCATGTAATGCATGACTCATAAACTTTAGCCGAAGTAGTGTATGTCAATACACTGTCAGGTTCACCTAGTTCTAACTAAAGTGTGAAATATCGGATGAGATTCGAATTGAACTAAACCCCAGGTAGAGAATTTGAACAAAAAATTATATAATCAAAGCCGAGAAGGGAAATAATAAGTATACTTTGTACATTGACTCAAAAGAGTAATTTACTGGTGGATTGAGTAGGATATAGTTGACCCATAAATTATGAACATGCTATATTGATTTGTTATCTGAAGAGTTGTAATTATAAGTTAAGCTTGATTTAAATGTTATTTTATATATTTAAATCATTGAAGGAATATGTTAATTTGGGAAACAAAAGGAAATCCCGTAATTATGATTTTTAGAAAGTGGTTGTTACATTTTGGTATCAGAGATGAAGGTTGCAGCTCTTGGACCTATTGAGTCCTTATGCTAACAAAAACTTAAATTATTTTCTAATAGAAAACATGGTTAGAACAAGGATACATTGCAAATAACCAACCTGTGAATGGTGAGGTTGTCACAATGTAGAAGCTGGATGAGACTCTTGCTTCTCTTCAGGACATGAGAAATAGGGTGATTGTTTTGGAACATAAAATCCTAGGAAACATTAGTGATCATGAAAGCGATGGTGAAGAAGCATCACATGATCATTTGAATTCTAAAAAATCAATGATGTTATAGATTTGAATGCAAGAAAATAACAACATTGCTAATGAAAATGCTAATACCAAATCTAGAATGTTAACTGAAATTTAACCCACTTGATAACAAGAGGGCATGTTTGGCAGCTGAACTTGTCAAATGATATCAAGAGGATCAGCCCACAAATTTCGATGGTACCACCTTGGGTGATGGAGCTAAGAATTGGCTCAACGAAATGGAGAAGTACTTTGCAATAAGGAACTTCTTAGAAGAAACTAAGGTAGTTTGGGGAGCCTATCAACTCTCCAATGAAGCATCCTCATGGTGGGACAACCGGAAGGTCAAACTGGTAGTGGATGAAGGAAGTTTGACTTAGGATCAGTTTAAGTCATACTTCAGACAATGTTGGTTACCCTAGCTCTATTATGATCAGAAGATGTCTAAATTTTAGACATTAACACAAGGTAAAATGACGGTGAAAGAGTATTAGGAGAAGTTTGCAAATCTTCTCAAATACATACCTTAGTATCAAATGGATGAAAATTTATAGATTAGGAAGTTTATCATGGGGTTAAACCTAGTAATAGAAAGTGAAGTTGATGTACATGGGCCATCAACTATGGAAGCTATCTTTGAGAAGGAAATTAGACTAGAATAGAAATTGTAGGCTATTTCTGTACACAAAAAGGAAAAGAAAAAGAAGGTTGTTAGTGCACCATCACCTTTAGCACCTAAAAAGTTTTATTGGAAAAAGTTTAACAACAAAAATAGAAAGAAAAATACACTAGGTAAGACTGTTGTAAATAAAAGAAGGAATGGGATGAAAAATATAGCCAGTCATGAGAACAAAGCTAAAAAGAAAGGACCATTTGGGGGCTTCATTATCTATGGTCTAGGTAAATATGTTAATAACTATCCTCAAAGAAAGAAAGATGGAAACCAAAAGCATCATATTCATGGTGCAATGATAGATAAGCAAGTTAAAAAGCAAGCTACACCATTTGAAGTTATAGGTAAGTTGTATGGATTACTTGTAACCATTTTATTTAATACTGGTGCCACTGAATGTTTTATTTCAAAAAATTTTACATCTAAACTTAAAATAAAAGCTTATTTTATGAAAGAATCATGGATTGTTTAGTATGGGAACAACATTGTCCACATAGTTAAACAATTCCTATTTGTCGCAACTCTCGAGTTACCAAGCTTTACCACTAAGTTGACATATATTTAGCCCCTCTAGGCTCATATGACATAGTCATAGGTATAAATTTGTTAGCTCAACATAAGGCAATAATAGACTACCTAGAAAAATGAATTAAGTGCCTTAATGACCTGTTAAAAACAATAAAAATTCAGAGAGTAAAAAGGGGTTTTTTAGTTTGAAAAATCACCACAATGCAACTTAAGAAAGTTAATAACAAAGGTTGTGTGTTAAATGTTATAAAAATTATAGATTTGGGTGAAGAGGGTAAGGATTTTGAGGAATAAAACCTACTGTTATGTGAGTACAAAGATGTCCTTCCCGATTAACTACCTGATCTTCCCCCTAAAATATAATTTGATTTCACTATAGACATTAAATTGGGAACCAAACCCATTTCCAAGGTTCCATAAAGAATGAAAATAACAGAAATTGTTGAGCTGAAATCACAACTTCATGAAATTTTGTTAAAGGATTTATCAGACCAAGTGTATCTCCTTAGGGTGCATCGGTCATCTTCGTAAAGAAGAAGGATGGAAAACTTAGGATTTTTATTGATTATATAATTCTTAATAAATCCACAATCAAAATAGGTATCATCTCCCTATAATTGATGATATTTTTGATCAAATGTGTGGAACATCAGTTTATTCTAAGATTGATCTTCGATCAGGATACCATCATTTGAGAATAAAAGAGGAAGATATTAAGATTACTTTTAGAAAAAGGTATGGACACTATGAATTCACTGTGTTACCCTTCGGGCTTACTAATGCTCTAGCAACTTTTATAAAGCTGATGAATAATATCTTTGAAGCATACTTGGAAAAGTTTGTTCTAATATTCTTGGATGATATTGTCATTTATTCAAAAAGTATTGAAGAGCATAATGAAAATCTTAGAATTTTCTTATATGTGTTAAGAAAGAGAAAAATGTATGGTAAACTTTCTAAGTGTTCATTTTATCAAAATGAAGTGCAATACCTAGGACATATTATTAAAAGGATGTAATTTTTGTAAATCCATCAAAAATTACAGTGATAACAGAATGGCCAGCACCTAAAAAATGTACATTAAATGAGAAGCTTCATGGGATTGGCTAGAAATTATAGGAAATTTGTAAAATATTTCTCAAGAGTTGTAGCTCCAATTACCGTGATGCAAAAGAAAGACAAGAAATTTGTATGGTCTGAATATTGTGAAAAGGTTTTCAATTTTATAAAAGAAAAAATTAACTACATCACATGTATTAAAGGTTCAGGATCCAAATGGGAACTTTACAGTAGTAACACATGCCTCCAATGAAGGATTAGGTGGTATTTGGCTACAAAATGATCATGTAATCACTTATGAGAGCAGAAAGCTCAAGTTACATTAACTAAATTATGCTCCCCATGACTTAGAGATTTCTTCCATTGTGCATGCATTGCAAGTAGTAAGACATTACCTTTGGGAAATCCATTTGAACTTAAAATAGATCACCTTGGGCTGAAATACATCTTCACACAACCAAACTTAAATACAAGGTAGTGAAGATGGTTAGAGTTTTAATCATAATATGACATTGATATCGGCTATATAAAGGGTAAGGAAAATAGAGTGGCAGATGCATTAAGTATTAGGAATCATATTTCTGCCCTTGTCACTTTGAGAACACAATTCAAGGATGATGTGAAGAAATCAATGATGGTTGATTCTTATTATCAGCAAGTGAAAGTAGCACTTACTAGAAATCCTAATGATAAGAGATACAAAGGATCTGGATTTGACAATGAAGGAGTCCTTAGATTTGAAAATCAAGTTTACATACCTTCAGAGAATGAACTAAGGATAAAAGTGATAAAGGAATTTATTGATGCTCCTTATTCTAGACACCCTAAACTGACTAAGAAGTTTGTTGATTTAAAACAACAATATTTTTGGAAAGGGATAAATAATGATATAGTGAACTATGTATCACATTCCTTAGAATGTCAGCGAGTTAAGGCTAAACATTTGCATCCAACAAGTTTGTTGTACCCTCATATCATTCCACACTATAATTGGCAGGTAATCAATATGGATTTTATGCAAGGCCTACCTATGTCAAGGAAAAAACATGACGTTATTCTGGTTAAAGTTTAAAAGTTAACAAAATTGGATCATTTTATACTAGGTAATCTAAAGGATGATTCACTTGTTCTTGTCAAATAGTTCATGCATGAGAATTTCATATTGAATGGTGTACCTAAACTAATAATTTTAGATAGAGATGCTAGGATGACTTCTCATTTTTGTAAAACATTGAATACCACTTTAGGGACAAAGTTGAATTTAAATTCTGCGTATTATCCAGAAATAGATGGACATACTGAAAAGGTAAATCAAGTGTTAGAAGACTTTCCCAGAATGTATTGTATGGATCAATAGTACAAATGGGAATAATACCTTCCACTAGTTGTGTTTTCCTACAATAACACTTATCACTCCTCTTTGAAAATGGTTCCTTTTGAGGCCTTGTATGGATGTAAGTGTAGAAAACTTGTAAGTTGGGACAACATAGAAGATAGAGAAGTTATAGGACCTGAAATGTTGACTAAAATGGAACAACAAGTTAAACTCATTAGAGAATGATTAAAAGAGGTTGCTGATAGATAGAAAAGCTACGCTGATTTAAAGAGAGTTGATAGAAAATTTGAACAATGAGATAAATTTTTCTTAATGGTTAAGCCTAAGAAAATTTTAATTTCATTTGGAAAGGAAGCCAAACTGTCACCTCGCTATGTTGGACCCTTTCAAATTATTGAAGTAATTAGCCCTGTAGCATACTGTGTAGTGTTGTCTCATGCACTGTCCAAGTTACATGATGTTTTTCATATGTCTTTGCTTAAAAATTATGTATTAGATTTATCACATGTGCTTAATTGGAACTTATTATAGGTTTTGGATCCATGTCTCATCGTAGTTAAACCCATAAGATTACTGGAAACTCATAAGATGCACTTGCGAAATAGATAAATACATTAGTGTAAGGTCCAGTGGGACCAATTTTTTGAAGAAAGTGCTACTTAGGACAATTTGGAAGAAATAAAAACTTTGTTTCTACATTTATTTGAGTGATAAATCCGAGGATTTGATATCTAATACTATATTTATGATATTTTTATTGATTAAATAACTCAAAAACTCATGAAATTTTGTTGTTTTAAGAAAGAACTTGGTAACATAAGGCTGTTACAACTTGATAAAATTAATATTACCATTGTGAAAGTGAATTAATTATAAGCTTCATTTATGATATTCTGGGTTTATGATATATTTTTATGAATAGTTTTTTATGTCTATTCTAAATTCTTAGCATGATAGAAATTAATTATCGTAGATGATGATACTTAAGGGAAGAGGTATATCATACCCCATTAATCCTATCTTGGATGAATACATATTTTGTCGGTTGTAGGTGAATTTTCGTATGTGACTATCATGTTGGACTTGATTTGATGACTGTATAAATAATATGTTTTTTATTTGATCATGTTAGTTTCATTATCTATGAGTTTGTTGTGATGGCTTGATTTGCTATGTAAGGTTGATTCTTGGTTGATCTAATACTTATGTACTAATTTACCTTTTTCCAAGTGTGTGTGGTTAATAAATCTTATGATCCTTATATATTCGATTAGATTTTGTGATGACCCTTGTTGGCAAAAAGAGGTATAATCGTTAGGATTATATTTAAAATGTTATTTTAGAAGCCTTTATATGGCATTTATGCTAATGTCGACTAGTTCCTAACAATTATAAAAGGCTCTCATTATGATAGAGAAAAATATACATATGTATTTAAATATATGTATAGGAGTACACACACACACACATATACATAAATATATGTATTTGGATAAATGTATGTATATATATATATATATATATATATATATATATATATATATAATAATATTGCCTTTTGCTTATGTTTTAATTACTTAACAAAGACCTTAAATGGTCGAGCCATATTCAAATGGTAATGAAAAGTTTTAATTGATATTGGGTTGGGGTTGGCTAGCTCAACTGAGCCCCACCCGAGCTCGAACTGAGATGTGTGTTTGTTAACTATCACTTGAGTTAATGTTTTATTTATTTGGAAAAGGCACATTAGTTGTTGTGCTAACAAGTTGTGTTAGGGTTTTGTTGGTAGTTTGATCCCTAATCATTGGATGGAATTAACTACACAAATGGAGGGATATGATTGTAAGGTATTTTTGTGGATATGAAAAAGTTGGTAGATGGTGGTTTAACAGGGAAGATGGAAAGAATTTTACCATTACATTTAATGGAAAATTTATGAGGCTCAATCCTCAGGAGAAGTGGGAAGCTTCTCGAGGAAGTCACTGCCGAGCTAAGTGGTTATTTGGTATTTTATTTTTTTGTTGCTTTTTATTTTCTTTCCATGCGAGCTCTATATGCAAGTTATCATGGCTGTTTTTGGGAATACTGTTGGGACTTTCCATATAAAATATTAACTCCAGTTTGTTGAGGAGAGTATATTTTCGATGTTATGGATTTTATCGATCTCTTGTGCCAATTTGAAGTTGCTTTCCTGTCAGGTTTTGTGCGAAAGATTTGGAGGATATCTAAAGAAAGAAGGAAATAGATTCAATATTATTAAAGCATATTATAGGCATGAAATTATTTCTTTCTCATATTTTTCTTTTATAGCATTAAGATATTTGAATGAAAACGAAGGAAATTAGGTTTTTCTTCTGTGTTATCATATTCACATTTATGGGTATGGTTAAATGTTGTTTTTAAAGCCATGGTTGATTTCATACTAGATTAGTTGGCTCTGTTTGTGTATGTATGAGTTTTGAATGCAAAAATGTTTTTAGATTTTATCATAGTTGAGTTATATATGGGTTGTTTCTTAAAACCACGTTATTATTGAGGAAATGATTCTGGGTATCACCCAGACTACGAACGGGTGCATGCATGTTATTGTGGGCATTTATAAATACTTTTGTTTTTTAATGGATGTTCATTCAACCATATTGGTTGGGGCTGTGTTCAAATCTTGGTGTAGGTTGTATGCAATGACTATGAGGCTTTTAATTTTGAGCTCAAGATCGATAACATGTAGCCTATCATTTTGCGGTTTTTGTTCATTGTTTCGAGAAATATTTTCAAGGTTGGTGATTTTCTTGTTCATATTTCATTTACTTGTGTTGTTTGTGTGTTATCGTGCCTATGCATAAGTTGTTTAAATCAACTCTATGGATTTACTTTTGAGCTCTAGTGCGTATACCTTTTGTTTATCAATTTAATGGTACTATTAATCGATTATGGGTTGTATAGTGGAATATGGGTTATCAATGTTTAAATTATAACTAAAATGTGACTTAATCACCTATTGTTATTGGGTTTGTTCCTAATATTATATATTTTGGAATCAGTTGTTGCTCATTTTTTTGGGAATTGGGTTCTGTTCGACCATTCCATAGTTTGTATCATTTTTTCATTATGTCATTCATTGGTCGATGAAAACTGTGTACTGTTTACTATTCACCGTATGGTGAAGGGTTGAGATCTAAATTTATAATGAGGGTTTGACCATTCTATATGTTCTATTATATAATATTTCAGCCCACTTAGTGGTCAATGCATCCAATGATTGGAATATAGTTCACTGTATATTAAATGTTTATGATATTTGTGTATAATGGTTTGTTTGAACCCATGACTGTGATGGCTATGGTGTATAGAGAAGTTATGGACTTATTCCATATGAGTAAACCCGTAGCCTATCCTTAGGCTAGGTTGTGTCCATTCCTTTACAAGTTGTAATGTTATTTAGTTATTGGTTTGGTTTGCATACTTAATGGTATTTTGGATAGATTAAGGTTTATTCTGATAAGTTAAGGTAAACGATGAAAGTTAAGTACAATTGTTAATAATTTATTATTATTTTAACATCGCCTAAAATCTTATTTCTTTGTGAAGAAATAAAAGTATTATAGGTTATTATTATTTCAATTAAGAATATGGATGATGATAATAAGTTATTAATTTTGAATAATTCAATTATTATCTTATCGAAATAGACTCTTAACATTATTATTATTAAGACACGACTTGATTATTATTATACGTTTCTTTTAGAAGTAGATATATGATCTCAGAATGTGGATTGTGTGATTTACATGTTTGTCTCTTTACTCGTATGGATGTTTTAGTTTATAGTTAATACTTGTTTAATGCTTTTATATAACCTTGTTCGGGTATAAATGACATAGTGGATGTTTTGTAAATAGTTATAAATAATTGTTATCTCTTAGTAATTTGAATTATTCTCTTATTGATTTGAGTTGGAAAATCGATTGTTTCTTTATGGATTATGAAAGAAAGGAATAAGAGAAATGATAATTTTATCATCTTATATGATTTTTAGATTGTGTTTATCTGAATTATGATTCATTGAAATATTTTAGTGTTATAAATTGTAAAGATAAGATGGTAGAATTTTTCATGTCAGTTATTTCAAACTGACGGTTGCCTAGCATTTTTACTGATGAAGATGTTTAGATCTTATCTACTGGATGATTTGTTATAGCTATGTTGAATTATTAATGTTATGATTAAAATATGTATTCTTTACTTGAATATTGTAAAATTAAGCTCACGCTTCACTGATTTAATTATTTAAAGGATTTATGGCCTATGAAATTCTATATCATTAATGGAAATGAAAATAAAAGTTGTATTTAAGTTTTGAATATTATTATAATATTGGTCATGGATTTTTTTATTATAGGTGAAACAAGGTTGAGGGGGACCTACCCCTTACAAGTCAAAGCTCCAAAAAGAGGAGATAATAAATTACATAACATTCAGAAAGATACATAAATATTGACTATTACATCCGAGCTCCTCCATGAGCATATAGTCCAGTTTAACACACAACAAAATAGAGTAATAAAAATATAGATAAGACCACAAATTGACTAACAAAAAAGTTGAAAAAAATAATAATATAATAACATCCACCCTGACAAACATAATTTTTTTCCTTTTCAAGACCATCTAACACTTTCACCCACTCCTTTGACAGAGACTCAATATTGACACCCAAGGAGGCCAGGTCACATCCAACAGCATCCCATTTTCTTTTCTTTGAATTTCCATGCTCATCCACGAGCCTATAAGCATTGGCCAACTAACCAAGGGTTTGGAGATGTTGCAGAGTGGATTTCATAGTAACAACACTCCATTCCATATAGCTATGTAAAATAGCTTTGATGTGATCCACCTCATTTGAGAGGTTGCTGCAGTTGGCTTTCATAATTTCAAGATTGTCCCCATTACTGATTTTTACCACATCTTCAACCTGCATTTTCTTTTTGTGTCAGTAATTAAAGAGGAACTGAATAGAACTCTTTGTAAGCCTCATGTTTCTCTTTAGTTCTTCAATATCCATCGCCATCTTGGTAAGATGATTATCCCCTTTCTCAGGACCCACTTGACCCAAAGCTTTAATCTGCTGCTCCAATTGGGCATTCATAGAAACTCGATTCTCCTGTATGCTTGATTCACCTTTGGTTTTGACAGATCAACTAGTAACATGCTTCAAATTTAGCTCTTTAATATTCTAAGTGACATCAATTTCCATGACATACTTATCATCCCTTAAAGAATCTCCTTCCTGAGACTCTGAATCTTTGCTAGAATCCTCCTCCTCCTCCTCTTTTGAGTCTTATTCCTTGGCATAACCCTCAAGGGATTTCGTGAGGGTTCCCATTTTATCAATATCAAGATTATTTTTTTATTTTAACTAGGGAAAGAATAAAACATTGGTGAAGGGGGAAAACAACTCTATTGTTTTTAAACTGGGCAATGGAAGCACTTAGAGAGTGAAATAGGAAATACAAGAAACTGAAACTATGGCCATGTCAGAAATAATTAAGCATAGGAAAATGGTAGGCATAGATACACTTATGACTTCTAGGGTAAGAAATTGAATAAGGGTTAAAGCCACATCATCAAAAGGCCTGGGTAAAGTAGAGCGAAGAAAACCAATAAAATGAGTGGTAAGTTTTTCATTACCTTACAAGAACAACTTCAACTCATCCGTGGCTTCCTTTTTAGGCTTATAAACCTGCCTACCAGTAGTAGTTACAGCCATCACTTTAGTGACAGAATCCACAATAGTCTTGATATGCACACATTTTAGGTCCAAAATTGCCCCTGTTTTGGTTGTCTTCCAAGCTCTGACAAAGTCCTTACATATATTTGCATAATGACCTTCAAATATTTTTAGAAAAGATGAGAAACCATTTCTCTTGAACACTTCCAAGGATTCAAGCTTAAACCCATCCAGGTCAAAATTTTCAGTTCCCACAAGATCACACCCATTTGAAAATACAAGCACCAGTTCAGAGAAAATCCTAACTTTAGATTACTCAGAATGATAAGGACAATCCCAACAACGTCGATGTTACAAGCACAGACAGAAATAATGGCCCTAAGGTGACATAAGCATATCCAATCCCAAAGCTTCATATCATCCCACCATAAATTCACATGATTCATACGACTCTTATACATTATTTCCTTAACATACCATGACCTATCATATTACCCAATGGTGATGTGTCCATGTTGATCTTTTTAGAGATGTACTCACAGCTTAGTATCTAAATATTCTTCATCATTGATTAATGTCATCTCATGACAATTAACCCCCTTGTTAGAAAAATAATCAGTAACAACATTTTCCTCTCTATAGATATGTTTAAAAGTAATAGTTTCAAACAAGTTAGACATTTCCTTTATACTAGTTATAGGGTTTTGGATAGATGTATAAGTAGTACCTTTACCACTAATACTGTTAATAATGTTCAATGAGTCTCCTTCCACTTCCAATATAATAAATATGTGATGAAAGGCTATAAAGACCCCCCAATAACTAGTAGTTACTTCAACAACATGATTCATTTGAATTCCAAGATTACAATGATACCCAAGAATGAATCTTCCTTCAAAATCACGGAAGACCCCTCCACAACTAGCTTTGCTGGGGTTTTCTTTGGAGGCCCCATCAAAATTCAGATTTATGCATTCCTTGCTAGGTTTCGCCTAACCTTGAAGTGTAGGATTATGTGTAGGAAGGTCAGTTTGAGTAGGACTTAAACCCCAATTCTTAGATAATTTACTCTCATTTTAAAGAATAGTTTTCTTATGTGGGGCTATGTTTGAGAAGTTTTCATTAATAGTGTTAAAAAAGTGAGTTCCAACTTTATTTTCCAATTCCTTCTTCCCTTTAAAAATCCACCTATTTCTCTCTTTCCAAATTTCCCAAGCCAGGTGCATAATAGAAAGGGTCCATAGATGTTTGAGTCCTTGACTCCTAAAAGGGATAAACCATTAGGACCACAGTTATTTAATGGAGCATGGGAAAACCCACTTGATTTCAAATAGGTTAAGAAGGGTGTTTCTAACTGATACCAGAAAAGGGTAGTGGAGGCATAGATGTAAAGAGTCTTCAATATATTTTTCACACAGAACACACCTATTCACCATATGAAAATTTCTCTTATTAATATTGCTAAAAATAAAGATTTTATCATGGAGAACCAACCAGTAGAACATATTGATTAGTAATTTCTTTGACTCACACACTTTCCCATTTGAAGCTGTCAGGATCAACTTCATCTAAGAAAAAGGCATTAGAGGCACTTCGAACCGAGAAGATTCCATTATCCTCTCTAGACCAATATAATCTATCATTTTATAAAATCTCTTTATTAACAATAACACCTCTTAATTTGTTGTTAATAGAAATGATATCATTGCTATTATGTCCATCTAATTCAATTATTTTCCATTGACCCAGAGGTTCCTTAAAATTGAAGTAATCTTTGACCTTAGTCCCATATTTAACCACAACATCCTTAGAGATGTTAGGATAGGTTATCTTAAGAGGTTTGTCACCTAACCATTTGTCTTCCTAGAAATTAACCACTCTCCCATTTCCAATCATCCATTTGCTTCCCTTGGAGACAATGTATTTAGCCTAGCTTATAGATTTCCAAAAAGTTGAACCATTAAAGTTAGCATTAGTAAAGCACCATTCATTAGCTCAAATATTTGACCAGTATTTATGTCTTATGATGGAAGTCCACATAATGTCTTCCTTAACCAATCTCAAAATATTTTTTGACGGCATAGCTTTATTCATTTTAGCCCAATCTCTAATACCAAAACACCCCATATTCTTTGGCTTACAAACCTTTTCCCACACAAGGAGAGGAATTCTATCTTTTTGTTCCGAGCCACTCCAAAGAAATATTTTTTGGATACTCTCCAATTTATTAGCAATAGTAGAAGGTAATATATAAATAGACATAGAGTACACAAGAAAATTTTGAATTGAGCATTTGAGAAGGACAACTTTACCTGCTTGAGATAAAAGTGAGCCTTTCCAGCCTTCCAATTTCTTAAGAAATATGTCTATAAAAAAATTCCATTTAATAATATTTGGTTTATTTAGTTCTAATAATCATTCCCAAATACCTAGTAGGGAATGTTTTAGTCACATAGCCAAGAATACTAGTAATTTTGACACATCTTATTTTAGCGGTATTGATAAAGAATACTGAAATTTTACCATAATTAATCATTTGGTCAGAAGATTCCTCATAATCAATCATCATATGTTTAAACTCTCTAGCCTCCAAGATATTAGCCTCTCCAACCAACATTTTTTCATCAACAAAAAGTTGGTGAACAACATTGTCACTATTAACAGCAGTAGAGATGACTTTAATTCTTCCTTTAAAATTAGCCTTATTGAGAGCTCTGCTGAGAGTTTAAGCCATGATTATAAATATAAAATGAGAGATATGATCTCATTGTCTTAATCCTTTGAAACTATTGAAAAAACCACAGACAGTCCCATTGATCAAAACAAAAAATTTATCTATGGAAATACATGTCTGTATCAGAATCCTGAAGTCTTCACCAAATCCAAACCTGGTTAAGACATTAAGAAGAAAGGTCTAAGAGACACGGTCATAGGATTTCTCCATATCAAGCTTAATAAACATAGCTTCCTTTTTATTTTTCTTAGTCATGTGAAGAGTCTCTTGAATAGTGAAAATACCATCTTGGATTTGTCTTCCCATTACAAACCCTCCCTGTTGATCAGAGATAATGGAAGGAAGAAGAAGTTGAATTCTTAAAGCTAGGATTTTAGAACACATTTTGTAGATATAGTTACATAGGTTGATAGGTCTAAAATTCCTAAAAATTGTAGGATTGTGATTTTTAGGGACTAAAACAAGAAAGGTTATGTTTAATTCATGAAGCATATTTTTTTTCGTGATTTTTTTTTTAATATCTTTGCACGTATCATCCTTGACAATATCCAAAAAAAAAAATTAAAAAAGAAATCTGTAAATACATCAGGTCCTAGAGCTTTGGCAGGGCTCAAAGTTTTCAGCATAAGTTCAATTTCTTCCATTGAAAGAATCTTTGTGAGAATACTATTATCAGTCTCATTTATCAGCCAAGGAATACAATCTAGAAAGTACTTTTCCTTATTGTTGTTATATGAACTAGATATAGAAGGAAGTCTGTTAAAAATGGAGGTGGCAACATATTGAATTTCCTTAGTATCAATGAACATCACACCATCTTCCCCTATGACGCATAATATTCTATTAGTGCTTCTCCTTTTCAGGGTTGAAATGTGGAATAATTTTGTGTTTTTATCACCTTATCTGAGCCATTGAGCCCAAGATTTCTGTCTCCAGAAAGTCTCCACTTTTAGAAGAATGTTATGGTATTCAGACAATAATTCTCTCTCTTTAAGATGTCCTACCTGAATACTTTCATTATTAAGAGTTTCTAAATTTTCTTGAAGGGAAGATATCTCATTTTCCAGAGACTTCTTTTTCACAAAAATGTTACCAAATAATTTTTTATTCCATCCTTTCAAATTACTCTTAACATGAGAAAGTTTCTTAGCAATTCTAAACATAGTAGTTCCTTTGATTTTCACATTTCTCCAATCTTTCATAAGGTCAATTTTTTTCTCGTTTTGTAACCACATCTTCTCAAACCTAAAAGGAGTTCTCCTCATCTCTTTATCTTTTATTTTGAAAAGAAGTGGATTTTGGTCTGAACCAATATGAGGGAGACAAAAGAGGCAAGCATCTTTATTCAATCACCCCCATGAAGTCAGAGCCCTGTCAAGTTTGACTTGAATCAATTGATCTCCTTTTATCCTATTAGACCAGGTAAATCTGCTACCATTCAACTCAATATCCATGAGGTTATTTTGTATGATAAAATCCTGGAGATCTTCCATACTCTCAGTTAAATCAATATTACCACCCTTATTTTCCCCTGGACTCAAATGGGTGTTGAAGTCACCCATAATCAGCAATTCAGTCCCTTTAATAATGTTTTGAAATTTAAAGAGTTCAACCCAAAAACATTTTCTTTCTCCTTTGATATTTGGAGCATATATATTAGATACCACCCAAAATTCTTTAGATTTCTTATCTTGAAAAAACATAGCCATGTAATTACTTATTTTAAGAGTATTCATACCTTTGAGTTTTTCCTCATTTCAGATGACAACCATTCCTCCTGCAGATCCTTTTAAACTAACAGCCAGTCCAACAAGATTCTTACAACACTTACATTTAGCTTCCAAGAAATGTCCTTCCTCCATATTAGTTTCCTGTATGACCATGACTTCAGGTTTGTGTTTAGAATCCAATTCTTTTATTAACCTCCATTTTGCAAGGTTATTCAAACCCCTAACATTCCATGAGACTATATTCATTTAAACCCTTGTTTTTTGGTTCGTATAAAGCTCCATAGGTCAAGTTTATACCGAGTTCCATCGTTAATATATTTTTGACTCTTCTTTTTTCTAGCAACCTACTTAGTAGGTCTCCCTGAATCTGTTTTCTTCTCTTTTAGGGCGGCCTACAAAGATTCCCCTTTTTTGGATGGGGTTTTTAAAGAGATCTCATTTTCAATCTCATTGGGATCCTCTTTTGTTGATTTATTCTGGTATAGAAGAATTTTCTGCTGTGGGGATAAAGCTTCATGGATGATCCTTTGGACTTTTCCAACTTCCATTTGTTCTTCATTTCCAATCATTAGATCATTCTCCTCAAAACCCAAAATATTGTCAAAAGGATTAGTTAAAGGACCCAAAGTTTCATCAAGACTCATTTCCCCTATTTTTTTACATGGGAAATATTCCTTATCAACTTGCTTCAGAAGATTTCCCAACTTTTTTTATGGTAGGAGTTTCTCAGCCTGAACATGGTACTTTGCTGTTTGGAAATGGGGTTCAGAGAAGGCATTCCATTGATTATTATTATTACTTACTTCTATAAAGCCATCATTTGTTAACTTAGGAGTCTTAACTTGATTTATATTTTACCTCTCTCCATTATTCTCAGTAATATGTTCCAAAGAAGCTACTTCATTACCTTTAACCTATTCCTTGACTAGATTCTCCTTATAAACCTCTGAAACCATCATTTTACACTATTTCTTTACATGCCCGCATCCTTGGCATTTCTTAAATTTTTAGGGTAGTTTTTAAACTCAATTCTTTTTTCCTAGCTTCCCAGTCTAGATTGGAGAGGTATAGATTTGGGTAAAGTTGAGCCCATCAAAGAGTAGATACAAAATATGGCACATACATCACATGTTTTAGTAAGGGTCACATTATCCACAACAACATAGGTACCAAAGGTGTTTTCAATCCCTTTAATAACATCAACATCCCATAGTTCCAATGGAATACATGGTAACCTCACCCAGATAGGAAACTAGTTTATATTTTCTTTATTAGGGTTAAACATAGGAGTCCATTTCCTCAGGAACAATCTGAGCTTCCCTAGGAACCACGGGCCATCATTTAGAATTCTTTAGGGGTATTCCTTATTGTTAAAATTGAAAAAAAAAAAAAACCATTTGGTAAAGTTGTTACTTCCATATGCCCTTTGGGTTTCCATTTTAAAACAGACCAAGATCTTATTGATTCTATATTGGGTCTTCCTTCAACAAGTTTCTCTATCAAATCATTATCCATATTTCTAAAATTCCTATGAATAATGCTATCAGGGATTTCTAAATAGTTTCCCAAATCACCTTTTTTAAGTTGTGGAATGATCCCTAAAAATTTTTCATTCCCAGATCTCAAGATTTTTGCATACGTTCTAGGGGCCCCATCTCCCACATGGGTCCCGAATACAAGTCTAGTCTCGTCCTTACCTTGTTCTATCAAAGAATGGTCCTTTGATATTATCTCCCCATAGGAAAAATATTGGTCATGGTTATTCTTAACATTTATTCAGATTCGTGTATCTGTTAGAATGTGATTGTGATTAAATTAATCAATCTAATTTTATGATAAGAACTATTTTAAAGTTCAATAATGAACTATGAGTGAATAATATCCTTAGTGTATTAGCTTTAAATTTAATAAAATTAACTAAAGCTATAGTAAGGGTACAAGATACAATCTATTATAATAGTGAATGTGGTTTGTTATTATCTGGTTGTATGTTTGGACTATTATAACATGATTAATGATTCATTTATTATTTAACCATAAGTATTTAAATTTAATGTATATGAAAAATTGTATTACATGAAATGACGATTTCAATAGTTTTGTACTTAAGAAATTATAATGAAAATTTCGTAATTTAAATAAGCAAAGGACTGTGTAAATAATGCAGCTTTCTACTCTAATAATCTGCAATGCTTAATGAGTGTATATAAACAAAATTATGGAATTTTATTGCAAATAATTATCGAAACTAAGTTCTGGACCTTAGGATTGAATAATTAATGTGATTAATATCGTTTCGTTATGAAATATAAATATTTTGTAAAAATAATTCAATGAGGTGAATATTTATGAAAAACCTAATACATGGTACTCAATATGACAACTTTGGATGGTTGTTGTAGTGTGGTGTTAATTAAATGACGCAGGTCATTTAATGAATACTTACATGCAAAAATTATCTTAAGTTGTCCCTTGAGCTTCATTTAGTACACATATCATAATAAATATGGAATTGAGTTGTGCTATGATGTAGAGGTTTCCTGTCGAGTTCAATATAGTTCCTTTGTACCAAATTATGTTGGCTATGGGGAATAAATTGATTTCGTGATGACACAAGTCTTTATGTGAGCTCTTTCTCTCCCATATGCAACCTAAGTTGACACATGTGTGCTTCATCTTATTGGATGAACAAGTTTTGTATCATGTGCGTAACTTAAATTAGACTAACTTAAACAAATGATTCTATTATGATAACAAAACCAAGTGACACAGTGATGGGAGATTTTTAAGATACAATATGAAGTCCATAAACAGAGCATGTAATGCATGATTCATAAACTTTGGCCAAAGTAGTGTAAGTCATTACACTGTCAAGATCACCTAGTTTTAACTAAAGTGTGAAATATTAGATGGAATTCGATTGACTGAACCCTAGGTAGAAAATTTGAACAAACACTTTAAAAATCTATGTCGAGAAGTTCACTAATAAGTATAATTTTATAATGACTCGAAAGAGTACTTTAATGGGGGATTGAGCAGAATCTAATTGACCAAATTGTATATTGATTTGTTATCTGAAGAGTTGTAATTATAATTTTATGGATTTAAATGTTAATTTGTACATTTTAATCATTTAAGGAATATGTTTAATTTGGGGAACAAAAAAATCCCTGTAATTATAAAGTTTGGAAAGTGGTTGTTACAATGCGTAAGTATAGATATATCCTTTCGATCATACATGTATGTACATATAGTTGAACAATCATCTACATAACACTGTCAATCTTATTACATTCGTAAATCACTTTATATATTACAACTTATTCTTGCAAAAAATAGAATGAAAATGAGTGATGTGACAATCAAGGTATATGACTTAGAAGAATTCAATGTGTCCATCTGTATTAACTTGTCTTGTTCCCTAGTCAACTGAATAACAAACACATCAAAGGAGGGCATATTCCATGTTACTCTAAGTGCATATTTGGTGGCATGAAAGGTAGATATGAACACTGATTATTCTTGACTTAGTTTTTAAAGGATATAAAGGATAAGTTGTGAGTATTTTTTCTCAAATCCACAATCCTTAAAATACAATATTACTGATTTAAACTTTGTAAAGATGTCCTAAAGTGTGTCAAAAATTCTAAAGATCATACTAATAAGCTAAGTTTCCAGTTCATTCCATCTCATTTCATTTGTTTTCCCAAAGAGGATTTTCCAGTATTGTCCAAAATCTGTTAGGAGATTTTACAGATTTAACGTGGAAGAGGATATTTGGATACATAAACAGACACAATAATCCAAAGGCTTTATCATAGTGGTTATACAATTTCACTTTCTCTGCATTAGGAGTCAGTTATTTTTCAAGCCCCATTATTATTTGATGTAGTCCCTTACCCCTCAGAATGAGTTGCATTTGGACTTCCATTCATGATAGTTAAAGGGAATGTGTGGATTTACATAAATTATTTCCATTTTAAGAAAAAAAAGTGCGGAAGGTAGAATAATAACTAAAATATAGAAACACACAACCCAATACACCTCCAACACTTATAAATGTTGAATTTTATAAGGCACAAGAATTCCTTCAATGTGTAGAGCTCGTAAAAACTCACACTTTCAAAAATATGGTACCTCAAAAGGAGATGTCTACTGAAATTTATAAGAAATCAGATTTTTGACCCTACTAAACACATTTACAAACCCAAATTGCACTAAGTTAGAGTTTTCTTCTTGTTTAACACTTCAAAAAACATAAAATGGTCTTGGTTCAGGTTTTATACTTTCTTAACACATTTGAAATCCTAAAATGAACTTGGTTGAGGTTTTGGAATTTCTCAACACATGTAAAATATTGAAATAGTCTTGGTTATGATTTTGGAATGTTCGTGCAATTTTTCAGAACCTGAAGCTTGATGAGCATGTGTTGGAACCCAGAACTAGTTAAGCATGTGCTAGAACATGAAGCTTTTTTAGCATGCAAAAAATTCAGAAATACAATGCATATACTCAGGGTCAGGGGTTTGATTGTAACTCACAAGATGTGTCGAAGTGTCGAGATGTTCCAACGTTCCAAAAACTTGAAACACTAGGCATTGAACTAGGTTCAGAGGCTTGACCACATATTACAAAATGTGTCAAAGTGTCAAGATGTTCCAAAGTCCCAACAACTTGAAACACTAGGCATTAACTTGAGGTTTAAACGTTTGACCACATATTACAAAAAGTGTCAAAGTTTCTGAAGTCCTAAAAAACCAAAACATTAGGCATTTTCCGTGGTTCGAAGGTTTAACCTCGTATCTCATAATGTGTCGAAGTGTGAAGATGTTCCAAATTCCTAAAAACCTGAAACACAAGGCATTAACCAAGGTTCAGAGGTTTTACCTCATATTGCAAAAGGTGTAAATGTGTAAATATGTTCAAAAGTCCTAAAAACCCAAAACACCAAGTCAATATTTTTGACTTGTCGAACACCTCCAAAAACCCGATACACTATGTCATGTATTAACACATTTCAAACACCCTGTAAATAATTAAATGCAAGTAAATGACATGAAATTTGTAGGAAACACAACAAATCATGAAAAAAACTTATAAAATCCCTAAAAAAATTGAAACACCCCATATAATTTTTAACCCCCCAATAAAAAACTTAGCACAATATTCTTAAATGGAGAAAATATCTTTGCACATACCCTATCAAATTAAAAAACTTGAATAATGCTACAACTAATGAAAATGGATAAGTGCTTTATCAACAAGGCTTTGATACCATATCAGAGTTTTCACTAGAATCTCCAACAAAGAATTCTTGGACATATGTAGCTACATGAATTATAATAACAATATAACAAGTAATTCAATATGAAATTAACTCACAAACACAAGAATGGTGAAAAAACTAGAACCACACATTAGCTCAAGTGGTGTGTAAAAGTATGTGTGTTGTGTAACTCCTCCATTAGAATATTCCCCGGGGATTTACATTATAGAATAGGAATGTAACTCCTATAACACTCTATGAAACACTATGACATGTAAGACATGTCATAGTAACTCGTACAACACAAATGTCACCTAAACAAGATGAGTCACCACGTGTAGGAAATATTCCAAGTGAATAAATAAATATAAGGAAAATAATATCATACACTAACAATTGTGTTGTGCCTACTCCCACATTTTCAACCTTTCTTTAATTATGGTGATGATTTTAAAACAAATAGTTAAAAAGGAATTATAAATTCTAAAAACAAGACATTGGCATGACTTCCAACTGTTATAAAAACTTCCAAATTTTCTACACTAACCAATATTTCTCAAGAGAATATGACCATGTGTTATACTTCATAGGAAAGGGGGAAGCTCATGGCTCAAATTTTTTAGCACAATCTAATTTCAGACTTATGAGAAACGACAAAAAGGAAGATGATAAAACATGGGAAGATAAACAATTAATTTAATAAATTAGTACAAAAATAGAAAGCATACTAACCTAATCCTACTCTTGAACTAATAATAGTTTAGCATGGGGAGGAATTGAGAAATCATGAAGGGGATGGTAAATGGTTGTAATAATTTAGAATACATACAATTAGTTTCCTTCTATCAAATTTCCTTCTTTTTTTCTAGTAGTTCTCTCCTTTATGACATTATTAGTGAATAAGCCAACTATTTTCATCAGTGAAAGAATTATACCCTCGTCTAAGTATGTTAAACAATTTCTCTTTGTTTCTATTTTCTAATTCATAAATCTTAGATTCAAGAGTCTCCTTTGGATTTAATTTTTTTGAATGATTAGATTCAGAGTCAAAAGAAACCTATACATTTGTGTGCCCCGTATTAATCAAAACATTGTTTAGACACACATTATCCTTCTTACACCCATTAGTTGGTGAAAGATTTTATCAAGGAGGTTCAATGAATGGTGTTATTTTCTCTCCCTTCACCCTTTTCTCATTGTCACATGGTCCCTTTATTTCATCTTCATTAGACTCAAATAAAAACCAAAATTAAATAAATGATTCACATGTTTTTCTTTACATTAATCCAAAGTAATGGTTTTCTTAGCTAGAGGAATGTGATTCGAGTTATTATATAAATGAGGACTCATGAGAGGATTTAGATCTGGTAGGGTTAATGAGAATTAGGGGTAACATTTGAAAATGGGATAATTTTTGTTTCATGGGAAAGTAACATATTACTAAATGTGGTCACCTCTATATAGGATAAAGCTAATGTTTGTATATTGGAAGTTATTAAAGGGAAAAATGAGGGGATCCAAAAGATGAAGGTATTTCCAAGATGGAGGCATCTTGAGGTCTGTAAGTAATGTGAATGTTATTACTGTTGGTGTGTGTGACATGTCTAGTCATCATCCACATCACCTGGTGAGTCATCTCGCCTTGCGAGAGTCACGGGTCTTAGGAAGTCAAATGACAAGTGGCAGATTATGTCATTGTCATTTGCGTCAGTGCATCATAGGAGTTACATTCCTTATTTGGAATTGTAAATCCTCCTTTAGTGGTGTCATATGCATTAGTCACGTCATATGTGTCAGTGACGTCATTGATTCTCTTTCCTTGTTTAGGCATGGGGGTTACACAACACCCCTATTTGTACTTCCTTTTTTCGATCTATGAGCATGAGAAGACCTGTTTTCTTACTTGCATTTCTCATTCCATTGTTTCAAATATTTCTTATTACGTTGGAGCTTGATGTTACCATCGAAGTGCAAATGTGTTGTGGTGCTTTGTTTTCGACATCGGTTCTTGTTTTTCCCTCTTTCATGGTATCAGAACTAGTTTTGGTAAACGTGCACTCTTCATTTCTCAAGTTGTTTATTACTTCCAATTTCATTTTTAATTGTTCATCGTGCAAGTTTTCGATTATTGCTTTGGAATCATGTTAATCTGCTTAACAATTTTCTCTTGGAGTTTTTTTTTTGGGGTTTTGTGCATGTGTGCAGGCTTGTATGTGTGTTGGCTTGCTCTTCCCGTGGTGCTATTCGTAGTTTGCATAGTCAAGGGGATGTTCGTGCTTTACTCGTGTTGAATGCTCTTGCTCATGCATTTTTTTTAACTCAGAGGCTCAGTTTTTGCTCCTTTCTTCTGCACGTTTTTGGTGTGGACGTGGTGGTTTAACTTGAGTTTTCCTTTGGAGGTCATTTTTGTTGAGCTTGGACTATGCATCTCCAGTGATCAGCTCATTTTTTTGGCTTCCCTCCATTGCTTGGTCACGGGCATGTTTGCAGTCTAAACATGGTTGTTTGGATTTGTTCAAAATCATTTTTTCTTGGGTCCGTTGTGGGCATCGAACCTGCACTATTTTTGAAGATCGAGTTCCTCCCTTGCTGGATATTCTATCCTGATCTCTATGCTTCTGTGATTTTTAGACTGCGTTGTGGTTTTTTGGATGGTTTTTTACTACCAGGAGCTAGGCCATTCCTCCCTGGCTCAACCTACACTTTTGGTCATTCCTCCTAGCTCGACCTGTAACCCATGACCATTCCTCCCTGGCTCGACCTACACTTGTGGCCGTTACAAACGTGGCTCGACCTAAATCTAGGGATGGTTCAGTTTGCACTCTGACAGCTCGATTGCTTTCCTAGGGCTTCCCTCCATGTGGACTTCCATTCTCTAGTGCCTCTGTAGTATTCTTTTGGTCTTTGACCGCTCATTCTTCCTCTACATGCTAGCACCAGTTCCTCCACATGGCTCTACCTTGGCGGTTTCAACCTACTCCCTTAACGCTTAAATTCACTTGGTCACATTAAATCATCATGGCAAAGAATATTAAAATTCATTAATGCTTAATCCTTCACCTTTTTAAAATGTTTTAAGGTGTCAAAACATTTAATTGGCATTTGTAATCCTTGTTAGATTTTTTTTCTTGTTTAATTAAACCTTCCTTCGAGTGTCGAAGATGGAGGGTGAGGTCCGGGGTTGGCAAAAGGCTAATCCCCCCTCACAATTAAAATAAACCCTAGCTAAAATTCGATGCCATTTCCAATGAGCATACATACGACACCCTTTGCATGCATTTAGGGCACTTTTTTAATCCATTTGCAAGCTTCTTAGCTTTTTTTTCCATCAGTTGTGAGAATTGGTTTTGCTATAACTTGTGACTCGTTGCTCGGTTTTGAGAATTTCTTTAGTCAAAGTTGCATGTTTTTTCACATTCTAGTTTATGGGATTATTAGTTTTGTAAATGCACTATTTTTATAAAGTGCCACTTTTTGGGGGGTGTCTTTGTATTGCTTAATTTAGCTTTTTTTTCTTGAGCTTTGTTCTATCCATTTTTGCTTGTGGACTTGTGAGCACGTCCGCCACAGTCTTACAGCAAAGGGAGTATTTTATGTGATGTGAGATGCTATTTCTCACAAGGCTCTCTCTTCCCCTTCTTGTTTCCTCTCATTCTTGTGCTTTCTTACAGTGTCGATCTATTGCACCCTATGAACCTTGATTATTGTGTCCACCATTGCACATTATTACGCTGATTGCAAGGTGAGTGACAGACTAGTTCTCAGCACACAGTCACATCTATTTGTAATCAATGTAGTGAACTATAAAGTGCCAAACTTCGGGGGGTGTGATATTGTTCTGGGGTGGTTGTTTCTTTTCTCTCTCCTTCCTTCTGCATCCTTTGGTTCTATCTCTTCATTATGGATATCTCTAAAGTACCAGTGCTCACAGATTTTAAATTCTTTGAATAGAAATCTAAAATTATATTGGTTTTGTAAAGTAAAGGGATATACCATGTCGCCATGGGGTTAGAGACTGAACCTAATGATGAACCCGAAAAATCTAAGTGGTTCAACCGTTGTGATGAAGCCTTATGTATTCTCTGTATGTCCATCTCTCCTGACTTGATCTTCCACATCGAAACTTCATTGACACTTGATAAAGCATGGAAAATGATCGACGATATGTTTGGGAAGAAAGATGACATGAGAGCGCATGAGTTGGAGAACAAACTACTAGGGTTAAATCCTAGTGCCTTTGAAAACCTGCAGGCCTTCTTCTCAAAGTTTGTCCACACTAGACTACTTCTAAAGGAAGGTAAAGTGGAAATGAAAGACTCTCAAATGATCTTGTCGATTATTTATAAACTAGGTCTTGAATAATCTGTCTTTGTTTCAACTTTCCATGCCATGAAAGCCACCTTGGCTAGTGCTTGGACCATGCCCTCCTTTGACAGTTTTTTCTCCCAACTCATTCGAGAATAGGATAAACTCATTCAAATGGGGACTCTAAAATCCAAGTGACATGCCCTTGTGGTGAATAAGGGCAAGAAAAATAAAAAGAAGAAAGAAACTAAGGACCAACCTAAGAAAGAAACCAAGACCAACCAACCCCCAACTAATCCCAAAAATAACACTTCAACTTCTGAGCCTAAAGCAAAGAAGGAAAAGTATAAATTCCCCTATTGTAAGAAGTCTTGGCATGACGAGCATCATTGTTTTCGGAAAAAAATTGATCACTTAACTCATTTACTTGAGAAAAATATAATAAGTGTTCTTGAATCCGTTAAAAAAAATGCTCAGAAGGGCGAGTCTTCTAATGCAAAGGAGTCTATAAATGAAAAGAAGAAAGGTAAGGCCCTTGGAGCTAGATTAGATCCATCATCAACTTGGATTATTGATTCCAGTGCCTCACACCACTTGGCTTATTCAGAGGTTGAATTCTCTATAATTGAACCATGTGGCATGTCCCAAATCATGTTGGGTGATGACACTCATGTGTCGGTTTCTAGTAGTGGATCGGTAGAGATAAAAGGTGGAACATTTAACCAAGTGTTGAGTGTTCCCAATCTCTCTACCAATCTCCTATCGGTTTACCAAATCACCCACCTTGGTGAAGGAATGTGAGTGGAATTTTCTCCTAACTCGGTGATTATTCGTGAGTTTAACTCTGACTACACTATGGCTAAGGGAAAGGTAGATCACCCTTCACAGTTATATACCTTCTCCCACTTCTCTTCTGATTTGACGCCCAATGCCTTGCTTACTCATGCGAATGAGGTTAGTAAGATATGGCATGAGTGTTTTGGGCATCTTAATTATCATTACCTTGAAAAATTGAGCCAAAATGAAATGGTCAACGAGTTACCCCGAGTTAAGTTTTCTAAAGGTCTTTGAGGGCTGTACCCTCAGAAAGCACTTTGATAAAGGAAAATCCTGGAGAGCTACTCGTCCCTTAGATCTTGTTCATAGTGATGTTTCTGGCCCCTTTCCATCTCCTTATTTCACTAGATCTCTATACATACTAACCTTCATTGATGAATTTTTGCGTTATACTTGGGTATATTTTCTTAAGCTTTAGTCTGAAGTCTTTGAGCATTTTCAAAACTTTAAGGCTCTTGCTAAGAAACAAGTGGAACAGTCTATCAAGGTTCTTTGAAATGACAATGAAGGTGAGTATGTGAATAACATGTTTGAGTATTTCTACACTTCTGAGGGGATTGCTTTACAACATACACTTTCTTACAACCCTTCCTAAATTGGAGTTGTAGAAAGAAATAACCGAACTTTAAAGGAGATGGCCACTTGTATGGTTCACTCGAAGTCCCTTCCTCCACAGTATTGGGCTAAAGTAGTGAATTGTTCTTACTACATTCATAATCATGTTCCACACAAGGTAGTAATAGGGATGACACCCTTTGAAGCCTAGTTTGGACACAAGCCTGATGTTGAGCACTTTCGAGTCCTTGAATCCAAGGCTATGGATCAGATTCCCAAGAAGAAATGCAAGGCATTGTATCCACAATCCAAACCTTTTATCTTTGTCGGGTATCCTGATGGCGTGAAGGGATATCGATTGTTGAACCCTACTACCTATGAGCTCTATATTGAGAGGAGTGTGAAGTTTGATGAGTCATCCTTGACTTTGACTTCCACTGAGGTTCTTTTTCCCACTAGTTCAGATTCTGACTCGTCATATGATGATGTGGTTAAGTGAGTTCCTCCTCTCCCTACTCCTCTCGATCCTCAAACTTCTGAGTCTTTTGATTCTGATAGTAGTGATGAGGAGGACTATGTCCCTTCATACTTGAGTGAATAATCTTCTGATTCTGAGCTTGAACCTTCGGGACCTCTTTGGGCTAGGAAAAATTTACAGAGTGCCAGAGATTTAGTTGGAGATCCTTTAGATGAGAGATGTACTCACTTGAGTTTCATTGGACCCCACTCCTTCGCCTCTTCTTCTGATCCATCATCTTTCCAAGAAGCTTCTAGGATTCCTAAATGGGATTCTGCTATGGATGAGGAGTATTCCTCACTCATAAAGAATGACACTTGGGATCTTACCCCTCTTCCTAAAGGAAGAAAATTCATTCAGTGTAGGTGGATATATCGAACAAAGTATGGAGCCAATGGAGAAGTCGAGAATTATAAAGTGTGACTTGTAGCTAAGGGTTTCTCCCATGTAGTTGGGGTTAATTACTCGGAAGTCTTTGCTCCAGTTGTGAAGATGACTTGCATTCGACTCCTGTCATCAGAAGTCTAACTCATGTTATAGCTTCACTCTTGGTTCAGGTCTTGTCAGTTGGTCCAGCAAGAAGCAGAATGCCATTGCCATATCATTGATAGAAGTAGAATACAGAGGAGCATTTAACAGTACCACAGAAGCTTTTTGGTTACAAGGTATCTTGACAGAGTTCGACATCCACTTTTGGCGGCCTACCATCATTTACTGTGACAACATGAGCACCATCTCGATTTTTAGAAATCTAGTTTAGCATCAGTGGATGAAGCACATTGAGATTCATATGAACTTCATATGGGAGCTGATACATGAGAACATCATCAACATACAATATGTTTAGATAGCTGATTAGGTTGCAGACATATTCACCAAGCCCTTCACTGAGGTGAAGTTTCTTCACTTGCGTCCTCTTCTTGGGGTGAGGTCTACTGCAGCTGCCCATCTTCTTCGGGATATATAGTCCTCCTTCTCCTCCTCTTCTTTCCAGAAATATGTTGTTTGTATATGGGCACCATATCAGGCCTTTAGTTACCGGGCCCCATTGACACATATTTCTTAGTTGTCTAGGGGAGTCTTCTTTTCTATTCTAGCTTACCATGACCTCTTCCTCGGCTTCGATGAATGGGGTGGTGTTGGTGTGTGTGACATGTCTAGTCATCATCCAGATCATCTGGTGAGTCATCTCACCTTGTGAGAGTCATAGGTCTTAGGAATTCAAATGACAAGTGGTAGATTCTATCATAGAATCTGTCATTATCATTTGCGTCAGTGCATTATAAGAGTTACATTGCTTATTTGGAATTGTAACTCCTCCTTTAGTGGCATCATATGCGTTAGTCATGTCATATGTGTCTGTGGTGTCATTGATTTTCTTTCCATGTTTAGGCATGAGGGTTACACAACACCCCTATTTATACTTCCTTTTTTCTATCTATGAGCATGAGAAAACCTGTTTTCTTACTTGCATTTCTCATTACATTGTTTCAAATCTTGCTTATTGTGTTAGAGCTTGATGTTACCATCGGAGTGCAACTGCATTGTGGTTATTTTTTTTCGACATCGGTTCTTGTTTTTCCCTCTTTCAATTATAAGGTGTCTAAAATATAACATTACAATATCTAAGCTACTCAATGGGTTGTTTTTTAAGTGTAATCATCTAATTCATAAATATGAAAATATTTATGAGATATCCAAAATATTGAAGAAATATATCTTCTAATTCATTCTAGGTATGAATAGATTTAGTTATCAGACTCAAAATTCTGTCATACTTATAATCATTCAAAGTAAATGGAAATAACCTATAAGCTACATCTTCATGTTGTACACACATAAAACTTAAAGTATTCCTAAAAAAATAGCATGTTTTCCAGTAGACTCCCATTTTTCAAAATTAGACAACAATTTAAAGGAATTTTCAAGGAGATTATGTCATGCACTAGGGAAATTAATTGCAATCTCACCCAACTAATACGTATCTTTTTTAATTTTAATTTTCCATGTGTTTTTAACATTTTGACATGAACGATGAAATGAAAAAATATATAAATAAGAAAAGAAGCTATCTAGGGCCAAGTTCTTAAATTTTACATAGTTTTCCACCCTCCTTTTAGCACCATGTTAAATTATGGTTGATGATATTTTGGTGCTCATGGGTATGAACACAAACCAGGCAACACAACTCAATGGGTTTTAGGTATGTTTTATTATAAATGAAAAAGTGATGGAATAACACCATATGAGCTAAAGCCTATCAAAGGAGCATTCAAGATACTTTAGAAGATGAATAAATGTTACTTTAAATATTACTTAATGTGTGTTCGCATTTCAAAATACCAAAGGAAATACAAAAAAATGGATATTCATAATGGTTTAAATGTATAGAGGGAAGATAAAAAAAAATAAAAAAGGAAATAAGGGTAGGGTATAAATAAGAATCAATATCAAACTAAGATATACCTTCACTCGATAAAAAATTCCAAGACTTAATACAATAAACCAGAATTTTCCCAAGTATAACATTGCTTCATACTTCATATCAGCAATCCAACTAGTGCCTCTGCTATAGAAGGGGAGGATGTCCTTCTTAATAGAATTTTCAATCTATAAAAGGGGGTTGGGGATTTGAAAGAAGAGCTCAAGAAGGTCTATAAGAGAGAAGGAAAAAGGAATATGCAAAATGACCTTGAACAAGATAATGATCAGATTATTGAAATTTACAAGAAGCTTAACTCACTGGATAATAAGTTGGGAAATGCAAAAGGAAGGCATGACTATACCATGTTTATTCTTAAGGCTATTTATAATTTTTTGGAGCAGCATGTCAAAATTCTATGTATGCTTAGTGACATTCCTACTGCCATTTGGGAGTCAAAACTAGTAAGGAACTTTATTCTCTCACTGTCAGATAAGAAGGATCCCACCCATGTCACTGCTTTGGCACTCTTCACCTCTCTACAGAAGGTAAGGAAAAATATTGACAAAGAAGGCAAGTGAAGAGGATGGTCCTTATTACCAGTTTTTTGTTTTGATGCTGTCAGGAGGCTATTTGTATGTTGCTTAGATATAGTTTTGTTACTATTTTTATCCTTTGGTATAGTTCCCCCGTTAAATATAGTTGGACATACATGTATATTCTGGATGTTGATCCAAACTTGATGTTTTTAGTGTATTACCTGGCTATGGAGCCTTTTTTGTAAGAGGGTATAGTCCCTTCAAAACTATGGGTTGTTCTTTTCTACTTTATCTGGCTTTTGAGCTTGTTTTGTAATAGGGTATAGTCCCTTCAAAACTATTTAACCCTAATAAAAAACATTGCTTCATACTTGTACAAATGATGGTGTATGAGTATATGGAAATGACTATGACTATATTTAAAACTAATAACTATGTGTAAAATGGATTTAAACAAAAAAATATCAAATTTCATCCTACTGTAACACTTATAAAATATATACATTCTTTAAGTAAAATAAGAGTTTCACATTTAACTATAAGAAACAAATAAGAGAGTTTCTAGTATATAAACTCATGAAAATAGGTATCGTTCATATTACTCAACCCATAAAATAAAAAATAAACCTTCCAAAACTATCACTAAGCTATGTAAATCAGAACATATCCTTGAAATTGAGAAAGAGAAGGATAAATTAACATAGTTGTATAGAAAAGTATAGAATTTTTTTACTAATTCAATGATATTTTCTCTCCTTTTGGAGATAAAAATCACTTTCCTCCTCTATCCTCTCATAATCCTTTACAATTTACAAATTTCATATTTATAAGAATTTCATTTGTGTATAAATTAATGATAGTGAAATTTAGGGGAAAAGGTAATATCCTAAATTTGTTACAAATAACTCAATGTCATTGGCATACATTGACATCTAAAAGTGGTTCCATTCAAATTTACTATGTTCCTTAAAACATTTGGGAGCTCTAAGAAATGAAATTTTTCATTCCTCCTTTAAAATTGGGCCCAATATGTTATTATGTGGCACTCAATTAGCCACCAACTCAAAATTTTATAACCTTACTCCTTTGTTGGTCATTTTTGATTGTATGTTCAACACAAAGAAAAGGATTCTAGGATAATTCGACTGAAAGTTTCAAACGTTTTGATCTTGGTTGAAATCCCACCAGGGATGAGCACTTGTCACAAATTTTTGGCATCATCATTCAGAGGACCTTATAAAAATCTATGATGCTCCAAATAGTGCATGAGCATGGGATGGAGACACATGAAGAGGATTCATGCTTATATCTAATTAATTATGCAAATGAATTAGCTCAAAGTTTTTTTGGATTCCAAGAGCATGAATTACTAAAACCTATCAATATTATATAGATTCATATTTTACAATGTTAGGGATCCTTTCCTCTCTCTTTTAGTTTTCACTGACCTCAAGAATATGAGATAACAACATGTAGAAAGGATCCAAAAACTATGCCTTTTTGGGGTAATCTATTACACTTTATCCACTTCAAAAATTTTCAAATAACTCAAAAATACATGATCATGTCACATGGAATGAATCCTTGATTTTGGGTCATAATCTATATCAGGTCATAAAAGGAACTTCTCAATTTCTTATAGAGTGTGTAATTACTAGATTGTATAACATATCATGATCTATGTTCCTTAACACAAACATATAAAATTCAACACATCATATTTATTACACCATTTTTAACCTTGTTAGATTAAATGTTATTGATATGCACAAGACTAAAAAGTAATGTAAGGTTTAGAAACTAGGAGCTTTTCTTCTTAATTAACTTCTACAATTAATTATGCAGTGTCATAATAATATATTGGTCCTTTCAAATTTATGATTATAATATTCTACAAGTTGGAAATCCCAAGGAGGGATATGTACTTAGCTACACATGGCTATACAAAAGATATCTAGATACACATACTAGAAAATTTGAAAGTGCAAAGGTTGAAGATGCTTCATTTCTAATATTGTGACTTGAAATCATTTTGGTTCAGGACTATACAACTTGGTTAGGGTGTAGAATACAATATTTCCCCAATTATATGGTCTTGTACCCTCTTGGAATGATACTATGTAACTTTTTGGGTCCTTTGGTGGTCTATAAATTTGTTTTTCTATCAAAACCTATTTTTTACACAATCACAAAACCATATGTAATCAACTAAAACATTCCAAAACCCTAACCATGTGTAAAATACCATGAAATAAGCTTAATGTTTGGGTTGAAGTGTAATTTTTTCACTACCTACGTCTAGAATACTCAAAAGAGTCTTCAAATCACATGTAGTTCTCCACCTAGTGTGTAGCATCTATATGAATGCTACTTGGAAATTTGAACCACTTTAAATATGCTTGATAGGGCTGTGATCTTTATATGACTTAGAATCATGGAACTTTGTGTGCTTGTAAGTGAAGGAAGCTAGACTCTTGACATGGTTAAGTTCTTAAAAACTATAACATTCTATTCCCTAATGGATTTGCATTAGGTTTAGGAATATTTATGGAACCTTGATTTCCTTTTGTGAGTTTCATAAATGAGTGTACCAAGTGATTTGTTATGTACTTTCCATGTATGTAAATTATGTGATGTTAACTTTATTATATAGGGCTTTGAAGGTAAATTATCATGATAAGGCTAACCCAGGAAGAAAAAAGACCCAAAAAATGTTATGATTTTGAAAGGTAGAGTTTCAAAATATATCATTCTAGGACTATACATATCGTTTGGGACTACACTATACATCATAACCAATCTATATATGGTTTTGAATGGGAAATAATGGATCAATCTAAAAGTTACACAATAAAAAGTAGAGTTTTAGAATTAATCTTATGTATTTATATTTAATGTTTTTTGACACATCAATGTCTGGGAATCAACAAGTTAATAAAAATATAGAAATATGCATTGAGTGGGGATATGATGTGGGTTTTTATCTTAGAAAATAATAAAATTCAAAATTAATAGTGTCAAAGGCTAAATTTAGAAATTTAGGTGTCAACAAAATTTCCCCACTTTAAGTATGATATAAAAATTCCATGCTTAAAAGATAAGACACTTGAGTGTGTAGACACACATTTGTCTTCACTTAGAGTTTTTTGTTGGTGCTAACATGCTCCATGATGAAACTTACAACACAAAGTGTAGTCAATGTCAATAACACAAATTAAACTGTAGCTCAATTGTAAATATAGAATTTTGAATTTTTCTAAAGGGAAATCAAGAGATGTAATGCAAGGAAAAGATACACATGTTTGTATTGAAAATGGAAAATATATCATTCCTTGTTTTTAGTTGGAGATTTGGATTATGTTTATGATTTTTTTTGAAGGATTGGGGGTGATAAGTCCTCAATTGTGTTAAATAAAAAACTATAGTATTGTGTGTCCTAACACTAAATATAAGTGAGGTACTAGTGTACCCTGTGAAGGAATAATACCATGTATCAAAGTTTTCAGTAACCTTAATATCTTTCCCTTTTAAAGGAAGACAAAAAAGAATTCCTATGAAGAACTTAACCACTTTGATATTTTCTATAACCCCATAGACCACACCATTCTATACCAATATATGCCAAAATGTATGGATATATAGACACAAGATATAAAAGAGAATGAACAACCTCATGCTCTTCATGTGTGTTGTAATGCTAAGTCAAAATGCACACTATGTTGAAATATCAATGGAGAAGGATACATATTCCTCCAAAACACCTATATTTTGTGACTAGAATTGAGTATCTAAAGTGAAGAAGTGAAATATTCATGACCCATATAAAATGGTTCGAATTTTTCTAATTGATCCTAATATTGTGCCCAAAACCTATATACATGATGAAAATTTTGAAACTGTAGAAAATTTTGGTGTAAATTCCCCTGGGGCATAAATGTATGGTAGGTTCAAGAATGTTTATACGGTCTTAAACATTCTATATGGTCTTAACCTGTATATTTTATGCCAAATGTTTTATACTAGGAGACATTTATAAGTACTTTTTCCCTTTGAAAACTTATATATGAACTTAGAATTTTTATGGTAAGTGTAGAATATATCTCGATGAATGCCCCATCTTTTGAGGCACATGTGATAAACCATTTGAGTGAGTGGATAAATCGAATATAGGTGTGGCCATGCACTATATGTCTAAGAATCTATAATAGAATGTTGAATTTTGAAGTGGTGGCCACATTTAAGGAATTGTAATTACAAAATAGGTTTTTTATGGTGGAAACCATGGCAAGGAAAGAGACAAACAACCATAGTAACAATAGGAACAACAATAGTGATAGAAGTAAGAATATAATTAGTAGTTACAACACATATGTAATAAAACTAGTATAAATAAAAAATAACCATCAAGTGAGAAAATAAAAGTCATAGCATGTAGAGAAGATTCATACCAATCCATATAGCCAAAAACATGGGACAAACATGGTATCACAAGTTAATCTTGGTAGTTATGCCACATACAAGGGGAGATAAATTTCACACAATAAGGAAAAGAGCCACAAATATGGGACACCCACAATATTGCAAGAAAACTAAGGAAATTAGGTCACATACAATGAAACATATTAGTAGTAATCACAAGTACCTGAAAAACATGTTATAGAAAACTATAATGTCAAACAGTGAGAAGAGAAATATAAGTAGTGAGAAAAAAATGAAGCAACATATGTTAACTCTACATAAGACACATGTGTTAGTACTCTTAGTTCAAAAAATAACATCGGCATGATATATGTAATCAAGCGTAATGAGGGGGAGGAAGGGATTATAATGAAATAATATCACCTATATAGTGTGGAGGGATTCCCCAAAAGAATCAATGTAAGGAACCAAGTTATCTCTTATTAGCATGTAAGGATATGTGTTTCTTTCATTAAACTCAATATAGACCATGAATACATGGGTGTAAGGAGGATAAAATAGATTCTATCAATCAAACCATAGTGAAAAACAACATATGTAATGTAAAGTGATAACAAATCAAGATATGTGTATAGTTCCTGATTTTTTATTTTTTGTAAATATATGATTATTTTTGTATTATTGAATATATCTATATAATGAGAGAGGGGTAACATGAGAACTACCCAATGAGAGTCTCATGAGAAGAAAAAATATATTTAGAAGAAAAGATAAGCACAAGCCTCAACTATTCCAAATAAGGATGTTGATGTGTGAGTGGTGCAAAAAAGATAATATGTGTCATATAACTCATGAGAGAAAAAATAGGTGGATTAGATCCACAATAACTAACGTGTCACTCCAATAATCGGTGAATAAGATCATAAGGGGAAAAACCTATAGAAACAAAAGGATGAGCCACATATGGAATAAGTATAAGTATATTAGCAAGTGGAAGCCAATGCTATAAGAAAAATGCAAGAAATTTAGTATCATGATAGTTTTATGTATCAACCTCAGAAAGATGGAGAGACACAAGGCCCACCACATGTAAGAAATGTGATATAGGATCTTTATGGTTGATATAAAAATACCAAGCTGTGCAAAAATTATCATATCTAATATTAATATAATTTGCATCATACATAAAATATATAGCTAACATAGCATAGATAATGCATCATTTTTAGTATAAGTAAGACCACAAGAAATAAGTATAGCCTTTTGCATATCATTAGATAGGAAATTAAGCATGTGAAAAATAGTATGTGTAAAATCCATAGTTTTTGTAACATTGGGAACGGGATACATGGTTTCCGCTAAGTATTGGAGAATGTATTATGCACTGGTGCATTTAGCCAAATATGGAATATCATGTGACAATTGATATACCCACTTATAAATAGTATTTCATGAGAAAAAATAATACTAGCATCTCAAATGTTAGGTTCTTGAATTTTTATTTATTTAAAATTTTAAAATATAAACACAAAGATTCTACCATAATAACTCATCAAGATAATGAGGAGGTGGATCCATAGGGGTTTTTTATATTTGGGAATTTGTGTAGCTTTATACTCACTAGTGAGATAGTGATAAATATCATAAGCATTTTTGGAAGGAATATTATCATAAGTATAATGCCACACAACAAGAAAATAATTCATATATTTAGAAATGTTATCATTAGAAGTTGAGTCATCTTTTTTCTTTGAATTCTCTAGGAATGGTGAAGTAGGAATATATATATATATATATATATATATATATATATATATATATATATATATATAATTTTAGGTTGTTTTCCCCACAAATTGTGTTTTTGCATGCTCTAAGGGATCTGATGCAGTGTGTAATTGCTCATTCTTGATTGGTATTTCTATCAAGTTATTTCAAAAATAATATGGATTGCATTTTTATCCTCTTTGTGAGTAGATGCCTCTTTTTCTATATTTAAAGGTGTGTAATTTAATATTATAACATGCTCATTAGAGATAGTTATAGCATTTGGTAACCATTGATATTTAAAGAATTGATATAATTACATATTAAAATGTCATTCATTGAAGAAAATAAATACAATACTGTCAAGTTGTTGAATTCATCGCAATAAAGTGTAGAAATCATTATCGCGATGTTTTCAAATTCCACAATAATTACAAAAGGGTTGACCTTTAATTTTATCAATTTGATGGCAGGGGTAGAATGATTGGGTAAAAAATGATTAATAATGTATGTTGAGAGAAGAAAATTGCTATGAACTAGCCATATGTGAAGGATAAAGACCACACTTAGGAGTGGGCATAAGAACTAAAAAGAATCACCAAGGGATTAGAAGGATGGTGTGGAAACAAGTGCGTAAGTATAGAATAATTACATAGATGGCCAATGCACAAAAGTTATGCACGTAAGAGGGATAAAGAGATCAATGTGCAAGGGTTCATGCATACACACATAGATGTTTTGAGAGTTAGCCATTTTTCTAGTGGAGGCTAAAAATAGGAAAAGAAGAGTTGGCATAGCATGCAAGGAACGTCCAAGAATAGAAAAAAAAGGGTAAAACACACGTAAAGGAGGACAAGGATAACACATGGACATATATAGTTATAGGAACAAAGTATAGATAAGGATAACCTATTTATAAAACAAACTAAAGGTTAAAGTAGGGGTTTTAAAGGCATACAACCTATATTGAGGACATCTATTTTTAGAATTAAAGCATGTAAGGGATGAAGGAAAAGTTCCCACACTATATAAGTAGGTGTCACACTCCTTTTTATATAGATAGAAAGAGCAGATATATAGTATGTGTGTAATTTCCTATTGAATTTTACAAGCATGAATGCAATAAAATGTGAGTATATGTAATGGATTGATCATGTGTCTACAATGGATAAATGTGTATGGATTACTATAGTCATTAGGAATGAACATGGCATAATGGGATTGCGAATTCAATTGTTGGTTATTTATGTTCATGAATGATTGATTAAGTTATGTTATTGCATCTTATTTTTTCTATTCTTACTACAATGCTATCTTTTCACATTAGATAAATGAATAAATCCATAACACACATCTTGATAATTAACTAAAAAGGGATCTAGTGTTTGGGCGTGCTTCAGGTGAGCATTTAGAAATTTTTGTTAATGAAGTACCACCATGCCCAACTAGGTATTGGTAAATAAATTACTACAGTTTGGTTCCATTGTTGGGACCTTTTTTTATTATACTCATCAAGATGCAGCGTGTATACGACATTCTAACTATCACTAGAGAATATTGAGCATTGGGTGAATGATATATAGGATGAGTTTTCATGGAGACAAAAAACTGGCAGTAATTTTGATGCGCACAAATGGGTGGAAGATAATATATATGATTCATTGTATGATATTTTTTTTAGTTTCTTCCCAGTAGAATTGTACAAATGGTTGGTGGCTTATGCATAGAATAGGGGTGTTTGACTAGGAAAGAAGAAATTTTGGAGCCAAGATAAGCATCACACACTCTCTGAATTAGATGAATCATGGACGTGTGTTGTAGACTATTGGTGGGAAGATGTACTATAGAATTACACCTTGCAGTATGTAATTTCAACATATACATGCCCAAAAGAAGTAGAATTCCAATTTTTGTGAGTCAAGGGGATCATTCTTATATACGATAGCATTAGTAATGAAGATCTTAATGATTAAGATGGGGATGGAGAACTTACCTATGGAAGGATAAAATCCCACTACATGCAGGGGTAGGGCACATAGGTTTGGGAAGGATGACATCATTCCAAGTAGAAGAAAGATATAAGGAAGAGAGACTGCACATATATAATGATGCATAAGATATCAGGTAGTTAAAGAGTGCTTAGAATGAGAGGAATGGGGTTGGGTATAAGTGATGAGAACCATGCAAAAGGAGAGGGACTGTAAGACCATGACCCTTAGTTATTCTGGAAGTGCAACAAAAGGAACCCTTCAAAATATAATGAAAGAGAGTCCATGGAAAGTATAAGAACCGTTGGCATGCATCTAACCCAGCCTAGACACCTATCCCTTATGCTTGGTGTTTGTAATTCAGATGTTATTATAGAATATCATCATAGTGAAGATGAACAAGAAGGTAATCAAGGATATCCACTTTTGGTTGGAGATATATGGGGGCACATGTTACTATTAGCACAAGAGGTATAAAAGATAAAGGAAACATATGGCATTGTAACATACTCTTATCTTTATGTATAATTTTTTTGGGAGCAATATAGTAGGCGCGACTTCATGACAAAGCAGTGGTGTGATACCCATTATATGTACTCTTATAGGTGGAATAACAAGTCCCCATGTTGTGGTAGGAGGCTAAGGAGTATCAGGTCCTCCCCTACATAGAGGAATTCCTAATGGAGGATTGGGATTAAGATTTGGCCCTACTTGAAGAAAATGAATAAAACAACCAACACAACAACCTCAAAAACAAAAATAACAACCCCCTGAGGTAATTTTTGAGATGTCCCTTCACTTTCCAAAATATCAAGGTTTGGAAGATGAAGTAAGTATGTGCATAAATGTGAAATTTTATGGAGGCCAAGGGAATAAAAACCCCATATTGAAAGGATAGTCAGTTTGCAACAACACTTTAGGGTCGTGCGTATATTTTCTATAAGAAGTATGATCCACACAAAACAACACTATAATATGAAGCATTATGCGCCAATTTCTTAGTTGAATTCCACATATAGGTGAGTAAGAAGGTAATCAAGGATATCCAATTTGGGTTTGAGATACAGGTTGGCACATGTTAGTATCATCATGGGAGGAACAATAGATAAAAGCAACACATATGTCAGCATAACATATTATCGTCTTTATACAAAATTTGTTTGGGAGTAATCTAGTAGGCGCAACTTCATGACAGAGAAGTGACACACTACCCATTGGAGGTACTCCTATAGGAGAAATAAAATGTCCCCATATTATGAGAGGAGGCTTAGAAGGCTTAGGTTCTCCCTCACATGGAGGAAATCCTAGTGGAGGCTTGGGATCAAGATCTAGCCCCACTCTAGGACAATGACAACAAAAACTAGCACCACAACCTCAACAACCACAATAGAAACCCCTTTAGATATTTTTTGATATGTCCCTTCAATTTATAGAATATCGAGGTGTGGAAGATGTAGCAAAGCATGTGCACAAGTGTGAAATTTTACAGAGGTCTAAGGGAATAACAACCCCAAATCAAAATGACAATCAATTTGTAACAACACTTGAGGGTTGTGCACATAGTTGGTATAGGAATGATTATCCACACAAAATAGTAGTAGAATATGATGTGTTATGTGCCACTTTCTTATTTGAATCCCACATACCTAGGTTTGAGTAGAAAATTATTAGTGTGCTAAAAGACATTAAACAAGGTTTTCCTGAAATTTTTAGAGAGTATGATGCACATTTGAAGACTTTGTTGTCTAAGATTTCTGATGACATTTATCAAATTCAGTATGTGCAATGGTTTTTATGAGGCTTGCTAACACATTTCCAAAGGACATTATCACATAAGACATTCACTGACTAGTGTGATGCTATGGAAGTAGCACTACATGTAGAAATGGTTAGGAGCATAAACATGGGGGTAAGACCATTTCTAGAGACCCAGATCACAGTAATGGCCACTTAGTTGGAAAAGATATCTACTAATTCAGCTCATGATACATGTAGTGGACTCTGGTGCACCGATTGTGAAGTAGAAGGAAATTTGAAGGATAGTTATCCCCACAAGAATGTGGGCATGTTACTGACAACTTGTGAAATTTGTCACAAGAACCATGATTTTTGTAACTATCTTCTTTTGCAACATGCCTTGCAGAAGAACATTTCTTTGTATTAGAAAATATGTGATGTGCATAATTATAAAACGTATAATTATTTTATGATTAATTAGATTTATGAGGATTATGAAATAGGTTTGCAATAGACTAATGTAGAGAGAATCTTGTAGACATAATAGGGACATAATAATGAGGGCCACAACAATGACAATGGTGGCTTTAGAGGTGGATACCAAGGTAGAGGCTATGGTGGATGAGGACGGTTCATAAGGAGAACATGTTACACTTGTGTGTTGGCCCATCACTATTAGTGTGAGTGTCTAAAGAATCAAGTTTCTGCATATTATTGTAATGCACATAAGGTTGAGGATTGCCCAGGTTTATATGACCACATGTGTATAAATAACAAGAAGGATAAGTGTGCATCCATGATTTAGGTAGAACGCGCTAAGTAGGGACAATGAGTGCTTAATAAATTGGTTATAGTAGAACCTCAGCCATTATTGGTCATTACACATACAGAGGTAGTGCACATGCATGAGTAATGGAAATCAAGACCACTCATTAGAAAAGAGGATCTTGTTCATATGAAGTATCTAGATGCGAGAAAGAATATTTAAGTATATATAGAGATTATGTGCTTCTTTAGGGATCTCCAAGGGGGTATACAATGCCTCAATGGGTAATCAAGAGAGAGGGAACATGAAATTTTTTTGAAATACCTCAGAATTATGTGTATGACCTCAAAGAGGTATGCAAAATGCTTAGGTAGGAAAATATCATACATTTGTTGGGGGAATGGTTATAGGACAAAATGTCACGCGTAGGTGTAGAAAGTGAGTGTCAAATTCTCCATGCCGAGTTACCACCACAAGATCATGAGTATGACAAGGAAATCACATTCGATGCAATGATCAATGGATGGATGGTAAGAAATATCCTCATTGATACATGCATGAAGGTAAATGATCTCACACTTGATGCTTGGAACTAGAAGGGAAGACCATCATTACATCCATCTTCGAATATGATATACACGACCAATAAGTCAAGGGATATACCCATTGGGTTTCTGAAGGATGCTTCTATCACCATTCAAGGAGACAATTTTAAGGATGCATTTGAGGTCTTGGAGCTCACATAAGTGAAAAATTTCCCTACGCTACTAGGCCAACCTTGGTGTTATGCCAATAACACAAACCTATACTTTAACAAGCATTTTGTTAGTTTTGAGAACAAATATTAGTGTGTTATGATACCAATGGATGACATGAATATTATTCCTTACATAGAACCCATCAATGAAGAATATCTTAACAATATCTACACACATACGGTGCGTGACCCATATAATATAGAGCCATTAAAGGAGAGTGTACTTCAGTGGGAAGACACACAATTCATAAGTGACATTACCAGTGTGTGTTTTGATAATTGGACTCATGGAACTTATGAAATGGCTGGTCATATGCTCTAGGGAATGGTAATAAGTGTAATTACACCATGACCATCCAGACAGTTGGGGAAGGTCAATAATTACACCATGACCGAATAATTCTTGCACACCATGGAGGAAAGGTTTCACATTAAGGGGGATTGAATAACTATGTTGGTATAATTGTCAAGAGGGACAACAATGCATTGATGGGATATGCATATGGACAACTTACTTGGTTGGCATAACATAAGAGTGGATTTCTTAACAAGGGTTTTCAAGAACAATCTCCCTTCACCAATACAAGCTTATGATGGGAAGACTTCTCCCATGCTACATATTAAAAAATGTGAAAGAAATTGGATGATAGTGCAAGATGATATGCCTCAATCTATTTGGGTGTAAAAATTATATTCTATGTCATGTGGATGCGTGTGTGCTTGGTACATGCATGCTGTGCTAAAGTAGGAAACAAAAAATTGGTGCAAGATAAATTTAGGTATTTGTACAATGGAAAAGTGACAAGCAAGCATGGGAATCTACAATCAACTCTTCCTCGCACCCGACCTCCTGAGGTCATGCCGAGACAGCCAGTGGGGATTGAATACGCGTGGGATGTAGACAAACTAGTTAGGCAATCTGATGTCTTCGACACGCACTAGTGGAAATTGTGAACCTAAGGCAAAGAAGGCCCTTATAACTTGAACTGGTGTGATAGATTGATCAGCAAGGATGACTGCTTGAAGGATCCAATCAATATCGAGCTCTGGCGTGATTCGGTCTATAGGTTTTGGAATACGTGGAAAATGACCTGGGATAGTTTCATGTATATTTCTAGATAAGGTCATAGGGTGGATTGGTAACTATATCTGACTCTATGGACGATTCTCTGGCTTAGTCCATAATTCCATAGCTTCGTTAGCTGCTATGTCTAACAAGGATAACTGTTGAATAATGATAGGTGGAAGTGGATTAGATCTGAATACTAGTGTACGTAAGCCAACGTCAATGTGAGACTGACCAATAGATTCGTTGGATTGAGGGATTTATGGGTCACAACCATAGATTCATGGTTGTTGTGGTCCTGCTATGGTCATGTGCAGAATCAGTCCCTAATCCCTAGTATCCAGTAATCATATGCTTTCTCAACTTCTATATTTAGAATTAATAATTGTGTGATCTTCTCAGAGTATCTTACAGACATTTTTGCAACATGAATTCTCAAGCTAGTATCTATGTCTGTGAGAGTATACCTTGCTTCTGGCTGTGGGACCAAAGGGTCACAACCAAATGCTTTCTCTCTTTCAATCCTTTCTACAGTCATGTGGATATATACCTTGGGTAATCTGTAGTTTGGTTGATTTGACCAAAACGTGTGCACTTTGTCGTCTTCTATGTTTAACCCGCTTAACTGGGAACCAAATTTTTGTAAGTTTACCATTGTTTAGAAGACTTGGATCCTAAGATTTTGATCTATATCAGTTATTGCTGTGATGAGATTGGGCCAGGGCACAATTGGATCAAATACATATTCTCTGGGCTCTCTAGGTCCCATGATTGTCATACAAAAGAAAGTTATATAAATCTAACTAATGACAGAATAAACTAATTGTGAAAAATATGTCTATGTATAATCCTAAATCTGATATATCTATCTACTAAACAGAATTTAAAGAACAAGTATCTAATATATCTAGAATTGAAAGTTTAGAATAACAAATTAAAACAAACAAGATAACCGAGTATAGCTATTTGTCTGTGCAACTGTGAACCTATTCTAAATAATGAAACAATTGATCTAGTCTATTTTCAAGACTCTCGATCCTACCTCAGAAGTAAGAAATGAATCATAGTTTCTTAGAAACTATCAATCCCCATAGATTCCTTGGCAATATCGAAAGTAAAATTGACTGAAATAAAGTGATTGGCTACTCTATTTGATATGTTTCTAATTAGAACTTTGAAAGCTAGAACCTGGATTCTACAGAACAATGGTGAATCCGATGGTGTGTGTGGCTATGTCCCCTCAGTGTGATCTCGTCATTCCTTTGTTTTCACTTGGATCCAAAAAAGCGTGTAATGCTAGCATCAATAGAAGTAGATATTGGGACAAAGGTGGCTTAGGATACAGACTGAATACAATGCGAGTAGGAGAGAGATAGCGCAAGAGTACAGAGCTTGGCTTATGTAATTCCTAGCGGGATTTATTGCGAGTCATGCAACATAAAACGTCCAGAACCTGAAACTATCCTGTTTGAAGAACAAAACCTAAAACTTTAATGGCTTCCTATTGAAAATGAACTATTCTACTCCAATGGATTGGATGAAATATCAAAAACATTTGCACAAGATGGATATGTGGCTTCCTAACAGCAAAACAACACTAACTAGGCATGTAATGAAAGAAACTAAGAATTCTAAATAAAATGAAAGACTAATCTATTGTAATGAGAAATTCAGAGGAAAATTTGAGGGGCCATTTGCTTGAGCACAAGCCGTCTATTTATAGCATTTGCATTTACCCAAGGTAAAAACTAAATAGAACTCTTAAACTATAAACAATGGCAAAACACTATTCTAGGGAACTAGAATCATTAATGCAAGCCTATGGTGGTGAAAAAAAGCTGGTAAACGTTGAAATTTACGTGATTCGTGTTAAAAGAGCATTCTGAAAAATGCATAAAGGATCACCACTCTGAGCAGGGTGGCGGTTATAGGACCGCTGCCCTGATTAGGGTGGTGGTCACGAGACCACTGCCCAGGCAAGGCAGCGGTTTTGTAACTGAAGAGCAAAAGGCCAAGAAAAGAGGGAAAAAGAGAAAAACAAAGTACGTAGGTCCTAAATGGGGCATGCAGGATGTTAATGCACACTTGGGAAGATTTTCCAGATCCCGAACACCTTGCGAGGAGACCTGTATCATCATTTGGGTATGTGTTATGTTGTTCCGATGGTGCAGTACCCTACAATTTTGGGTACGTACATATTTCCCCCTCAGAGAAGTGTTTTAGCCATGAAGAGGCGTAAAATGGTGGGTCTGAGTATGGAGGTCCCGAAATGGGAAGTTGAAAGTTATACCTGATACGTCCGTGTGTCGAAATGTCGCCATAAAAAATTTCCACTCCCTGCAAAATGAAAAGAGAAATCAAGTGCAGATAGAAAAGATAGATTGGAAAATAAATTCTTAAATAATGGAAAATGAGGACGTACCATTTGTGCGGGGGTAAGAAATTACCTCCGTCGGTGCTCCAAACCTGTGAAAAAAAACATTCAAAACAAATCAGGCTGCTATATATATGAAAGTGGGCCCATTTTCCTATTCATTTGCATGAGTTGATTTGATTGATTCTGAGCTCTGGGACCCATGGTGACAGTTTCTTGTGCGAATAGAGTCAAAACATTCGTGACAGGATAGTTATCTTGCCTCCACGAGTAGAACATCAACTCACGAGATCACAGGTTAGTTTTCTTCAATTTATCTTTTTCACCCCCTTAATTTTAAAATGCTAAAATCTTTGTCGTGGGGGGGCTATTTTTGAAAATGTTAGGTTTAAAAGGTCCATCTAGGGGGGGCACCTACTGGGTAGGCCTTGTTTTAGTAAAAATGGTCCTCTTTTGGCGTTTTTTGGGATTTTTAAGTTATAAAACCCGCCTAGGTTTTCGGGACATGACCGCCGCCTTGCCCAGGGTGGCAGTTACACGAATACCGCCCTTAAGGCGGCGGTTTTGCACATAATCCCAAAAGAACACCTGTTTGAGATTGTTTTTGCATTTTTAGCATTTCTATGTGTTTTCATGATTTTTCTAGTATTACTCGGATGCTAACTTTCTCTGTTTTGTGTGTTTTTGGGTGTATGTAGGTGAGAGGAGTATATTTGGTGGAGCCGAGAGAGGGAGTGTGACTGGCTCGCAACAGTACTAGATGTACTTTCACAAGATGAGGAGGACACTCTTCAGAGGGCTGAGATACTGTGTATCTCATGCGTTCCACATGTTGCACCATCCAGTCACATTCTTTGTGACTTATTCTCCTATTGGGATGCTGATCGGAACACCTTCCGATTATGAGGGGTCCGAGGTGAGTGGACCATCACACTAGAGGATGTTTATCGTATTCTAGGGGTCCCAGTCATTGGGAGACATCTTACCCTTGAGAAAACAGGTTCACGTGCCTAGATAACACAGTGGGCCACTTATATGGGAGATGCAGTCATCTCCACGGGTTCGAAGAAGGGGGTCAGAGTTCGATCTATTCCTAGTTTACCCATCCCTTTTCTTTTCCAGGCTATTATGGGGATCCTTTCCTTGAGACTAATCGGGGACGAGGGAGGAGACACACTGCTATACTGCTGGTCCCCCATCATTGCACAGATCAAGGGCCATGGCCGGATTTATTCTGAGGGAGCGGATATACTTGGGACTACCTACCATGACTTATACAGGGTAGTCTATTTATAGGGGCAATCTTTGAGCCACCCGACCCTGGTCATGAGTTGGGTCTATGAGCACTTCATCCCCTATGGTAGAGGTGTAGAGGTGACAGATCCCGGAGCTATGAGGGAAGCCAGATGGACAGTTATGTCGGTGCTTAGAACACCTCATCAGCCAGTTGCTTCCTTGACCACTGATGACATGGAGGCCACACCGTATCAGACCATGGCAGGCATATGGGGCGAGGATGCTCTTACTTTGATCTCTTGCTCCACTACAGGGTAACTTATTGATAGAGTGGGGTGAGTGGAAATACACCCCTTTGGCTGAGTTCCTCAGTAGTTTGGCCTACCCTACATGGGCATGCTTCCCCCAGTAGCGCCAGTATATAGGTTAGTTTGAGAGGCCAGAGGGGGTCCTAGAGCCTGGGGTTGGACAGTTGTTACCCCTGGCATTCCTATTGCGGCCGGGAGGGTGGTACGTGCCCGAGGGAGAGCCAGTGCACCTCAGGCACCCTTGCTTCGGATCTGGGTCTTGCCTATAGCAGCGATGACCTGATCGACATAGACTCTGAGTCTGAGGAGTTTATAGGGGGAGAGAGAGGAGGAGACTGAGGAGGAAATTGATCCTGAGTGGCATGACACTCAGGATATCATGCAGGCAGCGAGGGCTGAGCAGAGTGTAGAGAGAGTTACTCTAGTTTTAGAGGAGCCACTCTCCTAGGGCCATGGTGGGGAGGACGAGTCCGTCGCAGGATGCTACGTTGCTCCAACCATGGGAGGAGTACCTCAGTCAGTGGCGGCATCTGTGGCAGGTGCTGACCCTGGAGATCCATCCTGGAGGCCTGGTGATCCGAGTAAGTTACCACCCTTCCTCTTAATGTTTGTTTTTTTATTAGGATTTCCTTAGTTACTATCTCTCCTTTTGTTTTCTCTTGTATTTTATCTCTTGTTTTGTTTCTAATTTGTTTTCTCCTTTGTTTGCAGAGACCGCCGATGAGTGGCGAGACTTGATTCGTAGGGTATGTAAAGATACCCTGATGATCCCCATGGAAAGGACCCATGCAGAGTTGTCTGTGGATGCTAGGGAGCCCGAAGTAGCTGGTAGACACACTGACATCTTTGTTTTAGTCTGGCATGTGGCCAGGATGGTATTGACTCTCTGCACGGAGCTAGCAGGGTATAGGACAGCTGAGTGCCTGATGAGGAGTCATTCTCATGGCGAGACTACGGCTGCCCCTCGGGATCCTGAGCCCTCCATGCACTCAGAGCACCGGCGTAGCCGGAGTCCTAGGCATGGGTGTGTGCCTTCAGAGGGGTCTCATATGGATTGAGAAGCCACTTGGCTCTCCTAGATTTTGTATGATATATTCTTTTGTATATCCTGGGCTCTTTGAGTGTTTTGACCATGCTTAGCGCATGATGGAATTGTACAGGAATTTTGATATCTATATATATATATATATATTCTTTTTGGATCAGACTTTTGGCATTCATGGCTTTGTTTCTTTTCTAGTTTCCTCATGTAAATTATGATGTTATGCTTATATGCTCTTTAGAATGTATGCAATGGAGAACAAGTGATACAAGTGTTTTACTTTCTTTTTGTATTTTATGATGCTGATATATGATAATGTAGATACAATGTGATTTTGAATCTTAGTTTCTGTAAGCAATTTTGGATACTTCATATTTTCTTTGGCAAAGTGGTGAAGATAAGTTGATATGATGAGCAGATAATCCTGCCCCTACTCCTAACTCCACACAACTAGTAAGATGCGAGGGCTCATCACCGAGAGCTAGAAAGGGCACAAGCTATGAAATGTGTTGAAATGATAATGATGAAAGATAGACAAAGCTTTGACAGAATCAAATTAGGATGCTACAAGCTTACTCCACTCGAGTGACTTCATAGTTTTGGGATGCAACTTGCTTTGCGGTTTATCTAGACTTAGATCTGTAGATGGCCACATGGTAGACAAAATCTGGGTTTTTAGAAGTTTTAATTCTCTTGGAATTTTGGATATCTGATTCATTTGTTTTTGACTCAAGACTTTAAGATTTGAATTGTTTGTTTATGACCTTTTACATTTGTTTGTCATGAGGACCCCCTACACCTTGCCCCATGCTACTAGTAAGAAGCATGGGTTTATCACCATAGGCAAGGCATATGTGAGTAAGGGCATTTCCATCCTTTCCCAACCCTAAATCACTAGTAAGAGATGTAAGCTCATCACCAAAGGCTGGTGGGGCATGGAAATGTGTAAATTTAAAATTTTTTGTTTGATTCTATATTTGACTTGTTTATTTGAGAAAAATGTCAGTGTGTTCTTATTTCCAAAGAGATATATATACGGGATAGATGTGACACCATGAAGCTTCTAGAATATACCAGAGGCAAGACACCTATCCTAAGAAGAAACAAAAAGTGAGAACAAGCATGCAGACCTTGGTATGGTTACCGTTAAGACTTTGTCATATCTAGCTTTATTTGATGAGATGATCATGAAATAATTGACGATATCATGGAAATGGAGAAGTATGATTAGAGTGTTTATGCCAATACCATCAGAAGTTTGTAATGAATTACTTTGAGAACAAATTCCTTGATCACAATTTTTGTACGAAACAAGTGGAAAAAATGATCCTAATCTATATGAAGATGCAATGTAGATATAATTATACAAGTCGTGCTAGTTGCTTACGCGTAGAATCGTTTGAGGTGCAGGGAATTGACTATTTCACCAAATTCCTCACCTTCTAGTGTACATAAGAGGTATGTACCATTTCCATAGTCCTTCATGACTCGGTATGGGCCCAACCATTTGGGCTGGAACTTCCTTCCTTCGCCGGTCTTTTTGTCGATCCGACTGTCTAGCCCTAGAACTAGATCACCTTCATATATGTCGCATTCATAGACCTTCTTGTTATACTGCCGGCACATCCGGTCAACATAGACTCTGTGCCGCTGTTCAGCACCTAACCTAGCTTCATCTAGACTTTCTAGTTAGGAGAGACGTGCTTCTCTATAAGCGTCTTCATCTAGAATTCCTTGTAATGAAATGCGGAGATTGGGTATTTCAACCTCAAGCGGGAGAACTACTTCTGCCCCGAATACTAGTGAGAAAGGAGTCACTCCTGTTGGTGTTCTTATTGAGGTTCGGTGGGCCCATAAGGCCGGATATAACTTCAAATGCTAATCTCGTTTGTTTTCTTTCACCGTTTTAAGGAGAATGGCTTTTAATGTTTTGTTTGTCACCTCATCCTGTCCATTGGCTTGAGGGTAATACAAGGAGGCTGTATGATGGATTATTTTAAATTTATTGCATAACCCGCCAAATTCGTCATTCTTAAAAGAAGTCCCATTATTTGAGATAATGACTTGCGGGACACCGTACCTGCAAATGATTTGGTTCAAAATGAACTTGGCAATTACAGAACCTAGTACAATAGTAAGAGGCATAGCTTCTACCCACTTGGTAAAATATTCGGTGGCCGTGATTATAAAATTATGGCCGTCTATAGACGAGGGAGAGAATTTCCCTATTAAATCTAGGCTCCACGTAGAAAAGGGCCATGGCGTAGCAATTGGTTGTAGAGTGTGCCGGCATGTGAATCTCATGAGAGAATTCTTGGCATTTATGACACCTTCGTATAAACTCTACTGCGTCGTGCTCTAGAGTAGGCTAGAAATAGCCCATTCAATGTATTTTACGAGTGGTGGCATGGCCACCGAAGTGACCTCCACACATTTCGCTGTGAGATTCATGGAGAATCTTCTTGGATTCTTTTGTGTCGATGCATCTTAGAAGCATTCCATCAAATGATTTTTGATAGAGCACTTTCTCTATGATGACATATTTAGCTCCGATAATGTGTAAACACCTTCTTTGTTGTGGTGTAGCACCTTCTAGATATGTATGGTCCATGATATAGTTAATGATATCAGTGTACCAAGGACACTCAGAGATAGAAGGTCGGGTTTCGACATAGTATACGCACTCATCTAGAAAGTCCAGATCTACTAGATTGCCTCTATCTAATGGATTATCAGCTAACCAATCTACGATGATTTTTCCTTTAACCAACTTTTGATTTATGAATGTTAATTCAAATTCACCCATTAAGGTTATAAAGCACCCAACCTTTTTAGACAAGGACCCTTGCGTGAGGAGGGTTCGTAAATGTTCTGTTTTTACAATGACCTTTATTTCTTGATTTAACATGTAATGTCTTAAGCATTTTGTTGCATATACTATGGCGAGACATTCTCGTTCTTCTTGTGTGTAGTGTGTTTCATAGTCGAGCAGTGTCTGGCTGATGAAATAGATCGCACGTTCTCTATTGTCATCATCTTCTTGAGCCAGCATACAAGCTAGCGAGACATTGGTGGCTCACAAATATAAAATTAACGGGTGATCTGGCTTAGGTGGCATTAGCGTAGGTGGTGATAACAAGAAACGCTTAACTGCGTTGAAAGCTTCATTGCAGTCTTCGGTCCAATCAATGCTATAATCTTTCTTGAGTAGATTGTTGATTGGATGAATGGCAAAACTTAAGTTTGGGATGAATCTCCGGATCGCACCAAGTTTTCTGAGAAATGATCTGATTCTAGATTCATCTGATGGTGGGACCATTTCGAGAATAGCCTTAATTTTGGTTGGGTCAACATTGATCCCATGTGATGATATAATGTAACCTAGGAGCTTCCCTCCTGTCACACCAAAGACACATTTTTCTAGATTTAGCGTGACTCCATATTCTATCAGACATGAAAGAATGACGCGAAGCACTTCCGGATGGTCCCAACGCTTCTTGGCCTTGGCCAACAAGTCATCTACGTAGGATTCCACAATTTTATGAATAAGATCATGAAATATATACATCATAGCCCACTGGTATGTAGCACCAGTGTTCTTGAGACCGAATGGCATAACAACATAGCAATAGGTTCCCCAACGAGTTATAAATGTGGTTTTAGCTTGGTCTTGTTTAGATATTCTGATTTGGTTGTATCTCGAGAATGCATCCATGAGAGACAAAAGCTCAAATCTAGCTGTTGCATCAACAATGACGTCTATGGATGGTAATGGGAAGTCATCTTTAGGACATGCCTTGTTAACGTCTCGGAAGTCTACATAGATGCGTATCTTCCCATTCTTTTTGAGAATGGGAACGATATTAGATACCCATTGAGAGTAATCGACTGGTTTGATGAATCCTACTTGGAGGAGCTTTATTACCTCCTCTTTTACCATGAGAGCTACCTTCGGTTTCATTGGTCTTGATTTTTGTTTAATTGGTTTTACATCTGATTTAGTGACGAGATTGTGTACTGCAATGTGGGGTGTAACTCCTGTCATTTCTTTATAATTAAATGCAAAAGCCTTCTGATGTTCTTCAAGGACCTGAGTGCGTATTTCTACCTCTAATGGAGTTAGCGAAGATCCTAACTTCAATATCCTTGGTTCATCTTCTGTTCTGATGTTAATATCAATTGTTTCTTTGATTAAAGAAGCGTTACCTTCTTCAAACTCAGGCAGGGCTAGGGGTAGCTCCAGCTCATCTCCATTCTCGACTGTGTATATGTTGAGTTCATTTTGTGGGGGAAGCTCTGTCATGGGATTACCATAATAGGAAGATGAATGCAGGATCAAAGATAAATCTACTGCGTGGTGGGCGAGATGTAATGTCGCATAGGCATTTAAGAAATCAAGAGTGGTTGTATCACTATCAATGTGTTTTAGGATAGTAGATTTGTTTTCATTTCCATTTAAAAGAGGTTTTGACATTGTTTTTATCAATGGTTCATCATGAAGGGATACCATGAAACGGGTATCCTCTAACTTACTGTTTGGAGTAAAGCGTGATGCTGACGTTGCTATTGAATCAGCAAGGAGATTTTTTTCTCGCGGGATTTCTTTGATTGATATGAAGTCAAAATTTTTTCTTAAATTTAGTACAGCTGTTTTGTAGAGTTATAAGTTCTTAGCTCTAGTTTCATACATCTCAGCAACTTGATTTGCTACCAATTGTGAGTCTCCTAACACTCTGATGTTATCAACACTGATTCTCTTAGCTAGGATGAGGCCAAGGAGAAGGGCTTCATACTCAACGCCGTTGTTTGTGCATTCAAAATTTAGTTTGAAGGAAAATGGTAGGAATTTTCCTTCGGGAGAAGTAAGGATTACTCCATCCCCAGCTCCGTAATGACATTTAGCTCCATCGAAATGGAAAGTCCAATACTTAGCTGTGAACATGGATGCTAGGACACTTTTTGTGTTAACATTCTCTACTTCTACCATGCAGAGATCTTCCGCTGGGAGAGAACCGACACCTAGGGTGCACCCCATGCCTACAAAATCAAATGGTAGGAACATTGGTAGATCCTGTTCTAGTAATTCAACAATTTTTGCAGTAGTTCCTAATGATACTGTTTCTATAGTGTTAGACTCATCTTTGGGGGCTGGGATTGCCTTAGCTAGGCTCATAGTTTCGAGATCTGTCGTAGGTACCAACTTTTCTTCTGGTTTCACGTTGGCAGGTTTATTAAGTTGGTTCACTGGGAGTTCAAACTCCTAGTGCATGCCTGGTCTTTTCTTTAGGTTAGCCAGGTGTACATCGAATGGTTTTGGATCACCTTTGGCTATAAACACCTTTCCTAAATGCAAGAATCTTACTTCTTGAAATAGCGTAGAAGGGATTGCCTTCATACGGTGTATCCATGGTCGGCCGAGGATCATATTATAGTTAATTTCCTGATCTATAATATAAAACTCAGTCAGGATTGTTTTGGGTCCTAAGGTGACTGGTAGTATTATAGTTCCAATTGAAGTGGCTTTAAGGCTATCATAGCCTCTTAGCGTATTTCAGGTTGTGGAACAATTCGTTTCCCCGTACCCTAGCTTTTAAAGGAAAGAAAAAGGGAGTATGTTAACTGCTGCCCCATCGTCAACCATCGTGCATTTCACATAATTGTTATAGATCCACACTTGTAATTGTAAGGCCGGATCACCTTGGCGTGTAATTTCAGTGTCTGTGGGCATTTTTTTAATTTCGAATATGAATTCGGTGTCCCTATCCAACTGCCCTGAAGGATGGATACCAAAGTCTATATGATTTACCTGTGTTTCGGGAGGTGGAGTGATGCTAATTAGATGACCTAAACCCAATGCTTCTAAAAGAGCAGCCCTGTGAGCAGGGAAGTTCTTTAATAAATCCAAAAAGGAGATGTGCGAGAAGGTTTTTGTTAGATCATTAATTAAATCATAAGCACCTACGGGTTTTGTTAATACTTGTTGGACATCATCTGTTTCTAGCAGGTAGCTTGGACTTGGCTGAGAGGAATACTCTCGTGTCCTTGTTACAGCGTCTATGGGAAATTCAACGTCTAACTCTATTAAACTGACTATCTTGGGTCGTGGCTAACTTCTTAGTTATGGCGCAACTAATGGATTTAGCGAAGTTGAAGCTTCATGATCATTGTTTCCTAAAATCATGCCCATGTTTGTCCCACTTGGATTTAACTTGTTATTGTTGTGATTTGGGAGCAGATCATTGAAGATCTTGAGGGGTGCATTTTGAGGGGAAACTTCCCCTGTAAAAGTATTCGGTGCTGGTGACATAGGATTTTCCAAGAACATATCTATGAAAAGTTGTCTTTGTTCATCTGGAAAACATTGCATGAATTTATTGTAGTCACGACATGTTCTAGTGTCATGGCCTCGAATTTTGTGAAAACCACAATAAGAGTTAGGATTGTAATTCCTAGGTTGTTGGCTTGATGTATATTGTGGCCTAAAACTTTGATCAAACCGTTGCTTATTAATGTTTTACGTTTTTTGTTTTTGGTTTGAATTTTGGTTTTGATACCTAGTTGAACTTTTATTTGGATCCCATGTAGGGCTTTACCATTGCTGTTGTTGTTGTTGTGGATGATTAAAATCCACTGTATTGATTGTTGAAGTAAAGTTATTGTTTCGTTGATTATTTATTTGTGGTGGAGTACTCACAACATTTACCTTTCTAGCCTGATCGGTTACTCCATCCATTGTCACTCTACGATTTTTGTTAAGAATTTTAAGTCCTTGATTGACATTCATGATAGTAGGATAAGTTGTAGTGTTTTGGTTGGAGGTGATTAACCTTCCGTTTGCTCCATATGTCTTGTGACCACTATCAATTGCCGCTTGATCTATTCGGAGAGCACTCTCAAGTACTTCATCATAAGTTCTTAGTGGGAACTTCTAGATTTCTTCCTTCATCTCTCTACGCAGAGAATGAAGGAATAGATCACATAGTTCCATTTGATCCATGTTTGGAGCACTTGCTGAAGAATAGAGAACTGTGCGCCACCTCTGGATGAAATGGGTGACAGATTCATTATGTTCTTGTTTAATGTGCAAGAATTCCCTGATTCCTGTTCTTAATAGTTTTTTCATGTCAAAGGCCTTGATGAAATCTAACATGAGTTGCTTGAACGAATGGATGGAAGCCTTAGGTATTCTATAATACCAATCGAGAGAGATGCCCTCCAAAGTTTTGGGGAATATTTTAGCAACAACCCCATCCCAAGGGATTAATTCTAGAATGGCTGTAGCGTAAGCTTTGATATGGGCATTTAGATCTCCCTCACCTTTGTATTTGGGAAAATCAGGAAGAGGTCTTGGAAGAATGATGCTTCGTATGGTGAAATCTAAGGGTTCTTTCAAGTATTCTGAATATGTCCCTATTGCATAGGTTTCGACCATTAATGGTGCCTGTTGAGGGAGTGGAGGTGGAATGGGTTGTTGATATGGCGTTGCATATGCATTGGTAGGAGCATAAGGGAACCCCTGTGGTTGAGTAAAAATACTAGGAGAGGAGAACATATCCCCTTATGTTGATTTGGAGTACATGTTTAAGTATGAAGGGGTATTGTCCAAGAATGGATTATTTTGTACCAGACTGGGAGGTATTGGAACAGTGTTAGAAACGGTGGTTCTAATCGGCGTTTGTTCTGAATAATGAGGAGTCACGCCTAACGTACCTATTCATGTGAGGAGGTCTATTTGGCTAGGATGATGTGGAGTATTGGAACTTCCTGCCTGCATGAATTGGGAATTTTGATTTGCTTGAGCAAGTTCTAACCCTCTCACTTTTTCTACTAACGTTGAAATGACTTCATTTGGTGGAGTCATGGTGTTTTGCCTTAGTGGTGTTTGTTGTATATCATGGTGTTGTATAGGCATGTGATATCCTGCTATGAATTGATCGCTGCCCTGCTAAGTTTTCCCGAGGGCATTTCCTATATGTAGTGGCATGGAGGTATTTTCTTGAAAAGAGACCTCGGGTTGTGTTTGTAAACCTCCTATAGGTGGGTACATACTTCGAGAATGTTTTTCATTCTTGGCATAACATACCGAATGTTCATCATCCAAACCTAGGTATGAGTCTGATTGTCTACTAATTTGTGGTCTAAATAGTACCTGAGGAGATGAGCTAGACTCTCTTGTGAGCATCATGTTGTTCGAGCCTGTTGTGTTTGAGCGAGCCAACCCAACTCCTCTGTTTGGAAAGATGAGCTATATATGATCCTTGGACATGGAGTTTGTGTTGATAATTGGTTATTTGACTAGTTCTCACCCCATACTGAGAGCGAGGGTGATGATTGTCCATTCAGTTGAGCGTAGTATGCCTCAAGACCTAAGAGAGGCCTACCAAATGCATTAAATCTTGACATATTCGGGGGGTATATGAATACCCGCATAATAATGGGAAGGAGCAAAGGTGATGGTGAAAGCTAATGAGGTAGTAAAGATGAAAGAGTCATTTTTTATTTGAAAGAACCAGTAGGAATTTGACTCCAGGCCAGAGAGTAGAAAGTTTCACGTCGGGTTCACCAATTTTGTACGATGGAAAATTGACGAGCGAGCGTGGGAATCTACAAGAAACTCTTCCTCACACCTGACTTCCTGAGGTCGTGCCAGGACAGCCGGTGGGGATTGAATACACGTGGGATACAGACAAACTAGGTAGGCAATCTGATGTCTTCGACACGCACTAGTGGAAATTGTGAATCTAAGGCAAAGAAGGCCCTTCTAACTTGAATTGGTGTGATAGATTGATCAACAAGGATGAATTCTTGAAGGCTCCAATCAATATCAAGCTCTGGCATGATTTGGTCTATGGGTTGTGGAATACATGAAAAATGACCTGGGATAGTTTTGTGTATATTTCCAGATAAGGTCATAGGGTGGATTGGTAACTATATCTGACTATATGAACGATTCTCTGGCTTAGTCTAGAATTCCCTAGCTTCGTTAGCTGCTATGTCTAACAAGGATAACTATTCAATAATGATAGGTGGAAGTGGAGTAGATCTGAATACTAGTGTACGTAAGTTAACGTCAATGTGAGACTGACCAATAGATTCGTTGGATTGAGGGATTTGTGGGTCACAACCGTAGATTCGTGGTTGTTGTGGTCATGCTATGGTCATGTGAAGAATCAGTCCCTAATCCCTAATATCCAGTAATCATATGATTTTTGAGCTTCTATATTCAGAATTAATAATTATGCGATCTTCTCAGAGTATCTTACAGGCATTTGTGCAACTTGAATTCTTAAGCTAGTATCTATGTCTGTGAGAGTATCCCCTACTTCTGGCTGTGGGACCAAAGGGTCACAACCGAATGCTTGCTCTCTTTCAAGCATTTCTACAGTCATGTGGATATATACCTTGGGTAATCTGTAGTTTGGTTGATTTGACCAAAACATGTGTGCTTTGTCGTCTTCTATGTTTAACCCGTTTAACTGGGAACCAATTTGTTGTAAGTTTACCATTGTTCGGAAGACTTGGATCCTAAGATTTTTATCTATATCATTTATTACTGTGATGAGATTTGGCTGGGGCACGATTGGCTCGAATACGTATTCTCTGGGCTCTCTAGGTCCCGTGATTGTCATAAAAAAGAAAGTTATATAAATCTAACTAATGATAGAATAAACTAATTGTGAAAAATATGTCTATGTATATTCCTAAATCTGATATATCTATCTACTAAATAGAATTTAAAGAACAAGTATCTAATATATCTAGAATTGACAGTTTAGAATAACAAATTAAAACAAACAAGGTAACCGAGTATAGCTATTTGTCTGTGTAACTGTGAACCTATTCTAAATAATGAAACAATTGATCTAGTCTATTTGCAAGACTCTTGATCCTACCTTAGAAGTGAGAAATGAATCATAGTTTCTCAGAAAATATCAATCCCCACACCTTCCCTGGTAATATCAAAAGTAAAATTGACTGAAATAAAGTGATTGGCTACTCTATTTGATATGTTTCTAATTAGAACTTTGAAAGATAGAACCTGGATTCTGCAGAACGGTGGCGAATCTGATGGTGTGTGGGGCTATGTCCCCTCAGTGTGATCTCCTCATTCCTTCGTGTTCACTTGGATCTAGAAAAGCGTGTAATGCTAGCATCAATAGAAGTAGATATTGGGACAAAGGTAGCTTAGGATACAAACTAAATACAATGCGAGTAGGAGAGAGATAGCGCAAGAGTACAGAGCTTGGCTTATGCAATTCCTAGTGGGATTTATTGCGAGTCATGTAACATAAAACGTCCAGAACCTGAAACTATCCTGTTTGAAGAACAAAACCTAAAACTTTAATGGCTTCCTATTGAAAATGAACTATTCTACTCCAATGGATTGGATGAAATATCAACAACATTTACACAAGATGGATATGTGGCTTCCTAACAGCAAAACAACACTAACTAGGCATGCAATGAAAGAAACTAAGAATTCTAAATAAAATGAAAGACTAATCTATTGCAATGAGAAATTCAGAGGCAAATTTGAGGGGCCATTTTCTTGAGCACAAGCCATCTATTTATAGCATTTGCATTTACCCAAGGTAAAAACCAAATAGAACTCTTAAACTATAAACAATGGAAAAACACTATTCTAGGGAACCAAAATCATTAATGCAAGCCTATGGTGGTGAGAAAAAGCTGGTAAACATTGAAATTTATGCGAGTCATGTTAAAAGAGCATTCTGGAAAATGTGTAAAGGACCGTAACCCTGAGTAGGGCAGCGGTTACAGGACCACCGCCTTGATTAGGGCGGCGGTCATGAGACTGCCACCCAAGCAGGGCAGTGGTTTCGTAACTGAAGAGAAAAAGGCCAAGAAAAGAGGGAAAAACAGAAAAACAAAGCACACGGGGGATAAGCAGGGCATGTGGGATGTTAATGTTAGGAAATAAGGGATAAAATATGTGGAATAATCCCTCATAGAATCGCAACAGAAGAAACTAATATGCAGAAATTATTACAGATCTCAAATAAAATTGCAGAATAAAATAACACAACACAAAGAGACAATATTTAACGTGGTTCACCCAATTTGGGCTACGTCCACCAAGAATCACTTGCTCAGATTTTATTACAAGCCACTGCTCTCTCAATACAATACCCAGATCCGTTTGGAGCTATGCTCAACAAACTCTACAGAATTCATAGCCGAATTCAAAACACATATGCAATACATTTGCTTGTCCATCTATCATATGCATAAGACCATATAAATAGAAAATTGCTTAAGAAGTTTGATACAAAACCGTGGGTATCAAAACCAAGGGCAAAAAAACTGTGGGTATCAAAACAATGGGCAAAAGACCGAAAAACCATGGACCCAAAAACAGCCCATAACGGTTACCCATTACCCATGGGTTAATAAACCACCCATGAAAATTTGCTTTGGGGGCTTCGCCCCTAAATCCCCTTCCATCGGGGGGGCTTCACCCCCTCGAACCCCCTTGACCCACTCAGCGGCGAGCGGGACCGCCGTAAAAATATCTGTGTGTAACACATAGAAGGTGTACCACACTCTAACATAAAAATAGGCTCCACAAACATAACAGTTAACGCACACTTGGGGAGCTTTTCCAGATCCCAAACACCTTGCGAGGAGACCTGTATCATCATAGGGGTATGTGTTACGTTGTTCCAACGGTGTAGTACCCTAAAATTTGGGTACGTACAGTATCACTCATACTTTTGATTACTTTTTTATTAAAATACTAGTTCATGAAGCTCTACATATTATGAATCGTATCACATTGGGGGATAATGCAAAGGTTGGAAAGCTTATGACTCAATTATTTGATGAGGCTCATCTCGAAGCACACAATAAAAAAATGGAATCATAAGGGACTTTGATGGAATGCACATGGAAGGAAAAGGAAAAAGGGAATTTTTTCTATCTTATAAATGATGAAGAGGTTGAGGACCTTAACATTGAGCACACAGAAGGATCATGATAAGTATTGGACTCCACAAATGATCAAGTACACACCTACCATGTACCATTAAAGACCAAGAAAGTAAATATTGGAATTGAAGATGTGCCAGAGGTGATCATTAGTGATTATTGGTATGAACCAGAGGTAGTAAAAATTATTGAACTACTGCGTGACTTCTAGGATATGTTTCCCAAAGGACACCATGAATTAAAGGGTGTGCATCCATCATTGGGAGAAATGAAAATCAAACTCAAAGATAGCATGCGACCATTTCACAAGAGGCCTTACTGGATGAATCCTAATTTACACCTCAAGGTGAAGGATGCAATCAATAAAATGCTAAAGGAATACATAATTCAGCCCATTAAAGAGTCAAAATGGTTAATTCCGATGGTTATCAACATTAAAGGATGACTGGATAAGGATTTATGTTTATTGTATAGTTTTTAATGCTTCATGTGTCATTGATCCTTCTCCCACACCATTTATTAAGGATTCCATAGAAGGTGTTGTAGGGTGTGAGATCTATTATTTTATAGATGGAGTTTTAGGCCATTATCATGTAAGGATCACACATGAAGACTAGGAAAAGAAAAGAAAATTACAATTGAATGTGGATGATTTTCTTCCATGGTTATGCCCTTTGGTCTGAAGAATGTGCCAGTGATGTTCTCACACATTATTGTTCAAGAATTTCAAGACTTCATTTAGAAGTTTCTTTAGGTATACTTAGATGATTGTACGATATATGGCTTGGTTAAAAACCATTATGAATTTTTGAGGTTGAGGTTTCAAATATGCAGGAGACTTATCATCTCCTTGAACATTAATAAGTGCATATTTATAACACCATTTAGTACTTTTCTTTGACACATTATCTATAAGGAAGGATTTCTAGTAGACTCGACACAAATTATAGTCATCTTAGGGTTTGAGGATCTAACCAATTAGAGTGAGGTACATAGATTCCTCAGACATACTGATTATTACTATAAATTTATTAAAGGGTATGCAAATATCTCTGTGCCACTTGAATAATTGATAAAGAAAAAAGGAAATTTCAATTAGGGTGTAAGGAAAATATTAAGGGTACCTTCGAAAAAATCCTTAGAAAATATTTGGTGAATACGTGAAAATTATCTTTCGCACAAATGGTGAATATCAAGACATCATGACATCACTATTAAATGCTAGTAGGCGGTAGCTTTTTTATATCCTATCAGTCAATAGCATGGTTTATGCTACCAATCAAAAACATATAGTATGTTGTTGGCCGATAACATAGAAAATGCTATCAATTGGTAGCATGTTTTAAGCTACCGGCTGACAAAATATAGTATGTTGTCAGCTGGTAGCATAAAAATGCTACCGGTTAGTAGCATTTTTATGCTATTGAATGACAACATACTGTGTGTTGTCGGTTAGTAGAATAAAAAAATACTACTGAGTGACTGTATTCAAGTGATTTTTTTGGAATTCCTATTTCGTAGGAATGGCTTATTGACCTCTAAAATTGACTTGCACCCAGAAAATTTTGGTGAACTGGTCCTAACTGGTACCCTAATAATTCACCAATTTCAAATTTCAAAAACTAGAATATTCATGAATTAAGGAATATTCACCACTAAAATTTTCCCTATTTGGGTGATGTGTAACAACAAATTTTTTAGTAATTTAACCACCACACCTATCTAATGCTTCTCTTATTAGAGTAATCCATTTCATGTTCATGTAGATTCTTCAAGAACTGTGATTGGTATATTTTTAGCTCAGCCATGGGAAGGTAATGTAGACCGTCATATTTTTTTATAATTAAGAAGATAACACCAAATAATTAAAATAATACTACCTCGGAGCACTAGGTGTTATTAATGGTGTACATGCTCCACAAGTTTAGACAATATTTGCTAGCAACACCTTTTATCTTCTACACTGTTCACATGAACCTTAAATATCTAGTTAAAAATCCATTTTTTCAAGGGAACATTTATCACTAGATACTTTTATTACAAGAATTTTATTTCTCAGTTATAATGAAGCTCGACAAGAGCAACTTGGGACTAGACGACATATCACAAATTAACTCGTATGAGGACGTGCAAAGTATATAGGATGTCACATCTCTCTTTCTCATTCTATTTAATTTGCAAAATATGTTGTGAAGAAATAAATAACCCTCAGAAGCAAGTTTATTGGTGTCGATGCAAGGCTGCATATGTAGTTATACAGATGCACATATTTCTGTAAGGAAATATATGTATGTGTGTAGATGCTTACCTAGAACCGCACCTGCACTCATCACCTTGGGACTGTTGACTGTTTATTGATTCAGAACTAATTTTTATGTACTTATTATATGATATTACTTTACTTTGATATGTGTAATGATTTTGTAACATCGATGTGTTATTGGTTTTTGTACTTGTTTAGGATATTTGGTTATCTTATTGCTAAAGTTAATGGGTTGGTGATGATTAACACTTTGTACATGGATTTAAGAGTATTATTTCGATATTGAGACATGGTTATGATTATATAATGCTATTTTTTTGGTATGTCAGTCATATACCATGAAGCTTAATGAAGGTCTTCTTCACTACTTCATAAGGGTATGAAGTGTCATCAAGGTAAAGGTACTTGTTTAATTATCTTGCTAAGTGTGTCAGCATGCTTCTTGTAACACCTTTGATAAAATGTTAACTTCTCCTCTTTGCAATGCAAGTGTTGACATGTGATTTTTCCTAAGAAGGTGTATTATTTTGATTGTTTGAAATCTTGCTTGTCATGGATAAATTATTTATTTTCTTGGATTCAATTACTGAAATGTTGTTGTTTGCAAAGAATCCATTTTTTTTCGATAAGTAAGGTTGTAAACTGGTAAAGTTATTCACAAATTTATCTCTACATATTAATGAAACCTTGGATAAATTCCATTGATCCAAGGCATGTTTAAATTATTCTTACCTGATCTATATGGAAAACTGGCATTCAAAGGTTAAAGGAAATAAAAGACTGAACCTTTGTAGGTTTACAATTTCATTGATCTTCTTGGAAATTCATGCTGTGCATTCTCTTGTAAGTTGTGTGCTCAGATATTCTTGTCAACTTCTCCAGAATGCTGAATGGAATAAGTTGGAAAGAGATATACTTCAGGACCATTGAGGTTAAATCCTAAGTCCTAGATCTATAAGATCTATCCTAACGGGATTCTAACCTAAGGTAAACTGGATCTACCATATATCTATGCCTACTCTAATCTTGTTCATCCTAACCTAAGTTGCATGTTTTCTAAGTTAGGGATTTTGAAATAACCTAAGGTGATGATAGGTATATTTCTAACCTATTAACTAATACTATATTGGTATGAAGAATGGCCTATCCTAAGGTGGCAAATTTACCTAAGGGAATTTAAGATAGCCTAAGGTAAATATTTTCTAAACTAACCTAAGTTCATACCCTAAGCTAATGATATCTATCCTAAACTAATGCGAGGATAGAATGGGACCTAAGGGGTTGTATGGAAAGTTGAAGGCATGGTGACGGTTCCTAAGTCATTTATTTGATTTGATTTTTGAATTCAATGGACATAGTATTGCCATTGTAGGCAGAGGCAGGAAATTTAGCAGAATCCTATGTGGAATCCTCACTACAGATAAGTGATGGAAGGAAAATCTGAAATTGGACTTGCCAACTTTAACTGGTGGTGGCGTGGAGAAATAGGTGGGAGATTGGAAATTAATGACATTTATGGTCATCTGTTTTGGTGAACAAACCACCTTGGAAATGATGCTAGCAGATGTTTTGGGAGTTGTTTGGTATTTCATGCATTCTAATTTTTTCTCTGTATGGAGCTATCTAGTTCTTTGAACCAGCAATTCTATTTTTAGTTTGTTGTTTTTTTAAACTCCCTTGGACTATTTTTGATCCAATGGAAGTATATGGGGACTTTGAGAAGGAATTTTTTGGTTGTTGATTTCTTTTGGAGAAGAAGGAGTTGTGAAGGCTCGTCTGGAAATCTTCTTCGAATCGATAGAAGCACTATCAAGCATGATAGGCTCTATCCATTAAGATGCTATGCTTTTCTCTAAGTGTCTTCATTAAAAGAACTTTTCTCTCATGAGATAAATGGGTTTTTATTTCTGTGATGGTTATTTGGTTTCCTTTCTTGAATATTTTATGTATCCTCTATTTGAGGAATCTATGCTTGGAAAGGTAGTCATTGAGTTGTTTTCCTATTTATTTGATGTTGAATCCCACCTTAAATCTTTTGGTGATTTGAGTACTGAAGTGCATGCATGAATCTTTCTTATCTGTTCAAAAATGGGTTATGGAAATGATATGTTTCTTCAAGTTTTGAGTCAAGTTGTAGGTTGGGTTGATAAAAGGTAGATGAATACCCTTCGCTATTGCTTCCTTATTTTGTGGAAGTTATGTTTATTCTGTTGGAATTGTATGAATATGCATTCTTGGATTCAAAGTTGTGCAATCTTGAATATTTGTAGAGAAATAGTAAATGAGTACCTTCTTCTCGAACTCACTGTATACTCTATCAGTTCTTTGGATTCAATATCTGATGGAAGCTGGGCAGTTATTGGGTGTTTGGAATCTCTGTTTTGTGGGTTATTCTAATATGGAAACAAGAGTAAATGTTTTATTATTCCTCTTATCCTTTCAGTTAAAAACTAAGTTACTAAAATTAAGTTATTTTAAGGAAACTATGGGTTAATTGGTTCTTGGATATTTGATTTCGAGGCTATCTTGTTGGGCATACATGCATTTGAAGTCTTTCTTCTAATATTATATTTATACGATGTCTTCTTAAGTTCTTGAGTACTGAAATAAAGGTTACATAGGTGAGGTCCTGTTAGCTAGGGACATTTTGAGAGTCGTCTTTGTTGGAGTCGATGTTGGGTTATTCTTGTAGCTCTGTTTGAACTTCTTTATTTTGTTCATGTTGTCTACTTCCCTGTCAAAGTAGATGTTGTTGGTTTTGCATAACTATCCCTAAACTAGGTTAATATCTTGAGTGCCTTACTTGAATAACTTGTTAAACCCCTCCTGATTGGGATATCATGAACTTTAAGGATGATATTCAGACTTGCGGTTGTCATTTCTTGATTTTTAACTAAATAAATCAATTCTGAATAAGGGGTTTCTGGAATCTTCCATTTCTTTGATCTCTGAGTAAGATTGGAGGGAGTAATTTTTTTGATAGCTTTTACACCTGTAGCTAAGCTATGTCAATCTTGGGTTACACCTTCTTTGGAATCGAATCATGATGGAACATTCTCTATCCTTTCATAAGATGTATTTCTCTCACCTCTATGAGGATTCAATTGAGAGCTTGTTGTTTTTCACTTTTATCTTGAAGAAATTGATCAGTCTATGGATCTTTGAATGAAACTTTGACATTCTTGAGTGATTGTTGCAGATTTTATTTACGCTGTAAGGTGATTAAAAACTTTGGTTAATGGATCTCCTTTTTGATATGGGTATAATTTTACTTTCGTTGGATGTTCATGATGGGAAACCTTGCTTAAATATATTTCAACCACAACAGTCGCACATTCAGTTTAATATCTTCTTATATGTGTTTTATTTTATAAAGGATTTTAGGGATGTAGTGATTGGGTCTGTTGTTAGGGAATAAGAGATAAAATATGTGGAATAATCCCTCAGAAAATCGTAACCGTAGAAACTAATATGCAGAAAATTATTACAGACCTCAAATAAAAGTGCATAGTAAAATAACACAACACAAAGAGACAATATTTAAAGTGGTTCACCCAATTCAGGATACATCCACAAAGAATCACTTGCTTAGATTTTAATATAAGCCACCACTCTCTCAATACAATACCTAGATCTGTTTGGAGCTATGTTCAACAAACTCTAAAGAATTCACACCTGAATTCAAAGCACATCTGCAATGTTTTTCATCCATTCTATCATATGCATAAAACCATATAAATAGACAACTGCTTAAGCAGTTTTACAAAACTGTGGATATCAAAACCATGGGTAAAAACCATCCCATAAACCTATGGGTCAAAATCCCGCCCATATGAGAAAATCACGTTTCCCGATATATTGGGCACGTTTTAAGGCCTAGTTTTTTTTGGGGGGGCTGTGCTCCCGAACCCCGGCGAGGATACATGAAAAGTGTATAGTACTCTTAGTGTATAGTCTTCAACACTTTCACACATGAAAATAGGCTCCACAACCTAACAATCTCCCACTTAGAGACTAATTTTCCTCTAATCAAGCTTCTCAAACCTTCACTAGTTTCTGTGAAGACCAACCAAAGTTGAACACAGCTTCAATTTTTCCCTTGTGACCACCTTGGTCATCATGTTTATAGGATTCTGATTGGTATGAATCTTCTCTAGCTTCAACTTATCTTCCTCCAAAGTTGTCCTGATGAAATGGTACCTTAACTGTATATGCTTCATCCTAGAGTGGAAAGCAGAGTTCTTAGCTAGGTGTTTAACACTCTGAATATCACTATGCAACTTTCCTTCCTCCTGCTTATGCCCCAAATCCTTAAGTAATTACTGTAACCAAATTTTTTCCTTACTTTCCTCTATGGTAGCAACATACTCAGCCTCCGTGGTTGACAAAGCCACCAACTTCTGTAGTCGTGAAATCTAGCTTATTGCTATTCCACCTGTAGTGTAAACATAACATGTTGTGCTCCTCCTACTGTCTACATCTCTATCCATATCTGAATCTACATAACCACACAAAGTGGTGTTTGATCCACTATAGCACAAAACTTTCCCCATGGTCCCTCTCAAATATTGAAGGATCCACTTTACTGCCTGCCAGTGATATCTACCTGGATCAGTCATAAATCTACTCACCGCTCCCACTGCATGGGAAATATTAGGCCTAGTGCACACCATGGTATACATCAAATTTCCAACCGTTGATGAGTAAGGTACCTTGGACATCTAGTTTCTCTCCTACTCTGTCTTAGGAAACTGTTCCTTTGATAACTTGAAATGGCCTACCAAAGGAGTCCCAACTGGTTTAGCATCTTGCATATTAAACCTCTCCAAGAACTTCTTAATGTACTCTTCCTGAGATAAATTCAGCTTCCGTTCCTTCCTATCTTGAGATATCCTCATACCAAGGATTTTTTTGGCTACCCCCAAATCCTTCATAGCAAAGGATTCACTTAGCTGCTTCTTGAGTACTTTTATTTCCTACATGTTTTTACCTACAACCAACATGTCATCCACATACAGACAAAGGATAATATAACTACCATCCTCAAATTTCTTTGTATACACGCAATGGTCAGAATGACATCTAATATAACCTTTCTCCATCATGAAGCTATAAAATTTCTTATACCATTGACGTGGAGCTTGTTTTAAGCCATACAAGCTCTTCTTCAGTTTGCACACCATCTCCTCTTTACCTTTGACCTCATAGCCCTCTAGTTGCTGCATATATAATTCCTCCTCCAAATCACCATGGAGAAATGTAGTCTTTACATCAAGCTATTCTAAGTGCAAGTATTCTGCTATAACTATTCCTAGAATAGTTCTAATAGAAGTCATTTTTACTACAGGAGAAAAAATATCATCAAAATCTATACCTTTTTTTTATGCAAACCCCTTGACCACCAACCGGGCCTTATATCTTTTCTTTCCTCCTTCTTCCTCTTTGACTCTAAACACCCACTTGTTCTGTAATGATCTTTTTCCTTCATGTAGCTTCACCAAATCCCATGTCTAGTTCTCCATGAGAGCCTGATGCTCCTCATCCATGACTTTCTCCCACTTCTTCCTAGCATCTACCTGCATTGCATCATCAAAGCTCTCTAGCTCTCCACTATCAATGAGTAATAAATAATAAAGAGAAGGAGAAAAATGTTCAGGTTATCTTCTTACCCTAGAAGACCTCCTTAATATAGGAGTATTGGGTTCCTGTTAAGGGGGTTCCTGAACTAATTCATGTGTCACTTTCCCATCTGGAAGATCCTCTACCGATACATATTCTTTCTTGGATTCTTCCCTATTTTCCTACAACTTCTGCTTATACATGAATTTATCATTAAAGACCACATCCCTAGATCGAATTATTTTCTTGTCCTTAATACTCCAACATTTATATCCAAAGTCATCACCACCATAACCAATGAAAGTACATTTTTCTGATTTAGCCTCTAGCTTGTGCCTATCATCCTTGTCTATATAAAAAAACACCTCACATCCAAAGACTCTAAGAAATGAATAATCAACTTTCTTACCATACCAAGCCTCCTCAGGTATGCCTTTATCCAAGGCACTTGAGGGTCCTCTGTTTATCAGTACACAACTATGCTCACCGCTTCTGTCCAAAAAGAAAGAGGCAGTCCTGCATGTAACCTCATGCTCCTAGCATGCTCCATTATTGTTCTGTTCATCCTTTCTGACACCCCATTCTGCTGTGGAGTTCCTGGAACCATATCTTTCCTGTGGATTCCGTTCTTAGAATAGTAATCATCAAATTCATTGCTGCAATACTCCCCTGCATTATCTGACCTGAGACATTTTAGCTTAAGAACTGTTTCATTCTATACCAAGGATTTCTATTTAACAAAAGTGTCAAATACATAAGATTTTATTCTAATACAATAAACCCAAAATTTCCTTGTTGCATTATCAATAAAAGTAACATAATAACTTGAACCCCCAAGAGATGATACCTAAGCCGGCCCCCACACATCAAAATGCACAAGCTCTAACTTACTCTCTTTATTTTTAGGTCTAACCTTGAGAAACCTTACTTGATTTTGTTTCCCATAAATGCAGTTCTCACAGAACTCGAAACCTATTTTTGTATATCCAGGAAAATCCTTCTTTATGATCTCTATGCCCTTATGGCTCATATGACTGAGCCTATAGTGCCACAATGTTGTATCTACTTCTGAAGCCACAAGATTACCAACATTAGTGTTATAAGTGGTTAAATACAAGGTTCCAACCTTCTTACCTCTTGCCACCACAAGAGCACCCTTGGTAACCTTCCAAGAGTCCACTGTAAATATCACAGTACAACCATGATTTCCCAACTGCCCTGCCGATATCAAATTTCATCTTAATGTAGGCACATGTCTGTCATCCTTCAATAGCAAAGTATTCCCATTCTACATCTTAACCTGAACAAAACCTTTTCCAACTATGCTGAAAGGCTCATCATCACCAAGAAAAACATGCCCAAAATCTCCTTGAACATAATCAACAAAATAATGTCTATGTGGAGAATCATGGAAAGAAGCCCTCGAATCTAAAACCCAAGATTCAATAATATTGTGCAAAGAAAGAATCAAAGTGTGCTGACATACATTACCTGTTGTCACATTTTCCTCCTTATTTTCTTCCTATTGTTTCACTTTGTCCTGAATCTCCCAACAATCCTTCTTTGCATGCCCAGACTTTCCATAGTGCCAGCATACTATCTTGCTTTTGGATTTTGACCTTGTCTGATCCTTTGATTTTCCATGACTACCTCTATTCTTCTGTCTCCCTCTAGTTTCCACTGTCAAATCATTCCCTGGAGTAGAAGATTCACTAGGGATTTTTCTTTGCATTTCCTCACTTAGAATCACCCCTACAACATCCTCAAACTTCAACTTTGACTTAGCTTGAACTGAGTTGCTTACCGCCATTACCAAGCTATTCCAACTCTCAGGTAAAGATCACAGAACTAATAAATCCCTAACTTCTTCATCAAATTCTATTGTAACCAAAGCTACCATAATTACAACTATATTAAAATCATTTAGACAATATGCTACTGAACCATTGTCAGACATCTTCATATTAATTAACTTTTTCATTAAAAATATCTTATTAGAGGCAAATGGTTTTTCATACAACTTCCCTAATGCATCCATCAATTATTTTGTAGTCTTTTCCTTTGAAACATTAAATAATACCGAAGATACAAGACATAGCCAGATTGTCCCAAGTGCCTTCCTATCTAGAAAATCCCATTCCAAATCCATCATGCTCGAGGGTTTGGTCACCTTCTCAGACAACGGAGTATAAAGATCCTTCTGATAAAGGTAATCTTTCATCTGCATCTTCCAAAGACTGAAATTATACCCATTGAATTTATCAACCCTAGATTTTCCATCATCTACCATAGCTCCCACTCAAGATAAAACTTTCCATGTGATTCAAAACTTTAGCAAACCAAACCAGGCTCTGATACTAATTTTTAGGGAATAAGAGATAAAATATGTGGAATAATCCCTCACAAATCACAATAGTAGAAACTAATATGCAGAAAATTATTACAGACGTCAAATAAAAGTGCAGAATAAAATAACACAACACAAAGAGACAATATTTAATGTGGTTCACCAAATTTGGGCTACATCCACAAAGAATCACTTGCTTAGATTTTATTACAAGCCACCACTCTCTCAATACAATACCCAGATCTGTTTGGAGCTATGCTAAAAAAACTCTACAAAATTCACACCCGAATTCAAAGCACATATGTAATGTTTTTCATGCATTCTATCATATGTATAAAACCATATAAATAGACAATTACTTAAGTAATTTTACAAAACCATGGGTATCAAAACCATGGGCAAAAACCATCCCATAAACCTATGGGTCAAAATCCCACCCATATGAGAAAATCACATTTCCCGATATATCAGGAAAATTTTAAGGCCCAATTTTTTTATTCAGGGGCTCTGCCCCCAAACCCCTACTACTGGGAGCTACCACCCCCAGACCCCCCGCTCGAGGCCCGACCCTACCCCGAACCCCGGCGAGCATACATGAAAAGTGTACAATACTCTTAGTGTATAGTCTTCAACACTTTCACACATAAAAATAGGCTCCACAACCTAACATATGCATTATCCTTGCGACCTTCTTTTCGTGTGATAGAATGTGGTAATTCCCTTCTGATCATGACATTTGACTCCTTCTCTTTCAGTCTCTGAGGTGAAGTCTGACCACTGCCCCTTTGGAAATAATAGGAGGTTATGTGTTGTGTTCTCTTTTTTGAATTTGTGTATGGGGTTCAGGTTAACCGAATTATAAAGGAAGCTCTTACTGTTTCATCATAGTTGTCCTTCTTCTTTTGAGTAAATCTTGTCACAAGATTTCGTTGGTTCAGCTGCATTACTTTCTTTAATGCTCTTGGGTAGTTGACATTACCACTTTCTTATCCTTTTGATTCGTGTTAAGGTTTTTAATATTTGTGGTAGAAGACTAATGTGATATGCTGTGCATTGAGAAATTACTATCCTAATGTTAATGTATGGCCTAACTTGAGAAATTAGGCTATCTTGGATTTGAAATTAGGATGTCACATCTGTTGTGTGAGACTCTTATTTACATTTACATTTCAAAATCAAAAGAATTGTGAAGTAAATAATTAGAAGGTACTTTTATTTGATATGGATACGTGTATTGGATGGAACATGATTTATCTAATATCATGCTATCGATTTTTGCTTAAAACATGATATTTCCTTGAATGTTATTCAAATTGATTAATTGTTCTTATTTTATGGTTATTATTACTTTTGATTTATCTATCTACTTGACGTCACTGTTTCATTAAAAGAGATTTGGTTTAATGGAACAGTTAGTTGAAAGTATTTCATTTTAATGCTTAGTGCTTATCATGCTTAGTTCAATGAACTGACCCATGCTAGAAATTTTTGTAGATGGACTTCGTAAGTGATAAAGGAAGGTAATAAATTTTATGTTGTATTGGTTTCTTGAAATTCTAGACCATTTATAGAGAATGCTGATTTATTATTGAGATGTATTGAAGGAAGGAAAGTTGTATTCTTTAATGATCTTGATGTTGTTGACATGAAATATATCAGTAATGCATAGTCTTGTATGATGTGTATTTTATCTTGATGAATTGAAAAGAATAAAGTTACTTAAATTGATTATGTCAATTCTCTTTTTCATAATATGAAGGAAACTTGTAATCCTATCTTTGATGTTTTCATTCATATCTGATTGGATCCTTATTTTTGATGTCATTGAATTGGATGGATAAATGGGAATTAGTACAATTTCCCTTACTTAAATGAAACTTACTAAGTTTCATGTATTGATGTTCCTTACCTAATCTTGTATGGTTGATTATGATGCTATGAACATATAGTTATAATATCAAGATATGTGAATTAGCTATGGGTGTAATAAATTCTAATATTTAACCATAATGAGGAAGGTTCTCCTCCTCTCTAAATAATACCAAATAAATGAATGATAGATGAGTTCGATAATCATTTAGACTTCATATCTATGAAGTATATCATAACAGAACCTATTTTGGTTCTTATACATTCCTTGAATGGTTGAGACACATTAATTAAATCTTATGATAGATATTGTTTATGTTTTCAATTATTTGCACGTTAAGAAAAAAGTTAATGAACATAAAAGCATTCATAGGTTAAGATGTTTCATATTAATTAATCAACTCAAATAAGGGTTGAAAACTTAAGGATTGTTGGGATATGGTTATGCAAGGTTGTTGTGATTTGAATCTTAATCCAACTGTAATAAGGTGGTTATGACCTCTTGAGGTGTGTAAATTGTGATGAAGTAGTTCTATCGGATGTTGGCACACGCCAACTGTAGAAATGTACCTTCGTGAAGGCTTGAGTCTTCACGAGGATACAATGTTGCAGTTGACATGTTGCAACACCCTTCAGCATTGGTTCATCTAGATCTACTCAAACCGGGACTTGAACTTAGTTTATCTCTAGATCAAGCTAAGGATATGATTTAGCATAGGAAATGACTCTCAATGACTTAGGGTAACTTGGCACATTCAATTGACTTAGGTCGACTGAGTATGCCCATATACCCTAGGTCATCATGAGTGATTCCCTTTACCAAATTATGTCAATAACCTAGGATAGGGTCAAACCTTGGACAAGTGGACTGATAGAAGTCAATAAATACCATTCTAGATAACATATGAGTGGGGTGAAGGATGTATTCTGATTAGACGAGTATGTCATATAGGAATAGTAATATGAACAATATGTTGGAAATCTTTGGCCAAAGTATTGCAAGCTACTGGTTGCGTTGTCTTATGTCACCTAGTTTGAGAAATGTGATTTCAGATGAATATGGTAACAAATATTCAGAAAGATTTCTTAAACAAAACACTCAATACCTATAACAGGGTAAGAGAACCAAGTATACATAATATACCCATAGTATACAATACTTAAGTTAACATGAAAGATTAGTTGGTAACTAAGTCATGAATTGAGAGATCGGTAACTCACCGATTCATTTACAGTTGTGTATGGTTATCTGTTATGAGATTGATTGGCATGGAATGTGTGTTCTAAATTATGATTATTTAGAACATAGAACATTATGTTAAATTTTTTTCCCTTATTTCTAAAGTCTTAAAATGGGAATGTTACATTTTAGTATCAGAGCTAAAGGTTATAGCTCTTGGACCTATTGTGTCCATAATATGATAAAACTCAAATTTTCTTGTTAACAGAAAATGGTTAGAACAAGAGAAAATGCTACAAACAACCCACCACCTGGTGGAGAAGTAACAACTGCCCAAAAACTTGATGAGATCCTTTCTACCCTGTTGGACATAAGAGATCGTTTGGCTGTACTTGAACAACAAGTAATGGGAAATGAGGAGGAAGAAGATACTGGTAATAACAATCGGCCACCTCTTGTGGACAACACCAATTTGGGAAATTTTGGTGTTAATAAGAACGATGTAAATGTGCTTGATTAGTCAGAAAATAAAAAGGAAAGGTTGGTAGCTGAAATCACTAATGATATCAAAAGGATAAGTCCACCTAAGATTGATGGCACCACATAAGGAGATGGAGCTGAGAATTGGCTCAGCAAAATGGAGAAGTAATTTACAATAAGGAATTTCTAAGAGGAAACAAAGGCAATATGAGGAGCATATCAGCTTTCCCATGAAGCATCTGTTATCCAAAATTCACCCCCAGGGTAAATTTTGATAACATGCATCAAATTACTTAGTCCCAGGCAAATAAATTGATTCAGGGCCAAAAAATCATGTTTCTAGGGTCCCCTCAGAATTTTTCTAACTCTCCTGTCCAGGTTGAAAAGAGAAAGTTCTGAGAAAAGGTGAAAAGGCTACAAAAACAAGCTTGGGCCAGGAAAAATCACGAAAAATGGCTAATTCCTAGTCCTCGCAACAGTCGGGACGTGAGGGACATCTGAGCACGAATCGGCCGAAAGGCCGCCAGGCAGTCTGCGGGTGATCGGGACGTGCGGGACGCGGAAAGCCGGTTCGGCCAAAGGAGAAGAAAATCGACTAACTACTCCGGGACATTTGGGACAAGAAGACGCAAAGGACGCTAACTGACCGGATCGGCCGAAAAGGAGAACTTTCGCACTAAGCAGTTTGGGACATGTGGGACAAAGGTACGCAAACCGGCCGAATCGGGCGAACCGAAAGAATTTGTCCCAGAAAGTCCAGGACATGTGGGACAAAGGGACACGTGGGATGCGGATATCTAAAGGAGTGGAAAGCCTATCAAGAAATGCCACGTGTCATCGGCCGAATGAGGGACGAGGAAGCCCATTTCGGGCGGATCAGAAGTTTTTGGTCCCAGACAGTCTGGGACATCCGGTACAAATGGACGCGCTGGACGCGAAAGAGCCAGCAGACCCGCAGACTAACCAAATCACGACACGTGTCACAAGGAGAAAAGTCCAAAAAGTTCAAAGGGTGAGGTTTCAAGCACTAACATGAGCCAATAAAAGGAGGACACGTGTCCAATGAGGAAGGGAAGCTCGGAGCTCAGGAAGGAGTTAGAGAGTTTAGCAAGAGTTTTGGCCAAAAAGCTAAAAGCAAAGGTCTGCCCCGCGCCCCTGTCGACCAATCAATGCATGCCACATGTCCCAAGTGGCGGGGGCGCAGAAGGAAAGTGGAAAATGTTCCAAAATCACAAAAGGAAAAACTTTCAAGGAAAAACCCGTGGGACAGCAGAGGAGAGAGAATTACGTATCCAATCAGTGCTTGACACGCGTCGTCTAGGTGGCAGAGCGCGGAAAAGATCTTCAAAACACATTTTCACCTGTTTTGTGCCCTAAATCTTTAGATCTCCATATCTTTTGATCTAGAGCTTGGATTTGCACGTTCTTTATATCAATGGAAATCTTATGAAATTCTCTACATGATTCTGGGGTTAATCTCAAATTTTGGTGTAGTCTAGAGAGAGAAAGTTTAGAAACGGCTCTGATGGGTGTTCATGGCCAGAAGTGACATTTTAGCGACCAAATTAATGCAGAATGGGTCGCATTCTCCTCCAAATCAGTCAAATATGGTAGGGTATGGGTTTGTAAGGTTCCCCATGCCATTTTAATGCATCTGCAGTCAATGAGGAATGGGCTTGCATGTTTTCCCATGTTTCTCTCTCCTGGGCTCGACCCATGTAATGTAAAAGCCAGATTTGGCTCATTTTAAAAATAATAATTACAAGTTGTTCATCTGTTCGGCTCTACCCTCCCTTCTTTTCCTTCTCCAGGGTTAAAAATGGAGTTCGAACCTCCTCCCTGCTCTGTACTGGCCTTTTTTGCCTTTTACTAATGAAATGATGTTTTGTGCAAACTTCTGAAGCAACAAAAAAACGTGTTTTGTGATGCATCTATCCATCCTTGCTCGTTTTTCACTTGTTTTCCTCTTGCCTCTCTTCATTGCAGGTATTTGTGCATGTTTGAATGTTCATCTGCAGGTTTGGACCTGTGTTCATGGAGTTTTGGGACATTTTTATGTGTGAAATCTATCCTTGGGCTTGTGATGCATCTGTCCATCCCTTCCCATTGCTCACCTCTCTTTTGTTACATTGCAATTTTGATAGATGTCCAACATTCTCCTTCTCTGGTGTATCACTGTTTTAGTGTAGGCTTTTGTTCTTTTCCTTTCTCTCTCTCTCTATCTGTTTGGCATGGTTAGATTAGGATTAGATTAGCTTGCCTGCACTGGAATAGCTTGTGGCAGGTGGTTTAGGAGCAGGAACCAGCCTTCTCTGGAGATTACTTTCTCATTTCTGTAAGTCCCACACTTGGAGAAAGGTTTCAATGTTGTGCAATCACACTGGATCCCTGAAGATCAACTTAGAAACCTGATCAACAGCCAGGGGTGCTGTGATTTTGCATCAACAACATCTTCATGGTGGGAAAACTGTAAGGCTGAGTTGAACTTTGATGAAATTAATATTACTTGGGATCAATTTAAAAGTTATTTTAGGCAACGATGGCTACCAAAAATTTACTATGATAAGAAAATGACTGAAATTCCAAACTTAACCCAAGGAAAATTAACTGTAACAGAGTACTGTGAGCAGTTTACTAAAATTTTTAAGTATGTACCTTAGTATCAAACTGACGAGAAGTTTAGGATACAAAAAATTATCATGGGATTGAATCCCATTATAGAGGGAGAGGTGGATGTTCATAGCCCAACCACTATGGAAGGGGTTGTTGAAAAAGCCATAAAACAGTAACAGAAATTAAATGCAATTTGTGCTCATAAGGAGGAAGTAAGAAAGAAAGTTCCAAACTCCTCTTCATCATCTCTTGTACCTAAGAAAGGACTATGGAAGAATTTTGGTATAAAAAGTAAGTCCTTTGCTGATAATAATAAGAAAATAACAACAAATAAGCCTATTGCTAATGTACGTAATAACTTTGTCAAGAACAATAATAACCGACAGAATTCCTATGGAGGTCAAAATGATAACTTTAAGTTTTAGAATAAATTTGAGCCTAAAAAGAGACCTGTAGGAGGCTATTACAATTGTGGAAAATATCATTATGAAAACCTATGTCCTTTGAAAAAGGATGAACGTAATCAACAACACAAGATACACGCTGCATTAGTTGACAAACAAGCTGAAAAACAAGTCACGCCCATAGAAGTTTCGGGTAAGTTATTTGGCATACTTGAAACTATTATTTTTGATACAGGAGTTACTGAATGTTTTATTTCTAGTAAATTAGCATCAAAATTAAAAAGAAAATCTAGAAAAATGATAAATCATGGGTTGTACATTATGGGAATAATGTTGTTCATATAGCTAGTATGTGTCCTTTTGGATCAGTCCTTGATTTAACTAGTTTTTACACGGAAGTTGATCTTTATGTTGCTCCTTTGGGGTCTTATGATGTAATCAAAGGTGTTAATTGGCTAGCTAAGCATAAAGAAAAAGTGGACTATTTTGGAAAACATATTAGTTGTTTAGATGACATGCAGAAAACAACAGAGATTCAAGGTGTAAAATGTGGAAATTATCTACTATGTAACTTAAAAAGGCAAAAAATAAGGGTTATACCTTGTATGCAGTGAAAATTTCTGAATCTATTGAAGAAAACAATGATTTCTTAGAATTTTACCCACTATTATGAGACTACAGTGATGTGTCTCTGAAGAAATTACCAGGTCTCCCACCCAAAAGGGAGTTTGACTTCACAATTGAAATCAAACATGGAACTGAGCCTATTTCTAAGGCACCTTATCAGATGAATACTATTGAATTAGTAGAACTTTAGGCACAGTTGTAAGAAATTTTGTCTAAAGGTTTGATTAGACAAAGTGTTTCACCTTGGGGAGCACAATAGTTTTTGTGAAAAATAAAGATGGAACACTTAGATTGTGTATTGCTTACAGAATGCTAAACAAGGTAACGATTAAGAACAAATATCCACTTCCTAGAATTGATGATCCATTTGATCAGATGCGTGGAGCATCAATATATTCTAAGATAGATCTACAATTTGGATATCATCAGTCGCAAATTAAGGATGAGGACATTCATAAAACAACTTTCAGAACAAGGTATGGACATTATGAATTCACAGTTTTATCTTTTGGATTAACAAATGCACCTACAACTTTTATGAATTTAATGAATAATATTTTTCAATAATACTTGGACAAATTTGTGCTGGTATTATTGGATGACATTCTCATATATTCTAAAAGTGTGGAGGAACACCATGAGCATTTCAAGATAGTTTTAGAAATCTTGAGGAAAAGATGGTTATTTGGTAAGTTAACTAAATGTTCATTCTATGACACGAAAGTGCACTATTTGGGTCATGTTATAAGTAAGACTGGAATAGCTGTAGATCCTTTTAAAATTATAGCTATAACTGAGTGGTCTGCACCAAAGAATGTCCATGAATTTAGAAGCTTCATGGGTCTTGTTGGTTGCTATAGGAAATTTGTTAAATATTTTTCCAAAGTTGCTGCACCAATAACTTCATTGCAGAAAAAGGATAAGAAATTTGTGTGGAATGAGAAATGTGAATCTGCATTTAAAACTTTGAAGGATCAGTTAACTTCAGCACCTATTTTGGTTGTAACTGACCCTAATGGAGACTTTACTGTTGTGATAGATGCATCCAGGGAAGGCCTTGGAGGTATTCTGTTACAAAATGATCATGTCATAGCTTAAGAAAGTATAAAAATTAAGTTACATGAGCTGAATTATGATCCAAATGATCTAGAGATTGCTGCCATTGTTCATGCACTTCAATTTTGGATGCATTATCTACTTGGTAAACCTTTTGAACTAAAAACTAATCATCTTGGGCTGAAGTATATTTTCACTCAGCTGAATTTGAATGTAAGACAACGAAGATGGTAAAGTTTTTGTCTCAGTATGAATTTGACATAAGTTACATTAAAGGCAAGTAAAATAAGGTAGCAGATGCTCTAAGTTGTAGGAAGCACATTTATGCTCTTATAATGTTGAGAACTCAGTTTAAGGATGAGGTAAAAAGTGTTATGGAATCGGATTCGTATTTTCAGCAAGTAAAAACAACACTTGATGTGGATCCATATGATGTGAGATATAAAGGTTTTCACTTTGATAATGAAAGAATCTTATGATTTGAAAACATGGTATACATACCTTTGCTAAATGATTTAAGAAAGAAATTATTAGTTAAATTTCACAATTCACCTTTTTCTGGACACCCTGGTATTACAAATATGCTTGCTGATATAAAACAACTAAATATTTGGAAAGGGATGAAAAAGGACGTGATTGATTTTGTAACACATTACTTAGAATTTCTTTAAAGGTTGTTTCTATATTGAGTTAAAAATGTTTCACAAAAATATTGAGGTAGTTTGATCATCTGGTTTGTATGAACAATCATTAAGAAGGTAAGTTGGTTTTAAACCCTAGTAAAACCCTAGTCAAGAGAAGTTTATAGAAAAGTGAGTATACTAGCCTAGTTTTGATTTATTTCTAAAAAACTATCCTTGAGGCTTTTTGTAAAGAAAGGAGAAATTTCATTATTTGATCCTATGAATTTGGGCCATAGCAAATTTATGAAATTTGATGTTTTAGATTGATAGTTCTAAAAACTTGGCAAGGTAGATACTATTGTTATAATTTAAAACATATGGCTTATTTTAAGGACGTTCGACCAAAGTTTACTTAATGTTTTATTTGTGAAGTCAACTTGACCATATAATTCATTAAGAAGGTTATTTGATTGATTTTTGAGTTTTAATCTTTGATCGCTTGTATATTCCCTAGGAAAGGTTGTGGAAAAATGGTATGTTCAAACATATATTTTTAGGTTGAAAACCGACTAACATGCAAGGTGAGAAATTGTTTTTTTAAATAAAAATATTCGACCGGTCGATTCGAAATCCATGTAGTTTTGGTTATTTTTTAATTTGGCTAATGTTGACCGTTTGGAAATCCGCCACCATTTTTGGAGGGAAGATGGTAAATTTAATTTTTCCACTACGTGGCACCGTGAATATTAGTTGTAATAAATGTTTTGTTGGGATGGTTTATCAGGAGATGTAATCTTCCCAGAGAAGCTAAGTACATGTAAGTAGTACCTTTTTCATTTGTTCTTCCTTATTGTTTGAAGTTCTTCTTTTGGCTGTGCATGGAGATTCGATGTTATTTTTGGTTTTCTTAATATAGATATTCTAATCCAAAAATACAAGTATGTTTAATGGGTAGCCTAGGCATAGATATGTTATAATGTTAATATATATTGAAAATTGGGGTAAAAAATTCTAGATCTCTGATGGGTTGATTTGTTTGGGATATTTGAAGAAAAATTGTAGAAGATTCTTAGGCATGGACTTACTTCTCTCCTTCTGGTTATTTCATTTCAAAATGATGGAATGATTTATGAGTGATTATTTAAATGATTTTTTGAAGTTTCAATGTTATTATTGGTTGTAATTAATTAGATCTTCTAACTAGGTTTATACACTTATTTGGGTGCTCGAATAATTACTAGTGAAGGTTATTTTATTTAGATTTTTCCATGTTCGAATTGAGGAATGTGCTTATAGGGTTTTTAAGTGCATTTTTATATTCAAAACTATTTTGGGTATGTTATACTTTTATTATCTTGGTTGAGGCTAATATTTTTTGATTTGATTAAGTTTTTACCCTTATTGAAAACTCGTATAGGATGGGCATATGTTCAGGGTATACATTTAACCTTTGTGGTTGTTTATTTGGTTTTGTGGTGGGATGACCATCTTAGGTCTACTAGGTTGAGATGTTATCATTATTATTAAAAATTTAACCTTGTTTGGTATAATTTTTGGGGCTCCATATCATAGCTATCATTGTCAATTATGAAGAATCATAGATAAACTAAATAGTTAAGTTGCATGAAAAATGATAACTCAATCCCCAATGGGTTATCGATTTGTTGTAGTCCAGAATATGGGTGGTTTATCTTAAGGGTTATTTTATTAATTTTTTAATGTCATATCAACCCTTTTGAATGTTTTAAAATTACCTCCTTGATTAAGAAAATGTGTGGAATAATATAGCTGTGGAAAATACAACAGTGATTATAGTTCAAATAGGATGATAGTGTGTTGCTTACTCATTTGAATATTTTGTTTAAATGATTTTTATAAGGTTATCATGTTTAAGGTAATCTATGTATAATAATGATTTCTTCCTACATGAAAAGGTTATTGATCATTAACCTCATGTGAAATGAAATTTTGACTATGTAATATTATCTTCTTGATGAAAAAGGATACTAATGTCTATTATGGTTAGTTGTGACAAAATTTAACTTGTCAATTAATTGGGAAGGTAAAATAAGACTACTTTATCCTCACTTGATTGTGATTAAGTTGACTATCACCACATTATCCATGAAGAAATACATTTCTCTCTCTCTTTTCTGATTCTTTAAGTGACATGCATGTTGAAGTGTAAAAAGATGCTACTGGGATTAAGTGCATTACATAAATTGTTTGGTATTATTTTGAAGGGATGTGTATTGTATTTGAACACATTGTTTTTATTGATAAGACGGGTTGAAGGAACCCATTCCCTATTTACAAAAAAGGAGGCTCAACCTCAGATGTATTAAAAAAACCAACCATAATCAAGTCCCACTGGCATATAAAAAAATCAGACATTATTATATATACTAATACTAGGACCTGGATGAAAGAAACCTATTTTAACCATCATCTGCCACTATAATGAGACCACTAGCTGAAATCCTCTGATCCATCTCAAGCTCTAATTCAGAATCCACGTCAAGAGAAGAACCCTTGAGCCAGCCTTGCTAGAGGTGTTTGAAGGAATCACCCGCAACAACTCGGAGCTCCACCCACCAGCCCGATACAAGCTATAAAGGCATACCCAGAGTGCAAACATCTGGAAGCTTTATGTGAGCATGCCCAAACTTCTTATCCCATGTAAAAACCACCAAGGGCTTAGAGAAATCCAACATAATCTAAAAGCACTTCTCCAAGTCCACCATAGCCACATCATTACCTCTCGGTGAACACAGATCCCCCAAGAAACCAGCCAAGATACCAAACTAAAATTAGTAACCTCCAAGGAAAGGTTTCCATAGAAAGAGGGCGCTAACCTATAAGCATCCATATTAACTACCTACACCTTTGAGGGACATAGAACCAGAAGATTTTCTATGAAGATGGAAGTAATTCCACTATTAATTCTTGGCCACCCTTCCACATTCAAAAAACTCAACCCGACACCACTTTCATAGCCTCTAGATCCTCAGAGCTAGAAATACAAAATGTTTTCTTCAGCCTACAGTCAAAGACCTTATTACGAAAGGCCATTTCCCTCATATCACAAGACAGTGCCAACAATGGAGCTCAAGGACAATCCATAACAACCACAAGCAAAAATTGAACAAAAAGGATCCCCCCATCACCTTAAGTAGTAATCCCATCCTTCACATGTGGGGGAGAATTGCTGTCAATTCCATAATCAGGCTCCTCCTTTGAAACCATCATATTTAGGCCCTCCTACGCAGATCCATTAATATCAACCTTCTCCCAAAGAATTTTCTCAATACCTTTATTTGCTAACCAGTTGGAACACTAATTACCCTCCCTATACATGTGTCTGATGCTGTAATTATTAAAAAATAATAGTTTCCATAAAACCTTTTGAACCCCTAAGTCCAGCTTCCATGAAAGGGATTTTTTTTAATAATGACATTAATGATTTCCAAGGAATCCCCCTCTATTTCTAGATTCTCAATTTTAAGTGAGTTCACTAAGGAAAATCCCTTACCAAGTGTTTGAAGCTCTGTTAAATTATAAGTACCCACTTTAAGCTTATAGGAAGCAACACCCACCAACTTACCCATGAAATTACGAATTAAGCACCCTGCACTAGAAACACTTGGATTCCCCCAGGAAAATCCATCAAAATTTAGTTTTAAAAAACCAAGGGAAGGGGGGGACCATTTAACCTTTTTTCTAGCTAAGGAGGAAGGCATAGAAGATTTCAGTGCACCTTCACTAGGTTTGATAATCAAAGGTCAATTTGTTTTAAGCAACCTATCTTGAGAAGTAAAAGGAAAATATCTCTGCCAATTAGATGAAACCACTTCCGAAATGGCTCCTTCCAGCTTGTATAGGACCATTTCCACAAAATTAGACTCTTCCCTAAAGAGATTATTAGTCCTTTCCCACCATAAACTCCAAAGGAGAAGTACAAGAGTGCAGAGCCATATGGTGGACAAATCCCCTGAGTGGGAAAACACCGACCATGCCAGTATAGTAGTTGGGAGGGAAGATGGTTGAACCCATGGAATATTAAGCTTGGCACACAACCAATTCCAACATTCCACTACAAAGGGGTAGTGTAATAACAAATGATTCCTATCTTATTCTATTTTTTTGCATAAAACACACCCAGAAGGGCCCTAAAACCCAAAAATTTCCTTCTTTCCTGAGTAAGAATTTTACCTTGGAAGGCCATCCAAGAGAAGAGGCAAACCTTTGGGAGGAAGGGATATTATAAAGATTATTTCCAAATGTTAGCCTCCATCACAACATCCTCATGAAGAAAAAGATAACCCAGATGTGAGGACTATGACCCTAAGGAAGAAGCTATCCAAATAATTTCATCTTACTTACCAGAGATCAAAACTTTCCTATCCTACATTACAGACTTAAAATTATTTATGACCAACTTTGAGAGCCCTAAATGATCAATCTCACTCCATAAAAAAATAGAGGGAGGAGGTTTAACCAACTGCCCATAGTTCGAGACACAAGTACCCCAATCTTCAAGTAACCTCTCTTTAATTTCCTCAAATTTTGTAACGTCCCCCAAAGCAGGGAACCTGTTACAGGGATCATCCCAAAAAATGGATTTTTCACCATTCCACACTTTCCATTCCACATTGTATAAGAAAAAAGACCTGCAATCCAGCACGCAGTTCCAAATCTGAGAACCCCTAGGTGGGTTCACAATATGGAGAATAGATCCTAGAAGGAGGGATCCCAGATATTTATTTTCAAAAAATTGCCTAAGGAGACTATTAGGATTTGAAATTAAATTCCACACCATCTTAACACCTACAGTCAAATTTTGTAGGCCCAGATTAAGAATCCTAGCCCCACCCAGAGCCTTAGGTTTTGTTAAAACATCCCAATTGATCAATGGGATTTTCCTTTCTCCCAAGAGACCTTGCCACAAGAACTTTCTCATCATCACCTTTAACTTTTCCAACACACTTTTAAGAAATTTGAGAACAAAAAACAAATACATGGGAAAGGAAATAAGAACCGATTTGATAAGATGCAATCTCATAGCTAAGGAAATCCATTTTCCTTTCCAAGAGTTTAATTTAGCATCCAACGAGGATAGCTAATCCTTCCACAACAAGACTTTACCCAAACCTTTAAAAAAGGGAATACCAAGATATTTGATTGGAAGGAGACCCTTTCTGAATTTGAAAATATTTAGAATACGAGCTTCAAGATGAGGGGAGACGTTGAAGAAAAAAATGCAGGACTTAAGGAGACTAATTTCTTGCCTTGTAGATTTCGAGTATTCATCCAAAGTCCCCTTTAACTCTTTAGCTTCCCGAATGTTGGCCCTGCCAAAAAGGTATCATCTATAAATTGTTGGTGGGAAAGAGGAGGGACACCATCTACTATTTTCAATCCTTTGAGGCTACCCTCCACCATTTTCCTATTTAAAGCATTACCTAAAGATTTAGCAACCAAAATATAGAGAAAAGAGGACATCGGGTCACCTTGCCTAATTCCTCTGTTACTAGCATTCCCATTAATTAAAATTGAGAAGGAAGGGCCAGAAACACAACTAAAAATCTAGTCACACAACCCTTTGGAGAAACCAAACTTTCTAAGAACTCTTATGAGAAGCCTCCAGTTGATCTTATTATAGGATTTACTAATATCAAGCTTTAAGATCATGCCAAAGGAATTCGAAGAAGAAAGGGAGTGGCTCAACTCATGAGAAAAAATAAATCCCTCTAATATAGATTTTCATGACATAAACCTAGTTTGTTCTTGGGATATTAAAGGATCTAGAACAACTTTCAACTGAAGGGCTATGGATTTAGAATTTTTTTTATAGGAGGTATTACAAAGAGAGACCGGCCTAAAGGCTGCAAATGAGGAAGGGTGAGGCAATTTCGGGAAGAGGCAGATAAAGTGTTATTCAACATATTAAGAAATAAATGGTACCTCCTCGAATATTCCATAGATTCCCACACATCATAACCCAAAATCCCCCAAAATTTCTGAAAAAAATCCATAGGGAAGCCATCCAGGCCCAAAGCTTTATTCTTCTCCATGGAGAAAAAAACTTTTTCAATTTCAGAGAAGGAGAAAGGATTTAATTGGGCATCATTCTAGGACTCTGAAATAAGGGAAGGGATACACTCCAAGAGGGAAGATTGAGCCCCTTCAAAGGAGGCCACATCACCATCAAGTAGGGAGGAGAATAATTTAATACCCTCATTGATAATATCCTTCTGATTAGTCAACAGATCCCCCTCACTGTTCTTAATCTCCAAAATAAAGCTTGAATTCATTTTGGATTTAACAGAAGTATGGAAAATTTTCATATTCTTGTCCCCATCCTTAAGCTAAAGCTCCCTAGATTTCTACTTCTAGTAAATATCCTCTCTGAGAAGCAGCTCCCCTAAATCCCTTAGAAGATACTTCTCCAAAGTGAAGTCCTCTTGATCCATCCCATCAATGAACAATTTCAAATTAAGATCCTTCAAATCAGCTTTAACCCTCACTTTTTCATGAAAGATATTTTTGAAACACTTACCATTCCATTCCAGTAGATCTTTTTTCAGCCTCTTCAACTTTTGAGCTAGCATAAACATCTTAGTGCACTACTTGATAATATTTCCACCAGAATGCAATCCACCCTTCCAATGAAGCATCTTTGAGCCACATTAATTCAAACTTGAGGGGATATTTGTGGTGGGAAACATCACAGCTGATAACAAGGGATGTTGGAAAATGGTCTGATCTAGACCAAGGAAGAACAAAGCTTTCCAAAACTATATCTTTTAGAGACCAATTATGGTAAACCAAAAATCTATCAAAACCTTTTGGCAATATTATTGAAACTGTTTCTCCTATTACTCTAGGTGAACCAACCCTGCTTGAGCTCTAGATCCAACAATGCATTGTCCCTAATAAAGGAACAAATGTCTAATTACGACTGAAGGTTTCTGGCAATACCCCCCTTCTTATCCTTATCATTAGTGATGGCATTAAAATCGCCACCCAAGATAAGAAAATTATCCCCCAGAGAAGAGACCGAGAAAAGCAAATCTAACCATAAATTTTTTTCTCCAAGATACTAGTAGGGGCATATACATTAAATAAAAAGAAACTTAATTGGGAATGATGAAGGTTAACACTTACTAGTTTCTAGTTGTGGGACTGGGCATGTAGCTCCACCTTAAAAAATACTTCCTTCCAGAGAACACCAAGACCCCTGGAATCTCCTAATGAACCCGAGAGAACACCTTTCCAACCTTTGGCGAAGCCACTCCAAATTCACTCCGCTTCAGTAACTGACACCTTTATTTCCTATAGAAGAACCAACCAAGCCTCTAAGGAGAGGATATAACACTTAAGTAAGCATTGCTTGTCAGAGGAGTTTAGGCCTCTGACATTCCAGGAAAATAGCTTCATTGGAAATAGGGAAGGATTTTCATCTTCCTGGATTCGGAAATGTCAAATTTTAGGGTGCTTTTCTTTCCCAACACAACCTCCAATAGTGCAAGCTCCTGTTTAGATTTTCTACCTCTCTTACTAGAAGAGCTGCAAAGGGTGGATTCCATACCATCCTGACTGAAGGCTAAATTAGAGGGAGACAGATCATGTACTAATCCATCAGGAGTAATTTCCCCTTCCTCCTTATCCCCTTCTAAAAAACCAAGAAAATCCAAAGCCAGAGACTCGTTATTTTAAATCCAACCATTAAGAGTTTCCATCAAGGAGGATTGTCCCTTCACCATGACCTCTTTGATCAAGGTGGTGAGCACCCCTGAATCCCTATGAAATTCTTTGGTTTCTTTCAGGAGAGAGTGAGGTATGAGATTCAAATAAGGGCTAGAAATGGCCAAAATTGAGGCATGCCCCACTTGTAAGCCATTATTACCACTGAGCTGAGGAACAGGGGGATCAGAGGAATTTTTTAGAAAAATCAAGCCATCCCCCATCTGGAATGAAGGCCTAGAAACCACTTCTTTTTTCCAATTATATGGGCAAGCCTTCTTTAAGTGACCTAATAAACCACAAGAGAAATATTGAAGATGCATACCTTCATAGTTAATTGACTATGATATGGAACCCCTATCAGTGGCCAGAATGACTGATATCAAAAGAGGGCAGGATAAATCCATCTAGACACAAATATGGGATGAATAATTTCTCCAAGCCATTAACAAAGAGTTAAAAATATGAACCCACGAATTGAGGGTATTAACAATCTCCTTTAGGGCAGTCTGATTCCTAAATTCTGAAGGCAAATTATAAAAACTCAACCAAAGCAGGACACTAATATTTTTTTCCTTATGCAGATTAAAATCAGAGGACCAAAGACACAGATAAAGACTCGAGGAATTAAGAAACCAGGGTCCTCCTTTGAAGACTTTATCTAACAGGGCCTCTGAGTGGAACAAAACTTGGAAGAAGCCATTCGGGAGAAAGAAAACTTTAGGCTTCCTCTCCTTTCCCTACAACCAGAAGACCCAATTTAAGATTTTTATCCTAGAAAACCTAGCCCCCACAATTTTACAACAGATTTCTCTTTTAACATGAACATCCACAAAGTCCCTCTTAGGGCCTAAAGGGAGATTAACCCGCACCACTTCCTTAGATAGTTTAAAACCAATCCACCCCACCTTGATTTCCTCCACTCCTACGAACTGCTTACTTCGAGATTGATTGGATTTGAAGGGACCTCCTTCCCCACATCCAAGGTGGGAGAAACAATCCTTTGGCAGGAATCAACATCCACCAACAAATGTTTTAGAGCTGAATTACCTAATAGCCTAGCCAGGGAATTGACCACTGTGCCGAGGCCAAACTTAATCAACAATGCTGAGACTTCATCCTTCCAGCTCCACACCATTCTTCCCAAGCCACTCCACCTTGCCACCAGTGCCCAATGGGATTCTATTCGCACCAGAGGAAAAACACCTTGGGCAGGGCATAACAGCCGCGACCTCCTTTCTCACCACAGAAAATCCCTCCAACTCCAAATTCAAAAATTCACAGGAATCGACACTACTCCAATCCATTTGAACACATATTAATAGGTTAAGTTTTAATGAATTGGATAATGGTTACAAGTTGTAGATAACATAAACTTGGATTACATATTAAATCATTTCATTATAGTTACATGTTCACTTGGTATGCTATTTTTTAATTTAATATGTGTAGTAATAACACCATATATGTTTAATTATTTCATAATGAAACAAATAGGTAAATTTTTTTTAATTTATGTCAGTTCTATTGAACTAGCCATGTATATTATTATATTTTATCTCACAGCATGTAGAGCTGAATAACATTATGAGTTGATTTAAGAAGGGATGTCATAGAATTCTTTGATTTTTATTGTAATGATTCATATGAATGTACTTATACTTGATTTTATATGAAAGATTTACTTCATAATTATTTAAGGTAAATGTGCCTTATGTATTGATGTTATTAATAATGAATTTAATAATTTTGGGTCAGATCCATATGATTGGTTATTATATATACGTGTAACATTATTTAAAAAACAAAACATTCATTATGAATTGATATTTAATGTGATAATACAATTGTTTATGATATGTCGTTATGAACTAATAATTTTATAAGGAAAATAGTAAGACAAACAAGATATGTAAAATAGTGTATAAAAATGATAAGCGTGTCATTAAATTATACCTACTCTTCCTAGTTAAACATCATGATAAATGTTAGTTTATATGTCTGAAATAATAAGGAACGTGTTGTTGTATTTAACAACAACAACATACACTTTTAAGATAAGCTATTGGATTCATAAATACCATACCTGATTCCACTTTACCTCAGTGTAAAAGTAGTTATAATGATAAGGAACAAAATATGAAGGTACATTGTGATCATAATATATAATTACAAATGCACACAATTGACCTTAGAAAAATGAAATTTCTGAGAGTTTATTAATGATCACGAATGATAATTAATTTAGTGTTATGAGTTGACTAAACCAATTCAATGATCGTAAAATGATGTATTTGACTTACATGTGGTATGAGGTACATACACAAGTCAGTAACTTGATGAGTTCACCATACTCCTCTATCATGAATTAGATAACATAATGGATCTTTGAATAACCTTTCATTAGGATGAAATAATCTCTTGTTGTAATCATATAGCTAAAATGGTTTACTTAAAATTAATTACTTAATCAACAAAAAAATATGATAACTAAATTAATATGGTTGTGTGGTGATTGGGAGACAATGTTTTGAGGGCTTGTGTGCATTCTGGAAACTAGCTTGCTAGCGCAATACACAAAAACTATGCGTATATTAGTGCAATTGACTAATTGCACTGTCTGTTCACCATTTCTTATTTCAGTAGTGTTTTGAGCTGGAGAGAAGTAATTTCATGCTTTATTGGCTGAGACTAAGAAGACGCACAAGATCTCTAAATGTATAAAAAAGTCTAACCAAAGATATATAGTGTATATCAGCTCGTATATAGTGTTTTAAGGGGGGTCATGGAGATATGGAGCCCTTATATTTTCACATGGTTATTATAGGTTTTCAAGATGGATTATGGAATATTAATTAATGTCGGATTAATTAGTGTTGATTTAAGTAATAATGTTAAAACGTTACAACATAAAAAAATTAAGGTAGTTTGTAAACTTAGTTAGAATGTTGGATTTATCTGCTGTGTGTTGAAAATCATTGAAGGCATAAAAGGTAGTTTAATTTTTATAAAAAAATCCCTTATTTTGTTGAAGCATAACATTGGGTGTTATAGAGGATATTATTCCATATGTTCATTTATTTAGACTACACCACACATCGGCTGACTAAGAGGACATTGTAGTATTTTTGCACAAAAGATTTAGACCTGATGGAATGAAGACAATAGAGAAGAAGCGGTTGGCCATTCATAAAGCACATTTCCAGTTGGTTAGATGAGACCTATATAATATGGGAATAGATGATGTCTTGCATAGGTATGTGTTGGAACATGAGCTTGATGTCATAGTGGAAGAAAAAAATGGTTAGATTGTGGTAGGATACTATGTAGGTGAAGCAACACCATGAAATATATTACTAGCTGGATTATGGTGGGAGACAGTCTATAAGGATACCAAGGCATTTGTTAAATCCTATGATCATTTTCCTAGGATAGGAATGCCAGGAAACTAGGATGAGATGTCATTGCAAACTATTGCAAGCATAGATCCTTTTGAAAAGTGGGCAACCAATTTTTTTGTCCCAATTACACCACTTTTGCAGAGGACAAGAATGTGTTACATTATTACATGCATGGATTATTTGAAATGGTGAGCAGAGGTAGTACCTACAAAGGATTGCACTGTAGATACAACAACAAAATTCTTATGGGAAAACATCATTAGTAGGTGATTAAGAAAATTATGTAAATATATGCCTAATCTGATTTTTATCGCAGAAGAAAATGAATAAATAATTAAGTACTGAAATTAACCCAAGAAAACCAATCCAAAATTTATAAAAACCTAAGGGCAAAGAAGACGTAAGATGACTTAGTTGATTCATAATTATTCCTAGGTTGTGCCGAAGTGCTGACTAGATGAACAAAGAGTGAGAAGCATTGTACAAAGCCTTAGAAAAGTGTGTGATATGATAATATTCCTGGACTAGAGTTCTTGGTGAGGGAGAGGGGTACTTGTAGGTGCCCTAGACTTGTTTTTGGGTGCCTATGTCTGTGGAAGTTCTCAAAAAACATGATCTAAGTGGTCATGAGGTATTCGTTATTATTATCCTTTGATTACTATGAGGTCGTACAATGATCACCGAAGTTGTTGGAAACCTACAATGGAATATTGACCTGTAAAAACCTCTAAGAGACATCAAATCCTAAAAAATAAAGATGCAAAATGTGGGCTCAGACTATCCTCAATTTTCACAATGGTTATCTTATGACTGAGTGTTGCACTACATCTGAGAACCAATATAGTTCTATATGTGTGTGTGTGTGTAATTGTGCCCTAGGTGGCTCTTGTGTGTGTTGAACTTGATAATGAGCATGTAGCTAGATGTAAATAAATGTAATAGATATTTGCATGGAATAGAATGAACTTCCCTCCTATAAAGTGTATGAAGAATAACCATCCCTTGTGTCCTTTTGATGGTGCTAGATGTATAAAATGTATCTCTTAGATGCTGATGTATAAAAGGTGACAAAATACATGTGCAAATTATTACTTTTCTTACTTAGGAATCATATGAATAGTAGTATGCAATCAGGACTAAATAGATACACAAAATGTGTGATTTTGAGTCTACATTTCCACCCACTTTATATTATTTAGAAAATTTTTGGTAACATAAATTAGATAAGAGATGAGTACTTGATAACCATGTAGATAAATGACGAAGGTGTGTTGAGGAACAAAACATAGCGTGGAGTGATAAAAAATGTGAAGTGTGGATGCTAAGGAGGAAAAAGTGCAAAAAGTGATCATGAAAATGACCCTAGGGTGGAAACACATGTGTAGATGTCACTATTGAGCCTATTATCGATGTAGATTGTTGTTGTGATTGGTGTTGTGATGTGATGTGACTACTACTTCCCATAAGGATGAAAATGCAAAAGAGAAGAACAATCAAGTGGTCAAATACCCATGTATATGGTCAAAAATTTGTAAAAAGTATGTAAGGAAAATATCTAAAATACGAAAAATGGAAATGGAACATGTGCACTTGATCCATGATGAGGAAAGTGAAGTTCTTATTTTGAATCCTACCTTATGATGATCTCTCTTTCCAAGGACAAGGGACAAATCAGATTGAATCAATGTGTATGGAAGATAATCACTTGGATAACAGGAGAAATCAAAAATTATCAGAAGCAAAATGGACTGATAGGGGATGAATCAGTCCTCTAAATATTTCAATTCATTTACCATAACTTAAAACATCATCCAAAACAACCATTAACCATATACGTTCAATATGAGCTTATTAAGTGCACGACATCCATTCACAAGAACATAAAACATGAGAGAGAACATATGAACACCATATGTAAGTGGGAAACCATCAAGGGGAAGAAAACCCACTGAGACCTTGCTAATATTACTCATAACAAAGGACTCAAGTGAATATTGCGCATACATGATATTTTTTTAGTGAGACACCAACCCCACTAGGAGCACCAACCCCTAGTTTAGTAGGACACCGATCCTACAAGGAGGCTACAACTCCCCAAGATGACCAAGTACCAACTCAACCACCTAAATTTTTTGATTAATGAATATATGTTTCTGAACAACTGATGGTGATCACAAAATTAACACCTCTCTCTGAAAACCCCTCTCAAATACACCTTCTTCTTTATTAAAATATTCCTCTTCTTCAAGTTTATTTATCCTTTTCCCTAGGTTTCCATTATTTTATCTCTATTTTATTTATTCACACGTTCATTTTCATCTTCTATAGGTCATAAAAACCTCTCATGCATCCAAAAGTTCCCTTCTATGTCACACTTTTATCCCACTACAACAACTAACACAAATGAACCATCTAATTTACTTTTATACCTATTTATTTTCAATAAATTAGTTGGTTTGGCATTTATATGGTAATTTTTTTTCCACATTATAAGAAAATGATAAAAATATCATCCAAAGGACCAAGTAGGTCACCAAAACCCTCCAAAAGTTCTATTGGGACACAACAAGTCTTGAAACCCAAAAACAAGTAACTCACCATAGAAGGAATGAACAAGACAAAAAATAACTCCAAAAAATAATGAAACACACTTATAAATGTTGCATAAGCACTCATAAACCTTCAATAAACATGAAACACACTCAAGCCAAACATCACACTATGAAACTCAGTTGAGACCATGCTCAACCAAGCACCCTCAAAATTTACCTTCAAAGAAAAGGTCATAACTTTCTCTTACCTTAGCAAAAGATCAAGTGTGATATATCATTAGAAAAAAATTGGAGTAAGAATCATAAAAAATTCAAACCAAGTCTTAATTCCACTTGTAGATCCTCAAAAACTGATCTTTTCACAGATGCTCAAAATTACCCCAAAACTGGCCAAAAAACCATTCCTCATAAATAGGGCACACTTTACACTTTAGAATCTCAACCATGATTTGAAACTATCATGGAAATGTAGTAAAAATTCCATGTTTCAATAAATGGTAAATTTATCAATAGGTCCAATGGAAAACATTTTCAAAAGATAAAATTTTCTAGAAACAAGCATATTTGAGTGGGGCCCGCATACTGTCACAAGCTCTAAAATACATCATTGGAAAGATGGAGGAGTTATCTTCATCATAAAATAATCACATTAGCAATAGGAAATAATTATAGACATATATAAGAAATTTTATCCAAGTTGCTCCATAGCTAGGGTTTTAGGAGGGTTTCAAACCTGCTTACCTTCTTAACAATTGTTCATAAAACTATGAAAATAAAACAACCTCATTTGACTTGGAAAATATTTATAACTAACCTAATTAGCTATACCAAAGAGCTCAGGTACCCATGCAAATAATACAACCCATAATGAGCATCTGAAAGTCAAGATTTAACTCTAAAACACACACGTGAAAACCCATTTTGGAAAAAAATCAATATATTAAAAAATAATCATCACTTGGACTGTGAAATTTTTCATGAAGCATTATAAAAACATCCTCTATGCATGAGAATACTCATCCATGATCAAATAAATTTGAATATTTTAGAACACAAAGACTTATTTGTGTCAACTAGCCTTGTTTTTAAGAAATTTTCTTCAAAGGACCATGAAACCTCATCAAACCTATGAATAATGACCTGAAACACCCCATGACATGTGCTTTTCCATGTCATCACACTCATATCATGCTTGTACTTGAATACCATGCTCCATCTCTCATGGATGTTAGCATGTTGAGTATAGGTGTTGTCATTGATGTAAAATCCCATTAATGACAAATATGATGATGAAGTAGTGCCAAAAGGTTCTCAGTATGTTAATGACATGGAGAATTAGGTTTATTAATTATTACATAAGTGGATTCAGTGATATTATCTTGGTCTAACAAGCTTAATCAGGTGACCTAGTTAACTTAGGTGATGGAGCATGGTGAGTAGAGTTACATGGTGGATTAAGGAGCACAATAGTGACATGAAGAGAATGATATGAGTGTGTTTAGACCCTCACATGAGTCTTAGGGTGCAGGTATAGGCTAAATACCTTGTTACAGGTGCTCATCTAGACATAGTTTAGGTTCTTGGTGGTTAAATAGAGCATGTGAATGAGGTATAGAGCCATGTGATCTCATGGAGGCATGAAGGGGTATGAGACATGTTATATAAAGTGTGTTAGGGCCTTTTGGAGAGGTTTTATGATGAAGTATGAGGTTATTCTACTATGAACTAGCTTAAACCATTTAAAACCCTAAGGGTTAGTCATGTAAATGAGATGGGATATGAATATGTAGACCTATTTGATCTATGACAATGGCTGTATATGTTAGTAGAGTGTGTTGATGTACTGTGGGAAAAATTAAAGGTTTCCATGAAGAAGATTTTGTAAGTTATATTGTTTTTAGTGAAACAAGGTATAAGAAAGTGTGATTTCCATCTTGAATTAAAACTTCTGATGCTCATTGTGAATTGTGTGCTTTACATGGGACATTGTGTATTTTAGGGATGTTTTTACATTGAGCTAAGATAATTTCACAAAAAAAATAGAGTGGTTTCATTGTCATATTTTTATGAATGAATGTTAAGAAGGTAAGCTATTTTTTGTGGGTTTGAAACCCTATGTTGAAAGTGGTAGGATATATTTTCATGAGAGGTTCCCAAAATTTATTGTTATTACTAGTATGATGACTAGAAGTTATAAAGGACTCCTCCATATTTCTAGAAAGGTAAGATAGGGCTTGTGATAGTTTGTGTACCCCACTCAAAAAGGAAACTTTATGAAGATGTTCAATTTAAGGTAAAGTTGTTCAAATAAGGTATGGAATAAATTGACATTGTTTTTATCTTGGGAGTTGTACTATATGTAAATGATATTTTCAAATCATGGTTGAGGTCCTAGAGGGAAAAGTGTTCCCTATTTATGAAGATTGGTCCTTGAGCCCTAAAAGGGTAGTTTTGAGCAGTTTTAGAGATTAACCTGGGTGAAGGCATTCCACTTGGAGTTGGAAGAAAATATAAGTTGTCATATAAATTATATTAAGATGGATTTCCAATTGTATATGGTTTGTCTCTTAAAGATGATTTTTGATAGGTGAACTAGCTAGTGTTATAAAGAACAAGTTTGATTGTTTTCATGACATGATTTATCTGGCTAGAAGATGGAGGTAGAAGACACATGTTTTGGATTAGTTGATACTTTATATCTATTCAATAGTGAATATGGATGAATTTTTACCCTATTGAAGGAATGTAGAGATCATTAAAGTGGCATTAATGGTGCAAAATATTTGAGTTTCCAAAACTAATTTCTGGGCAGCTCCGTTTGGTGAAGAGGAAAGTAGACATGGTTTGCATGGATGGATGTAAAATGAAATAACACATTTAAAAAGTGACTCCAGATATAAAATAGAAAAACCCAATGGGGTAAAAATCCATGAAATAATTTTCCATTAAATGAAAAATTATTAACCAGTCCAGTAACTCCCTTCCTCACTTCTTGCTCCATGTTTTAAACCCATAGTAATTTAATACAATCCAATTATGGCCCACAACCATATTTAAATAACCTGAAGGATTATAACTATAAAGTGAAGGGGTACACCTTGACTTAATAAATAATTAGTTATTAAATAACTAATAAAACTGATATAAAGTTTATATTAAATAATAAATAATATAAATTATAATCTATATTATTTAGTTATAAACTAAATATTATGACCACTTAATATTATGTTCTAACACTCCCCCTTAATATTAAGTGGGAATCCATATGCCAAAATTACTTGTTTGTACAACATGATTTACAAATCCATAAACCATTAGAGAAGGTTTAGCCTAGCATATGTATTTTGAAGGAATTATAACACCTTCATCATATTACCTTTTGGTACAAAAAGATTTGGAATCCATAAATCAGAAGTATGATTTAGGCTAAACATGATTTGTGAGACTACATCCCACTATTTCTCATGGAAAAAATATTAAAACTACATCTCTAGGATCCTTTTATAACACAAGGACCTCCTTTACAAATAGATGCAACACACTGGACCGTATACCGTAAAATATATCAGTTTACATAGATCAGAAAAGATCTTATTACAATGCTTTATACTAAAGAAGAAGTATAGAGAAGGAGTCAACAACTAGCCAACAATTAGGAGTTGGAATTTCCATGCACACTCCCCATAAATGGAAACTACGAAAGTCCAAGCATTGCATGGAACTTACAGAACTTCATAACATACAATAGATTCGTAAACATGTTTGCAACTTGATCTTCAGTCAGGCAGTACTAGAGATCTATATCACTGCATAGAACCTTCTCTCGGATAAAGTGTAGATGTATCTCAACATTCTTTATCCTTTGATACTGAACTGAATTTTTAGTGAGAGTAATGAAACTCTTACTATCACATAGAAGAGGAGTACTTCCTTTAGCTTCCATGTGCATATCTTCCAACAACCGCTTCATCCACATGGATTCTTTTGCTACTTCCATTGCACTTCTATTTTCTACCTCAGTAGAAGAAATGGAGACTATTGGTTGCTTTTTAATTCTCCAAGTAATTTCACCTGCACCAAACTTGAACACATATCAAGTTGTAGACTTGTGATGTATCACATCACTAGCATGGTCATAATCACAATATCCATATAACTATGCATTGTTAGAAGAAGTATAATGTAAACCAAAATTAATTATGCCTTTAATATAATGTAAAATTATTTTGGCTAACTTCCAGTGATCATGATAAGGATCCTGCATAAACCTTGAAGCAATCCCTACTGCATAATCAATGTCAGGTCTAGTAAAAGTTAGATAAATCAAACTACCTATAAGTTTCCTGTACAAAGTAGGATTAGATTTTTCACAAGTAGGTTTAGGATCAAGTTTACATCAAACTTCTATAGGAATAACAATAGGTTGAAAATCAATCATAACAAACCTTTAAAGTAAATTAGTTGCATATTGTGATTGAGATACTACAATAGATTTTTTATCCTGAAATATAGCCACGCCCAAAAAAATGATGTAATAATCCCAAGTTGGTCATCTCAAAGTATTGCATTAATTTGCTTTAATTTTCATAATTAAACTATTGGAATTACTAGTGATAAGTAAATCATCAAAATACAAGACAATGATAATGAAAACATTTTCTTCAATTTTAACAAATAAATCATTATCAGACGAAAAGTTCGAAAAACCAACTTCATTGAAAAAATTGTTAATCTTTGCATACCAAGCTCTAGGAGGTTGTTTTAAACCATATAAAGATTTTTTTCAATTTACAAACATACATTTCTTTACCTGGTTTTTCAAATCCTTTAGGTTGAGTCATATATATTTCTTCTTTTAAATCACCATTTAGAAAGACATTTTTGACATCCATATTATGAATTTCCCAACCATATTGAGTAGTTAAGGCAATCATAATCGTTATTGTGCTCATTTTTGTAGTTGGTGCAAATGTTTCAATGTAGTCAATACCATATTTTTGAGTAAACCCTCGAGCTACTAATTTGGATTTGAATTTATCGACACCACCATGAAATTTATATTTAATCTTGTATAGCCATCTAGATCCGACTATACTTCATTTTTTAGGAGGAGGGACTAAATCCCAAGTTTGATTTTTAACTAAGGAAAAATATTCAACTTTCATTGCATCTATCCATATTTTGTCAAAATAAGGTTCTTCGAAATATTGGGGTCCAGGTTCATACAATGTCATCAAGGCATGATATGTATGTTGACTTCTAGTCATTTTTTGAAGGTTTCTAGGATTAGAGTCTTGAATAATATAATCAGATCATCTAGGTCTTTTGGTTATAGAGGAAATAGGTAATAAATATTTTTCAAACATAGGGTTATTACTAGTTTCTTCATCACATACATCATTTTTACTGTTATTTTCATAATTTTTAATTTCATTTTCATTAGAAACATAATGAATAATAAAGACAAAAGATGAACAAAAAGGTTTTTTAAATATTTTAAATTCCCATTATCTATAACTTATCTTTTTGAAGGATCAAAGATCCTAAGACCTTTAGTTTTGACACCATAACCTACAAAGATACATGGAAAATAGATTTGATCAAGCTTCTTTCATTTTAATTTCAGAATGAAGAGAGAAGAAGGGCTACCAAAGATTATCAAGTGAGACACACTTGGTTTTTGATTTGAACACTTTTCAAGAGGAGTGGAATTAACTAAAGATTTAGTGGGAACTCTATTCAAGATATGAACAATAGTGTTCATTTCTTTAGCCTAAAGGAATTTCAGAACCTATGATGAATGCATCATAGATCTAGCCATTTCCAGGATGGTGCGATTTTTCCTTTCCACAATCCCATTATGCTGGGGGGAATAGGGATTAGTTAGTTCTCTTTGAATGCCACATTTGACACAAAATGAGTCAAATGCCTTACTGTCATATTCTCCCCCATTATCAGTCGTAAGCCTATTAATTTTATAAATAGAGGAGTTTTCAACTAAAGATTTAAATTCCTTAAATTTTGATAAGACATCAAATTTATTTTTAATAAAATAAGACCAAATAATACGAGAGAAATCATCAATGAAAGTGACAACATATAGAGAACCATTAAGGGATGGAACTTCTAGGGGTCCTCAGACATCACTATGAACAAGTTCTAAAGGTTCAAAAGAATTTACATCATGATGACTATGGAAGTGGTTAGTAGATTGCTTACCACGTAAGAATCCTTCACATGTTTCATGATTTTGAGAAATAGGTGGCCGAACAATCACTAGGTTTAGTCAAGACATGTCATACATGCTCCTAAAGTTGACATGACCTATTCTCTCATGCCACAATTTCATGTCACTTATTTGAGATGTTAAACAAGAAGCATAGGGAAATCCATTAAACACATACAAACCATCTCTTTGTATGCCTTGAACTATAGTAACATTATGTTCATTTTTAATAAACGACTTATCTTTTAACAATGTTACCCTATAGTTATTTTGAGTCAATTGAGAACAAGAAATAAAATTCATTTTAGGTGTAGGAACTAACAAAACATTATTAATAAAACCATTAGAAAATTTTTCTTTACATTGTCCCTAAATGTCGAGAATGGAAAGATCACCCAAGTAGATCTGATCATTACACCCTCTAAGTTTATATATGATATTATTTCTGAAGGTTATGTGCCTATAGGCACCACTGTCCAATATCCACTCATTTTCCTTTGCAGCGACAAAGGCAATATACAAAGTAATTACATTAAATTTTTGACTATTTTTCTGATTCTTGTTTTGGTTTTGATTTTAGTCTGATTTATTGCCCTTTTGGTTTATGAAATTTGACTACTTATTTTTTAATTTACATTCTTCTTTCTTATGGCCAAAATTTCCACAGTAATGACATTTACCATCAAAGCTAACTCCTAAATTTCTAGGTTTCTTGTCTTTACTAGGAGGTTTAAAAGCTGATTTTTGGTTTTTGTTGAATCTAGAAGGTTTACTTTTGGATTTTTGAGTGAGAAGTTACTTGAGTGACATTCTCCTTAGAATCAAAAGTTGTCATTAATTCCTCTTCATGAATAAGGAGAGAACTAAGGGTTTGCAAATATGGAATGTCTTATTTAGTTTGATATTTAGAATTTAAAATTGAAATGAAAATTTTAAAATTTCCATGAATATTCACATGAATAATAAAATAAAGCAATTTATCTTGAATTAAGTTACAACTACACCCATCTAACTGAGAGTTAATATTTTTTAATTTTTCCCAAATAATTAATTAATTTTTCATCTCCCTTCTTGGGAGTTGTCATTAGTTTTAAAATTAGTTTTATGATTTTTGATAACTTCGTACCATCGTGCATAGATTCCAATTGAGTACAAGACTTACTTGGACCTTCTTGATTCCCGATATGAAGAAAAAAATCATCATATACACTCCGTAAAATAATGTACATTGCTTCCTGAATTTTTTTGTTGATATACATAGACGTTTTTGTAAACTGAAGAATAGGGACGAAAGGCTAATTATTTTATTGATAATCAATCCAATCAATTTACAATAGATGGGATGTAATTATTATAGGAATTGAACAGCCATGTGTAAACAAAAGAGATTTTGCACAAGTACAACAATAATCACAATAGCTTCCAAAATACATCTAGGAAGTAACATAAATTAAATACAAACAAATATATTTGTTACAACTATGTAACAAATCAACCTGTGTGAATAATATAACAAATATTGTTGATAAAACCATATAACTACCCAACAACTAATTACCTTAATGAATAATTAATTACCTAAGGTAATATAATGCATAAATTAACCTAACATTCCCCCTTAATTTTACATTGTCTCAAGGGATGAGGAGAGGAATTATCTGAACAACTCAAACTTGTCACGTGTAAGTGACTTTATGAAAATATTTTCTTGTTGTTCAGCTGTTGGAAAAAACTGAAGATGTATTTTGTACTTGAAAACATGCTCACATATGAAATGTACTTGTACCTCAATGTGTTTTGTTCTTTCATAAAAAACTGGATTGCGAACAAATTTAAGAACACCTTCATTGTTAACATACAAGGTGATCAGTTTTTCTTGTGGTATTCTAATTCCTTCCAATATGCGACGTAGCCATATCGCTTCATAAAAAATTTCACCTACATAATGATACTTGTCTTCTGTGGAAGAGAGAGAAATAAAGTGTTGTTTCTTTCTTCCCCATGATATTCATCTAGATCCCATAAAGAACACAAATCCTGAAGTGGATTTTCTATCATCAATGTTTCCTGTATGATCTAAATCCGAATATCATGATAAGAAGAAGTTCTTCTTCTTCTTGTATTCTAGACCAAGATCCACTAATCCCTTGAGATATCTCAAGATTCACCTTGGTGCCTTATAATGAAATAGTTTGGGTTTCTGCATGAGCCTAGATAGATAGCTCACTGCAAAGCTGATATCTGATCTAGTGTAGGTCAAGTAAATGAGAATCCCAATCAACTATGGATAAAGAGTGACATTTACCATAGGAGATGGATCTGAATGAGATAACTACAATCTGTTCTTCATAGATGTAGAAATATGTGTGCAGTTCATCATCCTAAATTTATCGAGTGTTGTACTAGTATATTTCAATTGAGAAACAAAGATGTGATTCTCTTTTTGCCATACTTCTAATCTAAGACAATAATGCATCATCCCGAGATCTATAATGTCAAATTATTGGTTAAGATATTTCTTCGTTGCATCAATCATCCTCATTGAAATTCCAGTGATGACTAGATTGTTGACATAGATAACAAAAATCACAATATACCCCCTTAATTTTTGAGGTAGAGATTGGGATCGTATGTATTTTTGAAAAATCCATGTTGTATGATATGCTCATCAATTTTGATGTACCATGCCTGGGGTGCCTGTTTGAGGCTATACAAAGATTTCTTGAGTATACATACCTTTGCTTCTTGATTAGGTACAACATATCCCTCAGGCTGATTCATGTAGACTTCTTCTTGTAAATCTTCATTCAGGAAGGAAATTTTTTACGTCCATCTAAAACACTTTCCAACCAAACTGTGCATCTAGAGAAAAGATCATCCTAATCATTTTGATCATAGTTGTGGGAGAAAATGTCTCCTTGTAGTCAATGCATTCTTTATTTTTGTACCCCTTTGCTACCAATGTTTCTTTATACTTGTCTATGGTCCCATCTTCTTTGTACTTTATTTTGAATATCCATCTTCATCCAATGGGTTTTTTCCCTGATGGAATATCGACAAGATGCTAAGTGTTGTTTTTCATCATTGAGTTATATTCAACATCCATGACATCTTTCCAAGATTTTTACTATAGGGCTTCCTAGATTATAGAGGGTTCATCAGATTCAATAAATCCACTCATTAAAAAAAAGTTTACTTCTTCTCTTGCTTTACTACGAGTTCATGGTCCAATGGTGGATGTATTTGGTGGAACATCCATTATTGCATCTCGTAACATACTAGTATACCACTTAGGCATATGCTAAACTGTTCTTGTGGGTCATGGTTCTATTTGATCATCACCATCATCCCCATCATAACTTTCATCATCAATGGGAACATCAGATTCTATTTTTACAACTGGTGAAAATCCTACATCAGGTGAGTCCAGAGGAGGAGACTCTGCTTCCTTCTTCTAAAAAAAATCAACATCTTAGCTAGTATAGACTTTCCTGGTCTTTGGATCCATCAATATGTACCCAAGAGTCTCTTCAATGTACCCAATGAAGATTAGTTTTTATGATTTAATATCCAATTTATTTCTATTCTACTTGGGTATGTGCATACTTGCTTTGCACCCAAATAATTTGAGGTGTGCAACAAATGGTTTCCGTTTTCACCATGCTTCATGTGGCATTACTTCCGTAAAGAGAAACTATGGTCACTCTGTTCAACAAATACACTATTTTCTTTGCTTCTTCTACTGAAAATGTATTTTCTAGTCTAGAATCATCGATCATGTATCACACTATTTCTATAATAATATGATTTCTTCTCTCAACAGCACCATTCTATTGTGGTTTGTGTGGAGGAGTTATTTGTCAACAAATCCCGTGAGCTTATAGGTAGGCTTTGAACTCATCACTTGTGAATTCCCCCCCCCCCCGTCAATCTGAGAGGAGAGTTATGATGTGATGACCAATTTTGTTCTCAAAAACTACTTTAAACTTCTTGAAGTTTTCAAAATATTCACTTTTCTTACGAAGACAAAAAATACACATTTTTCTTTAATAGTCATCAACACAAAGCATGAAGTACTGAAATCTAGAATGAATTGGTTACATCAGACTATAAAGATCGGTATGAACTAGATATGGCTTACTATGAGCTCGATAATTACTTCTTCTAGAATGAATCTCTGTGTTGTTTGTCTACTAGGAAGTGAGGGAACTTTTTTGTATCCTTCTAGAGAGATGGTAATCCTTTTACCATATTGTGCTGATGAAGTGTTTCGAGATACTTTAAATTCATATGAAGAAGTCTCTGATGCCACAACTATGAAGAGGTAGAGTTCTTAGCCACAAGTGCTTGATCATTTCCGTGGAAAAAATTAATCTAGAACATGTGTCCCACATTGGAGGATTTTTTAACTATTTTTGAGCATCATGATTTGTCTCGAATTAAACATGCTTTCTTGCTCAAATGACTATAAAAGTCAATTTTTAAGTTGTGATCTAGGAGTTGATTGACTGACAACAAATTTTTAGTCAACCTAAGGACATATAGTACATCTGATAATCTACAGTTGTGTGAACCAAGAGGTAGAGAAATGTTCCCAATCCCTTGAACTGTGTATGAAGAATCATCACCTAACGAAACATGGTTTTTAAAAGGCATGACCATCATTGAAGTAAACCAATATCTGTGTCTGGTCATTTTTCAAGTGGCTCCCAAATCAACGTACCAGACATCACTAGATGACATGGAGGGTTCACTTGAACGAGAAATGTACACAGTCTTCAATATCTGAGTGTTATTCTTGCTCAACAATATTTCCTTGTTGATGGGATTTTCTTTTCTAGTTCCCCTTTTTTTTTGCCCTTGATTGTAGTTAGGATGTCCCTTGTGAGATTGCTGATGTTGATGTCTAGAGTTTCTTGATGAACCTTTCTTATATGTATTATACCAACAATATTTTAATTCATGTCCTCTTTTGTAGATTGGACATTTCTTCTTTTGTTGTTTGTCCCCTTGCTAATGTTGATTCTGATATTGGGACTTTTAATATGAATTACGCTTTTCTTTTCCTTCCCATTTCTGATGAGAAGAAATTTCTGACTCCTCTTCATCATTTATTGTAGATTTCATCCTCTTGTTGTAGTAGGTTTACTATATTGTCAAAACTCATTGTCATATTAGACAAGTTGAGTGCTGTCACAAAATGTGGTATGAAGGAGGGAGTGCTCTCTAAACAATGAGAATGAGAGCTTCATCAGTGACCTTCTCTCCTAGGGATAAAAGTGAAGCCCTAAACTCTGTAACTCTTCTGAAGAAAGCTTCAATTTTCTCATTTTGCTTAAACTTCAGTGTGTGTAATTGACTTTGTAAATTTAGTATGCCATTCTTATTTTTGGCCTCGTAAAATGTGCTCAACTTATCCCATGCTTCTTTGGATGTTTTGGAATCTCTAATGTGGGGTTACACATCATCAGACACTCCAAAAAAGATGATCAGCTTGGCCTTTTGATCAGGTTGATCAAACTATCTTTGTTGTGTTATATCAGTTGTTGATCTGGTTATAGTACCATTCACAATAGTCTAAATCTCTTCAAAATCAAGTTGTGTCTTTATTTTTGCCTTCCATGCAACATAGTTGTTTCCTTTGAGTAGTTGTGAATTTGAAACAAATAATTTGGGGGCTTTGGTTCCTAATTTACAGAATCCAATTACAAGGTTAAGCTCTTAGCACTCCAGGTATAAGGTCTCCCAATATATATACCGTCAATCCGATATAATGGACCTTTATATATACGCACCCTTCTGATATACTCGTCAATACATGGAAGAAGATTGCCCTTTCTATATTCCCAGCGGTATGTGAAAGAAGTGTTAACATAAATCAATAATTCAATACATGGTACCAAGACAACATTGAAAGGGGTCTGTGTAATTATCGACATCGGCTCAAAGAAATATCCTCATACGCACGCGTAACTTTTCTATATACTCGGATAATTTTTCAGTCTGGATTTAAGTCATGCAATCATTCATAGATGGATGGGATGGCTCAAAGTGTGTGCACTGTGTCCTTATTACTCCCCATCAATTTAAAGGGTTGATGCTGAGATGACGTTATTGCAGCTATATTAGGCGTTAAGTACACTAGTAGTCGCGGTGACTTTACCTGTAAGTGATTCCCAAAGGCATTTTTTATACTGAATGTTGCGAATGAGATCTAGGATCTCGTGAGTTTTTTAGAACCAAATATCACTATTTTGATTACAATTATCTGCCATTTTTTGAGTGGTTATAATTTTTGTGGTTGACTATGGCAACCTAAAAATTAGTACAATACACTGAAGTATACAATTACATTCAATTTTTTTGAAAAATTGAATGCCAGGACAATGTTTTTTTTTTCTCAGGGCCATGGTGGCCTCTGGAGCCCAATACGGATCTCTAAGCCAAAAACCGTTAAAAATAGCTCAAAATGAAGTTTTTTAAGTAGCCATCCTTTGGAAAATGGTGCTCAGAATGTAAAAATATGTAGAGTGGAAGAAAAAAGAATTTTCCCTAAAATAAGGTTTTCCTTGCTAAAAATAGTTGGGGCTTTAAGTATAACTAAGCAGTTTAGAGGAGGTTTTTACACTATGTTTGCCTCTATAGTTGGTAGTCGGTGCTAAGATTTCTGCTAACTTCAATAGTTTTTTAAAAAAAGTGTTTGTTTTTGCAAAATCAAAAGTCTTGTGGGGGTCGAACCCCTTACCTCACTGCTCTTAGTGTTATCCCGGTATCAACTACAATGCCCAATGTGTTTAACATTTGAATTGAAAAATATAATATTTAAAGCATTTAAAACCGACTAACCTATTAAAATGTGACGTGGCAATCTTCATGTGGTCCATGTGGCAACACTGACAAGGGAGAGGATTAGGGTTTTAGCGCTAGAAACAGATCTAAAATACTTTTGTTTTGATTATTCGCTGCTTATTGATTTGTATTCATTGTGATTTGTTTGATTTTTCCACCATTTTGGAATTAAACGCCGCCGCTTCTGTTTGTATGGGATCGTGATTATTAGAGATCATGGAGCAGGGGGGACAAATCAAAATGTTTGGCCGCTATCTATTTGTCTTTACCGCTATGAGTTTTATTGTGCAGGTCGCAGGGTGTTGCCTTATGTATTTAGATCAAATACCGTTTGTGCTTTGTATTGCAGGTCACTTTGAAAATCGACTCGGTTGTCAAAAAAATGTAGGACTCAACCCAAGTGGATATGCCTCCAAATTTCCTTTGTTGGCTTGCTTTAGAATCCAATACTTCTAATCCTATACATTCAACGAACTCAATAGAGATCTGTCGCTTGTGTTGAAAAAACAATACAAGTTGAGACCTCGTGGAAGATGGCTAATGTATGGCTCGGTCGATAGGGGAGAGCCCAATTTAATTCACAACACACACATATAAAGCAAAATGCCAATTTTTAACTCAGTGGAGAGCTCAATGAAAGGATGGACCTGCAAATCTCCTTCCAAATGAAGAGGTTAGCAAAGACTATATTTCTTCTCTAATATTAGAGACAAAACCCTTAATGGGGTAAAAAAAACATTATTATTTTTTAATTCATGCAGTAATTTTTTCCTAGTGTAGGGTGCACCAGTGCAAAAAACAAATTGTATTCCAAACACCTGGAACTGAAGAGGGGGTTGTGGGGATGCAGGGATGTCTGGTAAGTTGCTGGAGGAAACAAATGATCTCATGGAAAGAAAATTATTCTCCACGACACTTCTCTTCCTATTGCAACCTTTCTCCAACCCTTCTCTACTTCACAGGTCCATATTCTTGCTATGGTACTAAATGTAAATTGAAGAATAGGGATGGAAGCCTGATTATTTTATTGATAATCAATCTAATCAATTTACAATAGATGGACTGTAATTATTATATGAATTGAACAACCATGTGTAGACGATTGAGATTTTGCACATGTACAACAATAATCACAGTAGCTTCCAAAATACATCCGGGAAGCAACATAAATTTAAAAATAAACAAATATATTTGTTACAACTATGTAACAAATAAACCTGCATGAATAATATGACCAATATTGTTTATAAAAGCATATAAATACCCAACAACTAATTACCTTAATGAATAATTAATTACATAAGGTAATACAATGCATAAATTAATCTAACAGTTTTATTTAGTTTCTTGTCTTCCATTTGGAGCCTCTTCAAATCCATTCACAACTTCTCAAAGTTTGTGAACCATGAATTCCACCTTCAATAGAATTTTCCAAATGTTGTAATTATTCCCATTCAACATATAAGATTTCTCAATCGTAAACTTATTAGACCCAATTTTCACGCAAATAAATTTGAAAAATTGAGAATAATTAGGATTAAAAAACAATCAAGGTTATGAAAGCTCACATTGTCGTTATTTTAAGCCTCACAATCAAAATTTTATGAATTTACATCAAAAAAGAAGATCATGTCAAACATATAATCTACACAAGAATGTATTAGTTTGAAAATAATATTTAATTGAAATGTGAGTGATTTTTTTTAGTTTTCCATACAAAAGACGACGGAAATGACTTTGTTTTCATGTCATTAAAAACATACCATTTTGAAAATTAACTCTATTTAATTAATTTTTTTAAAGAAGTGATTAAAGAGTAAATTTGAATTAAATTCAATTTTAAATGAGAGAAAAAATATTAAAAATATATACTTATATACAAAAACAATTTGGAGCATTGTTCCTTTATATGTTTGTAACTTTGCATCAGCTCACTCGAGTTTTTCTTACCAACTCGGCGAGTTGAGTATATATTTATATGCCACCAATGTATCAATTTTCCAATCTGAGTCATACCATACATATATATTCTAACCAATTGATTCAATATTATTATACAGATTATCCCCCGAACAAACCATCCAAGACAAGCTCAGTTATACAATTCACAGGCAAGCCAGATTGACTCATGTTTCAATTTTTACCTCTAATGAGCCATTGATTATCCCGTGTCCGAGTTGGGATCATTGGTGTGACCGAAGTCATACAGTCCCCATGTGGTACTAAACTTTGCCATGTTGGCATGAGGAGGAAAGATGTGGGTACATGTCCCACCATGTGTTGGTGGTTAAGGAGGGGTTTATTTGAATGGGGATTTCCCCTTATTTAAAATATGTGACTAAAAACATATCAAAGTTTAGTAAAAAAATAGTTAAGGCCACATAGTTTTAGACCATACGGATTGTTAAATTTTTTATAAACTATATAAATTTTAGGGTATAGTTTATATGTAATGTAAACTATAATAAAAAATTTTTATTATATAGTTTTATATACTTTTTAAAGACTATATTTTAAAACCTTTTTTTATTAGGTTTAACAACTAAAATAAAACATATAGTTTTATTCATAGGATTTTTTAATATACTCTCTCTATATAAATAGAATATAAACTATAGAAAATATTTTAAATTTATACAAAATAATGTATATTTTTTATTATACTATAGTTTAACCTATTTAAATTTAAAAACTGAAAAATTGACACTCTTATTAAAAGAGCTCAAAGGACATGGGTAGGATAAAAAATTTAAATGAATTTTATGAGGGGTTGTAGAAAAATTGAATCCACATGAAAAATTAACCTTGGGATTTACAGAGGAGACAAAAATTTTCACCCTTCCAATGAGAAAAGTTGAAACCCTATTTCCATAGAGCTTGTCTCTTCTCTTATTCCTTTACTTTGAATTTAACCTTGAATGGATTTTATCCTACACATGGGAAACAATATAAAAATTGGAAATATTTGAAATATAGTTTATCCTTACTTGATATCATAAAATGTTTTCCTGTGCCGGTAAGAATCTAGAGTCCCTTTAACCTGTGCACACACCAACATCAAAAAACATGTCCCGGAGGAAAGGGGGGTTTAAATAAATATTAATAACTAACCAACCACCCAGCCTTAATTTAATAAACATTACCAAACTGCTCTAGTACCATATTAGGACCAACGTAATAAATAACTATATAAAAGATTTATTAATCCAAAAATTATTAACCAAACATATAAAAAAGAAATTAAATGAAATAACACAATGACACCAAATTTAACGTGGAAAACCCCAATGGGGTAAAAAACCATGAATAAGAATTTTTTGATATATGAGAAATTTTTTCATAGTCTAGTAGCTTCTTTTCCTCACTCTTGCTCCATATTTTTACCCGGTGTGAATTCAATTCACCCTATTATGGCCCACAACCATATTTATATAACCCCAAGTGTTATGAACATCTAAGTGACATGGTATATCCCCCAGTTTAAATAAATCAATATAAATAAAAATCAATTAACCATAAACTCATAGTTTATATTAAGTAATTCTAAATATAAATATTCTAAATTATTTAATTATAAACCAAGGTTTCTAACAAGATTTAGGAACCCATTAAGATGTACGAATTGAATATGTAGTAGGATGTCGTGTAATGAATGAGATAAGACCTTGACGCTCAAGATGCTTAATTCGTCATTTAAAAGTATAACAACTATTTTCATTATGTCCATTGATTCGATCATAATTACAATATGGGAGACCTTGATTTTTTTCAAGTTGGTAAGGAGGATAGACTTGAGTAGAAGGTTAAGTGATCAATTGATGACTAAGGCTCTCAGTAAGAATGTCATGTTGCTTAGTATTGTGATCAAAGGTGAGAGGCTGTCGTAATGGTATCAATCGAGGCCCACTGATATGAGAACATGTAGCAAACATAAATTGAAGATGAGATGTAGAAGGAGAAAGAAAATGAGCCTGAGAAGCATCCTTAAGGTGTTGGATTTCAGATTTGAGAGACGTAATTATGGATTCCATAGCCTAAAATTTGACTTGAAATAAAGAATGTAAATCTTGAATTGAGTATAATATGGATTGATTAGATGGAGGATCATGAAGACTAGGTTCGTTAGATAGAAGATATAAAATAACACTCACTTGATGCAGTGGCGTATCGCTAGGGGGATACATGGTGTTTAGGGATTTTTTCAGAACAACTTGGAAATTAGGATGTATTTGAATTAAATCATACAAATAAATTTGAGGAATTTTAGGATCCATGATAGAGAAGATGATATACCAAAGAAGGATCCGAGACTAATCACGAGTGGGATTCACCAAAATGATTAAGATAAATATAGAAATATATTCCTAAATCTAATTTTTATTGGAGCAACAAATGAATAAATAATTAAGTATAGAAATGAGAAATTAACCCAAGAAAACTAAGCATAAATGTATAAAAACATAAGTGTAAAGAAGAGGTAAGATGACTTAGCTGATTCATAATTACTCTTGGGTTGTGATAAAGTATTGAATATATGAAAAAAGAGGGGGAAGTGTTGCACAAAGACTCAAAAAAGTGTGTGAGATGACAATATTCCTAGAATGGGGTTCTTGGAGAGGGATAGGGGCAGTGGCAGGTGTCCTAGACCTGTTTATAGGTTCCTATGTTTGTGAAAATTTCTCAGAAAACCTCCTAAGTGGTCATGAGGTATTTGTTATTATTCTCATTTGGTCACTATGAGGTCGCACGATGATCGCTGAAGTCACTAGAAACCTACAATGAAATATTGACCTACAAAACCATCAAAGAGACATCAAATCCTCAAAAATAAAGATGTAAAATGAGGGTTTAGACTACCATCAGATGTCACAATGGTGATCTTATGACTAAGATTTATAATACATCTTAGACCCAATGAATTTCTATGTGTCTGTGCGTGTATGGATTTTTTCCCTAGGTGGCTTTTGTGCATGTCACACTTGATAGTGAACAAGTAGCTAAATGTAAAGAAATGTAATAGATGTTTGCATGGAATAGAATGAAATTCCCTCCTATGAAGTGTATGTAGAATAACCCGCCCTTGTATCCTTTGGATGGTGCTAGATGCATGCAATAGATATCTTAGATGTTTGATAGATGCAACCTTAGGTGGTGATAGCTAATGCCTAGTGCTTGGTCCCTTATTATGATCACATAAATTTATATTTATATCATTCCCTTTCTTTAATTTCATAATTGACCCCGAAAATGATGACTACTAAGAAGATAAGACGCTCAAATGGCTAGAAAGTACCTGAAAAGTGTGAAGAAAGTATACTAAGGTCAAGGGCGCCTAGAGGGGATGAGGGGGATGAGGGTGCCTAACACTGACATCTTGGATGGGAGCTGGTGTCCAGGATGATAAATGTCGAGGTATGAAAAGGAAGACTGAGCAACTAAGGGTGTAAGGAAACAAAAATAAAATAAAGGTGGCCAAAAACATGGGTTAATTAGTATTGTTAGTACAGAAACATAGCACCCCTAGATGCAAATCAGGTTTCTAAGTTGATGTTTCAGGCATCCAGTGTGATTGCACAACATTGAAACCTTTCTCCAAGTGTGGGACTTGCAAAAATGAGAAAGGAATCTCCAGAGAAGGCTGGTTCCTCTTCCTAAACTACCTGCCACAAGCTACTCCAGTGTAGGCAAGCTAATCTAATCCTAATCTAACCTCCAAGAAAACAGGGAGAGAGAGAAAGAGAAAATAAACAAAAGCCTACACTAAAACGGTGATACACCAGAGAAGGAAAATGCTGAACATCTATCAAAACTACTATGAACACAGCTCCAAACTGGCAATAAACATTTAAACGTGCACAAATATCTGCAATGAAGAGAGGTAAGAAGAAAACAAGCAAAAAAAATGAGCAAGGATGGACAGATGCATCACAAAACACGTTTTTTGTTGCTCCAGAAGTTTGCGCAGAATATCATTTTAATGGTAAAAGGAAAAAAAACACCATTACAGAGCAGGGGAGGAGGTTCAAACTCCATTTTCAACCCTGGGGAAGAAAATAAAGGAGAGCAGAGTAGAAAAGATGAAACAACCCTTTTGAAAAATGAGCCAAATATGGCTTTTACAGTGCATAGGTCGAGACCTACGAGAGAGAAAAGACATGTAAAAAATGTGGGAGCCATTCCTCATTAAATGAAGATGCATTAAAATAGCATAGGCATCCTTACAGACCCATGCCCTGACATTTTTGGCCATGCTGGAGAAGAATGCGACCCATTTTGCATTAAAAACTGGTTGTTGAAACATCATTTCTGGCCATTACCACGTGCCAGAGACATTTCTTGATCTTATCTCTCTAAACTGAATTAAAATGTAAGATTGACCCCAGAATCATATAGAGAATTTCACCATCTTTTCCATTGATATAAAGAACGTGAAAATCCAAGCTCTGGATCGAAAGATATGGTGATTTGAAGATCTAGGGCAAAAACAGGCCCAGAATCGGATCGGCGGGAAAAAAGTTTGAAATGTTTTACCCGTTTTGGGTCAGTTTGGAAATTTTTTTAAATTTTTCCCCACACTTTGCCACCTGGATGACATGTGTCACAGCTCTGAATGGCATCCATGGGCTCATCCTATTGAAAATTTCTTTCGTGCCCTTCACTTAAAATCTTTTGCCACTTGGACACGTGGCACTATTTTATTGGGTGCTCGTGTGACACTCCAAGGGGTCCTGCAGCCTTTTCCCTTCAAAAATTTCCTTCATTTTTCACTTTGGGAAAATTTCCAAATTGGCCCCCCCATGCTCCGCCTACTCTGGATGACATGTGTCAAGATGTCTCATTCGATGGCAGGGGCAGCCGGCCAAAACTTTTACCTTTGAAATTTTTTTGACGTGAAACACTTGGAAAATTTTCTTGAAAAGTTCCTTCTCCGAGCTCCGAACCTTCCGGCCTCGTGGGACATGTTTCATAATATTACTGGATGCGGGCCATCCTTTCAAAATTTCCCCTTTGGAATTTTTGGAAAACACTTGTAAAAAATCACATTTTTCTTCTTTTCCTTCGGCCTTTTCAGCTTTTCGCGTCCCACGTGTCCCTCGCGTACCTTTGTCCCGGCTGTCCCGGACTGCCTAGGACAAATATCTCCGAACTTCGGCTCGAAATGGACTGTCCTTGTCTCTCTTTTGTGGCCTTTTCACCTTTTCACATCCCACACGTACCTCGCGTACCTTTGTCCCAACTGTCCTGAACTACCTGGGACAAATATCTCTGAACCGCCTGAAATGGACTGTCTTTCGGTGAATCGGCTGGTTCACATCCTCCACATACTTTTGTTCCAGCTGTCCCAAACTACGGGCGAAACAATAGACTTAGGTGATTTTTTCCTTTGCTTTTGGCCGATTTCAGATTTTCGTGTCCCTTGCATTCTTGACGTCCCAGCTGTCCCGTGGACCGCCGGGCGACAACACAATGTCCAACTTAGGTCGATTTTCTTTACTTTTTCAGCCCCAAGCTTGGTACGAAAAAATTCAGTACAACCTGAACCCTTCAGACCTGAAATGCTTTAAAACAGTCCTGCAACCTTATTTTCTACATTTTTTTCCATTTTTTTCTAATTCGTTGGGATTTCTTCTTGGATGGGAGAGTTAGAAAAAGGCCGAGGGGACCCCGAAAAACATGATTTTGGGCCTTGAATCAATCTACTTGCTCGGGACTGAATAATTTGATGCATGTTATCAAAATTACCTTGAGGGGTGAATTTTGGATAATAAGTACTTTTCTTACTTAGGAATCATATGAGTAGTAATATGCAATCATGACTAAATAGATACCCAAAGTGTGTGATTTTTTGTCTACAGTAGGTATGGTTGTCCATTGAACCTTAATAGTGATAGGAAAACTCATTTCTTAAATGATACAATTTGTATAATATTGGCAGAGTTTATGGTAGCCCATCATAAGAATACCCACTATCACCCACAAGCCAATGGTACTATAGAGGCCTTCAATAATATTTTGGTACAAACATTGACAAAGATGTGTGATGTAGGAAGAAAGGATTGGCATGAAAAATTATCAGTTGTCTTATGCACATATAGAACTACATACAACATGTTAAATAAATCCAAAATTCTTAAATTGGTGTTTTCCAGTGTTATTTTTGGAATTAATGTTACCATCATTGTGTATTACATACACATGAGGACTTGCTGATAAGAAGGAAGTAGAGGAGTGCATTTATAGACTAATGTAATTAGATGAGTGGCGCACGATTGTAAAGTGGAGTCACAAGACAAAAAAAGTGAGACAAAATTCTTGGCATGATAGGCATATTAAGAATAAGTATTTTACTGTGGGGAAAATGGTTTTTTTATATGACTCCAAGTTTGCACACCATCCTGGGAAGTTGAAGGTACATTGGTTGGGACCATTTCTAGTAACCAAGATACTGGAATCGGGTGCATGTCAGTTAAAGGTGCTGGATAGCACCATATTTCTTGGTTACTTCAGTGGGAGTAGGTTGAAGCCTTACTATAAATAAGCTTCTATTTTTTTGTTTCAATAAGTGTGTTCATGTCTAGGTGATGATTACTTTATTTTAGAGTAATGCATAAAGGAATGCTCATGATTTTAGTGTGGGGTAGGAAAGTAAGATGCATGATAGAAAATATGTGAGTGCGCAATAGGAAAATGGGAGGATAAAACTTGATGGGAGGTTGGTGAATAAGTGTGTGATAGTGTGAGATAATGATTCGCAATGGAAAAATGTGTTTGTGTGTAAGAGAAAGTATTATTAATGGCTTGATATGGTGCAAAGTGTGCTTTAAGCTGATGGAATTACTCATATTAAAGACCACATGAATGAATAAACATGCAATGTAATGTGAGGGATGAAATGTAAAGGTAGACAAATTAGAAATTGGTATAGAGGAAGAATAAGTGTGGAACATGATAGTGTGTGAAATATGGTATATAGCTTGGGAAGTAGTAGCATGCAAGAAGGTTATAGATTACCATGCATGGGAGATACCCTTTGAGATAGAAAATGCAAGGAAAAGTGTGGGAAAAGCAAAAACGTTTTTTAAAGATGGAAAATGGTGGTAGGAAAGTTTAATTAATACAGATAGAAATTGAAAAATATATAAAAGGGGTACAAATGAAGTCATTATTACCTTTCTTTAAATAACTAGTACGTAAAGATCTCAATTGTGACAAAGTGTGAAGTGTGAAGAACAAGCCAGAGAGCTACGAATGCTGATTATAGTAAAGAGAGAACGAGCATAAAACTTTGATGATAGAGAGCTCATGTTTGGAAGTTGAAGCTAGGCAAAGGGTTTGAAGGAAATAAAGTGAGATAGGATTTGTAGCTGAAGACAAATATCGAGGGAAAAGAGTCTCGAAGTTTGAGTTAAGGCACAAAGACTTGTTATCAAATTTTCCCCTAAGAAAAATGGATAACTTGCAAAAATTGGACTTTGGAAGTTTCATGGGATCTTGGTGGATAATCTAAAGATTTGAAGTATTTTTTCCATGTTTTGGACACTTACAGTTTCTTTGGGGGACTTGGATCATTTGGAAAATTTCCATTCTCTCTAGGTTTCAGATCAACACTTAGCCAAATTTTGGGTAAAAAATGATAAAAATGAAAAATATAGCTTTGGGGACTCTTCTTCTACTCCTTTCCTAACTCACCAATCCAAGAAAGATCCAAAATAATTATAAAAAAATGGGAAAAAATGGAAAAGGGTCCTCTTACAGTGTATTGCGGGTGTTTCGGGTTTTGGAGGAACATAAGGAACAAGTACGTTAGGAGATCAAGTTCCCTGAGTTTCCAATTCGGATGTAATGCAAACATTTCAAAGGTTTTAGTTCAATGAAAAAAAGTGGTGTGTTGTAGGTAGTTTGGGATCAGGTGGTACATGTTTCCTAGGCTCACCTATTCCTTGCATCCCCTCTTAGGCCAAAAAGTAAAAAATTGGCTATGTATGAAAGGTTGCGGATAAATTGGATGTTGGTGGCCTAGACGGTACAAGTTCTCATGGGTTAGGTGTTCCCCACATTCTCGAATCAGTCAAAGATAGAATAAAAAGGAGATCCTAAGTTAAGAAAGTCCTGAAACCTGTAAAGTAAATGAGAAGGAAAAGAGTAATGCATGAATGTGATGTTGCTTTGCTGCTGAAAGTAATTAAGAAAAGGCATTCCCGAAACCCACAAAGGAAAGGCCAGAAAGGGAGTAATGCAGAAATATGACTAGCACCAACTATGAAGTAGTGAAGTCCCAAAAACCTGAAGTAAAGTCATCCCAAAAACCCATAGAGAGGGGTGAGAAGAGTAATGCGTTGGTTTATCTCGACATTCCTACAAAGTAAAACTTATTTGCAAGTTTGAATAAAAACAACTCGAAAATATCGCAAAGCAAGGGAGAATCAAGGAGTAATTTGTGAAAATGATGTTGATTTACTTAAAAACCTAACTAAGTAAAGTAGTTCCAAAATCCTGAAGAGAAGGGAAGGGAGAATGTGAGTAATGCATAGATCCGATGTTTCTTTATTGTTGAAAGTAGCTAAGTAAAACACATCTAAAAACTTGAAACAAAGGTGAAGAGAAGAAAGAGAAATGCAAAAATGTGACCCAAAATTAATGCTAAGTAATACAATTCCCAAAACCAACAGGGAAGAAAGATAGTAATGGTCAAGGAAAAACCCATAGAGGAGAGAATTTAGGCAACAATTTCACTTCAAAACCCCGCAACAAAGGAGAATTTAGGCTGGTAATATTTTTTGCGCTTCTAGTATGGATGGGACCATTGAAAATGAGCTCTAGAAATCTCTCTCTCTCTCTCTCTCTCTCTCTTCTCTCTGGGATAAATAAATGTAAGTGCTAATGGAAATTTTTATGAGAGGAATTTTCATGTAATGGAACTTTGTCAAAATTATTCCAAATTAGTGTTGAGTCATAGGCCTCTGATCAAAATACTCTAAAATAAGATCCTTTCCTTCTTTTGCAATTATAATGAATTATGCATCCATTTAATCAATAAATCCATATTTTGTGGATATTCTATTCCCTAGTTGTTCTTTATTGAATTTCCTTTCCTTTCATCCCATATTCAAGGTTTTGTGCATTCTATGTTCTTCTTGTAGGTTCAGATCTATTGTGCTCCATGGAATTGATGTTAAAAAACGTAGTTAGGGACTGTTTCACTTGTGTCTGACCTCTCTCTTTCACATTATTCATCTCATTTCACTCATATGGATGTTTTCCTACTCTGTTTCTTGGTATAATCACCTCTATAGCTTAGGATTCCCATTTTCATGCAATCTCCTTTTCTGGCTCCTTAGAAGCTTAAGATAGAAGTAGATAACAAAATTTCCCTAATAGGAGTAGTTTAGAAGTAAGATGATGTAGAGGAAACTAGAATTCTCCAGAGGTTTGTCTCAGTTAGTAGTCCCACAACTGAGAGACAATCCCATGTTACCCAAAAACACATGTTGCTCATTCACAAATTCATGATCAAAACTAGAGGGTGTTGTTTTTTGGTGATAACAATTTCTAGAACATCTGGTGGGATGAGATTTTAAGGATTTATACTTCACAGGTTTGAATCCAAGTTCTTTTAGAGGGGGTTCCATTACCCTCCCTTATATACAAATTTCATTTCACTGAGTTTGATGTGTCCTTGGTGAGATCTCATCCTTTGGAGACATGTTTCAATCACATCTCATGACTCCACTGATCCAAACAACCCATTCTCTCATTAGAAAACCTTCAATTTACACCCATTATCTTCCAATTTCTTTCCATATCTTTCCATTTTCTTCAATCATGAAGTTGTGAAATCATGACTTTATTTCCTTCATGTAATTATCATTTGCAACAATAGTTCCATTAAAATCCATCTCCAAGCTATTATAACACACCTCCAGATTAGTTCTTGTTCGTGTAGGTTATTTTCCATGTATTTATTTTAAATACATGGAATACCTCCACATAGGTGATTCACCATGCTTAGGTGTCCTAGGGTGTCATTATGGCTCTTACACACATCATAGAGCGCCATTGGAGTTACATTTGACCGGCTATTCTAGGAATGTAACTCCCACTTTTTGACGGCTACATTTATGGGGGAGTTACACACCCCACTACTATTTGTACACCCTTTCATCTTGAGAAACACATGGGGAATGGAATAGAGTTTATTTTTTCAACATTTTTCCCACAATACATGCACATTGCTCTCATGGATGATTTCTTCCTTTGATATTGAAGCTACATCATTTTATGGTTGAGTGCAACATTTTGATGCTCATAGATTCCCTCCAGATCTTCGTCATTCCTCTGACATGGTATCAAAGCTTGGGGATCAGAATCATGTTGCTCACCTCGGTTGCTTACTACTCTCTGCTTCGTATTTTCTTGTGCAAGTTCCCATTCTGTTTTTTCTCTACTTGCATTTTATTATTTTTAAAAAAGGAGGTTCTTGTGTTTGGCTTTATGCTGGTGTTTTTTGTGTTGAGAGAAAATTGTAGGTTAAAGGTGCTCCTTCATGGTGTGATCGATCCTGATTGCTGGTTACCGATCTCCTTGCACTTTGTGGACGTTTCATTACATTACTCAACTATTTTTTCTATCCGACCTACTCTTGCACGTGGCCTCACACCACCACCAAACCTCACTACCTCTAGGAACTCGGATCATACTCTGTGTGGCCTTCCTTCCATGTTCCAGTTGCCTTGCCTCTAGTTGTTGTGGTTCATGTTTTCATTGTGTGCACATGTGAACGTGTTTTTGAAGCTTGAGTTTTCCACTTGTGTGAACATTTTTTTCACTTGTATGCTCGATACTCTATTCAATCTCTAGAACTAGTTCGTGTATGCTTCGTTGAGCATTGGAATTGCACCATGTATTGTTTACGATTTCTCTCACTCAGTGTTTTAATTCTGTGTGGCCGTTTCTCTATAGCGTGGCCACCACGTATCTTGTTGGGCTATTTTAGACCTCTGCACAAGGGTTTAACCTAGACATCTGTGTGTTTTTTTTTCCTGTGAGCTTGTGGTAGTTTTATCTGTGCATCCTAGGTCTTTTTTGCATGTTGGGTGTGGTATTTTGTGTGCCAGGAATGGTGCTCTAAGATCATGCACTGTTCATTATTATTTGCATCGAAATGGTTCTCAGATCACGCTATTCGTTGTTGTTTGCACCGAGAATCTATTCAAGCTCTTTCCTGGATGTTAAAAAAATTACCTTTCACATTTTTTTGCCTACGTGAGACCTCTGCTCCATGTGATTCTGGCTATGAAGGGCTTGTTGTATACGTTGGTGGAGGAAACGTGATTCCCATGCCTTGTTCAATGTTGCTCACTTGCATTCTACCTGAGTTCTGCGCCCTTGATTTGGTTTTTAGTCCTTTTTCACTAATTTTGAAGATTTTGCACCTGTAACATCTCCCATCTCCAGTCCACCAACCGCTTCCACATCTCCATGTGGCCCTACAACAGTCCTGCAGTAATTTTCATGGACTCTACCTTGGTGGTTTCAACCTACTCATCTGCCAACACAACAGCTCGGTCAAGCCCTATGTAGCTCATTCAATGTGGGCCCCCTCGTTATCCTCTTTTTAATGTTTTGAGGTCATAAAAACATTTTCATGGCATGTACTAATTTTTAAGGTTATTTTTTGGCTTGTTTTATCAACCCTCCTACGAGCGTCGAAGACGGAGGGTGAGGTCTGGGGTTGGCAAGAGGCTAATCACACCTCACATTAAAAAAAAACCCTACCTAAAATTCTGTGTTGTTTCCAACGAGCAGTCATAAGATACCTTTTCACTCGTTTTGAGCACTTTTTTAATCAGTTTGCAACATTTATTGACTTTTTCCATCAGTTGCGAGAATTGTATTTATGCCATAACTTTTGACTCGCTGCTCACTTTTTAGCACTTCCTTGGTCAAAGTTGCATGATTTCTTGCACACTACGTGATGGCATTGTCAATTTTGTAAATACACCACCTTATAAAGTGCCACATTCTGGGGTGGTTGACTATACTCTTGGGCTTTCACACGCAGATGTATTATTGGCCAAGTCCAATGTCTTGCTTTTTAGCATCTTGCATTTTTCATCATGGAGAGTGCTCTTTCTAGAATTGAGCATCATAGGATCACCTTATAGCCTTTGCCACTTCTCACTGAGAGAGGGAACTATTTAGCTTGGTGTGGTTCCATGGAACGTTACTTTGCCCACGAGGGTCTTGTACCCTTCTTGCTTGGGCCAGTTCTTACACCCGCTGATCATCATCATCTAGAGGACTTCCTTGACACTTGTGACCATATCTTTGGTCACATGATGATGCATGTCTCTTGATCTCTCTAGTTTCACGTGGCAGACTCAGATCCACCTCATCATGTCTGGAGCATTCTTCAGTCCCTCTATGGATATCCTAGACATACTGCAGTTGTTGTTCCTGCTACTAATTCAGTTGTCTCCTCTTCTTCATGTGATGATAGTTCCACTGACATAGGCTCACTTGATTCTACTTCTGATGATGAGGATTGTGCACCTAATTCTTATGTTGAGAGTACTACAGAGGACTCTTCTCCTCTTTCTCTCACCATTCCAGAGAGTGTTGGCACATCCCACATCTCATCAGATATTGAGCAGTCTTCTACTCAGCCTCATACCACCATCACACCTACCTCCTTTCCACTTCCAGTGTGCGAGGCCCCTTCCAATCCTTTTCCTTCATTGGATGACTCATACCTATCATACATCACTCTTCTGTTTGTTGAGCCCCCTCATTAGGATGAGTATCTGCCTGACCTTAGTCATCTTTTCATAGAGTCTACTTGTGATGCTCTACAAGTCCCTCATCCATCTATAGGTGTTTCAGAGGAGTTCAACATCTTCATTGTTGGGAGTGCCCCTTCTGGGGATTTTACCACTTCCACTTTTCTGGAGACCTTCATTGATCCACCCTCAGCTGTGGATCCCTTTTCTATTGTGGAGGATGTTTTATTCCCTTCACATCACTTGGACATCCTTTCTACGAGTGTTCCTTTTTTTCACTCTAATAGTTATACGCATGTGGCATTACCTTTGGTTCCTTGGCACTCACTCACTAGACCTTTGTCACACTTCCATGCACTAGACTCAGAGTTCTTTGTGTTGTTGCCTTCAGTTTCCTTTGTGGAGTGGGTGGACTTCCAGCATGTCATTTCTATCCTTCCTAAGGGCAGTCACATAGTTCGTTGTGGGTGGCTCTTCTTTAGTCCAGAGGTAGAGGATCTCGTGATCTACATTCTTTTGGGAGACCTCCTAGAGCTGTAGAGTTCAGATTCATCCATGGCATCTTCTGCATTCCTCTTATCTCCTTCTTCTTCTCTCTTCTTCTTCTTCTTTCTGAGATATTTCCTCTTTGTACTTGGGTACCTTTACAGGCTCGTCTGTGGCAGGGACCCATCCTTGGCATCTTTCTTAGATTAGAGAGTGGACTTGTCTCTTTTTGGGGGGGAGTTTTTTCCCATTGGGTTTTCTCCTTTTACTCCACTTTTTGAGAGCTTCTTGTATGTGGGTACCTCATTAGGCTTCTTGGCAGGACCCACTTCTCTCCTTGTAATCATCTATGTCTCCACCTAAGCTATTCTTTAGGGGGGGTGTTGGTGTAGGTTATTTTCCATGTATTTATTTTAAATACATGGAATACCTCCACATAGGTGATTCACCATGCTTAGGTGTCCTAGGGTGTCATTATGGCTCTTACACACGTTATAGAGTGTTATTGGAGTTACATTTGATCGGCTATTATGGGAATGTAACTCCCACTTTTCGATGGATACATTTTTGGGGGAGTTACACACCCCACTACTATTTGTATACCTTTTCATCTTGAGAAACACATGGGGAATGGAATAGAGTTTATTTTTCCAACCTTTTTCCATCAATGCATGCACATTGCTCTCATGGATGATTTCTTGCTTTGATCTTGAAGCTACATCATTTTGCGGTCGAGTGCAACACTTTGATGCTCACAGATTCCCTCCAGATATTCGTCATTCCTCTGACAGTTCTATGGATAAAATTAGATTGTGTATTCATACCCATATGAGAAAAATACAAGTCAGTTTGGTCACCCACTAAAATATGGAGCTGTTCAAGGGAAAAAGTATGCATATTTTGGAGGCCATCCTACACCTAGAGATGCTGACTTGTCGAGAAATATTTAAACAATAGAGTTGTATATAGTGCAGATGAGGATTGAGAAGACTATGAAGGCAACCAAGATTGGTTTCAAGATTCCTTATCCATGGGCTGGTCCTATACCAAGTAAGTTCAATCCTCAACAAAATTTGTAGTTTATGATTAAGATAATGACTCATATTGTAGAGTGGGTTAAAATGATGGAGCCTCATGAATCTAGTTCTAGTCATCCATGTTAATAGGGAATTCCTACACTAACTTCTCAAAGCCATACCATTCCTATTTCCCAACCTACACCATCTCATCCTGGGTTTTATATACCTAGTTTTATGCTTATTTCCCATATTGAGAATTCCATTTCTCCATCTTCTACCCTTTTCTCTTCCAAAAATCCATCCCCTCCACAAAAAAAAAGTGTAAATCCTACCCTTCCACCACAAATAATGTAAAAATCAATTGAGACCCAACCTACCCCTCCTATTGCATTCTGAAACGCATTTTGGGAAGGACAAAATTAGAAATTCAATCAAAGAGAGAATAAAATTAAAGAGCCTAACAGAGAAGAATTAGTGAAAAATTTGAAGTATTGGGTTAATAAGTTTCAATTCGGTCAAATGCCATTGATGGATAGGCCTTCAAAATAGGTTGAGACTAAAAACAAGTGGTGGAAGCTAATTTTGCATAGGAACAAGAACAAGAAGAAATGATTACCAATCTTTATGCTCTGAGTGTAGTGTGAATGATGGCACCATATCTATGAGGTTTTTGTTTTATTTCCATAAGAATCATCAATGGAAGAGAGGCTCTTGATTGTGTAATATGTTTCAATAGAATGCAACGATACTCATTTCCCTGCATGTTTAGAGATTTTTGCACTATTGGAAGGTTGCATTGATCCACCAATAACATATTCAAATGCTGCAACAAATCACATGGAGCTTCATGCCATGGAGGAAAAAAATTTGGTTTCAGAGGTCTTTGGTAAAGAGAAAGTCATACAAGAAATTTCAGATTCTTCTTTCACTTCATCCTTACAAGAACATGATTTTTTGGATGAGTTTGAACTCTAAAACTTTATTATTGAAGATGAGGGGGCCCATAGTGAACTAATTACAAAATCAGAAGTAATCACAGAGGAGGTAGAGTCCTTGGTGCATATGGACAAAGAATAGGTTGGTTTCTTATTAGATTTGAAGGATTTCATTGGTGGGGGAGAGCCCATTGAACTTTCCACTTTTTTTGTTCCATCACCTATGTTCCAACAAAATAATCCTCTTGTCATGGAAGATAATGTCCAAGAAGAGACCACTACCCAAAACAGTCCTCATGAGTAAGAAGTTGAGGGGTATGATCTTCCAAACTTCATAGTGAATGATGAGGAAAAGAAGGAGAATGAGGAAAACAATGCCAAATCACTCATCATGGAAGAGGAGTTGTTTGTTGAGGCACCAAAAATTCCAAATCAACTTTCAAGTAGGCTCCATTCAAGAAATTATACATGAAGATCCAGATTGTGGGATTTAGCTTCGAAGGAATGGGAAAAAATTGAGGATAAGACCATTCCCAATCAAATATTTGGCTTCTTTAGAGCCAAGAAAGGAATTGTAACTTGTCATTGTTACTTCATAGCACGAGGGAGAGATTCAGAGCCCTAATGATCAATTGCAATACCTCTTGTTGTCTATTTTTTCACCCCTTACAAAAATATAACAACTTAGACTACCGAAAACTTGGAGTAAAGGCCACAAAGAGTTGGAGACAATCACAGAAGTAAAACTGAGTCGCGGGAAAATGAATTATAGCCACAGAAGCATTTAAAAATTATGTGGATGAGAATTCAAAATCCGTGGCTAAGGGGATAAAGCCATTGAATTTTGGAAAGTCACAGATACAATATAAATCCATGGAGTGAAGAAAAGGAACCACATATGTTATATCAAAGTCACACTATGATGGATGAGGCCACGGGTCAAAGCAGAAGAGATTGAAAATCCATGAGAAAAAAGAATGCAAACAACACCACAAAGGGAAATTTGTGGAGGATTAACAAAGGTCACGGCATCAAAATAAATATTATGGAATTCAAAAGTCAGAGAATGAAGAAGATAAAGCCATGAAACTCAAAACTGCGCATAGTTAAAAATGAAGAGCCGTGTAACGAGGAATTTTTTTTTTTGCAGGAGTTATAATTGATGGAGATTTAGAATCAGATTTTTTGAATCTGATATGATTTGAAGAATATTGACCTCCTCAACACAATAAAATCAGATTTCATAAATTAAAGGGATATTGATATGCGTAAATGTAAAAGATGTCTCCAACATGCAAGAGGTGCATTTCCAGGAGGCACAATTACCAACATTTAATGCAGTATGGTGCCCATATTTGGGAAATAACATGTTGTAGTGGATAACCAAGGACATCCAAATTCCTTATAACATTAAATATTTGTTGATTAATTTGAAATTGGTCTCGCTCTCTTTCTCCTCTTCTTCTATCCATATCTTCTATAACTGTAAAAGCTCTGCTCATTAAAACAGATCACTCTTTTGTTGTAATGACACAAAGTCAAAATAATGGCTGACTTCCCATAGGTTTTAGAACTTGGATTCATCCCTATAATGTATTTCATCCTCTTCCATGAATGTAATTGATTGTGCATCCTTTAGCAATAAAAATAAGATTTTGTGGCTATCTCTATGCCTTGGTCTCATGTTTTATTTCTCTTTGCCTCTCTGTTTGCATTTCTTGGCATGTTGTGTGTTCCCTCTTACTTGTAGGCTCCATTTCATGTCTTGTTCATGTGAAGAAATTCATATATGCTTGGTTTTTTCTATGGTGAGCTCATTTTCAATTTCTCCCACGTTTTCCTTCTTTTTATCACCTTTGTGGAAAGTGATTGACATTTTTCTTGTGCTTTCACCTTCTTTATCTTAGAATTTACCCTTTTTCTGCATCTCCTTGTATCCCTGGTCCCTTGGCATGTTTAGGTTAGGTTTTTTTTAGTTTTAGGAGTAGTGTTAGCATTAGAAATAGGTAGAGGAAGCCGGCCTTCTCTGAAGGTCTATCTCAATTTGTAGATCTTACAACTGAAAGACAATCCCATGTTTCCTCAGAATTGATGATCCTCATCGATCATATCCAGGGTGCAATTTTGAGCTCCAACACCTCTCAAATAAAAATTTAGAGAAACCAAAAGAGGTGATCATTTTATTTCTAGTTGATACCTTGATGAATTGGGTGGAATATTAAATTCAAATAAGTTTTTCACTCTCACTACAGACCATGTTTAGTTCCAAATCAGTCACATGGTATCAATTTGTGAGGAAGGGAAGTTACTTCTCTCTGTCAGTTACATGATTTGTTTGAGTTCTATATTGCTCTGGTTGTATTAGAGTAGGTAGGTTTTTATTAGTATAAGAAGTTTTTGTGCACACTCTGCATGTTGCACTTGGAACATGTATGTATTTTCATGTTTCTATATAGTTTTTTAGTTTTTCTGATTCCCATAGTTCAGTTTAGAGCCAATTAACTAAGTTGAGTGATTCCTAAAATTCATCTGGAGTCATGAGATTAATATAATACATTTGGAAAGTAGTGTTCATAGAGGACTCTGAAGAATATATGTTCAAGAAGAAGTTGTTTGGAACATTTTCCCAGTGTATGCACTTCATTGCTAAATCAACATGTGATCCAACTTCTACAATACTTCATCATTTCCAAGAAATTAATTCAGTTCTTCATACTTGGTAGAAATAAGATTTTGGGACATCATCATATATTCATCCTTTGTCTTAATAGATCAATTGCAGAGGAAAGAAAGAAAAAATCAGATTCAAAACATTTTTCCACTCACATAAAACATAACTCTGAAAATTCTTATCATGTGAATGATCAATTCAAGCAATAAAAAATCAACTTCAAGTTCAGTTAAGTTCTTTAAGTTGTCTCAAGGGTTTGTTATTTAGTTCCATATCAATTTTCAGATTATTAGGCAGACTTCATGCCTAATGGGTGCTTTAACGCCACTAATCTTCATATCTAGCTGGAAGATTACCCCTGGAGGTCACCAAATTGTTATACATTTTTACCCTAGGAAAAATAGACAACTTGAAAAAATTGGACTTGGGTAGTTTCATGGGATCTTGGTGGAGTATCTGAAGATTGCAAGTATTTTTTCCATGTTTTAGACATTTACAGTTTCTTTGGGGGACTTAGGATCATTTGGAAAAATTTCATTTCTGTCTAGGATTTAGATCAACACTTAGTCAAATTTTGGGTAAAAAATTATAAAACTAAAAAAATTGGCTTTGGGGATTCTTCTTCTACTCCTTACCTAACTCCTGAGTCCAAGAAAGATCCAAAAGGCTTAGAAAAAATTGTAAAAAATGAAAAAGAAGAATTTTATAGTGTATTGTGGGTGTTTTTGGTTTTGGAAGAACACAAGGAACAAGTACCTTAGGGGCTCAAGTTCTTCGGTTTTCTAATTCAGACGTAATGAAAAGATTTCAAATGTTTTAGTTTAATGTAGAAAAGTGGTGTTGTGTGGGTACTTTGGGATAAGGAGGTACATGTTCCCCGGGCTCACTTATTCCCCACATCCCCTCTTGAGATGAAAAGTAAAAAATTAGCCAAGTATGAAAGGTTACAGATAAATTAGATATTGATATCGTAAAAGGTACAATTTCCCATGTGTTAGGTGTTCCCTGCATTCGTGAATTGGCTTAATATAGAAGAAAAATAAGAGCACGAGTTAAGCAACTCCTGAAACCTGTAAAGAAAATACAAAGTCAAAGAGTAATGAGGGAATGTGATGTTGCTTTGCTGCTGAAAGTAACTACGAAAAGGCATTCCTAGAACCCGCAAAGAAAAGGACATAAAGGGAGTAATGTGGAAATATGTCTAGTGTCAACTGTGAAGTAGTAGAGTTCCAAAAACTTGAAGTAAATTCATCCTAAAAACCCATAGAGAGGGGCGAGAAGAGTAATGTTGGGGTTGAGCTCAACATTTCTGCAAAATAAAACTTACTGGCAAGTTTGAAACACAGAAAATACAAAATCCTACAAAACAAGGGAGACAAAAGGAGTAATGCGCAAAAAAAATGTTGCTCTACTTAAAAAATAAGTAAAGAAGTCCTGAAACCTCGCAGAGAAGGGAAGGGAAAGGTGATTAATGTGGAGATTCGATGTTGCTTTACTACTAGAAGTATCTAAGTAAAGTACATATGAAAATTGGCAACAAAGGTGAAGAGAAGAAAGAGTAATTTAGAAATGCAACCCAAAATTATTGCTAAGTAATTCAATTCCTAAAACTCACATGGAATAAAGGTATTAATGCCCAAGTGAAAACCCACAAAGAAGATAAGTAAGGTAATACTTTCACCTCGAAACCTCGCAACAAAGCTACTTTGTAAACCTCAACGACCATACATTTTGACTAAGTGCTCTGTTTATTGAGATCATAGAATTTCTGGAAATGTTTCTTCACACTCTAAATCATGGAATCCAGAAAATAATATTTTGGAGGGAAGAAATGGTGAAGATGAGAAAAACATGGGAATGGCATATTTCCTTAGGCTCTAAGAAAATTACCAGCCAAGTGTCAATCACCCTTTATTGGTAATAATTTTTGAGATTCTAAAAGGGTTGGGACCAATGAAAAAATCCTCTGGAAATCTCTCTCTCTTCTCTCTAGGATTAATAAATGTAAGTGTAAAGGAAATTTTTATGGGGGAATTTTCATGTAAGGGAACTCTATCAAAATTGATCCAGAGTAATGTTGAGTTACACGCCTCTAATCTGAATATTATGGAAGAAGATACTTGACTTCTTTTGCAATCGTAATGAATTGTGCATCCATTTAATCAATAAATCCATGTTTTTTGGCTATTCTCTGCCCTCACTATGATTTATTGCATTTTCCTTTCCTTTCATCACATATTCCAGGTATTTTACATTCTATGTTATTCTTGTAGGTTTAGATATGTTGTGTTCCATGAAAATGATGTTGAAAAATGCATTTGGGGATTGTGTCACTTGTGTCTGACCTCCCTCTTTCATATCCTTCATCTCATTTCCACTCATTTTGATGTTTTCCCACTCCTTTTCTTGTTGCAACCACCTATGTAGCTTAGGATTTCCATTTTCATGCAATCTCTCTCTCTTTCTCTGGTTCCTTGGAAACTTAGGATAAAAGAAGATAGTAGAATTTCCTTTCTAGGAGTAGTTTAGCAGTAATACAAGGTAGAGGAAACCAAAATTATGTGGAGGTTTTTCTCAATTGGTGATCCCATAATTGATAGACAATCTCATGTTACCCAAATACATTGGTTGTTCATTCATAGATTCATGATAAAAAATAGAGGGTACTATTTTTTGGTGATAACAAGTCTCATAGGTTGATCTAGGGCATGTAGTTGAAGAGAACATGTGTAAGGGTTGGGAAATAAGTTTTGATTTTGACATCAAAGGCATTAATTGAGTAAGTAGAACCTAGAGCCGTAATTCATGAGTTTAGGGGTTAAACCAATTGGAAATATAAAATGGCACCAAGGAGAGCATCAAAGAACACGAAGACTGTAGAGGAGTTAACTAAAAATTCATTCTCTGAGATGCAGTTTCCACCAAAGATAAAGGTAGAACAAACATGGGAATTACAGGTGTGAAAGTGCAAGATTAGTAAATACAACTACCAAGCACAAGTGCATGAGTCATACATCAATAAGGATGTCTTGTAATAAATAAATACAAGGAATTTGGAAGGGAATATAGTACTTAATGATATGGTATGCTAAACCTTGAACGAGGTGGGGTTATTCAATTGTATGAACTACCCTTATTTGGGAATCCCACATGCCTCTTTCAGTGGTTAATGTCTCATGTGTATGAAGACTATTTATACTTTACAAGAAGAAGGATGTGACTAACTGTCAAGTTAATCGACATGGTTATAGGGTTGTGTGACATAGGGTAATAGATAGAACTTGACATGCGTGATGAGATAAAAATAAAGGAAATAACCACTAAGCTACCATATCATAGGGGAAGTCAATCCTTTAGCATTGATAAGATTCCTAACCCTGACACAAGAATAGTTGCATTCGTGGTTAGTTACAAGTTAGATGCATCTGAGAGATGGATAGAGGTAAATAAGAAATTCCTCCATATTTCTCATAATATAGTGAAAGAAACTAAGTACAACATTGCATTATACATAGATGAAGGAATCATAGAGGAGGAAAATGCTCAGAAAAAGAATGGGGATAAGATTACTTGGGGTTATATTCTCTTGTTGATAGTATATTGGGAGATAGGGGTATGAGATGGTGTTAAGGAAAATATGTGGGTGCACCCCATTGAGAACACGTCTCAAGCAAAAAGGTTTTCCAAGTATACTTTTGATGGTGTTATTACAAATATTTACAAAGAACACCTTGAGAAGTGGTATATGATAATGTATGAGGAATTCAAAAGAGAATTGTGTGTACCTCGAGAGTTCCCATCATTGTTGAATAGAAAGGAATATTTTTTAGTCATGCAACACTTCAGCCTTGCAAGATTCTTACTAAACAATGGGGAAATGGGGTCATGGTGAGTATTGGCATTTTCATTCACAACCAAGTATTTCAAGTATGCAGTGAATAAAATCAAAAACACACAACACTTGAAGTTTAATATAGAGAGGGTTCATGAAGACTACAATAAATTGTGTAATAAATATGGGTATGCATTGAATGAAGTGTATGTGGAGGCTATGGAAACTAAAAACATGGACCTAAGACAATTATGATCTTAGTAGTTGATAAAGAGACATGTAGATTCTATACCTGCCTACAACCAAGATGAAGATTAGAAAATAGGTCAATGTGCACGATGTCAACATAACACAACCATAAAAGAGTCATACAATTAAGATCCCTAAGTGACAATGTGATCCCACTCTAGAGGAGGAAGAGTAAGATATAACCAAGGGGCAATTAGACCATAGAAAAAATATCAAGATGAGAGGAGAGAAACATGAAGCAAGTTACTCGCGCACATAGAAAGAGCCCCCATTTGAAGAAGAGAACAAGATGAGCTTAACACATGAGGAAAACCTCCAAATCGTTCATAATTTAGATGATATAGGAGGAACCACACATAGAGAAGGAGTATGAATATAAGGAATATCTTGTGTAAGAATAGAATTAAGGCCTTGAGTAGGAAAGGGATATGTGAATGTCCTACCTTAATGATCGTATAAAGTTATTAAGGATAAGATTTCAGATTTTAGTACTAATAAAAGACCTATTCTATTGGGAAATGTTTGATAAGGCCAAGGTCATTTTGCACACAAGGAAAATTCTCTCTTGGAGCATGAAAACACATATGGAGAAGCTCGCGTTCGAGGTGATAAAAGAGTCATTTTCATATATTAAACTCAATAAAGAAGTATAAAGGGTGTTTCCTGTAATTTAATCCACCAGGATCTTAGATGAACAAGCATGCAATATGCTAAAAAATGGCTATAGAAGTTGGGATAAGGAATATTGATAAAGGGGCCACATTAAAGGGGATGAAACAAAATATATAACGCAAAGGGTTGAGGAACAAACACCTTGTGGAAGAATTGAATGATGAGAATAAGATAATTGGTGATGTATATAATAAGGAAGATGATATAGTTAATAATATTATGCACACCTCATAAGATTAACATAAGAGGCCTCAATGGTAAATGTAGAAAGTAAGTAAAATGTTTTGTTATTGCATTTCATTTGGTTTTAGGTTTTGAACTATTCCTATACTATTTTATGACTGGTTTTGTGATGGTTTTATGGTATATTCTCCTATTTTTTGTTATTTGTGTTTTTAGTATTGAATCATCAAATGCATATGGTCATATCTAGATTGTAGATTATTTTGTAACAGGGTAGGGACCCTGCGAAAATCCTCCTTTTACCAATTATAGAAAAATATTATGTGTGCATGCCTAAACTTGGTAGAACATGCTACACTTGAATATAGTATGAAAATGGATATTTATAGGATTTGGTACACTTATTTTTAATCAATTTGAAATGTGGGTTGGGGCCTATACAAAATGAGAGAGTGAAAATGAATAAGGATAAAGTAGGAAATAATATTGAAGAATATGTAACTCTTTGCAAAAAAGTAAAAGAGGTCACGTAGAAGGAAGATAATTTTTTTGATAACTGTTAGGATTTCATAATGATCTTCAATACACACCATAGGTGATGAGGCGGAGTTGAAGAAGATACAAGACACTATGAAAATTCTTGTCATGCAAATTTGCAACAAGGAAATTAACAATTTCCGAGCATAACAACTATACCCCTGTGTTAATTTTTTCGAGTCTTACCATTCCAAGGCACCCTAGGTCCCCAATCAGTCCAAGTGATCTCTAAATTAATGTTATCTCATCCCCCTAGGTGATTTAGGAAAGTCCATTCATTCCCCCTAGGTGATTTTAGGAGTTCATTAAAAGTTGCAAGCTTCAGGTAGTTGTGCGAAGGGCTATCACTAGCTTTCCTAGGAATGGAGAAACACCATGGAGTGGAAAAGAAAATCCAAACCAAAAATGGAGGTGATACAAAGGCCTCACAACATCATGGAAGTGATTTAGGAAGATTCTGAAAGGACTTGGAAAAGTTGGGGTAGTTTCACCAAAATTAGGGTTCGTAGGCCTAGGCAGTGCACATGCCAAAAGAGCTGCTGAGCTTCAGAAGGTGATTTCAGGAGCTCTAGATGGAGTTAGGAGAAAAAAAACATTTTAGGAAATGGAATTCTAATACCTACAATATGGTGAAATTAGTTTTTTCACAACACTTTAGCGCAATGGTTTTGAAATTAGTTTTTCTCATGTATAAGTGGAGTACCAGATAAAATATTCAAAATTTTAGGGATCAAATGGATGAATCAAGACCTGAAACCCCCACCATTGGATTGAAGAGGACATTTTTAGAAAATATCATATAATAGTTCATCAAAAAATTCCTTCGGGAGCTCAAGATATTGTCGTCGCAAGTTGTCCTCAAGGTTCGGGAGTTAGTGAAATTTTCAGCTCTATGAGCCTAACAGGATTTTGTGCCCCACATGTGCTTCAAATTTAGGTACATCAAGGTTGGGAAAATGCACCTAGCCCCCATGAGGCTTTTGGGACCAACATATGACCTCCAGGATCGCTAGTTCAGCCCCTAGGTGCTAGTGGGAGCTCAAAGCCTTCACCGTTGGATCACTGCCATGTGTCATCACATAGAGCGTAGTGGAATTTGATGTCCCTCATTTCTATTTTAGGTGAGTGACATAAATCATGAAAAAATGAGCCCAGACCCTAAGGATACTCCTATTCACTCATGTGACCTCTTCAAGAGTGAATTTTCAGCCCCTAGGTGTTTGCCTAACCTCCATTTTCTACCGTTAGATATCCGCCACGTGTCATCACCCTGCTCACCATATAATTTGATGTCCCTCATTTTCCTTTGAGCTGAGGAACATAAAACATGAAAAAATTCACCCCACCCTTACTGTGCATTCTTTGCCAATATTTTAAATTTGACACTTAGCAATTTCCCCCCATTTCTTCTTCACAACTCCATACCTTGCCATGGCTTTGTTCATGATTTTATAGATGCCCGGTCCACCATTGTTGCTCCAAACACACTCTAAAATGGCCACAAAAAAAATCCAATCCATGAAAATGCATAGGTCTTACAGAAAAATTGGGTCGAGAAATGGGAAACGAAAGAGAAATGAAGTTTTTTTGCCAGATAACCACAAAGTCACTGAATCGAAAATCCTCCTATCTTGAAAAATATAAGTTAGATTGAGGTGTCATATTGTGTAGACTTCCAAAAAATTCTAGATGATCAAGATGCAATAAATGAGAGGTCAAATGGTGCCCTGAAATATTTGTTCCAACAAAATCCCCATATCATGCACTGGCTCACATTTGTCAAATTTACCATCAATCCGTTAATGGAAACAAGCTAAAAATTTGCACACAGACTCCAAATTGAAAATATATTGCAATGGAGTTGTTTTTTTTGTGAGTGGAGAGAAAAACAAGACCTACAAATTTTGAGCTCCATTAATGGTAGCCATGATAACTTCGTGCTCGAAACCACTGCCAGGTGAAAATTGTAAATTTTATTTCCAAGCATTCTAGTGGGTAAAATCAAGTGAAATTCAGAGGACATGACTGCAATGACGAGATGAGTCTAGAAAATATGTTCCATCGTAAACCGAGTAGTATAAGTCCACTTTCTAAAAATAGTAATTTTTCCTATATAAACTTGTTATGTTTGGAAAGTTGTCATTAAAATTGACTATGACAAAGGTAGTGTGCACTGAAGATCACCAGAAGCCAAAATGATTGTCCGTAACATAAAATAGTGAAAATGGCCACTTACTAAAAATAGTAAGCTCTCTATATGGGTGCTTACTAAAAATAGTAAGTCAACCCAAGAAGTGTCCGAGGTGAAGGCAGTGTACACAAGATTGAATGAAGAACTTCATCACATCAAGATGGTCAAGAAGAAGAAAGAATCACCTCTTACTATAAGTAGTAGCTCTCCCATGTGGGTACTCACTATCAGTGGTAAGTCATACTCAAGGGAAAATTTTGGAACAATGGGACATAAAGGGATGATCATTCAGGTTAATACCATCATTCGAGATCATCCATGGGAAATTCTCATAGGGAATTCAAGACGCATCTCATAGAATTCAACAATATCTCCTAACACTCACTTCATGGCTTGGGTTGCAGGAGTATCTTGTGTGGGGTGGAAGTTGCGGTCATTGGTAGAACCATTCAGCAGTGTTTTTAAACACTCATTCCAAAGCATCTGTGAGCTAATTCGAAGGAGTTTTTCATGAGTTTGAAGATTTAGAGTTTCATCGCATTGGGGATTTCCATCAATGAGGATCATCATAATTCATTAGGGGCAACATCTTCTCTTCTTCCTCTTCTCTCTCTCTCTTCTCTTCATACCCCCAACTTTCTCTCTCTTCTCAATGTTCTAATTTTGCATTGGGGTTGCACTTTTTCATATGTATTAATGTTTGTAATGTAATAAGTCACCTTTATGTTATTAAAAGGGACTTAAAATTTTCCTAGGAAGTTGAAAAGTTTTAAGTTGTGTGAGGACATATAAAAAGGCATTGGGGGTCGACGATGAGTAACCTCTCATTCTATAAATTGTAAATCCATTCCCATTTTAAAGGGTTGGTGATTGATTTTGTAAAATCAAGAGTGCATTGAGATAACAAAAGAGATAGACAAATTCTTCCATTCCACTCATTCTCAAATTTCTTCCATTACCATGCTATGTATAACTTCTTCTCAAGCATCAATACAAGAAGAAGGAGTTTCATTCCTTTTTTGATGAGGACATTTTAGAAACTTTTAGTTCTCAATATTAACTCATCTTATTTCCATTTGAAGGATTGTTTCTTCTTAACTTTAATACATGTGTGAAATTTTTGGCTAATGGGTGTGGGACTTTGATTTTCTACCCATGACATTAATCTCATCTTCTCTTTTCTTACTTCCTTTCCCATTCTCTTGACAAAGTATTCTCTAGCTATAAATTGCTAGCTTTGGCACAGGGTCAGTTGAGTGCCCAGGTTGGATCCTTAGCCATAAGGCCACTAGGAAAATCCACCTTTACTCATTCATGCATATATGGCAGCTACACTGGTTAAGTAGAGGGAATTAGATTCCCAGAGCATTGGAAAGAAATCCAAAAGTTTTTCCACCTGAAATTTTTTCTTGCCAACAGTTTTTGACGCCCACCATGGGAAAGACTTGGTAGCATCTACACCTAAAATATTACCACAAGGTCCCAAAATACAAAAAAAATTAAATATTTGAAAATAAAAACAAAGTTCATGGAAATCCATTTTTGAAAGATACACTATTAATTCCTACACGTGACCCTTCATATCCCACAGTGTCATTTCATGCTCCCACTGCAAAAGTTTTCAAAAGTTGGGTAAAGGAAGAAACACCAGATTGAACAGGTCGAGGGGTGTTGTTGATACCAATTTTGAGGCTTTGTAAAATCAGCAAGAAAAAATTAGAGATAATCAATAATTCTTCTATCAAGCTTGCTCCCTATCCGGGTCTTTAAGTAGTTAACCTAAAAATCCTATCCAAAATTCTGTTAATACCCCCCTTCAAATTCTCCCATTTTTCAACCACCATTAGGCATTGAGTTCCCAGAAGAAGAATAATCTATAAAAGTGAGAGCTGAAGCAGTAGTAGAAATGAAAATGGAAGATGAATCAGAAAGAACTCAACCCATTGTCTTGTGGGGAATAAATATAGGCCCGATCGCTCTTAAACCACCTATTCATGACGTACCAACTGGTTCACACAAGAAATTTCCAAAGTTCAAAGGTGATGGAACACAACATCATGAAGATCACATAATTTATTGCATGACATCATGCGGAATTCTTGGTGTCCAACATGAAGATGTCAATGTAATACTGTTCATGGAAACTCTCCAAGAAAAAGGAGGAGAATGGTTCTATCTCCTACCTTCCTGATCCATCACTTGTTGGAATGACATCAATACTGACTTCGAGGAAAGATGTAAATCAATTGAATACTATCAACAACTCTTGGTGCAGTTGTCTCAAATGTAGAAAGGAGAAAGTGAAACTATGAGAGAATTTGTGGCCCGTTTCAACCGGTTTCTTCATAGGATACCAAAAGAAGATTCACCATATAAAAATAATGTCAGGAGATTATTTAATTGTACTTAATCATTGGAGGTGCTATTTTTTCTATGAATATTTCAACCAAGGGATATTGTAGAAGCACAAAGATAGGCCATTAAACTTGATGAAAATATCATCCTATCTTGAAAGATGAAGAATACCTCAAAGGATAAAGCTCAACATCTTGGAGATGAAAGAACCGATCCTTTTTTGCAGAAAAATTGCAAATGAAATGGCATCGTTGAGGAGGGAAATATTTGAATGAGTTTCTTCTCAAAGAAGCAATGGAAATCAGATTGCAGGATCCCCCTAAAGGCTTGCCTTGGAATCCCCACCTATCAATGCAAATTGTAGGAGTAAGGAAAATGAAGATGAGATTAAACAATAAAGTAAAGGTGGTGATTCCCTAGAAATTGATGAGTTTGA